>CANTUQ010000080.1:7691050-9167100 GCA_947683425.1 Excoecaria cochinchinensis
GGCCTTACTTTGTAGAAGTTGGGCCATTATCTGAAAGTATTCCTCTTCAGTTTTTGCTGCTGCAAGTTGGGTTTGTGCAAAGGATTTTTGGGCCAAGAACTGTGTTGATGAATGTTCTACCCTGAGGAATCCTTGACTTTGAAGGTATCTACTTACAGCTGGTTTTCTGATGGAGTCCGGAATGTTGAATTTCGTCCACCATCTGGTTTTGAATCTTCTGACTAAGCTTAACTGTGCCTCTTGCTGGTGGTAATCCAGATACCAAGCCGTAACCCATGGTAAGAAAAACCTGATTGCAAAAAGCATTAAAGGATGAAACCTTTTTTCTCTGTCAGAAGGCTGATAGGAGGTTTTAAAAAGGGTATAGCTTTCCTGAATTTGGGGTTTTAACATTTCAGGAGAAGCTCCATACAATTTCCACCAATGTGCAAACCAAAATGGAATTCTGGCTGTGTCATGCTTGGGGTTAAAATAAAATAACCAAGTATGGGTGAAATTTGCGTTTTGAAAAAGAAAGGCATTGTACCAGGCCTGTTGATAATCCCAGTAGGAATAGGTCCGGCAGTGGTTATAAGTGGTTTTGAAATCAATAGGAAAAGATTTGGGCTGGTGAAGGTTTTGTCCCCATTCAAGGGGAGAGATAACCCTATGGATTTTTCCCATTGAGTAATTAATAGGTCCGGTTTTAGGGTTGTCCACAATGGACACGGAACCTGTTAATTCAAGAATTGCCCTGTAATAAGGCTGGGGTTTTGTTAAATCCCATGGTTTAAATAACCAGCCTTTTGGGAAAACTTTTGAAATGGCCACTTGAGGATCATTTGCATAAAATCCTTCCTCAATGGTCGAAATATATTAGAAATCTGTTTTGACAAAATATTTTGAAATATTTTTTGTTTGAGATAAAACAATTTCAGAACTGTTCTGTGTCAAAACAATTTTTGAAAATTCCTCTTGTGAGGATTTTGAAGTAGAAACTCCGAGATCGGAGGGTTTGACAAGCTGTCTACTACAAGATGATTCTTGTGTAGGTTTTGAAATCTGTTTTGAGGAAGTTTTTGAGGATGAAGATCCTTCGTCTGGTTTTGAAATGGTTTGAGGCATTTTACCTGCTTGCTTCTCAGCAATCATTTTGAAAAGGGAGCCAAGTTCTGGCTGTTTGTCGAGAGTCATAATCCATTCTTGGACTAAGGACTGTTTGGCAAGGGCTTCTTCATCTTCTTCGACAATTTCTGCCCATGATTTGATTTCTGTAGCAGAAGAAACTGTTACAGGTTTTGAAATTTTTGGGTCCTCTTTTTGGACCTCTTTCTCCTTCCCCTTCCCCTTTGATTTTCTGGGCATGTTTTAGGTCCTGTTTTGAAGGAACTCTCTGGTCAGAAAATCAGGAATTGAGTTTTTATCTCCCTTAATAAATTCAATTTCAAAATCAAAAATACTAAGGATAGCTTGCCAACGAGCAAAAATCTGTTTTGATGCGATGTTTTGAACATCTTTTTGTAAAACGTCTTTAGCAGATTTACAATCAATCCGAAGTAAAAACTTCTGATTTAGTAAATCGCTTTGGAATTTTGAAATGCACATGACAATTGAAAGAATTTCTTTTTTAATTGTAGAATAATTTTTCTGACAATCATTCCAATGTGCTGAAGTGAACTGGACTATGCATTCTTTCCCGCTCACTGTTTGTTTCAAAATGCCTCTATAACCTAAGTCAGACGCATCAGTCTCAACAATCTTAGGTGCTAAAGGATCAGCTAAATGCAGGCACGGAATTTCTTTTACCTGTTTCTTAATTTGCTGAACTATACTGGTATGTTCATCAGACCAAGCAACAGGGGTTTTCTTCAACCTATCATGCAAAGGCTTTGCTAATCGGTTGATGTTGGGACAAAAATCTAGAACATAATTTAGACTTCCCAAAAATCTTTGAAGCTGGGTTTTGTCTAAGATTTTGTCTGGAAACTTATCCGCAAAAGGTAAAGATCTCTCAATTGGAGTAATTGTTCCTTGGGAAATATAATGACCTAAGAAACGAATTTTCGTTTGAAAAAGAGAGATTTTTGTTTTTGAAACAACAAGTCCATTTTTCTTTGTTACATTGAAAAAGGTCCTGAGGTGTTTGAAATGTTGTTCAATTGATTCTGAAAAAACAAGAACATCATCAATATAAACAACACAAAATTTTGAAAAAGGATTAAAAATCTCATTCATAATTCTTTGAAATTCTGAAGGAGCATTTTTTAAACCAAACGGCATAACCGTCCACTCATACTGTCCAAATGGAACAGTAAAAGCAGTTTTGTAACGATCTTTTGGTTCGATCTGAATTTGCCAAAATCCTGATTTCATATCAAATTTTGAGAAAACAAATGCAGAATGCAATTTTTGCAAAAGATCTTTTTTGTTTGGAATTGGATATCGAATCCATTTTAAAGCCTTGTTTAATGGCTTGTAATTAATTACAAGCCTAGGCGTGCCTCTTTCTATTTCAGAGTTTTTGTTAACATAAAAAGCTGCACAGCTCTAGGGAGATCTGGATTCTGTGATTAGACCCTTTTGTTTTAAATCATGGATCTCTTTTTTGCAATGTTCTTCGAGTTCATGATTCATTTGGATTGGCCTAGCTTTTGTTGGAATTTGCTCTTCTAAAAACTCATTTTCATATGGTAAATCAACCATATGTTGTTTTCTGCTCCAGAAGGCATTTGGTAAATCTGAACAAATTTCATTTTCAATTAATTTTTGAAAATCAGAACTTCTTTGTTTTACCAAATTTTTTTCTAATCCTTTCTGGATTTTGAAAAAGGAAACATCCTGTTTGAGAAATTGCAAATGCTTTTGTTTTCCTTGAATTATACAATTCAATTCACTTTTGTAAACAGAACAAGCTTTTAAAAGGTTTAAATTTCTCGTTCTGGGTTTTTCAACAAAAGGGAAAACAATTTTTTCTCTATTTGTTTTAAAGGAAATACCATCATATGTGACAGAATAGGGAGTAATCATATTGATAAATGGAGTCCCTAGAATGACAGTATGACTGATATTTTCAAGTAAAACAAATGGAGTTTTGATAAAGATGCTACCATTTTGAATGGAAGCTTCTGTTTTGAATTTGATTCCCATGTCGGAGTTGTTAGCTGCGACAAGTTTTTCAGAAGTTTTTTCAAAAAATCTTTTTGGGACGATACAGCTTTTTAAACAATTTAAATCTGCTCCTGTATCAAAAAGAGCAACTGTATCAATCTTGAAATCATTTGAAAAAACAATGGAAACCTTTACCAAATATTTTCTTGTGGTTATTTCTCTTAAAATAAACAAGAAATCATTTGGAGCATTTTCTAAACTTTGAATTTCATTTTCTAAGTCTAGATTAGCAGTTTCGTTTTCAATTTTTTCTTCATTTTCATTATCATTAGAACTAGAGTCTTGCGATAAAAGATCATGAAGAAGGTTTGAATCTCTCTCCTGTTTTTCTCTAAGAGTTTTCAGCTCTTGTTTGACAATTTTAATTTCTTCTTGGAGCGATTGAATTGTCACAGAAGGTTTTTCTTTTGATTTAGTACTTAAGATTTTTGTGAGATCATAAGTACTGTTTGGAATTAGTTTGGAAGTGGAAGGTTTTGGAGTTTTTGGTTCAAAAGACTTCAAAAGTTTTTCAATGATTTCTTTTTGAAGTTTTGAATCTTCCACTTGTTTGATAATATCAAGAATTAATTCTTGATCTTTTGTCAAAATATTTAAAGACTTGAAACTACTACTCGACTCACTACTTGAGGAATCAAGGGCAGCAATTTCATCATTTTAGAAAGAATCTTCTGTTTCTGATGATTCTGTTTGAGTTTCACTTTCCGATGTTTCAAGGAGGATGACTTCAATCTTTTTAATTGTTTCTTCCTTAACTTGTAACTCATGAAGTTTTCTGTTAAATCTGCAATATTTTGAAGTATGGCCAGGCTTGCCACACTTAAAACAAGTGATTTGTTTGAAAGTTGGTTTGAAGGGTTTTTTAAAAGATCTTTTCTTATAAGGTTTCTGTGTTTTCGATCTTTTATAAAACTCTTGTTTGTTAGGTTTTGATGGAAAACGTTTGTGAGGCTTTTTATTGGAACAGGAACCTCCACAGGTTTTTGTTTGATTTTCTGTGGAGACTTCAAACTGTTTACAGAAAGATCCTAGTTCTTGCCTAGTTTTCTTCATTTCCCATTTTAAATGTTTTTGAAGTTTTAAATCCTGGCAGATTTTTAAACCTTCCTTTTGCGTGAAACTAACTAATTCCCCATAGGTCAAAAGGTTATAAGGAATTTGGCTAATTCCAAAAGCTTCTTTGATTTTATTACGGACTCTTTCTCCTAGAAGGGTAGGAAGGCCAGCAAGGAATTTTTCTTTCCAAAACGGTTGGTTGGAATCTTCCCTAAGCATTACCCTAGTTAAGAAAGTTGTTTTGTAATTTTGAAAATCAGAAAGCTTTTTACATCTGAGGTTCGAAAGTAATTCTGAGTTTTTATCTTTTAAATGAGAAGGGTCACCTATGAAGTGTAGGCTAATCGTATGGATTAAGGTTGCTACAGCATCAGGTATGGGGTTTCCTATCTCATCGAGAATGGGAGTTCCATCCTCTAAGGTTTGGATTGCACCTAATATTTCTAACTGCTGTTGGGCAGTGAGATGATAATCCCACCATCCTTTCAGTTGTCCTGAAAATCCTGCAATGAGCAGTTCAGCAATGGCTCTATCAGGTGTACTAGTCTGGGTTTTGTAAGCATTGGAGGCCATAGTCATCTGTTGCAGAAGACTAAGAATGTTATATTCAGACATACCATCTATGTTCCATTCATAGACAGTAGAGGCATTGAACTTAGACTGGGATAGAATGTTTGGTCTATTTTCTATACCTAAGTCTGGTGCTGTGGTCATGGTCAAAGGTTGACTTTTTTGCCAAACAAGCTCACATAATTCCTCCTTTTGTTTTGGCTGTGTATCTTCAGAGTCAGATACCTGATCTAAAGCACTAACAGCTTTGCTACGGTCAGGGGTATCTCTAACAACTTCTGGTGTAGACGTAGAGGTATTCTCTATCCTACTAAGTTGGGTTTTAAGAGCTTCAGTAAATTCTGATTTACCTTCCCTGAACAATTTTTGACTCATTTTGGATACCAGAAAAGGTTTGCACACTGGACTTTTCAGTTTTGAAGTTGTTGATTCAACCTGGGAAACGACAGTGGCTGTTTTTTGTGTTTCCTCTATCCTAGTTAACTGCTTGGCAATCGTACTAAGATGAGTGTTTGTAAAATTGTTTTGTTGAAGAATATTTTTGATATCCTTGTTTGAATCACCACTGGGAGTTTTGTAAGGTGCAGCATCTATAGTGGTTTCTAGATGTGCAATTTTGATTTGTCTCAAAGGTGGATGTTCAGATTGAATTTTCTTACCATCTACCATTTCCCATTCTGTAACCTTATTTCTAACAGTAACAGGGTTGACAGATTTGGTGTTTGATTCGAATGGATATGAAATTTTATTTTGTGATGCATAAATTTCAAACCAATCAAAAAATAAAATATGAGCCTTGTTTTGTATGACGAAGTCATAAAACTCATTTTGAATTTCTTTTCTTTTATCCAGAAAATTTTTGAAAAACCAATTTCTTTTTTCTGAATTTTTTGAAGAATAGAAATCCTGATGCAAGAAATTTTTGTCAACTTCAAATTCCTTTTCTAAAACATTGAGCTCATTGATAACATTTTCAGTTACCGCAGAAAAAGATGGTGAAGTTGGAGGTGAATTATGTTGGTCTTTATCACCTACCTGTGGTCTGGTATAGACCTGGTGAGGTACATTTGAAGAATAATCCACGTTTTGAAAAGAAGCATTAGGAATGCTTGAACAAGAAAATCTTGGGTTTTGAAAATTTTCCATCCTATCAGGCAGATGAATAACTGAAGGAAGTTTTGAAATATTTCCCAAATCTAGAGTACTCATGGAAGAACCAGCATCTGAATATCGATGACTGGAAGCTCTGTTGAAGCTTATTTTTACCTTTCCGTCATTATACTGGGTAATTTCCCTCAATTGGGTGTTTGGTTTTGCCTGTTCAGGAGATTTTGGTTTTGAAACACCTTCTAAAATCCATTCTTCGGGAAGACTTATGTCTTTCCAGAGGATAGATCTTGGAACAACTGTGTTAGATCTGGACAGATCTGTTTGTAAAAAGAGAGTTTCACCTTTTTTAGATTCAACATTTTTTGTTGCTGTAAAAGCTGAAACCATTGCCTTGTAATGCATTTTAAACATAATTGCTACTGGAATTGAACCTTCCAGCATTTTGTAATTATGGGTTTTGATTTGCAAAATCAAGGATTTTAAAATGTTTTTATCTCTGAGAGATAAAGAAATATCTGGATAACATTCAAAAGAGATTGGCCCTTGGCAAAGACTCAATTCAGCTGATGCTATCATGGAATCTTGAAAATTTATATGTCTGGCATCCCTCAAGACACAAAGAATTGACGTGTTTAAGCCATCTTTTGTTAATGGTTTGATCCCCACCTGGACAAGTCCTACGTGTATGTAACCGTATTTTCTGTCTAGATGTTTTTGTAAAGTTTTTTGAGAAAGAAGTTGGATGGTTTCAAATGGTTTTGAGATTTGAATATCCCTTTCTTCCGTTTTAATGACATAGTCAGTTTTGAAAAGAGTTTGAAACAGACCAGTTTCATAAACTTGGTCTTTTTTTATTTTTGGAATTTCCCAGTCATTTAAAGATTTTTGAAAATCCTCAATAGTGATTTCTTCACTATTGGTCGGATGTTTGAAATTTGATTCCGAGGAACCAGAAGCAAGAGAACTTGAAAGAGAAGTGGATCTACAAAATAAATTATTCATAATTTTGAAAATTTACTTTAATTTTGAAAAATGTATTTTCTTACCTGGATAACTAGGTCCTGGAATCTTACAGCCCTAAACGCCTGTTCGTCGGCTAAAACGGGACTTACTGCCTCACCTCTAACCTTACCCAGACAATATTTTAATTTTTCAAACTTATAATAAATTTACCAAATTATAAACAATCAATCTTATATAGGCTCTTCCCCATGATAACCTAGTTATCCTTTGGACCAGTAGCCCGCAGCTCGTATTGTTTCAGCCTATATACTTTCAAGATCGTTTGAAAGGTTTATGCAAACAGTATTTCTGATGTACCAGATCAGATTAAACCGCAGGTACAGAGCATACTTATGAATGCAGAAACAACTAAAAAAAAATACTTTTATTAATATAACAATATAAATACATAAACTGTAAGGTATAAAGAGGCTCAACACATGAGCTACACTTACAGGTTTTGGAAGAAAAGAAAATAATTACAAACGGAGATAAACACTCAGCTCAAGATTACAAGGTGTTTTGGCTCAGCACATGAGCAACCTAATCTTAGATCTAAGTGTGAGAGTTTGAAGACTGGGAATCCTCTCCAAATTCGTCTCTGCCTTCAACTGGGAAGAAGGTAGTCCTTAAGTAGAGGGTCTTCCGTCAATTATGGGAGTCTGGTGGAGACAGGAAGTGATAGAATGAGCTGGAAAGAAGACTTCACGTGCTCTGCTCCTGTTGTTCCATTATGACTGTTTGAGAAAGAAGAAAAAGCCAAGCACCGAAAGCAGAAAATATCTTTTTACTGTTTTCTTTTTGGCCTTTTTTTTTTTTTTTTTTTTTAATGAGGCTGGGCCTTAACAAAGGTATGGGCTCAAGCCTGTTTGCAAATACAAAACATAAAATAGGATGGGCTAGGCCCATGTTTACAAAATTCCTTCGTTTATGGATCCATGCGAGAATTAGGGAAGACATCACACTCTTCATCTGCCAGATCGAAGGTGGGCTCTGTCCCAGAAGAAGAGCCTGCTTTTGAGGAACCTGAAGGGGCTTTCGAAGAAGAGGCCTTACTTTGTAGAAGTTGGGCCATTATCTGAAAGTATTCCTCTTCAGTTTTTGCTGCTGCAAGTTGGGTTTGTGCAAAGGATTTTTGGGCCAAGAACTGTGTTGATGAATGTTCTACCCTGAGGAATCCTTGACTTTGAAGGTATCTACTTACAGCTGGTTTTCTGATGGAGTCCGGAATGTTGAATTTCGTCCACCATCTGGTTTTGAATCTTCTGACTAAGCTTAACTGTGCCTCTTGCTGGTGGTAATCCAGATACCAAGCCGTAACCCATGGTAAGAAAAACCTGATTGCAAAAAGCATTAAAGGATGAAACCTTTTTTCTCTGTCAGAAGGCTGATAGGAGGTTTTAAAAAGGCTATAGCTTTCCTGAATTTGGGGTTTTAACATTTCAGGAGAAGCTCCATACAATTTCCACCAACGTGCAAACCAAAATGGAATTCTGGCTGTGTCATGCTTGGGGTTAAAATAAAATAACCAAGTATGGGTGAAATTTGCGTTTTGAAAAAGAAAGGCATTGTACCAGGCCTGTTGATAATCCCAGTAGGAATAGGTCCGGCAGTGGTTATAAGTGGTTTTGAAATCAATAGGAAAAGATTTGGGCTGGTGAAGGTTTTGTCCCCATTCAAGGGGAGAGATAACCCTATGGATTTTTCCCATTGAGTAATTAATATGTCCGGTTTTAGGGTTGTCCACAATGGACACGGAACCTGTTAATTCAAGAATTGCCCTGTAATAAGGCTGGGGTTTTGTTAAATCCCATGGTTTAAATAACCAGCCTTTTGGGAAAACTTTTGAAATGGCCACTTGAGGATCATTTGCATAAAATCCTTCCTCAATGGTCGAAATATATTGGAAATCTGTTTTGACAAAATAATTTGAAATATTTTTTGTTTGAGATAAAACAATTTCAGAACTGTTTTGTGTCAAAACAATTTTTGAAAATTCCTCTTGTGAGGATTTTGAAGTAGAAACTCCGAGATCGGAGGGTTTGACAAGCTGTCTACTACAAGATGATTCTTGTGTAGGTTTTGAAATCTGTTTTGAGGAAGTTTTTGAGGATGAAGATCCTTCCTCTGGTTTTGAAATGGTTTGAGGCATTTTACCTGCTTGCTTCTCAGCAATCATTTTGAAAAGGGAGCCAAGTTCTGGCTGTTTGTCGAGAGTCTTAATCCATTCTTGGACTAAGGACTGTTTGGCAAGGGCTTCTTCATCTTCTTCGACAATTTCTGCCCATGATTTGATTTCTGTAGCAGAAGAAACTGTTACAGGTTTTGAAATTTTTGGGTCCTCTTTTTGGACCTCTTTCTCCTTCCCCTTCCCCTTTGATTTTCTGGGCATGTTTTAGGTTCTGTTTTAAAGGAACTCTCTGGTCAGAAAATCAGGAATTGAGTTTTTATCTCCCTTAATAAATTCAATTTCAAAATCAAAAATACTAAGGATAGCTTGCCAACGAGCAAAAATCTATTTTGATGCGATGTTTTGAACATCTTTTTGTAAAACGTCTTTAGCAGATTTACAATCAATCCGAAGTAAAAACTTCTGATTTAGTAAATCGCTTTGGAATTTTGAAATGCACATGACAATTGAAAGAATTTCTTTTTTAATTGTAGAATAATTTTTCTGACAATCATTCCAATGTGCTGAAGTGAACTGGACTATGCATTCTTTCCCGCTCACTGTTTGTTTCAAAATGCCTCCATAACCTAAGTCAGACGCATAAGTCTCAACAATCTTAGGTGCTAAAGGATCAGCTAAATGCAGGCACGGAATTTCTTTTACCTGTTTCTTAATTTGCTGAACTATACTGGTATGTTCATCAGACCAAGCAACAGGGGTTTTCTTCAACCTATCATGCAAAGGCTTTGCTAATCGGTTGATGTTGGGACAAAAATCTAGAACATAATTTAGACTTCCCAAAAATCTTTGAAGCTGGGTTTTCTCTAAGATTTTGTCTGGAAACTTATCCGCAAAAGCTAAAGATCTCTCAATTGGAGTAATTGTTCCTTGGGAAATATAATGACCTAAGAAACGAATTTTCGTTTGAAAAAGAGAGATTTTTGTTTTTGAAACAACAAGTCCATTTTTCTTTGTTACATTGAAAAAGGTCCTGAGGTGTTTGAAATGTTGTTCAATTGATTCTGAAAAAACAAGAACATCATCAATATAAACAACACAAAATTTTGAAGAAGGATTAAAAATCTCATTCATAATTCTTTGAAATTCTGAAGGAGCATTTTTTAAACCAAACGGCATAACCGTCCACTCATACTGTCCAAATGGAACTGTAAAAGCAGTTTTGTAATGATCTTTTGGTTCGATCTGAATTTGCCAAAATCCTGATTTCATATCAAATTTTGAGAAAACAAATGCAGAATGCAATTTTTGCAAAAGATCTTTTTTGTTTGGAATTGGATATCGAATCCATTTTAAAGCCTTGTTTAATGGCTTGTAATTAATTACAAGCCTAGGCGTGCCTCTTTCTATTTCAGAGTTTTTGTTAACATAAAAAGCTGCACAGCTCCAGGGAGATCTGGATTCTGTGATTAGACCCTTTTGTTTTAAATCATGGATCTCTTTTTTGCAATGTTCTTCGAGTTCATGATTCATTTGGATTGGCCTAGCTTTTGTTGGAATTTGCTTTTCTGAAAACTCATTTTCATATGGTAAATCAACCATATGTTGTTTTCTGCTCCAGAAGGCATTTGGTAAATCTGAACAAATTTCATTTTCAATTAATTTTTGAAAATCAGAAATTCTTTGTTTTACCAAATTGTTTTCTAATCCTTTCTGGATTTTGAAAAAGGAAACATCCTGTTTGAGAAATTGCAAATGCTTTTGTTTTCCTTGAATTATACAATTCAATTCACTTTTGTAAACAGAACAAGCTTTTAAAAGGTTTAAATTTCTCGTTCTGGGTTTTTCAACAAAAGGGAAAACAATTTTTTCTCTATTTGTTTTAAAGGAAATACCATCATATGTGACAGAATAGGGAGTAATCATATTGATAAATGGAGTCCCTAGAATGACAGTATGACTGATATTTTCAAGTAAAACAAATGGAGTTTTGATAAAGATGCTACCATTTTGAATGGAAGCTTCTGTTTTGAATTTGATTCCCATGTCGGAGTTGTTAGCTGCGACAAGTTTTTCAGAAGTTTTTTCAAAAAATCTTTTTGGGACGATACAGCTTTTTAAACAATTTAAATCTGCTCCTGTATCAAAAAGAGCAACTGTATCAATCTTGAAATCATTTGAAAAAACAATGGAAACCTTTACCAAATATTTTCTTGTGGTTATTTCTCTTAAAATAAACAAGAAATCATTTGGAGCATTTTCTAAACTTTGAATTTCATTTTCTAAGTCTAGATTAGCAGTTTCATTTTCAATTTTTTCTTCATTTTCATTATCATTAGAACTAGAGTCTTGCGATAAAAGATCATGAAGAAGGTTTGAATCTCTCTCCTGTTTTTCTCTAAGAGTTTTCAGCTCTTGTTTGACAATTTTAATTTCTTCTTGGAGCGATTGAATTGTCACAGGAGGTTTTTCTTTTGATTTAGTACTTAAGATTTTTGTGAGATCATAAGTACTGTTTGGAATTAGTTTGGAAGTGGAAGGTTTTGGAGTTTTTGGTTCAAAAGACTTCAAAAGTTTTTCAATGATTTCTTTTTGAAGTTTTGAATCTTCCACTTGTTTGATAATATCAAGAATTAATTCTTGATCTTTTGTCAAAACATTTAAAGACTTGAAACTACTACTCGACTCACTACTTGAGGAATCAAGGGCAGCAATTTCATCATTTTGGAAAGAATCTTCTGTTTCTGATGATTCTGTTTGAGTTTCACTTTCCGATGTTTCAAGGAGGATGACTTCAATCTTTTTAATTGTTTCTTCCTCAACTTGTAACTCATGAAGTTTTCTGTTAAATCTGCAATATTTTGAAGTATGGCCAGGCTTGCCACACTTAAAACAAGTGATTTGTTTGAAAGTTGGTTTGAAGGGTTTTTTAAAAGATCTTTTCTTATAAGGTTTCTGTGTTTTCGATCTTTTATAAAACTCTTGTTTGTTAGGTTTTGATGGAAAACGTTTGTGAGGCTTTTTATTGGAACAGGAACCTCCACAGGTTTTTGTTTGATTTTCTGTGGAGACTTCAAACTGTTTACAGAAAGATCCTAGTTCTTGCCTAGTTTTCTTCATTTCCCATTTTAAATGTTTTTGAAGTTTTAAATCCTGGCAGATTTTTAAACCTTCCTTTTGCGTGAAACTAACTAATTCCCCATAGGTCAAAAGGTTATAAGGAATTTGGCTAATTCCAAAAGCTTCTTTGATTTTATTACGGACTCTTTCTCCTAGAAGGGTAGGAAGGCCAGCAAGGAATTTTTCTTTCCAAAACGGTTGGTTGGAATCTTCCCTAAGCATTACCCTAGTTAAGAAAGTTGTTTTGTAATTTTGAAAATCAGAAAGCTTTTTACATCTGAGGTTCGAAAGTAATTCTGCGTTTTTATCTTTTAAATGAGAAGGGTCACCTATGAAGTGTAGGCTAATCGTATGGATTAAGGTTGCTACAGCATCAGGTATGGGGTTTCCTATCTCATCGAGAATGGGAGTTCCAGCCTCTAAGGTTTGGATTGCACCTAATATTTCTAACTGCTGTTGGGCAGTGAGATGATAATCCCACCATCCTTTCAGTTGTCCTGAAAATCCTGCAATGAGCAGTTCAGCAATGGCTCTATCAGGTGTACTAGTCTGGGTTTTGTAAGCATTGGAGGCCATAGTCATCTGTTGTAGAAGACTAAGAATGTTATATTCAGACATACCATCTATGTTCCATTCATAGACAGTAGAGGCATTGAACTTAGACTGGGATAGAATGTTTGGTCTATTTTCTATACCTAAGTCTGGTGCTGTGGTCATGGTCAAAGGTTGACTTTTTTGCCAAACAAGCTTACATAATTCCTCCTTTTGTTTTGGTTGTGTATCTTCAGAGTCAGATACCTGATCTAAAGCACTAACAGCTTTGCTACGGTCAGGGGTATCTCTAACAACTTCTGGTGTAGACGTAGAGGTATTCTCTATCCTACTAAGTTGGGTTTTAAGAGCTTCAGTAAATTCTGATTTACCTTCCCTGAACAATTTTTGACTCATTTTGGATACCTGAAAAGGTTTGAACACTGGACTTTTCAGTTTTGAAGTTGTCGATTCAACCTGGGAAACGACAGTGGCTGTTTTTTGTGTTTCCTCTATCCTAGTTAACTGCTTGGCAATCGTACTAAGATGAGTGTTTGTAAAATTGTTTTGTTGAAGAATATTTTTGATATCCTTGTTTGAATCACCACTGGGAGTTTTGTAAGGTGCAGCATCTATAGTGGTTTCTAGATGTGCAATTTTGATTTGTCTCAAAGGTGGATGTTCAGATTGAATTTTCTTACCATCTACCATTTCCCATTCTGTAACCTTATTTCTAACAGTAACAGGGTTGACAGATTTGGTGTTTGATTCGAATGGATATGAAATTTTATTTTGTGATGCATAAATTTCAAACCAATCAAAAAATAAAATATGAGCCTTGTTTTGTATGACGAAGTCATAAAACTCATTTTGAATTTCTTTTCTTTTATCCAGAAAATTTTTGAAAAACCAATTTCTTTTTTCTGAATTTTTTGAAGAATAGAAATCCTGATGCAAGAAATTTTTGTCAACTTCAAATTCCTTTTCTAAAACATTGAGCTCATTGATAACATTTTCAGTTACCGCAGAAAAAGATGGTGAAGTTGGAGGTGAATTATGTTGGTCTTCATCACCTACCTGTGGTCTGGTATAGACCTGGTGAGGTACATTTGAAGAATAATCCACGTTTTGAAAAGAAGCATTAGGAATGCTTGAACAAGAAAATCTTGGGTTTTGAAAATTTTCCATCATATCAGGCAGATGAATAACTGAAGGAAGTTTTGAAATATTTCCCAAATCTAGAGTACTCATGGAAGAACCAGCATCTGAATATCGATGACTGGAAGCTCTGTTGAAGCTTATTTTTACCTTTCCGTCATTATACTGGGTAATTTCCCTCAATTGGGTGTTTGGTTTTGCCTGTTCAGGAGATTTTGGTTTTGAAACACCTTCTAAAATCCATTCTTCGGGAAGACTTATGTCTTTCCAGAGGATAGATCTTGGAACAACTGTGTTAGATCTGGACAGATCTGTTTGTAAAAAGAGAGTTTCACCTTTTTTAAATTCAACATTTTTTGTTGCTGTAAAAGCTGAAACCATTGCCTTGTAATGCATTTTAAACATAATTGCTACTGGAATTGAACCTTCCAGCATTTTGTAATTATGGGTTTTGATTTGCAAAATCAAGGATTTTAAAATGTTTTTATCTCTGAGAGATAAAGAAATATCTGGATAACATTCAAAAGAGATTGGGCCTTGGCAAAGACTCGATTCAACTGATGCTATCATGGAATCTTGAAAATTTATATGTCTGGCATCCCTCAAGACACAAAGAATTGAAGTGTTTAAGCCATCTTTTGTTAATGGTTTGATCCCCACCTGGACAAGTCCTACGTGTATGTAACCGTATTTTCTGTCTAGATGTTTTTGTAAAGTTTTTTGAGAAAGAAGTTGGATGGTTTCAAATGGTTTTGAGATTTGAATATCCCTTTCTTCCGTTTTAATGACATAGTCAGTTTTGAAAAGAATTTGAAACAGACCAGTTTCATAAACTTGGTCTTTTTTGATTTTTGGAATTTCCCAGTTATTTAAAGATTTTTGAAAATCCTCAATAGTGATTTCTTCACTATTGGTCGGATGTTTGAAATTTGATTCCGAGGAACCAGAAGCAAGAGAACTTGAAAGAGAAGTGGATCTACAAAATAAATTATTCATAATTTTGAAAATTTACTTTAATTTTGAAAAATGTATTTTCTTACCTGGATAACTAGGTCCTGGAATCTTACAGCCCTAAACGCCTGACCAATTTCCTTCCTTTTTATGTTTTACTTTCATGCTTTATTAGTCACTCAAAACATATAGTTAATTTCCAAGTTTCTCAGTATGTTACATCGGCATTTAATCAAACTCTTATTCTTATTAATTATGTATCTTAGTTAGCTTTTTGTATTATTAAGATCATATTAGTCCTACTAATTAATCAACTAACCAAGTCTATGAAAAACTTAATCTTTAGCACAATGTGTATAAACTGAAGACAAGAAAATTTACAAGTCTAAAATTCCAATTACTTATATATCATAACTCAACTACTACCTAAATGTATAATTATAGTTTCAATCATCTTAAACCATTATCCAGCCTAAACTCAAAAATTTGAACATATTAACTAATTTGGACAACAACTGCATTTAACACAACCAAACTCTTTACATCTAAAATATATATATAACTTAGCTTTTTGAACAAACAGATTCAATGGAAGAAACAATTTATCTATTTAATTTCTCCAAATATTTTGCTCATTATATAACTATTGTTACATTTAATTTGTAACTATAATATATGAGTTTATCTAACTTATTACTATAACAACTTATCCATTTCCAATAGCTAGTTGTCCATAATTTGTTAAATTCAATTTAGTCAAACTAATTACTGAATTAATGTAGCCAATTTATCATTTAATTTAGCAAACCACAACAACACACACATTCTGTGAATATAAATTCACCTCAACAATTTAATGATGACTAAATCACTTGGGAAAAATAAATTTGGTGGTCACTAACCTATTTTCTGCATTTTTTTGGTCTTTTCCCGGTCATCGGAGTGTCGCCGGAACTCCCTGCTGAGATCACCGAAAGGAAGCTCAACGCCTCGGGGTTCCTTGTCCGGTGATCACGCGCCCAACCGTGGTGCCGTTTAGCCTGAATCGCCGTCGGAAGCTACGGTCCTCTTCTCCTCCGATTTGTTCATCCCCGGCGAGTGAGGAGGATCCACAGCCACCGGAAGCTTCGCCTCTCCGCCGTGAGTCCCATCGTGGTGTTCGTGTCGCCTCTCGCCGTCGGAGCTCGCCGAAAAACGCAAAAGAAGCTTCGGTTCTTCTCTCTCTGATCTGCTCGTCGCCGGCAAGTGAGGAGGATCCATGGCCACCGGAAGCTTCGTCTGGCCACCAGGAATCTCACGGTGCTGCTCGTGTCGTCGTCCGCCGTTGGAGCTCGCCGGAAAACACTGAAGAAGGTCACGGTTCTTCTCTCGCTTCCTTGGAACGGCGTCGCTGCGAATCTGGAGAACCCACTACAGGGGTGGCACTGCAGGTTACGACGGTCCAATCCCCACCTCCGTTAGCTGTCGATGGTCGCTGGCGGTGCCTTCCGCTGCTCCTTCTCCCTCTCTTCCTCTCTTTCGGTCTCCTTCCCTGATCTCCCATGTTCTGTCTTCCCCCCTTTCTTTGTCTATTTCATTTAATTCCCACAATTTCTAACTCATAATTCCCGATAACAATTGGACACTCTTAGACTAATAAAATTTGTCACATAGAGAAATTATTTATCTTGTTAATTTACTCTTTATTTCTTTGTTTATTATTTTCTTAATTATTTGCATGTAAACATACACTCATATATATACATATACATATATATATATATATACATATACATATATATAGACTTAAAATTATTTGAATAATTTAATTTAACAACTTTAAGGAAAATTCCACTCTTATGCGTCAAAAATCAATTTTAGATAAATATTTTAGCGCATCAAATTATTAAATAAAAATATTGAAATTTTTGGGGCATTACACTAGGCTTCAACGGTATCACTAAATCCTATTTGTGGGGTCATCGCTAATACCCGAAGGCGAACATTGGCAGCTGCACTCACTATCCCTTTATAAGCATGCTTATTTATTCACTACACTGACACTTCAGGCCAAAACTCACGCAAGAAACATCACTAAACAATACTAAATCATAGTAAAAAACACTATCATTTCTTAATCATTTACACTAGTTAGAGCATTAATATGTGCAAAGCAAGCTTATAGCATAGGCAAAATAATTACACTAGATTATACAAAGCATTTCAGAAATTAAAGCTGGAAAAACAGGGATTTCATGGTAATAGGCGGATCCCTCAAAGCCAAAAAGAATTCAAAAACTAAAAACTCAGAATTGAAGGGAGTTACACGGCGGTATGGGTGAGTCTTACCGCCGTGTAAGCCATCCCACATGGGGGTAAGGGTAAGCCCTTACAGCCGTGTGACAAGCCACAAAAATCAAAAGGGCAGAAGCAAATTACACGACGGTATGCCCCCTCCTTACGCCGTGTGACATCTACACAGCGGTATGAAACGATCTCACCGCCGTGTAACAGGACAGCAACACAAAAGTCACCAAGGCAGAGAAGGTTTACACGACGGTATGCCATCCCCTTACCGCCGTGTAAAACACCCAGAACCCAGAATTTGCAGAAATAACCCTTATTAAACATGCCAACTCAACTCACAAATCATCACAACTCATGTAATCATGCATTCCATTACAAATTACTAAACTTATGCATTGTAAACATATTCACAATCAATAAGGGATATACCAAACACCAATTATCTTAACTCATTTCTTTGAACATAAAGTCAAGGCCAAATCATTCAACATCTCATACACATTATCTCTATAACATTAGCATTTGCCATTAACATCACTACTCAACAAGTACATGCATTTATCTAAGCACAAGACTCAACAAAATTTTAGAATAACACAATTATACAAACACAATCCAAGTGAGGACAAGACAGACAAGCTCCCAAACCTTGAAAAAATGCAACTTTATAACTAGGCCCCTCAAGATCCCACCTTCTCCTTCCCTTTAGGCTTCCTATGCTCTTCCAATTCTTGCATAAAACCTAGGCAAAACACTCATAAATCAGACCATGGAAATCCCTCAAAACCAGAAAATGCAGAACAGAAGATGAAGGAGAAACCAATCAAACCCATGCAAAACTTAAGCATTTACCTCTTGGAACCTCAGCCCCCATTGGACCACAAGTTCCACCCTTTTGACTTTCTTGATCTAAGGCACCACACCCAACACACACATGATAAATTCTTATTAAATATCTACATCCTTGTTACCAAACACATAATCCACTACATAATTTCCTCACTTAATTAAATTTCACATACAAAAATTACTAAATTACCCTTAATTTCCTGACTTATCATGCATATTCCGACTAGGCCAATTTTGGGTTGTTACAATCTCACCCATAGGCTGCTTTGGGTAGCTGCCTCTCCTCTCTCCACCTATTCCTTCTCTCTTTTTCCTATTTCTTCTCTCTTTACTCTCTCCCTCACATTTTTGCATGTCCTTCTTCCCCTTCATTTCGTTTTCTTTTTCTTCTTAAGTTCCTTAAGTGAAATTTCTTCTATATCGTAAGTCTAGAAGGGGTTTGCATGTGTACGTTTCATCATCTTATAAGGTAAGTGACTAATTATAGTTCTTCATCTTCCATTTCTTCTTGCTCTAAAATTTATGGGATTTAGGATTGATTATGGTGTTTCAATTCTAGAAATTTGATTATGCATGTGGTGGTGGCTATGAGAAAAGACTAGGGGAAAGAAGAGGGTTGATGATCAAAGTGCCAAGTGAGCTTAAGTGGAGCTAAGGAAATTATGGTTTGGGAACTAATTGTTTTGTGTGTGTAAATTGATAGATTATGTGTTTAAGTGTGTAAATTATGTTATGAGATGTGTTGAATTGAAGAAATGAACATGTGCAGTGATAATGAATGCCATGAGTTTGATTGACTTAAGATTAAACCGTAATGTTGGATGAATCCGTGAATTGATGTCTTTATGTGAATGAAATAATTTATTAAAAGATTATATATGCCATGGTATGCATAATTAAGTTAAGAATGTATCATTTGAATCTTAAGAGAATAAGGTGCTAAATAGGTTAGTTAACGCTAAAGAACTAGAAGTGTAAAATCTAGTTTGAGGCTTATAGGACCTATTGAATTGTCATGGTCATTAAGTGTGTTTTGCTCAAGTCTGATGTGAATAAGACCTATTGGTATGGAATTATCATTTTTATTCCTTCAAATGTTTTTGAGATGGTCTTGGTGTTTGAGGCATTTAAGGTCTTCAAAACTATGCTCAAAGTGTAACTAGAGTTCTGTAGGAGGGTCTTGAGGACAAGTCATGTTTCCTTAACCATAACTCCTTGAATTTGAGTCTAATTGTTGTCTAAGTTATGTCAATTGGAAGCTAGAACATAGATAAATAAATTGTTAGTAGATCATGTTGGATAAAAATGTCATTAAAGTTGAATTCAGAGGTCATATGCACGTATTAGGAAAAATGTGTTTGCAGAGTAAGTTTCTAGGTAGGTCTCTCTTGACCTTTAGTGATTGTTTTGCCCATATATTGAGTTCTAATGCTCCCAATTGGTTGTTTCAAAATGGAGTTAAAACCTAAGATCTGTGCCTAAAAATGTCTAAGAAATATGGTTGAGCTAAGTCTAGCTCTAAGTGTCCCAAAAGTAGCCAAGACAGAGGTGTTTCTACTTTGGCTGGCTCATTTGAGCAGCTAAGGTTGTACAACTCATATCTAACTTTTTAGATGTCAAAATGACCTGAAACTTATTTCATTTGAAACTTAACATCCTAGGGAACAAATGTTAATAAGGGAGTTGTGTCTAAAAATGAGGTTTAGGTGTTGGTATTGGCTTTTCAAAATTTGGTAGTAAAGCAGTCCCGAGTTTTGCATTCTACTTTTTTAAATTTTGGTATGTCATGGTGAAAACAAATTCATTGCCACTGTGACCAATGCTTAGAGAAGGTAGAATGCTTATTTTTGGGGATCACGGTGATAATAAAGTCATTGCCATTCTACCTCTGCATAGTGCATTATATGTTCATTTTTTCCAAGCGGCCGAACGTAGGAAGTTGCCAAAAATGCATGTGATGTAATATGATTTGCTTTATTTAATTTCTGTCTTAATTATTAATGCTATGATTGAATTATTTGTCAAGTTTTAATTATTTTATTTGTTTACTTAATTGGTTTATTTATTAATTTTTATTTAATGGTTTGTTCATATATTATGCATGTAAGTACTTTACTAACATTTATTTTTTCTTTGTTTTGTTGTCTTAAAAATTATTTATCTTTGCGAGTTACACTCATGCTCGGTTCGGAGAATCGGAGATCAAAGACCATCAAATTTTGGGTTTGCATTTTAATTATTGTACTTCATTTTTAATTATTATTTTTATGTGTTGTATGTAAAAATATATTTTAGATTCATCCGCATTATAGAAAATCATGTTTTTTACAATAATTAATAACTTGGGAATTTCTATTAGTAATTTGGACCAATATCCCCTTTTAGTCAATAAAATCTCACTTTCAAATGGAGAACTAAATTTTCATAAAATGGGATAACTCATCCCAGTTTTCCAATCAATATCCTAAAAATAGTTTTCCAATTTTTTCTAATAAATAAAAAGGAACCTATGTTCCTAAAATTCATGACCCGATTTATGTATGTTGCATTTTAATTTCTTTTATGCATTTATTTATTTGTTTGTTTATATTTTCTTATTTTGGGAAATTATTATGTCCCATTTCCTTTTATTTATTATTTATTTTGGGGGATTGTTCTGTCCCAATTTCTATTTTGTAATTTATTTATTTATTGCTTTATTTCTCGCTTTCCTATATGAATGAATGTGCTTTAAATTTATTGCATTATCGCGTGAGATGAGAGATGGAATTTTGATTTCTTAAAAACTCATTTATTAACTTAAGTCATTAATAAGAGTGAAGTTCCGAACACCATCTCTGGTTTAGACCAATAGAGGTTAGAGACCCTTTCCCAATTTCTTGTAAACTGCGTAGCGACTCCAAAATACCTCGAAGGTGCCTAAAGGCGTTGTGGGTCTAGATGATCCTTTCCAATGTTCTAATGGAAAGGAGGCATCCAAAATGTCTCATGATGCCTAAGATCATAAAAGACGAGAACCAATCCCTCGATCCCTAAAAGCGGGTTCAATGAGGGCCTTGCAGGTCCGGCGCACGTCACAATAATGTTGATATTTCTGTACCTTCGAGTACCAATGCGAATGTGATGTATCCACGGATATCAATTCGATTACTGTATCCATGGGTACCAATGCGATACCTGTTATCTGCGTCATTGAATTGCAGGCAAGGTTAATGATAATAATAAGCATTTTAAAAGAATGTTATATTATTGGAAATGTAAATGTGATGCGTTAAAGTCTCACTTGTGATACAGCCATATGAACATGATTCATTAGTAAGGCTATGTGTAAATCAAGTTGGGTGATATGCTATGTTTATAGTAAGTTGAACCCAAAATGTATGTATGATCAGATATATATGTGAAAGATGTACTCTTACATGCATGGTAAAATATCGTCATCCATTTCTCAGAATGATGAAAATAAAGCATAGAATGAATGTTATGTTGTGAATATAGCAATGTATGTCTATGTATATGCTAGTGCTAATGGTTATTTGTTATATATATATGAATTTATACATGTGATACAAGTAAAGATAAGACTTATAAAATAGACATGAATGAATGGAGAAATTCTATAATGAGCAAATGATTATATGTGTGAATCCATGGTATAAAGTAATGAACTATGAATGATTTTGATGATGTTGATTATTACTTATTATGTAATCATTGATGGCTAATCTGAAGTTATATATATATGTGATGATATATGATCACTTAGATGTTATAGATGATATATTATATGTATTGATGATGCAAGGCCTGTTCAAGATTTAACATAATAGCTATTATGTATGAGTATGGTATGTTGTTGTTCTCCACTAAGCGTTATTGCTTAGCATGGATGTTTTATCCATGTAGGTATCTAAAGATAGTGTTTTGGAAGATAGTCCTGCATTGCCAATAGCTAACACACTAGGGTCCACTGTGTAGTTTGAGTCTTTTGTAATTTGTAATATGTATAATGTAACTACTAGATTTGACTTGTAAGAGAAGTGATGTAACAACTAAATAGTGCATGTGAGTATAAGATATCAGTATGTATACTTATGTGAGTTTTGGAAAGTATTTTCGCTGTATGTGAAGAAATTTATTAATTTTGAACTTTTTATGGAATACTGTTTTCTACGCATATGTTTCTCTTGTGACACTCCATAGTCACCGTAGTAAAGCTCTACAGGTGGCTAGGGGGTGTTACAATTAGTTTGAAACCTAAGATCCGTACCTAAAAATGTCTCATAAATATGGTTGAGCTAATGCTAGCTCTAAGTGTCCCAAAAGTGGCCAAGACAGAGGTGTCTCTACTTTGGCCGGCTGATTTGAGCAGTTAAGCTTGTACAGCTCATATCTAGTGTTTTAGATGTCCAAATGACCTAAAACTTGTTTCATTTGAAACATTACATCCTAGGAAACAAATGTTAATAAGCGAGTTGTGTCTAAAAGTGAGGTTTAGGTGTTGATTTTGGCTTTTCAATATTTGGTAGTAAAGCAGTCCTGAGTTTTGCATTATGTTTTGATAAATTTTGGTATGTCACGGTGACAACCATTTCATTGCCACCATGACCAATTCCTAGAGAAGGTAGAATGCTTATTTTTGGACCTCACGGTCACAACAAAGTCATTACCGCTGTGACCCCATTTGTTTTGACTATTTTATGTGTTTTGCTTCCCGAATTGAACCCGTATTGTACCGAAACTTTCTAGGATCTATCCGATGGCATGATTAGGACTATAAAATGAGTATAAGAGTAATTATCACTTGGAAAATACACATGAATATGATTAAGGTTAATATCATACTAGTGAAATAATGATGTATAATTGTATGAAATAGAATTCAGACAAGTTTAATGACATTATTGAGGATTATAATACCTTAATCTATATGAGCATGTATAATATGAACAAGTATACATAATTATGAATTGAGATTAAGTTATACACATATGAAGGATATCAAACGAAATGAGTTTGCCAAATGTGATTATGAACCATGTGTATGTGTGTAATGAGGTTGGATTGTATACGAGGAAAATATGAGCATGATTGAAATGAATGAGATATGTAAGATAATGACTTAACTTTTGTAATGAATACATATATGATTTGTATGAATCAAATAATGAAGTGTTACATACCTTGAATTTCATTATGCCGGATTGGGTTGGTATGTCACGGTGATAACTAAATGGTTGCCACCGTGAGGTACCCCGAGTTTTCTTTCTGTTTTGTGAAATTGGTATGTCACGGTGACAACCAAATGGTTGCCACCGTGAGGTACCCCTATTTTACACAATGAACTATAGAACTTGAATAAATGATATATACATGTATAATCAATAATGCAAACATGTCTAACATCATCCAATGTGGATTATTATGTGTCAAATGCTATGATTAAGTATGATGAATGTATGTGATTAATGAAAATGGGCTTGCTTGCTAAGCTATGTGAATGTGTAAATTACAGTTTATGCTATGTTGCTTTATGCGTTATGATTTGAATAAGATAACATTTGATCAAATGAACAAATATGGTGGATATGTTTACATGATTAATGAAGTTGTTCAATAACTTATATATTATTTTATGTTTGTTTATAAGTTATCTTGTGAATTGATAAGGTGGTTGTTACTACGGTATTAATGTGAGTTTATTCTAATAACTCATAATTATGCGTATTTGATGAAGCATGTTATTATACTCATGTGTAATACCATATTGTTGGTATCAGAGTAATTGAACAAATAACTGGACTTAATAATGTTTTGTCACACCCCACAAGTGGCTTAATTGGATTTAGCGATTTTAATTGGGCAATTAAGGGTAATTGAGTAATTTACTAGTGAATGAGGATTTTATTGCAAGAATTACATGTAATTTAATTGGCAGATTTTGTTATAGTGAGTAAAAGGTAATTTGACAAGGACTATTTGGTAAAAGAGGAATAAGTGGAATTGTAAACTTGTGCATGTGTGCCAAGTGGAGAGTGAATGTGTGTGCACGTGGGTGAGGAGAAAAGAGGTCTGTATGTCTTTAGTTTCCTGGAAACCATAGACGTGAGTTTTTTCTTCTCTTTTGCTCTCTCTCACGTTAGCCATCTCTTCCCTCTCCATTTTTCTGTTCTTTTTCTCATCTGCATGTGTGTGTTCATCTGTTTAGAGAGCTTAGATTTTGAGCTTTGAAGCTTCAGAAGGCAATCTGTTGAAGAGAAGAGGAAGGATAAGGGAAAGGATAAAGTGGTGGACTAAGAGTTCAGTGGACATTTGTGAGCTTCATACAGGTTTGGGAGTGTGTCTGTCTTTCCTCATTCTTGATCCGGTTTGCAGTTCTGTTGCTAATGTGTTTATGTGTGTTTGTTTATCAAAATGCATGAGTTATGTAATATTGTATACTTGATTTCTGGAGAGAAGGATATCTTTGAATATGTAAATGAGATGTTTATGCGTGAGTTGAATTAGAAATCCTGAGATATTGATGTGCTGGTTTTAATTCTATTTGATTAGTAAAATATATTATCTGTATCACAAGTGCTGTAAATGTATTCTGGAGACTTAAAGGTACGTATTAGCATGATTTTTGCATGAAAAATGGTTTTAGACAAAGTGAGGTTGGAATTTTGGTAGTACTCTGTTTTCACGATTCTTCTGTTTTTTTTAAGTTTTTCTGGAAATTTTGAAGGCTTTGTGAGGAAGAAGAAGAAGTTGTGAGAGGAAGATCACGAGACGTGATAGAGCATCACGCCGTGATCTCCCTCCTTGGGAAGTCACGCGACGTGATGGAGCATCACGCCTCGCGACCTCGCCTGTCTCCCTGCGTGTCACGAGATCTCATCCCGGGACCTCTTCCCCTCTCCTCACAGGCGTCACGAGATGTGACTGGTGGTCACGCCGTGACTGCCTTGCTTTTTGCCTGGCACTTGTGTGAAGCCTGCGTCACGAGACGTGACGAATGGTCACGGCGTGACCAGCCTTCCCCTGCTTAAAGTTTTAACTTCTGTTTTAAGGGTTTTTGCACTACATGACAAATGTTTAAGTTAAAATTGTATTGTATTTTGGATAATTGCATAATATTGGGTTTTGTATACATGATTAATGATTAATCTACATGATTTACATGTTTATAATTTATTTAACATGGACTTTTTCAATATGAACTATTTGTTCTTATTACCTCCTGTAATTGATATTTATACATTTAAATGTTCTGAATTGGATCAATATACGTGTATATATGAAATATAAGTTAGTATTTAATGAAATTCACATGATATGATACGTGAATTATTGAGTCGTATACTTGATTAAATAATTAATGTACATAACTTACTAGTTTATATTTTACATGAACATAAATGGTCTTGAATGTGAATTATTTGTACTTCGGCCTCCAATAATTGATACTGGATGTATTTAAATGTTTCTGAATTTGATCTAGATACATGTATATGTGAAATATGTATTTGTATTTAGTTGTATTTAATATTTATAGTTACTTGTTTTAAATGTGATCAGTATACCTGTATACATGGACTATAAATTAGTATTATTTTTCAATACTTATATTGATATTGGTGCTTGAATTATTGAGTTATATCATTTGAGCCTGAATGGTCGTAGTAGTGGATAAGTAAGCGCTTACTTAGGTCAGAGTGTGTGTGCAGCTGCTATATGATAAAACGATATATGCGGGTCCATTTGGATCCTTGTTTCGACCATGTTTGGTCTATATGAAAATAAAGCGAGACTCCGGTCTCTATATGGAAAATACATGTTTGAGACTCATGTCTCTATATGCTTGGGATACTGTGTTCAATCAGTATCCAAATGACCGTATCCACTTCTAGAGAGTATTTCAGACTAATCAGGCTACATGTTTATATGTGATATATATATATATATATATATATGTTGAGATGTTTATTGACAAGATTAAAGGTATATGTTGTATATGAAATATAGTATAACTTTGTGTTTATACACCTTGAGTGTATATGTATTTGCAATGGTGAGAAATATGTAGATTTTAATTATGTTTTAATAGTTAATTACTTGTAATGTATGTTTATGGTTGGGATGAGATTATAGTATTGTTGTAAATATTGTATATGCATATTGTTAGTTTGTTTTGTTCCTCCCCACTAAGCGTTATCGCTTAGCACGGGCTCTTTTCCCGTGCAGGTGGCGAGTTTGGATTTGGAGTCAGATATCTGCGGGTCGGCCACTAGGAGTCTTTTGATGAAGTTATTTTTGAAGTCTTCCGCTGTAAATTTTTGTATATGGCTTGTGTATAGCAAAGTAAATCTTTTGTAAAGGAACAAATATTATTTTTGTATATGTATTTGATTACAAGCCTCATTTTGTAAAACAGTACGGATATATGTTATATGTAAAAAGGATTTACTATTACATGATTAAAAGTTTCTTTATTTTACATTTGGTTTTTGTTTATACATGTGAATATGGATTTGTTATATGTGTCTGCCTGTGTGGCACTCCGGTATCCTTCCAACGGGGATGGCGGGGTGTTACAAGAATTCAGACAAGTTTAATAATATTATTGAGGATTATAATACCTTAATCTATATGAGCATGTATAATATGAACAAGTATACATAATTATGAATTGAGATTAAGTTATACACACATGAATGATATCAAATGAAATGAGCTTGCTAAATGTGATTATGAGCCATATCTATGTGTGTAATGAGGTTGGATCGTATATGAGGAAAATATGAGCATGATTGAAATGAATGAGATATGTAAGATGATGACTTAACGTTTGTAATGAATACATATATGATTTGTATGAATCAAATGATGAAGTGTGACATACCTTGAATTTCATTATGTCGGATTGAGTTGGTATGTTACAGTGACAACTAAATGGTTGCCACTGTAACAACCCAATTTCGACGCTACTAGTTTTTGTAATGTTTTATCTAGTTATGATAAGTTTAAGAGTAAAATAAGACATAATTATTAGTGGTCACGAGTGATAAAGTATAAATATTTTTGGGTTGTCCAAGAGTGGCTTTAGAAGAGGAGTGAGTGGCCTATGTGAGGGTTCTATCGCGAGTGCGATAAGCATCGCGAACGCGATAGAACACTCTAGCGAAAATTCTTTTTAAGCTAGTTTAGAGGGAGTATGTGTAGGGGTTTTTACATGTGGCAGCGTAGGGGATTGACACTTGGCTTGGGACTTGCTTATTTTGATTGAATAAATGTGGTAAGTGGCATTAAAGGCCTTTAGGTGGCTTTTAATGTGAGTTGTTGGCTTTTGATGGGGTTTGATCGGCCACTACCTTGTGTCTCTCTTCATTTTCTGCCCTTGGCCTCTTCTTTTTCCATTCTTCTTTGTTTTTCCTTTGTTCTTGGTTTCTGTCGTGCTTCTTCTTCTCTTTTGGTTTGCTCTTTAAGTGGGTTACTTGGATTGGTTTGAAGAGAGTGTTGGGAGGGTCTGACTTGGTTCTTGAGTAGTGGTAAGTGGATAATATTAGTATTGGTCTTCTTCTTCTATTTGTGCTTTCCGTTTTTGATTTAAAGTTGAGTATGGATTAAGAGTTTGTCTTGATTGATTTGTGCATGAAAGCTGTGAACCAGATATTGGATAAAGGCAAGGAGAAGATGGAAACTGATTAGAGAGAAGTGATCAAGCTACATAGAGGTTGGGATCGAGTGTGATTTCAATTATTTTGCATGTGTTTGTGATTGAGTAATTTATGCTTCAATAGAGATATGCATGAGTAGTGATGCATGGTGAACTTAGACTAGTTCAATAGCTCTATAAGTTGTATGCTTGTTTATGTGTTCATTTTGATTGCTTGCGGTGTTCCTATGATATATGTTTATGATTATATAATTTGAACATTTGCTTGTGGGTTGATGATATTAGATAATTGCCATATAGTTTTTGAGTGTAAGATATGATTTTGGGGAAACTTTGTTCATTTTTTATCAAACCTTCGTGTAATTTGTTTTTCATAAGTGGAGTTTGAGACCTCTAAATTGAGTGATTATTGAGCCTTTAGAACAATAACTTTAATAATTATAAAAATCTTACAATGACCTTGAGCAAATTCTTGCTCTAAGACCCTGAAAATGGTCCAAAATAGAAGTGTCTCTACTTTGTTCGGTTCATTTGAGCAGTTCAGTTTGTTTAGATCCTATCTTATGTTATAGATTTCCATTTGACCTGAAACTTGCCCATTTGAAAGCTAACATCCTAGGGAAGAATTGGTTAGAAGGACGTTTTTCCTAAAAATGATATTTAGATATTAGCTTAGGCGATACAAACTTAAGGTGAAAAGCAGTCTCGTGAAGTTCGTGTTGGAGCCTACTGTCGTGAGCGCGACAGAACATGTCAAAAGAGTGATTTTCTTCTTGATTTGGATCCCATAGTTGGCATGTATCAATTCCCCACCTTTACCCTCAACTAATTTGTATATTTTTATGTGTTTTTCTTCCCGAATTGAACTCGTATTATACTGAAACATTTTGGGTTCTATACAATGCTTGTTTAGGATTATCAAATAATTGTAAGATTAGTTAGCTGGGTAAATAATGCTACAGCATAAGAGTTTAAGAATGGAACTAAGTGTATACATGCTTTTTAAGTGTTGAACATAACATGCAATGTGATATTGATCATATATGATTGAATCATGACATAATGCTTGAGTGATTGTAATGCATATAATATAGTATATAGAGTCTTTATGTTAAGCCTGAATTGTCATAGTAGTGGATAGATAAGCATGCTTATAAAGGGTTAGAATGCAGCTGCCAATGTGGCACCATTTGTGCTTATATGTTGAATAAGTAATGTATTCGAATGATTTGAGTTAGGTCTCTACTTGTATGATACTGTTAAACTGTAACTAGAGGTACCCGTATCCACCATTAGAGGACTTTAGGCTAATAAATGCTTTGTTTTGTACATGAGTTGAAGTAGAAGTCACCATTCTATGTATTTGTGAATGCATAAGAGTGATGTTTCATTGGTATGACTAGTGTAAGAGTAAGAGTTTACATGTATGATGAAACATGACTATCATTATGTATTGAGCATGACTATGAATCTGAAAGGTGTGACATTTGTTCGACTTCGGTAGAAGTCCTTTGCCTTATTTGTCCCCACTAAGCATTATCGCTTAGCACGGGTGCTTTTCCTGTGTAGGTTGCAAGTTTTGTTCTGTGGAAGGAAGTCCATCCGCTGGCCACTCGGAGTTGAAGTTGTTCTTTTGTACTAGTATAGGAGCTTTTTGTATAAGTTGTAATACATGTAAATTTTAGATACTTGGCATGTAATGAAATTGTATATGTATACTTTATAAGTTTTGGTAATGCAAGTTTAAGCTATGATTTATGTTATTTCTATTCTTGCATGTGTTAGTTGAGCCCGTTCGTGTTCCTTATGTGCATATTTGTGTGTTCGGCGTGTGTAGCAACCCGATATTTCTTCCCGAGGGTATCGGGTTGTTACAGCCACCATGAGGTACCTAGAGTTTACTTTCTGTTTTGTGTAATTAGTATGTCACGGTGACAACCAAATGGTTGCCATCGTGAGGTACCCCTATTTTACACAATGAACTATAGAACTTGAATAAATGATAAATACATGTATAATCAATAATGCAAACATGTCTAACATCATCTAATGTGGATTATTATCTGTCAAATGCTATGATTAAGGGATTGCAAGTCGAAAGCTCACCGGAGCTTGTTTTAAATGTTGTGGTGATAACCATTTCATAGCAAAGTGTCCTTAAGCACAAGAGAATTTGACCATGCAATCAAGAAGAGAAGGTGTACTGAATCCTAGAATTGAAAGAAGAGGAAGAGTCAGAAGTGGAATAGTTCAAGCCTGACAGCGATCGGGTGTTATTTCAGAAACGGTAGAGGGACCTAATGTGACTACGGGTAAAGTTTATGCCATGACCTTAGAAGAGGGTATGAAAGACCAAGATGTTATGCCTGGTATGTTGCTTAATGTGATTGTTATGTTTGATTGAATTAATGTTTTTACATAATGTTTTGTATGATTAGAGTCATTGCATGTGTTAGAAAGAATTTCGTGGATGAAATTCCTTATGTGGGGGAGAGTTGTAACATCCCGAAAATCACCCTAGTAGTATTGAGTGCGATTAGTGTAATTAAGTGAGTGTAAAATTAGGGTTTACAATTTGTATCAAATTGAAAATGGGAATTAGGGACTTAACTGCAAGAAATAAAAGTATTGTAGTGACTAAAGTGTATTTTACTTGATTAATGTTAGTAGAGGATTAGATTATCTAAAGTAGGGTTAATTAGTGCTAATTAAAAAGTTAGTGGAATTACATGTGGCTTTGGTGAGGCTTGACACCTTGCAAGGAGTGGCCAGAAGTTTGACACCTAGTTAATGATATGCATATTTAAGGTTGAAGAGGGAGAGTAAGAGGGAAAATCTATCATTTTATTTTCTCTCTCTAATTTCCTATTTCTTACTTTATTTTTCAAACTCCTCATCCGTCCCTCTCTCTTGCTTTTCAATTTACATTAGACTCTTAAGGTCTAAGTGGGTATTACTTGAGAAGATTAAGTGTTTAGCTAGAAAGGTATGAATGAGTTTAGTATTTATCATCTTCTACTTCTTCTCTTTTGTTTGAATTTATGGTTATAGTGTTATTTCTACTTTGAATGTGTATGTGGATGTGACTGTAAGTTGGTGAACCAAGTAAGAGAGCTAAGGGTGTTTCAGCTAAGAGATTGAAGGAGTGCTCCAAGAGGTTTGGGATTGTATTTTAATTGATGCATGTTTAATGTGTCTTTGTAGTTGGCAGAAATTGTATGTGTTTGTATGTGTTAATTGATATTTGATATATTTGAAATGTGAAATGGATGTGTGTTAAAGTGTTAATTGAATTGCCATGAGTATAGTATGAGATCAAGTATAAACCCTAGTTATAGGAAAAATTCTGCTCAAATTATATCATACCTCCATGTGATGGTTTAGTCATAAGTGGCATTGGAGAACTCGACATCAAGTGATTGTTGCTCCATTAGAACCCTAACTTCCATATCTATAAAAGTCCCAGTATTGACCATAAATGCATTCTGGCTCTAGGACCCTTAAAAATTGCAAAATTTGATGTGTCTCTACCTTGGTGGGTTCATTGGAACAATCTATATTTTTTAATTCATATCTATTGATTTAGAAGTCCAAATGACCTGAAACTTGTTACATTTGAAACTTACAATCCTTGGTAACAATTGTTAAGAGGGAGTTTTGCCTAAAAATGTTGTTTAGGTGTCGGTTTAGGCTGAAAAAAAAAAGAGTAATGAAACAGTCCTGAGTTTTGCTTCTGTTTTGCTTAATTTTGGTATGTCACGGTGAAAACCAAATCATTGCCACCGTGACTAATGCCAAGACAAGGTAGAATTGCATGTAATTGGGCCTCATGGTCACAATCAATTCATTACTCCCTAGTTTTGTGTATTTTGGGTGTTTTTCTTCCCGAATTTCACTACAAGTTCCTATAGCTTGTCCAACTCATGTCTAACATTATGAAATGAGTATATGAAGATTTGTTAATTAAAATTATATGTAAATGATGTTATGGCATAGTAGTTTAATAAAGGAATTAAATGCATAACGGAATGTGAGTATGTTTATCAAGCAATAGGTGTGTGCAAGGCATGAAATGATGTGAATGTGCTTAGTGTAATGACTTATTCAATGATGCAAATTTACTCAATGCGATAATTGTACCATGATGTTGCTTTAATAGACTACATGAATACATTACCATGCGAATGAATCTTACTGTGGGAATGAATATCATTATGTGTGTGAATAATATTATAAATGAACATAACTATGTGAGTTAATGATTAAGCCTGTAATCGACTCATGGATAAATAAGCATGCTTATGAAGGGCTAGTGATTCGCAGCTGCTAGTGTGGCACCGAGGGGTGTCTAGTGATTGATACCGATGGGTATCCAGTGATCTAGTGTTTGAGACTTCAGTCTCTAGTGTTTAATATCTATTGTACCCGTATCCACTTCTATAACAATTCAGGCTATCTATAGAAAGAATGATATTGTATGTTTGATGATAATATTGTGTTTACATGTAACATGATAGTGCTAATATTGAATAATGCTAGTGTTGGCCATGCCATTTTCGGTGATATCAATGCCACGTTTATTGTATGTTGGCTATATTATCGAAGCTTTTCGCTGACAGTGAGTATTGATCAGTGTTATTACAAAGCATGGATTATCGAATATATGGCATATTGTTTGACTACTGGATGAGTTGTTGTTTCATTGTTTAGCTATTGTAGGCTGTGAATGATTAAGTAGAGCTATGATTTGTTACATGTACATGAATTCATGTGAAATGTAGCGATATGTTATAACTATCGTAAATGCTAGATGTTAAAGCGAAAGGTTAAGTGCACGTCAACGTGTGTAATTAAAGTAAATATGTTAAGAATGAGCTTGTTGGAATAGTATTAGTGGGTGTAATTATGATAACCATGATTATTGTCGTTATACTAGTTGTATGTTTGTTTTAGAATATATATGTATTGAAATGTTAAATGTATGTAGTGATGCTATTAGTGTTATGATACATGGTAACGTTAGATATGATATTGATGACATTGAAGCCTTTTGCTGGCATTGTGTATTGAATATTGGTATTGTAAAGTATGGATTATCGAATGTTGGCATGTTATTGAGTTATTATCTGAATTCGTATTGCATGGTATATTGTTTAATTAAAGCATGTCAAATTGTTATATGTTAACTCGTGAATGCTTATATTAGTCTTATTGTGTTTACATCCCCACTAAGCGTTATCGCTTAGCACGGGTGCTTGTCTCCCATGTAGGTTTATAGCTTGGAGTTTGAGTTTTGGGAGAGACGTCTGCAGGCCACAAAAAGGAGTGTTGCAAGTCTTCTAGCTTGGTTTATTGCTTTGTAATGTAATGATATTGTATTGATGAGGCTGTATTTTTGTATAAGTAAAGCATGTAATTGTAAAGTGTCATTCTGTAACCTAAGTGGTAAACTATAGTGAACTAGTGATAGTTAATAACTTAGTGATCATTATGTATGTTAATTTGAGTAGTGACCACATAGTGGTAGTCAAAGAGATAAGTATCATCCTTAAAGATAATAATATTGAATAAGCAATGTTATTTGAATTTAGTTATAGCATGATTGTCGCGTAACGCTCCTTTGTCCTCCCAAAGGACATTGGGGCGTTACAAGTTGTGGTGTCAGAGCATAGGTTTAGGCGGTTATGGACAATAGGATACATGATAGGTAGAGTTGTTATGAGTCTATTTAGAGTGGCCATAATGCAGATATTGTTTTTTTTTTTGTTTTGTAAAGTGATAAGGAGTCAGACCCTAGTTAAGAGATAGGAGAGACTACCGGAAGTGTTAACCCAATTCGTCCTAACCATAATCCATTTATACCTGAACCTCCACCGGTAAGGAATTGATACCACAACTTGTAACACCCCAATGCCCCGTGGGAGGACAAGGGAGCGCTATGCGACAATCATGCTACAACTAAATCCAATTAGCATCATTAGATCTACTTATTATCACTAAATCAATATTATTATCTCTATTCACTACCACTATAAGATCACTATTAATATAAGCATACATTAATGATCACTAAGCCATTCACTTGCACTAGTTCATTATATTTACATATTACAATACAAAATTACATATAAATTTATGCTTATCTTATACAAAAATTGGAGCTCTAATTATGCAATATCATTACAAAATTATCAATATAGATAGACAACTTCAAGCTCCTATAGTGGCCTGCAGAAAATTGTCTTCAAAATACAAACTCCAAGCTATAACCTACACGAGGACAAACACCTGTACTAAGCGATAACGCTTAGTGGAGATGTAAACAAAACAATACTAATACAAACATTCACATAAAATTATTTAGCGATGACATGTTACAATAAAACAATAAGCACTCATACACTAGTTCAATTGTAATGGCCCAAATTTTACCCTAGAAGGTTTGTGGTGTCAATTGCATAATAGGGTACAAGATGATTGGAATAAGTATAAGATTATGAGTAAGTAGGGATGTAATTGAAAGAAAAGTTGAGAACTTGAAAGACATAACTTTAAGTGAGGGATTAATTGGCTATTTCCCAAGGATTAAGGTGGATATTTTGAGGTGGAAGTGAGTGCATTCCATGTGTGGAATGCACCTCTTGCCAACACTTTCTTTGCATGCACTGATAGGTGCTTAATTGATACAATATTTAGTGTATGTTTTGTGTAAATTTAAGGAGTTAAAAAATGAAAATCTGTTTATATCGCATGTTATTTGTCTAGTTTGTTTGTTTTTATATGTGTAGGGTGATTTAGATGAAAAAGGAAGAAAAGAGCCTAACTGGTGGAGGAAAGAGCAGATTCGTGAATGGACACACGAGTCGTGAAGAAAAGGATGAAGACAGAATGAGGAGCACCACTCGTGAATGGAGATCACAAGTAGTGAAGGGCCAATTAAGGAAAACAGAAAATACAAGTGCAGACGAAAGAAGGCAAAGCAGTGGAGCATGACTCGTGAATGGAGATCACGAGTCATGAAGGGCCAAAGGAGAAAGGAAAAGAAGGCAGTTCATAAGATGTGAGCCAAACTCACGAATCACGCAAGTAGGTCACGAGTCGTGAATGGCCAGAGAGAAGGAAGAGAAAAGAAGAAAGAAAGAAAAGGCAATCCATGTTCTGTCGCGAGCGCAACAGTGATCGCGAGAGCGACAAAACTATCCATTGGGGCAGTTTTCTACGAAAAGTCATTTGGAGAGGCATAATTCTTCACAAATATTTGCAACTTTTGAAGGAGGGAACACAACTTTTTGAATTCTATAAATTTGTATCTCAACTGTAATTGTAGAGATGTAATAGAGAGGATTATTTTTATTACAAGTTAAATTTTATTTATTTTCTGTAAGCACTGTAGTTACAAGTTCTTAGTTTTGAAAAGAAAATTAATCACAAGGAAGAAGATATCCTTTATGAAAGGGAAAAGGGTTGAGGAATCTCCTTCTTCATTTCTTATCTTTTTACTTCTTCTTGGTAATTATTAAATGATGCTTTCATGAACTTCAATATTTAATGTTATATTTTATTATTGATATCAATTTGATATTTTTGCATATAGAATTTTCTATTTGGATTTGATGCATGATCATTATAAATAAGTGTTTAATTGAAAGATAAATTCTTACTTACATCTAATGGAAGTTCATCATTGAAGTATTATTTGAGAAATCATAATATTAAATGGTTGTTATAGGCTTTTTATTATTCCTGAAATTTACATATATAACCCTCTAATTCATTAATGAAAATTGTGAGTTAGAATTATAAATGTATGTTTTAGGCACTCTAGTTTATGTCGAGAGAGTAAATTCGAATCTTATTCAACTTGGCTTGCACGACAAGAATATACTTATAAGCAAGAATAATCAATTCAAGTTCCATTTATTATTTTATAATCATTAATCTTTTGTCTTCTCCGATTATCTATAATTAGGTTAGATAGTATTAAACATAGTATTTCCACTTTCATTCATAAAATTAATAATCATTGTAAATAAGATTAAAATTGAGTAGTAATAGTGTGTAATAATTATCACATTACTTGTGGGATCAACATCTTTTGTACTATAACCGGTACACCGTATACTTGCGAAATTAGCACTTAGAAATAGGCTAACAAGTTTTTGGCGCCGTTGCTGGGGAATGATTGATTATTTATTGCCATTATGAAACTTGATTGATGATTTTGGATTACAATATTTATTTCATTTTGTTTGTTTATTTGTTTAGTTTGACTTAGTTTTGTTTTGTGTTGTTTTTGCAGGATTTGTTAGTTCATACCTAGTACAAGAAGTTCTCAAGAAGAGCTTGAACCTTTTAATCCTTAAATAGAGAGATATTTGTCAAGTAACCGGAAATCCAACAAAAAGAAAAATAAAAATAAGAGACCTATCATGGCTGAAGAGGAAAATCCACCAAGGTTGATGGATTTTGCTACACCCGCATTGAGTGGTGCTCAACAAGGTGTGGTAAGGCCTACAGTAAATGCTAACAAATTTGAAATTAAACCTTCTCTTTTGCAAATGATTCAAAATAGCATTCAATTTTATAGATTGGCAAATGAGGATCCTAATGCTCATTTGGCAAATTTTTTAGAGATATGTGATACTTTTAAAATTAATGGAGTTTCTAATGATGCAATTAAGCTTAGACTTTTTACTTTCACTTTGAAGGATAAAGCCAAGGCTTGGTTGAATTCATTAACTAGAGGATCAATACCCACTTAGGATCAATTAGCCCAAGCATTTTTATCCAAATACTTTCCTCTAGCCAAAACTGCAAAAATTATAAAAGATATCACAACTTTTGTGCAACATAACAATGAATCTTTGTATGAAGCTTGGGAGAGATTTAAAGAATTGCAGAGAATGTGTCCTCACCATAACCCTCCAAGGGAGTTGCTCATGTAAACTTTCTATAATGGAGTGAACCTTACAACTAGGGGTACCATAGATGCTGCAGCTGGTGGCTCTTTGATTAGGAAAATAACGGAAGTTGCCTTTGAATTGCTAGAAGAGATGGCTATGAACAATTGTATGTTGCCAACCGAAAGAGTAAGGGAGTCTAATAATTCTAATACTAGGGGGGTACATGCAATAGATTATGTGGTAGCTTTACAAGCTCAAATTCAGGCTTTAACTCAAAAGGTTAATAGTCTAGAAATGGGGGGAAGTCCACAAAATGCATGCACTATGTGTGGTCGACAAGGTCATATTAGTGAAAGTTGCAATTTAGGATTGGTTAAAAAGTCGGAACAAGTGAATTTTATTCAAGGCCAAGGATGTGGTAATCCATATTCTAATACTTATAATCCTGGTTGGAGAAGCCATCCTAATCTTTCATGGGGAAATAATAGTAATAACCAAAATAGAAGTGTAGGTTTCCAACAATCAGAAGATAGATTTGGAGTCTTTGAAGGGAAAATTGATAAATTTATTGAGGAGATTAATTTTAAGATTAGCTCTCAAGATGAGAACCAAAAGAAGCTTCAGGTAAAAATTGATCAAATTACTAAAAATCATGCTTCATCCATTCATAATCTTGAGGTTCAATTGGGACAAATAGCAAGTTCATTACCATCTAGCAATTTAGGGTGACTTCCGAGTAATACGAAAGAAAATCCTAGAGAGCATATTAAATCCTAGTCTTTTTATAGCCTCTTATTTCGGTTTCTAACTTAAATTTTCTTTTGTGTTAAGTTATTTTATATTAATTTGTTAATTAATTTTTATATTATGATTTTAATATTACTAGCACAGTTGGTGTTTGTTCTATAGGTAAAATTAGTAAAATTATATGTAGTGTTATTTATTGTGAAAAATAAAAAAAAGAAAAAAATGTATGTCAAACCGGTTGCCGCTGTCGTAAGCGCCACAAACATCGCAATCGCGATAGCGGGCAATGCTTTGTGAGATAGTGGGAAATGCTTTGCGAGGAAGCAGGCAATGCTTTGCACATGAGCGAGGCGATGCTTCTGTCACGAGCGCGATGTACATCGCGCTCGCAACAGAATGTGCTGCTTCCAAGGGTCGTATGACTCGTGCTGGCAGTTCACGAGTTGTGCAAATTTGGCTACGCAAGGTAGGGCATCCGACTCGTGCTTGAGATTCACAAGTCCCGTAGGAAAGCAAGGCCATTTCACTAGTCGTGAAGGGGATTCACGACTCGTGAAGCGTGCAGTGTAGGGGGAATTTGAGTCGATTTTACAGTAAGTTATTTTGTTTTGTTTTCTTATTACTTTTCTATTAATTTTTTTACTTTTCTTTCTCCTCAGATTAATGTGTTTTAATTTAAATTAACTTAAATTAATTTAACCCTAAACCCCTAAAACACAAAATTAGAAATTAAAAGAGGGAAATTTTTATTTCAAAACCCAAATGTCGTGACCTTTCGTATTCTTCCCTCTTCTTTTTATTTCACTTAACTTTTCTTATTTCCCTCTCATTTGTATTCTTCCCTTTCTTGCATTCTAGGTCACAAGTCGCACACTTCATTTTCTCCCTTGCGCTTCCCTCTTCTTTATTTTCATTCCCGTATCGTGTTATATTTCCCGAAGTCGAGCATCTCTCTTTCGTGTTTATCCCTTCATTAGCTTTTTCCTTTGAACTTCGTCGTTCTCTTTGTTTCTTTTCTTCTTGTTCTGTTTTAATTTTTCTTCTCCTTCCCTTTTCACTTTTAAATATTTGCAGTTTCCTAACTCTTCCTATTCCATATCTTTAATTTGTGTGTTTACCAGTGTGTGTTTAGCATTTTATATTTAGTAGTTACTATATCTATTTCTTTCAATACCTATCTTTCATACACAATGGTAAGAACCTAGAATCCATCATCCTCATGCATTGAACAAGCAAGATAGGAGGCTGAAGAAGGAGATATATCTTCAATATTTGGTGCTGGTTTTTCAATCTTCTTTGTGGATGAAGGTAGTAGATTTCTTACTCTTTATGATAGACCATTTTCGCAATGTATGTTTTTCCCCACAACTCTGCTAGAACAGTTGGGCATGCTAGATACTGTGAATGATATGTTGTCTAACTGTGGTTTTTCGAGGTTTGCCAATATGCATGAGAATATTTATCCTAATTTAATGCTTGAATTTTACACAACTTTGCACAAGAATGAGGATAATGAACATTGGTTAGATTTTTGATTGGATGGAAAGAAACACACTGACTTATTTTATGATGAATTGTATGTTTGGATTTTCACAAACTGGTTTATTTGACGTACCAAAATCTTTTAAACCTGTTGCATTTTGGTCCTTTTTAACTGGTTTGCAAACACCATATAGAGCTAGAGATGCTAAATCCATGTTTATCAAAGATTTAAAATATTTGATTTTGCATAAAATTTTTGCTTCTTTGATTTTTAACAGGTCTAAATTTAATAGAGTTTCTTTTCATGAATTATTTTTGATGTGGTGTGTGCATAAGCCTAAGGATGTGCGTTGGTCTTATTAGGTTGCTAATCAGTTGTTGCATTGTGTTAATAAATATGATTTACCTCTAACACATGGACACATCATTACTATAATTGCAAGAAATTTGGATATTGATCTTAGTGCCGATCATAGAGATCGTCCTTGTGTTTATTTCACTAAAAATTTATTTATTCTTGGAAAGGTTATTAGTAGTAATTTTCAGGAAATCCCACGACACTCAAGGTCTTGTTGGAGGGATGTTCCAAGATCATCTGCTCCATAAGATGAGGAGGCTACTGATGAGAGTAGTGATGATGCTATGCATGCTTATCCACCTGAAGTGCATGCTGCCCCTGCTGTGGGGTCTTTTTCCTCTAATATGCCAGCAATGCTTGAGCAGATTTTAGAAAACCAGTCTTGTGACGCGCGCCAAACCTAGCAAAGGCTCTCGTTGAATCTGCTTTTAGGATTCGAGGGATTAGTTTACGTCTTTTTGATCTTGGGCATCATGAGCCATTTTGGATGCCTCCTTCCCAATAGAACATTGGAAAAGATCACCTAGTCTCACGACGCCTTTGGGCACTTTCGAGGTATTTTGGAGTTGCCACCCAATTTACGAGAAATTGGGAAAGGTCTCTAACCTCTATTTGTCTAAACCAGAGATGGTGTTCGGAACTTCACTCTTATTAATAACTTAAGTTAAGTTTATAAATGAGTTATTAAGAAATCAAAATTCCATCTCTTATCTCACGCGATTGTGCAATAAATATCAAGCGCATTTGCAAGCATATTTAAAGCAGTAAAATAAAGCGATAAATAAATAAATAAATTAAAAAAAATAGAAAATGGGACAGAACAATCCGCCAAAAATGAATAAAAGATGGGATAGAACAATGCCCCAAAATAAAATGAAATAAGAAAGCATAAATAAATAAAATTTGCCCCAAAATTAATTACAAGGGCCCCAAAAGAAAAGAAGGAAAATAAATAAACACAACAAAAATAAAATATATCAAAGTAATTAAAATGAATCATACATAAATCGGGTCATTTATTATTTTTAAGAACATTGGTTCCCTTTTTATTTAACTTAAAAATTAGGCAACTATTTTTTAAGGCATTGATTGAGAAAAACCGGGATGAGTGATCCCATTTTATTAAAATTAGTTCTCTATTTAATAGTGAGATTTTATTGGTTAAAATAGGACACTGGTCCTATTTATTTGGAAAAATTTCAAGTTATTAATTATTATAAAACAAATGATTTTCTATAATACGGATAAATATGAAATACATTTTACATACAACACATAAAAATAATAATAAAAGGAAATACAACAATTAAAAAATGCAAACCCTAAATTAAAAGTCTTTGGTCTCCCGATTCTCCGACCCAAGCATGAGTGTAACTCACGAAGATAAACAATTTTGAGACAACAAAATAAAAATAAAATGAATGTTAGTAAAGTAAGTTTAATAATTAATGTAATATGAGCAAATTAATTAATTTAATAATATAATTAAAATGATTAATAGATCAATCAAATAATAATCAATTAAACTAATCAAATATAAACAATTAAGTAAATGGAAATAAATAAAGATAAAATAGATTAAATTAAATTCATGCTAATTGCACTAGTCAAAGAAAAAAAAATAGCAAACAAATATACAATTAAATCAACAACCAGCAATAACATTAACAATTATTAATAGAAATAAATTGAATAAAAGCTAAAAATTAATAAAATGAATGAAGACAGAAATTAACAATGAAAAATAGAGCAAATTATATTACATCACATGCATTTTTGGCAACTTCCTACGTTCGGGCACCTAAAAAAAAGTACATATAAGGCGCTACAAAGAGGTAGCACGGCTGCCCCGCGAACCTTTTTCAATTCTGTCAAATCTTATTAACAATTTTCTTCTAAAAAACCCTATTCTGTGTATGCTCGGTAAAATAGGAGAGACGAAGAGCTAAAAGGGGAGGAGATTGGGCATGCACGACTCTTGCATGTATTGCACTAGTCGTGCAATACATTCATGACTCGTGAATGTATTGCAACACGTTCACAACTCGTGAATGCATTATACGAGTCGTGCAATGCATGCACGATTTGTGCAGTCCGATCGGGAAACATTGCTCTCTTCTATAATGTCCGATTGGGAAAAGGGAATCAATGGCACTATCCGACCAGGAAAGAACAAAATGTGATCGAAGAAGCAAGACTCAATCAAAAATAAAGCCAAAATCCAATCGGAAACCACAAACAAAACACGACTCAAACACCCAGAAAAGCAGAGATGAATAGAGGAAGTGATGACAGACCAACAAACGCAATATTAGGCAGTCAAAACATGCATAATATCATGCGAACTAAGCAACAAGCACACTTATTTCATCAAGACAACAATAAACATACGATAATCAGGTTAACTAAATTAAACAACGACTAAATAGAATATGTACAAAGAAGAGTATATACAGGTATAGCAAAACGAAAAAATAAGAAAGAAAGAAAGAAAAAAGGAAAAAAGAGAGAAAAGGAAGAGAGATGGCTATTCAGTATCTACCCTTAGATCTTTGATCTACAAACAAAAGATTTTTAGTTTCCTTCTTCGCTCTTTTTAAAATGGTGATTAAAACAGATAGTCAAAAACTTTTGGTGAAATGTTTATGTCGAGAATAAAAGAAAGCGTGATTGAATCCCAAACTCCAAGAATGGATTTCCTGGATTTAAGATATAATCTCATAAGCTATTTGAGAAAACAAGAATTATTTTATTACTCTCAAAGTTTTCTTTTCTCTCTGTGTTGTTTTTCTTTTTTCAGTCTTGCTCTCTCTTATAATTATTGATCTCTCCTTTCTTCAGCTTTCACTTCTCTTTTAATGTCTCAGACAGGATTCATTCATTTTTTCACCAAATCCAACATAAACCATACTTTTCCCACCAAATCCTTGAAATAACAGAACGGAGACGTACTAGAGCATGGGGCGCATGAGAGTTACATCTCACGTTAGTGAGATGGGACTCACCAACTTGAGGCTACCTCTCACGTTGGTGAGATGGGCCTCACCACACAGGCCCCCAAGGCTCCCTCTCCCTCCTATTTTTCTATCCTCTTTCGATTCTAATTTTTTTTTTTTTAAAAACAAAAAACATTTTTTCCAAGGAAACCATCACTTCGATCTGTCTTTTGCCTGTTATGACACGCGTCGAACCCCGGGGCACCTCGATGACCCGCTTTTAGGGTTATCGGGATGAGGTTCATTAAAACTTGTAAGGTATTTACAAGCACGTCTATATTGGGCAACAAGGAGGTGTCTTGGAGTCGCCACCCAATAGAACATTAGGAAGGGTCATCTAGCTGCAGCGAGCCTAAGACGGCGCGTACATATCCATTTTGGGTAAGCCAAGAGGATCTTGGAGATGCCAGCCCAATAGAATATTAGGATGACCCTCTAACCTCGTGGAACCTAGGATTACACAGCGCGTAATTATCCATTTTGGGCAAACCAGAGGGATCTTGGAGTCGCCACCCAATAGAACATTGGGAAGGGTCGTCTAACCTCCAAGAGCCTAGGATTATGTTGATTAGGCCTTTTGGTGGGAAACAAGAGATATTTTGGAGATTCCATCCCAATGAAACACTGAGATGGACCTCTAACGTCATTGAGCCCAAGACTAGAGCGGGTTCAGGACTTCTCATTTATTCATACCTTGATTAATATTATAATTAAGTTTTAATTTCATTGTTTCATCAAATTTTCATACGATATAATTAATTAAAGCGCAATCTATTCACATAGATAAAGCAGTAAATTGACACAAAATAAAATACAGAAAAATAAATTACAATAAAACTAGTGGCGGAATACAACCCCCATTATAAAACGATATGTAAATCATACAGAAATCGGGATATTCATTGAAATGAGGACATTGGTCCTACCATGCATATTTATTACAAATCGATTTTGAGAAGTGTCGATTTTATTGGCTAAAAAAATAGGACTTTGTTCCCCTGACTTTCGAAAAATCCCAAATTAATTACTATAAAACATTTGGCCATTTTTACTTTAATGTGATTAAACAATTTTTATGGTAAAATGAATAAAATAAAATAAAGCAACAAAACAACGGTAAAGAAAGAACTCGGATAGAAATCCTCAGATTGACGCAACCACCATCATTAACAACTCAAACTCATCCAAAATGGTCATATAATAACTGACCAAATAAACATGTCAGTGTCAAAATAAAAAATAAAATAAAGTAAAGAGAAGTAAAATAACAAGAGATTTTAAAGGAAATGAGTTAAAAGATAAAAGAATAAAAGATGTAAGTTAAAACATGAGAATTTGCCCAGGGACAGCCCTATGCATACTACCGACGACGTCCCTAGTGTGACCGGCGGACGGAGTGGTGCATCATCTATGTCCCATCTCTCAAATTAGGGACGTGCGTCGGTGACCACCCTGCCCGTCGGTCACCCCCGATTCTAGAAAATAAAACTTCAAAACTTCACTTGAAATTCTTTGTCAAATAAATAAATAAAAAATCAAAGATCAAAACAATTAATATAAGCCAATTAAATTACACAAATATTAATCCAGAATGTTTACCCTTGGATTTTATCTTCTAGGTGGATATCGAATGACTTCAGTCCCGCACGCTTCACAAGGATCGAATAAAAATTGATCAAGAAAAGAAAATTTATGTTTTTCTTTCTTGAAAATTTGACAGTGATTCAAATATTGGAATTAGCCGGATAGACGAAAATGAATGAATTTTGTTACCTCAAATTAGCTTAATTCACAAATAAAAATTGAGAAAAGAGTAGAATGGTTGAAAGAATTTTTCGTAGAATAAAAATCAACTGAAAATAGAGATTTTTTGAGAAAAATTATTTAATTTTGACTTTGATAAATTGCTTCATAAAAAGATTTTCCCTTCAAAATTTCCTAACCCCAAATAATGAAATTTAATCCACTATTTATAGAGTTTCTAATATAATTAGGATAAATATCAATTTAAAGTTTGAATTTTGAAAAGGATTTTTGAAATTCAATTTTTAACTAAATTCGGTGGCCTAATCCCATCCAAATTTGGAAGATATTTTGCTCATAAGATAGAATTCATCAAAATCCGGCATTATCTTATCTGATTCGGTACTGATGGCCGTCCCAATATTACCGACAGGCGTCGGTAATAAGGGTACGCATGGTAATCTTGACAACAGACGAACACAGGTATGAGGCTAGGGACGACCGTCTCTATACGAACACGTGTTTGTCTCTCATACTACAGACGGCCGTCTCTAATACTACAGACGGCGGTCTCTACAATATAAGAGATGGCCCATCTATACAAGCGACGGCCCGTCTCTCCATGCTAGAGACGTGGATCACAAAATAGAGACGGGCGTCCCAACTCCGACAGGCTTCCCGTCTGCGGAGCAAAACTACAATTTTTATGCCTAATTTCCCAAACTCCTTCAAAATTTAATGCTATAGAGAGAAAGACTTTAATCCTTGTGAAACCGAAAGACGAAAACCTCCGAATTCCATCCATTTATCCAAAAATAGACATTTGATCTCTTCATCGAGTGACTCTGATCTGGACCGCCTCAAGGCACGGTGTCTACAGTTGCCCCCAATTTTTGGGAAACTAGTGTACTAGTGCCTAGATGATCCAAAATTCAGAGAAGAAAGGAAAGAGACGCGTACCTGAGGCAGCCCTTACCTTTTTACTGTGTGGAATATTGCGCCTTGTTGCCGTTGAACTATAGTGTTATTCGACTGTGGCTCGTTTGCAATCTTTTCTATTGCATTGTCCTGTTCGCCTTTGGTCGGCTTGCACGGTGTTTGGTCTGTCTCGCTGGCCTCATCTCGGCCTGCACAGTGTGAGGTGGAGTGTCTATAACTCCAACCTCTGTTGTGATATGTTCTATCGCTGGTGCCCCGCTAACCTCGTCTCGGTCTGCACAGTGGCTAGTCTATCCCGCTGGCCTCATCTTGGCCGGCACGGTGTGAGGTGTAGTGTCTCTAACTCCATCCTCTGTTTGCGATCTGTTCTACCGCTGGTGTCTCGCTAACTTCATCTCGGTCTGCACGGAGTTTATGAAATGTAGTGTTCTCTAATTACAATCCCATTGTGAGATGCAGTGTTCTCTATCTGCAATCTTGGTTACGATCTGTTCTATCGAATGTGTTCTGCTGGCCTCATCTCGGTCTGTACAGAGTTTGTGAGATGCAGTACTCTCTGACTGTAACCTCAGTTCGCGATCTATTCTATCACTAGTGATTGAACGTTCTGTCTTAGTAGCCGCTTTTGGGCTTGCACTGCATAGGTATGATTCTGATTTGCTGATCCCCATCCGATCTGCAATATAGAGTTGGTTGAATGTAATCTTGAAGGGCATAGTGTTTGATCTGTTTATCCTTCCTTTTGATTGCTGGTCATTTTTGAATTGGTGTAAAATCATGTTCCTGTATTGTAAAAGATTCTTGTTAATTTTTGCGTAAATTAACTTGACCGGTAGATTTATGAACATTTTTATGTTGCCATTTATTATTTGTTATCCTTTTTATTATATGATCAATTGTGTCTTTAAGAGAAGGTCAAGTAATAAAATGATAAACATAAAGAAATAACATTTAAATTTAACCACGGTTAACCATAGATGCTTTCCCCTAAAAGGATAAATTTTGTACAATATACAAATGTGACTACAATAATGAAAATATAAACACAGAGCCAAAAGAACTCCCTGAACAGCCTATAATGGCGGATAATCTGAGGGCTCCTCCTCCGGATCATCATCATCATCTGACAGATGAACTGGCTGGCCTCGTGATGAAGAAGTAGAGGGTCCCGCGCCTGAAGCAGATGGCTGACTGGGAGGGGCTGAGGCTCGGGCCTGCTGCTGGTATCTGGGAAGTACGGCCACCGGTATAGACAACAGCTGTACTCTCGCTGGGTCTTGCTACTGGAATTGGACCTGAGCATACCCATCGAGGAAGGGTTGCACACAGACTGTCATGAACTATAGTGTATCGGTAATGACCCCCCTAGCTCTCTGAAAGCCTCACCCAGTCGAAGGGTCTAATCTATGGAGGTGGTCCCTATACGCCTCAGCCTATCCTCTGTCTGCTCTCTAAACTCCCGAATAGACTGGGTGATGGGGGGTATGGCACCATCCAGAACCTAGATCCTAAACCTGAGGGCCTCGACCGACTCATCCACCATATGTAAAGATGTATCTGTCCTCTGGATCACCTCATCCTGGGAGGCCCTCATCTCCTGCCTCAACTGGCCCGCGAGTCTCTCCTGCTCCTGTCTCAAATAATCCATGAGCCTCTCCTGCTCCTGTATGATACCCTGCTGCTGATCCATCTGCTCTAACATGACCCTATCTCGCTCCCCGAGCTGTCCTAGAAGGGTCCTGTCTCTCTCCTCCTATCTGTGATCGAAGGATGCGAACATAGAAGCCAAAATCACAGTGAAATCTGGCTGTGCTGGGTAAGTCGATGGTGCTGATGGAGGGTGTAACACCCCCATCGCCGCCCCCGTTGGAAGGACGCCGACGGGCGCACTACCCGACGCTCACTCACACAGATATGCACATGCACAATGCGGAAGCATACATTCATACATAACATACATATAAAAATACGGGTTAATTAAAAACTTGACTTACTTGCGGGCACAGACTGAGCATGCAATAACTCACACACACGCAGGCACTAAGTGGAAGCATAAAGCGAATGATAAAATGAAGGAATAACTTAACATACTAACGCTTACAATCCCAAAAGTAATCTCAAGATTCTTACATATAATATTACATAAAGAATACTACAGAAATACAAAAGAAAACTGAAGTACATAAGCTGAACAAAATACAAAACTTCTAACTCCTACGTGGCCGACCCTGTAGAAGCGCGACTCGAACAGAACCAAACCTGCCACCTGCACGGAAAGGAAATCCGTGCTAAGCGATAAACGCTTAGTGGGGAGAACATACAAGAGTATGGACGGACATTCACAATGGTCACCGAGGCATACACATTCACAATGGCAAATGCAATATTAAGAAAACATATATAATCAGGCTTGCATGATAAAGGCATTAATCCAAAAAATCATAACCATAACCATATACTTATGTCAAGAATAGGCCAAAACAGACATAATACAATACACGATACAAATATCATCATGCAGAGCTACATACTATATCACATGCATAAACCTACAATGGTATCAAATATCAGTACCTTACCGTGCAAAGTCACAAGAGATTTACACCTGCAATTGTCATAACTGAGTACCCATGCAGGAACTGACAACCCAATCAAATGCGACACAATTACCATATGATAACGCACCCAACTATCATGTTAAGAATACTAGCTATCTAACATACTTTGACATGCCAAACACACACTAGCCAAAATCCAAGGGACGACATACAAAGCACCACATTACCGCTGCGCAATAGAATAACATGCCGAAAACACTCTAATTGCGGAGATTGAAGACATAATCACATAACATCGCATTCATATCATCACCATGCAGAAAGTACAGTTAAATCTTACATACTTACAGCCACAACTGCTACGGTTCACAAGCTTATATATAACAAAATCGTGCTTGAATCACATACATGAATACATTCGTTGAATCACATTCAAAGCATTCTGAAACTTATAACACAACACATGACAAATGCGGATAATAGTGTTAGATATCTAATCATGCTTACAATGTAAAGACATACATTTCGAGGTTCAAATATACATTCATATACTTATAAACTGATTTCCCAAATCATTATCGTGCTCATTCGGATATCACATTCTTATAGTTATTTCAAAGCAAAACAAAACAAAACAACAAGGCACCTGCTGACTCACAATAGTGGATAACGAGTGTACGCATGGCGGTACCTTATGGGTACGAATCGACGCATGGCGGTACCTTACGGGTATGAATCAAAAACCATTTTATTTTGTCACAATAAAAACATTTCACTGAAGGGGGATCTTAAACAAGATCCAAACACATTAAAAAGGATTGCTATGATCCGCACATATAAAGGGTTCGCGAGGAACCAAATGGGGGACCTGATCAGGGTCCAAACATCCAAAGGGTTGCAGCTAACATGACTCTATTAGGCATGCCTAACTATTCGCTAGACTTACTCTCGCAGGTCATGCATAAAACAATTCACGTTTCGAATCGCACAACGCATAAATATATATACATCATGCATAAACCAGAGTACGATAGACATATTAACATGCTCATAAGGTCGGTCATATATCATACAATTCCTATTGCAAAACATAATACACTCAACACACTTTGACATTAAACAATGTTCTAAAGTATGTCAAAATCAGGTATGGAAGCACTACCATGCCAATGATTATCAATACTAAATCCTAATCATGCGGTAGGTGAGGATAACTAAGTATAAATCATGCATAATCCAAAATTACGTTTAAGCATAACATATTGAGTTCAAAGGCTAAAGCATAATAATGCACTCAGACATTAACCATAATATTCAAATAAATTTGGCATAGCATAATATCAATCATACCTCATACAATTCATATTCTGAAGCATGCAATAATTCAATCAATTACATTTTAGCACTACTCAATATACTAAAGCATGTCAGGAACACATGTGAAATCATATTATGCCAATTCGTGGAATGATACAATAAACTCTTAAGCATGGCAGATTATTCTTAGAGGAGAATCTGATCAAGGATATGCATAACATATTTTACATCTTAATATGACATGCTAGGGACAAAACAATCAGAAAGTTAGTCTTCATAATTCCTTCGCATTCGAAATATGACATGCAATAGAAATCACAACAATAAGCATATAAAAGTATGCCATGAATCATACAGCAGTATAAGCCCATACAAGTACATACAGAAGAAATAGGAAATTCATTTTGGTTGAAACTAGGCTAATTCGGAAAATGGGGCTGAAGGGAGGTCGGTCACGAGCCATGCCACGACTCGTGACTGGCCTCAGAGGAGGGTCACGAGTCCTGACATAGTGTCACGCCTCATGACACGCAAGAGAGTCACGGGACGTGACTCTAAGTCACGCCTCATGACATGCAAGGGAGTCACGGGATGTGACTCTAAGTCACGCCTCGTGACACGCAAGGGAGTCACGAGCCGTGACTCTAAGTCACGAGTCGTGACTTGCCTCATACAGGGCAGTCATGCTTCGCGACTGGGAGTCACGCCTCGCGACTGCTTCCAGCCCGCCGAGAAGTCACGCGTCGTGACTGGGAGGCAGAGTCACGTGCCGTGACTGAGAGTCACGACTCGTGACTTGTCTCTCTCAGGGAAGTCACGACACACGCTAGAAATGGAAATTCCACCAGAATCGCGATTTCCCGTTCCCAGCATGCCCAGAATTCAAAGAACTCAACAAAATCATTTTCAATCTGATTCAAAACACTACCAAACTCATCTTACCTTCCAATCGATCTTCCATGCATCAAAAATGAAGTAACACCAACTTAATTCAACATCAAAACAACAAAAATCATGCATGGACACATTCATTTCCCTCAAGAACATAAACCATAAAAGTTACGCCAAGTTCACAACCCAAACTCAGTAACTTCAATTAAAACATTATCATGCATTATTAATACATATACTCACGTAAATCATGCATGCACATGTTCCAAAACACACCAAATTCCAGAAATTAAACAATGCAAACACATTTATAACCTAAGTGAGAATTAGGGCAAAACGACTCAGAACTTCAAATTCAGTAATCAAAGCTCCCAAACCTGGAAAATGCAACTTCAATCCTCTCTATAGAAGCCCACCTTATCTTTCCCTTTGTTCTTCTTTCTCACTCCAACCACTTGCAAACAAACCCAACCAAGAACACAAAATTAAACCATGAGAAATCCATTCAAAACCCATAAAACGCAGGAGAAGAAGAAGAAGAAGCCATACAAATCCATGATCTTACCTCTTCAATCTAGCTCCAAACCCAAGCAAAAACACCCTAAGCAAGGCACAACTCCAAGCCAAAAGAGAAAGAAAGGAAAAGCAGAGAAAGGAGAAGAGAAGAAGAAGGGGAGGCGTGAGAGGGGAGAACGGGAATGCAATCTGTGTTCCCTCTCTCTTCCTCTTTCCTTTCTTCTTTTCTTCATTCAATGCCCATCCACCAATGCCACATGGCAGCTCCCTTATGGACCACATACCATACCCAAACCACATACTAACAATCTCTTACAATAAAATCTTCAAGGCACCAAACTTAAGTCACACCAAATCATTTCTAATAACCCACTTTTATCCTACTTCCATACACCACAAACACACTCTAATATTTCTCTTCTTAACATACTTAATTAATTAATTACCATTAAGTCCTTATTATCCAAATTCCTCATGCACAAATTACTGAAATACCCTTGCATTCCCGACTTAGCATACACATTCCAACCAGGGCTATTTTGGGGTGTGACAGAGGGGGGCTGACTCTATTACCCACTCTGGAGGTGGAGCTGTGGAAGTAGAAGCCCCCGGGTCTCCTGCTCTAGCATATGGGGAGAATCTCTCAGGTGTTCGAGGAACTGTCCGCTGCACCCTCGATGGCGGAGGAGGGGTAGGGCTCTGTACCCTCTGTACTGGGGGAGTACCAAATAAGTCATCCATGGTGAACTCAATCCCCATGTTGAAAGGTGTATGAGACTGCTCCCCCTCTGGCTGTTGCTGCGGAGGCTGACCCTCCTGATAGTCTAGGTGCTGGGGATGCTGGTCCTCCTGGAGCTGTGGGTGCTCGGGAGGCTGCTCATCCATCTGAGGCTGATCCTGAGGCTGCTCCTCTACTGGCTCTAGTAAGGGAAGGCCAAATGCAAGCCTGGTCTCATGAATAGTGCAAAGTCTGTATGCCTCGGCCTGACCCTGTATCGGTACTACCATACCCATCGTGATGGCTACCGGAGCACCTACGTAAATGCTCTCATCTAGAGCATGCCCAAAGATATCATGACGGACGCCCAAGCTCAAAAGTAGCCTAGTAATCACTCCAGCAACATCCACCATAGGGGCTGTTCCCCTAGCCACTTTCGCCAAGTTAACCAAAATCTCATGGCTAATGTTGAGCTGCTAGCCTGCAACCTTGGCCCATAAACTCCAAATCTCTGCGGCATTGAGAGACCCCAGGTTACCAGCTCATCCCAGATAGGAGCTGGACAGAACCCTATGAACATAGCGAAGAGCCCGTGACGAGAGCACCATGCTATTTGCCCGTATCAAGGTGATACGGCACTCCCGGCAAGGCAATGACGTCCCAGTGGTGGCGTCTGACTACTCTATAGGGCACTATTACATCCTACCCAAATAGAAGCTCCATAGCCTGTGCAAATCGCTAATGGGTAATGCTGTAATGGTGGCCCTCGATCCAGAACTGTACGACTCCCTCCTCTGTGTCAGATCTCTAAAACCCCCCATACTGTAGTGTAGCGAGGAACTGCCGAACTATCTCCGGATGGGTCTGGAAAGCCGACATCAGAAACTTTGTCCATCCTGCCCTCGCTATCAGGGTATCGACCTCATCCACCATCCCTAGGGCCTCAAGGAATGGCTTGGAGATGAAGCGACTGGCTCGAAACTGCACTTGAGCCAGTGTCCCGTACCTCTGTCTAGCCTCAGCACTCATCCAAGCCGGGCCCTGAGGCTCAGGCTGACCACGTGGAATATTTTGTCATGGTGGCATCCTGAAAAAATAAGTAAATAATTAGTTTAGCTTCGTAGTCGCAAACGGACCTAATTTAGGAAATAAAAATTTGGACTGCATTCCGGCAAGGATGTGCCTAAAAAAAAAAAATTGGGCATCATCCCGGCAAGGATGTGCTCGACCTACTGCATAAGAAAACAACAAAGTACAAGGGACAGGCCTCAGGCTCCAAGCAACAATGCAACATATTCACATAAAAAATTGGTTATCATCCCGGTAAGGATGTGCTCGACCTCCTGCATAAGATAATAGAAAAGTACAAGTGACAGGCCTCAGGCCCCAAGCAATAGTGCAACATATTCACATTTGCTTTATTTTCCAATTCTTAGTACTGGTTCCAAAGTGCATGTATTCCTAGGGCCATGTCGGTGCATCTAACTAAACAACAATGTTCAGAAAGATATCATGTTCTATGCATTTGTCATTAATTGTTCTCATAACAGCCCATTACTTTACTTAAAACATATTACTTATTCTATGTGTTAATTTATACATGCATTTAAAGCATAATGAAAAAATTAACTAAGCAAGGTCATTTCAAATTCAACTAATAAAAATAAACCATGTAGAAACAGGTTAAGTTAGCCTATTTATGCGTAAGATAAAATAAAATAGAGTAGAAGAGAAATTACATTTTACTTACATGAAATAAAGAATAAATAAAAATAAAATAAAGAAAATTGCTTACTGACCTGAAAATTGCAGGAAAAAATAAAACCTGACGAGAATATAGAAAATATACTTCCTAATGTTCCTGACCACGCAAGGAATACTATGGTGAAATCAGTGTCGAAAATGGACTAAAATTGAAGAAAAGATGAGCGAAAAACAAAGAAGAGGCATCGGTTTGCGTAGGAAAATGAAAAGGGAAGAGGGAAAAAGAGACTGCCATTCCGTCGGCGCTCACTCTTCTATAGATTTTACTTACCGACGGGCTATCCGTCTTAAGGAGGGAGCGACGGGAATGGCATCTGTCTTTCCGGATCCCGCTTTTAACCCTGATTAATTACCTAATTAATTTTCTTTCAATGTTCGTGATATGATGATGATTCACAGATCTGCCAGGTGGACAATTACAGATGGGCTTGCCGTCTAATATGAGACACGGGAAGGCTGTCGGTTAAGCAATGCTATAAAGTTCACCATTTTCTTGGATTCCGTGCCTTTTCTCTCATTTTAGCTTTTCAACAGGTTCCTTTCTTCAGTTTTTTCCCTTTTTCTTCTTTATTTTCCTTTAGTGACTTCGATTTTAGCCCCTAAAAAAATGAATTCTCTTTTTCTTCACAAAATGTACCGTATCTTAGACGATGCTCAAACTTGGGAAAATAGCACTCTTGCCCCCCTTTCTAGGCTAAAATTCTTAAGAAGAGTCAAAATAGATTACAACCTTCTTTTAGCTACGACCCACTTCTGGGACCCTCGCTTTCATGTTTTCATATTTACCTATCAAGAAATGTGCCCCCTGTCCGAGGAACTTGCTGCTATCGTCGGGACTCGGTATCCTCCTAGTGCTTTGTTCTGCGTTCCTCGCAGTGGTTTTGTTCAAACTCGAGATGTAGCATTGGCTTTAAGCATTGCCCCTTTTGACGCTGCCCGTCTAGTTCCTCAGGGCCCTACCTTTGCCTTAGCACCCCTGATTGAGGTATTGGAAGAGTTATCCGATGCTCCTCCACACCTCGTAAGTGTCATTTTTCTTTTCTGCCTGATGAAATATCTGATTGTGACCTTAGAGGAGTTGATTGGAGACTCTCGTCCGTTCGGGATCCTGGATGATTTTCACCGCGGGTTGACCCCTTTTCCACTGACCCTTGCTGAGACCATCATAGGGCTTGATTCTGTCTGTGCTGGGTCTTCTACTACTTTCTCTAGGAGCCCCTTATTACTCAAAGTAAGTCATTGTGTTAAAAGGTAGTGCGTCCATTGTGGATTTTCACACTAGCTTTTCTTAGCAGGAAGTGCGTCCTTTTCGGATTTTCACACAACCCTATGCCTTACTTTTGCCTGAAGTGAACCTAATTCATTTCAGCGGCTTTTCTTTGCCTTTTATCTTATTTTTTTTGGCTTTTACTTTTCCTTGTTTCCCCTTTCAGATATGGTTGCAAGAGAAGTTGAAGCTGCTATCAGAGCCACCTCCTAGGGTCATTAGTCAGTATTCTGCAAAGAATTTCCTTCCACGACAACGGCTGTACTTATTTAGGACCCCTGACGAAGGCATTACCCGATTTAATGAAATATCTGATGAGGATATTAGCTTCATGCACGTTTGGCTTCCTTTATCCAGTGCGGTTATTGATGGATCCTCAGGATGCATTCCCTTATGTGGGCTTCGTGAGGCCACTTTCTACATTACGGCCCGCTATGCTCATCAACTCGGGATGACTCAGGATGCGGTGAGGCTCCCTTTATCCTTTTAAGGCGGAGTCTTTTCAGCAGCTTTTGCCTCTCACTATCATGAGCTCTGGAGCCAACTTCCATTAAAGACTGTCATACCTCCATTCGGGAATCATTCTGTTACTTCCACTGGTGCGTACAAGAGGTGGTTACTCAGCCCGACATCTGATAACAGAACATGACGACTCAGGCATTTGGCCGACGAGAGTAGTGGTAGGGCATAGTTTAGCTTTACATGCATTTTGAGCAACATGTTTCTTTTTAAAGCAGAACTAGACAACGATGTAAATGAATAAATCAAGTCTTATTTTACTCCACAAAATTGTGTACATTTCAGTACGATTTCAGCATACATGATCATTTTTGGTACTAATTCAATTATGCAAAACTTCATTCATTCGTGGAACCAAATTTTGATAGCATCAACTCCTGTTACCAATTAGCCCTCTCGGGTTTTCTTGATTGGACATTGTAACACCCCCACCGCCGCCCCCGTTGGAAGGGCGCCAGCGGATGCGCTACCTGACGCTCACTCATACCATTCACACATACACGTACACATACGCTAAGCGGAAGCATTCTCTAAAAAATAATAATAAGGCAAAACATAAATCTCATATAATCAAAATATAGAGTTATTTGCAATATTCAAAATATTACATCTTAAATACTTTACAAAAAGAAAATACATAATCCATATACAAAAAAGAATTACAGGAGGAGATAAAAAAAATAAAGACTCTACTCCTATGTGGCTGACCTGCAGATGCACAACACGAGCAAGCTCCCAAAAACCTGTCACCTATACGGGACAAGAACCCGTGCTAAGTGATCATGCTTAGTGGGGAGGAACAAAACATAATAGAACACTATACAAGATATTGACCATAATATACAGAATTCATAAAGTACCAGAGAACAGAAATATATTAACATATCAAAAATCACTATACAAGATCAGAATTTAGGACAGAAAGCACGAAGCAAAAATACCACAATCGAGATCACGCCAGAATCAAAACACTTCACTAAGCCAATGCCACACACTTAACACAATAGCCTGAATTCAATGGTGGAGGATATGGGAACACGGCACGGGAGACCGAAGCCTCAAAAACAGTTTTATTACCCAAAGGTAGCGCGGGAGACCGGAGTCTCAAAACATTTTATCAATACACGGAAGATGACCATCTCGGAGGTCGACCGCTTCGCCCAAATGGGACGGACAGAACAGCTGCACTCACAAACCCTTCTTAAGCATGCTTAATTATCCTTTACCCTGACACTTCAGGCTCGACAACTCACACTCAAATACACACTAACTACACAAGTCTCCAATCAAAACTCCCACATCAAAATAATAATTCACTACAACAACACTAGTATAATAAAGGTCAACAAGACATAAACTCAATCATGTACCATGCAATAGTGAGAAACCATGCAAAGTAGGACAAGAGAATCACATTCAGAAAACAGGGCAAGCAGGAAGGGCCTCTGTCGCGATCGTGACAGTGTCGCGCTCGCGATAGAGCACGGGGCACCCCATCCAGAGCTCGCGCCAGGAGGGACGCTCGCGAAGAAGCACGCATAGCAGACACACACAACCAAGCTCTATCACGCTCGCGATAACGTCGCGACAGAGACCAATTTCTTCCTCCTCACGCGCACGCTCGGCGGCATGCTCGCGCGGAGGACTCGATTACCGAGCTCTCTGTCGCACTTGCGACAACATCGCGGTCGCGACAGAGGGCTGTCCAGCCACGAGGGACCAATCCGCATTCTGTCACGATCGCGACAGAACCTAGAATTGCCCAGATCTGCACTTTTCCTACTCTCTTCACAACACAACCCTTCAAACATTCATTCAACCATGCACAAACACTTACCTCAAGCCTCTAGTACATCACGAATCATTCTCAAATCCACATAAACACATTTTTATACAATAATCAATCACCACTCATCAAGAATTCACTCAAAACCAAACTCAACATTCAATCTTCTTAAATGCTCAAGTTCTTCAAATACACATGCAAACACCATAATATCACTAACAATTAACTCAGAATCATACTTAATCTAAACATGCATTCATCCAAACAAAACACTCAAGCTCACTAATGATATGAAATCATAAAATAGAATTGATCCAAGGAGGAATTAGGGAAAAACATAATCTACAAACACAACCCCCGAACTGGGCTCCTCACAATCCCACTTTATCATTACCTTTGCTCTTCCTTCTCTCTACCGATTCTTGCACAAACCAAATCAAATCAATTACTCCATTAACCCAAGAACAAAACCTTATAAAACCCAATCAAAACCGAAGAAGGAGAAAAAAGTGGAGAACCCCAAGTAAACTCAGCCACTTACCTCTTAAAATCCTTCAAGAACTCAGCTCAAAAACTCCAAGAAAACACAAGAGGGGAAGGTTGAGAGCAGAAAATGGTAGCAAGAGAGAGAGAGAGGACGAGAAAGAAAGGGAAAAGAGGAAGAACTAGCTTCCTCGGGAAGCTAGGCAAATTTTCTGCCCTTCCCTTCCCTCTCTCTTACTTTACCATTAATGCTCACCTACCCTTGCCATTTGTCACAATCCTAGAGAATCAAACTATCCACTTTGACTTAACCACTCTTGGCACCATACACTAAACACACACAAACTTCTCTTACACAAATATCTCCAATGCACCAAACTTAACTCATACCATATTATTTCTTATAAACCACTTTTCATCCAAGGCACCATGCACAAAAATCACTCAATAAAATCTCTTAGCCCACTTACATCCTACTACCATACACTATAAGCACATTATAACATTTCCTTCACTTTACTTATTACTTAATTAATTAATTTCTTAGCAAATAATTCCTTATTATCCAAATTTTCCTCTTACTCAAATTACGAAAATACCCCTACTTATCGACTTACCACGCAGATTCTGACCAGGCCCTTTTTGAGTTGTTACAATCACTCCCCCTTAAAGAAATTTCGTCCTCGAAATTTCCCCGCTAACCATTTATATTCAATAACCCAAAACTCAAAACCGAATTAGCAAAGGATAGAAACACAACTTACCAGAAGGTCCTGCTCGATCCGCTACATCCTCTCCTAACATGGCATAAACTCGCGGGCGCGCATACACTTCTTCAGTTGGCGGCTTTTTCATTGACTTTGACATTGCCTAAGAAGGTCGTCCGCTGCCCCTACCACTCTGGTTTCCTCTTGCTCTTTGACCACTGGCTCTACTCTTGGGTTGACCCTGAAGCTCTCTTCGATCCGGGCAGTTAGCTACCACATGCTCTTTCCTGCCACATCTGAAGCACGATCCAGAGATCCTTCTACACTCGCCCCAATGGCGCTTCTGAAAATGCTCACACTCCGAGATCACATTTCCCTTGCTAGAAGTTAGCGCTACACTACCGACTTCCAAACGCACCAGAATCGAACCCTTCACACCTTGGCCACTTGGAACTCCTCTCGACTTCTTACCACTCCCGTGATCACTATTCTGTGCTTTCCTCTTATTCTCGATTCTCTGTTTGATCATTTCGGATTCCTCCAACTTGATTGCCGCTGCCACAAGCTGATAATACCCCACTGGTTACATGACTGACATTGCAGATAACGGACCTCTGATCACCTCACGCAATCCCTCTTGAAAGTGCCTACACTGAACTCATCCGTCAACAACTGCTCAGGCACATACTTACTCAACCTGCTGAATTCCTTCTCATACTCACTTACGGTCATACCCCTTTGCCTCAGACTGATGAACTCTCTCCACTTGGCTTCCCGGTATGCCTTCGTCACATACTTCTGCTCAAATTCTTTCTTAAAGAATTCCCAAGTCAACTCGGCTGGTCGCTGTGGAGTTCGCATCACAAGCTCCCACCAATCATACGCTGATCCTTGTAACAACGACACTGTGCAAAGCACCCTCTAATCTACAGGACATCTAATCTCTTGCAAAATCCGACCTACCCTCTTAAGCCAAAACTCGGCCACATCTGATTGATCCAAAGCAGTCCCATAAAAGTCTTCTGCTCCTCTCTTTCTTAATAACTCGGTCGGAGCTTTAGTAGCAGTCAACCTCTCTACTAACTGAAGCAAACCTTGCACTAGGACCGGATTCTCATGACCAAAACCCATTCCAGGAACCTCTTCTTGCTGACGTTGCGGAGCAGGTTGCTCACCTCTCACTACACTTACACTACCAACTGTCTCACCCACGTTCTCACTTGGTTCAGACTCCATCTAGACATAACACAAGACAAGACACATCTACATTAGGCAACGACACAAAACCGACTCGCATGCAAAGACTCAACACATAACAAACAGAGGCAACTAGAACCGCCTAAACCTGCGCTCTGATACCACAAACTATAACACCCCCACTGCCACCCCCGTTGGAAGGGCGCCGACGGATGCGCTACCCGACGCTCACTCACAGCATTCACACATACACGTACATATGCGCTAAGCGAAAGCATTCTCTAAATAATAATAATAAGGCAGAACATAAATCTCATATAATCAAAATATAGAGTTATTTACAATATTCAAAATATTACACCTTAAATCCTTTACAAAAACAAAATACATAATCCATATACAAAAAAGAATTACAGGAGGAGATAACAAAAATAAAGACTCTACTCCTATGTGGCCGACCTGCAGATGAACAACACGAGCAAGCTCCCAAAAACCTGTCACCTACACAGGACAAGAACCCATGCTAAGCGATAACGCTTAGTGGGGAGGAAAAAAACATAATAGAACACTATACAAGATATTGACCATAATTTACAGAATTCATAAAGTACCATAGAACATAAATATATTAAGATATCAAGAATCACTATACAAGATCAAAATTTAGGACAGAAAGCACAAAGCAAAAATACCACAATCGAGATCATGCCAGAATCAAAACACTTCACTAAGCCAATACCAGACACTTCACATGATAGCCTGAATTCAATGGTGGAGGATACGGGAACAAGGCACGGGAGATCGAAGCCTCAAAAATAGTTTTATTACCTGAAGGGAGCGCGGGAGACCGGAGTCTCAAAACATTTTATCACTACACGAAAGATGACCATCTCGGAGGTCGACCGCTTTGCCCAAATGGGGCGGACAGAACAGCTGCACTCACAAACCCTTCTTAAGCATGCTTAATTATCCTTTACCCTGACACTTTAGGCTCGACAACTCAAACACAAATATACACTGACTACACAAGTCTCGAGTCAAAACTCCCACATCAAAATAATAATTCACTACAACGACACTAGTATGATAAAGGTCAATAAGACATAAACTCAATCATGTACCATGCAATAGTGAGAAACCATGCAAAGTAGGACAAAAGAATCACATTCAGAAAATAGGGCAAGCAGGAAGGGCCTCTGTCGCGATCGCGACAGAGCACGGGGCACCCCATCATGAGCTCGCACCAGGAGGCACGCTCGCGATGAAGCACGCACGGCAGACACACACAACCGAGCTCTGTCGTGCTCGCGACAGAGAGCAATTTCTTCCTCCTCGCGCGCACGCTCGGCGGCATGCTCGCACGGAGGACTCAACTACCGAGCTCTCTATCGCGCTCGCGACAACATCGCGGTCGGGACAAAGGTCTCTCCAGCCATGAGGGACCAATCCACATTCTGTCGCGATCGCGACAGAACCCATAATTGCCCAGATCTACACTTTTCCTACTCTCTTCACAACACAACCCTTCAAACATTTATTCAACCATGCACAAACACTTACCTCAAGCCTCTTGTACATCTCACATCATTCTCAAGGCCACATAAACACATTTTTATACAATAATCAATCACCACTCATCAAGAATTCACTCAAAACCAAACGGAACATTCAATCTTGTTAAATGCTCAAGTTCTTCAAATACACATGCAAACACCATAATATCACTAACAATTAACTCAGAATCATATTTAATCTAAACATGCATTCATCGAAACAAAACACTCAAGGTTACTAATGAAATGAATTCACAAAATAGAATTGATCTAAGGAGGAATTAGGGAAAAATATAATCCACAAACACAACTCCCAAACCTGGAAATTGCAGCTTCAAACCAGGCACCTCACAATCCCACTTTATCTTTACCTTTGCTCTTCCTTCTCTCTTCCGATTCTTGCACAAACCAAATAAAATCAGTTACTCCATTAACCCAAGAACAAAACCTTATAAAACCCAATCAAAACCGAAGAAGGAGAAAAAGAGGAGAACCCCATGTAAACTCAGCCACTTACCTCTTACAATCCTTCAAGAACTCAGCTCAAAAACTCCAAGAAAACATAAGAGGGGAAGGTTGAGAGCAGAAAATGGTAGCAAGAGAGAGAGAGGGGACGGGAAAGAAGGGGAAAAGAGGAAGAACTAGCTTCCTCGGGAAGCTAGGCAAATTTTCTGCCCTTCCCTTCCCTCTCTCTTACTTTACCATTAATGCTCACCTACCCTTGCCACTTGTCACAATCCTAGAGAATCAAACCATCCACTTTGACTTAACCACTCTTGGCACCATACACTAAACACACACAAGCTTCTCTTACACAAATATCTCCAATGCACCAAACTTAAGTCACACCATATTATTTCTTATAAACCACTTTTCATCCAAGGCACCATGCACAAAAACCACTCAATAAAATCTCTTAGCCCACTTACATCCTACTACCATACACTACAAGCACATCATAACATTTTCTTCTCTTAACTTATTACTTAATTAATTAATTTCTTAGCAAATAATTCCTTATTATCCAAATTTTCCTCTTACTCAAATTACGAAAATACCCTTACTTACCGACTTACCACGCAGATTCCGACCAGGGCCTTTTTGGGTTGTTACAGACATTTTCACTCGAGCCTCTAATTTTTGACTAGGATGCCTTTTTTCGATTTTCCCCCTGACAAGGCGCCCAATTTTAGCAAGGTCGCCTTTTTTCGGTTTTCGACCCGCAGGGCTTTTATTCTCTTCTTTTGATTTTATTGTCTTTCGCCATGAAACCTCTTGAGTCTATCGACGTTGACCGGTTCTTTAAACTCATTGCCATCACTATTTGACAAGATCGCTGCACCCTTTGATAGCAACCACTTGAGGATGAATGGACCTTCCCACGTGGGCCTGAACTTCCCCCTTATGGGACGCACCTGGTCTCATCTGTTTGAATACCAAGTCTCCCTCTTTCAATGGGTGCTTCTTGACTTTCTTTCCAAAGGACCTGGCGAGCCTCTTTTGGTAGATCTGGTTGTGATAGTAGGCTTTCAGCCTGTTCTCATCCAACATGTTTAAGTGTTACAGCCGCTACTGTGCCCATTTAGCTTTTGGAATCTCTGCTTCCATTATCACCCTCAGTGACTTGAGTTCGACCTCAATCGGTAATACTGCCTCCGTCACATAGACCAAGGAATATGGAGTGGCTCCTGTCGAAGTTCTGATGGTCGTTCTGCAACCCTAGAGTGCAAAAGGCAACTTTTTCGCCCAATCTTTATAATTTTGGACCATCTTAGCCAGGATCCTCTTGACATTCTTGTTGGCGGCTTTGACTGCCCCGTTGGCTTGAGGACGATACGGAGAAGACTTGTGGTGCTCAATACCATATTTCTGGAGTAACTTCTTCATTTCGGCCAAGAACTGGACCCCATTATTAGATACCACATGGTGTGGAAGGCCATACCTACATATCAAATTTTTCTCGATGAATTTCGCCATATCTCGAGCATCAACATTCTTGAAGGACTCAGCTTCTACCTACTTGGTAAAGTAGTCGATGGCGACAATGATGTATCTATGCCCATTGGAGGCCGTGGGGCGTATCTCTCCAATAATGTCAATCCCCCAAGCTGCGAAAGGCCAAGGCGACGTCAAATTATGCAATTCTAAAATGGGCAAGTGCCTTAAATCTGCATAATGTTGGCATAACTGACATTGCTTTACATACTTCGAGCAATCATTATCCATGGTAAGCCAGAAAAACCCTTGTCTCATAATCTTTTTGGCCAATGTCAGCCCGTTTATATGGGCTTCGCATGCACCGGCGTACGTTTCTTCCATTACCTTCTTGGCATCTTTCTCATCCAAACATCTCAACTGGATACCATCGGCCTGTCATTTGTACAACATCCCATCCGTGCAGATGAACTGAGTAGACAACTTGTGAATCATTCTCTGATCTTTTTCTGTAGCTTCCTCTGGAAAGGTCGCGTTTTCTAGGTAGTGCATAATGTCGTGATACCATGGCTTCCCATCTGCTACTTTTGTTTCCATTACTGACTTGGATTCAAAGCTAGGTCTCTCGGAGCTAGAAATCAAAACCGGCCTCATAACTACCCCTTATGGATTGTCCCACATTAACACTAAAGTGGCGAGCGCATCGGCCAACTGATTTTCTTCCCTTGGAACGAAATGGAATGTACACACTTCAAACTGACTGCTCAGGTCTCTTAAGTACTTGATGTATGGCATTAGCCTTTCTTCTTTAATAGCCCATTCGCCTCGAATTTGGTTAATCACCAGGGATGAATCTCTGAATACTTCCACGTTCTTTTCCCCCAAGGCTATTAACGCTTCCAACCCAAAAGTACATGCTTCATACTCGGCATCGTTGTTGGTGGCCCTGAATCTCAACTTCTTCGCCAAGGGAAACTTCTCATCATCCGGGGTTGTCAGAATAACTCCTACTCCTGCCCCCTTGCTGTTCACGACTCCGTCAAAGTGCAATCGCTAACCCTGAACTGCTATAGCTGCTACATCCTCATCCATAAAGTTTAACTCGTATGAGTCTCCTTGCATTGGGTGTTCTGCTAGGAATTCTGCCACTGCACGCCCTTTGATAGTCTTTCGAGTAACGTACTCTACATCAAACTCTTGTAGCAGCAACAACCACCTGCCCATCTTTCCAAGTAAAGATAGAGCTTCCTGCAAGTATCTCAAAGGGTTCTGCTTTGCTACTGCCTGTACCTTGTAGGAGTGAAAGTAGTGTCTCAACTTCTTAGAGGCCCAAATTACCGCAAGATAGATTTTTTCTACCTCTGCATACTTAACCTCATAAGCCAGAAACTTCTTACTAATGTAGTAAATAGCAAATTCCACTCCGAATGCGTCCTCCTGGACCATCATGGCACCTAAAGAACTATATTCTATAGCTAAATACAGAATCAAAGGCTCTCTGATAATCTTCGTTATATACTACAGGCTGATTCTTCCTGATGAGTTTGAAGATTAGCTCACAAATCGAAGTTAACTTGGCGATGAATCTACTGACATACTGCAATCTGCCAAAGAAACTCCTTACATCTTTTTCCTTCTGAGGCATTGGCATTTCTCTAATGGCTTTAACCTTGTCTGGATCAATCTCGATGCCCCTCTGGCTAACTACGTGCCCTAGGAGCTTCCCTGAGGTGACACCAAAGATACACTTCTTAGGATTTAATCGCAGATTGTATTTATTTATCCTCTGGAAGAACTTTTCCAGGGCTTCGAAATGACCTTCTCTAGTGGCCGACTTAATCATCATGTCATCCCCATATACCTCCACTTCTTTATAGATCAAGTCATTTTGAATTTTTGTCGCCATCCTCTGATAAGTGGCTCCTGCATTTTTTAGGCCAAAAGGCATTACCCGATAAGCATACGTCCCCCATTCCGTTATGAAAGTTGTCTTAATTCGATCAATTATTTTATTGAGAATTTGATTGGAGCCCGCATAACCATCTCCAAAGCTATACATCTCGCAAGCAGTGGCGCCGTCTATCAACAAATCTATATGAGGCAATGGAAAGTCATCTTTTGGACAAGCCTCATTCAAGTCCCAATACCCTTACCTTGCCATTCTTTTTGGCTACGGGGACAACATTGGCCAACCATGTTGGATACTGCACCTCAACTAGAAAATTGGCTTTGATTTGCTGGCGAATCTCCTCCTTCACCTTATCTGCCCATTCCGGCCTAAGCCTTCTTAGTTTCTGTTTAACAGGTTTATGGTCTGGATATGTAAGAATAGCGTGCTCTGTGACTTCTCGTTCAATTCCTGGCATATCTTCATAGGTCCAAGCAAAGACTTTTTCATATTTTTTCAATATTCTCTCAATTTTTTCTCGCTCTTCAGGAGTTATATTTGATGGTATTAAAATTTCTTTTGGGTTTTCTGTGGTTCCAAGATTAAACGAAGTAGCATCAGTTGAATCAATGTCAAATATGGATGGATAATGATCATGATCATGCATAGTGAAATCATTGGAAACATCACACAAGTAAGCAAAATCATTCAATTTATTAATAAGACTAAAATTGTCATTAACATCATTGAAAAGTTCTGGAGCAAAAACAAAATCTAAACTATTTTCTTCCCCCTCCTCCTGCATTACTTTGGCACTTTTGAGGCTCTTCAGTCACCTTCCGTATGATTTCCTCTACCTTTGCTTTCCCCTTCAGCTGGGTGGCTACCATCTTCTCAGTGATCACTTCTTCAGGCATCTCACGGTCCCAAACTGTCCTACTGGTCATGATTTCCTCATCCCAAAAGCCCTCTGTTGGCTTAATCAATCCAATGTCCCATTATAGACATCATTAAAGATTTCGAACCCTGGCACCACTTTCCATCCACCCACTGCGATTCAGCTTTCCCTGTATAGGCACATGCTGCGGTTGCTGGCACAAAATTTTTCTAGATATGAGGGATTTTCATTTCTGGCTTCTCACCCCTCTCTATGACACCTGTGTATCCTAGACCCCTTCTGTCCTTTTTGCCTTTGGTAGTAACAGCTATTGGCACCCCCTGAGAATTCTTGCCTAATCCCACGCCAGGAAGGAACGACATCTTTTTCATCATATTTAGTACCTGGGGGCTTTCTTCCTCATGCTCTTCCTCATCTATCGTGGCAACATGAAACCCACTAAACGGCCGCCTAGCGATCTCTAGTATTGAAACCTGATTCTCCTGCGCAGCCCTTATAGTCACAATCTAGCTTTCATGGGGTATCTTTACCATCTGGTGAAACGTAGAGGGGACTCCTCCCAACTTATAAAACCATGGTTTGCCTAGAAGAGCTGAGAAATTGGCGGGTATAGGCAGTACCACGAACTCCACTTTTGACTCTACTGGTCCCGTCTTCACTATTGCCATGAATGTCCTTGAAGCATGTCTACGCGAGTTGTCATATGCTGTGATGGTGAGATCAGACTTAGCCAACATATCCTCTGTCACCACAAAAGCTGCCAATGCCACCTGCGGGCATACATTTATCGAAGAGCCATCATCCACCATTACACAGGCTGTGTGCTTTTGGTTAATCTGTGCCCTTACGTACAAAGGGCAATTATGGTTGCGGCCTTCTACTGGCAAATCAGCATTGGTAAAAATAACATTTTCTCTCGATCCTCCCTTCACTACATCCAAAAGTTCCGTAGGCGAGATGGTTGTGGCCACAGTTGCCTCGCACAAAGCCTCTGCTACCTTCTATCTGTGCGACGGTGACTGTCTCAAGAAATCCCATATTGAAATCTGAGCCGACGTCTTTTTCAGCTGTTTAACAATCAGATCTTCTTCTGGCTCTTTTCCCTTTTTGCCCTCAACCGGCCCCTGGGGCTTCTCGACTTCTAGAGCTACCCTTCTGCTCCTGGTCACAGCTCTTACTTTATTCTTCTTTTCTTCCTGTTCTTCCTCCTCCGAACCCCACGGGTCGAGAAATTCTTTAGAATCATAGTTTTCAGTTCCACTATCATTAGTGGACCAGCAATCGATCACTGCAGCGGGAAGCCCTTCTTCACTCCCCTCATGGAGGTTCGTGACAAAAGTGTGGACATCGTTGCCGTACAATTCCTTTAACACAAACTCTACGGGCAAACTAGACCCGATCATATTCACTGGCGGGGGCATATTGTTGTACCCAGCTTTCTTCTGAACCCCTCTCTTCTCTGGATCTGTTATCTACTTTGAGTCAATTAGATCTTGAATTGTATGCCTCAAAGCCTTGCAGTTATCAGTCGTATGCCCAATGTGCTTATGATATGCACAATACTCATTATCCTTATGTCCTGGCATGCCCTAGTTCTAGCGGGTCTGGGTGGTAAAGGTTGCAGCTTAGCTTCTTTCATCAGCCTTCTCAAAACCCACAAGAAAGACCTTCCAAGGTTGGAGAAACGCCTCGGGGTGGCATTAGTAGTTGGTACTTCAGCAGTCTTTCTCATGCCACTAGCGGAACCTGTCGGTCTACTTGCCCCCTGGCTACTATTACCTTTCTTAGAATAGCTCTCACTACCTACTCTCCTAGCAAGGTACTCTCCTTCAGCTTCAATGGCGATGTCCTTTAGAGACTCCCAGTCTCTCAGTCCTTTCATTTTTAATCCTTCTCTAAAATACGGGCTCGCATTTTTAATGAATAGCCGTATTTGATCCTAGGTATCCGGTTTCCTCTTCATTTCCATCACCCGATTCCTCCATTGGGTTAGATACTCATGGAAGGACTCACCTCCCTTCTGCTGTAGCAGCTCCAAGTTCTTTAAGGTCATTTCCATCCTTGTACTGCAGTCGTATTATCTCAAAAACTCCCCCGTCAATAAATCCCAGTCCTCCTTAGTTCAGCGGTCGAGCCCGTGGTACCAATTCACAGCTGGGCCAGTCAAACTCAAGCAAAAGTATTCGATCTTCTGCCTTTTCGTCAAAGTGGTACCCTTCATCACTAAGGAGTACTGCTTTATGTGTGCCATTGGGATCGGAAGTGCCGTCAAACTTTGAAACATCTGGCATCTTAAAGTTCATCGGGATCAGATCTTCCCCTTCTAAATCTTTGTCTTCGGGGTTCATTCCTCGACCCCTTGTCAACATCCTTGCCATTTCTTTGAATTTTTCCTCCATCTTCTTCCAGATGGCCTCTTCAGTTTGAGGGGCTTTACCTTTCTCAGACATGCGCTCCTCACATTCTTCATCCTCCTAATCGTCATCTAGCCTTGGAGCTGGGCTCCTCCTCTGTGCCCCCAATGTGGCAGCTCTTGGGTCTACAGGTGGCGGGCAGATCTCCTCTTACGGGTCCTCTCTAACGTCCTCCCCTTCCTTATTCCTCATAAAAGGAGGTGGTGGGTTCTGTGCGACCGCTGGTTGACCCATCGTGGCTATCATGGCCATCATCCGGTTCTCGAACTCTTCTAACCTTCGGCCCACTTCATCTGCTATCAAAGCCCTGGTGGCATCTGCCCCTCTTGGTGAGTTTGCCATTTCTTCTTGTAGGGAAAACTGAGCTGAAGTAGCGTAACTAGTTTCTGAAGAAGTATCCAGATATTCCACCCTTTTTGGTAATTCGAAGAATGGATTCCTACGTAGTCGCCCCTGAGAACCTCTTGTCCACCTAAGCGGATCTATGATGGCTGAAAAACATAAAAGATCAGGATGATGCATGAATGTGCTAAGATGCATGATCGTGCTATGCAACATTTACAAACCACATGCAAGCATGTAGGTCCTTCCAACCTTATTACTATCGCACACGAGGTCATAGTCTCTTTCCTAGGTGGGCTTGGCCCATGGATTAGTAGGGAACCCAATGGACGTGCATAATGCACGGCGAAACACCGGCAGTATAACCTCTCTTAACTAACGCATAGGCGCTTGAGTTATGATCATTGTGTACTTAAACAATCCAAATAAGTTGACATGGGCCTATCGGGGCATGAAAGCCTTTGATTAGGTGACCAATAGAATTATTTGGGTTTGTCCAATACAAAATGATCCATATAGCAAGCAAGGTATTATGGTTCATACCACCTAGGGGAAGTATCTATTTTCATTACATGATCTTTGGTCAAGGTAATGTTACTTTAGGGCTACCCAAGCATGGTCCCTGCCGACGGGTCTAGCTCATCACGAGCGTAATGACCGATCGGGTCTCCATTTAATATACCATGATGGTACGAGGCTTGGGCTGGTGATTATCCTTAACACTTCCCTACATTGAGTGAACGTAGAGTCGTGCTTCAGGAACGCACCGAGGCTAAAAAAGGGACCAAACTAGCATAGATCTAAGGCTATAATGAGATGCAATGCAGTTTTAAAAAAGGATAAAATTTCTAAATTAAAGCTCAATTTTAATTTTTAATCAAGGTACTTTCGAGTTGAAGTATCGAATTTAGTTTTCCCCGGCGGAGTCGTCACTATGACGTGCACCGAACCCCGGGGCGCCCCGATGACCCGCTTTTAGGGTAATCGGAATGAGGTTCATTAATACTTGTAAGGTATGTACAAGCACATCTATATTGGGCAATAAGGAGGTGTCTTGGAGTCACCACCCAATAGAACATTGGGAAGGTTCGTCTCACCTCCAGGAGCCTAGGATTATGTTGATTAGGCCTTTTGGTGGGAAACAAGAGATATTTTGGAGATTCCATCCCAATGAAACACTGAGATGGACCTCTAACCTCATTGAGCCCAACACTAGAGCGGGTTCGGGACTTATCATTTATTCATACCTTGATTAATATTATAATTAAGTTTTAATTTCATTGTTTCATCAAATTTCCATACGGTGCAATTAATTAAAGCGCAATCCATTCACATAGATAAAGCAGTAAATTGACACAAAATAAAATACACAAAAATAAATTACAATAAAACTAGGGGCGGAATACAACCCCCATTATAAAACAATATGTAAATCATACAGAAATCGGGATATTCATTGAAATGAGGACATTGGTCCTGCCATGCATATTTATTACAAATCAATTTTTGAGAAGTGTCGATTTTATTGGCTAAAAAAATAGGACTTCGGTCCCCTGACTTTCGGAAAATCCCAAATTAATTACTACAAAACATTTGGCCATTTTTACTCTAATGGGATTAAAAAATTTTTATGGTAAAATGAATAAAATAAAATAAAGCAACAAAACAAGGGTAAAGTAAGAACCCGGATGGAAATCCTCAGATTGACGCAATCACCATCATTAACAACTCAAACTCATCCAAAATGGTCATATAATAACTCACAAAATAAACATGTCAGTGTCAAAATCAAAAATAAAATAAAGTAAAGAAAAGTAAAATAACAAGAGAATTTAAAGGAAATGAGTTAAAAGATAAAAGAATAAAAGATGTAAGTTAAAACATGAGAATTTGCCCAGGGACAGCCCTATGCATACTACCGACGACGTCCCTAGTGTGACCGGCGGATGGAGTGGTGCATCATCTATGTCCCGTCTCTCAAATTAGGGACGGGCGTCGATGACCACCCTGCCCGTCGGTCACCCTCGATTCCAGAAAATAAAACTTCAAAACTTCACTTGAAATTCTTTGTCAAATAAATAAATAAAAAATCAAAGATCAAAACAATTAATATAAGCAAATTAAATTACACAAATATTAATCCAGAATGTTTACCCTCGGATTTTGCCTTCTGGGTGGATATCGAATGACTTCGTTCCCGCATGCTTCACAAGGATCGAATAAAAATGTATCAAGAAAAGAAAATTTATGTTTTTCTTTCTTGAAAATTTGACAGCGATTCAAATATTGGAATTAGCCGGATAGATGGAAACAAATGAATTTTGTTACCACAAATTAGCTTAATTCATAAATAAAAATTTAGAAAAGAGTAGAAAGGTTGAAAAAAATTTTTGTAGAATAAAAATCAACTGAAAATAGAGATTTTTTGAGAAAAATTATTTAATTTGGACTTTGATAAATTGCTTCATAAAAAGATTTTCCCTTCAAAATTTCCTAGCCCCAAATAATAAAATTTAATCCACTATTTATAGAGTTTCTAAGATAATTAGGATAAATATCAATTTAAAGTTTGAATTTTTAAAAGGATTTTTAAAATTCAACTTTTAACTAAATTCGGTGGCCTAATCCCATCCAAATTCGGAAGATATTTTGCTCATAAGATAGAATTCATCGAAATCCGGCGTTATCTGATCTGATCCGGTACCGACGGTCGTCCCATTATTACCGACGGGCGTCGGTAATAAGGGTGCGCGTTGTAATCTGGACAATAGACGGACATAGGCACAAGGCTATGGACGACCGTCTCTATGCGGACACGTGTCCATCTCTCATACTACAGACGACCATCTCTACAATATAAGAGACAGCCCGTCTATACAGGCGACCGCCCGTCTCTCCATGCTAGAGACATGGAACACGAAATAGAGACGGGCATCCCAACTCCGACAGGCTTCCTGTCTGCAGAGCAAAACTACAATTTTCAAGCCTAATTTCCCAAACTCCTTGAAAACCTAACGCTATAGAGAGAAAGACTTTAATCCTTGTGAAATCGAAAGACGAAAACCTCCGAATTCCATCCATTTATCCAAAAATAGACATTTGATCTCTTCATCGAGTAACTCTGATCTGGACCGCCTCAAGGCACGGTGTTTACACCTGTGAACAGGTATCATTTTCGTCATTGGGTAACCTCGGTCTGAGCTGCCTCAGGACTCGGTGTCTACAAGTCCTCTATGCAAGATCAGCTTTCTTCTATGGCTAGAAGACAAAAGCAGCTTGAGCATAAGGTGGACACATTTATAGCTAAAGCTGGTTATTTGGTTATCTCACCTCCACCTTCACCATAATTAGGGGAGTTTTTCTTGATTTCTTTTACTTTTATTTTATTTTTGTTTTTCTTGTTTACTTTAATCTCATTTCTTCACATTGAGGACAATGTTGGTTCTAAGTGTGGAGGAGTGAGCATGTTTATAAGTTTGTTTGTGTTTGATGAGTTTTTGTTATTATGTTTTATATGTTAGTTATTTGTGTGATTTTATTTTTCAATTAGGCTTTTTAGTGAGTTTTATTATAGGGCATTATTCAATTGGTATATTATATTGGTTGTTAAGTCATTTATTTTTTATGCTCATTTTACTAGTTTTTCAAAATTTTTAGCATATGTTTTAAGTTTTTCAAGTTATTTTCTTTTATTTTTTGCAACATTGTAGATTGTTTAGTCTTTATACTAACTATGTTTTTAAGTTAGAATTTGATCATTTAGTGTAAAATTTTAGGGTTCTAGTTGCCTATGGAAACTATAGCCATAATACTTATCCTTATATCTTTTCAATAGTGGATGAGGACACAAAATAAAAGAAAAAATAAAGTAGGATGGAGCATAAAATGCACCTACTAAATTCATTAATAGAAAATAAAACAAGATGTATATCAAAAATTAAAAAGTATGGGATGGAGTGTAAAACGTACCCATACTACATTCTCTTGTTATTTATGGGATAAAAATGAAAAAATATACCCATGATTCAAAAAAAAAAAAAAACAAAAATCAAAAGGAAAGAAAAGTCTAAAAATGCCATGAGATTGGATTAAGGTAAGCGTGCTTAAAAATTGTCCTAAAAAGTAGCTAGTAACTTTAGAATTTTAAAGTTTATGATCAATATTCTCTGTTTGAAATATGTTTTGTTTTGGGACTCTATAATCTTGATGTTAGAATGAGTAAAATTTGGTGACTTTTTTAATTTTTAATACTTGTTTTAAATTTTAATTAGCTGATATTTTGAGTATGTAAGGTATTTCATTTCTTTTGTGATATACTATGTGAACAATGCTGTATAATATGATTTACTTAGTGTATATTGGTTTGAAAATTTTCTTATTCACTTCTCTTGCTTGAGGACAAGCAAGGGTTAAGTGTGTGGTAATTTGATAGGTGCTTAATTGATACATTATTTAGTGTATATTTTGTGTAAACTTAAGGAGTTAAAGAATGAAAATCTGTTTATATCGCATGTTATTTGTCTAGTTTTTTTATTTTTTATGTGTGTAGGGTGATTTAGATGAAAAAGGAAGAAAAGAGCCTAACCGGTGGAGGAAAGAGCATATTCGTGAATGGAGACACGAGTCATGAAGAAAAGGATGAAGATGGAATGAGGAGCACGACTCGTGAATGGAGATCACGAGTAGTGAAGGGCTAATTAAAGAAAACATAAAATACAAGTGCAGAAGAAAGAAGGCAAAGTAGAGAAGCACGAGTCGTGAAGGGCCAAAGGAGAAAGGAAAAGAAGGCAGTTCACAAGACGTGAGCTAAACTCACGACTCACGCAAGCAAGTCACAACTCGTGAAAGGACATCACGAGTCCTGAATGGCCAGAGAGAAGCAAGAGAAAAGAAGAAAGAAAGAAAAGGAAGAAAAGGCAATCCGTGTTCTGTCGCGAGAGCGACAGTGATCACGACCGCGACAGAACTATCCACTGGGGCAATTTTCTACGAAAAGTCATTTGGAGAGGCAAAATTCTTCACCAATATTTGCAACTTTTGAAGGAGGGAACAAAACTTTTGGAATTCTATAAATTTGTATCTCAACTGTAATTTTAGAGATGTAATAGAGAGGATTATTTTTATTACAAGTTAAATTTTATTTATTTTCTGTAAGCAATGTAGTTACAAGTTCTTAGTTTTGAATTCATGTTTTGAAGTGAAGATTAATTACAAGGAAGAAGATATCCTTTGTGAAAGAGAAAAGGGTTGAGGAATCTCCTTCTTCATTTTTTATCTTTTTTACTTCTTCTTTATAATTATTAAATGATGCTTTTTTGAACTTGAATATTTAATGTTATATTTTATTATTCATATCAATTTGATATTTTTGCATGTAGAATTTTCTATTGGTATTTGATGCATGATAATTATAAGTAAGTGTTTAATTGAAAGATAAATTCTTACTTACATCTAACGGAAGTTTATCATTGAAGTATTATTTGAGAAATCATAATACTAAATGGTTGTTATAGGTTGTTTATTGTTCTTGAAATTTGCATGTATAACCCTCTGATTCATTAATGAAAATTGTGAGTTAGAATTATAAATGTATATTTTAGGCACTCTAGTTTGTGTCGAGAGAGTAAATTAGAATCTTATTCAACTTGGCTTGCATGACAAGAATATACTTATAAGTAAGAATAATCAATTCAAGTTCTATTTATTATTTTATAATCATTAATCTTTTGTCTTCTCCGATTATCTATAACTAGGTTAGATAGTATTAAAAATAGTATTTCCACTTTCATTCATAAAATTAATGATCATTGTAAACAAGATTAAAATTGAGTAGTAATAGTGTGTAATAATTATCACATTCCTCGTGGGATCGACAAATTTTGCACTATAACCGTTACACCGTATACTTGCGGAATTAGCACTTAGAAATAGGCTAACATGCACATATAAAGGTTTAGGAGAGATATTGAATAGGCAGAATTGTCTCTTTTACATGTTGATCCGGCTCCCCATAGCTACCCTCTTCTTATCTTTGTTCTTCCTTTCTTTTACTTCTTTGCATATTTGATTTGCAAGAGTTGGTTGGGTTTGAAGTGCTTTCCACGAGAAGCTAAGAATGTAAGTTTGGATTGGAATTTGATATCTTCTTCTTCCTCTTCTACTCATTTCTGTTTTGTTGGATTTTTAGTTTGGTTTGATAAATGGATTAAGAGTATGTATTTTGATTGATTGTGCAAGAAGAATTAGACAAGAGGAAAGCAAAAGGCAAGGAGAAGGCCTAGCTAGTGAGAGGTTCAACAAGCTTCTTGTTGAGAGGTTTGGGATATATGTGTTAATCTTGCTTAAGTGATGTGCATGCGTTGCTTAGTTTGGAATTAAAGTGCATAATTGATGTATGAATATGTGGTTTGAGAAATTGAGTGTGATTATGGGATATTGATGGAAAGCATAATTGAAGTGTGCAATTGATGGGTGATGAGTTATTGAATATTAGAATAGCCATGAACATGGAATGTGAACAAGCATGAACTCTAATTCAGAAGATGTGAATGATAACTAGTGTGACTATTGGCATGTTAATTGCATATGAATGCATCAAGTAAGTGTATGTTGTATGGTCATAAGTGTATGTGGTTAGTGTAGATTGTATTGGTGATAATTTAGGAGGTATGTTAATGTTGTTTGAGTAGAAAGGGTTGTGAATGAGTTATGAGTTTTAGCATTTTTGTATAGATCATGGTGACAAGCCTTTGGTTGCCACCGTGAGATATGCAAGGATTGTATTATGTCCGGATGATTTTAGTATGTCACGGTGACAAGCACTTTGGTTGCCACTGTAAGATACTCTGATTTGCATTTTGCCTGGAATTTGGAGGTATGTTATGGTCAAAATCAAAGTGATTGTCACCATGAGGTTCTCTCAAATGTATTATGTTTTGGTAATTCTGAGCATGTCACGGTCACAATCAAAGTGATTGTCACCGTGAGGTACTCTCAAATGTATTCTATTTTGGTAATTCTAAGCATGTCACGGTCACAATCAAAGTGATTGTCACCGTGAGGTACTCTCAAATGTATTCTATTTTGGTAATTCTTACCATGTCACGGTCACAACCAATTGGTTGCCATCGTGAGGTATTTCCAGCATGTGAATTTCTTTGTTTAGCATTATCAAATGTTAATCATAAAGGTTAGTGGGATTCTTAATGAGTTAATGATTCTAATTAAGCATCCTAAGTATCATGAATAATGTTTGCTTATGTGAATAAATATATGTAAACGATAAGTATGAATATGAGTAGGTGATGTGAGCCTTGGCAATGTATAGTGGATAGAATATATGAATTTTATTTGGAATTGAGCTATAATATACATGTGTACATGGAATGACAATGTAAATGAGTATATGCATATGCTTTGATATGAAAAACTGTTATAAGCCTGAGATGTTCATAAAAGTGGATAGATGGGCATGCCTATAAAGGGTTAGATGTATCGCAGCTGCTAGATGTTTGGCACCGATGGATGTCTAGATGTTTGATACCTTTGGTATCTAGATGAATTGAGACTCTCGTCTCCAGATAATTTGAGACTTCTGTCTCCAGATGTTTGATACTGTTTACCCGTATCTAGATGTTTACCCGTATCCACTTACGTTATGAGTCAGGCAATTAAATGTTACAATATGTATATGAGATGTTATATGTAATTGAATTACAAGGAATGCTAATAAGAATACATGACTATTGTACTAGAGATATTAACATGAGTGTACAAGTGCATATGAGAAACTATTAGTTGTACATGAATAAGCTAGACATATGCTATTATGCTCATATGTATAAAAATAGACATGATATTCAATGATATGGTATTACATGTTATATGAGCTGATAGTTAGAGTTAAAAGAATATGAACACGACATATGTTACATGAAATTGTAGATATGTTGAAAGCATGTTTGATAGTATGCCTATCATGTTATAAGTATGATAAATGCTTATTTCTTTTATATGCCTATAAATGAAAAGCATATCAATTATTGATATGCTTCATGATTGATGCTTGTGACTTCGTCAGAAGTCTATTACTTGTGTTATGTCCACTAAGCGTTATCGCTTAGCATGGGTGTTTTCCCGTGTAGGTTTACAGGTTCAGTGAGGAGGTGGACATCTGCGGGTCATGGCCACTAAGAGTAGAAGTTGAAGTTCTTTTTGTATATGTGATATAGTACTTTTGTATAGTTCAGTATATGTATATGTAAAGCATTTTTGTATATGGTATGTAAATGTTATAGTAAGTGAATGCTTTTGTAATGTATATAAGACAGTAATATTATGTAATGTAAATGGCTATAAGAGATTTGTTTTTAAGCATGTTTTGTAGTTTGTATTTAAAGATGATATTCCGCGGAGTAAGTTTCATGTATGTTTATGGTTTCAGCTTCCACATGATTGTTTCGTATGTGTATTTCTTTGTGTGATGACCCGATATCCTCCCAAGGGGTATTGGGGTGTTACATTAATAATATGCCAACTATTCAATGTTCTATGCCACACAATAGCAGTATTCGATAGTTCATGTTATACAATAACAAACACTAATAGTCACTGGCAGTGGAAGGCTTTGATAACATGCCATAATAGCAAATAATACATTAACAATATCACTACACTAGGGCGCAGCGAACACTAACACTAATCATCATAGTACAATCTTATATTTACACATAAGTACACAACATTATCAACAAACATACCATAACATGTTCTTTATAGTTAGCCAGAAGTGGATACGGGTACAATAGATAATAAAAAAAAGAGACCGAAGTCTCAAACACTATATCACTGGATACCCATTGGTATCAATCACTAAACACCCGTCGGTGCCACACAAGAAGCTGCGAATCACTAGCCCTTCATAAGCATGCTTATTTATCCACGACTCGATTACAGGCTTAATCATTAACTTACATAGTTATGTTCATTTATAATATTATTCACACACATAATGATATTCATTCGTATAGTAAGATTCATTCGCATGGTAATATATTCATGAGTTTATTAAAGCAACATCATAATTATCGCATTGAGTAAGTCTGCATCATTGAATAAGTCATCACATTAAGCACATTCGCATCATTTCATGCCTTGCATACACCTATGGCTTGATAAACATACTCACATTCTGTTATGCATTTAATTCCTTTATTAAACTACTATGCCATAGCATCATTTACATATAATTGTAATTGACAAACATTCATATACTCATTTTATAATGTTAGATATGAGTTGGACAAGCTATAGGAACTTATAGTGAAGTTCGGGTGCATTTCGGGAAGAAAAACACCCAAAATGCAGAAAAATAGGGATGGCTAAGGTGGCAATGAATTGATTGTTACCATGAGGTCCAATTACATGCAATTCTACCTTGTCTGGGCATTGGTCACGGTTGCAATCAATTGGTTGTCACCGTGACATACCAAAATTAAGTAAAATAGAAGCAAAACTCAGGACTGATTCACTACTCCTTTTTCTTCAGCCTAAAGATACATCTAAAAAACATTTTTAGGAAATAATGTCTTCTTATAATATGTTCCCTAGGATGTTAACTTTCAAATGGAACAAGTTTCAGGTCATTTGGAAATATGAAACGTGAGATATTACCTAAAAAAGCTATACTATTCCAATGAACCTGCTAGAATAGAGACACTTATGTTTTGGCCATTTTTAAGGGTCTTAGAATCATAATTTGCTCAAGGTTATTTCTATGACATTTAAAGGTATGGAAGTCATGGTTCTAATGGCACACAAAGCACTTAATATGGAATTCTAAAACTCCACTTTTAATAAAAACATCACACGGAAGTCTGACACAATCTGAGCAGAGTTTTCCCTACAACTAGGGTTCATACTTGATCACATACTATGCTCATAGAAATTCAATTAACACTTCAACACACATCCATTTTACATTTAAAATATATCAAATATCAATTAACACATATAAACACAAACAATTTCTCCCAACTACAAAGACACATTAAACATGCATCAATTCAAATACAATCCCAAACCTCTTGGAGCGCTCCTTCAATCTCTTAGCTCAAACAGCCTTCTCTTTTCCCTTAGCTATCTTACTTGGTTCACCAACTTACAGCCACATGCACATACACATTCAAAGTATAAATAACACTATAAGCAGAAATTCAAACAAAAGAGAAGAAGTAGAAGATGATAAACACTAAACTCATTCATACCTTTCTAGCTAAACACTTAATCTTCTCAAGTAATAACCACTTAGACATTAAGAGTCCAATGCAAAATGAAGAGGAAGCGAGAGGGATGGATGAGGAGTTTGAAGAACAAAGTAAGAAATAGGAAATTAGAGAGACAAAACAAAATGACAGATTTTCCCACTTACTCTCCCTCCTCAACCTTAAATATGCATGTCATTAACTAAGTGTCAAACTTCTAGCCACTCCTTACAAAGTATCAAGCCTCACCAAAGCCACATTATGACGCGTGCCAAACCTAGCAAAGGCCCTCTTTGAACCCACTTTTAGGGCTCGAGGGATTAGTTCGCGTCTTTTTGATCTTGGGCATCATGAGACATTTTGGATGCCTCCTTCCCAATAGAACATTTGAAAGGATCATCTAGCCCCAAGACGCCTTTAGGCACCTTAGAGGTATTTTGGAGTCGCCACCCAATTTACAAGAAGTTGGGAAAGGTCTCTAACCTCGGGGGTCTTAAACTAGAGAAGGTGTTCAGAACTTAACTCTTATTAATGACTTAAGTTTATAATTGAGTTTTTAAGAAATTAGAATTCCATCTGTCATCTCACACGATCATGCATTGAATTTAAAGCGCATAGCAACCACATTGGAAAGCATTTAAATAAAGCGATAAATAAATAAATAAATTACATGTAAAAATTAGGACAGAACAATCCCCCCAAAAAAAAGAAAGCGTAATAAAACTTGCCCTAAAATTAATTACAAGGGCCAAAAATGAATAAATAAACACATACAAAATAATTAAAAATGCATTATACATAAATCGGGAGATTTATTGAATTTTAGGAACATTAGTTCCTTTTTATTAACTTCAAAAATATTGGAAAACTATTTTTGGGTATTGATTGAGAAAACCAGAATGAGTGATCCAATTTTGTGAAAATTAGTTCTCCATTTGATAATGAGATTTTATTGGTTAAAGTAGGACATTGGTCCACTTTATTAATAAAAATTCCAAGTTATTAATTATTGTGAAAAAGAATGATTTTCTATAATGTGGAGAATTTAAAATACATTTTACATACAATCAAAAATAATAATAATAATAAAAGAAAATACAATTAAAAAATGCAAACCCTGTATTGAAGGTCTTTGGTCTCCCGATCCTCCATCTCGTGCACAAATATAACTCGTATAGATAAACGATTTTTTGAGGCAACAAAACAAAAGTAAAATAACGTGTTAGTATAGTAATTAAATAAATAATATATATAAAAAAAATCGAATAAAGACTAACAGATAGACAAAAAAAATAAGTTAATAAACATAATCAAACAGTGATAAATAATTCGACAATATAGCATTGATAATCACTAATAGAGATAAGTTGAATAAAAGCTAAAAAATTAACAAATTGAATTAAAACTGAAATATACAAGATAAAATGGAGCAAATTATATTTCATTTCATGCATTCTACTGTCGGACACTCGGGTAAAGAGAAAGAAAAGTCGAAGGAAAGGATTACGAGGAGGCCAGGAGTGCACGATTCATGCACTCATTGCACGAGTCGTGCAATGAGTGCACACTCGTGTAGAGATGCACGAATCATGCGATCGAGACAAAAGGGAGCATGATGCATGAATCTTGAATACGACCTAGACGAAGGCTCATGACTCAGTCGAAAAACCAAAAGCACGACTCAGACTCAATGCACAATCCGATCGGACAAAACACGATATGAACAAAACAAAGGAAAAATCCAATCGGGCAAAATATGATACGAACAAAACAAAGGCAAAATCCAATCGGGCAACACTATTCAGATAGAAGAAACACAGGCAAGACTCAAATGAATAAAAAAATAGAGACGAACAGAGGAATATCAACAGGCTAACAAATATGATAATATGCCATTGAAACATGCATAATAGAATGATAGACATGCCGATCAACCATGAAAAATATTTAAAGTTCATATCTGATAACAAACAACAACAAAACATACGATATATATGTTAATGAAATCAAACAATAATTATATACAGTATGTACATTATAGGAAACTCAGTAAAGAAAAATAAGAAATAAAAAAAATAATGAAAGAATAGGAGGTTTATCCCAGTATTTACCCTCAGATATGATCTTTGATCAGTAGATGAAGAAGTTCTGGATTTCCTCTTTGCTTTTGTTGAAAAATGAAAACAAAGATTGATAAACTTTTGAAATGAAGGTTGCATTAAAGAATAAACCAAAGACGATTGAATATCAAATGTGAGGAATTAATTTCCTAGATTTAAGAAACAAACTCTAACTGTTTTGAGAACAAAAATCATTTTTCTTGCTCAAAGCTCTTCTCTCTGTGTTTTTCTTTTCTTTTTTATTTCGGCCCCCTCTCTCTTGAGTTTCAACTCTTTCTCTTATATCTCAGATAGGATTAGATCTTTTCTCACCAAACCCAACTTAAACCATGTTTTTCTAACCAAATGCCCCCGAAAAACGGAACAGAGACGTTGGGGGCAGTGGAGTGAGTGAGGCAGGTGTGACCTGTCTCACGTTACCTCTCACCAAGATGAGATGGGCCTCAAGTAGTGAGGCTGCATCTCACCAGCGTGAGATGGGCCTCATGTAGTGAGGCCGCATCTCACCAACTTGAGATGGGCCTCACACCATAGTCCCCTCCAAAAATAATCCCCTTCTCTTTTTTTTTTCAATTTAAAAACGAAAAATATCTATTTTTTTTCTCGCGAAAAATCATCACTTCTATCTGTCTTTTGCCTATGAACAGGTACCATTTTCATCATTGGGTAACTTCGGTCTAGGCTGCCTCAGTACCCGGTATCTACAGTTGCCCCCAGTTTTTGGGAACGTAGTGCCTAGGTGCCTAGGTGAGCCTAAACTCAAAAAAGGAAAGAAGAAGCGCATACCTGAGGCAGCTGTCTTCTTGGTCACGAGAATGAAATCGTCTCCTCAAGTCACCATATAGACTATGAAGCGATTTTCATCCCTCTAGGTGATGTGTTGAGTCTGCTCCAGACTTACAAAACATGAGAATTACTCTTCTAAGCTGTATCGAGTCTGCTCCAGACTTACAAAGTGCGAGGGTTTCATCTTTTAATGGTGATGCGCCGAGTCTGCTCCAGACTTACAAAATGCGAGAATTGCTCTTCTGAGCTGCGCCGAGTCTGCTCCAGACTTATAAAGTGTGAGGGTTTCATCTTCTGATGGTGATACGCCGAGTCTGCTCCAGACTTACAAAATGCGAGAATTGCTCGTCTGAGTTGCACTGAGTCTGCTTCAGACTTACAAAGTGCGAGGGTTTCATCTTCTGATGGTGATGGTTTTCACTTAGATTTTCCTACAAAATTATGTTCACAGAAGTATATACAAGAAATTGTGTGTGTATGACATGAAATGCAGATATTTGCAAAAATGGATAGACCATGTCCTAGGTGGTCAAGTGTCCGTTAAGGATACAGCTTGGTTGTTCCACCATGCCTCCAAGGATTCAGAAGAGTGTCATCTTGGCTTTAAGGACTCCGACCCATAAACCCTTTAGAGAGAATCGTCAAGAGTGCATCTTTGCCCCCCGGCTACTGATCATATGCCTAGGATTCTACTCAGGCCCTAAATTATGCCTTATTTGCTTGAAGGAAGATCATCTGAAGTAATGCCGCCTTATCGCTCCTGGCATCGAAAGTCATTGTTTTGAAGGTAGTGCGTCCCATGTGGATTTTCACTCTAACTTTTCTTTGTGGGAAATGCATCCCCTTAGGAATTTTCACATGACCCTGTGCCTTATTTTTGCCTGGAATAGACCTAACCAAATCCGGCGGCTTTTATTTTTATTTATTTTATTTATTTTATTTTTCTTAAGATATTAAAGTCATTCACAAACCTTCTTATGACGGCTTCATATGGATAGCCACATTAACAGGCCGAGGTATCAGCTTTATGATCTATTGGGTACACTTTGACTATGCGACCCAAGACCTCTCATACCTTCCTCCTAAAACCAATCTATCACTTCTACCAGTGCATATGAGAGATGGGTACTTTATCCCAGGACTTGTCAACTTTAGCATCTGGCCGGCGAGAGCAGTGGTAGGAATTAGTACAGATTTGCATGCATTTTGAGCAATATGTTTCTTTTTAAAACAGAACTAGAAAATAATATGAATGATTAAATTTAGTTTCATTTCATTTCACAAAATTCTGTACATCTCATTATGATTTCAGTATACGTAATCGTCATTTAACGTTAAATCAAAATGCAAAGCTACATTCATTCGTGGAACAAATCCTGATAGCATCAAACTTCTGTTACCAATCAGCCCCCTCGGGTTTTCTTGATTGGACATTTTCTCTCAAGCCTCTAATTTTTACCCAGGATGCCTTTTTTCAGTTTTCACCCTGACGAGGCGCCTAATTTTCGCAAGGCCGCCTTTTTTCGATTTTCGACCCGCTGAGCTTTTATTCTCTTCTTTTGACTTTTATTGTCTTTAGTAGTGGAACCTCTTGAGTCTATCGACGTTGATCAGCTCCTTGAACTCATTGCCATCGCCATCTGATAGACTCGCTGCTCCTTTTGACAATAACTTCTTGAGGATGAAAGGACCCTCCCATGTCGGTCTGAATTTCCCCCTGATAACGAGCACACCTGGTCTCATTTGTTTCAATACCAAGTCCCCTTCCTTCAATGGGTGTTTCTTGACTTTCTTTCCGAACGACGTAGCAAGCCTTTCTGATAAATCTGATTATGATAGTAGGCTCTTATCCTGCTCTCATCTAGCATGTTCAGGTGCTGTAGCCGCTGCTATACCCATTCGGCTTTCGGAATCTGAGCTTCCAGAACTACCATTAATGATTTGAGTTCAATCTCGACTGGTAATACGGCCTCTGTCCCATATACCAAGGAATACGGTATGGTCCCTATAGAAGTTCTGATAGACGTTCTGTAACCCCAGAGCGCGAAATGTAACTTTTCCGCCCAATCTTTATAATTATGAACCATCTTGGCCAGGATTCTCTTGATGTTCTTGTTGGTGGCTTCTACTGCTCCATTAGCCTGCAGACGATAAGGAGAAGATTTATGATGCTTAATGTCGTACTTTTGAAATAACCTCTTCGTCTCAGCCATGAACTGGACCCCATTGTCGGATACCACATGATGTGGGAGGCCGTATTTGCATATCAAGTTATTTTCAATGAATTTAGCCATATCCCATGCATCGACCTCTTTGAAAGACTCAGCCTCTACCCATTTTGTGAAGTAGTCGATGGTAACTATGATGAATCTGTATCCATTAGACGCCGTGGGATGTATTTCTCTAATAATGTCAATCCCCCAAGCTACAAACGGCCAAGGCGATGTCAAACTGCGTAACTCTAAAACCGGCAAGTGCCTTAAATGAGCATACTGCTAACAAAACTAGCATTGCCTTATGTATTTTGAGCAGTCTGTATCCATGGTGAGCCAGTAAAATTCTTGTCTCATGATCTTCTTGGCTAGCATCAAACCATTCATGTGGGCTCCGCACACACCAGCACGAGTTTCCTCCATTACCTTTTCGGATTCTTTCTCGTCTAGACATCTCAATTGGATACCATCGGCTTGTCGTTTATACAACACCCCGTTTACGCAGATAAACTGAGTAGATAACTTACGAATTATCCTCTGGTCTTTCTCGATAGCCTCTTTTTGGAATGTCGCGTTTTCTAGATAATTTCTAATATCATGATACCATGGCTTCCCATCTATTACTTCCATTTCCATGACTGGTTTAGACTCAAAGCTAGGCCTCTCAGAACTAAAAATTAGCATAGGCTTCATAACTACCCCCTTTGGATTATCCCATATCGATACCAAAGTCGCAAATGCGTCTGCTAGCTGGTTCTCATCTCTAGGAACAAATTAAAAGGCGCATACTTCAAACTAATCGCTCAACTCTTTTAAGTATTTCACATACGGGATCAGCCGCTCTTCTTTAACTGCCCACTCGCCCCTAATCTGATTGATCACCAGTGATGAATCTCTAAATACTTCTACATTCTTTGCCCCCAAAGCTATCAATGCTTCTAACCCAAAAGTGCATGCTTCATATTCAGCTTCATTGTTGGTAGCTTTATATCTTAGCTTCTTAGCTAAAGGGAGTTTTTCATCATCCGGGGTTGTTAGAATAATCCCTACTTCTGCGCCCTTGCTGTTTACATCCCCATCAAAGTGCAACTGCCAACCTTTTAACCGTGATAGCTGCCACATCCTCGTTCGGGAAATTGAATTCATATGAATCTCCTTGGATCGGGTGCTCTGCCAGAAACTCCGCTACTGCACGCCCCTTAATGGTTTTCTGGGTGATATATTCAACATCGAATTCTTGTAACAGCAATAGCCATCTCCCTATTTTTCCAAGCAGAGATGGAGCTTCCTGTAGGTATCTAGGAGGATTCTATTTCGCCACTACTTGTACCCTGTAGGAGTGAAAATGGTACCTCAACTTCTTAGAGGTCCAAATTACTGCTAGACAAATCCTTTCTTCTTCTGCGTACTTGACCTCCTAGGAAAGGAACTTCTTACTGAGGTAATAGACCGCAAACTCCACTCCAAACTCATCCTCCTGAGCCATCATGGCGCCTATGGAGCTATCCTCTATGGCCAAATACAAAATAAGTGGTTTGACCGGCTACAGTGATCTCAGAACCAGTGTATTCAGCAAATACTCCCTAATGGTGTTGAAAGCTTTTTGACAGTCTTCATTCCACACTACAGGTTGGTTCTTTCTGAGTAGCTTGAAGATTGGCTCACAAATTGAAGTAAGCTTGGCGATAAACCTACTGACATACTACAATTTACCCAAAAAGCTTCTGACATCCTTTTCCTTCAAAGGTACTGCCATTTCTCGAATGGCCTTGACTTTGTCTGGGTCAATCTCAATCCCCCTCTGGCTAACCACATGTCCTAACAGCTTCCTTAAGGTGACACCAAAGATGCATTTCTTGGGATTTAGCCGCAAGTTGTACTTATAGATCCTCTAGAAGAACTTTTCTAGAGCTTCAAAGTGACCTTCTCTAGTGGATGACTTGATTATCATATCATCCACGTATACCTCTACCTCCTTATGGATCAAGTCAACTAGAATCCTGGTTGCCATTCTCTAATAAGTTTCACCTGCGTTCTTCAAACCAAATGGCATCACTCTATGAGCAAAAGTTCCCTATTCTGTGATGAAGGCTGTTTTAATTCGATCGGCTATCTTGTTGAGGATCTGATTATAACCTACATAACCATCCACGAAGCTGTACATCATGCAAGTGGCTGCACTATCTACCAGTACATCTATGTGAGACAGTGGAAAGTCATCTTTTGGACAAGCCTTATTTAGATCTCGATAGTCTACACATACATGTACTTTACCGTCCTTCTTGGCTACCGGGACAACATTGGCCAACTAGGTTGGGTACTGCACTTCAATTAAAAACTTGGCCTCAATCTGTTTATAAATCTCCTCTTTGACCTTATCCGCCAATTTTGGCTTAAGCCTCCTAGGTTTCTGCTTAACAGGTTTGTGATCTGGGTATATTGGGATGGCGTGTTCTGCAATTTCCTGATCTACCCCTGGCATGTCTTCCTAGGCCCAGGCAAAGACTTTTTCATGTTTTCTTAAGATTTTCTCAATTTTTTTTGCTCTTCAGAAGTTATATTAGATGCTATTAAGATTTCTTTCAGGTTTTTCGAGGTTGCAAGATTGAATGGAGTTCCATCAGTTGAATCAATGTCAAATATGGATGCATTATGATCATGATTAAGCATATTGAAATCATCTTAAACATCACACAAGTAAGCGAAATTATTCATTTCATTAATAGGACTGTAAACGTCATTAACATCATTAAAGAGTTTAGAAATAAAAAGAAAATCTGCACTATTCTCTTCCTCCTCTCCTGCCGGTGCAACTGTTGAAGCTGACAGTCCTGAATCAATCTGGCACTTCAGAGGCTCTGTAGCGACCCTCTGCATGGCTTCTTCCACCTTTGCCTTCCCCTTTATGTGGGCAGTCACCAGCTTCTCACTGATAATCTCTTCGGGTGCTTTGCAGTCCCAAACAGTCCCCTTGGTCATAATTTCTTCATCCTAAAAGCCCTTTACTGGTTTGATCAATCCAATTTCCCAATCGAAGACGTCGTTGAAAACCTCAAATCCCGGCAAGATCTTCCCATCAACCCACTGAGGCTCTGTTTCCCCCATGTAGTCACACACTGCAGTTGCTGGTACACAGTTTTTGCTGATATGAGGGATTCCCTCGACCGACTTCTTACCCTTCTTTGCTGCACCTTCATACCCAAGGCCCCTCTTATCCTTTTGATCTCTGGTGGCAATTGCTGTTGGTGACCCCTGAGAGCTATTGGCTAACAAGAAAAGTAAGGAAAATCAAATAAAGAGTCAGCCACTCTACCTATAATTCCACTATCCAAACTGAACAAAAATTCCCATGACTTACCTTCAATTTACTCATAGTTGCCAAAGGTCGTCTAACTTCCCCAAACATGAAATGCATTAAACCTCAAGAAAACAAAGTGATGAACTTTCTTAATGAATTTCTCTTTTAAACCCAAATATCCATGAATATGAATATGTCTTCTTCTAATTAAGGGTACCCCACACTCGAATTTTTCTATAATCATATAATTCCAAGATCAACAATAATCAATCAACTTCTTTTCCTTTTCTTTTCTCTTTTTTTTCTTCTTCTTCTTTTTTTTTTAATTTTTTTTATGAAATACCCAAAACCTCTATTTTTCTATCACAAATTTGATTTCATTAAAGGGAACTTAAAAGATACACTAGACAACACCCCAAAGTTTCACAATTCTTCTCACTCCCACACTATTTTCACAATAAATACCCTAATTCAACTTTCAATGTTATCCCAACCCAATCCTAGAGTGGCCAACTCTTAAAAAGGGTAGTCAAAGGCATTTAGGTTAAATGGTAAAATAATAGTGTAACAAAGAAAAATCCATAGTACGCTTTTAGCATACTAAATCAGCTCAACGGGGCTAGCAATGGAAATGAAGTAAACAGGTTGGTCAAAAGCTATTTAAAATGGTTACCAAAGAAAGAAATTGCCTAAATCATGTCCTAAACTTGCTTGAATTGTTATGATGTTTCGAAGGGTGATGAGGAAGGTTCTAACTATCCTAAAATTCCTTCATTCAAAAACTTTTACGCATTGGATTTTTTTTTTTATTTTCACAAACAAGCCTATAGTGCAGAAAAGATTGGAAATTACAAGATATATAACTGATTTAGATTAATTTGCTTCTAAAACTTCCAACTACTCATTTGCTATGATCAATTTTTAAGATAAACCATTCTCCAATTAAAGTTCAAAACATTCACAACAGGAATAACTAGGAACCAGCCAAGCTAAGATAGGAAAAATTCTAACAACCACAATTAAATACTCAAATAACTGAAACACAATAAAATAGGCGAATATAATTAAAATAAAACATCAAACATGCAAAAAACATAAAAATAATAAAGTAATTATTTACATATTAAGCTGTTGGATGGAGTTACTCCTTCTACCCCCACTTAATACCTTGCTGTCCCCAGCAAGTTAAAAATAATTACAAACCACAATTAACATAAAAAAAACAAAAGATAATGAGTCTCCCTGGTTAATTCTCTGGAGGTGGTGGCGGTAGAAACTAGGCATCAAATCGCGCAAACCAGGAGGAAAAGGCCAAGAGCATCTGGTCCATCTGGGACTGAATGTCTGCCTGAGACGCTGAGATGGTGCCCACAGATGCAGCTATGGTGTCCATCCGCTCCATAATCGCGTCATACTGCGCGAAAGAAAACTGCTGGTGCTCAGGGGCTGGGGGAGCTGGTGCCTCAGGATCTTCCTCATTGTCGCGTGGCAAGCCTCCCAGACCTCGCTCGATGCCGTGCAAATACTCATCACGAGTGGACAACCGAAAGCCGTCAGCCATTGTCACATCCTTCACTATGACCTTCATATTTGTGAGCATCTTCTGATCAATTGTAGCAATGGAAGGCAAGGATTTGTACTTCTTCAAGGGGTGACGGACACACTTAGCTATGGCAGTGATAAATCCCCTAAGTGCGATTTTTGTCACCTTTTTCGACTTCCATTGCATCTCCTCCAATTTGTGCCAAAAATGCGTGGCGCTATTAATGCGGACACCCTGCACCATGCAAGCGAGAAACAGGGCTTCAGGTAGGTTGACTTGGCTCGCCGAATCTGTATGGCTTAATATAGATAATGAGAAAAAGCGATAGAGGATGCGCAGGACATGGCTGTCTAAATGATGCGCCTTCATTTTGCCTGAGACATATTGTGTGGCAGTCATAGTGTCGCGGATGATCGCCTAAGCATCGTCTTTAGCATAATCATCATAACAATCCGGCACCAGGTGTGGAAAACCAAGATACTCTGAAAATTCATGAAAAATGAGGTTATACTCTATAGTGTCCAAGAAAAATGAAACAGAACCTAGATCAGTGACAAGGTCTCAGCCTGGTCAACAGGTGATAGTCGACACAAAATCTCTTGTCAAAGTAGGATAGACTTTCTCATTAAGCATGAAAACCCGCTCCCAACCAATGTTGGCGATAAGCTGCTGGACTTCATTTTTTATGCCAAGTTTCTCCAGCAATCAAAAATCCAAATAGCTCATTGGGATGTACGAGCATTTGGTGAATCGAGCATAAGGAACTTTTTTAGCACCTGGAACCCAGGCTGGCACCTTAGAAATGTCCACTGAATCTGCATTGGGGGGTTGGCTGGCAGAGCTAGAAGCTAGAGCAAAGCTTTTTCTTTTTGGAGCCACTGCACGAAAGCAATCAGCCAATTTCAATAAGAATGTAAGTTGAAATAAACAATGGCTACAATTTCACTCATCAATAACCAATCCATCCTACCCAAACCTATTCATCTTCCAACTGGGCTTGATTTTAACAAAGTGATATCAACCCATAATTAGGTTTAGAGAGTGCAATGACAACCTTAAAGCACAGTTAACATAAGGGTAAAGAAAACTCTGCATTTCAAAATGTTAAAAATGGCCAAATATGGAAAATCAGTTCATAGAGACATTTTATCAAGCACTTGGTAAGCAAGCATTAAAACGCACTAGAATTGAAAACCAACGGTACTAACAACCCCCCAAATTGGCAATTAACAACAATACAATGCATAACAAATAGTTTAAGATCAATAAAATTCAAGTCCAATCTAAAATTTGAGTAAAATCATCAACCCAAGTTGTGCACCATTTACGCCCTAAATTCCTACTTCCCACTCAGTAACGGTCAGAAGTAAGGATCAAAATTAAGAAGGAAAGTAAGAATGAAGAGGATTCACATCAAGATTTCAAAGCAATAACAGAGAACAACACGAAATTTTCGGACAAAGCGACCAAGAAACGCATAGCAAGGGATAACGAATAAGAACAGGGGACGAGAGGAGGAGAAAAACAAAATTAAAATTAAAGTAAAAGAAAGAGAAAATTACTTACTTGTTGTAGATTATCCGGAATGGTAGCCTAAAAGAGAGAAAAGAACACAGAGAAGGCAGACAAGAACAAATAATGCACGGTGAGAGTGAATGAGTTGTGGGAAAGTGAGAAATAACGAATGGAAAACTGGGATTTTAAAAGATGTTTTCGTGGGGTCACAGTCACAATGAATTTCATTATCACCGTGACATACCCAAAAACTTCAATCCAGAATTGAACCGCCATGAGGTAACGGTGATAATGAGTTTCATTGTCACCGTGACATAACCTATGTTGAAAACAGAATTGAATGTGCATTATGTCACGGTCACAATGAGTTTCATTGTCACCGTGACATAAACCATTTTGAAAACTGAAATAAATGTGCCTCATGTCACTGTCACAATGAATTTCATTGTCACTGTGACATAACCCAATTTGAAAACAGAATGTAACTCACCTGACCTCACGGTGACAATGAATTTCATTATCACCGTGACATGTGCACACCTCAAAACAGAATGTTACTTACCCGATGGTCACGGTCAAAATGAAGTCATTGCCACCGTGACATATGCACCAACCAGAATCCAGAATGTAACTTCCTTTGGTCACGGTCACAATGAATTTCATTGTCACCGTGACCACCTGCACACTTGCAAAAATGTCATCAATCTCTCTAAATTTCTAGCTACTACTACTTTGAAAACTCTCCAACAAAACATAGTTTCACAAATAAACACAAATATGTCAAAACTAAACAAAACTAACTACCTACAAAGTTAAGAAGAAGTTCTGCATTTAACAAGTCCGCAGCTGGACTTTTAAATACCGTCAAGGATCTGCAAGAGTGACAATCGCGGAAGCACTATCAAATGTAGACTCAAAGTAAGGCTTCACACGATGTCCATTCACCTTGAATTCATTCTCAAACCTCGGGTGCCTCAATGTCACCACTCCAAACTTATCAACTGCCACAACCTCATAGGGCCCCTTCCATCGCGATTTCAACTTTCCGGGAAATAACCACAACCTGCTATCATAAAGGAGTACTCTCATTCCAGGTACAAGTTCTTTCCTTACCAGCTTCCGATCATGCCACTTCTTGGTATTGTCTTTGTATTTCATGGCATGATCATATGCCCAATATCGATGCTCCTCTAACTCAGTCAGCTGCAAGGCCCTGCACTTTCCTGCATTCACAAGGTCAAAATTTAAAAATTTGGTAGCCCAATAAGCCTTGTGCTCTAATTCCACTGGGAGGTGATAGGACTTCCCATAAACCAACCTAAAAGGGGACATCCCTATGGGTGTCTTAAATGCTATCCTATAAGCCCATAGAGCATCATCCAACTTAAGGTACCAATCTTTTCTAGATGCATTGACCGTCTTTTCTAAAATGGCCTTTAACTCCCGATTTGACACTTCAACCTGACCATTAGCTTGAGCATGATAAGGGGTCGTGACCTTATGCCTAACTCCAAATTTTTTCAATAAAGCCTTAAATTGGTGGTCAACGAAATGCTTACCACCATCGCTAATAATAGCTCTAGGGGCTCTATACCGAGTGAATATATTTTTTCTCAAAAATTCTAAAACAACCTTTGCATCAGAAGTTCTAGTGGCGACAGCTTCTACCCATTTACTAACATAATTAACTGCCACTAGAATATATTCAAACCCGTATGATACCGGAAAACATCCCATAAAGTCTGTTCCCCACACATCGAACAGTTCTACCTCTAGCATATTAGTCAAGGGCATCTCATCTCTCTTAGAAATATTTCCTACCCTTTGGCATCTATCACATGTTTTCACAAAGAATTGCACATTTTTAAACATAGTAGGCCAATAAAAACCAGAGGATAGAATTTTCGATACAGTTCTATTTGGCGCATAGTGTCCACCAGCTTCTCCGCTGTGACAAGCTGTGATAATCTCTCCCTTCTCCTCATCTGAGATGCATCTCCTTAGAACTTGATCTACACACAAGCGGAATAGGTACGAGTCATCCCAAATGTAATGTTTGGCATTGGCTCGCAGCTTCCTTTGCTACCATGTAAAATCCTTCAGCATAAAACCTCCTGCAAGAAAATTCGCCACATTAGCAAACCAAGGGATAGAACTTTCACGTGCAAATAAAGCACAAATTTGCTCATCAGGAATAAATCTAGAATTTCCCCTTTCTCAATATGAGCATTCTCGAATCTTGACAAATGATCTGCCACAAAATTTTCTGCCCCCTTTTTGTCCTTGATCTCCAAATCAAATTCTTGCAATAGAAGAACCCATCTAATCAGCCTCGGCTTGGATTCTTTCTTGGCAAACAAATGCCTCAAAGCTGCATGGTCTGACCACACCACGATTTTTGCACCCAGCAAATACGACCTGAACTTCTCAAAGGCATAAACAATCGCGAGAAGCTCTTTCTCAGTGGTGGTATAATTAACCTGTGCTCCTGTCAAAGTATGACTGGCATAATAAACTGCACAAAATATTTTATCCCGCCGCTGTCCAAGCACTGCTCCAACTACATAATCACTAGCATCACACATTAATTCAAACGGCAAATTCCAATTCGGAGATATAATCAACGGGGCTGAAATGAGTCGTTACTTCAAAGTCTCAAAAGCTAGCATGCATTCACTATCAAAATTAAAAGGAGCATCTTTCATTAGCAAATTGGACAAGGGTTTAGCAATTTTTGAAAAATTTTTGATAAAACGGCGGTAAAAACCTGTATGTCCTAGAAAACTCCTAATTCCCTTCACACTAGTCGGGGGTGGCAACTTTTCTATTACCTCCACCTTGGCCTTATCGACCTCTATCCCTTGTTCAGAAATTTTGTGCCCAAGCACAATGCCCTCTCTCACCATAAAGTGGCATTTTTCCCAATTTAAAACTAGGTTGGTTTTTTCACACCTCCCTAACACTAAATCGAGATGCTCTAAACAGCTCTCAAAGTCAGCCCCATATATAGTGAAGTCATCCATGAATACCTCCATAAATTTATCTATGAAGTCATGGAAAATAGCCATCATACACCGCTGAAACGTAGCCGGTACATTACATAATCCGAAAGGCATTCTCTTATAGGCGAATGTGCCATAAGGGCAAGTAAAAGTTGTTTTCTCTTGATCTTCAGGGGCTATAGGGATTTCCAAATATCTCGAGTACCCATCTAAAAAACAGTAAAACCTATTCCTTGCTAACCTTTCTAACATTTGGTCAATAAATGGCAAGGGGAAATGGTCCTCTCTAGTGGCATTATTTAGCCTTCTAAAATCAATACAGACTCTCCAACCCGTAACAGTACGGGTTGGAATCAATTCATTCAGCTCATTTTTTACCACCGTCATTCCCCCCTTCTTAGGCACACACTGCACTGGACTAACCCATTTACTGTCAGAGATAGGGTAGATAACCTAAGTCAAGGAGTTTAAGTACCTCCTTCTTTACCACCTCTTGCATTGCCGGATTAAGTTGCCTTTGAGGCTGAGCTACCGGCTTGCATTCCTCCTCCATCGAAATTCGGTGTGTGCAGTAACTAGGGTCAATTCCCTTCAAATCTGAGGTCTCCCATCCAATGGCACCCTTATGCCTTTTCAGCATCTCAAGCAACATTTTCTCTTCAACATCTGTTAACAAAGAAGAGATAATTACTGGTTTTTTCTCAGTTTCTAAAAACACATATTTCAAATGAGAAGGAAGAGGTTTAAGTTCAGAATTTAAATCCCCCTTTTTCTTATTAAGCTCTTCGTGCTGTAATTCCTCTTCTTCTTTTTCTATTTCCATGGCTGCTATCGATTTTCCCTTCATCTCTTCTTCCATCTCTCCATCCTCCAATGAATGTATCAAATTCACATTCACTGGATCAGCTCCCAACACTTTTTCCTGCATCTCCTCTACACACTCATCTATTTCATCCACAAAATAAACAGACTCCTCCATATCACCAGATGGATACTTTTAAGCCTTGTTCATGTCCACCACCAACTCCTCATCATTGAACCTTAGCGTTACCATTTTCCCATGTACATCTATCAACGCCTTGGCTATATTTAAAAACGGCCTACCCACAATGAGTGGTACCTTGCACTCCTCTTCCATCTCCATCACTACAAAATCCACTGGGAAAATAAATTTCCCCACCTTCACTAACAAATCCTCAATCACTCCTTTGGGTCTCCTCACTGACCTATCTGCAAGTTGGAGTCTCATTCCCGTCTCCTTGAGCTCCCCAAGATTAAGCTTCCTGCAAAGAGAATAAGGCATCAAATTTATGCTAGCACCCAAATCACACAAAGCATTTCCATAAAAATCCTCACCGATTTCACAGGGTAAAGTGAAACTACTTGGATCCTCCAGTTTTTCAGGGATCTTGTTCATGATTATAGCACTGCAATTTTCTGTGAGCTACACAGTTCCATGCCCTTCTAATTTCTTTTTATTAGAACATAATTCTTTCATGAATTTAGCATAGTTAGGCATATGAGCTAAAATTTCAGCGAATGGTAAATTTATATGTAGTTTCTTAAACATCTCTAGAAACCTAGCCTTGTGCTCATTTTTCTTTTCCCGTCTAGCCACAGCAGGAAATGGCAGTCTATTAATATCAAGATCCTCTATTTTAGGATTCAATAGACCCTTACCCTTATCATTTTTAGGAGCTTTCTCATTATCCTCTACCCTATAATTAGAGTTACTTGCCGTCCGTGTCGGCTCCTCCTTTTCTGATGATGAAGAATTTTTACCTTGGTCCTCTCTCGGTACCACTTCCTTGCAACTTATCAGTGTGATTGCTTTCGCTTCTTCCTTTGGATTCCGGTCCACATTTGAGGGAAACATTCCCGGTTGCCTTTGAGATATAGAATTTGCAAGTTGTCCCACCTAAGTTTCTAAATTTCTCATGGAAGCATCTTGGTTCTGGTTCTACTGCTCTTGAGATTTCCACCTTGTTTCTTGATTGGCCAAAAACTGTTGCTGGCTATTCACAAACTGCTGTTGACTGTTTATGAAAGTCGCCAACATATCTTCAAGGTTTGGTTTCTTTTCTTGCACAGGTGGCCTCGGTTGGTATCCCGGTGGGTGGTATGGTTGAGCTTGTGATTGGTTAAAACCTTGTCCTTGGTTGTGATGGGGAGGATATGGTGTTTGATACTGAGTGGATATTGGAGGTTGGTATAACTGCCCTTGGTTGTGATGAGTGTTTTAGTTGAAGGGAGCTCTTACCTGTGAATTAGAGGATGAAGCATTTTGATTTCCATCCTTCCAAGAGAAGTTTGGATGATTTCTCCAACCCGGATTATATGTATTACTGTAGGGGGTCATTTCTTCTGTAATCTCCTATAGCATTTACATCTCCCATTGCTTCATTCTCTTGACCATATTGCCCATTTTCGTACCATCCACTCTCTTGAGCAATAGAAGCTACACTTTTCACCTTCAGACCACTCATCTCCTTTGGCATTGACTCAATTTCTGCATTCAGCATTGACACCTCATCAACAGTATGTATTCCTTGCCTCTTCGGAATCGATCTAGGATTAGCCCATTGAGCATCATTTGCTGCCATTTCATCCAGCAGATAGAAAGCTTCCTCTGGTAACCTATTCATGAATGAACCTCTTGATGATGCATCCAAAAGAGATTTCATATGTGGTGTAACCCCAGAATAGAATATGGTCATTAGATGGTAGATTGCTATCTCATGATGTGGACAGCTTCTCAATAATCTCCTAAATCTTTCCCAAGCCTCATGAAAAGGCTCCTCAACCATCCGACTAAAACCCAGAATATTGTTGCGGATGTTCACAGTCTTTGTAGGAGGGAAGAATCTCATCAAAAACCTCTCTTGTAACTGGTCCCATGATCTAATTGACTGTCTCGGTAACATTTGCAGCCATTCTCTTGCTTTTCCAATCAAAGTGAAAGGGAACAACTTTAATCTTACCAAGTCAAATGTCACTCCTGGAATCTGGACCGTATCACTAACCTCCAAAAATATATCCAGGTGCTGTGCAGGATCTTCCACTTCTGAACCCGAAAACTGGTTCCTCTGTACCATATTAATGGTTGCTGGCTTAAGTTCAAACTGTACTCCCCGTGGCAGCACAATTGTCCGATGATCCTCATTCCATCTCGGTATAGCATAATCCCTTATCGTTCTCTGCCTAGGAACCTCTTCTCTATAGTTACCTTGCATCTCTTCTTGTGCCCTCGGCACTTGTTCATTCTCGGGAGGAACTTCACCAATAGGAGGAGGATTGTTCTCCATGTTATTTTCTCTGTTAGCTCTCCTTCATTGATGCAAAGTCCTCTCGATTTCAGGATCGTAGGGTTGTAACACCCCAATCGTCGTCCCCGTTGGAAGGACGCCGACGGACGCGCTACCAGACGCTCACTCATACAGATATACACACGCATAACACGGAAGTATACTTTCATACATGACATGCATACAGAAATATGGATTAATTAAAAACTTACCTTAACTTACCTTGCAGTACAGACTGAACATGCAATAACTTATGCACACACCGACACTAAGCAAAAGCATACACATAACCATACATATGACCATTCAACGGAAGCATAAGCAAATTAGTAAAACAAAGGAATAACTAAACATAAGGACATACTAACTATTACATTCCCAAAAGAAAACTAAAGAACGAAACATAATAATTACATATACAATACTACCGAATTACAAAAGCTGAAATACAGAAGTTGAACAAAAATACAGAACTTCTAACTCCTACGTGGCCGACCCTGCAGAAGCGCGACTCGAACAGAACCAAACCTGCCACCTGCACGGAAAGGAAATCCGTGCTAAGCGATAAACTCTTAGTGGGGAGAACACACAAGAATATGGACGGCCATTCACAATGGTCGCCAAGGCATAACACATTCAAATGGCAAATGCGGATATTCATAGCACATCAATAATCAGGCTGCATAATAAAGGCATTCAATCGATAATTCACAAACAGACCATAAACTCATGTCCAGGATATACCAAAACAGACATAATACAATATACGATACAAATGTCATCATGCCGAACTACATACTATAACTCATGCGTAAACCTACATGGGTATCGAATGATAGCATCTTACCATGCGGAGTCACAAGAGCTATACACATGCAATAAATATCACTAAGTACCCACGCCTGAACTGACAACCCAATAATCATGTTAAGCGTACACACTAGTGAAATATCCAAAGGGTAACATTTAGAGCATCACAATACCGCTGCGCAACTCTAATATATATATTAAGCATCATGCAAAACACTCTGATAGCGGAGACTGAAGGCATACCCACTTAGCGTTACATTCATAACATCATCATGCAGAAAGTACAATAATCATCACATACTTACCATCACAGCTGCTTCGGTTCACATGCTAATATATACAACAAAACTATGCTGAAGTCATTTACTTAAATACATCAATCAAATCATTTCAAAGCATTCATAAACTTATAACAAATCACATGATAAGTACGGATAATCATGTTAGATATAAAGTAATGCTTACTTAAAACAGATATACATTCTGAAGCCCATAGTCACATTCATATACACATAAACTGATTCCTGAGATCTTTATCATAATCAAACGGATATCACATTCATATAGTTATTTCAAAGTAATACAACCCAGTAAAGCACCTGCTGACTCACAATAGTGGATAACGAGTGTACTGAACTGATTAGTACCTTACGGGTACAAGTCGACTGAAGGTACCTTACGGGTACGAATCGAAAACCATTTTATTTATCACAAAAGCATTTAACTGATGGGGGATCTTAACCCGATCCAAATACATTAAAAAGGATCACGAGGATCCGTACTGAGGGGGGATTCGCGAGGAACCATACGGGGGACCTGATCAGGGTCCAATACGTTCAAAGGGCGCTGCAGCTACTGAAAGACTCTATTAGGCATGCCTAACTATCCACTAGACTTACTCTCGCAGGTCATGCATAAAATAATACACATTCCAAATCGCACAACGTATAAATATTTATAAATATATACATCATGCATAAATCAGAGTACAATAGACATATAAATATGCTCATAAGGTTGGTCATATATCATGCAATTCGCATTGCAAAACATATTACAATCCATACATTTTAACATTAAACAATGTCCTAAAGCATGCCAATAATCAGGTAAAGAAGCACTACCATGCCAATGATTATCAATACAAAATCCTAATCATGCATTAGGTGCAGATACTAAGCATAAACCATGCATAGTCCAAATTACAGTTAACATAACACATTGAGTTAAAAGGCTAGAGCATAATATCAATCATACCTCATACAAGTCATATTCTAGAGCATGCAATAATTCCTTTAATCATATCTTAGCAATACTCATCATATAAAAGTATGTCAGGAACACATGTAGAATCATATCATGCCAATGATACAAAAACGCATAATCTGAATTATTAAATGATACTATATATTTCTAAGCATGGCAGATTACTCTTAGAGCAGAATTCAATCAAAGATATGCGTAACATAATGCTAATCATAACTGAAATAGGCTAACCATTCAGATAAAATAAGGTGAGATAGCACACAGTAGAGGAAAAAGCCATAAAAGCCTTTGAAAGTCATTTTATAATAAAACCAGTCACGGGGAACAAATCAAAACAGAAATGGTCATACAGAAGTATTTATACAGCAGTGAAGACCCATACAGAAGAAATAGGAAATTCTTTTTGGTTAAAACTGGGCAAAATCAGAAAAAGGAGCTGAAGAGGAGTCGGTCACGAGTCGTGTCACGACTCGTGACTGACCTCAGGAAGGTCACGAGACGTGACCTAGTGTCACGTCTCGTGACCTGCTAGAGAGTCACGGGACGTGACTCTATGTCACGCCTGGCTTCACAAGAGTCACGCCATGACTCTAAGTCACGAGACGTGACTTCCCTCTCACAGAGAGAGAAGTCACGCTTCGTGTCTTGGAGTCACGCCTTGCCCTTCCACAGGAGTCACGTCGTGACCCTAAGTCACGAGACATGACTTCCCTCTCACAGAGAGAGGAGTCACGCTTCGCGACTGGAGTCACGCTTCGCCATTTACAAGGGTCACGTCGTGACCCTAAGTCACGAGACGTGACTTTCCTCTCACAGAGAGAAGAGTCACGCTTCGCAACTGGGAGTCACGCTGCCCTTCACATGAGTCACGTCGTGACTCTAAGTCACGAGACGTGACTCGCTTCTCACAGAACACTGGAACTGGAAATTCTACAGAGACGCGATTTTTCCATTTCCAGGTTACCCAGAATTCCAAGAATTCGATAAATTCATTTTCAATCTCATTCAAAACACATCCAAGCTCATCTTACCTTTCAATCGATGCCCCAAACAGCATAAGCAAGACAATTGCAACTTAACTCAACAATCAAATCATTAAAACCATGCTTAAACACATTTAATCCATTCTAGAGCATAAACCCTAAAAGTTACAGTAGATTCAAAACACAAACTCAGAACTTCCAAATCAATACTTGTCATGCATTACTAACACATTTACTCACTTAATCATGCATGTACACATTCTAAACCACATCAATTTCCAGAAATGCAAACACATAAACATCCTAAGTGAGATTTAGGGCAGAAACCCAAAGAACTTCAAATGCAGTAAACAGAGCTCCCAAACATTGCATGCAATCCAAAATGCTCCTAAACCTCAAAATGACGATCCAAAATCAGGCTTCCAGCTTCAATCCTCAATCCTTCCCTTGCCTTTACTTTGCTTCTTCATGCAATCCAAAGCTTGCACAAACAAGAAACTCACAATTACTCTTCAAAACCCTAATTGAAGATAAAACCAGTAGATGAAGAGGAAGAAGAAGAAACACAACACGTTAAACTCCAACATACCTCTTCAAAGCAAAGCACAACCCAAGCCAAGCACAACTCCAAGCCAAAGCCAAAGAGAAAGAAAGGAAAAGCAGAGAAGGGAGAAGAGAAGAAGAAGAAGAACATGAGAGGAGGGGGACGGGAATGCAATCTGTGTTCCCTCTCTCTTCCACTTTCTTTTCTTCTTTTCCCCATTCAATGCCCACCTAACAAACCCACCTGGCAGCTCCTAATAGGACCTCACAATCCACTCACACTTTCTAACCATGGTACCATACTCTCACATGCACCCAAACCTTTCCTTAATAAATATCTTGTCTTAATGCTCTTTAGTCCTTAGACAAATTACACTTCACTCACTTACACATTTCTTTCCTTATAAACTTAATTATCTTTTCAATTAGGTCCTTAACACTCCAAATTCTCAAACACAAATTACCGAAGTACCCTTCCGATCCCGACTTAGCATGCACAATCCGACCAGGGCTATTTTGGGGTGTGACAAGGGTGCTATTTGTTCCTATCTCAATCTGCTCATGTACCACAACAACTACCTGAAAAGAATAAACAAAAAATAAAAATAAAAAAAAAAGAAAAAGAAAAACACATACAAATAATAATCAAAACTTAAAACAACGCCAATCCCCGGCAACGGCGCCAAAAACTTGATGCGACCTCGGCAAGTGTACTGAATCGGCAAGTAATACAGTGGGGTATATTTAAGACCCCGAATTATCGTACCCAAGGGATTGTGTGTGCAAGCAATGAAAATTAAGTGTACGCTAAAGAATTCCCAATTGTTTGAATTGATTGAGTTAACTATTGATTAAAAACAAAAAATTTAAGTAACCAAAATAAACAAACATAATTAATTAAATTAAATTGACAGCAATAATTGCAAGAAATAAAATGATGGAAAAAATAACAATATAAGAATTCAAAATAGACAAGCGTTGCTCAGGTTCACTCATCCACCCCATACCCAAATATGAATCAAAACACATAAAGGAAACATATATGAACGAAATCGGGATAACCCTCTTAACCCAAGCGTCCCATTTCGGAGCAAGCTACTCTAATTACATGACGTCCCATTCCGGAGCAAGCCATACAACTAGCCTAAGCACGGGTCTAAAATCCTAAGTTTGGTTTGCTTTCCCATTCCGGAGAAAAATAACCCAAAACCTAACTATTTCACTCATCACTCCAATCTTAAACAATGAAAACCTGCATATCTAGATTCCCATTCCAGAGCAGTCCAAATGATACAGCAAACATGACAGAAAATCTGAAGATAATCGATCATGACATTCAATCATACAATTCAATAACCAATTAAGATACATGAATTAAATCATTCATCAAAGCAGGAAATTAACTTGAAAATATACATCTCATGATTTGACAATAAAAACCAGTGAAATAAACCCTTCATTCATATATCGAATATCAAAATATGTTCAGAATTCACATCAAGGATAGGGGATTTAGAGATCCCCCAAACAACTAAAAGACTACTCACGATCCATTACAAAATCAATAGAATAAAGGAAAGAATCAACCCAGAAATTCATTGAGGTAGAAATCCCGGTTGAATCCCACGTTCTTCGATCTTCTTCCTTGAATCTTCAATAGAGAATTAATTTAAAATTCTGGAAACCCAAATTAAAAACTCTATTCAAATTAAACTCTATAGATCTAATGAAATATTCTTGATTTGTAATTCAAAACTAAAGACAAAGATTCGAAAACTAAAATTAGAATAGCAGAAAAACTTAGAAAATTCTCAATCGCAAAACTGATATGAAAGCTACTCTCAAAAATTCGGAACCCCTAGCCAAACAGAAAATTGCGTTTAAATAGTCACCATGAGGTGTCGAGATCGTTAATTTGCCTTTGTGCACAGGAGAGGGGTCACGATGGCAATGAATTTCATTGTCACCGTGAGATCTTCAATTTTTGCTTCTGTCCAGGAAAAAATTATATCACGATGACAATGAACTTTGTTGCCACCGTGAGGTACGTGCTGCTCTGATTCTGCCTTAATGATTTTCATGTCACGGTGACAATGAAATAGATTGCCACCGTGACATGCTTCATACTTTCATTCTATCCAAAGGTTTACTATGTCACGGTCACAATGAAATTCATTGTGATCGTGACCCCTCTAAGTCTTCTCCTGTCTTCAATTTCTCTTCATGTCACAATCACAATGAGTTTTATTGTGACCGTGAGGTACCTAGAACCACACCTGCAAAGACAAATCAAATTCCATCAAAAACTATCTATAATGCATCAAAATTCCAATTTGACTAAGATTAGTAAAATTAACCTAAAGGAAACAAAACATGACACAAAAACACAACTAAACACCTAAAAATCATATGAAAATAGCATCAAAACTAAGTACTATATTGAAGTTATCATATTGTTTTGTCTGTTTGCAAGGATTTGAAGATAAAAGGAAAGATAAAGGGAGAGGGAAGGTTGTGGATTGAGGAAGTGGAAGTTGAACTTCATTAACAGGTTTGGGAGTGTCTGTCCATTTTTATTTTGGATCTTGTGTGATGTTTTAATGTTAATGTTGTTTATGTGTATTTGTATATGGAGATGCATGAGTAAAATAGATTTACGTGTATAATTTGTGGTGGTGAAGTTTTGATGTTTTGCACGTTAAAATGGAAGGGTATACGCATGTATGTGAGAGATGAAATTCTGGGCTTTTGAATCTCTATAAAAGTCATTTGATTGTGTGATGATGTTGTAAATGCGATCTGGAGGCTTGAAGGTACGTTTTTGCACAGTTATTGCATGAAAAATGGCTTTGGACAAGATGGGGTTTTGAAATTTTGATGTACTCTGTTTTCTGCGTTTTCTGAAAATTCTGGGAATTAGTCTTCTTCTTCATCGTGGATTTTAGTTCATCAGGCTGGAAGAGCACGTCACGGATGACTGAGCATGACTCAGACAGTCGTGCACAAGTCGGACGAGCGTACTCCTCTCAGCCTTCAGTGAATTCTCGGTGGCGGAGCACAGGAAGAGTAGAGGAACACGACTCGGATGGTAGAGCACGAGTCGTGCTCCTCTTCTCTCGGCGAGGCAGACAGAAGCCATCCCACTCGTGCTCCTTGGGAAATTGCCAAGCACGAGTAGGATGGAATCCTCCGACTCGGATGGACGAGCACGAGTCGTGCTCCTTTAGCCGACTCGTGCTTGTCTCTTCTTCCCACATGTGCCTCCCCTGTTTCCAAAAGAATTGGGTTCCAAATGTGTTTTTACATGGGATTTTCTCATTATATGGCACATTACATTATGAGATTAAATGGTATTATCAGTTGATAATTGTTTTATTATAAGATATATGTACATGATTGATATTATTTTTTTTATATGATTTAAATATGTATGATTATATATACATGGGTTAAACTTGTATTATATTTTGGATGAGCTATATTTGTGAGATACTGGTACCTGATTAATAAGATCGCTATGTGTGAAATTTATGTCTATAGCGCGTGGGTTATTAATTATGAGATATATGCACATAATTAATAATCTTGTACATGAGTTAAATGCATATGATTTACATGTTTATGAAATGTTTAATCATGAGTAATATGTTCATATTGAGATGTATATGTTTCTAAATTTGATCAGCCTATATATATATATATGAGTTATGTGAGTAACTTGCATTAGTTTACGTGATATGATTATGACACTTGAGTTCTTGAGTTATGTCCTTAAGCCTGAAGAGTCATAGTAATGGATAAGTAAGCGCTTACTTAGGTCAGTGTGTGTGTGCAGCTGCTATATGATTAAATGTTATATGCGAGTCCCGTTTGGATCTTTGTTTCGACCCCGTTTGGATCCATATGAAAATAATTTGAGACTTCGGTCTCCATATGAAAACACATGCGATGAGACTCATGTCTCCATATGTTTGGGATATTGTGTCCTATCAGTATCCAATAGACCGCATCCACTTCTAAAGAGTATATTCGGACTAATCAGGCTATATGCTTATATGTGTTGCACATGTTAAGATGTATATTGACAGGATTAAATGTATAAATGTGCAAGAATTCATGAATAACTTGATGATATGCACCTTGTATCTGTGTACTTAGAATGGTGAGAAGTATGTTAATCCTAAGTATTAAGATGCATATGTTATGATGTGTTATATGCTTAATTTATAAGAATATTTTGTTATACGAGCTATGCTTGTAAGAAACGATAAGCCTTGTTACAATACTTGAAGCTAAGTATGAATTCAGTAGTTAATTGCTTGTAAAGTATGTTTATGCATGTCATGTAGAAAATATGAAAATATGCATATATGTAATTTTGCTGTCTTTGATTTTTTTTTAATCAAAACTTAATTACACGTTTATGGTTTCAATGAGTATAAATATTGTTGTTGTAAATATTGTACATGCGTATTTCCGTTTGTTTTAGTTCCTCCCCACTAAGCGTTATCACTTAGCACGGGTTCTTTTCCCCTTGTAGGTGGCGAGTTCGGTTTGGAGTCAGACATCTGCAGGTCGGCCACTAGAAGTCTTTTTGGATGGAGTTTATTTTTGTGTCTTGCACTGTTATTTTGTACATGGCTTATTCATAGTAAAATGTACCTTTTTTGTAATGGAACAACTATTTTGTAGATGTTTATGTTACAAGCCTTTTTGGTAAACGATACTGATACTATGTATGTTTAAGGACTTGATATATTTTGATTAAATGTTTCATTGTATCTCATCTTGGATTTTGTTTATAAGTGTGTATTTGGATTCGTATATGTGTTTAGGCATGTGACATTCCGGTATCCTTCCAACGGGGGTAACGGGGTGTTACAACCAATGCCTAGAGAATACAGAATGCCTTTTTTTTAGATCTCACGGTCACAACAAAGTCATTACCACCGTGACCCACTCTGTTTTGACTATTTTATGTGTTTTTCTTCCCGAATTGAACTCGTATCGCACCAAAACTTTCTAGGACCTATTCGATGAATATTTAGAACTATAAAATGAGTATGATAATAATTATCACTTGGAAAATACACATAAATATGATTAAGATTAATAGCAAACTAATAAAGTAATAATGTATAGTTGTATGAAATAGAATTTAGTCAAGTTTAATGACATTATTAAGGATTATAATACCTTAATCTATATGAGCATGTATAATATGAACAAGTATGCATAATTATGAGTTGAGATTAAGTTATACACATAAGAAGGATATCAAATGAAATGAGTTTGCTTAATGTGAATATAAACCATATGTAGGTGTATAATGAGGTTGGACTGTATATGATGATATCATTGAGCAATTTAAAAGAATGTTATATTATTGGAAATGTGAATATGATGCGTTAAAATTTGACTTGTGCTATAGCCATATGAACATGACTCATTAGTAAGGCTATGAGTAAATCAAGATGTGTCTGATATACTATGTTTATATTAAGTTTATCCCAAAGTGTATGTGCGTTCAGATATATATGTGAAAGAGGTATTCTTATGTGCATGGTAACATATCATTATCCATTTCTAAAAGTAATGAAAACACAGTAAAGAATGAATGTTATGTTGTGAATATACCACTGTAATTTTATGCATGGTGCAAGAATTATATTATAAGAGAACTTGAGGATGGGACATATATGTATAATGACTTATTATTGCATCGATAAGAAAGACATATATTGTGTATATGTGTTAATTCAAGGCATGATAGGACTTGATTAAATGATTGTTTTGTATAAGAATGTTATGTTATTGTTCCCCACTAAGCGTTATTGCTTAGCATGGATGTTTTGTCCATGTAGGTTTTTTGAAGTTAGTGTTTGGGAAGACAGTCCGGCATCGCCAACAGCCAACACGTTAGGAATCGCTATAAATGTAGTATGTTTTGTAATATTATAAGATGCGTAATTATAGTTGGTAATGTGTAAAGAGACTAAGTTTTGTATCAGCAAAATTGTATTTTGTAAAGTGAATAATAAAGAAAGATTATAAGTGTTTTGTAATGCAATGCTTCGATTTGTAGTTTGTAATATAAATGTGATATGGAAAGAAATTCATTAATTTGAACTTGTTTAAAAAAATGTTTTGTGCACATGTGTTTGCGTTGTAAGACTCCATAGTCACTGTAGTAAATCTCTACAGGTGGTTAGGTGGTGTTACAGTTAGAGAGATTTCCATAATTGAAACACCATAATCAATCCTCAATCCCATAAATTTCAGAACATGAAGAAGTGGAAGATGAAGAACTATAATTAGTCACCTACCTTATAAGATGATGAAACACACACACATACAAACCCCTTCTAGACTCATAACATAGCAGAAATTTCACTTAAGGAACTTAAGAAGAAAAAGAAAGCGAAATGAAAGGGAAGAAGGAGATGCAGAAATGTGAGGGAGAGAGCAAAGAGAGAAGAAAGAGGAAAAAGAGAGAAGGAATAGGTGGAGAGAGGAGAGGCAAGGGGAAAGAAGAGGGTTGATGGTCAAAGTGCCAAGTGAGCTTAAGTGGAGCTAAGGAAATTAAGGTTTGGGAACTAATTGTTTTGTGTGTGTAAATTGACAGATTATGTGTTTAAGTGTGTAAATTATGTTATGAGATGTGTTGAATTGAAGAAATGAACATGTGGAGTTCTAATGAATGCCATGAGTTTGATTGACTTAAGATTGAACCCTAATGTTGGATGAATCCGTGAATTTATGTGTTTATGTGCATGAAAGAATTTGTTAAAAGATTGTATGTGCCATGGTATGCATAATTGAGTTCAAAATGTGTAGTTTGAATCTTAAGAGAATAAGGTGCTAAATAGGTTAGTTAACGCTAAAGAACTAGAAGTGTAAAATCTAGTTTGAGGCTTATAGGACCTATTGAATTGTCATGGTCATTAAGTGTGTTTTGCTCAAGTCTGATGTGAATGAGACCCATTGCTATGAAATTATCATTTTCATGCCTTAAAATGTTGTTGAGATAGTGTGACGTGCGCCGAACCAAGCAAAGGCCCTCTTTGAGCCCGCCTTCTGGGACTCAAGGGATTGGTTCGCGTCTTTTTGATCTTGGGCATCATGAGCCATTTTGGATGCCTCCTTCCCAATAGAACATTGGAAAGGATCATCTAGTCTCGCGACGCCTTTGGGTACCTTCGAGGTATTTTGAAGTCGCCACCCAATTTACGAGAAATTGGGAAAGGTCTCTAACCTTTATTGGTCTAAACCAGAGATGGTGTTTGGAACTTCACTTTTATTAATGACTTAAGTCTATAAATGAGTATTTAAGAAATCAAAATTACATCTCTCATCTCACGCGATCATGCGATAAATTTAAAGCGCAACTCAACCACATTGTAAAGCGATAAATAAAGCAATAAGTAAATAAATAAATTACAAATAAGAAATTGAATGGGATAGAACAATCCCCCAAAAATGAATAAAAGATGGGACAGAACAATCCCCAAAATAAAATGAAATAGCATAATAAAAATTGCCCAAAAAATTAATTACAAGGGCCCAAAAAAGAATAAAAATATTAAAAAATGTATAAGAGTAATTAAAATGTATCATACATAAATCGGGTCATTTATTACATTTTAGGAACATTAGTTCCTTTTTGTTAACTTAAAAAGATTGAAAAACTATTTTTGGGTATTAATTGAGAAAATCGGGATGCGTGATCCCATTTTATGAAAATTAGTTCTCCATTCGAAAGTGAGATTTTGTTGGTTAAAATAGGACATTGGTCCCTTTTATTAAGAAAAATTATGAGTTATTAATTATTATAAAAAATATGATTTTCTATAATACAGATAAATATAAAATACATTTTACATACAACACATAAAAAATAATAATAAAAGGAAATACAACAATTAAAAAATGCAAACCCTAAATTGAAGGTCTTTGGTCTCCCAATTCTCCGACCAAGCACGAGTGTAACTCGTGAAGATAAATAATTTTGACACAAAAAAATAAATATAAAATGAATGTTAGTAAAGTAAGTTAAATAATTAATGTAATATGAATAAATTAATTAATTTAATAATATAATTAAAACGATTAATAGATCAATCAAATAATAATCAATTAAACTAATCAAATATAAACAATTATGTAAATGGAAATAAATAAAGATAAAACAGATTAAATTAAATTCATGCTAATTGCACTTGTCAAAGAAAAAAAAATAGCAAACAAATATACAAATGAATCAACAACCAGCAATAACATTAACAATTATTAATAGAGATAAACTGAATAAAAGCTAAAAATTAATAAAATGAATTAAGATAGAAATTAACAATGAAAAATAGAGCAAATTATATTACATCACATGCATTTTTGGCAACTTCCTACGTTCGAGCACCTAAAAAAAAGTACATATAAGGCGCTACGAAGAGGTAGCATGGCTGCAGTCCGATCGGGAAACATGGCTCTCTTCTATAACGTCCGATCGGGAAAAGGGAATCAACGGCAATATCCGACCGGGAAAGAACAAAATCCGACCGGAGAATCAAGACTCAATCAAAAATGAAACCAAAATCCAATCGAAAACCACAAACAAAACACGACTCAAACACCTAGAAAAATAGATATGAACAGAGGAAGTGATGACAGACCAACAAATGCAATATCAGGCGGTCAAAACATGCATAATATCATGCGAACTAAACAACAAGCACACTTATTTCATCATGACAACAATAAATATATGATGAGCAGGTTAACTAAATTAAACAACAGCTAAACGGAATATGTACAAAGCAGAGTATATATAGGTATAGCAAGACGAAAAAATAAGAAAGAAAGAAAGAAAGAAAGAAAAAAGAAAGAAAAGGAAGAGAGATGGCTATTCAGTATTTACCCTCGGATGTTGATCTTTGATCTGCAAACGAAAGATTTCTTGTTTCCTTCTTTGCTCTTTTTAAAATGGTGATTAAAATAGATACTCAAAAACTTTTGGTGAAATGTTTATGTCGAGAATAAAATAAAGCGTGATTGAATCCCAAACTCCAGGAATGGATTTCCTGAATTTAAGATATAATCTCAAAAGCTATTTGAGAAAACAAGAATTATTTTCTTGCTCTTAAAGTTTTCTTTTCTCTCTGTGTTGTTTTTCTTTTTCGTTCTTGCTCTCTCTAATAATTCTTGCTCTCCCCCCTTTCTTTAGCTTTCACTTCTCTTTTAATGTCTCAGACAGGATTCATTCATTTTTTCACCAAATCCAACATAGACCATACTTTTCCTACCAAATCCCCATAATAACGAAATGGAGACGTACTAGAGCATGGGGCGCATGAGAGTTGTATCTCACGTTAGTGAGATAGGCCTCACCAACGCGAGGCTGCCTCTCACGTTGGTAAGATGGGCCTCACCAACGTGAGGCAGCATCTCAAGTAAGTGAGATGGGCCTCACTAATGTGAGGTTGCATCTCACTTAGTGAGATGGGCCTCACCACACAGGCCCCCAAGGCTCCCTCTCCCTTCTAAAAAAAATAAAATAAAATAACGAAAAAAACATTTTTTTCAAGGAAACCATCACTTCCATTTGTCCTCTTGCCCGTGAACAGGCATCGTTTTCGTCATTGGGTAACCTCGATCTGAGCTGCCTCAGGACCCGATGTCTACAGATAGTCTTGGTGTTTGAGGCCTTTAAGGTCTTCAAAATTGTGCTCAAAGTGTAATTAGAGTTCTGTAGGAGGGTCTTGGGGACAAGTCATGTTTCCTTGACCATAACTCCTTGAATTTGAGTTTAAATGTTGTCTAAGTTGTGTCAATTGGAAGCTATCACATAGATAAATAAATTGTTAGTAGAGCATGTTGGATAAAAATGTCATTAAAGTTAAATTCAAAGGTCATATGCACATAGTAGGAAAAATGTGTTTGCAGAGTAAGTTTCTGGGTAGGTCTCTCTTGACCTTTATTGACTATTTTGCCCATATATCGAGTTGTAATTCTCCACATTGGTTGGTTAAAAATGGATTTGAAACCTAAGATCCGTACCGAAAAATTCGTACCGAAAAATGTCTCAGAAATATGGTTGAGCTAATGCTAGCTCTAAGTGTCCCAAAAGTGGCCAAGACAAAGGTGTCTCTACTTTGGTCGGCTCATTTGAGCAGTTAAGGTTGTACAGCTCATATCTAACCTTTTAGATGTCCAAATGACCGAAAACTTGTTTCATTTGAAACTTAACATCCCAAGGAATAAATGTTAAGAAGGGAGTTGTGTCTAAAAATAAGGGTTAGGTGTTGATATTGTCTTTTCAAAATTTAGTAGTAAAGAAGTCCCGAGTTTTGCATTCTATTTTGTTAAATTTTGGTATGTCACAGTGACAACCAATTCATTACAACCATGAACAATGCCTAGAGAAGGCAGAATGCTTATTTTTGGACCTCACGGTTACAACAAAGTCATTGCCATCGTGACCCCTTCTGTTTTGACTATTTTATGTGTTTTTCTTCATGAATTGAACCCGTATTGCACCGAAACTTTCTAGGATCTATCCGATGCATGATTAGGTCTATAAAATGAGTATAAGAATAATTATCACTTGGAAAATACACATGAATATGATTAAGGCTAATGTCACACTAGTGAAGTAATGATGTACAATTGTATGAATTAGAATTTAGACAAGTTTAATGACATTATTAATGATTATAATACCTTAATCTACATGAGCATGTATAATATGAACAAGTATACATAATTATGAATTGAGATCAAGTTACACACACATGAAGGATATCAAATGAAATTAGTTTGCTAAATGTGATTATGAACCATGTGTATGTGTGTAACGAGGTTAGATTGTATATGAGGAAAATATGAGCATGATTGAAATGAATGAGATATGTAAGATGATGACTTAACGTTTGTAATGAATACATATATGATTTGTATGAATCAAATGATGAAGTGTGACATACCTTGAATTTCATTATGCCGAATTGGGTTGGTATGTCACGGTGACAACTAAATGGTTGCCACCATGAGGTACCCAGAGTTTACTTTCTATTTTGTGTAATCGGTATGTCACGGTGACAACCAAATGATTGCCACCGTGAGGTACCCCTGTTTTACACAATGAACTATAGAACTTGAATAAATGATATATACATGTATAATCAATAATGCAAACATGTCTAACATCCTCTAATGTGGATTATTATGTGTTAAATGCTATGATTAAGTATGATGAATGTATGTGATTGACGAATGTGGGCATGCTTGATGAGCCATGTGAATGCATAAATTACAGTTTATACTACGTTGCTTTATATGTTATGATATGAATAAGATAACATTTGATTAAATGAACCAATATGGTGGATATATTTACATGATTAATGAAGTTGTTCAATAACTTATATATTATTTTACGTTTGTTTATAAGTTATCTTGTGAATTGATAAGGTGGTTGTTACTACGATATGAATGTGAGTTTATTCTAATAACTCATAAGGATGCATATTTGATGAAGCATGTTATTGTACTCATGTGTAATACCATATCGTTGGTATCAGAGTAATTGAACAAATAACTGGACTTAATAATGTTTAGCCTGCGAGCCAAGTAGTGGATAGATAGGCTTGCCTATAGGGTCTAAGTGCTGCAGCCCAATGCGTCCGATTCCTCTAGAATCACAATGCGATTTGAATCCTTACTGGATTCCCCAATGCAAAATTATTGATAATGTTGATATTTCTGTACCTTAGGGTACCAATGCGAATGTGATGTATCCATGGATACCAATGCGATTACTGTACCCATGGGGTACTAATGCGATACCCATTATCTGCGTCATTGAATTGCAAACAAGGTTAATGATAATATTGAGCATTTTAAAAGAATGTTATATTATTTGAAATATGAATGCGATGCGTTAAATTCTGACTTGTGATACAACCATATGAACATGATTCATTAGTAAGGCTATGAGTAAATCAAGTTGTGTGATATGCTATGTTTATAGTAAGTTGATCCCAAAGTGTATGTATGTTCACATATATATGTGAAAGAGGTACTCTTATGTGCATGGTAAAATATCGTCATCCATTTCTAAGAATGATGAAAACAAAGCATAGAATGAATGTTATGTTGTGAATATAGCAATGTTTATCTATGTATATGCTAGTGCTAATTGTTATTTGTTATATATATATGAATTTATACATGTGATACAAGTAAAGATAAGACTTATAGAATCAACATGAATTAATGGAGAAATACATAAGCAAATGATTATATGTGTGAATCCATGGTATAAAGTAATGAACTATGAATGATTTTAATGATATTGATAATTACTTGTTATGTAATCGTTGATGGTTAATCTGAAGTTATATATATGTGTGATGATATATGATCACTTAGATGTGACTGATGATATATTATATGTATTGATGATGCATCGGAAGTCATCTGTCATGACCCCTTGTGGAGCATATCAGGACAACCAATTAAACTCTTTCTCAAAATCCGAAACCGACATAGCCCTTTGCTTCAAACTCAGAAATTGTGCCCATCTCGCATCTGCCCCAGCTTTTCTTAAGTTCTACATGGGAGGCCTGGGGGCAACCACTCTCTCCAAGACCCTCGCCATGTCCTGTGACAGCTTGAACATGGCTTCAAAAGGCATGACAGCAGCCTCGGGCTGGACCCTAGCAGTTTGAGCTGACATTGTAACAGAAGGATCCCTAGCTTGAGGGTTCACACTTTTAGCGGACTCCTCAAGCGATCCACGAGTAGAATTAGAAGCCATCTAAGCAAAATAAGAGAACCACATCAGCCAATACAGCCCTAGACATATACGCACCCATACACAGTATCACATGAACAACACCCAGAAATGCCTAAACCGGGCTCTGATACCACAACTTGTAACGCCCCCTACTCATACGTAAGCGATCCCATCCGATAAGGAGTGAGATGTTGTATGGGTAAAGGTGCCACCACGCAGATACAGAATATACATACATTCATACACAAACATACATACCTAAATATAGGGTAATTAAAAACTTTATAAAAACATTCATGAAAGAAGCTGATCGTGCATTAAAATAACGGAAAACATTACATTACTGTTTGATCAACCTACAGGTACAAAAGATAATTACATATCCAAAAATATACTTATACACATGCGGAAGCTGTTACAAAACTGACATAAGAGAGTTCTATACAAAAAGAATCATCAAGCTACAAAATTAAGCCCTACACTATAACCCAGCTGTGTTGGCTTGGCTGCGACAACTCTCCCAAGGCAAACTCCTTCCACACCTGCACGGGTAAACACACCGTGCTAAGCGATAAACACTTAGTGGGGAAACACACATATGAAAATGGACGGCCATTCACAATGGTTGTCAAGCATAACGCATACCGATAGCATAATCAGAAATACACATTAGATATAAATATGAACAAGTGAACATATAGAGTCAAACATTTGATATTACATAACTACCTTCATATCATCTCATTAATATACATATTCGGATAATACATTCTCATAATCATCAAAACAATTCAAGCAATTAAGCACCTGCTGACTCAAGGTAGTGGATAACGAGTGAACAGACAGTACTTTACGGGCACGAACCGATTACTGACAGTACCTTATGGGTACGAATCGAAAACCATTTTACTTTATCATTTGCAAAACGTTTTATTAAGGGACCTTAAACAAGATCCAAACACATTAAATGGTTCATGAGGAACCAAACGGGGACCTAATCGGGGTCCAAACTGAACTGAGGCTGCAGCTATAAGACTCTATTAGGCATGCCTAACTATCCACTTAGTCGATTCACAGGCTAAAATTATACAGTTAACGTCCATAGTTCAATTATAACAAGCAAAGAATTCACATACTATGATTAATCAGTACATGCAAACATCATCTATCTTACTAGTATAAAGCTCTTATTAAGTGTCATTGTGTGTGTTGAAATCAATACTTTAACACTCCTACATCATCCTGAACAAATAAGATTTTATTGCAAAAACAGGGTAGGTCACGGTCACAACCAGATTGGTTGTCACCGTGACATACCAAAACTCTCGGCAGAAAGCAGGTCTGGGGTACCTCACGATCACAACCAAAATGGTTGTCACCATGACATACCAAAGAGACCAAACAGAAGCAAAAGTTTTGACACCTCACGGTCACAACCAAAATGGTTGTCACCGTGACATGTCCAAACTCACGGCAGAATGCATCTGGTACATACCTCACGGTCACAACCAAAATGGTTGTCACCGTGACCCATGCCCAGATGCAATTCCATAGAGCCAACTTTGCCTCGTTCAGGCCAAAATCCAAAACATCTCACTCCAACCATTCCTCCCTCACTCAAACTACATTAATAAACCATTAAACAACATCAAATCATACCAATATAAGATCCTACTCACGAATTCTCAAAACAACATCAAGTTACACATTCAACCTCATCACTATTCATACCACAACTCAATCAATCTCACATTTGGTTCAATAACTCACAATCAAGGTTTTATGAACAATAAAAATCAAAACCCATAACATAATAACAAGTAAAAACATCAAGAACGCCAAAATTTTCTAGAAATTCATTCAAAGAATAAATCACCAAAAATGCATAAATCACAAATTCCCAAACCTTGAAATCCTTTGCTCCTAATGCTTAGATCCACTAGATCCAACCTTCTCTTTGCCCTTTGGCTCACGAGGAGGCTCAACTAAGCATCAAACCATCAAAACACACAAACACCAAACTCTAACTTTGATCCAAACCCAGAAAATAAGAAGAGGAGAAGATGAAAATGGGAAAAACTTAAACAACAATAAGACAAATGCATGAAACTTACCAATCAATACCAAGGAGCAATTAATTCCCACCACACAAGCTTGAATCCAAGCTAGGACACCAAAATTGAAAGAGAAGAGGAACAAAAGGAGGCGAAGAGAAGAAGGAACGGGATGGAGAGGCAGAAATTCCTGTTCTCTTTTCACTTTCCTCTTTTAATTTCCCCTTTTCCAACCTAGGCCACATGTCCGTTTCCTAGTGGTGGAAACCAATCACTCACACACTATATGTATATATCACACATACATAATGCTCTCCCACTTAGACATGCTCTATTATGCTACACTTATGCACATGCAATCACACCCAACTCACTCACACCCTACAACCATGTGAGCAAGCACACCCTAGCACAATCCTACTAGGTCACATATAAATACCATGCACACACCCACATGCTAACAGAACCCATATACATGCACTTTTACCAAAATGCCCCTCATGGCATGCCAAAACAAACACTAATGCACCCCTACACATGGCTCATTCTACTAGGGGGCAGACGGGGTGTGACAAATACAGTGCTGCTATGTCTATTATAGGCAAACTGGAGGTGTCTTAGAGGTATCCACCCTAATGATAGGATGGTCCTCTAGCCTCATGCTTGGGTAAACCAGAGGTGTCTTGAAGTTATGCACCTTAATAGAACATTAAGATGGCCCTCTCGCCTCGTGGCGCCTAGGACTGTGCAAGTTTGATCCTTTTATGGGACACAAGAGGTGTCTTGGAGGTTTCCACCCAACAAAATGCCGAGGTGGCCCTCTCGCCTCATTGAGCCCAAAGACCTGAGTAGGTTCGGGACTTCCCATTTATTCATACCTTGGTTAAGTTTATAATTGAGTTTTATATTTAGCATTTCATCCCATGTCTCATTCAATTTAATGCAATTAATTAAAGCGCATGTCAATCACATAATGGAAGCGATGAAGAAAGCAAGATTAAAATAAAGTACATGGAAATAAATACAACAAAACTAAGGGCGGAATACAATCCCCATTGTAAATAGAATACAAATCATATATAATTTGGGATATTGATTAAGAACGAGGACATTGGTCCTCGCATGCATACTTTTAAAAAAAAAACATTAAAGGTGATGGTTTATTTGGGTATGAAAAACTAGGACATTGATCCCATTTTTATTTAGAAAAAATGCTAAATTAATTAATAGAAATGTTTTTGTGATTTTCTTTTTAACGTGCATAAATAATTTTATTACAGATTACATGGCAAAATAAATGAAATATTACAAATAAAGCAATTGAATATCTAACCCAAACGAGCCTTCCGAATCTCCTCGTGTGCTCGTAAAAATGCCCAAAAGGGAAAATAAGTTGTAAAATAAAAATAAAATACAAATAAAATAATGTTAGTGATTGAATCAATCAAGTATAATAAATGGTAAAATAAGGTGACATCAAAATGACAAATGCATTAACATGTTAACAATTTAAAATAAATGAGAAAAATGTATTATGAATGACAAATGAATTAAATGATGTGATTGAAATAAATAAAAAATGTTAATGAATTAATACATAAAAATATGATCATGATAATAATAATGAATAATGAAAATAAACAAATAAATGAATAAATAATAAATATATAACAATGAAAAAGAATGATAAAAAATGAATAAAAGAATTATGAAAATAATTATATGAGTGACATGATTAATTAATGTTATCCCAATTAACATAAAATATTTACATGGCAAAAGGATCAATCAAAATAAATTAATTAATTACCTGTTAAAAATAATGAAAAATCACAGCAAAAATAGATTATTTACATGTTAGCAATAATAAGAAATCAATATTTACATGTTAGAAAAATAATATATTAACATATTAAATGAGACAAATATAAAAGTAATAAAGCAAATAAATAAATAAATATAATATAATATAAATAATAATAATATACACGTTAATAAATTAAAAATGAACAAAATAATAAAAAAATAAAAAGATCGAGCCCAGAATGTTTACCCTCAGAGTTTCGAATTCGATGAAGGTAAAAATGATGATTGATTTCCTTGTTTGTGATGTGCAAGATTAGAGTTGAATAATAAAAATGTTGGAATTTTATTCTAGGGTAAAATATACTTAAAAAAAATGATGGAAGAAAATCAAAAATTCTTTAAGATCAAAGAATCAATTTCTTTGCCTAAAGAATGATTTTTATTGATAAAAATGTTCTCATGAACAAACAATTATTTTGTTTGTTCCAAAGAAAAAAAAATCATTTATGAGAAAAAAAAAACTTGTTTTTTAGAAAATCAAATGAAAAATTAGATTCAAGAACAAACAATCATTTTGTTTGTCTCAAAGCCAATTTTTCATCAAAAAAGGGATTCAAAATAAAAAAAATAAAAACCTTGAAAAAAGTTTAATTGAAAACAAATAACAAGTTAAAAAATGAATTTTGAGAGCAAATAATTATTATGTTTGTCTCAAAATTAAATTTCATCAATAAAACTCTTTCTAAAAATATATTTAGAAGAAATTTTATTGGAAAAAGAAGAAAAATTGATGAACTTTCTTTTTATTTTTTGTTGGGGAAAACTTTAAAAACCTAGAGAGAATTTGTTGAAGAAGAAGAAGAGAAAAAAGTAAAAAATAAACCCTAAAAAAATTCCCCCATTTCTCTTTCCATCTTTTTCTTTTTATATGAAGAAAATAGAAAATAAAATTAATTAAGAAGAAAAAATCCAATTAAATCAGATCTTATTTAATTTGAATTTTAAAAAAGAAAAAAAAACCTTTAAAAACCCAAAAAAAAGGGGATAAAAAATGGATTTTTGGGTAAAAATCAGAAAAAATGATTTTGGGGCAAAAACGGCCAATTTCGGCGGAACAGGTGCGACGGACGCCCGTGGCTGGATAGCGACCGGCTGCCAGTGCGCGCGCAGCGCGCTGGCAGGCGAGACGGGCGAGCGTCGCGCGATGGTGCTCCGCGTCGCAACAGCGCCCCGCAGCGCGCTGTCGCGGCTGTGGCTGACGCTTGACCCTTTTTTTTTAAACTTTAAAATTAACTAAAAATACTACAATTTCTAAACCCCATTTTTCAATTTTAATTTTAAAATATTTTTTCATTTTTTCGCTCTAAAATGCAAATTTGAACAGGAAATCATCATTTTCAACCTTTTTGCCTGTGAGTAGGCATCTTATCATCATTGGGTAACTCTGATCTGGGCTATCTCAGGACCTGGTGTCTATAGTTGCCCCCAATTTTTAGAAAACTAGTGCACTATTGCCTAGATGAGCCAAAATTCAGAGAAGAAGAAAAGAGATGCGTACCTGAGGCAGCCCTTAATTTTTGTCGTGTGGAATGTTGCGACTTGTTGCCGTTGAGTTGTAATGTTATCCGACTATGGCTCATTTGTAATCATTTCTATCGCATTGTCCTGCTCGCCTCCGGTCGGCTTGCACGGCATCTGTGAGATGCGGTGTCCTCTAACCACAATCCCGTTGCGATCTGTTCTATCACGTGTGCCCCGCTGTCCTCGTCTCCGCATGCATGGTGGCTGATCTGTCCCGCTGGCCTCATCTCGGCTTGCACGGCATCTGCGAGATGCAGTACTCTCTGACTGCAACCTCGTTGCGATATGTTCTATCGCGTGTGCCCCGCTGTCCTCGTCTCGGCATGTACGGTGGCTGGTCTGTCCCGCTGGCCTCATCTCGGCTTGCACGGTGTCTATGAGATGCAGTGTTCTCTAACTACAACCTCTGTTTGCGATCTGTTCTATCGCTAGTGTCCCGATAGCCTTGTCCCGGCCTGCACGGTGTCTGTGAGGTGCAGTACTCTCTGACTACAACCTCTATTTGTGATATGTTCTATCGCTGGTGTCCCGCTAGCCTTGTCCCGACCTGCACGGTGTCTGTGAGGTGCAGTACTCTCTGACTACAACCTCTATTTGCGATTTGTTCTATCGTTGGTGTCCCGCTAGCCTCGTCCCGACCTACACAGTGTCTATGAGGTACAGTACTCTCTGACTGCAACCTCTGTTTGCGATTTGTTCCATCGCTGGTGTCCCGCTAGCCTCGTCCCGGCCTGCACGGTGTCTGCGAGGTACAGTACTCTCTGACTACAACCTCTGTTTGCGATCAGTTCTATCGTTGGTGTCCCGCTAGCCTCGTCCCGGCCTGGACGATGTCTGTGAAGTGCAGTACTCTCTGACTACAACCTCCGTTTGCGATCTGTTCTATCGCTGGTGTCCCGCTAGCCTCGTCCCGGCCTGCACGGTGTCTGTGAGGTGCAATACTCTCTGACTACAACCTCTGTTTGTGATCTGTTCTATCGTGTATAATTGAACGTTCTATCTTGGTAGCCGCTTCTGGGCTTGCACAGCATAACCTTGGTAACCTCCAACCGATCCATGTAACATCATATCTGCTAACCATTATTCTGTTAGTGTAATATCTGCTAACCACCATCCGGTCAGTACAATATCTGATCTGCTAACCACCATCCGGTCAGTATAATATCTGATCTGCTAACCACCATCCGGTCAGTACAATATCTTATCTGTTAAGCCCCATTCGGTCAGTACAATATCTGATCTGCTAACCACCATCTGGCTAGTACAATATTCTGATCTGCTAACCACCATCCGGCTAGTACAATATTCTGATCCGCTAACCCCCATCCGGCTAGCACAATATTCTGATCTGCTAACCCCCATTCGGCAAGTACAATATTCTGATCTGCTAACCCCCATCCGACTAGTACAGTGTCTGATCTGCTAACCCCCATCCGGCTAGTATAATATCTGATCTGCTAACCACCATTCAGTCAGTATAATATCTGATCTGCTAACCACCATCTGGTCAGTTTAATAACTAATTTGCTAACCGCCATCTGGTCAGTTTAATATCTGATCAGCTAACCACCATCCGGTTAGTTTAATATCTTATCTGCTAACCCCCATCCGGCTAGTACAATGTTTGATCTGCTAACCCCCATCCGGCTAGTACAATATTCTGATCTGCTAACCCCCATCCGGCTAGTACAATGTCTGATCTGCTAACCCCCATCCGGCTAGTACAATATTCTGATCTACTAACCCCCATCCGGCTAGTACAATATTCTGCTAACCACCATGATGTATTGTCTGATTTGCTAACCACCCTCCGGTTAACCCAAAGCCTGACTATTGACCATCCTTAGGTCGGTATGGTGACTCGTTCATCATTTTCTTTGCTGGCGCTTATCCTGAGCCTCTTCTTTTTTTTTCTACAAAAAAGGGAAAAGCAACTGTGCAAGGTATATAAAAGAGATGCTTACCTGTGGCAGTACATACCTGTTAGGGCCAATGTCAGACGGGTGCCCCTTGAAGGACGGTTGGCTTTTCCCCAAATATTGATTCCTCTATCATCTCCATCAGGGTCTCCTTGTTGGGAAGACCTGTGTGTCTCTTAAGAGGGCTCTATGCTCGCAAGGAGATTTTGAAAATCTGTGCTCACTGAGAGGCTTAAATGGTCACTGAGAGTCTTTGATGCTCACTGAGAGTTTTTAACGCTCACTGAGAGACTTTGATGCTCACTGGGAGACTTTGATGCTCACTGAGAGACTTTGATGCTCATTGAGAGACTTTGATTTCAAGCCTCCAGATAGGAAATTATGTTTGAGCCTCCTCAGAGGAAAATTATATTTGAGTCTCCTTAGAGGAAATTATATTTGAGGCTCCAGAGAGAAAATTGGACTTGAGCCTCCTCAGAGGAAATTATATTTGAGGTTTTGTTGCTTGCCTGCAGGCGGATAGGTTTAAATGTCTTTGGCGTCTCTTAAAATGATCCTTGTTTTTTGCTTTTGTTTTTCTTTTATTTTGTTTTCTTATTTTTGGGATTCTTATATTTTGGATGTATTTGAATTTTACAGTATGTTGGATTTTCAAGGCCTTGAAAATATCTTCTTCTTTTTTGTTTTGATGTTTTGTTATTGTTGAGAATTTGTATTCTGTTGTTTTTGTTTTTGTGTTTAAACAGTTGTATTGTTTGTACATTTGAATTTGGATTTTGTACACTTATTGTGTGATGTGCCTGAAGGGCCTCTGCTGAATCAGGAAGCCAATGAGCAAGTTGCAGCAGCATCGACCTCTGGGGAGGCAGAAGAAGACTCTAGCTTAGATTGTCTTTTTATTCCAGAACTTTTTTATGATGTAAATGACAATTATAATATTATTAGTAAGGCAAATAATTTCTCTTACTTGTGCGATGTTTCTAATGATTTCAACATGCATGAACATGATCATATTCCATCAATTTTTGATATTGATTCCACTGATACAACGCCTTTTAATCTTGGAACCTCAAAAAATCCGAAAGAAATTCTAATAGCATCAAATATAACTCCTGATGAGAGAAAACATTTTGAGAGAATAATAAGAAAACATGAAAAAGTCTTTACTTGGACCTATGAGGACATGCCAGGGATCGACCGAGACGTAGCAGAGCATGATATCCCGACTTACCCAGATTATAAGCCCGTAAAACAGAAATTGAGAAGGCTCAGGCCAGAATGGGCAGACAAGGTCAAGGAGGAGATTCGGCAACAGATTGAGGCCAAGTTCCTTGTTGAAGTGCAATATCCTACGTGGTTGGCAAACGTGGTCCCTGTAACGAAGAAAAATGGAAAGGTCAGGGTATGTGTGGATTACCGAGATCTGAACAAGGCTTGCCCTAAAGATAATTTTCCACAACCCCACATTGATGTGTTGATAGACAGTGCCACAAACTGCGCGATGTACAACTTTAGAGATGGTTATGTGGGCTACAACCAGATCCTGAACAAGATAGCTGACCGAGTTAAGACCGCTTTCATCATAAAATGGGAGACCTACGCTTACCGAGTTATGCCTTTTGGCCTGAAAAATGCAGGGGCCATATACCAGAGGATGGCAACCAAGATTCTGAGCGACCTGATCCACAAGGAGGTGGAAGTGTATGTCGATGACATGATGGTCAAGTCAGCCACCCGAGAGGGACATTTTGAAGCTCTAGAGAAGTTCTTCACCAGGATTGATAAGTACAATCTGCGACTTAACCCCAAGAAGTGTATCTTCGGAGTAACCTCAGGAAAGCTGTTGGGACATGTTGTCAGCCAGAGGGGAATAGAAATTGACCCGGACAAGGTAAAGGCCATCAAAGAGATGCCCGTGCCGCAAAAGGAGAAGGATGTAAGGAGTTTTCTGGGCAAGCTGCAGTACGTCAGCCGATTCATTGCGAAGCTCACTTCAATATGCGAGCCCGTTTTTAAACTGCTTAGAAAGAATCAGCCTGTGGTCTGGAACGAAGACTGCCAAAAAGCCTTTGACAACATCAGGGAATATCTGTTGAATCAGCCAGTGTTAAGGCCGCCGCAACCAGTCAAACCGCTTATCCTCTATCTAGCAATGAAAGACAATTCTGTGGGCGCCATGATGGCTCAGGAGGATGAATTTGGAGTGGAATTTACAGTTTATTACCTTAGCAAGAAGTTCCTGGCTTATGAGATTAAATATGCTGAAGTAGAGAAAATCTGCCTCGCAGTGATTTGGGCTTCAAAGAAACTGAGGCATTACTTCCATTCATACAAAGTTCAGGCAGTGGCCAAGCAGAATCCGTTGAGATATTTGCAAGAAGCGCCGTCTTTGCTTGGTAAGATGGGGAGGTGGTTGCTTTTGCTACAGGAGTTTGATGTTGAATATATCACCCGCAAAACTATTAAAGGGCGAGCCGTAGCCGAATTTCTTGCTGAGCATCCTATTCAAGGGGATACCCCCGAGTTCACCTTTCCTGATGAGAGCATAGTCGCGATTTCTATCCAAGGATGGCAGTTACACTTCGACGGGGCAGTCAATAACAAGGGGGTTGGAGTTGGAATTATTTTGACAACCTCAGATAATGAGAAACTCCCTCTAGCCAAGAAACTGAGGTACAAAGCGACCAACAATGAAGCCGAATATGAAGCATGCACTTTCGGGTTAGAAGCTTTAGCTGCTTTGGGGGCAAAGAATGTAGAAGTCTTTGGTGACTCATCCTTAGTGATTAACCAGATCCGAGGAGAATGGGCTGTAAAAGAAGAACGGCTGGTACCCTATGTTGAATATTTGAAGGAGATATGTGGGCAATTTGAAACCTACACTTTCCACTTCGTGCCGAGAGATGAGAACTGTCTAGCTGATGCGTTGACAACCCTAGTGTCAATGTGGAATAATCCTGAAGGGGTACCTATGAAACCAGTGCCGATTTCGAGTTCTGAGAAGCCCAGCTTTGAGATCAAGCCAGTAATGGAAGTAGAAGTGGCGAATGGAAAACCATGGTACTTTGACATTATGAATTATTTGGAAAACACTAGCTTTCCAGAGGAAGCTACCGAGAAAGACCAGAGAATGATCCGAAAGCTATCTACTCAGTTCATATCCTTGGAAGGAGTGCTGTACAAAAGACAGGCAGATGGGATTCAGCTCAGGTGCTTAAATGAAAAAGAAGCCCGCAAGGTAATGGAGGCGTCTATGGGGCTCACATGAACGGCTTAACTCTGGCAAAGAAGATCATGAGGCAAGGCTTCTATTGGCTTACGATGGACAATGACTGCTCAAAATATGTAAAACAATGCCAGTTATGCCAACAGTACGCAGATTTGAGACATCTGCCGGTATCAGAGCTACACAATCTGATATCGCCTTGGCCTTTCGCTGCTTGGGGGATAGATATCATTGGAGAGATTCGCCCCACGGCATCTAATGGGCACAGGTACATCATAGTCGCGATTGATTATTTTACCAAATGGGTAGAATCCTTCAAAAAGATTGACGTAAGAGATATGGCCAAGTTCATAGAGAGAAATCTGATCTACAGATATGGCCTCCCTCACCACATAGTGTCTGACAACGGGGTGCAGTTCATGGGGGAAACCAGGAAGCTCCTTGAGAAGTATGGTATCAAACACCATAGGTCTTCTCCTTACTGACCACAAGCTAATGGGGCAGTAGAGGCCGCTAATAAAAATATGAAGAAGATCCTATCCAAGATGGTCCAAACCTACAAAGACTAGGTCGAGAAGCTACCCTTCGCACTGTGGGGATATAGGACAACGGCGAGAATATCTACGGGTGCTACGCCATATTCTCTGGTATACGGGATGGAAGCAGTATTGCCAGTTGAGATAGAGCTCAAATCGCTGAGAGTGGTCATGGAAGCCCAAATTTCGGAGGTCGAATGGGCACGGCAGAGGCTACAGCACTTAAACTTACTGGATGAGAGTAGGCTGAGAGCTTATTATCACAATCAGATCTACCAGAAGAGGTTGGCCAGGACTTTCGGGAAGAAGGTGAAAAAGCATCCGCTAAAGGAAGGGGACTTAGTGTTGAAGCAGATGAGGCCAGGTATACCAGATATCAGAGGGAAGTTCTGACTGACCTGGGAGGGGCCGTACATCCTTAAAAAGCTGTTGTCTAAAGGAGCTGCAATCTTGTCGGATAGCGATGGAAACGAATTCAAAGAACCGATCAATGTTGATAGGCTCAAAAGGTTCCATGGTTAAAGACCAAAATAAAAAGAAGAGAATAAGATGCCCTGCAGGTCGAAAACCGAAAAAAGGCGGCCGTGCTAAAATTGGACGCCTCGACAGGGTGAAAACCGAAAAAAGGCATCCTGTGCAAAAATTAGAGGCACGAGAGAAACTGTCCGATCGTGAAAACCCGAGAGGACCGATTGGTAACAGGAGTTGATGCTGTTAAAATTTGGTTTCATGTATTAATAGAGCATACGCGGTTGAGTAAATGTCAAAACTGATCATGTATGCTGAAATTACATAAAAAGCTACACAATTTCGTGAAATAGAATGAATATTATTCTTTTCATTTTTGTCATTTTCTAGTTCTTCATTAAAAAGAAATGTAACACCAAAAGAAATACATGTGTAAGCTAAGCTAAGTCCTGCTACTGCTCTCGCCGACCAGATGCTTGAGCCCTCGTGTCCTATTATCAGATGCTGGACTAAGGATCCACTTTTTGTATTCGCTAGTTGAAGCCATAGAATGATCGCCGAACCTCGGAATAACAGTCTTCACTGGTAGCTTGCTCCACAGCGAATGCAGCCGAAAGTGCTCCTCCCCGGAAAGATAAGGGAACCCTCACCACATCCTGGGTTATTCCAAGTTGACGTGTACATCGAGAAACGATGCAGAAAGTGGCTTGACAGAGCCCATAGAGGGGAACACACCCCGATAACCCATCGGAGACCACATAAGACAGTGGGAGCCAGGCAGACGTGAAACTAATATCATCATCTGATAGCTCACCAAATCTAGTGATGCCTTCCCCAGCAGTGGCACGCTCATACAGCCGTCGGCGCGGAAGAAAGTGGCTTGGCGAGTACTGTGGGATGACTCGAGGAGGTGGTTCAGACAGCATCCTCAGTATCTCTTGCAGCCAGATCTAAAAAAAATGAAAAAAAAAATGAATAGAGAAAGAAAAAAAATAGAGAAAAAAGAAAAGAAAAAAAAGCCGCTGGAGTAAGTAGGGTTTACTTCAGGCAAAAAAACAAGGCACAGGGTTGTGTGAAAATCCGAAAGGACGCACCTCCCACTAAGAAAAGGTAGTGTGAAAATCCACGAGGGACGCACTACCTTTAAAATAATGATGTACCTGGAGCAATAAGGGGTGCCGGTAAAAGTAGTAGTGGATCCAGAGCTCACAGAGTTTAAGCCCAGAATGGTCTCAGCCAGAATAAGTGGTAGGGGTGATAATCCCAGATGAAAGTCGCTCAGAACTCCGAACAAGCGAGGGTCACCTACCAAACACCCTAGAACAACACTGAGAAAGTTCATCATGCAAAACAGAAATATGATGCTTACCCGGTAAGTAGGGATGTCAGTGAACTGATCTAGAGCCTCGATCAGTGGCCCCAGAGCAAAGAAAGAGCCCGGGGAAACCAGCCGAGCGGCCTCGGAGGAGGGTATGCCAAGAGCCATAGCTATGTCTCGAGTTTGGGGTAGGCCGCAATGGGGGACGCAGGGCAGAGCGTTAGGAGGGAACCAGGCTCCAAGAATGGCAGCTAACTCCTTAGGCAGGGGGCACAACTCCTGGTAAGTGAACCGGAAGACGTGAAACCGGGGGTTCAGAAGTGAGTCGCTGCCAGAAGAAGGTTCTGATCAACTTTGACCCGACACAGATATTTTAGCCCGGACAGAGAGGAAAGGGCGCCTTTTTCCCTAGTGGGCTTGTCATCTAAGATACGGTGCATTAATTGGAGAAGGGGGGAAGACATTCTGAGAAGAATAAAGGGCTCAAGATGTTGGGAAAATGAAGAGACACAAGAGGAGCAAAATTTTTGGAAGAATTTATAGAAAGGCGTCACCGACGGCCTACCCGTCTCTCCCAAGAGAGGGCCTGCCCGTCGGTAAAGATCCACCTGGCGCACACATACATCAGCATTGCATTAATCACGCGCATTAATTTTGCATTGATTGGGGAATTAGGGAACGACAGACGGGCAGCCCGTCGGTCGCTCCTACAGACGCCCAGCCCATCAGTCACGAAACTCTATATAAGGGCGAGTGATAGACGGACCAGCGGCGCTGTCACTTTCACTCCCCCTCTCAAAAACGGTTCTTTTGCATTTTTTTCTGCATTTTCAAGCATTCTTTCTCCTTTTTCTTGCAATTTATTCATTTTCTCTCGCTCTCCACTTACCGGACGCTCGAGCGATCATTTTTCTTCAGTTTTTCTACACTTTTCGCGACTACAAGTAAGTAAAATAACTACTTTTTTATTTAATTCAATTTATTTTTTCATTTCTTCTTCTTCCTTTAGCCTTAGAAATGGCTAGAATGCTTTAGATGCCTTAAAAATCTAGGGAGAATGCTGCCCGTTCTTTTTATTATTTCTTTAGTATTTTGTAGTGCAATTAATTTGAATTTTTGCATGATCACATAGAAATAGAATTTTTCTATACTTTTGTCGCCTTAGAAATAGGCTTTCTAGCGTTTTTTTTTTTGTGTGTTGTTGAGGCCTGAGGCCATTATATTGTGTTGTTGGGGACGGACTCTTACCGGGGTGTGTCCCATTTATATATTATTGTTATTGTTGAGGCCTGAGGCCTATTTTGATGCCCTTTTATGCAGGAGGTTGGGCACACCCTTGCCGGGGTGCTGCCCAAATTTTCACTTTTTATTCTAGAATTTATTATTTTTGTGTATAATGCATGCCTTGGGGTCTAGAAAGCCCATTTTTATTCGCTTTAAATATTTCCATGCCGATTGCATGTTTCTTCTGCTTTTGATATGTGCGAAGCATACTGGGCAACATCCCTTGACAGGGCGTTCGCCCCTTTCCATTTATTATCTATTTTTTTACCTCGTATTCGGGCCGCTATTGCCCGAGTGAGGCCTAAATGGGCTTTCACCTCGAAAACGAGCCTAATAATGCCTGTTTTGCCAAATTTTCACCGTCTAACATTTCTTTTGCAGGATGCCTCCTAAACGCAGAGCACCATAGGCCCAGCCCGAGGTCGTGGTTCCGAGTTGGATGGACGCTGAGTCAGCTCAGAGATACAGAGCGCTGGCTCAGGTGGAGATTCGGGCTAGTCGCTTCGTGTCCCGGCCGTTCCTAGAGGCCCTAGGGATGGCCCCGGAGGTCGACATGCTTGTTGAGGGCGCTGGATGGACCGAGTTCCTCGAGCCTGCTTTCCAGACCTTCCCAGAGGCTACCCGACAGGTCCTAGCCACCCTACGTTATGCCGATTTCCAGAGATCAGATACGGAGCCAGGGGTGGTCCAGTTCTGGTTCGATGGCTAGCAGTTCAGCATTACCAGGTAGAGGTTTGCCGAGGCCATGGGGCTCAGAGAGGAGGGGGTCAAGATCCCACGGCGAGCAGTGAGACGTGCCCACTGGGCGGCCATTGCCTTACCGGGAGTGCTGTATGATCATGATACAGCAAAGAGCACCGTACTGGTGCCTCAGGCACTCCGGTACCTGCACAGAGTGCTATCCAGTTCGTACCTTGGTCGAGCTGGTAATCCAGGGTCGCTTAATGTGGCCGAGATCTGGAGCCTCTGGGCTATGGTGGCAGGCCAGCGCCTCAACGTTTGCCATGAGATCTTGGCTAACTTGGTTAGAGTTGGCAAAGGACTGACACCAGTGGTGATAGTGGGAGGAGTCATCACTCGGTTGCTTTTGGGGTTAGGAGTCGCCTCGGACAGGCTGAGAGGACACCTGGATGAGGGGATACATGTGGATGCCTCCGCAGCAGTGCAGATGGGGATGATCTCGCAGGTGTTAGGGCAGGCAGAGGCTTATAGATTACTGCCCATCCACGAGACCAGGCGGATTTTCTCCCTTCCACCTTTGGGTCCAGACCCGGAGCAGCCAGAGCAGCAGCCTCCTCAGTCTCCTCAGCCTCCTCAGCTAGAGCAATAGCCTCCTCCGCTAGAGCTAGAGCCCGAGCCGAAGCAGCAGCCTCCCGAGCCTCAGCCCCAGACTGTGCCACCGCCGCCACAGCAGGAGCAGCCCAGGACTCCGTCAGATTTCGACATGGAGTTCACTATGGACGAGCTCTTTGCCGCTTCACCACCATCCAGAGCGCCAACTCCTATTCCTTCGCCGAGCATCAGGGTACAAAGGTCTACCCACGGGCCCCCCGAGAGGTATCACCCATATTTTTGAGGCGACATAGGGGCATCCACCTCCACGGCCCCACCGCCAGAGCCAGCACAGCAGCAGCCATCACAGCCTGACTTCTCCCAGCTCCTCACTTCTATGTTCACAACCTTAGAGCAATGACAGGATGAGAGAGACAGAGCTATACATGAGAGGTTGGACTGTCAGCAGGCTGCTATTCAGGAGCAGTCTCGAGTGATAGAGCGTTTGGCTCAGGAGCAGGCCGGTTATATCGAGCACACAGCACGAGAGCAGGCTCAGGTCATGGAGGCCTTCAGAGACGAGCAGGCGAGGCTGATAGAGCAGATTGCCCAAGGGCAAAGGGAGCTTAGGCAGCAGCTCGCTCATGATATGAGGACGTCCCAGGACCAGGCATCTCAGAGGGTTGATATGACCCTACAAATGATCGACGAGTCACTCGACTCCTTGAGATCCCGGGCCCAGGCAATAGAGGGGATCCTCCCACCCTTGTCTTAGACCATGAGGGAGTTCAGAGAGCAGACAGAGCAGCGCCTAGAGCAGATGAGGAGGGCCGCCAGCGAGCAGACCACTCAGATGAGCCAGGCATTCAAGAAGTTAGGAGGCACAGTCTCGGAGACTTTAGGGTTCATGAGGACTTGCACCCAGCCCTTCTTGGATGGCTATGCTCAGATCCGGTTCAGACAGACCCACGATGCTGGGGCAGGACCTTCCACGGCTCAGCCTCCTCCTCTGGCACAGCCAGCTCCACCTCCGGCATAGCCAGCTCTGCCTCCACCTCCGCCAGGGACAGTGCACATATCAGATGACAAGGATCCTGATGAGGAGCCCTCCGACTACCCGCCCCTCTGATATTCAGGGAGTCATATTTTTGTATTTTTGCACATTTCTACTTTGTTTATACATTGTACAAAAGAGTATATTTCTAGTAAAAAACTTTTGTTTTCAGTTTTGTACATTCATTTATGATACATTCATATCACAGATAAGTGCATGTTTTCACATTTCCTCATGTGTTAAAAATAACGACATGACAAATGTAACACCCCCTAACCACCTGTAGAGATTTACTACGGTGACTATGGAGTGTTACGACACCAACACATACGCATCAAATAGTTTTACAACAAAGTTCAGGATTAATAAAATTTCTTTAACATGCAATACTAGATTACATTTCGAAATTCAGTACATTACATTTAATAACATTAATAGTCTTACATCAGCTGTCACTTTACAAAATGCAACCTCTTTGTTACAAACACTTCAGTTCTTATGCACATATCAACTATATTTACACATCTTATACTATAACAAAATAACCCACTATTGCAGCGGTTCCTAATGTGTTGGCCATTGACGATGCAGGGCTATCTTCCAAAATGTTATCTTCGGGAACCTACATGGATTAAACATCCATGCTAAGCGATAACGCTTAGTGGGGAACAGAATACAATATACAATAACATAATGTTCACGTATACTTATAAAGCATATTATAAGCACGACAAGGTTCATGATTTCTATCATACTTCACACTTACCATTTATAAGTCTACACGTTGGATAACCATCATAGAAATTCACATCTTCACTTATTCTTCACATGCACATCGCATTCTTATCCACATGTATATACACAAGATTATAATTTCTTAATTATTGACAGAAAGATATTTCATTGCAATAATAACATAATCATAACATTCCATATTTTAGAATCAGCAAATGCACATATTTCCTTTAACCTTGCCTGCAACTCAAAGACGCGGATAACGGGTATCGCATCGGTATCCCTCAGATACCAGTAATCTCATCGAGACTACTTTTTCACATTTAGCACCTTCTGGTGCTTCATATCACATTAGTACCTTCTGGTACTTTTCATCATTCCACATATAACACAATCCAGTAAGGATAATCGCATTGTGATTCCCATGGAATCAGACACATTTAACGCATGGGGCTGCAGCACTTGACCCTATAGGCATGCCTAACTATCCACTACTTGACTCGCAGGCTTAAGTTGTTAAACATGTTTTTCAGTTCACATTGATCACTTTTCACATCTTGTACATATCTCGTATGTTGATAGTTAACATCACATTCGCTTTACACATTCACATTAGCACATAGCTAAACATTTCACTTGCATATTCAGTATGCTTTCAAATTCAATCTTCACATTTAATATTCACATAACTGATCATATTCAGAAATCACCATGTTTGTATGCATTTACAGATCACTTAACACACATACAATACTTACTCATGTTGTCTTTCATTTCAGCTCAAAGCCTTGCCATTTGAATGGCCAAACACATTTGGATCATATTGCCAAAACAGGGTGGGTCACGGTCACAATGAATTCCATTGTCACCGTGACATATTGAAGTCCAAAACAGAATGCAAGCTGGGGGCATGTCATGGTCACAATGAATTCCGTTGTCACCATGACATATTCCCAACTCTCGGCAGAATGCAACTTGAGGGTATGTCACGGTCACAATGAATCCCATTGTCACCGTGACATATTCTCACTTTGCAAAACAGAATGCTCCCTTGGGTACCTCACGGTCACAATGAAGTTCATTGTCACCGTGACATACCAAAATCCATTAGGCAGAATTGAACTCAAGCATACCTCACGGTCACAATGGATTTCATTGTCACCGTGACCTATGCAAAAACACCATAACATGGTTATGTTTTTCAGTCCATTTCTTCCTTCTCATTAAGACTTCAAATCTCATTCTCACTTTTGGCAATTAACCCAAATACATCAACCACATGATCAATTAGCACATACCTGATTTCCCTTCTTGACATTGGCATTCATTTATAACACAAATCATAATCATATTCATTATACACATAGTATACATATTCGCATTCAAAACTATAGCATTCGCATTCATGATTTATCATATTCACATTCATGATTATTCACATTCGCACTCATGGTGACACGCATTCTCATTTATTATACATTGCTCTCATATAATTTTACACATTAACATACATGACTCATCATGCTTAAAAGACTCATAACTCATACATATTTATATGCATTAGCATACATAGTTCATCATGCTTAAAATACTCATTTTATAATGATAATTATGTATTGGACAAGTCATGGGAACTCGTGGTGAAGTTAGGGCGCATTTCGGGAAGAAAAATACCCTAAATAGACAAAACAGGGAGTGGTCACGGTGGCAATTGATTGGTTGTGACCGTGACATACTAATTTAAGCAAAACAGAAGCTAACCTTCAACACTGGTTCACACCACAATTTTGTACAGTGCAAACGGATGTCTTACACTCAATTTTAGGAAAGGGTCTCTTCTTAACATTTATTCATCTATGTCTTATCTTTCAAATGGGACAATTTTCAGGTCAATTGGATTTGTAAAACATTATTTATAAATTAAACAATACAGACTGTTCCAGTGAGCCTACCAAGGTAGAGACACATCTGTTTTTGCCATTTTTAAGTGTCTTAGAGCTAGAATTAGATCATAGTCATTTCTGTGACTTTTGTAGTTATGGGAGTCATGATTCAAATGGCGCAACAATTAATTAATTTAGATTTTCTAAACTCAAGTTATGACCAAAACACTGCACGGAGGTCTGATGACATATAAACAGAATTTTCCCTAAACTAGGGTTCTTACTTTGGTTAATCTCATAACAAACCAATCATCAATTTCAACACAAATAAATCATATGTTCAACTATATCATCAATCAAATAACACATAATAAACTAATTTACACACACATGACAATAGTTAGTTCCCAAACCTCTTCTCCTATGCTCCAAGTGTTCACTTAGTCTCTTGATCAATCGCCTTCTCTTTTCCTTTGGTTCCCTTCACTTCCTCAACAACAATTCCAAATCAAATTTCCAGAATTGGATACCAAATATCAATTCCAATTCAACCAAAAGAGAAAGGGTAGAAGTAGAAGAACAATCCAATAGTTAAGCACTTACCATGTTAAAGTAGAACCTTAGCAATCCAATTCAAATATCATCTATCTTCAGCAGAATCCTTATGATTATCACTTAAGTAATATCTTACGAATTGAAAAGAGGAAGATGAGTATTTGGAGAGGGTTAATTCAGAAATGCACATGCAAGAGTGAGCTTTCTCTTTCCACAATGAGGTGTAGATGCTGCATGCAAAGGCACAGCCAACACAATACACGTGGATTCCATTTAGAATCCTCCAAATCTGCTTGTAATTTCTGCATGTAATGGGTTAGGTTGGCAATGCCACAGCTAGACACATGGATTCCATTATAATCCCTTAATCTTCATTAATAGAAATCTGGATTCCATTAACACTAATTAATCTCACTTAGTCCTAAGCATGCACAATTCCACTTTAGCCACTTATAATTATTTTAGTTACTCAATTAAGTCCTTATCCCACTTACATTTGGATCCTGAATCACATACTCTTCGAATTCACTATACCCATTTACCACAATTAACCCAATATACTACTAGGGTGTAATTCGGGCTATTACAACTCTTCCCTCCTAAAAAGAATTTCGTCCGCGAAATTCATACTTAGGCAAAATAGCTGAGAGTTCAACTCTCACATATCCTCTTTTGCTCCCTCTCGCTGGCAGTTCAAACTCTTTGAAATATGTTTCCCTTTCAGATTATCCATAGAATTGTGTCAAATTCTCATACATCTTATTGTTGCTTGTACACATAGTGTATTATACACTTTATGTATTAGTCTTCCTCTAGCTTCCATAACATTTGCAGAATATAACGGTTGTTAGGAGTACAGTATCCCATCTTAATTCACTAGGTAGTCAATTTTGTTCCTACTTCCAATTGATTACAAAATTTCATTACAGCTTAAAATCACTTCTCTACACATCTACCTACTCATATCTTATTGATTTGTCATCGCCTCATATGATGTAAGACAGCTAGCAATAAAGTGTTCTTTGCTGCCATATCTAAGGCATGCTCCGATCAACCTCCAACATTCACTTCTATGGCGCTTAACACAATGGGGACATTCTGGCACTTCACTCTTGTTACCTGATATACCCTTTCTAGTTCCAGATACATAAGAGGATTCTTACCTTCTACTCTTGATAACGTGGCTATTAGCTAATTCTACTGGGGAAGTCATATGAGAATCTCTGGATCTCTTACCTGAGTGTGAACCTCCTCAGTTAGGATTCTTCCTTTGGATGCTCTCTTCTTGAATCTCTAATGATCTCTCTGCTCTCATAACTGCTTGACCTATCTGATAATAACTTACGGTTTGAAATGTAGTCATAAAGATTAATAGTGCTTTAATTTGCTCCCTCATCCATCTTCAAATTTCTGATATCTAAATTCCTCAGTTAGCACATCATGTGGCGTATACTTATTAAGTCTACAGAATTCTTTTTCATACTCAACCACAAATATACCTTTTTGCATCAAATCTACGGATTGGTTCCCATTTGCCTCACGATACGCCTTAGTTACATACTTATTCCGGAATTCCTTTTCGAAAAATTCCCAAGTAACCGAATCTGGTAGCATTAGATGCTGAAGGACTAATTTCCACTAATCATATGCTGCACCCTACAGCAGCGACACTACTCATTCAACTTGTTAATCCGAGGGACGTCTTATCTCCCAAAGGATCCTCTGAACTTTCTCAGTCCAATACTCGTTTTTTTTTTTTTTCTTCTTTTTTTTTTTGACTCATCAAGTCTAGTCCCATGGAACTCCTCTGCTCCATGCTTTCTCATAGACTCCAGTTACTTCTTTCACTCATTTTATTCTTTCTTCATCCAAAACCTTATTCACATTTGCTTGTGTAAACTTCGTAAATAACTTCATCTTTTTACTTTGATTACTCATACTTTATACTTTCCTTAACAAACACTTTACTCGTCTTCAATCATCCTCTTTCTAACACAAACATTATATATACATCCTGTCAGCTTTTCTCTTTAAATGAGTCACATACGCAATGTTTTTCACACGTGATCAAGGGATGCGAATGATTATATGATGCTATATGTATGCGAGATGATGCAATAATGCAGTTTATGCAGTATTAATGCACTTTTCCCATCCCCATGTTTTAACATGCTCATGTTCAGATGATTTCATTGAGTTAGCTGACAGGCGTATCAAATGTCACCACTTTTCCTTACATCCCACATCCTTCTAGATTCCAAAATTATCCATACCCAGAATTAATTCAAATTCATGGGATAGCACTTCGATCAAGTTATTAGATATCCTTTACTTTGAATCACTTAGAAAAATTTCTCATACGCGTTATACACATTCACATTATGTCCTGAAGAACCAATCACATAAGCATCACAATTAAGATATCCAATACACACTTTAACACATTAATTGGTAGGACTACCGCTTAAAGAAAACTCTTCTATCGCTTCAGGAGAAGAATCCCTTGACATTCTAAAGAAAATGAAGACATCCGCATCCAGCCAACACAAACTATACGCATTTCTATACTACTCTAGACCAGAAAAGACTAAACCTATGCTCTGATACCACTAACTGTAACACCCCCTAACCACCTGTAGAGATTTACTACGGTGACTATGGAGTGTTACGACACCAACACATACGCATCAAATAGTTTTACAACAAAGTTCAGGATTAATAAAATTTCTTTAACATGCAATACTAGATTACATTTCGAAATTCCGTACATTACATTTAATAACATTAATAGTCTTACATCAGCTGTCACTTTACAAAATGCAACCTCTTTGTTACAAACACTTCAGTTCTTATGCACATATCAACTATATTTACACATCTTATACTATAACAAAATAACCCACTATTGCAGCGGTTCCTAATGTGTTGGCCGTTGACGATGCAGGGCTATCTTCCAAAATGTTATCTTCGGGAACCTACATGGATTAAACATCCATGCTAAGCGATAACGCTTAGTGGGGAACAGAATACAATATACAATAACATAATGTTCACGTATACTTATAAAGCATATTATAAGCACGACAAGGTTCATGATTTCTATCATACTTCACACTTACCATTTATAAGTCTACACGTTGGATAACCATCATAGAAATTCACATCTTCACTTATTCTTCACATGCACATCGCATTCTTATCCACATGTATATACACAAGATTATAATTTCTTAATTATTGACAGAAAGATATTTCATTGCAATAATAACATAATCATAACATTCCATATTTTAGAATCAACAAATGCACATATTTCCTTTAACCTTGCCTGCAACTCAAAGACGCGGATAACGGGTATCGCATCGGTATCCCTCAGATACCAGTAATCTCATCGAGACTACTTTTTCACATTTAGCACCTTCTGGTGCTTCATATCACATTAGTACCTTCTGGTACTTTTCATCATTCCACATATAACACAATCCAGTAAGGATAATCGCATTGTGATTCCCATGGAATCAGACACATTTAACGCATGGGGCTGCAGCACTTGACCCTATAGGCATGCCTAACTATCCACTACTTGACTCGCAGGCTTAAGTTGTTAAACATGTTTTTCAGTTCACATTGATCACTTTTCACATCTTGTACATATCTCGTATGTTGATAGTTAACATCACATTCGCTTTACACATTCACATTAGCACATAGCTAAACATTTCACTTGCATATTCAGTATGCTTTCAAATTCAATCTTCACATTTAATATTCACATAACTGATCATATTCAGAAATCACCATGTTTGTATGCATTTACAGATCACTTAACACACATACAATACTTACTCATGTTGTCTTTCATTTCAGCTCAAAGCCTTGCCATTTGAATGGCCAAACACATTTGGATCATATTGCCAAAACAGGGTGGGTCACGGTCACAATGAATTCCATTGTCACCGTGACATATTGAAGTCCAAAACAGAATGCAAGCTGGGGGCATGTCACGGTCACAATGAATTCCGTTGTCACCATGACATATTCCCAACTCTCGGCAGAATGCAACTTGAGGGTATGTCACGGTCACAATGAATCCCATTGTCACCGTGACATATTCTCACTTTGCAAAACAGAATGCTCCCTTGGGTACCTCACGGTCACAATGAAGTTCATTGTCACCGTGACATACCAAAATCCATTAGGCAGAATTGAACTCAAGCATACCTCACGGTCACAATGGATTTCATTGTCACCGTGACCTATGCAAAAACACCATAACATGGTTATGTTTTTCAGTCCATTTCTTCCTTCTCATTAAGACTTCAAATCTCATTCTCACTTTTGGCAATTAACCCAAATACATCAACCACATGATCAATTAGCACATACCTGATTTCCCTTCTTGACATTGGCATTCATTTATAACACAAATCATAATCATATTCATTATACACATAGTATACATATTCGCATTCAAAACTATAGCATTCGCATTCATGATTTATCATATTCACATTCATGATTATTCACATTCGCACTCATGGTGATACGCATTCTCATTTATTATACATTGCTCTCATATAATTTTACACATTAACATACATGACTCATCATGCTTAAAAGACTCATAACTCATACATATTTATATGCATTAGCATACATAGTTCATCATGCTTAAAATACTCATTTTATAATGATAATTATGTATTGGACAAGTCATGGGAACTCGTGGTGAAGTTAGGGCGCATTTCGGGAAGAAAAATACCCTAAATAGACAAAACAGGGAGTGGTCACGGTGGCAATTGATTGGTTGTGACCGTGACATACTAATTTAAGCAAAACAGAAGCTAACCTTCAACACTGGTTCACACCACAATTTTGTACAGTGCAAACGGATGTCTTACACTCAATTTTAAGAAAGGGTCTCTTCTTAACATTTATTCATCTATGTCTTATCTTTCAAATGGGACAATTTTCAGGTCAATTGGATTTGTAAAACATTATTTATAAATTAAAAAATACAGACTGTTCCAGTGAGCCTACCAAGGTAGAGACACATCTGTTTTTGCCATTTTTAAGTGTCTTAGAGCTAGAATTAGATCATAGTCATTTCTGTGACTTTTGTAGTTATGGGAGTCATGATTCAAATGGCGCAACAATTAATTAATTTAGATTTTCTAAACTCAAGTTATGACCAAAACACTGCACGGAGGTCTGATGACATATAAACAGAATTTTCCCTAAACTAGGGTTCTTACTTTGGTTAATCTCATAACAAACCAATCATCAATTTCAACACAAATAAATCATATGTTCAACTATATCATCAATCAAATAACACATAATAAACTAATTTACACACACATGACAATAGTTAGTTCCCAAACCTCTTCTCCTATGCTCCAAGTGTTCACTTAGTCTCTTGATCAATCGCCTTCTCTTTTCCTTTGGTTCCCTTCACTTCCTCAACAACAATTCCAAATCAAATTTCCAGAATTGGATACCAAATATCAATTCCAATTCAACCAAAAGAGAAAGGGTAGAAGTAGAAGAACAATCCAATAGTTAAGCACTTACCATGTTAAAGTAGAACCTTAGCAATCCAATTCAAATATCATCTATCTTCAGCAGAATCCTTATGATTATCACTTAAGTAATATCTTACGAATTGAAAAGAGGAAGATGAGTATTTGGAGAGGGTTAATTCAGAAATGCACATGCAAGAGTGAGCTTTCTCTTTCCACAATGAGGTGTAGATGCTGCATGCAAAGGCACAGCCAACACAATACACGTGGATTCCATTTAGAATCCTCCAAATCTGCTTGTAATTTCTGCATGTAATGGGTTAGGTTGGCAATGCCACAGCTAGACACATGGATTCCATTATAATCCCTTAATCTTCATTAATAGAAATCTGGATTCCATTAACACTAATTAATCTCACTTAGTCCTAAGCATGCACAATTCCACTTTAGCCACTTATAATTATTTTAGTTACTCAATTAAGTCCTTATCCCACTTACATTTGGATCCTGAATCACATACTCTTCGAATTCACTATACCCATTTACCACAATTAACCCGATATACTACTAGGGTGTAATTCGGGCTATTACAACAAATGAAGGGAAATAATAACAAAAGATAACCCAGACTTGGAAAATGACAACTTAACAAAGCGTAAGAAAAAGGAATCTGAAATGAAACATAACATGATAAAAAAAAGACCACATCATTCATAGATATGTTAAAAGATAACAACTCAAGCATGAATTAACAAAATCTTTTATCACACAGGTACAGAGAAACATCGATCCGAACACAAGCATCGATCAAAAGTCCAGATATAAGCGCCTAAGGTTCATGCCTTCTTGGAAAAGGAACCCAGCGAGGTTTCCTCCTCCACAAAATCGAGATTGTAGTCAGAGGGTGCTGCGCACCTTGCAGATCGGATGGGGGTTAACAGGGGAACTTCAGGATCGGAGTTGCAGTTAGAGAACACTGCTCTTCACCTCGAGACTGCGATTAGATAACACTGCTTCTCACCAACAGAAGTAGCAGTTAGAGAACACCGCTCTTCACACTGAGATTGTAGTCGGAGAGTGCTACATCTCACAGTTCGCGCAACAGCCAGAGAGTGCTACGCACCTTGCAGACCGGATGGGGGTTAGCAGGGGAACTTCAGATCAAAGCTGCGGTTAGAGAAACACTGCTCTTCACATCGAGTTTGTAGTCAGAGGGTACTACATCTCTTCAACACAGCGCAAGCCAAAACGAGGCCAGCAGAAGCAGAAGTTGCGGTTAAAGAAACACTGCTCATCATATCGAGGTTGTGGCTAGAGAATGCTACATCTCACCAACACCTACAGGTCGAAACAAGACCAATAGGGATATCTTCGCACGCCGAACAGACTGAGACGAGGTCTACCCGGCAAAAGGCACGGAAGGTGAGAACCGCCACAGGTACGCTTTCTTCCTTTCCGTCCTTTCTCTGAGTTTTGGCTCGTCTAGGCGCTTGTGCACTAGTTTCCCCAAAACTGGGGGCAACTGTAAGCACCGTGTCCCGGAGCGGTCCGGATCAGAGATTACCCTATGATGAAATCGGTATCCAAGCCTGTACAAACGGTTCGGATTTGGAGGTTTTAGTCCCATGCTCCACGAGAAATGAGTCTTTTCACCTTTCGTAGGCAGAGGGGGAGAAAACAGGGAATTTTTGAGTCAAAAAGTATTTTTTCTCTCCACAGACGGCCAGCCCGTCTGTGAGAGACCAGCTCATCGCTTGGGGTCATAGACGGCCTATGTTTTTTCAGACGCCCGTCGGAAGGCTCTGCCTCTTCCGGAGCACGCCACCTTATTTCCCGGAGCACGCAACCTCTCCGACGCCCGTCGGTGGAAATGGCAGGGCCGTCGGATGAATCCTTGTGTCAAAAGGATTCTTCCGACGCCCGTCGGTCATGCCTGGCCTATAAAAGCTTCGGATTTTCTCTTAAAAAGGGTTCCAAAAAATTTTAAGAGGGGAAACTCTGCCCAAATTTAAGCGCATTTTCTCTCTCTTCCAGCAAACACATACATCAAGAAAGCTTCTTTTAATTTAATAATCAAACCATTAAAAAGAAACTAAAACTAATTAGTTTTCTTTGGGTTTTTGGTTCCAAAGTCAATCTTTTTAAAGGGTTAGGAAGGAAACAATCTATTTTCCTCTTTTCGAACCTTTCATTTCGTTTCTCGTGGAGCGTGCGGGACTCTAATCGACACCAAGAATCTCACTAAAACATTATCTGAGGGTAAATATTCCGGACTTATTCTCCATATTATTTTATCTTTATTCTTTATTCTTGCTGCCTTTTGGCTTTTCTGCTTTTATCCTTCTTATTTTGATTCTCTTCATCTCATTTGTTGTAAATACCCATTTTTTCTCCAAAAAAGAAAGTTTTTGCTGTTTATTTTCGGAGACAGTGGTGACCGATGGGTCATCTATTTCACCGACGCCCGTCGGTCACCCCACTCACAGACGCCCTCTCTCTTGAGTGAGCGACGGACATGTCGGTCACTTTGACTGACGCCCGTTGGTCACTCGGCAGAGGCCGTCGCTGGGTCCTGTCTCCACACTTTCAAATCTTTCCCATCTCTCTCAAGTCTTAGAGCTTTATTTATAATTGAGCTTTTGTATATTAACACCTATCTACCTTTTGTGAGTGTATATTGATTTTCTTGGACTATCCTGAGCTCGAGGGGCGATCTACCATGCTTGGAGGATTCCGTCCGTTTAAGTTTTCTAACCTTCTTGGTTATTTCATTTATTTGTTTATTCATTGATTATTTTATGCGTGAATATGCCCTTTTTATATCCCGCTAAATGTAAAAATTGATTAATGTTTTATATTTAATAAAGAGAGGTTTTCATAAACTTAAGGACCCAATGTCCTATTTTCATCCAATAAAAATCCTCACGATAGAAATATCCAGTTTTAATAAGGACGCATGCGAGGACCAAAGTCCCCAAAATAAGCAATGCCCCGATTTGTGTATGTATCGCACATTTATAAAAGGGAGTTGTATTCCGCTCCTTGTGTTATTGTAATTTATTGCTTTCACTATTTACTTGCTCATTTACGGCTTTCCAAATGTGAATAAATGCGCCTTTTAATCATTTTTATCGCTTGGAGAGAGAGCGAATTAATGATAATTAAAATTTGATCATAGAATAATCGAGGTAGAAATAGATGAGAAGTCCCGAACCCAGCTCTGGTCTTTGGGCTCAAAGAGGCGAGAGGTTTACCCTCCAAGACACCTCTTGTGTCACGAGACTTTGGCGTTAATCCTAGGCTCCTTAGGGCCAGAGGTTCACCCTCCAATACCCCTTTGGTTGGCCCAAAATGGATACTGAGCGCAGTCTTAGGCTCTCCGAGGTGAGAGAAACTTTCCCAATGTTCTATTGGGTGGCGACTCCATGAAACCTCCTTGTTGCCCAACATAGACACACTTGCGATTTATTGCAAGCTGTCAGCGGACCCTCAATTGCCCGATCGCCCTTCAAGTGGGAGGTCAGAGGGGTGGCCGAGGGATTCCGGCGCGCGTCACACCCCCCCCCCTTTTATTTTCCTTTTGCTATCTCTCTCAAGTCTTAGAGCTTTATTTATATTTCGCTTTTTGTATATTAACACCCATTAACCTTTTGTGAGCATATATGTTTTTCTTGGACTGTCCTGAGCTCGAGGGGCAATCTACCATGCTCGGAGGATCCCGTCCGGTTTAGTTTTCTAACCTTTTTAGTTATTTCATTCATTTATTTATTTATTAATTATTTTATGTATATGAATATACCCTTTTGTATCTCGCTAAATATAAAAATTGATGAATGTTTTATATTTAATAAAGATAGATTTTCATAAAATTAAGGACCCAATGTCCTACTTTTCATCCGATGAAAAATCACCACAATAAAAACATCATTTTTATAATAAATGCATGCGAGGACCAAAGTCCTCAAAATAAATAATCTCCTTTCTTATGTATGTATTGCACATTTATAAATGGGAGTTGTATTCCGCTCCTAGTGTTATTGTAATTTTTTGATTTAATATTTCTTTATTTATCTATCGCTTTAACACGTGAATAAAATGCGCTTTTAATTAAATTGCATCGTGTGGAGAGAGCGAATTAATGAGTTCAAAATTTAATCATAAAATGATCGAGGTAGAAATAGATTAGAAGTCCCAAACCCAGCTCTGGTCATTGGGCTCAACGAGGCGAGAGGACTTTCCGATCACTCATTGGAACCTCCAAGACACCTCTTGTGTCCTTTTCAAAGACTCAATCAATGGATCCTAGGCTCCAAGGGAGAGAGGTTCAGCCTCCAAGACCCCTTTTGGTTGGCCCAAAATGGATACATGCGTTATCTTAGGCTCTCTGAGGCGAGAGAAACTTTCCCAATGTTTTATTGGGTGGCGACTCCATGAAACCTCCTTGTTGCCCAAAATAAACGCACTTGTAAATATCTTTACATGTTGCCAACGGATCCTCATTTGCCCGATCGCCCTCAAGCGGGCAGTCAGAGGGGCGATCGCGGGGTCCGGCGCGCGTCACAGTGGCGACTCCATTGGGGACAATGGTTCGAGACTTCGATTTGAAAATACCTCGCTTAACATTTATGATTAAAGTTTAATTCATAAATTCACTTTCTTTCAAATTTGCATTTACATCCCATTAGAGCCTTAGAATATGCTAGATTGGTCCCCTCTTAACCTCGGTGCATTCCCGAAGCACAACCCTACGTTCACTCAATGTGGGGAAGTATTAAGTATAACCACCAACCTAAGCTTCGTACCTTTTGGTATATAAAATGATGACCCGATCGGTCGTTATGCTTGTGATGAGCTAGACCCGTCGGCAGGGATCATGCTTGGGTAGCCTTAAAGTAATATCTCCCTCGACCAAAGCTCATATAATGGCCGTAGATACTCTCCCTAGGTGATATGAACCGTAATATCATGCTTGCTGTATGGGTCATTATGTATTGGGCGAATCCAGATGTCTTACTTGGTAACCTAGCCAAAGGCTTCCATGCCCCGGTAGGGCCATGTCGATATATTTGGGATGTCTAAATACATGATGATCATTATCCATGTGCTTGTGCATTAGCATAGGAGTGTTATGCTGCTGATTTTTTGCCGCGCACCATCCGTGTTAATTGGGTTCCCTGCTGACCCGTGGATTAATCCCGCCTAGGAAAGAGACCGTACGACCACGTGTGTGGGACAATAAGGGTGGAAGGACCTATCTGCTTGCCTGTGATTTGTGGATGTTGCATATCACGGCCATGCATTTCATTTGCATTTCATGCATCATTCTAACACCTTATCTATACAGCCATCATAGATCTGCCCAGGTGGACGAGAGGACCGACCGAAAGACTGATCAGAATTTCTGTATTTGAGCTATAAGAAAGAGAGAGTCTTCTAGAAACCCATTCAGAAACCAGTGATACCGTATCAGAGATGGCAAACTCACCAAGGGAAAATGATGCTACTAGGGCTTTGATTGCTGAAGAAGTAGGTAGAAGGTTTGAGGAGTTCGAAGGCCGTATGATGAATATGTTAGCTGCAATGGCTCAGCAGGCTGCTCCGCAAAATCCTCCTCCTCCTCCCATAAGACAAAATGTGCGGGAGGAGGAAAGAGTAGAAAGACAGGAGGAACCGATTCGACCACTACCTATAGATCTGAGATCAGTGGCTTTCGGGGTCCAGAGAAGGAGACAAGCACTGAGGTTAGAAGATGACCGACAGGATGAAGATGATAAAATAAGCGTTGTATCTGAGAGGGGGAAGGCACCCCAGACCGAAGAGTTCATCTGGAAGAAAAGTTTGAGGCTATGGCCACCCAGAAGATAAGGAGCTGGAGGGAGATGACCCAATCCCATATAATTTTAAGATGCCTGATATTCCCAAGTTTGACGGCACTTCTGACCCGACCGCCCATGTAAAGCAGTATTCCTTGATCATGAAAGCGACTACCTTGTCCAAGAGGCAGAAAGTGGAGTACTTTTGCTTGAGCCTAACTGGCCCCGCCATAGATTGGTACCACAGCCTCGACCGCCGAACCAAGGAGGATTGGGATATGCTCACAGAGGAGTTTTTAAGGCAGTACGACTGCAACACAAGGATGGAGGTGACCCTCAAGGATTTGGAGTTGCTTCAGCAAAAGGCCGGTGAATCCTTCCATGATTACCTAACCCGCTGGCAGAGTAGAGTAATGGAGATGAGGAGAAAGCCAGACACTCAAGACCAGATCCGTTTGTTCATCAAGAACGCGAGCCCGTACTTGAAAGAAGGTTTGAAGATAAAGGGTCTAAAAGAATGGGAGTCTTTGAAGGACATAGCCATAGAAGCAGAAGGGGAATACTTAGCTCGAAAGGCAAGCAATGACAATTATGCCAAGAGAGCTAATACCAGTCAAGGGACAAATAGGCCAGCCGGTCCCAATAGTAGCACCTGAAGAACGGTTGAGGTGTCTGCTACTGATGCAACTACCCCTAGGAAGTTTTTGAACTTAGGAAGACTACTATCTTGGGTTTTAAGAAGGTTGATGAAAGAAGGGAAGTTGCAGCCATTGCCTCCCAGGCCTGCTATGACACAAGGGACATCGGGGCATAAAGATAATGAGTACTGTGCCTTCCATCAGCATACGGGCCATTTAACGGATAATTGTAAAGCGCTGAGGCACTCAATCTAGGATTTGATTGATAGCAAACAAATCACTGATCCCGAGTGGAGAGAGGAAAAAAAGAAGCCTAACTACAATGCTATGCCGCCACCTGTCTTCATGATTGGATCAAGCCTACCAGAATGGTACGTGCTGCAGGACTTGTATGGGAATGAGTATGTTGCTGTTACTCGCCCTGAGGCTAAGGGGGAAAGGATGTTTGTACCGATAATTGATTGTTGGTCTAGTAGCAAAAGCGGTGAAGAAAATGAGGAGGAAGTTGAAATATCTTTGGATCTGTGGAAGTCAGATGAAGAGGGAAAAGAAGTAGGAGCTGTAACGAGAAGTGGAAGAGTAGTCCCAGAGATAGAAAGGTCACCGGAACCAGCGCAGGCATCAACAGAGAAAGAGCTGGAAGAGAATCAGATAGTCAACCAGTTGAAGAAGACCACGGCTCAAATATCTATATGGGATCTTCTGAGGCAGTCCCCTTCTCATAGACAAAAGTTGGTAGAAGCTTTGATTGAGTCTACTGTGGCTACTACAATCTCTCCATCAGAATTGTTAGACCTTGTAAAAGGGGGATCAGGAGAGAGATTAGTGTATTCTGATGCCGACTTGCCAGTCGAAGGCCATAATCATAACCGACCGCTATACATTAAGGCGCAAATCAATGGCAAGTACACTGCTTGCGTTATGGTAGACGATGAGTCATCTATAAATGTTTGCCCTCTGGTGGTGCTTCAGGCTTTCGGTTTGGATGAGGGTATGCTTAGCAATTCAGATTTGACTATTACAGCGTACAATAATTCTAGAAGGCAAGCTTCAAGGACGTTCAAGACTTTAGTCAAGGCTGGACCTATTGAGACAGAGACAGAATTTGTAGTTTTGCCCATTCCGGCCAACTTCTCGGCATTGCTTGGGAGGCCCTGGTTTCATAAATTAGGGGGAGTGTTGTCTACGCTACAACAGATGATAAAATTCCCACATGAGGGCGAGGTGGTAACCATTAAGGCGGCCAGGGATAATCAGGTATTGGCCCTAGAGATTGCTAATCAGCCATTCAGTGGTTTTCATGTATCAGTGATAGGGGAAGAGCAGAGGTCAGTGGATAGCCCTCCAGTGGTTAATATGATGAAGAGGATGCACTATCTCCCTAGGGCTGGTCTTGGTAGAAATTCGCAAGGGCCTCAATCCGCAATCACTACTCGAGGTCAAAAAGATCGGAAGGGTTTGGGATACAAAGGCAGACTTGGCAAGAAGAAGACGACGAAAAAGATCCCTCACATTTCAGAAAGCTTTGTGCCTGCATCCTCAGTATGCGCTTACACTGGTGAAGATGAGCCACAGTGGGTGAATGGAAAGATTGTCCCTGGATTTGAGATCTTCAGTGATGTTTTTGACTGGGATGTGGGAGTTATTAAAATGGCTGAGGACTTCTGGGATGAGGAAGTTATGGCCCAATGCATTACCTGGGGTAGAGATGAGCTCGAAGAGGTTGTCACCGAGAAGATGTTAGCTGCCAGGCTGAAAGGGAAGGAAAAAATGGTTGAGTCAGAACTGAAGATTGGGGATTTGAAGATTTCCTCAGGGATAGCTGAAAGACCTCTGCCAAGCCAGGAAGCCGAGGCACAAGCTGCTGCAGCATCGACCTCAACGAAAGCTGAAGAAGATATTAGCTTAGATTGTCTTTTTATTCCGGAACTTTTTTATGATGTAAATGACAATAATAATATTATTAGTAAGATGAATGATTTTGCTTATTTGTGCGATGTTTCCAATAATCTCAACATGCATGAACATGATCATATCCCATCTATTTTTGATATTGATTCCACTGACACCACACCTTTTGATCTTGGAACCTCGAAAAATCCGAAGGAAATCTTAATAGCATCGAATATAACTCCTGATGAGAGAGAAAAATTCGAGAGAATAATAAAAAAATATAAAAAAGTTTTTGCCTGGACCTACAAGGACATGCCAGGAATTGATCGGAACATCGCAGATCATGCTATTCCAATGTATCCGGACCATAAGCCTATAAAATAGAAGTTGAGGAGGCTTAGGCCAGAATGGGCAGACAAGGTTAAAGAGGAGATTCGGCAGCAGATCGAAGCCAAATTCCTAGTCGAAGTGCAGTATCCTACATGGCTAGCAAATGTAGTCCCTGTAGCCAAGAAGAACGGAAAGGTAAGGGTATGTGTGGATTATCGAGATCTGAAAAAGGCCTGCCCTAAAGACGATTTTCCGCTACCCCACATTGACGTGTTGATAGATAGTGCCGCCAACTGCACGATGTACAGTTTTGGGGATGGTTATGTAGGCTACAACCAGATCCTTAACAAGATAGTCGACCGGATTAAAACAGCTTTCATCACGGAATGGGGGACCTACACCTACAGAGTAATGCCTTTCGGCCTAAAGAATGCGGGGGCTACGTACCAGAGAATGGCAACGAAGATCCTAAGCGACTTGATCCACAAGGAACTGGAGGTGTACGTAGACGACATGATGGTCAAGTCAGCCACCAGGGAGGGCCATTTCGAAGCTTTAGAGAAATTTTTCACTAGGATTGATAAGTACAGCCTGCGACTTAATCCCAAGAAGTGTATCTTCAGAGTAACTTCAGGAAAGCTACTGGGGCATGTCGTCAGCCAAAGGGGAATTGAAATTGACCCGGACAAGGTGAAGGCCATCAGAGAAATGCCTGTGCCAAAAAAAGAGAAGGAGGTGAGAAGCTTCCTAGGCAAGCTACAATATGTCAGCCGATTCATTGCGAAGCTCACTTCGATATGCAATCCAATCTTCAAGTTGCTTAGAAAGGATCAGCCTGTGGTTTGGAATGAAGACTGCCAGAGAGCTTTTGATAGCATCAGGGAATATCTGCTGAATCCGCCAGTGCTGAGGCCACCGCAACCGATCAAGCCGCTTATCTTGTATCTGGCAGTGGAGGATGGTTCCGTGGGAGCTATGATGGCTAAGGAGGATGAGTTCTGGGTGGAATTCACGGTTTATTATCTCAGCAAGAAGTTCCTGGCCTATGAGATAAAATATGCTGAAGTAGAGAAGATCTGCCTGGCAATGATTTGGGCGTCAAAGAAGAATCCTTTGAGGTATTTGCAAGAAGCGTCGTCTTTGCTTGGTAAGATGGGAAGGTGGTTGCTATTGCTACAAGAGTTCGATGTCGAATACATCACTCGCAAAACTATCAAGGGACGAGCAGTAGCGGAGTTTCTTGCTGATCATCCCATTCAGGGCGACGCACCTGAATTCAATTTTCCTGATGAGAGCATAGCCACAATTTCTGTCCAAGGATGGCAGTTATATTTTGATGGGGCTGTAATAACAAGGGGGCAGGAGTCGAAATCATTTTGACGACCCCACATGATGAGAAGCTCCCGTTGCCCAAGAAGTTGAGGTACAGGGTCACCAACAATGAAGCTGAATATGAAGCGTGCACCTTCGGGTTAGAAGCCTTAGCTGCCTTAGGGGCAAAGAACGTAGAGGTTTTTGGTGACTCATCCTTGGTAATCAGCCAAATTCGGGGTGAGTGGGTTGTAAAGGAAGAACGGCTGGTACCTTATGTTGAATATCTGAAGGAGCTATGTGGGCAGTTCGATACCTGTATGTTCCGCTTTGTGCCGAGAGAGGAGAACCGTCTGGCTAATGCACTGGCAACTCTAGTGTCGATATGGGATAATCCTAAAGGAATAGCTATGAAGCCTATCCTGATTTCGAGTTCTGAGAGGCCCAGCTTCGAGATCAAACCAATAATGGAAGTAGAAGTAGCAGATGGAAAGCCATGGTACTTTGACATCATGAATTATTTGGGAAATGCAAGATTTCCAGAGGAAGCTACCGAGAAAGATCAGAGGATGATCCGAAGGCTATCCACTCAGTTCATATCCTTAGACGGGGTGTTATACAAAAGGCAGGCAGATGGTATCCAGCTCAGGTGCTTAGACGAAAGGGAAGCCCGGAGATGCAGGCGTCTGTGGGGCTCACATGAATGGGTTAACCCTGGCGAAGAAGATCATAAGGCAAGGCTTCTATTGGCTTACGATGGACAACGATTGCTCAAAATATGTCAAGCAGTGCCAGCTATGCCAGCAGTACGCAGATTTAAGGCACTTGCCAGTATCAGAGCTACACAGCCTAACATCACCTTGGCCATTCGCTGCTTGGGGAATAGACATTATTGGAGAGTCCGCCCTACGGCATCCAACGGGCACAGATACATAATAGTCGCAATCGACTATTTTACAAAATGGGTAGAGGCAGAATCCTTCAAGAAGATCGACGCAAGAGACATGGCCAAGTTCATTGAAAGAAATCTGATCTGCAGATACGGCCTCCCACATAACATAGTGTCTGATAACGAGGTGCAGTTCATGGGGGAAACTAAGAAGCTTCTTGAGAAGTATGGAATCGACCACCATAAATCCTCTCCCTATCGACCACAAGCTAACGGGGCAGTAGAGGCTGCCAATAAGAATGTGAAGAAGATCCTAGCCAAGATGGTCCAAACCTACAAAGACTGGGCAGAGAAGCTACCCTTCACTGTGGGGTTACAGAACGACGATGAGGACATCTACGGGCGCTACACCGTATTCTCTGGTTTATGGGATAATGGCAGTACTGCCAGTCGAGGTAGAGCTCAAATCGCTGAGAGTAGTCATGGAAGCTCAGATTCCGGAGGCTGAATGGGCACAACAGAGGTTACAGTATTTGAACTTATTAGATGAGAGTAGGCTGAAAGCTTACTATCATAATCAGATCTATCAGAAGAGGCTGGCCAGATCATTTGGGAAGAAGGTGAAAAGGCATCCGCTAAAGGAGGGGGACTTGGTGTTCAAACAGATGAGGCCAGGTGTACCAGATATCAGAGGAAAATTTAGACCAACCTGGGAAGGGCCGTTTATCCTCAAGAGGCTATTGTCCAAAGGAGCTGCGATCTTATCGGATGGCGATGGTAATGAGTTCAAGGAACTGATCAATGTCGATAGACTCAAAAGGTTCCATGGCTAAAGACTACAAAATAAAAAGAAGAGAATAAAATGCCCCGCGGGTTGAAAACCGAAAAAAGGCGACCTTACTAAAATTGGGCGCCTCGACAGGGTGAAAACCGAAAAAAGGCATCCTGTGCAAAAATAAGAGGCATGAGAGAAAATGTCTAATCATGAAAACCCGAAGGGGCCGGTTGGTAACAGGAGTCGATGCTGTTAAAATTTGGTTTCATGTATTCATAGGGCATGCACAGTCGAGTTAATGTCAAAACTGATCATGTATGCTGAAATTCTATGGAAATGTACACAATTTCGTGAAATAAAATAAGAGTTATTCTTCTCTTTTCCGTCATTTTCTAGTTCTGCATTGAAAAGAAATGTAATACTCAAAAGGTGTACCTATGTAAACTAAGCTAGGTCCTTCTGCTGCTCTCGCCAGTCTGATGCTTGAGCCCTCGCATCCTATTGTCAGATGCCGGGCTAAGGACCCATGTCTTGTACTCGCTAGTGGAAGCCACAGAATGAGCTCCGAACCGAGGAATGACAGTCTTCACCGGTAGTCGGCTCCATAGTTCATGATACTGAGAAGCAAAGGCAGCAGAAAGAGCTCCTCCCCGAAAAGATAGTGGGACCCTCACCACATCCTGGATCATCCCAAGCTGGCGAGCACACCGAGCTGTGATATGGAAAGTAGCCTGACGGAGCCCACAGAGGGGAACACACCCCGATGGTCCATCAATGATCGCATGGGACAGGGGTAGCCAAGCAGACATGAAACTGGTATCGCCATCCGACAGCTCACTAAATCTGGCAATGCCTTCATCAATAGTGGCGCGTGTATACAGCCGTCGACGCAGGAGGAAGTGTCTCGAGGAGTACTGCGAAATGACTCGGGGAGGTGGCTCTGACAACATTTTCAGCTTCTCTTGCAGCCAAACCTGATAAAAAAAAGAAGAAGAAAAAGCCGCTGGAGTAAGTAGGATTTACTTCAGGCAAAAATAAGGCATAGGGTTGTGTGAAAATCCGAAAGGACACGCTTCCCGCCAAGAAAAGCTAGTGCGAAAATCCATAAGGGATGCACTACCTTTAAAATAATGACGTACCTGGAGCAATAAGTGGCTTCCCGTGAACGTGGGGGTGGATCCGGAGCATACAGCATCTAAACCCAGAATGGTCTCAGCCAGAATAAGTGGAAAGGGAGATAGCCCGTGGTGGAAATCGTCCAAAGCCCCAAACAGGCGAAGATCACTGATCAAACCCCCTGGAGCCACAGTCAAGAAGCTCATCATGCAAAATAAAAATACCATGCTTACCCGGTAGGTGGGGACGTCAGAAAATCTGTCTAGAACCTCGACCAGCGGCTCCAAAGAGAAGGTAGAACCCGGGGGAACCAACCGTGCAGCCTCAGAAGGGGCTATACCTAAAGACAGAGCAATATCTCGAGTCTGGAGTAAACCGCAACGTGGGATACAAGGCAGAGCGTTAGGGGGATACCAGGCACCGACAATGGCAGCTAACTCCTCAGGTAGGGGGCATAACTCCTGGTACGTGAACTTGAAGACGTGAAACCGGGGATTCCAGAAATGGTTATAGCGAGAAGAAGGTTGTGGTCTACTTTAGCCCTGCGCAGGTGTTTTAGGCCAGAAAGAGGAGAAAGAGTGTCGTTTTCCCAAGTGCGGTTGTCGTCTAAGATGCGGTACATCTTCTGGAGGAGAGGAGATGACATCTTATGAAAATCGGGGGATGAAAGCTAGAGAAATGTTGAGAAAATGAGAAGATATAAGAAATCAGAAAAGTTGACGAAATATATAGGGAAGCGCCACAGACGGCCTACCCGTGCCTCAAGAGAGACGGCCTGCCCGTCGGTAGTCGTCCACCTAGCAGTTCGCATACGTTAGCATTGCATCACGTGCATTAATTTCGCATCTAATGGGGAATAGTGAGCGACAGACGCCCAGCCCATCGGTAGCCCCTAGCGGCGCCCAGCCCATCGGTCACGAAATCTATATAATGGCCTTGTGACCGACGGACAAACAGTTTTGCCATTTTCTCTTTTCCTCTCCCTCTCGGTTTTTTATCGTTTTCTACACTCTTTTTTCTTCCTTTTTTCATTTTTCTTGCGTTTTTGGCGCTTTTCGCTCGACCGGTCATCCAAGGAAGTACTTTTCTTCACTTTCTACAATTTTCTACAAATTACAGGTAAGTAACCAATCACTTCCTCTTTTAATTTTGGTTTATTTCCTTTTCTTCTTCTTTTTTTTGTTTTTAGAATGAGTGGATTGCTTTAGTTTGCCTTAGAAATTAAGGGTAGACACTGCTAGCTTTTATATAATTTTGGCATGCTAATTAGTCAAACCTTTGCATGATATTGCCTATAAAACATGTTCCCTTAGAAATAGGAATTCCTATGCATGCTAGCAAATGTGCTGTTGGGGCCTGAAGCCTGTCCCTTTTGTGCAGGTAGTGGGGCACATCCTTGTTGGGGTGCTGCCCATTTCTTATGAATATATATATACAATTATTTTGTTGGGGCCTGAGGCCCGTTTTGTGTTTTTTCCATGCAGGAGGTTGGGCACATCCCTGCCGGGGTGCTGCCCGATTATTTTATTTTCATTTTCAATTCTTTATTTTTCTCTCCTCATACCTGAGCCGCTATCGCCTGGATGAGGTCCAATGTGCTTTTCGTTTTGGAAATTGGGCCTATTAACGCCCGCTCCATTAAATTAATTTATATAATCTTTTCTTTTGCAGGGATGCCTCCGAGACGACGAGTTCCCCAGGCCCGGCCCGAGGTAGAGGTCCCAGGCTAGATAGATGATGAGTCCGCCCAGAGATACAGGGTGCTGGCCCAGGTCGAGATCCGGGCTAGCCGTTTTATATCTAGGCCATTCCTAGAGGCCCTAGGGATGGCCGCCGAGGTAGACGCACTGATAGAGGGTGCTGGATGGACAGACTTTCTGACTCTCGCATTTCATACGTTCTCCGAGGCTACACGGCAGGTGTTAGCCACTTTACACTATGGTGGGTATCAGAGATCGAACACCGAGCCGGGCGTAGTGCAGTTTTGGTTTGACAGCCAGCATGTTAGTATCACGAGGCATCGGTTCGCGGAGGCGATGGGGTTCCCGATAGGTGATGGAGTTATAGCCCCGCAGAGAGCGATGAGGTGCACCCATTGGGCGGCTATTGCTTTGCCAGGAGTGCTGGGCTATGGCGGCTACCTGCACAGAGTGCTTTCCGGCTTTTACCTTGGTCGGGCTGGTAATCCAGGGTCACTTAACGCGGTCGAGATTTGGAGCCTCTGGGCTATGGTGGCAGGCCAGCGCCTCAATGTTAGCTATGAGATCCTGGCTAACATGGTTAGAGTCGGCAGGGGGTCAGCCCCAGTGGTGATAGTCGGAGGGGTTGTCACTAGATGCTTTTGGGCTTAGGAGTCGCCCCAGATAGGCTCAGAGGACCCTTGGACGAGGGGATCTATGTTGACGCATCAGCTGTAGTTAAGATGGGCATGGTCTTGCTGCTGCCGGGGTAGCCTGAGGCCTTCAGGCTGCTCACCATCCACGAGACTAGGCAAGCTTTTGCTCTTCTGCCTTTGGGACCAGAGCCAGAGCAGGAGCAGCAGCAGCCACCTCCTCAGCCTCCACAGTCCCCACAGCACCAGGCACCACCTCAGCCTCAGACCGCACCACCGCCACCACGGCAGGAGCAGCCCAGGACTCCGTTGGATTTCAACGTGGAGTTCACCATGGACTAGCTTTTCAGCACCCCACCGGCGTCAAGGCCACCGACTCCTGTTCCCTCACCGAGCACCAAAGTATAGCGGTCCACCCTCAGGCCCTCCGAGAGGTTTCATCCTTACTTCGGGAGTGACCCGGGGGCATCCACTTCTGTAGCTCAGCCATCAGAGCCGACTCAGGAGCCAGCGCAGCCGCAGCCAGACATCTCGCAGCTCCTGACCTCCATGTTCACAGCGTTTGAACGTCAATTAGAGGAGAGGGACAGGGCCACCCATGAGAGACTGGACAAATAGCAGGCTGCTATCCAGGAGCAGTCCAGAGTAATTGAGTGTCTAACCCAGGAACAGGTCGTGCTCATTGACCATATGGTGCAGGAGCAGGCCCGGCTTATGGAGAGCATCAGGGACGAGCAAGCTAGGCTTGTGGAGCAGGTTGTATAGGGACAGAGAGAGCTCAGATAGCAGCTTAGTCAGGATCTGAGGACGTCCCAGGATCAGGCATCTCAGAGGATTGATGTGACTTTGCAGATGATTGATGAGTCACTTGATTCTCTTAGGTCTCGGGTCCAGGCGATAGAGGGGATCGTTCCTCCCCTGTCCTAGTCCATGAGAGAGTTCAGGGAGCAAACTGAGCAGAGACTGGAGCGGATGAGGAAGGCCGCCAGCGAGCAGACCAGCCAGATGAGCCAGGTGTGACGCGCGCCTGAACTAACCCAGCAAGGGCCCTCGTTTGAGAATCCGCCATTGGGATTCGAGGGACTTGGTTTGCGTCTTTTGATCATGGGCGCTATGAGACATCATCGGTGTATCCCTCCCAATAGAACATTGGGGAGAACAAGCTAGTCTAATGACACCTAAAGGCACCTTTGAGGCATTTGGAGTCGCCACCCAATTTGCAAGAAATTGGGAAAAGGTTTCTCACCTCTAACGGTCTAAACCAGAGATATGGTATCCGAAACTTCCCTCTTATTTATGCTTTGGTTAATTATAAATGGGTTCTTAACCTCTTAAAATTATATCTCTCATCTCACGCGATCGATGCATTTAAATTAAAAGCGCATTGCAAGCATATAAAGAAAAGCGGTAAAAAGCGATAAATGAAATAAATAAAGAAAGCGGTAAATGAAAGCGATAAACACACAAATACACAATTATAAGAGAAATCGGGGCGGAATACAACCCCAATAAAAGGAAACTGAAAATATAAGTGGGACGGAATACAATCCCCAAAATTAAATAGAATTGCCCCAAAATTAATTACAAGGGCCCAAAAAGAAATGAACCTAAACTTAAAAAACTCACAAAATAAGAAAAAAGCATACATAAATCGGGGCATTATTTTGGGAACGTTGGTTCCTTCGCACTTGGTCGAAACTTAGGAACATTGGTTCCTTCGCATTCATTTAAAGACGGTTCGTAGAGTCATTTTGATTGTTGAGTGAAAACCGGGATGAGTGATCCCATTTTTGAAAAAAATTGACTCTTCGTTTTAATGTGATATTTTTTATTGTTGGGCTAAAACAAGGGAAATTGGTCCCAATTTTATTAGTAAAAAATCCATTTTAATTATAGAAATATTTTTGTGATTTTTTATCACACGCGTGCACAAATAAAATAATTCTATACACAAAACACATAAAAAGGGAGTTGGAGGGATCTCACCAAACCTGAGTGTCCGTCTACGCATCGCGACCCATCCAGGGAGTCGCGGGGCGCTCACACGATGTGACTCAAATTAAAACTCAGATAAAAATTAACATCAAAAATATTAGTAATGGTTCTAAAAATTAATCAAGTAGAAATGAAATAAATATTAGGTAAGTCAAGCTATAATGATGAGACAAACACAACGAGATAATGATAACAATAAATATAACATGACAATATTAATAATGAATAAATCCAATAATGAAGATAACAATAACATTAATAAATAATAATATAAAAACATAAAAATGAATGAGAACAAAACATGATAATAATAATAATTATAATAACATAATATCAATAAATATAAAATGAATATATAATAGTAATAATAATGATAATAATAATAATAATAATAATAATAATATAATAATTAATAATGATAACAAATAATAAGGTGTTAATGACTATGGTAGAGATGAACACAAATATAGTAACTATCTAATAACAATGGAAACTAGTGATAATGAAGGTCACATGGACACGATAATTATAATAGTGATAGAAAGGTGACAATATTGATATTAATAATAATGATGAGGGTTGAGGCAGACACTGCCGGCAAAAAGAACAAAATAAAATAGAAAAAGAACCACACAAATTAGTAGCCAAAAATATTAACAGTGGCCAACCTCAAAAAATTATATGTGACAAACAACATTATATTTGATGGCTAGAAGGTAAAAAACACCACCAATAACAAATAATATGCAAGTGATAAAAAATAAATAAGATCGGTCCAAGTGTTTACCCTCAGAAATTTTAGATCGGAAATGGGATGTCTCAATCCGTTCCCTTGTCGATTTTTTGATGATAATAATATTCAAAGAGAAATACAAAGTTCTAAATAAAATTTGAGAAAATATTTTTGAGGTAAATATTTTTGGAGGATGATTTGAACAAAGAGAATTGATTTTTCTTGCTCAAGATCAATCCCAAAATGAAGTATATTTCTTGAAGGAAAATTTAGAAATTGAAGTTTGAGAAGAAAAACTTAAAGGTTTTTTGAAGAAAAAAAGTAGATTAAAGCTTGAGAAAAAGAAAAAATGAACTTAAGAATTTTTTGAAGAAGAAAAACTAGTTTGCTGGAGATGAAAAAGCTAGAGAGGAAAGCAAAAAACCTTGAATAAAATGTTGCTGCCTTCCTTTGAAAAATGAGGGGAAAATCCGCTTAATTTGAAGTTTTGGCCAAAAATAAGAAGGGACGAAAAACCTTTCTATTTTTAGTTTATCAAAAACACACAAGAAAGTGAAAAAACTGGAGAAAATCAGACTAAAAAAAATGGAAAAGTCAGAAAAAAAAATCCAGAAAAGGACAGCACGGGCGAAGGCCAACTGGCCAAGTGGAGGGGCCAGGCCGCGCGCGCGCGAAGAGGTGATACCGTGCGCAGGCGCGCATGGTGAGGGCAACCGCGCGGGCGCCCCCGCGCTGCCGCGAGTGGCACTCGCAACACTTTTTTTTTTTTTATAAAAGCCTAAAATACACAAAATTAATATTTTTTTACCCTATTTTAATTTTTTTTTTAAATATATATTTTTAAATATTTTTTTACAAAAACACAATTTCGACAAGGGAACGATTGATTCTCACTTTCTGGCCGAAAATCGGCCTTTTGTTTTCATCATCAGGTAATCATGATCTTGGACCGCCTCGGGACCCGGTGTCTGCAGTTGCCCCCAATTTTAGAGAACTTAGAACCCAGGTGCCTAAGTGAGCCAAAATTCAGGAAAGAAAGGAAAGAAACGCGTACCTGAGGCGGTTGTCTTCCCGGTCATGCTAATGAAGTCATCTCCTTAAGTCGCCGTATAGACTGATGGACGGTTTTCATCCTTCTGGGTGATGCGGCGAGTCTGCTCCAGACAAAACCCGAGAGTTGCTCTTCTGAGCTGCACAGAGTCTGCTCCAGACTTACAGAGTGCGAAGTTGTGTGAGATGTGTCTCCTCAAAGTACTAAGGGAATTTGCCTCCTCAGAGGACTTTGTGATTTTGCCTCCTAAGAGGACTTGGAAGATTTGCCTCCTCAGAGGACTTTCGGATTTTGCCTCCTCAGAGGACTTTGAGATTTTGCCTCCTCAGAGGACTTTGGGATTTTGCCTCCTCAGAGGACTTTGAGATTTTGCCTCCTCAGAGGACTTCGAGATTTTGCCTCCTCAGAGGACTTCGAGATTTTGCCTCCTCAGAGGACTTTGAGATTTTGCCTCCTCAGAGTACTTTAGGATTTTTCCTCCTCGGAGGACTTGGAGATTTTGCCTCCTCAGAGGACCTAGAGAGATTTTTTGTTTTTTGCGTTAATGTCACCTTGGCCTGTTTGTCTGGCGCGAGTGAGTGCTACTGTTGAGCTAAGATTTTTTTGGCCCCGCTTTCATGCGTGCTATCTTCATTTGGACTTTTCCCGCAATACTGTGTGCGCAAGAATATATACAAGAGATCGTGTATGCATGTATAAAATGCCATATGCTGATATAAGATGCATGCAAAATGGGTAGACCACGTCCTGAGTGGTGAAGGGTCCGTTTAGGGTACGGCTTTGCATTATCTGATGCCCCCAAGGATCTAGAAAAGAGTCTTCGCGGCTCAGGAATTCTGACCCATAACCCCCCCTCAAGGGGAACCATTACGCAGGCATCTTTGCCCCCGAAGATTCTGACTTATGTCTTGCATTATACCATCTGCTCGAGAGGATGTCATCTGAAAAAACCATGGCCTTATCGCTCCAAGCGTTGGAAGTCATTGATTAAAGGTAGTGTGTCCCTCGTGGATTTTCACACTAGCTTTTCTTAGCGGGAAATGCGTCCTTGTCGGATTTTCACATAACCCTATGCCTTATTTTTTGCCTGGAATGGACCCAACCCAATCCAGCGGCTTTTATTTATTTCATTTTTTGTAGGGCAGACTGCCTGTCGCCAGGTTTTCACCTTGCCCTTTGGCCTAACTTTTGCTTAGAGCGCCAATCATGGTTTTGATCTTTAACGGCCTTTTTTTTTTTTGGATGGGGGTGCCGGAGTCGTTACCGAAGATCTTTCGAATATAGTTGTTGCGCACTTACGTCTCTGATTTTGATTACATGAGCCTGATTCCCATGACGAAGGCGCCCTAGAGTTTGATAGCGGGATAAGCCGATTGATGCGCTTGAATGGGTGCCCTCAGGCACGACTGCTTATACATATCATTGCATTGCAGGTCAAAGATTACGCCTTCGTTTTCGCCAGTATGCATAACTAGTGAGCGTTAAATCCCATAGTTAATAACAGGGCCCATCGGCTTAGGCATCTAGCCGGCAAGAGCAATGTGAAGTATAGCCATTTAGATTTTACTTTTTATAAAAGAACTAGGAAATGATGAGTTGAACTGCTTTTGTTTTATGTATTTGCAAAGACTTTGTATGTTTTCGTATGATTTCTCCATACATAATCGCCATTTAACACAGATTCAGAATGCAAAATCACATTTAATCAAAAAATTGGATCTTAAAAGCATCAGACTCCTGTTTCCAATCAGCCCTCTCGGGTTTTCTTGATTGGATATTTTCTCTCGAGCCTCTAATTTTTTACCAGAGTGCCTTTTTTCGGTTTTCACCCTGACGAGGCACCCAATTTTAGCAAGGCCGCCTTTTTTCGGTTTTCGACTTGCCGGGCATTTATTCTCTTTTTTTTATTATTTTTTAGTCTTTAGCCATGGACCTCCTTAGATCTGTTGATGTCGATCTAGCTCTTTGAACTTGCTCCCCTCACTATCTGTGGGGATGCTGCTTCCTTGGATAACAACTTTTCAAGAACGAATGGGTCTTCATATGTTGATCTGGATTCACCTCGTCCGACTGGAATGCCCATAGCTATTTGCCCGAAGACCCAATCTTATCCTTCCGGCAGGTGCTTTCTGACTTTCTTCCTAAATGATCGGATAAGGTGTTTTCTGATGGATCTGATAGCGATAGCAATCTCGGAACCCATTTCTGTTTGACGTGCTTAGTTGTTGTAGCTATTACTTCCATGACTGCCCTTTTGACATGCTTCAACGGGCAGTAATGTTTTTTGCCTCATACGTCCAGGCATAAAGCGCGATTCTCGTAAAGGTTCTAATTGCAAACCCCAGAATGGGTCTACTCCATGACCTTCTTGGTCTTCCTCTTGTTTGTATGTCATCAGCTCATCTCTCATGCAACACATCCTCTATACTTATGGACTGGGCGGATGGCTTATGGATTACTCTTCAGGTCCTTTCAGTGGCAGGCGTGAGCAGTAGTAACACAAGAATATCCCTCGCATCGCGCATCCTCTATATTGATGAACTGATTGGGTGGCTTGTGGTCCAGCCTTTAGGTCCTTTTCAGTGGCTAAGAAGAATGGCAAAAGGCAGATACGCGTAGACTAACGGGACTTGAGCAAAGCTTGACCCCAAGTAACATTCCCTTGCCCCCTGATCAATTCTCTCTTTTCTTCTCTCTCTTTTTTTTTAGATTTTTTTTTTGGATCCCCAATTTTCTTTCTTTTGATAAGCTTCGCTCAAATGCCGAAGTCTACACATACATGAACCATTGGGACCATTGTTGTTCAATCTAGTTGGGTGTTGTATTTCAGTAAGGGCTTTGGCTCTGGTTCTGCTTGCGGGTTCCCCTTTCAACCATTTCTGTCTACTTCGGCTTGAGTTTTCTGAGATATGTTGGCATAGCGTGCTTGGCGGCTTCATAATTATCTTCTAACATGCCCTCGTAGGTCCAGGCAAAGACTTTTATTTCATTTTTTTTCATTTTCTCTTTTACTCTCTCCTCAAGAGTCATAACAGATGCTATCAAGATTTTCTTTGGAGTTTCCAAAGTTCCGAGATTAAATGGAATGGCATCATTTGAATCATTATTAAATGTGAATGTGTCACGATCATACATAATGAAATCATAAGAAACATCACACAGATAAACGAAAATCATTCATTTCATTCAATAAAACTAGAATTAAAAATTGTCATCATTAAATAGTTCAGAAAATAAAAAAGAACATCTAAATGGATAACACCCTTTTGCTTCCACTAGCAGGGACGCCTTGGCTGATGGCCCATCACCGTCCATGGGAACTGTCTTCTTTCTCCACTTAGGTACTCAACCTATCTACCTCCCCCTTCGCTCTTTTGGGTCGGAGATCTGCTTGCTGTGAATGAGGTCTTGAACCCTGTCTCTTAAGGCCCGATAATAGTTCGTCAAATGTCCAATGTGCTGGTGGAATGCACAATATTGATCCGCTCTATGATTGGGATGCCCCTGACTGCTGGCGAGCCTCGCGGGTAATGGCTGCAACAACCCCCTCTTCACTAGCTTTTCAAAAACTCGCGACAAGGATCTGCCCAAATTAGAGTAACGTCTTTGATTCCTTTTCGTGGATGACTCTCCCGTCCTCCTAGAATTACCCTTACTGTCATTGCGGATATCCGAGTTTGCATTTTTCAGAGTGCGCATCCTCGCCGGACCCCTATCCCCTTTAAGCATGATGTCACTTTCCAGAGTAGGCCTTTTACCACCTCTTTGTCCAACTGGTAAATCAAGCAATTCTTTACCTCTGGGCTTAAAGGTACAAGGAGACGCTGTGGTTGCCATTGTATGGGTCATCTCGATAATGGCTGGCTCAGCCCGGTTAAAGGTAGCCGCCATTAATCGGGCTTGCAGGACTAGTCCATGGCATCTATTCTTTCCTTAATCATAGCTGATAACCTTCTTTCGAGCTCTTCAAACCTTCTATCAATCTCTTGGGCCAATAATGCACGAGTCTCCTCGATCTGTCGTGAAAGGCCAGCCATACCCAATCCCTGGTTAGAACCCTCCTATTTTCCTTCTTCCTCTTCCTCCCCACTTTCGTTGGTGGACCAACAACTTATCATCGCTATGGAAATCCCCCCTTCATCTTTCTCAGGGCGACTAACAGTGGCATATCCATTCCCATACAAGTATTGCAGAACATACCATTAAGGTAAGCTTGAACCAATCATGGTGTTATAAGCGGACTTCTTCTTACTTTCCCTCTTTTCAGGATCAGTGATCTGCCTGCTGTCGATCAAGTCCTGAATTTCATGCCTTAATCTTGCACATCGGTCCGTCATATGCCCCGTATGTTGGTGAAAATCACAATACTCACCATCTTTATGACCCGACTGTCCTTGGGTTTTGGCTGGCTTAGGTGGCAAGGGCTGCAGCTTTCCCTCCTTTTCTAGTTTCTTTAACACCCAGGATAAAGGTTGGCCTAAATTCGAGAAGTGCCTTTGGTTCACCCCTACAGTCGATACCTCAGTTGCCTTTTGCAGTCCTATCGCCGCTGCTGGAGCCTGCCCACTTATTTGCCCCCTGACTGTTATAGCCCTTGTTAACAAACCCTTCACCACTCGCCTTCTAGGCCATGCGTTCACTCTCTGCCTCTTTGGCGATGTCTTTTAAAGACTCCCAATCTTTTAACCCTTTCATCTTGAGCCCTTCTCTTAAGTACGGGCTTGCATTTCTAATGAACAGCCTGATTTGATCTGTCGTATCAGGCTTTCTCTTCATCTCCATCACCCGATTCCTCCACCGAGCGAGATAGTCATGGAAGGACTCGCCAGGCTTCTGGTACAATAGCTCAAGGTCTTTCAAGGTAACCTCCATTCGGGTACTACAGTCATATTGCTTAAGGAATTCTTCTACCCGAAAATCCCAATCTTCTCCAAACCTTCTATCCAACCTGTGGTACCAATCGATCGTCGACCCCATTAGACTGAGACAGAAATACTCCACCTTCTGCTTTTTTATCAGCCCTGTGTCTTTCATGATAAGGGCATACTGCTTAACGTGTGCAGAAGGGTCCGAAGTAGCATCGAACTTTGGCAAATCGGGCATCTTGAACCTTTGGGGCAGTAGCTCCTCCTCTTCCAGATCTATATCTTTAGAGATGACCCGCCTTCCAGCTGACAGTAAACAGGAGATGGCCTCAATCTTTTCCTCCATCTTCTCTACCACGTCATCCTCCACCTTGGGGACTCTTCCCCTCATAACTTGAGGAACTACGGGCTCACCCTCCTCCTCCTCTATGAAGTCATCTATCGGGCCTGAAATGTTCACCTTTCTCTGCTCAGCAGGTGCCTTTGCTCTAGGCTCAATAATTGGTGGTTGCATAGTAGCGACTGCTATACGAGCCTCCTCCATAATAGGTGATTCACCTTGCTCCATAACAGGGGCCACAGATGGTGGTCCAGCACTTAGTGCCATCTAGGCGACGATGCTCCCCATCATGGCTAACATTTTCCTCTCAAAATCTTCAAATCTTTGTCCAAATCTTGCATTATTGACGCACCCACTTCTTGCGGTAGATCTGCCATAACCAACCTTGAAATCTCTGCCCACTACTTCAAACCCTGCTTGCTCCTTAGGCTACTACAGGGACCCCAAAACTCTGAGGTAAATGGTCTATAGTGGCTGAAAAATCCAAGGGGTTAGAATGATGCATGGATGAGATGTAATGCATGATCGTGCTATGCAGATAGTCCTCAATGCATGAAAGATTAGTAGATCACAGTGATATGATGCGATGCATGAAAAATTGTACGTGCGATGATATGTATACGTGAAAAAGATATGCAGACAAAAGGATATACACACACAAAAAAAAATTAAATGCATATGTGTTTATATATACATTTTATTTTATTTTTAACACGCAGGAATGACACGCGATGCATGAGCATGCTGTGCAGCATCAACAACCACATGTAAGCAAGTAGATCCTTCCAACCTTATCACTCTCACACACGAGGTCGTGCGGTCTCTTTCCTAGGTGGGCTTCATCCAAGGGTTAACAGGGAACCCATCGGACACGTATGGTGCACGGTAGAAAACCGACAGCATAATAGTCTTAATCTAATGCACACTCATATGTTTTGGCCACTACGTATTTTGGCAATTCAATCAAGTTAAGATGGGCTTACCGGGGCATGAAAGCCTTTGATAAAAGACCATTTTAAATTGGTTGATTTTATCTAATATGTGATGGCCCAGATCACAAGCATTGTATTAAGGAGCATGCTACCTAGGGGAAGTTTCTACTTGCCATTACATGGGCTTTGGCTAAGGTGGTTTTTCGGGCTACCAAAGCATGGTCCCTACCAACGGGTCTAGCTCATCGTGAGTGTGATGACCGATTGGGTCTCCATTTGATATGCCAAAGGGCACTAGGCTTGGGCTGGTGATTATCCCTAACACTTCCCTACAATGAGTGAAAGTAGGGTCGTGCTTTGAGAATGCACCGAGGTAAAAAGGGACCAACTAGCTTATTTCTAAGGCTCTAGAATGTAATGTAATTTCGATGAGAGATAGAATTTTGAGTTTTAAAAACCCAATTATATTTTTAACCAAAGCACTTTCAGAGTAAAGTCTCAAACACAAACTCCCCAGTGGAGTCGCCACTGTGACGCGCACCTAAGCCAACCTAGCAAGGGCCCTCGCTTGAGAATCCGCCATTGGAATTCGAGGGACTTGGTTTGCGTCTTTTGATCATGGGTGCCATGAGACATCATCGGTGTATCCCTCCCAATAGAAAATTGGGGAGAACAACCTAGTCTAATGACACCTAAAGGCACCTTTGAGGCATTTGGAGTCGCCACCCAATTTGCAAGAAATTGGGAAAAGGTTTCTCACCTCTAACAGTCTAAACCAAAGATATGGTGTCCGAAACTTCCCTCTTATTTATGCTTTGATTAATTATAAATGGGTTCTTAACCTCTTAAAATTATATCTCTCATCTCACGCGATCGATGCATTTAAATTAAAAGCACATTGCAAGCATATAAAGAAAAGCGGTAAAAAGCGATAAATGAAATAAATAAAGAAAGCGATAAACACACAAACACACAATTACAAGAGAAATCGGGGCGGAATACAACCCCAATAAAAGGAAACTGAAAATATAAGTGGGACGGAATACAATCCCCAAAATTAAATAGAATTGCCCCAAAATTAATTACAAGGGCCCAAAAAGAAATGAACCTAAACTTAAAACACTCACAAAATAAGAAAAAAGCATACATAAATCGGGGCATTATTTTGGGAACGTTGGTTCCTTCGCACTTGGTCAAAACTTAGGAACATTGGTTCCTACGCATTCATTTAAAGAGGGTTCGAAGAGTCATTTTGATTATTGAGTGAAAACCGGGATGAGTGATCCCATTTTTGGAAAAAATTGACTCTTCGTTTTAATGTGATATTTTTTATTATTGGGCTAAAACAAGGGACATTGGTCCCAATTTTATTAGTAAAAAATCCATTTTAATTATAGAAATATTTTTGTGATTTTTTATCGCACGCTGCACAAATAAAATAATTATTTACACAAAACATATAAAAAGGGAGTTGGAGGGATCTCACCAAACCTGAGTTTCCGTCTACGCGTCGCGACCCATCCGGGGAGTCGCGGGGCGCTCACACGATGTGACTCAAATTAAAACTCAGACAAAAATTAACATCAAAAATATTAGTAATGGTTCTAAAAATTAATCAAGTAGAAATGAAATAAATATTAGGCAAGTCAAGCTATAATGATGAGACAAACACACCGAGATAATGATAACAATAAATATAACATGACAATATTAATAATGAATAAATCCAATAATGATGATAACAATAACATTAATAAATAATAATATAAAAACATAAAAATGAATGAGAACAAAACATGATAATAATAATAATTATAATAACATAATATCAATAAATATAAAATGAATATATAATAGTAATAATAATGATAACAAATAATAAGGTGTTAATGACTATGGTAGAGATGAACACAAATATAGTAACTATCTAATAACAATGGAAACTAGTGATAATGAAGGTCACATGGACACAATAATTATAATAGTGATAGAAAGGTGACAATATTGATATTAATAATAATGATGAGGGTTGAGCCAGACACTGCCGGCAAAAAGAACAAAATAAAATAGAAAAAGAACCACACAAATTAGTAGCCAAAAATATTAACAGTGGCCAACCTCAAAAAATTATATGTGACAAACAACATTATATTTGATGGCTAGAAGGTAAAAAACACCACCAATAACAAATAATATGCAAGTGATAAAAAATAAATAAGATCGGTCCAAGTGTTTACCCTCAGAAATTTTAGATCGGAAATGGGATGTCTCAATCCGTTCCCTTGTCGATTTTTTGATGATAATAATATTCAAAGAGAAATACAAAGTTCTAAATAAAATTTGAGAAAATATTTTTGAGGTAAATATTTTTGGAGGATGATTTGAACAAAGAGAATTGATTTTTCTTGCTCAAGATCAATCCCAAAATGAAGTATATTTCTTGAAGGAAAATCTAGAAATTAAAGTTTGAGAAGAAAAACTTAAAAGTTTTTTGAAGAAAAAAAGTAGATTAAAGCTTGAGAAAAAGAAAAAATGAACTTAAGAATTTTTTGAAGAAGAAAAACTAGTTTGCTGGAGATGAAAAAGCTAGAGAGGAAAGCAAAAAACCTTGAATAAAATGTTGCTGCCCTCCTTTGAAAAATGAGGGGAAAATCCTCTTAATTTGAAGTTTTGGCCAAAAATAAGAAGGAACGAAAAACCTTTCTATTTTTAGTTTATCAAAAACACACAAGAAAGCGAAAAAACTGGAGAAAATCAGACTAAAAAAAATGGAAAAGTCAGAAAAAAAAATCCAGAAAAGGACAGCACGGGCGAAGGCCAACTGGCCAAGTGGAGGGGCCAGGCCGCGCGCGCGCGAAGAGGTGATACCGTGCGTAGGCGCGCATGGTGAGGGCAACCGCGCGGGCGCCCCCGCCCTGCCTCGAGTGGCACTCGCAACACTTTTTTTTTTTTTATAAAAGCCTAAAATACACAAAATTAATATTTTTTTACCCTATTTTAATTTTTTTTTAAATATATATTTTTAAATATTTTTTTACAAAAACACAATTTCGACAAGGGAACGATTGATTCTCACTTTCTGGCCGAAAATCGGCCTTTTGTTTTCATCATCAGGTAATCATGATCTTGGACCGCCTCGGGACCCGGTGTCTGCAGTTGCCCCCAATTTTAGAGAACTTAGAACCCAGGTGCCTAAGTGAGCCAAAATTCAGGAAAGAAAGGAAAGAAACACGTACCTGAGGCGGTTGTCTTCCCGGTCATGCTAATGAAGTCATCTCCTTAAGTCGCCGTATAGACTGATGGACGATTTTAATCCTTCTGGGTGATGCGGCGAGTCTGCTCCAGACAAAACCCGAGAGTTGCTCTTCTGAGCTGCACCGAGTCTGCTCCAGACTTACAGAGTGCGAAGTTGTGTGAGATGTGTCTCCTCAAAGTACTAAGGGAATTTGCCTCCTCAGAGGACTTTGTGATTTTGCCTCCTAAGAGGACTTGGAAGATTTGCCTCCTCAGAGGACTTTAGGATTTTGCCTCCTCAGAGGACTTTGAGATTTTGCCTCCTCAGAGGACTTTGAGATTTTGCGTCCTCAGAGGACTTTGGGATTTTGCCTCCTCAGAGGACTTTGAGATTTTGCCTCCTCAGAGGACTTTGAGATTTTGCCTCCTCAGAGGACTTGGAAGATTTTGCCTCCTCAGAGGACTTTGAGATTTTGCCTCCTCATAGGACTTAGAGATTTTGCCTCCTCAGAGGACTTCAGATTTTGCCTCCTCAGAGGACTTCGAGATTTTGCCTCCTCAGAGGACTTTGAGATTTTGCCTCCTCAGAGTACTTTAGGATTTTTCCTCCTCAGAGGACTTGGAGATTTTGCCTCCTCAGAGGACCTAGAGAGATTTTTTGTTTTTTGCATTAATGTCACCTTGGCCTGTTTGTCTGGCGCGAGTGAGTGCTACTGTTGAGCTAAGATTTTTTTGGCCCCGCTTTCATGCGTGCTATCTTCATTTGGACTTTTCCCGCAATACTGTGTGCGCAAGAATATATACAAGAGATCGTGTATGCATGTATAAAATGCCATATGCTGATATAAGATGCATGCAAAATGGGTAGACCACGTCCTGAGTGGTGAAGGGTCCGTTTAGGGTACGGCTTTGCATTATCTGATGCCCCCAAGGATCTAGAAAAGAGTCTTCGCGGCTCAGGAATTCTGACCCATAACCCCCCCTCAAGGGGAACCATTACGCAGGCATCTTTGCCCCCGAAGATTCTGACTCATGTCTTGCATTATACCATCTGCTCGAGAGGATGTCATCTGAAAAAACCGTGGCCTTATCGCTCCAGGCGTTGGAAGTCATTGATTAAAGGTAGTGTGTCCCTCGTGGATTTTCACACTAGCTTTTCTTAGCGGGAAATGCGTCCTTGTCGGATTTTCACATAACCCTATGCCTTATTTTTTGCCTGGAATGGACCCAACCCAATCCAGCGGCTTTTATTTATTTCATTTTTTGTAGGGCAGACTGCCTGTCGCCAGGTTTTCACCTTGCCATTTGGCCTAACTTTTGCTTAGAGCGCCAATCATGGTTTTAATCTTTAACGGCCTTTTTTTTTTGGATGGGGGTGCCGGAGTCGTTACCGAAGATCTTTCGAATATAGTTGTTGCGCACTTACGTCTCTGATTGTGATTACATGAGCCTGATTCCCATGACGAAGGCGCCCTAGAGTTTGATAGCGGGATAAGCCGATTGATGCGCTTGAATGGGTGCCCTCAGGCACGACTGCTTATACATATCATTGCATTGCAGGTCAAAGATTACGCCTTCGTTTTCACCAGTATGCATAACTAGTGAGCGTTAAATCCCATAGTTAATAACAGGGCCCATCGGCTTAGGCATCTAGCCGGCAAGAGCAATGTGAAGTATAGCCATTTAGATTTTACTTTTTATAAAAGAACTAGGAAATGATGAGTTGAACTGCTTTTGTTTTATGTATTTGCAAAGACTTTGTATGTTTTCGTATGATTTCTCCATACATAATCGCCATTTAACACAGATTCAGAATGCAAAATCACATTTAATCAAAAAATTGGATCTTAAAAGCATCAGACTCCTGTTTCCAATCAGCCCTCTCGGGTTTTCTTGATTGGATATTTTCTCTCGAGCCTCTAATTTTTTACCAGAGTGCCTTTTTTCGGTTTTCACCCTGACGAGGCACCCAATTTTAGCAAGGCCGCCTTTTTTCGGTTTTCGACTTGCCGGGCATTTATTCTCTTTTTTTTATTATTTTTTAGTCTTTAGCCATGGACCTCCTTAGATCTGTTGATGTCGATCTAGCTCTTTGAACTTGCTCCCCTCACTATCTGTGGGGATGCTGCTTCCTTGGATAACAACTTTTCAAGAACGAATGGGTCTTCATATGTTGATCTGGATTCACCTCGTCCGACTGGAATGCCCATAGCTGTTTGCCCGAAGACCCAATCTTATCCTTCCGGCAGGTGCTTTCTGACTTTCTTCCTAAATGATCGGATAAGGTGTTTTCTGATGGATCTGATAGCGATAGCAATCTCGGAACCCATTTCTGTTTGACGTGCTTAGTTGCTGTAGCTATTACTTCCATGACTGCCCTTTTGACATGCTTCAACGGGCAGTAATGTTTTTTGCCTCATACGTCCAGGCATAAAGCGCGATTCTCGTAAAGGTTCTAATTGCAAACCCCAGAATGGGTCTACTCCATGACCTTCTTGGTCTTCCTCTTGTTTGTATGTCATCAGCTCATCTCTCATGCAACACATCCTCTATACTTATGGACTGGGCGGATGGCTTATGGATTACTCTTCAGGTCCTTTCAGTGGCAGGCGTGAGCAGTAGTAACACAAGAATATCCCTCGCATCGCGCATCCTCTATATTGATGAACTGATTGGGTGGCTTGTGGTCCAGCCTTTAGGTCCTTTTCAGTGGCTAAGAAGAATGGCAAAAGGCAGATACGCGTAGACTAACGGGACTTGAGCAAAGCTTGACCCCAAGTAACATTCCCTTGCCCCCTAATCAATTCTCTCTTTTCTTCTCTCTCTTTTTTTTTAGATTTTTTTTTTGGATCCCCAATTTTCTTTCTTTTGATAAGCTTCGCTCAAATGCCGAAGTCTACACATACATGAACCATTGGGACCATTGTTGTTCAATCTAGTTGGGTGTTGTATTTCAGTAAGGGCTTTGGCTCTGGTTCTGCTTGCGGGTTCCCCTTTCAACCATTTCTGTCTACTTCGGCTTGAGTTTTCTGAGATATGTTGGCATAGCGTGCTTGGCGGCTTCATAATTATCTTCTAACATGCCCTCATAGGTCCAGGCAAAGACTTTTATTTCATTTTTTTTCATTTTCTCTTTTACTCTCTCCTCAAGAGTCATAACATATGCTATCAAGATTTTCTTTGGAGTTTCCAAAGTTCCGAGATTAAATGGAATGGCATCATTTGAATCATTATTAAATGTGAATGTGTCACGATCTTACATAATGAAATCATAAGAAACATCACACAGATAAACGAAAATCATTCATTTCATTCAATAAAACTAGAATTAAAAATTGTCATCATTAAATAGTTCAGAAAATAAAAAAGAACATCTAAATGGATAACACCCTTTTGCTTCCACTAGCAGGGACGCCTTGGCTGATGGCCCATCACCGTCCATGGGAACTGTCTTCTTTCTCCACTTAGGTACTCAACCTATCTACCTCCCCCTTCGCTCTTTTGGGTCGGAGATCTGCTTGCTGTGAATGAGGTCTTGAACCCTGTCTCTTAAGGCCCGATAATAGTTCGTCAAATGTCCAATGTGCTGGTGGAATGCACAATATTGATCCGCTCTATGATTGGGATGCCCCTGACTGCTGGCGAGCCTCGCGGGTAATGGCTGCAACAACCCCCTCTTCACTAGCTTTTCAAAAACTCGCGACAAGGATCTGCCCAAATTAGAGTAACGTCTTTGGTTCCTTTTCGTGGATGACTCTCCCGTCCTCCTAGAATTACCCTTACTGTCATTGCGGATATCCGAGTTTGCATTTTTCAGAGCGCGCATCCTCGCCGGACCCCTATCCCCTTTAAGCATGATGTCACTTCCAGAGTAGGCCTTTTACCACCTCTTTGTCCAACTGGTAAATCAAGCAATTCTTTACCTCTGGGCTTAAAGGTACAAGGAGACGCTGTGGTTGCCATTGTATGGGTCATCTCGATAATGGCTGGCTCAGCCCGGTTAAAGGTAGCCGCCATTAATCGGGCTTGCAGGACTAGTCCATGGCATCTATTCTTTCCTTAATCATAGCTGATAACCTTCTTTCGAGCTCTTCAAACCTTCTATCAATCTCTTGGGCCAATAATGCACGAGTCTCCTCGATCTGTCGTGAAAGGCCAGCCATACCCAATCCCTAGTTAGAACCCTCCTATTTTCCTTCTTCCTCTTCCTCCCCACTTTCGTTGGTGGACCAACAACTTATCATCGCTATGGAAATCCCCCCTTCATCTTTCTCAGGGCGACTAACAGTGGCATATCCATTCCCATACAAGTATTGCAGAACATACCATTAAGGTAAGCTTGAACCAATCATGGTGTTATAAGCGGACTTCTTCTTACTTTCCCTCTTTTCAGGATCAGTGATCTGCCTGCTGTCGATCAAGTCCTGAATTTCATGCCTTAATCTTGCACATCGGTCCGTCATATGCCCCGTATGTTGGTGAAAATCACAATACTCACCATCTTTATGACCCGACTGTCCTTGGGTTTTGGCTGGCTTAGGTGGCAAGGGCTGCAGCTTTCCCTCCTTTTCTAGTTTCTTTAACACCCAGGATAAAGGTCGGCCTAAATTCGAGAAGTGCCTTTGGTTCACCCCTACAGTCGATACCTCAGTTGCCTTTTGCAGTCCTATCGCCGCTGCTGGAGCTTGCCCACTTATTTGCCCCCTAACTGTTATAGCCCTTGTTAACAAACCCTTCACCACTCGCCTTCTAGGCCATGCATTCACTCTCTGCCTCTTTGGCGATGTCTTTTAAAGACTCCCAATCTTTTAACCCTTTCATCTTGAGCCCTTCTCTTAAGTACGGGCTTGCATTTCTAATGAACAGCCTGATCTGATCTGTCGTATCAGGCTTTCTCTTCATCTCTATCACCCGATTCCTCCACCGAGTGAGATAGTCATGGAAGGACTCGCCAGGCTTCTGGTACAATAGCTCAAGGTCTTTCAAGGTAACCTCCATTCGGGTACTACAGTCATATTGCTTAAGGAATTCTTCTACCAGCAAATCCCAATCTTCTCCAAACCTTCTATCCAACCTGTGGTACCAATCGATCGTCGACCCCGTTAGACTGAGATAGAAATACTCCACCTTCTGCTTTTTTATCAGCCCTGTGTCTTTCATGATAAGGGCATACTGCTTAACGTGTGCAGAAGGGTCCGAAGTAGCATCGAACTTTGGCAAATCGGACATCTTGAACCTTTGGGGCAGTAGATCCTCCTCTTCCAGATCTATATCTTTAGAGATGACCCGCCTTCCAGCTGACAGTAAACAGGAGATGGCCTCAATCTTTTCCTCCATCTTCTCTACCACGTCATCCTCCACCTTGGGGACTCTTCCCCTCATAACTTGAGGAACTACGGGCTCACCCTCCTCCTCCTCTATGAAGTCATCTATCGGGCCTGAAATGTTCACCTTTCTCTGCTCAGCAGGTGCCTTTGCTCTAGGCTCAATAATTGGTGGTTGAATAGTAGCGACTGCTATACGAGCCTCCTCCATAATAGGTGATTCACCTTGCTCCATAGCAGGGGCCACAGATGGTGGTCCAGCACTTAGTGCCATCTAGGCGACGATGCTCCCCATCATGGCTAACATTTTCCTTTCAAAATCGTCAAATCTTTGTCCAAATCTTGCATTATTGACGCACCCACTTCTTGCGGTAGATCTGCCATAACCAACCTTGAAATCTCTGCCCACTACTTCAAACCCCGCTTGCTCCTCAGGCTACTACAGGGACCCCAAAACTCTGAGGTAAATGGTCTATAGTGGCTGAAAAATCCAAGGGGTTAGAATGATGCATGGATGAGATGTAATGCATGATCGTGCTATGCAGATAGTCCTCAATGCATGAAAGATTAGTAGATCACAGTGATATGATGCGATGCATGAAAAATTGTACGTGCGATGATATGTATACGTGAAAAAGATATGCAGACAAAAGGATATACACACACAAAAAAAAATTAAATGCATATGTGTTTATATATACATTTTATTTTATTTTTAACACGCAGGAATGATACGCGATGCATGAGCATGTTGTGCAGCATCAACAACCACATGTAAGCAAGTAGATCCTTCCAACCTTATCACTCCCACACACGAGGTCGTGCGGTCTCTTTCCTAGGTGGGCTTCATCCAAGGGTTAACAGGGAACCCATCGGACACGTATGGTGCACGGTAGAAAACCGACAGCATAATAGTCTTAATCTAATGCACACTCATATGTTTTGGCCACTACGTATTTTGGCAATTCAATCAAGTTAAGATGGGCTTACCGGGGCATGAAAGCCTTTGATAAAAGACCATTTTAAATTGGTTGATTTTATCTAATATGTGATGGCCCAGATCACAAGCATTGTATTAAGGAGCATGCTACCTAGGGGAAGTTTCTACTTGCCATTACATGGGCTTTGGCTAAGGTGGTTTTTCGGGCTACCAAAGCATGGTCCCTACCAACGGGTCTAGCTCGTCGTGAGTGTGATGACCGATTGGGTCTCCATTTGATATGCCAAAGGGCACTAGGCTTGGGCTGGTGATTATCCCTAACACTTCCCTACAATGAGTGAAAGAAGGGTCGTGCTTTGAGAATGCACCGAGGTAAAAAGGGACCAACTAGCTTATTTCTAAGGCTCTAAAATGTAATGTAATTTCGATGAGAGATAGAATTTTGAGTTTTAAAAACCCAATTATATTTTTAACCAAAGCACTTTCAGAGTAAAGTCTCAAACACAAACTCCCCAGTGGAGTCGCCACTGTGACACGCACCTAAGCCAACCTAGCAAGGGCCCTCGCTTGAGAATCCGCTATTGGAATTCGAGGGACTTGGTTTGCGTCTTTTGATCATGGGTGCCATGAGACATCATCGGTGTATCCCTCCCAATAGAAAATTGGGGAGAACAACCTAGTCTAATGACACCTAAAGGCACCTTTGAGGCATTTGGAGTCGCCACCCAATTTGCAAGAAATTGGGAAAAGGTTTCTCACCTCTAACAGTCTAAACCAAAGATATGGTGTCCGAAACTTCCCTCTTATTTATGCTTTGATTAATTATAAATGGGTTCTTAACCTCTTAAAATTATATCTCTCATCTCACGCGATCGATGCATTTAAATTAAAAGCACATTGCAAGCATATAAAGAAAAGCGGTAAAAAGCGATAAATGAAATAAATAAAGAAAGCGATAAACACACAAACACACAATTATAAGAGAAATCGGGGCGGAATACAACCCCAATAAAAGGAAACTGAAAATATAAGTGGGACGGAATACAATCCCCAAAATTAAATAGAATTGCCCCAAAATTAATTACAAGGGCCCAAAAAGAAATGAACCTAAACTTAAAACACTCACAAAATAAGAAAAAAGCATACATAAATCGGGGCATTATTTTGGGAACGTTGGTTCCTTCGCACTTGGTCAAAACTTAGGAACATTGGTTCCTACGCATTCATTTAAAGAGGGTTCGAAGAGTCATTTTGATTATTGAGTGAAAACCGGGATGAGTGATCCCATTTTTGGAAAAAATTGACTCTTCGTTTTAATGTGATATTTTTTATTATTGGGCTAAAACAAGGGACATTGGTCCCAATTTTATTAGTAAAAAATCCATTTTAATTATAGAAATATTTTTGTGATTTTTTATCGCACGCTGCACAAATAAAATAATTATTTACACAAAACATATAAAAAGGGAGTTGGAGGGATCTCACCAAACCTGAGTGTCCGTCTACGCGTCGCGACCCATCCGGGGAGTCGCGGGGCGCTCACACGATGTGACTCAAATTAAAACTCAGACAAAAATTAACATCAAAAATATTAGTAATGGTTCTAAAAATTAATCAAGTAGAAATGAAATAAATATTAGGCAAGTCAAGCTATAATGATGAGACAAACACACCGAGATAATGATAACAATAAATATAACATGACAATATTAATAATGAATAAATCCAATAATGATGATAACAATAACATTAATAAATAATAATATAAAAACATAAAAATGAATGAGAACAAAACATGATAATAATAATAATTATAATAACATAATATCAATAAATATAAAATGAATATATAATTGTAATAATAATGATAATAATAATTAATAATGATAACTAATAATAAGGTGTTAATGACTATGGTAGAGATGAACACAAATATAGTAACTATCTAATAACAATGGAAACTAGTGATAATGAAGGTCACATGGACACAATAATTATAATAGTGATAGAAAGGTGACAATATTGATATTAATAATAATGATGAGGGTTGAGGCAGACACTACCGGCAAAAAGAACAAAATAAAATAGAAAAAGAACCACACAAATTAGTAGCCAAAAATATTAACAGTGGCCAAGCTCAAAAAAATATATGTGACAAACAACATTATATTTGATGGCTAGAAGGCAAAAAACACCACCAATAACAAATAATATACAAGTGATAAAAAATAAATAAGATCGGTCCAAGTGTTTACCCTCAGAAATTTTAAATCGGAAATGGGATGTCTCAATCCGTTCCCTTGTCGATTTTTTGATGATAATAATATTCAAAGAGAAATACAAAGTTCTAAATAAAATTTGAGAAAATATTTTTGAGGTAAATATTTTTGGAGGATGATTTGAACAAAGAGAATTGATTTTTCTTGCTCAAGATCAATCCCAAAATGAAGTATATTTCTTGAAGGAAAATCTAGAAATTAAAGTTTGAGAAGAAAAACTTAAAGGTTTTTTGAAGAAAAAAAGTAGATTAAAGCTTGAGAAAAAGAAAAAATGAACTTAAGAATTTTTTGAAGAAGAAAAACTAGTTTGCTGGAGAGGAAAAAACTAGAGAGGAAAGCAAAAAACCTTGAATAAAATGTTGCCGCCCTCTTTTGAAAAATGAGGGGAAAATCCTCTTAATTTGAAGTTTTGGCCAAAAATAAGAAGGGACGAAAAACCTTTCTATTTTTAGTTTATCAAAAACACACAAGAAAGTGAAAAAACTGGAGAAAATCAGACTGAAAAAAAATGGAAAAGTAAAAAAAAAATCGAGAAAAGGACAGCACGGGCGAAGGCCAACTGGCCGCGTGGAGGGGGCAGGCCGCGCGCTCCTGTGCGCTCGCGGTGAGAAGATACCGCGCGCAGGCGCCCGCGGTGAGGGCAACCACGCTAACAGGTGCGCATAGTAGGCCAGCTCCGTGCGCGCGCAGTAGGCCAGCTCCGCGCGGGTGCCCCTGTGTGCTGGGGCGGCCTGCCGCGCGGGCATTCCTGCGCGCTGTGGCGCGGCCGCGGGTGGCACTCGCAACACATTTTTTTTTTATAAAAGCCTAAAATACACAAAATTAATATTTTTTTACCCTATTTTAATTTTTTTAAAAATATATATATTTTTAAATATTTTTTTACAAAAACACAATTTCGACAAGGGAACGATTGATTCTCACTTTCTGGCCGAAAATCGGCCTTTAATTTTCATCATCGGGTAATACTGATCTTGGACCGCCTCGGGACCCGGTGTCTACACCAGGCCTTCAAGCAGTTAGGGGGGACAGTTTCTGACACCTTGAGCTTCATGAGGACGTGCACCCAGCCCTTCCTGGACGGCTACGCTCAGGTTAGGTTCAGACAGACTTACGCTTCTGGGGCCGGACCATCTGCGCCTCAGCATCCACCTCCGACTCAGCCAGTTCCCCCTCCACCTCAGCCTGAGCTGATTCACCTCTCGGATGATGAGGACCCGGATGAGGAGCTCACAGACTACCCGCCATCATAGTCATTCAGGGAGTTTTGATGACATTCTTTTTGTATTTTGTTCATTATTGTCACGGTTGTATATACATTGTACAAAAGTTGATGTTAGTGGAAAACTTTTATTCCCAGCTTTGTATATTTATTTATTTATTTCTATCTTTATTTATGCTTTATTCGCATTAAAGATGATTGTATGCTGTTATACCCATTCATATCAAAAGTTAAAATGATCATATGACGAGAAAAATGATAAAAGGCAATACAATGATACAAAACATGATGAAAATAATGATAATGAGATGACAAAAAGGAGGATAAATAATAAAACCAAATCATTTATGAGCATATTGAAAGGGAATAACTCATACATGAATTAACAAAATCCTTTGCCATACAGGGACATTACTTAACATCGGTCCAAATACGGACATCAATCACAATCTGAGGACAGACAGATCGAACGTCATGACCTCCCAAATCACTCAACCAGAGAACACTGCTCTTCACACCGGGATTGTAGCCAGAGAGTGCTACATCTCACAGTTCACGCGGCAGCCAGAGAGTGCTACGCGCCTTGCAGATCGGATGGGGGTTAGCAAGGGAACTTCACCTCGAGATTGTAGTCAGAGAGCACTGCATCTCACAGTTCACGCGATAGCCAGAGAGTGTTACGTGCCTTGTAGATCGAATGGGGGTTAGCAAGGGAACTTCACCTCGAGATTGTAGTCAGAGAGCACTGCATCTCACAGTTCACGCGATAGTCAGAGAGTACTACGCACCTTGCAGATTGGATGGGGGTTTGCAAGGGAACTTCATCTCGAGATTGTGGTCAGAGAGTACCACATCTCACCAATTGAAGTTGCAGTTAGAGAACACTGCTCTTCACCCCGAGACTTGTGGTCAGAGAGTACCGCATCTCACAAATTGAGGTTGCAGTTAGAGAACACTGCTCTTTGCCTTGAGATTGTAGTCAGAGAGTGCTACATCTCCCCGACCCCGCGTGAGCCGAGACGAGGCCAGCAGAAACAATCGAAGCTGCAGTCATAGAACACTGCTCTTCCCACTGAGGTCATAGCTAGAGAACGCTGCATCTCACCAATGCCTTATAGGTCGAGACGAGACCGGTAGGGACGTTTCCATCCATTGAGCAGACTGAGACGAAGTCTACCGGATGAGGGACACGGAAGGTAAGAATCGCCATAGGTACGCTTTTCTTCCTTTTTTTTTGTTCCTTTCTCTGAATTTTGGATCATCTAGGCACTCGTGCGCTAGTTTTCCCCAAAATTGGGGGCAACTGTAAGCACCGTGTCCCGAGGCGGTCTAGATTGGAGATTACCCAATGAGGAATCAACGTCTGAGTCCGTACAGATTCGGAGGTTTTGGTCCCCTGCTTCACGAGAAATGTGTTCTTTCAGTCTTCGTAGGAAAGAGGGAGGAAACGGGATCGTCTTTTTTTTGGGGTCAAAAAGTCTGTCAAAGGCAAGACCGTCGCTCGCTGCGGGTCACCGATGGTGTAACACCCCGTTATCCCCGTTGGAGGGATATCGGAATGCCACGCGGACAAACATATAAACGAATCCAAAGCATACTAATAAATAAAATAAAAGATGAAATATAAAGAAACTTTTAATTATATAGCAGTAAATCCTTTAACATATATCATATCTATATCGTTTTTACAAAAAGGGCTCGTAAGCAAATACATATACAAAAATAATTGTTCCTTTACAAAAGATTCACTTTGCTATTAACAAGCCATGTACAAAATAACAGCGGAAGACTCAAAAATAACTTCATCCAAAAAGACTTCTAGTGGTCGACCTGCAGATATCTGACTCCTAATCGAACTCGCCACCTGCACGGGAAAATAGCCCGTGCTAAGCGATAACGGTTAGTGGGGAGGAACAAAACAAACTAACAATATACATATACAATATTTACAACAATAATATATAATCTCACTGCAACATAAACGTTCAATAGAATTATGATTCAAAATCAAAGGCATCAAAGTTACATATAAAAATATTCCATGTTCTTTACTTGGCATGCATAAATATACATTACAAGCAATTAACTACTCAATTCATATTTAGGATCAACGTAATTCTCACCATTCTAAGTACACAGATACTAGGTGCATATCATAAAGTTATGCTAGAATTCAATTGCCTCATATACTTGTAATCGTGTCAATATGCATCTCAACATGTGCCACACAATTTAACATATAGCCTGATTAGTCTGAAAAACCATTTAGAAGTGGATGCGGTCCATTGGATACTGATAGAACACAGTATCCCAAGCATATAGAGACATAAGTCTCAAACATGTGATTTTTCATATAGAGACCGAAGTCTCACATTTATTTTCCATATAGACCCAAACGGGGTCGAAACAAGGATCCAAACGGACCCACCTATAACGTTTTATCATATAGCAGCTGCACACACACCCTGACCTAAGTAAGCGCTTACTTATCCACTACTATGACTTATTCAGGCTTAAAGACACTACTCAAAATCATTTATAACTCATGTAAACATGTATATTGATCAAATTCAGAAACATTTAAATATATCCAAATATCAATTACTGGAAATAATAAGGACATATAACTCACATTGAAATAATCATGTTCATGAAATTTATCAACAAGTAAATCATGTACATCAATTATTAATCATGTATATAATCTCAATATTAACCAATTATTAAAAATATAGTACAGATATTTAAACCCAAACATATGTCATATAGTGGAAACCCCTAAAAACCAGAAGCTTAAAACTTTACTTTTTGGAAAAACAGGGCAGCAGGAGGAAGGCCAGTCACGAGTCACCTTGGCAATGGTATCTCGTGACACTGGCTTCATGCGAGCGCCAAGCAAAACAGGGGCAGTCACGAGCCGTGACCCTCCGTCACGCCTCATGACGCCTGAGAGGAGAGGGGAGGTCACGAGTTACCTGGACAGTGGTGACTCGTGACACGCAGGGAAGGGGAAAGGTCACGTAGCGTGACTCTCCGTCACGTCTCGTGACTTCCCAGGGAAGGAGGTCACGGCGTGATGCTCCATCACGTCACGTGACCTTCTTCAGGGAAGAGGTCACGGCATGATGCTCCATCACGTCTCGTGATCTTCTTCACACACTCCTTCTTCTCATAATTTCCAGAAAAACGTGAAAAACCAGAAGATCATGAAAACAGAGTACTTCCTATATTCAAAACCCCAGCTTACCCAAAACCATTTTTCATGCAATGATTAATCAAACACATAACTTCAAGTATCCAAAGCACATTTACAGCAATCTTAGCATAAATCATATACATTTATCAGTTAAACAGAGGTAATACCAGAATCTCCATGTCCCAGGTTTTCACATTCAAACACATGCATATACATTCCATTTACATTCTTTTCTACTGAAATCATGCATACACATTGTATTTCTCATACATTTTGATAACCAAAAACACATAAATATCAATCATAGAAGAACGGCAATCAGGATCCAAATATGAGAAATGACAGACACTCCCAAACCTGATAATGAAGCTCAAAAATGACCACTGAAACTCTCAATCCACCACTTTATCTTTTCCTTTATCTTTCTTCTTTTCTTCAATAGATTCCATGAACCGACAAATAAAACCCGATATTAATCCAAAGAAACAGCAATGAACATTCCTAAAAAAAAAAAATGGAGAACCACATGAAACTGACAGTCACTTACCTTCTGAAGCTTCTTCCAAACCCCAAACCCTAGCTCCACAATGAAAGAACACACATGCAAATGGGAAAAGAACAGAAAATGGAGAGGGGAAGGAATGGCTAACGTGAGAGAGAGCAAGAGAGAAAGAAACTAAAATCTGATTGCTTCTTACAGAAGCTACAAAAATTCCTAAAATCCTCCTTTCTCTCTCCCACATATATACACCCACCTCTCCACTTGGCACACATGCACAGGTTCACGCAATCCACTTATCCTTCTTTTACCATTGCACCGTAATCTTCTAATAGGTCCTTCTTAATTTCTTTTTACTCACTAAACTAAAAATCTGAAATTAATACTATAATTCCTTGCAATTTAATCCTCTTTCCTCTTGCAAATTACCCACTTGCCCTTAACTTACCCTTGTAACAATTACCAATATATCCATATTTTTCAATTAAAGTTGCCAAATCCAATTAGGCCACTTTTGGGGTGTGACAGATGGCCTATGTGATATTCCGACGCCCGTCGGAGGGACCTGATTTCCCGGAGCACACAACCTTTTCGACGCCCGTCAATGAGAGTTGCAGGCCCGTCGGTTGAATCCTTGTGTCAGTAGGATTAAACCGACGCCCTTCTGTGGAACCGACTCCCGTCGGTCACCCCTGGCCTATAAAAGCTTTCATTTCACACCAAGAAAAGGGTTGGAGAAATTTCTAAAGGGGAAACTCTATCAAAATTAACACTTATTTTCTCTCTCTTCCAACAAACACAAATCTTAAGAAATCTCTAATAGTTTAAGAATCAAACCATTAAAAAGGAGCTAAATCTAATTAGTTTTTCTAAGGTTTTGATTCCAAAATTCAGTCTTTTGAAGGATCAAAAAGGAAATAATCTATTTTCATCATTCTTGACCTTTTATTTTGTCTTCTCGTGGAGTGTGCGGGACTCTGATCGACACCAAAAATCCAACCAAGATATTATCTGAGGGTAAATATTCCGGACTTCTTCTTCGTATTACTTCATCTTTATTTCTATTCTTGTTTTTTCGACTTCTTTTCATTTCGTTTTTGTGGTAAAAATATGTTTTTGCTTTAAAAATATAGTTTCGCTGTCATTTTTTTGAGACAGCGGTGACCGACGGGTCATCTGTTTCACCGATGCCCGTCGGTCACCCCTCCCACAGACGCCCTCTCTCGAGTGAGCGACGGGACACGTCGGTCACCTTGACTGACTCCCGTCGGTCACTCGGCAGTGGCCATCCCTGGGTTCTGTCTCTATATTTTCAAACCCCCCTTTTCTTTTCCTTTTGCTATCTCTCTCAAGTCTTAGAGCTTTATTTATATTGCGCCTTTTGTATATTAACACCCATTAACCTTTTGTGAGCATATATGTTTTTCTTGGACTGTCCTGAGCTCGAGGGGCAATCTACCATGCTCGGAGGATCCCGTCCAGTTTAGTTTTGTAACCTTCTTAGTTATTTCATTCATTTGTTTATTTATTAATTATTTTATGTACATGAATATACCCTTTTGTATCTCGCTAAATATAAAAATTTATGAATGTTTTATATTTAATAAAGAGAGATTTTCATAAAATTAAGGACCCGATGTCCTATTTTTCATCCGATGAAAAATTTCCACAATAAAAACATCATTTTTATAATAAATGCATGCGGGGACCAAAGTCCTCAAAATAAATAATCTCCCATCTTATGTATGTATTGCACATTTATAAATGGGAGTTGTATTCTGCTCCTAGTGTTATTGTAATTTTTTGATTTAATATTCCTTTATTTATCTATCACTTTAACACGTGAATAAAATGCGCTTTTAATTAAATTGCATCGTGTGGAGAGAGAGCGAATTAATGAGTTCAAAATTTAATCATAAAATGATCGAGGTAGAAATAGATGAGAAGTCCCGAACCCAGCTCTGGTCTTTGGGCTCAACGAGGCGAGAGGTCTTTCCGATCACTCATTGGAACCTCCAAGACACCTCTTGTGTCCTTTTCAAAGACTCAATCAATGGATCCTAGGCTCCAAGGGAGAGAGGTTCACCCTCCAAGACCCCTTTTGGTTGGCCCAAAATGGATACATGCGTTGTCTTAGGCTCTCTGAGGCGAGAGAAACTTTCCCAATGTTTTATTGGGTGGCGACTCCATGAAACCTCCTTGTTGCCCAAAATAGACGCACTTGTAAATATCTTTACAAGTTGCCAACGGATCCTCATTTGCCTGATCGCCCTCAAGCGGGCGGTCAGAGGGGCGGCCACGGGGTCCGGCGCGCATCACAGGGCGATGAACCGAAGACCTCTCAGGGGGCAATGAACCGAAGACCTCTCAGGGGGCAAACGATCGATGAACCGCAGACCTCTCAGGGGGCAATGAACCGAAGACCTCTCAGGGGGCGATGAACCGAAGACCTCTCAGGGGGCAATCAACCGAAGGGCTCACAGATAGCACCGCTTCAACAAGCGAAAACACATCATGGTAATAACCACCATCTAAGAATTCTCCAGTTCGGAAAGACGGCTGACTCAGGCACTTGTCTCTTTCCTTTTCTTCTTTGAGTTTAGGCTCACCTAGACACTAGTGTACTAGAGTCCCCTAAACTGGGGGCAACTGTAGACACCGGGTCCTGAGTCAACCTGAATCGAAGTTACCCAATGATGATAATTGCCTTCACAGGCTAAAAAGGTTAAAAGTGATGATTTTCTCGTCAAATTTACATTTTAGAGTGAAAAATTGGAAAATAATAAAAAAATATTTTAAAAATTAATTTTGAAAAATGGAGGCATAAAATTATAGTGTTTTTAGTCAATTTAAAAATTTTAAAAAAAAAAGTCTTCGGATCGCGAGTGTCGGGTGCGGCAGCGCGCAGGCGCGCTGGCACCCAGCTCGCGGGCGCCTAGGCGCGAAGAGGAGACGCTGCTGCGCGCAGCGTTGTGTGCGCTGGAGCGCGCGGTTTCCGCGCAGCGTAGCTGCGGGAAGCCCGTCCCCCTATAGCGACGGGCTTCCCTCCTGCCCGTCGCTATAGGGTCTGATACCCTCTTTTCCGATTTTTTCACCCTTTTTTCCGATTTTTTCACCCAAAAATCTATTTTTTATCCCATTTTTTTAGGGTTTTTGAGTTCAAATTAAATTTTAAAATATTTTCTTAGATAATTAATTAATAAAACTTGATTTTATTTGTTAAAATAAATTTGTTTTTCTTAATTAAATTAGGGCAACTTTTTTTATCTTATAAATACTTTATGATGAAAAATCAAACGGAGAGCCTCCACATTTTTTTAAACTTGAAATTTCCAGAATTCTTCTTCTTCTATTTCCTCTTCAAAAAATTTTAGATTTCTCTATTAATTAATAAGATTTAATTGAAATTAAAAAATCAATTTTCAATTCTTAACTATTCCAATTAATTTCTTTGTTTTTCTTCCATAAACACAAAAATTAATCATCACTTTGAAATCAATTTCTTTTAAATTTTAAGCATACAAATTAATTCCTTTGTTTTCTCCATAAACGAAGAGAATTAATTTTATTGCTACATTATTTTTTCAATCAAGTTTCCAAGAAAATCGTCACTTTTCCTTCATCGAATCCGACTCTGAGGGTAAATATTGTAGGCTCAATTTCTATTTTATTTTTTTATTTTATTTAATTTATTCATGTATATTTTATTGTTTTTATTAATTTATTTATTATTTTCATTTATTCATTTGTTTTGTTGATTTTATATTTGTTCTATTTAATTGTTTATATATGGTTTGATTTTTATTCATGTGAATATTGTTTTCTTTTAACTCCTAACATGTAAATGATTTTATTTTGATTCCTCGTTATTTTTAACATGTAAATAATTAATTAAATTAAATTAATCTTTTTGCCATGTAAATAGTTTGTTTTAATTATGAACACATCAATTAATCATGTCATTGTTTTAATTATTTTTATCATTCTTTTGTATACTAATTTTTATTATTCTTCTTATCATTGTTACATGATTTATTTATTATTATTTGTTTATTTATTCATTTATTATTTTTCACTTTTCATCATTATTTTCATCATGTGTATATTTTCATGTACTAATTAATTAACATGTTTTATTTTATTTTTATCACATCATTTAATCATTCATCATATATAATGCATGTTTCTCATTTATTTTGGTTTGTTAACATTTTGATTCAATTATCATTCTTTTCATGTCATCTTATTTTATTTTTATTTGTTATTCATTATTTTGTATGTTTAATTGATTTAATTGATTTAATTGATTTAATTACTAACATTATTTTATTTGTATTTTGTTTTTTTTATGTCTAAACTCATTTTTTGATTGGCCGTTTTTGCGGGTCCTACGGGGAAGTCCTACGGGGAGGTCCAAAAGGCTCGCTCGGAATATTTATTTTTCTTTATTTATAATATTTTGTTTATTTGGCTTTTTTTTAATTTATTTTTGCCATATAATTTTCTTGTAAAATTGTTTATTTAGGCCCGCTAGAAAGAAAGTCACTAAACCATTTTTATTAATTAACTTGGTATTTTTCCTAAATAAAAATGGGATCAATGTCTCAATTTTCTCCATCCAAAATCATCCCATAAAAATTGTTTCATAATAATATGCATGCGAGGACCAATGTCCTCACCATTAATGAATATCTCGATTTATGCATGATCTGTATTTTATTTACAATGGGCGTTGTATTTCGCCCCTAGTTTTATTGTAATATTTTTACATGTGCTTTATTTTTACTTATGCTTTTACCGCTTTTCTTAAATGTATGTTGTGCGCTTTAATTAATTGCATTAAATGTATGGGAAATGGGATGAAATAATAAATTCAAAACTCGATTATAAACTTAACGAAGGTATGAATAAATGAGAAGTCCCGAACTCACTCTAGTCTTTGGGGCTCAATGAGGCGAGGGGTCTAGGACTTCCAAGACACCTCTTGAGTCTCACCAAAAGACTTAAATTTACAATCCTAGGCTCCAGGGGGTAGAGGCTGAGGCCTCCAAGATTCCTCTGGCTAGCCCAAGATGGATATGTATGCGCCGTCTTAGGCTCGCTGAGGCTAGACGACCCTTCCCAATATTCTATTAGGTGGCGACTCCAAGAAATCTCATTGTTGCCCAAAATAGACGCACTTGTAAATACTTTACAAGTTTTATGAACCTTTCCTGATCACCCTAAAGCGGGCCCTCGGGAGGATACGAGGTTTGGCGCGCATCACACAACCCCCATTATAAAAACAATATATAAATCATACAGCAATCGGGATATTCATTGGAGTGAGGACATTGGTCCTGCCATGCATATTTGTTACAAACTGATTTTTAAGAAGTGTCAATTTGTTGGTTAAAAATAGGACATTGGTCCACAGCTTTCGAGAAAACCCCAAATTAATTACTATAAAATATTTGGCCCTTTTCACTTTAGCCACATTGAAATAGTCTTAATAATAACATGAATAAAAGGCAAGGGTAAAGAAAGAACCCGGATGGAAATCCCCATATTGGCGCGACCACCATCGTTTATAACTCCAATTCCAAAATGGTCAGAAAATAACTCATAGGAATAAACATGTCAGTGTCAAAAATTGTGAATAAAGTAAAGAAAAGGAAAATAATAAGAAACTTTAGAAGAAATGAGTTAAAAGATAAAAAAAGTAAAAAAATAACTTAAAAACATGGGGATTTGCCTAGGGACGGCCTTCTGCACGTCGCCGATGGGCGTCCCTAGTGTGACCGGCGGACGGAGTGGAGCGTCACTTACATCCCGTCTCTCAGAGCAGAGACGGGCGTCGGTAACCACTCTGCCCGTCGGTCACCTCAGATTGATAAAAAGAAATTAAAATAAACTCTTCAAAACTTCAATTAAAATTCTTAAAAAAAATTGTTATTTAGAGAATGAAAACAATTAATATAAGTCAATTAAATCGAACAAGTATTAATCCAGAATGTTTACCCTCGGATTTTACCTTTTTGGGTGAATATCGAATGGTTTCGGTCCCCGCGCACTCCACAAGGATCAAATAAAAATAGATCAAGGCAAGAAAATTTATATTTTTCTTTCTTGAAAATTTGATAGCGATCGAGTATTTAAATTAGCTGTATTGATGGAAACGAATGAATTTCGTTACCTCAAATTGGCTTAATTCGCAAGAAAAACTTGAGGAAACCAATTAATTGGAAGAATTTTTATCCAATAAAATTCTGAAAATAAATAGAGATTTTATAGATTTTTGGTAAATTGCTCACAAACAACCTTTTCTAAAAAATCCAATCTCTCAAAAAAAAATTGTTAATTTTCTCCACCAAAAATTTGTCAATTTCCTCACAAAAATATGTCAAACTTTCTAACCCCCAATAATGAATTTTACTTCCCAATTTATAGAATTTTTGGAGATAAAATAAGATAAGCATCAGTTTAAAGTTTGAATTTTAAAAGGAGTTTTAAAATTTAATTTTTAACCAAAACTTATCCCCATTTGAAAGATTTGAGATTAAATTTTATCAAATTCGGCATTATCTGATCAGATCCACTACCGACGGGCATCCCTGCAACTACCGACGAGCGTCCCTACTAAGGGCATGCGTGGAAATTTGGATACAGACGGGCCAAAATGTGGGACTAGGGATGGGCGTCCCTACTCAGACACGTGTCCGTCCCTAGCTACAGACGGGCCGTAATGCGGGACTAGGGACGAGCGTCCCTACTCAGACACGTGTCCGTCCCTAGCTACAGACGGGCTGTCCCTACTATGCATAGAGACGGGGATCACCCCAAGTAGAGACGGGCGTCCCTACTCAGACGGCCATCCCGTCTGTGGAGTAAAACTTCCAATTTCAAGCAAAATCTCCCAAACTCTTTCAAAACCTCACGCTATAGAGAAAAAGATTTTAATCCTTGTGAAACCGAAAGACGAAAACCTCTGAATTCCATCCATTTATCCGAAAACCAACGTGGATCTCTTCATCGGGTAACTCTGACCTGGACTGCCTCAAGACCCGGTGTTTACAGTTGCCCCGAATTTTGCGGAAACTAGTGCACTAGTGTCTAGACGAGCCAAAATTCAGAGAAGAAAGGAAAGAGACGCATACCTGAGGTAGTCCTTACCTTTTGCCGGGGAAGTAGCGATACATCGAGTCTGCTTCAGACTTACAAAACGCGAGGATTGCTCTCCTGAGCTGCACCGAGTCTGCTCCCGACTTACAAAGTGCGGATGGTGATGCGTCGAGTCTGCTCCAGACTTACAAAACACGAGGGCTGCTCTCCTGAGCTGCACCGAGTCTGCTCCAGACTTACAAAGTACGGATAGTGATGCGCTGAGTCTACTCCAGACTTACAAAATGCGAGGGCTGCTCTCCTGAGCTGCACCGAGTCTGCTCCAAACTTACAAAGTGAGAAAGTGATGCGCCGAGTCTACTCCAGACTTACAAAACGTGAGAGCTGCTCTCCTGAGCTGCACCGAGTCTGCTCCAGACTTACAAAGTGTGGATAGTGATGTGCCTCGCTGTCCTCGTCTCGGTATGCGCGGTGACTAATCTGCCCCGCTAGCCTCATCTCATCCTGCGTGGTGTCTGATTTATATCGCTAGTCCCGTTTTAAGTTTACGAACTTTCCTTGCTAACCTCCATTCAATCGGCAAGGTACGATTTTGATCTGTTAATTCTCATCTAATATTGAATGCGATCTTGAAGGATATAATGTTTGATCTGTTTATCCTTCCTTTTAACTGCTGGTCATTTTTGAATTGGTGTGAAACCATGTTCCTATATTATAAGAGACTCTTGTTAATTCTCACACAAATTAACTTGATTGGTAGATTTACGAATATTTTTATGTTGCCCTTTATTATTTATCATCCTGTTTACTATATGATCAATTGTCTTTTTCCTTCTTTTCTCTCTCTTTTTTTTAAGAAATTTAAATCGTGAAGAAATAACATGCAAATTTAACAGGTTAATCCATAAATGTTTTTCCACTAAAAGATTAAATTTTGTACAATATACAGATGTGATTACAACAAAAAGTATAAACACAAAGCTAGAAGAACTCCCTGAACAATCTATAATGGCGCACAATCTGAGAGCTCCTCTGGATCATCATCATCATCATCATCTGATAGATGAACTAGCTGGCCTCATGATGAAGAAGCAAATGGTCCCGCATCTAGAGCCGAACCCCGTGGCCTCTCGAAAGCCCGCTTTAAGGCGATCAAGAGAGGTTCATGAAACTTGTAAGGTATTTACAAGTGCGTCTATTTTGGGCAATAATGAGGTTTCTTGGAGTCGCCACCCAATAAAACATTGGGGAAGGTCGTCTAGTCTCAGCGAGCCTAAGACGGCGCATACATATCCATCTTGGGCTAGCCAGAGAGATCTTGGAGGCCTCAGCCTCTACCCCCTGGAGCCTAGGATTGTAAATTTAAGTCTTTTGGTGAGACTCAAGAGGTGTCTTGGAAGTCCTAGACCTCTCGAAATCGGTTGTGTGTAGCAAGTGATAAAGAGTTAAGAAAGAAACTGTTGTATGAGGCTCATAATACAGTCTTTACTATGCATCCAGGTGGCAATAAGATGTATCAGGGTTTGAAACAATTTTATTGGTGGCTTGGTATGAAGAAAGATGTGGTTGAGTATGTTTCTAAGTGCTTGACCTATCAGCAAGTGAAAGCGGAACATCAAGTTTCATCGGGTTTGTTGAATCCTATTCCGATTCCACAATGGAAATGGGATAATATTACCATGGATTTTGTCACGGGTCTTACGATGACATCTTAATAGCACGATTCTGTATGGGTAATTGTTGATCGGTTTTCCAAGTCGGCCCATTTCATACCGATTAGACTTGATTACTCTATGTGTAACGCCCATTCTCGAATACACAGCTAGTACAGCTAATGGAGTCGAGAACGGTCATTACACGATAGTCACTCCTCATACACATGTATAGTCTAAACGCATACAAAGATTTCATGCAAATAAATTTTTGCTTCCATCACATTCACATGCAGCCAATCGTCTATATTCATCATACGCTTGCTCATGCATTTGTGCTTACACATACACTTATACAAGCTTAAATATTACAGACTTGGTTGCTTAATATATTACACCCTTATTGCTATCCAAAATAATAATTACATGACAAAAAGAAACACAAGTCTACCCAAAAACCAACACTATCAAAAACCCCAGTGTGTTGACCTTGCCAATGCGGGACTGTCCTTCAAATCACCTCGCTTCAGAACCTACACGGATTAAGAAAACCCGTGCTAGGCGATAACGCTTAGTGGGGAAACAATACAATATATATACACACATTTCATAACATGTAAATTGTTTGAGGCATATTTTAACTTCTTAAGCTTCATATTCAGTGGATGTGTATTTATGTGTTTACATTCATCATTGCTTTGCTATACTTATCAGGTATACATATTAATCATGTTTCTACAATCATGCCTTTTAACCCACAATAGCATGCACATAATATTGTCATGACATCCACACATCTTGAGTTCACACAATATATACTCATACTGAAGAATCATATTCACGTAATCGCATTGCATGACAAATCTTAACACATCTCATTCATATTCTCATTGTTATAGCATTCTTTACATTATCACAATATTATTGTCATTATTAACTTTGCCTGCAACTCAAAGATACGGATAACGGGTATCGCATTGGTACCCCATGGGTACATTAATCACATTTGTATCCGTAGATACATCACATTCGCATTGGTACCCTAAGGTACAAAATCCACATTGGTACCATCATGGTACATTATCCACATATAGAAATCCAGCAAGGATTATACACATTGTTTTCGCATTATGATTCCCAAGGAATCAGACACATTGAACGCATTGGACTGCAGCACTTTGACCCTATAGGCATGCCTATCTATTCACTACTTGACTCGCAGGCTAATTATTATTTCCAATTATCTGTCTATCATTCACAATTCGCATTGTTCATATAGTCATATGAAATAGCTCATAACGCATAATAGCTCACACATGTTTGTAAGCATACAATCATGTTCACATTCCTCTCCAAAGTACACATTCATATAGTTCATAATCACTTCACAAGCTAAAAGCATTTAATCACATTTATCATTATCATAATACAATCACTCATTTATCCGCATGAACCAATATAACATCCTTAAATATCTTGCATAATAATTCATTCTAGTAACCTCTATATCAATTCATGCTCATGGCATCACTCAGTCAGGTACTAATTAAACACACGTATAATAATTCACATAGTATAATTCATACTAATGGCATTGTACATTCTCATGACAAGGCTCCTTCTCATGTTAAAATCCAAGCACATAGGTTATTTATCACATATGTAATTACTTTGCTTTATGATGCAATCAAGCTTAGTTAGGCTAATCATGCATCTCTAATTAGCATAGTCACATGTTCGTATGATCATCTCAATTATATGCTTATATACTTCATTTATCATATTCACATCCATGGTTTTTCATCCTTATTTATACCCTTTCACATACTTAATTCATCACCCTTAGAACACTTAAAGCTCATACATATTTATATACATTAGCATGCATAGTTCATCATGCTTAAGATACTCATTTTATAATGATAAACATGGATTGGACAAGCTATGGGAACTCGTAGTGAAGTTCGGGTGTATTTCGGGAAGAAAAACACTCTAAATAGACAAAACAGGGAGGGGTCACGGTGGTAACCACTTGGTTGTCACCGTGAGGTCCATTTGCATGCGATTTTGCCCTCTCTGAGCACTGGTCATGGTGGTAATGAATTGGTTGCCACTGTGACGTACTAAATTAAGCAAAACAGAAGCTAACTTTCGAGACTGGTTCACACCACAATTTTGTACAGCCCAAACGGATGTCTTACACTCAATTTTAGGCAAAGGTCCCTTCATAACATTTCTTTCTCTATGTCTTATCTTTCAAATGGGATAGGTTTCAGGTCAATCGAACTTTTAAATCAACAGATATCTATTAATCAATATAGACTGTTCCAGTGAGCCCGTCCAGGTAGATTCACTTCTGTTTTTGCAATGTTTCAGGCTCTTAGAGTCAGAATTGGTTCATGGTCATTCTTAAACTTTTATAGGTATGGAAGTCATGGTTCAAAAGGTTCAAGAATAACTCAATTTGGAGTTCGTAAACTCTGGTTAGGACCAAAACACTATACAGAGGTCTAGTGACATATAAACAGAATTGTTCCCTAACTAGGGTTCATGCTTTGGGTTGATCTCATAGCAATTCAATCCACAATTTCAACTCACATCACTTACATATTTCAACTATACCCTCTATCAATTAGCACATAAACACAAACAAATTCTCAAATACAGAACCATGCATCTTTTAATCATAAAAGTCCCAAACAACCCAACACATACACTCAAGCAACTTAACACATAAACACATGTTTCCCAAACCTTCTCTCCTTAGCTCCTTAGAAGTCACTTAGTCTCTTGATCAATCACCTTCTCTTTTCCTTTGGTTCCCTTCACTTCCTCAACTACAATTCCAAACCAAATTTCCAGAATTGGATACCAAATATCAATTCCAATTCAACCAAAAGAGAAAGGGTAGAAGTAGTTGAACAATCCAATAGTTAAGCACTTACCTTGTTAAAGTAGAACCTTAGCAATCCAATTCAAATATCATCTATCTTCAGCAGAATCCTTATGATTATCACTTAAGTAATATCTTACGAATTGAAAAGAAGAAGATGAGTATTTGGAGAGGGTTAATTCAGAAATGCACATGTAAGAGTGAGCTTTCTCTTCCCATCATGAGGTGTAAATACTGCATGCAATAGGTTAGGTTGGCAATGCCACAGCTGGACACATGGATTCCATTATAATCCCTTAATCTTCATTAATAAAAATCTGGATTCCATTAACACTAATTAACCACACTTAATCCTAGGCATGCACAATTCCACTTTAGCCACTTACAATTATTTTAGTTACTCAATTAAACCCTTATTTCACTTACATTTGAGTCCTAAATCACACACTCTTCCAATTCTCTTTCCCATTTACCACAATTAATCCAATATTCTACTAGGGTGCAATTCGGGCTATTACACTATGGATCTGTTGGCTAAACTATATGTGAATGAGATTGTGCGACTTTATGGTATTCCTTTATCCATCGCATCTTATCAAGACCCTTATGTTGGACAGAGTTGAGTGAAAAGAAGTTGATAAGGTAAGATTTGATTCGGGAAACTAAAGAAAAAGTACAAGTGATTAGAGATAGATTGAAAGAAGCCATGGACCGACAGAAATCATATGTGAATTCAAAAGAAAAGACATAGAATTCCAAGTAGCAGATAAAGTGTTCCTTAAGGTGTCTCCGTGAAAGAAAGTTCTGAGGTTTGGCAAGAAAGGTAATTTGAGTCCAAGGTTCATAGGCCCTTATGAGATTATTCAACGGTTGGGACCCGCAGCTTTCCGATTGAAGTTACCACAAGAATTAGAGAAGATCCATGGTGTTTTCCACGTGTCTATGCTTCAGAGATATCGACAAGATCCCAGCCATGTGATCAAACCTGAAGAAATTCAAATACAGCCTGATCTGACTTATGAAGAGATACCGTGAAGATTTTAGCCAGAGAAGTCAGACAACTCAGAAATAAGCAAATCCCACTAGTGTTATGGAATCATCACGATGTTGATGAAGCTACGTGGGAACCAAAGGCTTCAATGAGACAGCAGTATCCTCAGTTATTCAATACAGGTAAAATTTCGAGAACGGAATTTTTATAAGTTTGTGAGAATTGTAATGGCCTCAATATTGTGAATAGTATTTTTTGAGATTGATCAGTGGACCCGGGACAAAAAATGCACTTGTGGGCGAAAAATATTTTATTTGACTATCGAAAAATACTAGTCACGAAAAGTCCGATGGTAAAATTTGGAGTGAAAACGGGGTCGAATAGGTTCCCAAAAGTCGAAAATAAGTAAAAGTCACGGTTTTGGTTCAAATAGTAATCGGTTTGACTTTAGGTTTGACCGAGCCTTTTTAAATAGCAAATGACCTCTAAAAATTTATCTAAAGGCATAGATAGACTTTAAATAATATTTATAATTTTTTGACAGTGAAAAAGAAAGTTTACGGTAACATTGAAAATTATCTAATCAGACTGGTTTAAGTGAATTGGACCGAAAACGAACTCCGATTAAGCTAAAAATTTTTATGGAGGATAATTTATATATTTTAAGAATTATGAAACTAGTTTTAGGAGAAATTGAGTTTTGAAAGTGAGGAAAATAATTTAAGGTTGCATAATAGGCCAAAATGCATAAATGGGCTTAGGCTTGGTTGCCCAACTTGGTTGGACCAAGCCCAACCCAATAAACCAACTATATAAACCTCTAAATATCAAATTTTGCTAGAATTTTCTGGAAAACTCTCCATCTTTGTAACACCATATACCCGTAAATAATACGGATATCAGATATCACAACACTATACTAATATACAATAAATTACACACGATAAAATAGTGGGTAAACTTTTTTTTTTCAAAAACATCGATAACATTTATGTATAAGTAACAATAACAATGCAATAATCCATACGGAGTTTTATTAAGATTCCTTACCTAAACATACACACAAACTATAAATTTGTTCTCACACATTCTTAACTTCATCCACCTTGTTCATATACATGCTATGACTACGATTCTACTCTTGCTAACCATCATTATCCTTGATCATCAAAAAAGCCTCGGCCACTTCAAATCTGCTATCTTCCATAACCTACGCATAGTAATGAATCTATGCGCTTAGCATTAAAATGCCCAGTAGTAGATACATATCCCAAACTTTCTATCACTAAACACAAGCATGGGCACACAAGCATATCCTTTTGATACATCTTATGAACATGGATTCCTTAAAGCTTTTACTTAACTTTTATCTTAATTCATAATTCACTAAATCTTTTATAAAATACAGTTATCACTATGTATATAGCTATTTCTATGACTATATTTAGTATTATGATTCCTATTATTAATGTAACGACACAAAAAGGGCCTAGCCGGAATTCGCATGCTAAGTCAAAAAATTAAAGGTATTTCGGTAATTTTGTGCATGAGGAAATTTGGATGATATGGACTAAATTGCAAGATTAATTAAGCAAAGTTTTAAAGTGGAGAGTTATGTAGTGGATTATGTGTATAGTACAAAGATTTAAAAGTCTTTAGTGAAGAGTCTATCTAGTAGATTTTGTGTATGGTGCTTTGATGAAGAGTTAGTCAAGATATTGACACTTGGGACCCTTGGAGAGTGACACATGGCATGGTAGTTGAGGGCAATTAATGAGGAAAAGAAAGGGAAGTGAAGGAAAGAGAAAGGGAAATGCAGAAATTGTTGGCTTCTAGTGGAAGCTACCCTCTCCTCTCTTCCTCTTTCCGTTCTCACCCTCTCTTTCTTTTCCCTCAATTTTTTGCTCTCCACTCCTTCCTTGTGTGATTTCTTCAAGCTTGAGTAGGATTTCCTGAGTTTAAGAGCTGATTGTTGAGGAGGTAAGTGCTTGGGTTTTGTTTGGGTTTCTTCATCTTCTTTTTCTTCTTCTTCTTTATTTTTTGGCTTTGGAAGAGTGAATGAATGGCTTGATTTAAGTGTGTTTTTGGCTAGGTTTTGTGCAAGAATCGAAGGAAAGAAGGAAAATCAAAGGAAAAGAGAAAGTGGGGTTTTGAAGTGGACGGATTGAAGCTTTATTTTGAGGTTTGGGAGTGTTTTGCCCTCTTTTCTTTTCGGATCGTTTTTGTGTTATGATTTAAATTCTGATGATCTTGAGTGTTAAATTATGTGTAATTGCATGTATGAGATTGATTAGGAGCATTGGTTTGGCATGACTTAAGTGGTAGAGATTTGCATGTAAAGTGGCAGTGAAATAGCATAGATTAGTGTAAATTATGATTTGCTGGTTCTTATGATTTAGTTGTGATTTCCTGCTTAAAGTCATGTAAATTTATTGTATATTGATGATAAGTATGTCTTGGTATGCATTGGAGTGATGATTTATCATGAAAGAGCATGAATGAGTGGTTTTGAAATCGTTGGGCTTGAAGTGAAGCGCAGAATGATGAGTTTCTGGGCAATTCTGGGCTCTGCCACGAGCATGACAATTGTCACGAGCGCGACAGAGTGTGGAATAGCCTTTGTGATGCTGAGGAGCCTTTGTCGCAAGCGCGACGCATGTCGTGAGTGCAACAGAGAGCTCGGTAGGCCAAGCTTCGGCGTGCCGAGCCCCGGCGAGAGCGTGCCTACGAGCGTGATCGCGAAGGGGAAGTGCCTGGTCTCTATTGCGAGCGTGACAGAGCTCAGTAGAGGGAGTGCCCGGTCTCTATCGCGAGCGTGATAGAGCTCGGATTAGTTAATGTTTGCCGAGCCGTGCTTCGTCACGAGCGTGCGACGAGGTACCCTACTCTCTGTCGCGATCGAGACTGAGGCCGTTCCAGCCTGCCCTATTTTTTGAATTATTTCTTTTTGTCCCACTTTGCACGGTTTCTCACTATTGTATGGTACACGATTTTGCTTATGCCTTGGTGATATATTGTCCTAGTGTAGTGTTAGTGAATATTAATATGATAGTGTCTTGATTCGTGTACTCATATAATTTTAAAGTATTGAATTGTGAATGAGTAAGTTGAGCCTGAAGTGTCATAGTAGTGGATAGATAAGCATGCTTATAAAGGGATAGTGATTGCAGCTGCCAGTGTTGACCCTATTTCTGGTCTAGTGATTTCGGTTGACCTCCGTTATGGTCTTAGTGAAAAAGTTTTTGAGGCTTTGGTCTCCCGTGTAGTGTTCTCGTATCCACCACCACTGAAATTCAGGCTATGGTTTGAAGTGTTTGGTAATTTGCTTAGTGAAGCGTTATGATTATTGAGTGATTCCAGTTATGGTATTTGCTTTAAGCATGTTATTATTATGTTCTGCTTTCTTATAGTGATTATGATCCATGTATCTCTGTTTTTGTTACTTAGTGAACTTAGTCTGTTAATGCTTATTAAATATGTTATTGCATGATATTACTGTATAGTGCTTTGTTATCTTTGTTCCTCCCCACTAAGCGTTATCGCTTAGCACGGGCTGTTTTTCCGTGTAGCTGGCAGGTTTTGTTTCGCTCGAGTTGCGCATCAGTAGGGTTGGCCACTAGGAGTAGAGTCTTGTTTTATTTTTGTACTCCTCCTGTATTTCTTTTGTATATCATTTTGGTTATGTAATTATGTAATTCTTTTTGGGTACAGTGATGTACGTTTTGATGATGTATATAATATATTTCTGATTATATGTTAAGATGTTAAGATTTATTATTGTTAGTGTATGCTTCCGTTGTGATGTATGCATGTGTGTGAGTGAGTGTAGCGGTAGCGCTCAGGTATCCTTCCCACGGGGGTACACGGTGTTACATTTTGTGGTATCAGAGAGCCGGTTTAGGCGGATCTGGTTGTCTTTGATTGTTTGAGTGTCGAGTCTTTGCATGCGAGTCAGTTTTGTGTCATGGCCTAATGCAGATGTGTCTTGTGTAGTGTCTAGATGGAGTCCGATCCGAGTGAGAACGTGGGTGACACAACGGGCAGTGTTAACGCGGTTAGAGCCAAGGAGTCTGCTTCGCAGCATCAGCGTGATGAGCGTCATGATATGCCTAGTATGGGATTTGAGAATCCAGCCTTAGTACAAGGTTTGCTTCAGTTAGTGGATAAGTTAATGGCTCCTAAGGCTCCTACTGAGTTGTTGAGAAAGAGAGGAATGAAAGATTTTCATCGAACTTCATTGGACCAATCGAATGTGGCCGAGTTCTGGATTGAGAGAGTGGATCAAATTTTGCAAGAGATTAACTGTGCCAAACATCAGAGGGCATCTTGTGTAGTGTCGCTACTTCAAGGGTCAGTGTATGATTGGTGGAAGCTTGTGCTTCATAACTCTCAACGACCAGTTGAGTTGACATGGGAGTATTTCAAGCAAGAGTTTGAACAGAAGTGTGTGATGAAAGCATACCGTGAAGCTAAGTGGAAGGAGTTCATCAGTTTAAAACAACAAAGTATGTCAGTGAGTGAGTACAAGAAGGAGTTTAGCCGATTAATCAAATATGTGCCCGAGTTGCTTTTGACGGAAGATTTTAAGTGTAGGCACTTCAAGGATGGTTTAAGGGAAGTGATCCGAGGACCATTGTTGGCCATGGCGGTCATGCAATCGGTTAACTACTATCAGTTAGTGGCGGGAGAGATCAAGTTAGAGGAATAAGAGTTGATCAAGTAGAGGTTTGAGCAAAAGAGGAAGGCACCAGATAACAGACTTGGGAGTGGTAAGAAATCAAGAGGAGTTCCGAGTGGCCAAGGAGCAAAAGGTTCAGTCACAGTGCATTCGAAAGTTGGGAGTGTTGTGCCACCCTCTAGTAGGGGAAGTATGATTTCAGAATGCGAGCACTGTCAGAAATGCCATTGGGGCGAGTGTAGAAGGGTCTCTGGGGCGTGCTTCAGATGTGGAGCATATGGCAGCCAGTTGTCCGGAGTGAAGAGAGCTTTAGGATCAGTCAGAGAGTAGAATGACTGGACAGACATTGGGAGGGAATCGAAGTGGTAGAGGTAGTGGAAGACCTTCACAGGCGCTATCAGAAACAGTGCAAAATTTGCCAATGGAAGAAGTGTATGTGCGATCGTGAGTGTATGCCATGATCGGAGAGGATGCAGCTGAACGAGCAGGGCCTTCCGGTAAGTTTGTATTATTAGCTTTTGTTATGTTCGGTTTTTGGGTTGTTGGATTTACGGTTAGAGGGAAAATTTCGAGCATGAAATTTCTTAAGGGGGAGTGATTGTAACGACCCAAAAAGGGTCTAGTCGGAATTCGCATGCTAAGTCGGAAAATTAAGGGTATTTCGGTAATTTTGTGCATGTGGAAATTTGGATGATATGGACTAAATTACAAGAGTAATTAAGCAAAGTTTTAAAGTGGAGAGTTATGTAGTGGATTATGTGTATGGTACAAGGATTTAAAAGTGTTTAGTGAAGAGTCTATCTAGTGGATTTTGTGTATGGTGCTTTGATGAAGAGTTAGTCAAGATATTCTTGGAGAGTGACACATGGCATGGTAGTTGAGGGCAATTAATGAGGAAAAGAAAGGGAAGTGAAGGGAAGAGAGAGGGAAATGCAAAAATTGTTGGTTTCCCGTGGAAGCTACCCTCTCCTCTCTTCCTCTTTCCGTTCTCACCCTCTCTTTCTTTTCCCTCAATTTTTTGCTCTCCACTCCTTCCTTGTGTGATTTCTTCAAGTTTGGTAGGATTTCCTGAGTTTAAGAGCTGATTGTTGAGGAGGTAAGTGCTTGGGTTTTGTTTGGGTTTCTTCATCTTCTTTTTCTTCTTCTTCTTTTTCTTCTTCTTCTTTATTTTCTGGTTTTGGAAGAGTGAATGAATGGCTTGATTTAAGTGTGTTTTTGCTTGGTTTTGTGCAAGAATCTAAGGAGAGAAGGAAAAGCAAAGGAAAAGAGAAAGTGGTGGGTTTTAAAGTGGACGGATTGAAGCTTCATTTTAAGGTTTGGGAGTGTTTTGCCCTCTTTTCTTTTCGGATCGTTTATTTGTTATGCTTTAAATTCTGATGATCTTGAGTGTTAAATTATGTGTAATTGCATGTATGAGATTGATTAGGAGCATTGGTTTGGCATGACTTAAGTGGTAGTGATTTGCATGTAAAGTGGTAGTGAAATAGCATAGATTAGTGTAAATTATGATTTGCTGGTTCTTATGATTTAATTGTGATTTCTAGCTTAAAGTCGTGTAAATTGAGTGTATATTGATGATAAGTATGTCTTGGTATGCATTGGAGTGATGATTTATCATGAAAGAGCATGAATGAGTGGTTTTGAAATCGTTGGGCTTGAAGTGAAGTGCAGAATGCTGAGTTTCTGGGCAATTCTAGGCTCTATCGCGAGCACGACGACTGTCACGAGCGCGATAAAGTGCGGAATGGCCTTTGTGATGCTAAGGAGCCGCTGTCGCGAGCGCGACAGAGAGTTCGGTAGGCCAAGCTTCGACGTGTCGAGCCCCAGCGCGAGCGCGCCTACGAGCGCGATCGCGAAGGGGAAGTGCCCGGTCTCTGTCATAAACATGTATAAAACATCATGAAAACACATGAAAATCACATGGTTACCATTTGGCCAAAGAAGGAATTTTTCACACAAAATTTATTTCTTCATTTTAATCATCCACACCATTATTTTTAACATCCCTAAGCATGAATATCATGTTCTTTTCAATTAAACATGCATAAATCACATACTTTCTTCACAAACATAACATAAATCCATGCTTTTACCATGGAAATAATTGGAATTTGCAATCACAAACCTCAAATCCATGTAATACACTTCTCAGTTATCCTTTTCCTTGCCCTTAGCTTGCTTAAAGGTTCCTTCACCTATTGGACATAATTATGTCCAAACACAAAAATTAAGATTTCATCAAAAGAAATTTCATCAATTAAACTTAATAAACCTCTTATTCACATCCTAGAGTACCCTTAGAAACCTTAAAACCAAATTAAAATTACTTAAATCTCTTACCTCAATTTTACACCTAAACTTCAAGTCTAGATTTCACCCACTTTTACACCTTCAAACGAAATTATGAGACCACCAAAGGATTCTATATGAGCTGAATTATGTTAGAGAGGTTTGATTTTGAGGTGAAATGAAGAAAAAATGAAAGAAAAATGGTGGAGGAGAGGGAGAGAAGCATTCGGCCATAGGAGAGGAAGAAGAAGGCTGAAATAAAATGGAATCCAAGGGAATTTCTATATTCTTAGGTTTTTTTATATGGGTCCAGGTCCAACCAAATTGGTTGAGCTGCTTTGGTCCGATTTTAATTTTTCGAGTCATTTTCCGTTGTTTTGATGAAATTTAATGTTCTTGAATTGATTTTCACACCCAACCAATGCCATCATTCTTAGAATATTAAAATTAGTCTCCCTGAAAAATTTTAACTCAATCAAAATCCGTTTGGGGTCCGGTTTGTTTAAACCGGTCCAATTCGGTTCAATTCGGTTTTGCCGTAAAATACAATTGTAATACTGTCAAAAAATTTTAAAAATCATTCTAAGCCTTTTATCCTCTTACAGTAGATAATTTTATCTACTCTAACCATTTTTAAAAATTCGGTCAAAATTCAGTCAAACTTTGGTTCAATCGAACCGAACCATAGGAACTTCAGACTGACTTTCGAGAGCCTAAATGACCTTGTTTTTATACCATATTATACCATTATTCTCCATTTATCATCCTTTTTCTAATGGTGAAATAAAATATTTTCGAGAACTATTCACCCGGAAGTCACTATTCGTGGGCCCCACAGTTACTATTCATGGAACCCACAGTTACTATTCACCTACCAGTCAAAGATGCTATCACTATTCATGGGACCCAGTGATAATGGAGACATAGTAATAATGATGTTACTATTTATTGTCCCACAGTTACTATTTATCATAATGACATTACTGATGTCATCGCTGATGTCAACTTACTTAAATCTATTAATAATTATTTATTTAATCAATAAACTTAAAAATCTCTTTTTTTTCATTATCAATTATACTGATTGACCTATAACTGTCTAAGTTACTATTCATTTGGTCAGTTTTCTTTTAAGTAGGAAACACACATTTTACTTTACCAATCGTATTAACTTAATTTCTAGCAATTATTAAGCATACTAAACACACATAAACTAGTGAAGTTTAGTAATCTATTACAGACCAAAACTCAAAACAATACCATAAGTCATATACATGCCAAACTTCTTAACATACTTAATTATTCCAAAATATTATCCTTCGATATCACTTCCAAAACGTGAGGTATGCACTGCTCCAAAATCCTACGGAGTACCTACACACAATCAAATAAAATTAAGTGCTGAGTATTAAATATGGCCAGTACTGATTGCAATTCTAGAAATTTTCACTTAAACTAATTTCACATGCATGAATAATATTCATTTAATATTCATAAATAAATATATTTAATTTAATTCCCAACTAGGCATGCAATATTACATGTAATTATTTTTAAATTACATAATTGGGGCAATTACACAATTAATTCACATAAATAATCTTAATTACCATTTTATCCTTAATTTATGGTAATATTTCATTTATACCCTTAAACTTTATCAAAGTGACTAAAATACCCTTAATTCACTTATACTTCACCAAAGTTAATATATGAGCATGTCGTTTTGCCCACTCACAAAAGTGTTTACGTTAGTTTTGTCCATGAGTTGGCAAACACTAAGACGAGGTGAATCTTGAACATATGAGATTGTGTTTACCTTAGTTTTGTCAATAAATTGACAAAAACTAAGATGAGGCGAATTTTGAACATATGAGATTGGTCGAGAGTCTGTTTAAAATAAAAGTATCGTCTTACAGAAATTACAATATTAGTCTTGTTAAAATGCGATATAAAGGTATACATAATGTTGTATGCTTATATTAAAATCCAAATAAGGATTGTATAGAATCCGATGGTAATTTATATGTAACTACCATATTCTGTCTAAAAGGACCAGAAGTAGTCCTTAAGTAAACGGGCTACAGTTGGATGCTTCGGTGCATTGCAGCTTTACGTTTCGGTATGGTATTATATATATTCAAAATTATGAAACATGTGCTCCTTTAAAGGAAGGAAAGAACACCATAACACATGTTTTATACCGTGTGTGTTTAAGTGACCAAAGAGATAGGAATTTAATATTATTGATTTCAACTTTCCCTGTTGTGAGATCCTATTTATATTTCGACCCTCAGGACTCTTAACTTATCCCTGAAGTATGGTTCAATGTGGCCAGTTTAGTTAGTCTCCAAGAAGTCATGGAGTAATTTAGGCCTTGTAGATCTAGTTAGAAAAGCGAGTTAAATTATGATGGATGGCATACAGTAAGAGGAGAAGATAGCCTCTTGATGACATTTATGAGGATTCGTGGTTCACCGACATGTTTATTATGGTTTCTATAAGTATAAACATAATAGTAAACACGAAAAATATTTTATGAGATCATGAGTTAAAACAGTGAATGTGAGAAGACCGTATAGGGTTAGACATACGTGGAAAAAAGCATCCCATTTTTCGAGATTTTATATATCCTTAATCGGTATATAGCACTGGTGCCCTCGAGATATGCTGGTTTCAAGATCTATATGCCTGTATAACTGGAGATTATGACTGAAAATTGTTCCGTCATGTACGAATGGGAAATGATAGAGTTGGGATACGCGTATGGCTTTAATATGGATGGAGGTCCATATCCAGATAAAATTGAGTATTTTAATCTGATTAAAATTATCTAATTCTATCTCAAAAAACATTTGAGTTATATTAGAGATAAATCCCTAGTATTCAAGATTTCTATAAATAGATATGAGATGTTAAATTTAGGTGACAAAACAGTGACACCAAAAGTGACGCTGCAAGGCTTCTGATTAATACTCACGTGCTTTTTCCCATTTAGCGAAGAATTTAAACACTCCATAAAATAATCTCCACGGGGCTTTTAGATCGTGAAACGTGTCGTTATCCTATCGGTGGATAAAGAGTCAGGCCAGCGACAAAAAACAAAGAAGAATCCCTATAAACATTTTCACAACGTTTCTTTACTACAAAAGGTAGATACAATTATTTAATGTTAGCTCGTATTTAAATTTTCCGTTAGATCTCTAAGATGCAATTGCTCTTAATACTTTCTAATACAGATTGATACTAATTGAAGGCTTTGAACGAAGGAATGTAGGTTATTTTGATGAAAAATAATTGGATTACTAAACTGAAATTTGGCTTAAAAAAAAAAAAGGCGTTTGCTGCAAATGGACCAAATGAAATGTTTAATGTGGAACTCAAAAATGACTTCATTTCATTCAACAGTTCCAGTAAAGGACACAAGTCAGGTTACTTTCATTATTGATTTATAGCAAATAATAAATTGAATTCAGTTCATTTCAATATTCAATTCCAAGCAAAAGAACGTTTTGAATTGAAAGCTTTTAAATGTAAATGAATTATTTTCTTATACATTTTGATTTGTGCCAAAACGAGTATCAAAGATTACAAGGCAAGCAATGAAGGTGAGACATAACTTCTCTTCGAATTTCATCTCTTCTAATTTTTCCCGTTGTTGTTAATGGAAATGGCTTCCTCCATAATAAGAACAGTTTTGGTACTTTAAACCTGCAAAAGGAATTGGTTATGAAACATTACTCTAATATGTGGTTGAGAAAAGAGAAGAGGGAAATAGGATGTGAAGAATTTTTAGCTAATGAATATTTTGCTTTCAAAATAAAAGTTAATGAAATCAAAGCAGTTAACAGAGCAAATTCAGCAGCAAATTGGGATGCAAAAGCTGCTCTTCCAGCTTTTGTCTTGTAAAGTGGCTTTTCTCTTCCTCTCCAAACTTCATATCGGCCTCCGAATTATGTTTCCAGTTCAAAAGCAAATACAACAACTGGAAGATGCATTGTTTTGAACCAGAATGACTGCAGATTTAATATTTCAAGAATGAATTTAGAAGAAACAATACCCGGATAAATTTCTTTCTCTGCAGTGCGTCTGAAGAATTTGACCGCACAAGAGTAGCTCATTTACAGCATGGGAATTACAATTCTTCTCAGACCATTTCCAACCTTGTCTTAATTTAATGCAAGCAACAACAATCTCTGTCAGGCGAGCATCTGGAATTCCCAGAACTATTACAGCCGCAATTCCCGAATGTTGCATCAGGATTGCCTCCACCTATATCACCAAAATGCAGCTCTCTATATCATGGAACATAATGACATATATTTAGTTATTTAGTTACTGATCCATTTATAGAATAAAGCAAGCTTTTCCTTTTCTTTTTTTTCCCCCCCTATTCATTATGGTTCCTATTCAGACACTCAGCAAATAAGACAGAATGAAATATAGCAATCAGGAATACCCTCACCTCCGTCACCATAAAACTACATTTTGTAATGATTCATGATTTCAGAGTATATATTGAAAGATAGATCTCACTCACCTCCTCAGGATGAACATTCTCCCCACCACTCTTGATACGATTATTGGTGCGTCCTATAAGCCATAAATTACCAGAGGCATCTATCGAGCCCAAGTCACCTGTGTCAAGCCAAACTTCATTGGCATTATCTAGTGTTTTCAATGAGTTATGATCACAATATCTAAGCATTGTATGCGGGCCTCTAGTCAGAATTCTCCCAATATCAGAAGAGCCACCACTACATATTTTTAATTCCACATGCAGTGCAGGCTTGCCAACACATACACCTTGTGGTCGGTTAGCCAAACTGGATTTTGTTTTATCAAAAGTGCCCAAGCGCTGATGAGGTGATTCAAGTGTTGGATCACAAAGAATCACGAAGGTTAGAGAAGAGCAGCTCTCTGTCATCCCTTCAAGAGATATATGGAATAGAAGATGAGAAGGAGAGCATTGATAGATCTAGTAAATGAAACGTCAGGAAACGTCATGATACATCCAAAAAAAGTTATATGTTCATCAAATTAAAAAATAAATAAATAATAATTTTACAGGATCAATAAATAAATAGCACTAAGCCAAGTGCAAGTTCTTTAGATTGATAGCAATAGATAGCATCCTGGCACCTAAATATTGATATTCAATTCTAATGTTCTTCAGATTATTAGGTCACCAAGGATTCTTATTCCTGAAACATTGCTCATCCAATGGGTCATTTGGATTTCAAGTGAGCCAGAGGGTAATATAGGATAATGATAGTTTAACCTACTTCTCTCCTTTAGAAGCAATCCCAGTGTATATTAAGCATCAATTTCAAATCAGAGGTTTACATTTATCATTTCAAATAAAAAAATGTAATTTGCACAGCTTTAGAAAACATCAGAGTGTATTAAATTACATGACTAACAGAACAGAGATGGATAACTTACCATAAGCTGAAACAAGCTTAGCTCTTGGGAAAACTTTGCTGGCATCTTCAGTAAGCCTAACTGACAGACTTCCACCTCCATTCAATATTTTCTTTACAGTTTCTTGCCCCCTTAAAGTTTTCTTTGCCCTGATAAAATATATCTGAAAACCACATTAAGCCAACTGACTAGCACATGACATACTAAATGAAAGCCAAAAGCAAAGACATATAGTGCATGTTGGGAAGGGTAAGAAATGAGAAATAAGAATTCCTTAAGATAGGGCAAATCTATATGCTACAAAATAGCGCAAGGACTTGTCAAGCAGAAAAGTATCAACACGTGGTGCATGTTAAGGGGGTAACAGGAAAAGACTTTGCTTTCCAAAAGCATGCATAAAAATAGCCCTTTGTGCCAGAAGAAGACAAGGAAATCAGTATGATGGGGAAGGAATCTTACTTGGCAAAGCAAAATAAAGGGGCATTGCTTAACTATGTGGAATATCATGAGCAACCATAGACAAGAATATCATTGCATTAAATGAATTCATATGGCTCAAAACTTCTTCCCATCCCAAAATACCATGTTTGCTATAAATATGAGATGGTTTTTTTAGTTTAATTACTTATTAATCTAAACCTAAATTTACCAATGCATCTATATAAATGACTGAGCCAAGGATAGCCCTCTCCTAGGATATCCTATTAACGGTATTTTGTTTTCCAGGCAGATCACATTGTAGTCTTACCTTGTTAAGGAAATCAAATCAACCATTATTGCTGGAACAGTGATTAGCGAAGTCACACGATGTCGTTCTATGACATCTAGAGCTAATTCAGGTTCAAACTTAGGTATCAAGACATGGCAAGCACCAACCATTAGCATAGCCATGGCTGATGATAATCCACCAATATGGCACAGTGGAGCAGTGTGCAAATAGACCTACAAAATTCCAAGGAACAAGGAACCCAATCAGGCAATATCTCTCTACTTCTGATTTGAATGAAACTGTACTTTCAGGTGTCATTCAATTGCCATATCCAGCCAACACATTATACTGCATAGAAAATTGTTGAGGAACACCGTACGTCATCCTCACAGTAACCGACAATGGCAACTTTTGCCAAGGATTGTACAATCAAAGCTGAATGGCTTATGAGAACTCCCTTTGGTTTTCCAGTAGTTCCTATAGCCATAAAAGAGTAGCACAGTAAATTTTTGGACCAATTTAAAGTTTTATAATACAAAAAGCTGAGAAAAATGGTCCTATTATTAGGAACTTTCAATGACTAAGCAAATGCTACGAAGTTCTCAGAATTGATGCCAGCGCCAAAGTATAGCTGAAAAGAGAAATTCAAAAGAAGCCTTTAAAATTTGTGTGTTTTTAGTTCTCAGCTTATCAGTACAAATATGTTTAATTCTTTTTCGAAGAAAAATCAAGAACGTTAATTTTGACAAATGATTATATTGCTAATTGCTTTCAGATGGCCAGAAAAACAATATGGACAAGAGAAGCAGTTGAAATCCATGAAAGCATATCAAGAAACAGGGTTCTAGAGAGTCTCCTGGACAATTGAGATATCGGCTCTACCATCAATAATCAGAAAGGAAAAACTTGAAGTTCCATATTGTCATACTATAGAGAGAAGGGCAGTTTTCCTATTTAGATTCAATAACTTCACATCAAAAATATAAAAAATGCACTACCAGCAAAAGTCTGAAAAATAAAATGAAGGTTTTGCTGAATAGGCTTTGTTCTCTAAATGAACACTGAAAAATAAAATGAAGGTTTTGCTGAATAGGCTTTGTTCTCTAACTGAATATAGCCTCTCTAAAAATTATTACATTAACCATAAAAAGCAATTTCTCCTCCAGATTACTCTGATTCTTTCTAGATTGAAGAAGAAATCGTAAATGGCAATCCAAATACCTGAAGTGAAGCACATCACAGCAGCACCCTCAGGTGCCCAAGAGTAATCAAATGTTGTAGATTTTGTCCCACTTTTTGTAAGCATTTCAGTAGTCACCGCTGGAAGAATTGAGGAAAAGCGAACAGTAGTAAAATATCAATCACCAATAAAAGAAGAACGCACAATTCATATATATTACCTAACCAAGAAAAAAAGGAGGCAACTCTTAAATGTAAAGGATGGTACATACTGTTAGATGCTATCTCAAAACCAGGGGAAAACGAATTCAAGAACACATGCCACTTGAGAGAAGGTATAACATCTTGAAAATCTAAATTCCAAGAATGACAGCTCTCATCAGTCACCAACATCACAGGCCTCACACTTAACATTGCTGATTTTGCCTCTTCGAAGCTCTGCAAGCTTAACAAATGTCAATTCCTGCCTTCACGCCACACAATTATGCAACAGCCAGCAGACGAGTACCCACACATACCCATCGATAATTCAAAGGAGCAATTATGCCGCCAACAAATGCAACCGCCAGTAACCACACCAAGTACAAATCACTGAAACAACACACCGTAACACTAATTAATAAGATCATACATATGTTAATCAGCTTCCAGTTTAAGGCTGCGGAAACCTGTTAAAAGCACAGAGAGCAACAATGTGTCCATTTCTGAGGCCTAAATCAAGCAGTCCACAAGCCAGACTCAATACATCTTCAACGAACTGCTCGCCGGTCTTTTCCCGGGTACCGTCTATTGTGACCACGGAATTTCGTCGGAGAGTCAATAACCGAGTCAGGCATTGGCAAAAGTGGGCCTGAGAGTAATTAGGCATTGATTTGAGGGTAAATTGGGGATTAGATGGTTAGTTTGAGGAAGACGAAAACCTATGTTGAGTTTACCGGTTCTCAGTTTTTGAATGAGAACGTCTAGAACGGGTCGCCAAGGTGATAAAGAGATGATCATCATCTTATCTAGAAATTATTAGGTGACGCGCTTGTCATTCAAGATAGCTCAATGTGAGAAGTGATTGGCTGTTGTGATTACACAGCCACTTTCTTTTCTTTTCTTTTTTTTTTTTCCTTTTTAAATTGAAAATTTCAAATTTACCTATTAAACAATTATAATTAATTATTAATATTAAAATAAATGCTTTCTGCTGACTAAAAGTCTTATGTAGCATAAACGTTAGCGGATTGGCATTAAAAAGTGTATTTCGTGCATTGTAGAAGCTTGAAACTTGATTTTCCAACAACAACAATGTTGAATTAGTTGGTTACATACATTATATACATAGCTTGTTGTTGAATTAGTTGGTTACATACATTATACACATAGAGAAATTTAAAATTTTTAATCGAACTAAATTAAATTTTTGCCATGAAACTATATTGCTAATCTAAAAATTGGAAAATCACATGTAAAGTTTTGTTGATCAGTTAATTTTCTTTCGTATCGGATTATCGCAAACCACAGTATCCAAACTTTCGCTGAATTCCCAACTGCCAAAATTCTACCTTAAGGTCAAATTTTGAAAAAATATTTGCATTGGACAAAAAGGTAAACAGAGAGGATATTTTTGGGTAAGGGAACTTGTCATCTCTGAGAAAATGATTTAAGGGCTAATAATCTATGACAAGCCACTTCTTTCCTCAAATCCGTTCTGACCTTTTGTTTACATAAAAAGCCTGGCAAGCCCATTTTGAATTTGTGGGCTTAATGATCTTTTGTTGAAGAAGCTGATCACATTCTTCCAGGGCTAGAGAAAGATCTGATGGTGTTATCCCAAGATAAATAGCCTTGATAGGATTGATATCCTCATTTCTTTTGAAAAGAAGTGCAATAAAGAAGTCTGGATTTTTCCATAATCGGAAAAGGCATTTTTGAAGAAACTCTGTATGAGAGTTAGCAGCACACACCATCACAAGTTCTTCTTGGATATTTGAGAAGGTAATGAAGGGTTGAAGGGTGAAAAGAGAGGGAATGTCAGTGTAACGTTGGAACGCTTATTTGAATTTCAATCCTACGGGACCAATTTGTAATCTTGTCATTTGACAAAAGGCATCAAAACCAAGTACTATGTCTCGTCCTGGTAATGGAGAGCCAAGGATAGAAAGCCAGACATAGCAATATGGGAAATTTTGGATTTTGATAGGATTGGTCGATTTGAGCATTGTAGAGAAAATCTTTCCATCAGCTGCCTTAAAATATTCTTCATGGAAATTCTAATATTGAGAAGGCAATACATTAGGATTGAAAATTGTTGTCCTTGCTCCTTATAGACACCGGGTCCCGAGACAAATCAGATTATGGTTACCCAATGATGAAATTAGATGCCTGTTTATAGGTAAAAAAAAAGAAGAAGGAAGTGATAATTTTCTTGTCAAATTATTTTTTTAAAAATAATAATATATATTTTAGAAATATTAAAATAAAAAAAGAGTTATAAAATGATACTGTTTTTGTCAAAATTTTTAAAAAAAAATTTCGGCCGTCGGCACGCGTCGGCAGTACACAAGCGTCAGTCGCTCGCGTGCCTCGCTCGGCGTTGGGCGCGCGTGGGCGTTGCAGTGCGCGCGAGTGACGTTCTGGCCGTTGCTTGCCCAGCAACCCCCTGGGCATTTTTTTGCCTTTTTCTCATTTTTTTTGGGGAATTTATTTTTAAAAACATTTTTTCTTATTTGGACCCTTAAAATTCTTCAGTTTTTTTTTTTGTGTTTAATGGGACTTAAATTAAATTAATTTCTTCTAAAAATCTGATTTTTATTTTGAGATATAAAATGGTTTTTGAAGAGAGAATTGGGGGGATTTTTCTTAAAAAAATATTTTTTTCTTCTTCAAGAACAATTTCTCCTAATATTTTAAGTATTTTTCTAAGTTAATTATTGAGATAAAGAGAACAATTATTTGTTTTTGGGAATTTTCTTCTTCTTCTTTTTTAACAATTTTTTCTTGAGACAAATAAATTAATTTTTTGTTTTTGAGATATAAATTTTATTTTGTTTTATTTTGATTTTTCTAATCTTATTTTTATAAATCAAGACAAGAAAATTGATCATTTGTTTTCATTCATCAAATCAAATTCTGAGTGTCAGTATTCTGCATTCAATTTTGAATTTAATTTTTGTTTATAATTAATTAGCAATCATGTAGATTTTTAAATCTATTATTGTTTTTTTTTGTGTGATTTTGTTCATAGATTTAACATTTTTTTTATATGTTTTATTTATTTTATTTCTTTTTGCTTACATGATTGTTCATCTTTATTATTATTATTATTATTATTATTATTATTATTATTATTATTATTATTATTATTATTATTATTTGTTATTGTTATTATTGTTATTATCTATTGTTACTACTATTGTTATTATTATTGTTATTCTGGTTTATTGTTATTCTTATTTATTATTATTATTATTATCATTATCATTTATGTTTTTATGTATGTTGAATTGTTAATATGTTAAGTTACTTATTTTATTATGTCATTTAATTAGTTTGTCACTCATAATGCATTTTATTTTATTTATTTTAATTCATTTTCACATGTTATATGTTTAATTCATTTTTTATTACTAACATTACTTTTATTTGTGTTTTTATTTCAATACTTATTTTATGTGTGAGCATTTTCAATGGCAAATGGGAGTTTATGGAGATTTGGAGACACTTTTCTAGTGGATTCGTCATTTTTAGCATTTTTATTATTTTTCGTTATTTTGTATTTATTCATTTTTAATATGTAATAGATTTAGTTGTTTATTTTATGCACATTAACTAAAAATCACAGAAAATTTATATTAATAAATTGGGATTTTTTCTAAAAAAATGGGACTAATGTCCTAATTTCAACCCATAAAAACTCACTTCTAAAAAGAAAAGTTAATTTTCTCAAAATAGGATCACTCATCCTGATTTTCCTAATAATGACTAAAAATAACTCTTCGTTTTTCTAAGTGAGTATGAACGAATCAATGTTCCTATCTTAAATAAATGTCCCGATTTACGAATGTTTATTTATTTATTTGATTTTGCTATTTATTTATTCTTTGTTTGGTTTTATTTGGGGGATTGTATTTTTTATTCCAGATTTTAATACCTTTTATTTTAGGGGATTGTATTTTGTCCCAGTTTTATCTTTGTTTTATGGTGGTTTGCTTTATTTTACCGCTTTCTTTACTATTTTCTTTCGGTGCTTGATTTGTGCTTTATTTTAAATGCATGACCGCGTGATGAGAGAGTGTAACACCCCAAAACCACCCCAGTAGTTTGAGCCTGTCCGTGTCTGTATGTGTGTATTTTTCTGTGTTGCATGAATGTGTTAAATTGGTTTATTTATTGTATATGTGTGTGTATTAGTATGAGAGGAGGAATTAACTAATGTATGAGTGAATGTATGGAGGTAGGGTGTGAGTAAGAGATAGCCTAGAGTGTATATTAGAGTATGGGAGTAGGATATGTTGGGGGACATTTGTCTTAAGGAGAGAGTGACATGTGGCAAAGGGGATAAGTGGGCATTTAATGGGTTTGGTGAGAGAGAAGTCAGCCCTTTCCTTGTGGTTTCCCGTTCTCCCTCTCTTCTTCACGCCATTTTCCTCTTTTCTTCTTCTTTCTTCTTTGTTTTTCCTTCTTCTTGGCCCGATCTTGCTCCCTCTCCTTTCCCTTGAGTAGATTGAGTTGCTTAGCTTGTGATTTTTGAAGTTTAAAGGTGAGTTGGGGTTATGGGTGTTTTAGATTCTTCTTCTTCCTCTTCTCTAGGTTTTAGTTTATATGTATTTGTTTATGGGTTGTTTTAGAATTGATCTTGGTTATGGTGGGTTTGTGGTTCAGAGGAGGCTCCTAGACCGGCGAAAGGAAAAGAAATCGCTAGCGGGAGCGGAGCTCGCGAATAGGAGCTAAGGAGAGAAGGTTTGGGAATGTTCATCTTTTATGTATATATGTGAATTGAGTTGGATAATTATGCTTTTGGTTTTGATTGGGGTTGTAAGTTGTGTTGTTGTAATTTAAATTACATTAAACATGATATGAGATGCTAGAGAATGAATATTGTTGAAGGATTTGTGAGAAATTATGTGAATAGTGGTAATTGTTGTTAAATGTGCTGTTTTGGAAATTCTTGCAATTGGACATGTAATCGACTTGATTTAATTGAGATATATGGTGGTAAAGCTGGGTTTTTAATCATGTTAGGAGTTGTGAATGCTTGCGTTGCTTAATTTTAAGGTTTAGAATCAATTTGGAAGTTTGGATGTGATTTGTATGAGATTTCTGCAGATTTTGAGCGTAAGAGTTGAAAAACCCGTGTCTGTCGCGAGCGGGACAGAGCGTGGAGGTTTCAACCCTCGCGCCGGCGCGAGAAGTGTCGCGCTGAGAGCTCGAAAGGGAACTCTCTGTCGCGAGCGCGACATATGTCGCGAGCGCGACAGAGCGCTCAACCTCCGAGTATGTGCAGGACCCTTTCTGTCGCGAGCGCGATAGACTTGGAAGGTTGCCTTCTGTCGCGAGCGCGACAGAGAGTGACGCCTTCGCCCTCTCGCGAGCGCGAGACTCTCTCGCGACCGCAAGACTTGGCGGGGAGATGTGTTTCGGTCTCTGTCGCGAGCGCGACAGACGCAGCTTCCAAATTTGATTTCTTTTCCTTTTTGCTTAATGACTTAATTTCTTTTGCATGCAGTTTCATTAAAGATTTGACTATCTATTTACATGGATAAAATGTATGAAAACATGATAAGATTTTGCATAACCTGTTAATGTCGGATAAGTGGATAGTTAGGCATGCCTAATAGAGTTATGTGCCGCTGCAGCTATGTGTACGACTTTGGACCCTGATCAGGTCCCCCGATCGGATCCTTGCGATCCTTCTGTCTCAATCTTTCTTAAGATTCTATGTGAAAACAATTTGGAATAAAATAAATAGAATATTTTGATACCTCCGGGTATCTATGTGTTTGAAATATGATACTGATACTCTCAAGTATCTATGTGTACTCGTTATCCACTCATTATGACTAAGCAGGTGTCATTGTGTTTTGTACAGGAATCTTTGGATGAGAATGCAAATATCTGAATTAACTATTTATGATTATATGCTCATAATTGTATTGTTATCATATGTTTTCTGTCATCGTCACTGTGAGTGGCGGTTATGCATTCTGTGTTTTCCCCACTAAACGATTTCGCTTAGCACGGGTGTTTATCCGTGCAGGTGTGGAAGGTTTTGATTACCGTGGGTTGGGCGTGTCGCATCGGGAAGGCCAACGCAACTAGAGATTGGAAGTTTTATAGTATAGGCTTTCCCTTCTTTTATAATTGATATAATATTTTGTTAGCCCTTTGGAACAATGTATCTTGGGCTTTTGTAAATTGGTTCCTTTTGTAACCTATTGTAACATGTAAAGACTTTCTTTTTGTATATTAATAAAAGTATCCATTTTGTTCTGTATCCCTCTTCTTTCTCTTAAAGTTTTATTTATACCGGATATGTTATTGTGTATGTAATGTTTGAAAGTGTGTTTAGTGGGGTGTGACACTCCTATCTATCTTGGATCCCTCTCGCTCTAGTTACGAGTAGAAGTATCCATGTAATAGGTTGGGGTGTGACATTAGGTGGTATCAGAGCTTTTTGGTTTAGAGGTTACTGGGTTTCAGTGTGTTAGTCAGTTTGTTGGGGGTTGTGTTGGCCTGATGCGCATTGCGTTTATATTTTGTAGTTATGGAGTCCGCTCATGGATCACTTGAGGGGTCAGCAGAAAGTGCCAATCCCCAAGAGCAAGATCCCTCAGTTTCTGGTCCGACTCAACCTCCTAGGGGGCGACCTGAGGTGCCTATGGGACCGATGGAAGCGATGCTTCAGAGTATGACAGGAGTACTTGAAAGAGTAACAGCGCCAAGTGCACCTATTGAGAGGTTAAGAAAGCATGGTGCAGAGGATTTCTTAGGTACTGGCATAGATGAATCTTATAAAGCAGAGATGTGGTTAGAGAAAACATCCAGAGTACTTAGGGAGATAAGATGTCTACCGGAGCAAGAAGTGGAGTGTGCCCTGTCTTTGTTACAAGGCTCTGCTTATGATTGGTGGAGGTTGGTGGTTAGTCAACCGCAGGTTCCTGAACCGATTACATGGGAATTTTTCGAAGGTGAGTTTCAGAACCGGTATGTAACTAAAGCTTATAAGGATGCCAAGTGGGCGCAGTTTCTAACTCTCAAGCAAAGAACGATGTCTGTAGCCGAGTATGAAAATGAGTTTACCAAGTTGAGTAAGTATGCACCCCCAAGGGTTCTCACAGAAGAGTTCCGATGTCAACATTTTGAATCAGGCTTGAATGAATCTTTAAAGGAGATGTTAATTTCAATGGTGTTGGCTCCGAATGTGAAGTATTATCAGTTAGTTCAAGCGGCTTTGAGGGCAGAACGTTCTGAGAATATTTTGAGAGAGAAAGCTCAAAGAAGGAAATCTGCAAGAGGTGGCTCTTCTTCAGGAAAGAGGCCGAGGGAATCACCAGGAAACCTTGCTGATGAGTCTACAGCTAGTCCGGCCCCTAGAGGGAGGAGACAGGGTTCTTCTAGGGGATCGGGCACCGGTAGAGGAGATGGCCCTCCCCGATGTACCCATTGTAGTAAACAACATTGGGGTGAGTGTCGGTGGTTAACAGGAGGCTGTTTCAGATGTGGTTCTACGGACCATTTACTTGCGAATTGTCCGAGTCGATATGGAGATCCTTCGGGACAACAGGAAGGGAGCCGAGCTGGATCTAATGTACCCCAAGGAAGTCGTAATCGGGGTAGAGGAAGGGGTCGAGGTGGACGGCCTCGAGATAGAGAAGCCTCAGAATCAGTAGATCGCCCAGTGCCATCAGCCGGTAGAGCTTATGCTATGAAGGCCCGAGAGGAATAGAATGCTCCCGAAGTGATTGCCGGTAAGTTCTCTTTGCTCGATTCTGAAGTTTATGTTTTGATTGACCCGGGCTCTACCCATTCCTATGTGTGTTCTGGTAAGTTATGGGATAGTTTGGGTAATGAGGAGAAGATGGAATATGAGATTTGTGTATCCAGTCCGTTGGGTCAGAGTATTATGGTTAATCGGGTATGTCGGAAGTGTCCCTTAAAGATTCAGGGTACAGAGTTTGTAGTGGATTTGATTTGTTTGCCGTTTCATGAGTTTGATATTATTTTGGGAATGGATTGGTTGGATAAGCACCGTGCGGTGGTGGATTGTCATAGGAAAGTAATGGTTTTGAAGGATAAAGATCAAATGCCTGTTGTTGTGAAGGGAATTGGAAGTAGCTCTTTACATAATGTGGTATCAGCTATGAAAGCCAGAAGATTTATTAGAAAAGGATGTGAAGCCTTTTTGGCGGTGGTTTTGGATTCTCGGAGAGGTCAAGTTAAGATTCAAGACATTCCGATTGTAAGAGATTTTGTAGACGTCTTTCCAGAAGAACTACCAGGACTACCTCCCGAGAGAGAAGTTGAACTGTCAGTAGAAATTCTGCCGGGGACAGCTCCGATTTCTAAGGCTCCTTATAGGATGGCTCCAATGGAATTGAAAGAATTGAAGAGTCAGTTACAAGAGTTGTTGGATAAAGGATTCATTCGGCCTAGTGTATCACCGTGGGGCGCTCCAGTGCTGTTTGTTAAGAAGAAAGATGGAACCCTTCGGATGTGCATTGATTATCGACAGCTTAATAAAGTGACTATCAAGAATAAATATCCATTGCCAAGGATTGAAGACCTCTTTGATCAGTTGAAAGGAGCTGGGGTATTTTCTAAGATAGATTTAAGGTCAGGCTATTACCAGTTAGGGGTGAAAGAAGCAGATGTGGCGAAGACGGCTTTTCGGACGCGTTATGGTCATTATGAATTTCTAGTGATGCCCTTCGGTTTGACAAACGCGCCTGCAGCCTTTATGGATCTGATGAACCGAGTTTTTCGACCGTATCTGGATAAGTTTGTTGTGGTATTTATTGATGACATTTTGGTGTACTCAAGAAATCGAAGGGAGCATGAGGAACATCTTGGTTTGGTGTTGCAAAAGTTAAGGGATCATCAACTGTATGCGAAACTCAGTAAGTGTGAGTTTTGGTTGGAAGAAGTGGCTTTTCTTGGACATGTGGTGTCAGCAGAAGGTGTACGTGTTGATCCAAGTAAAATTGAAGCGATTGTTAGTTGAAAGCCTCCGAAGAATGTGCCAGAAGTGAGAAGTTTTCTGGGTTTAGCAGGGTATTATCGACGGTTTGTTCAGGGGTTCTCGGTGATAGCATCTCCTTTGACCAAGTTACTTCGGAAGGATGTTAAGTTTGTTTGGACTGAAAAGTGTCAAGCCAGTTTTGATCGTTTAAAGGACTTGTTGGTTAAAGCTCCTGTGCTCACACAGCCGGTTTCGGGTAAGGAATACACTATGTACAGTGATGCATCGGGAATTGGGTTAGGTTGTGTTCTGATGCAAGGGAATAAGGTGGTAGCTTATGCATCAAGACAGTTAAAGCCTCATGAGCGGAATTACCCGACTCACGATCTGGAGTTAGCAGCGGTAGTGTTTGCGCTTAAGGTATGGCGGCATTACTTGTATGGGGAGACGTGCAGGATTTTCACCGATCACAAGAGTCTTAAGTATTTGTTAACTCAGAAGGAGTTGAATTTGAGGCAACGGAGATGGTTAGAGCTATTCAAGGATTATGATTGTATCATTGACTACCATCCGGGTAAGGCTAATGTAGTGGCTGATGCTCTCAGTAGAAAGTCTATGTCTGTGCTATTGGCTAGTCGAGGTAGATGGAGATTTGATTCAGAAGGTGCTTTGATTGCTCGACTTAAAGTTAAACCAAGTTTGAGATCAGAAATTGCAAAGGCTCAGTTAGATAATCATGTGCTTCAGCGTGTTTGTCAAGCAGTGAAAGAGGGCAAGCGGTCTGAATACTTGTTAGACAGTGAAGGAGTGTTGAGACACGGTAATCGGTTATGTGTACCTAGTATGGGTGAGTTAAGAAAGAAGCTATTGCAGGAAGCTCACTCATCAGTCTTCACTATGCATCCTGGTGGAGACAAGATGTATCAAGATTTGAAGCAATTTTACTGGTGGCCAGGAATGAAAAGAGAGATAACAGAATTTGTTTCTGGGTGCCTTACCTGTCAGCAAGTGAAAACCGAGCATCAAGTACCATCGGGATTGCTTCATCCCTTACCCATTCCCCAATGGAAGTGGGATGACATCACGATGGATTTTGTATCTGGTTTGCCCATGACTCAGCGTAAGCATGATTCAGTGTGGGTTATAGTGGATCGATTGTCGAAGTCTGCGCATTTTCTACCAGTGCGAGTGGATTATTCGATGGACAAGTTGGCGGAACTGTATGTGGATGAGATAGTCCGATTGCATGGGATTCCGTTATCCATTGTATCAGACCGAGATCCTCGTTTTACATCCAAGTTTTGGAAAGAACTTCAGGTAGCTTTGAGAACACGGTTAAATTTCAGCACTGCTTTCCATCCGCAGACCGATGGTCAGTCAGAGAGGGTTATTCAGGTTTTGGAAGATATGCTCCGAGGTTGTGTTTTAGAGTTCTCGGGAAGCTAGGATCGGTATGTATCTTTGATGGAATTCGCGTATAATAACAGTTATCAGGTGAGTATTGGTATGGCCCCTTACGAAGCACTGTATGGACGAAAATGTAGGACCCCAGTATGTTGGACTGAACTGTCAGAAAAGGCTATGATAGGTCCGGATATAGTGCGGGATACAGAAGAAAAAGTGAGGGTTGTGCAACAGAATTTGAAAGCAGCTAAGGACCGACAACGTTCTTATGCTAACTTGAAGCGCAGAGATATTCAGTATGAAGTGGGTGATAAGGTTTTCTTGAAAGTGTCACCGTGGCGAAAGGTTCTCCGTTTTGGCAAGAAAGGCAAACTAAGTCCACGTTTTATTGGGCCATATGAGATTCTGAGAAAAGTAGGTCCAGTAGCGTATCAATTAGCTTTGCCTATAGAGTTAGCTAGATTACATGACATTTTTCATGTATCTATGCTCAGGAGATATCGGTCAGATCCTTCGCATGTGTTACCAGTGCAAGATATTCGGATTCAACCAGACCTTTCTTTTGATGAGGAACCGAAAAGGATTTTGGATAGGGAAATCAGACAGCTTCGGAATAAACAGATACCATTGGTCAAAGTTCTATGGCAACATCACGGTATTGAAGAAGCTACATGGGAACCAGAAAAAGCTATGAGATTACAATACCCTCAGTTATTTGGAACAGGTAAGAATTTCGAGGACGAAATTCTGTTAAGTGGGGGAGTATTGTAACACCCCAAAACCACCCCAGTAGTTTGAGCCTGTCCGTGTCTGTATGTGTGTATTTTTCTGTGTTGCATGAATGTGTTAAATTGGTTTATTTATTGTATATGTGTGTGTATTAGTATGAGAGGAGGAATTAACTAATGTATGAGTGAATGTATGGAGGTAGGGTAGGGTGTGAGTAAGAGATAGCCTAGAGTGTATATTAGAGTATGGGAGTAGGATATGTCGGGGGACATTTGTCTTAAGGAGAGAGTGACATGTGGCAAAGGGGATAAGTGGGCATTTAATGGGTTTGGTGAGAGAGAAGTCAGCCCTTTCCTTGTGGTTTCCCGTTCTCCCTCTCTTCTTCACGCCATTTTCCTCTTTTTTTCTTCTTTCTTCTTTGTTTTTCCTTCTTCTTGGCCCGATCTTGCTCCCTCTCCTTTCCCTTGAGTAGATTGAGTTGCTTAGCTTGTGATTTTTGAAGTTTAAAGGTGAGTTGGGGTTATGGGTGTTTTAGATTCTTCTTCTTCCTCTTCTCTAGGTTTTAGTTTATATGTATTTGTTTATGGGTTGTTTTAGAATTGATCTTGGTTATGGTGGGTTTGTGGTTCAGAGGAGGCTCCTAGACCGGCGAAAGGAAAAGAAATTGCTAGTGGGAGCGGAGCTCGCGAATAGGAGCTAAGGAGAGAAGGTTTGGGAATGTTCATCTTTTATGTATATATGTGAATTGAGTTGGATAATTATGCTTTTGGTTTTGATTGGGGTTGTAAGTTGTGTTGTTGTAATTTAAATTACATTAAACATGATATGAGATGCTAGAGAATGAATATTGTTGAAGGATTTGTGAGAAATTATGTGAATAGTGGTAATTGTTGTTAAATGTGCTGTTTTGGAAATTCTTGCAATTGGACATGTAATCGACTTGATTTAATTGAGATATATGGTGGTAAAGCTGGGTTTTTAATCATGTTAGGAGTTGTGAATGCTTGTGTTGCTTAATTTTAAGGTTTAGAATCAATTTGGAAGTTTGGATGTGATTTGTATGAGATTTCTGCAGATTTTGAGCGTAAGAGTTGAAAAACCCGTGTCTGTCGCGATCGCGACACTGTCGCGAGCGCGGAGGTTTCAACCCTTGCGCCGGCGCGAGAAGTGCCGCGCTGAGAGCTCGAAAGGGAACTCTCTTTCGCGAGCGCGACATATGTCGCGAGCGCGACAGAGCGCTCAACCTCCGAGTATGTGCAGGACCCTTTCTGTCGCGAGCGCGCGGTGATCGCGAGCGCGATAGACTTGGAAGCTTGCCTTCTGTCGTGAGCGCGACAGAGAGTGACGCCTTCGCCCTCTCGCGAGCGCGAGACTCTCTCGCGACCGCGAGACTTGGCGGGGAGATGTGTTTCGGTCTCTGTCACGAGCGCGACAGTGGTCGCGAGCGCGACAGACGCAACTTCCAAATTTGATTTCTTTTCCTTTTTGCTTAATGACTTAATTTCTTTTGCATGCAGTTTCATTAAAGATTTGACTATCTATTTACATGGATAAAATGTATGAAAACATGATAAGATTTTGCATAACCTGTTAATGTCGGATAAGTAAATAGTTAGGCATGCCTAATAGAGTTATGTGCCGCTGCAGCTATGTGTACGACTTTGGACCCTGATCAGGTCCCCCGATCGGATCCTTGCGATCCTTCTGTCTCAATCTTTCTTAAGATTCTATGTGAAAACAATTTGGAATAAAATAAATAGAATATTTTGATACCTCCGGGTATCTATGTGTTTGAAATATGATACTGATACTCTCAAGTATCTATGTGTACTCGTTATCCACTCATTATGACTAAGCAGGTGTCATTGTGTTTTGTACAGGAATCTTTGGACGAGAATGCAAATATCTGAATTAACTATTTATGATTATATGCTCATAATTGTATTGTTATCATATATTTTCTGTCATCGTCACTGTGAGTGGCGGTTATGCATTCTGTGTTTTCCCCACTAAGCGATTTCGCTTAGCACGGGTGTTTATCCGTGCAGGTGTGGAAGGTTTTGATTACCGTGGGTTGGGCGTGTCGCATCGGGAAGGCCAACGCAACTAGAGATTGGAAGTTTTATAGTATAGGCTTTCCCTTCTTTTGTAATTGATATAATATTTTGTTAGCCCTTTGGAACAATGTATCTTGGGCTTTTGTAAATTGGTTCCTTTTGTAACCTATTGTAACATGTAAAGACTTTCTTTTTGTATATTAATAAAAGTATCCATTTTGTTCTGTATCCCTCTTCTTTCTCTTAAAGTTTTATTTATACCGGATATGTTATTGTGTATGTAATGTTTGAAAGTGTGTTTAGTGGGGTGTGACACTCCTATCTATCTTGGATCCCTCTCGCTCTAGTTACGAGTAGAAGTATCCATGTAATAGGTTGGGGTGTGACAGAGAGATGGAATTTTAAAATTTAAAACCCATTTATAATTAAGCAAGGCATTAATAAGAGTAAAGTTCCGAATCCTTCTCTGGTTTAGATCCCGAGGTTAGATGAACTTTTTCAATTTCTTGTAAATTGGGCGGCGATTCCAAAATACTTCAAAGGTGCCAAAAGGTTTCATGGGATTAGATGAACTTCCTCAATGTTCTATTGGGTAGAGATTCCAAAATGTCTCATGTTGCCCAAGATCAAAAGACGTGAACCCTCTCGGGCCCTAAAAGCGGGTTTCCGGGAAGTGATCGTGTCCGGCGCGCGTCACACTCTTGTGTCAATAAGGCTACATCTTTGATTGATTATTTATATTTTCTTAGAAAGACTTTCACAAAAACTTGTGGAACCAACTGATTTTTGATAGCAAGAACTTCTTCAATACTATAGAAGTATTGATTATCATCACTCTCTCTATCTTTAGAGGAATCAACACTTTCATCTTCAATGGAAAATATAGTATCTTTTGTCAACTCGTCTTCTTTTGAAAAGACAAACTCCAGATTAGCATCTGCTAGATTAGTGATATCATCAATTTGAGTAATCATTTTTGTGTGCGTTTGAATTTGTTGGGGTAGCTGCGAGCATAATGACCTTCTTTTCACACAAATAACATTTTGTATATTTTCTAGAAACTGGATAATTTTTTTGTAGAAATATCTCCATCGACGGTGAGTGCCTGGTCTTTGAAAACTTCTTCTTCGCTAAAAAATATGGAAATGCTTCTTTTTCTTCAGTTTGCATTGGCAATAGTTCCTTGGAGATTTATATTTTAATCTGTAAGTCAGGTAGAACAAATGCAGGTTTCAACAAAGGGTTTTTCTCCGTATATAGCTTGATAATCTCCTTGTGTTCACATAGTCTAGTCAAAGTATTGTGCATCAGCTGACGGAGTTCACCAAAAGTGTAGTCATTAACCTTCTTGTTTGCCATCTAGATGATAGTGGACATCCTTGTAGACAAAATATATGGCAGAGAGATCAAGAAGGCTTGCTTCATGTTAGGATTTTCCATTCCTTGCAACACATATAGCTTTTTGGCCATACGGTCAAAATGTTTATCAAGATCTTGCCTTTTTAGAGAGCAACATTTCATTTGAAAGAAATCTTTGCGGGTTTGCTCAATATCACTTTGAACAGCACCACAAAATTCTCGACAGATATAAGCCAAGATTTCTCCTTTAAAATTGAGATCCATTATCTGGGCTTTAGTTACAGGGTTCATACCATTGAACCAATCTTGAATCCTGCCAACAGAGCGAGTATTAAACTCCATGAGAACATCTCTTAGTTAAGCTCTTTGTACCAGTTGAGTTTGCATCAAAGCAAGAATTCTTAAAGGTGATCCCTGTATTTGGAAGGAGAGATATCCTCAAAAGTAAACTGGATATTTTGTGACGGGTTGGATTGGGGTCTTTTAAGACTTGTCACTTCTTCTTCATCATCATCAGAATGAATAACAATCGTCCTTACTAACTTTCGTGAATTTCTTGAAGGAGCTTGACACATAAATTGGGTTTCTTCTTTAGAATTAGGATTCATACTTGTTTCATCGGATAAAGTAGTCAAGGATTCATCAATATCAATTCTAGACAAATTTGAGCTAACTGTTTCTAGTAATTCTTCTTTGATAGAGAATTGAGGTATAATCATCAGTGTCTCATTAGACTTTCTTTTTGGAAGGTCAGGCTTGGGTCATCTTCTATAGATTCTATTAAAAAAGAGGAAAGGTTTATGTAGAAGGAAAATGGCTATGAGTTTGAGAGGTTTGTTTGGTAGTTTGTGGTTTTGGAGGTTGAGTGGAAGTTTGTGCTGGATATTTCCCCTTTTTAAATCAAGACATGAAAGACTTTTGTGGGGATCCAAAGAATTCAACTTGGCCAAGTGGTAATGGTTTTAAACTATAAATGGGAGCTGGTGAAGGTTGAGTTGATTGAGAAGGAAATGGGGTGGAAAACATATCCATCAGATTAAAAGGTCGTGAGGGTACAGGCATAGATGGTTTATGATGAAAGGTATTTTCAAGTTCTTGTATTTGAGTTTTTAGTCAAATAACTTCTATTGAGTTATGAGAGTTGAGTGTGTTGCTTCAACATCACCTTCAGCTTTTGAGTTCTCTATTCAACTTGTAACTGAAGATCGCAGATAGCACCAGTGAATAATTTATCTCTATCTAAAATATGATATACTTTATGAGACATTTGGTCAACCTTGTCTTCTATCTATTTTTAAGACTTTGTTCTGTGCTAGAGAGTTTTCAGTTTGCCAATTGAGAACAGCTTCTCCTTGCCATATTTGTCTCTGCTTTCCATCCGGTTCTACAGTATTTGGATTCTTAACAAATAAGGTGGCTTTAGTAGAGGTTTATGGATTTGTGAATTCCTTAAGAGGAGGAAAATCCTCTGCATAAGAGGCTAGTTGATACATACATACTTGGGGGGTAAGTGAAGGAAGTGAAGGCATAAAAGGGGATTCTTTTTTGATCCATTTAAGAGATTGTTTGTAACAAGGCAGAGGTTTTTTTAGGTTGTGAGGTTTTAATAAGGGGTGGAGATGGTGGAGAAGATTCTTTAGGTGGGAGTGAGGGTTTACAAGGTTCATGTAAGATAAGAGAGGGTGGTAATGGCTTCCAATGAGGTGGTGGTGAATAAGAAACCAACTATTCATATTTACCAGAAGGTTGTCCTAATGGACCAACATCAGGGTCATTATCATCATATCACTGTTTAAAACGTCTCTCAGAAGCACCATGTTTCTTTTTCCCTTTTCGTTTTTTAGCTAACTCATCTTTTTCCCAACCTTGGTTGCAATCATCACAATCACAAGCATCACAATAACAATGACCATTTCTGCTAGAAGAATGAACTGGTCTCCCTTCATGGTCAAAATGAACTACAGGAATGCCATCTTCTAGTTGTATTAGACAAATCATTAATTGAGTAGAAAAAAGAGGAAGAGGATGAGACTGTTGAGCTAATTTTTTCTTTTTGAAGACAATCTCTATAGTACCATCAGCCTTCTTAATAAAAGTAGGCTAAAAAGATTGCACTGGCTCCTTTGCTTTCTTTAGCTTCTCATAATCAGTAATCCACTTTTCTGGAAAAAATTGGAGAGGCTTATCCCTTGAGATCTATTGAGGGATATGTATGCAAGACGAAGCATTTGTTGAGTATGTTTGGATTAATAAGGCATTATTATGCTTTATAGGAGAGCCAATTTTAAAGCGTGATTCTAGAGATGATAGGCCATATGATAATGCAAGGTGGCTACTATGGAGTCTAAAACTTGCACTACTCCAAGGATTTGAATTTATGTTTTCAAAACTATCAAACCATTTGGATCTCGTAATGCCATATTATAATTTGGATAGAAAGTGAAAATAACATATCATGCATTCAAATATGTTTCTACAGTGCCACTTATAGCATATTGATACTTCAAGTATTTATTATCCACCAAAGCAATTCTGGCAAAGTCAGGAAGACCCTGCCTTCCATGATAGGTGAGTCCTATCCTGATGGCACCATAAAGAATGTGAGAGCATCCCTGATCAAGCCATGAAGAATAAAGTTTAGGAGGAAACTGTTGAGTAACTGTGACGCGCGCCGGATCCCGAGCGCCGCCCTTTCGGACCGCCCGCACGTGGGCGATCGGGGCATTTGCGGGTCCGTTGACATCTTGCGATAAATCGCAAGTGCGTCTATGTTGAGCAACAAGGAGGTATCATGGAGTCGCCACCCAATAGAACATTGGGAAAGTTTCTCTCGCCTTGGAGAGCCTAAGACTTGCGCATTTTATCCATATTGGGCCATGAGGCCTAGGATTAGCGCTAAAGCCTCGTGACCCAAGAAGTATTTTGGAGGATAACCTCTAACCTCTCGAGCCCAAAGACTAGAGATGGGTCCGGGATTTCTCATCTATTTCTACCTCGATTAATTTATGATCAAATTTTAATTATCATTAATTCGCTCTCTCTCCACACGATGCAATTTTAATCTAAAAGCGCATTTATACATGTTAGGAAAACCATAAATTAGCAAGTAAAGCAATGAATTACAATAATACAAGGAGCGGAATACAACTCCCTTTTAAAAGTGCAAACATGCATAAAACCGGGGAATTTATTAATCATGAGGACTTTGGTCCCCGCATGCACAATTAAAGAAAATATTCTGGATGATCTTATTTGGGATGAAAACTGGGACATTGGTCCCGCTTTATTATGAAAGATCCAAGTTAATTTAGTAAAAATATTTTGGTGATTTTTATTTTGGTGCGCATAAGAAAACATTTTATTTAATGAATATATACAAGGCAATGTAAATAAAATGGGAATTAAAAATGTATAAAGAAAATACCAAACCCCGCAACTCCTCCTTCTTTCAACGTGCATGGATGCTCAATTGAAAGTAAGAACAATGATGTGCAACCAAAAATAAAACAGAAGAAATTCATGTTAGTGATTAAGCCAACAAAATAATATGACATAAAAAGATAATATGTACCATGAAAATATAATATGCATAAAATAATCATGATGTAATTTAACATGCATAGAATAGTTAAGATGCAATTTAACATGCATAGAATAATTAAGATGCAATTTAACATGCATAAGATGAGAAAGTATCATGGCACATGCAACTTATTAATATTAGTAACTAACGTGCATGGAAAATTAGTGACAATCAATTTTACTATAGTTAAGACATGAATTAAAAATGTAACATGAGAATAACACAACTTAACATGCATGACTAGCATAAAATAATGATTATAACACTCATACATGCAAAAGAAAGCATAATAATAAACATGATATAGCATTAAGAAATTAAAGGTATTTACAACCTAAAACATGCATAATTACATGAACAAAGAATAATTTGACATAAAAAAAGATAATGGAATTTAAAAAACTTATTTGTTATATGAATAATTGAAGATAAAAAAATAAGAAGGAGAATATGGAGACTAAGAGAATTTACATGTTTGATATGTTAATTGGAAGCCAAAATAAATGAAATTAACAAGAGAATTAATGAGTAAAGCCAAGAATAATTACCCTCAAATTCAGTTTTGAAGAATTGAAGATAGAAGTGTTGAATTCCTTGTCTTCTCTTGTGAAAATCCTTAGAAAATAGCTTGAAAACTTGAAGAAAAGCTCTTGGAAACAAGTGTGTAAGATGGATTTTTTTCTCTCAACTCAAAGCTCCAAAATTCAGTTTTTTTTCTAACAAAATGTTCTTTTTTCGTCCTCCCCTCTTCTGAATTTTTTCTAGTGTTTTAATCATCAAAAACTACCCAAAAACCACCCAAAACCGTCCAAAAATAGTTAAAAAATAAGTGGGGGTCGAAAATGGGCGAAATGGGGCTGATGCGCGCGAGAAACGCGCACAGTGCGCGCTGCGCACAAAGCACAGCCGTGCTTTCAAAAAAGCACAGCTGTGCTTTCGCGCGCGCAGTGCAGCGCAAAGCACAGCTGTGCTTCCGAAAAGCACAGCCGTGCTTTTCGGGTAAATTTTTTTTTTTTTTTTTTTTAAATTTTTATATAAAATACCCTCAACCTAAAACACACTTTTTCTTCTCCAAAATAATTTTAAAAATATTTTTAAAATACACTTTTTGCTCATCGAAAAGACAAGGAAAAATCACTTCCGAGCTCCAATCTTTTTGCCTATAAGCCGGCATAGCTAAATTTCATCATCGGGTAATCCTGATCAAGGCTACTCGGGACCCGGTGTCTACAGTTGCCCCCAATTTTGGGGAGGCTAGTGCATGGGTGCCTAGGTGAGCCAAAATTCAGGAAAAGGAAAGAAACGCGTACCTGAAGCGGCGATCTTCCTGCTTGATGGAGTTATGATGATAGCTACTGCTGTCTTTTGGTTGTAGCTGGTAATACCGTAGGTGCGCTAACCTCTTGTGGGTGGCGCCGCTATCGTGCTAAACATTGTGAGTTGGTAATGCCGTGGTCGTGCTAACCTCTTGTGGGTAGTGCCGCCATCATGCTAACCGCTGTGAATTGGTAGTGCCGTGGTCGTGCTAACCTCTTGTGGGTAATACCGCCATCGTGCTAACCGCTGTGAATTGGTAGTGCCGTGGTCGTGCTAACCTCTTGTGGGTAGTGCCGCCATCGTGCTAACCGCTGTGAATAGGTAGTGCCGTGGTGGTGCTAACTTCTTGTGGGTAGTGCCGCCATCGTGCTAACCGCTGTGAATTGGTAGTGCCGTGGTCGTGCTAACCTCTTGTGGGTAGTGCCGCCATCGTGCTAACCGCTGTGAATAGGTAGTGCCGTGGTCGTGCTAACCTCTTGTGGGTAGTGCCGCCATCGTGCTAACCGCTGTGAATTGGTAGTGCCGTGGTCGTGCTAACCTCTTGTGGGTAGTGCCGCCATCGTGCTAACCGCTGTGAATTGGTAGTGCCGTGGTCGTGCTAACCTCTTGTGGGTAGTGCCGCCATCGTGCTAACCGCTGTGAATTGGTAGTGCCGTGGTCGTGCTAACCTCTTGTGGGTAGTGCCGCCATCGTGCTAACCGCTGTGAATAGGTAGTGCCGTGGTTGTGCTAACTTCTTGTGGGTAGTGCCGCCATCGTGCTAACCGCTGTGAATTGGTAGTGCCGTGGTCGTGCTAACCTCTTGTGGGTAGTGCCGCCATCGTGCTAACCGCTGTGAATAGGTAGTGCCGTGGTCGTGCTAACCTCTTGTGGGTAGTGCCGCCATCGTGCTAACCGCTGTGAATTGGTAGTGCCGTGGTCGTGCTAACCTCTTGTGGGTAGTGCCGCCATCGTGCTAACCGCTGTGAATTGGTAGTGCCGTGGTCGTGCTAACCTCTTGTGGGTAGTGCCGCCATCGTGCTAACCGCTGTGAATTGGTAGTGCCGTGGTCGTGCTAACCTCTTGTGGGTAGTGCCGCCATCGTGCTAACTGCTGTGGATTTATTTTTTATTTTTTTATTTTTTGCTCCTTTAGATGTTTGGACTAGTGTCATCACTTGGCTTTTGTGGGTGTTTCCCGCCGATTTCTCCTGCAAGATTGTATGCATAGGAATATACAAGAAATCATGTGTGTATGTTATGGAATGCAAATGCTTGCAAAAATGTATAGATCGCGCCCTAGGTGATCCATGGTTTGCTGAACTTATAGCTTGTCTGCTGTACCATGCCCCCTGAATCCTGAGGATCGTCGACAAGCTTTCTGAAAGAGACGTCCGGTGTATATCCCTTGCCCCCTGGTCAATGATCATTTACTTGGGATTCTATTTCATGTTCTGTGTTGTGTGTTGTCTGACTGACAGAAGATCATCTTGAAATAATGCCGCCTTATCGCTCCAGGCATTGAATGTCATTATTTTAAAGGTAGTGCGTCCCTTGTGGATTTTCGCACTAGCTTTTCTTTGCGGGAAATGCGTCCCTTATGGGATTTTCACGCAACCCTTTGCCTAACTTTTGCCTGGAATGGACCCAACCCAATCCAACGGCTTTTGTTTATTTTATTTTTATATTTTTATTTTTATTTTTATTTTTATTATTTATTTTTATTTTTTTTTTTGTATCACCAAAGCTTCTGTTAAGAGCAAATAGCACATATCCAATGAAGGGACTGAGCAATAATCATTAGATGAACAATTGGTATATTTCTTTTTAAGACAGAACTGAAAGATCAATGAAAATGTATCCTTTTATTCATTGCAAAATTGTGTACATTTCTATATGATTTCATCATACATGATTTTCATTTGACAAGAATTCAAAAGCATATGACTACACCTAATCTCGGAGTGGGTTTTGTCAGCATCAAACTCCTGTTATCAATCGGCCCTCTCGGGTTTTCTCGATTGAATATTTTCTCTTGGCCCTTAATTTTTGCCCAGGATGCCTTTTTTCGGTTTTCACCCTGACAGGGCGCCCAATTTTAGCAAGGCCGCCTTTTTTCGGTTTTCGACCCGCGGGGCATTTATTCTCTTCTTTTTTATTTTTGGTCTTTAGCCATGGAACCTTTTAAGTCTATCGACATTGACCGGGTCCTTGAACTCATTCCCATCGCTGTCTGCTAAAATTGCTGCTCCTTTTGTTAGCAACTTTTTCAAAATGAAAGGTCCTTCCCAGGTTGGTCTGAATTTTCCTCGTATGTCTGGAACTCCCGGCCTCATCATCTTAAAGACCAAATCCCCCTCCTTCAACGGATGCTTTTGTACTTTCTTGCCAAACGACCGAGCCAGCCTCTTTTGATAAACTTGGTTGTGGTAATAGGCTCGTAACCTGTTTTCATCCAACAGATTTAGCTGTGACAAACGTTGTTGTGCCCATTCTGCTTCAGGAATCTCAGCTTCCATGACTACCCTCAATGATTTCAGCTTAATTTCAACCGGCAGGACTGCTTCAGTTCCAATTACCAGAGAGAATGGCGTTGCCCCTGTAGAGGTTCTGACTGTTGTTCTATATCCCCAAAGTGCGAAGGGTAACTTTTCTGCCCAATCCTTGTAGTTCTGAACCATCTTGGCCAAAGTTCTCTTCACATTCTTATTTGCCGCTTCAACTGCACCGTTTGCTTGAGGACGGTAAGGAGAAGACTTATGATGTTGGATCCCATATTTCTGGAGCATCTGTTTAGTCTCTGCTAGGAATTGTACCCCATTATCAGATACAATGTGATGTGGGAGACCATATCTGCATATCAAATTCCGCTCGATGAATTTAGCCATATCCCTTGCATCAACCTTCTTGAAAGATTCAGCCTCAACCCACTTAGTGAAGTAGTCAATGGCAACTATGATGAATCTATGCCCATTAGAAGCAGTAGGATGGATTTCGCCTATGATGTCTATTCCCCATGCTGCAAATGGCCATGGAGATGTTAAGTTATGTAACTCTGAAACTGGCACATGCCTCAAATTCGCGTACTGTTGGCATAACTGGCATTGCTTCACAAATTTTGAACAATCTGTATCCATTGTGAGCCAATAAAACCCTTGGCGCATGATCTTCTTTGCCAAGGCTAAGCCATTCATGTGAGCTCCACAAACCCCGGCATGAACTTCTTCCATAACTCTTTTAGCTTCTTTCTCTGCCAGACATCTTAACTGGATACCATCAGCTTGCCTTTTGTACAAAGTGCCATTAACACTGATGAATTGAGTGGATAACTTCCTGATCATTCTTTGGTCCTTCTCAGTGGCTTCCTCTGGAAAGACTGATCTCTCTAAATAATTCTGAATGTCATAATACCATGGATTTCCATCAATGGCCTCAATGTCCATCACCTGTTCAGCTTCAAAGCAAGGTCTTTCCGAACTATAAATCAGCACGGGTTTCATCGCAACTCCTGTTGGGTTATCCCACATAGACACTAATGTTGCTAGAGCATCAGCTAACTGATTTTCGTCTCTGGGGATGAAGTGAAAAGTGCAAATCTCAAATTGGCTGCTCAACGCTCTCAAGTGCTTTACATAAGGCAATAGCCTTTCTTCCTTGACTGACCACTCCCTTCTGATCTGATGAATTACCAAGGAAGAATCTCCGAATACTTCTGCGGTCTTTGCCCCCAGAGCGAGTAATGCTTCCAATCCAAAGATGCAAGCTTCGTATTCTGCTTCATTGTTGGTAGCCTTATACCTCAGCTTCTTAGCCAATGGTAGTCTTTCACCATCTGGGGTCGTAAGAATAACTCCTACGCCTGCTCCCTTATTATTGACTGCTCCATCAAAGAATAATTGCCACCCTTACACTGCTATGGCCGTGACGTCTTCATCTGGGAAGTTGTATTCAAATTGATCTCCCTCAATAGGATGCTCGGCTAAGAACTCCGCTACAGCTCTTCCCTTAATGGTTTTCCTGGTTATGTACTCAATGTCAAATTCCTGCAACAGCAGTAACCATCTTCCCATCTTTCCTAGTAAAGAGGGTGCTTCTTGGAGGTATCTAAGCGGATTATGTTTGGCAACCGTTTGTACCTTGAAGGAATGAAAGTAGTGTCGCAACTTCTTAGAAGCCCAGATAACTGCTAAACAAATCTTTTCTACCTCTACATATTTGGCTTCGTAAGGCAGAAATTTCTTACTAAGATAGTAAACGGCAAACTCTATACCAAAATCATCTTCCTGAGACATCATAGCACCCACTGAGTTATCTTCCACAGCTAGGTACAGGATTAGTGGTTTGGCATGGCGTGGTGGTCTTAACACCGGAGGATTTAACAAATACTCCTTAATGGTGTCAAAGGCCAATTGACAGTCATTGTTCCATATCACCGGCTGATTCTTCCTAAGAAGCTTGAAAATAGGCTCACGTACCGAAGCTAGCTTGGCAATAAATCGGCTGATGTACTGAAGCTTTCCTAGGAAACTTCTGACGTCCTTCTCCTTCTGGGGCACTGGCATCTCTCTTATGGCTTTGACTTTATCGGGATCTACCTCGATTCCCCTCTGGCTTACTACATGTCCTAACAACTTTCCTGATGTAACTCCAAAAATGCACTTCTTGGGATTGAGTCGCAGATCATACTTGCTAATCCTTTGAAAGAACTTTTCTAATGCCTCAAAGTGACCTTCCCTGGTAGCTGACTTAATCATCATGTCATCGACGTACACCTCCACTTCTTTGTGGATTAAGTCATTGAGAACCTTGGTCGCCATCCTCTGATAGGTTGCTCCTGCATTCTTCAACCCAAAAGGCATAACCCGATAGGCATATGTCCCCCACTCGGTGATAAAGGCTGTCTTGATCCGGTCCACTATCTTGTTAAGGATTTGATTGTACCCTGCGTATCCATCCACAAAGCTGTACATCATGCAAGCAACAGCACTATCTACTAGCACATCAATATGAGGAAGAGGGAAATCATCTTTCGGACAGGCCTTGTTCAGGTCTCGATAGTCGACGCATACTCGAACCTTACCGTCTTTCTTAGCTACAGGAACCACATTAGCTAACCATGTTGGGTATTGAACCTCTATCAGGAACTTAGCCTCAATCTGCTTATGGATCTCCTCTTTCACTTTCTGTGCCCATTCTGGCCTAAGCCTCCGAAGCTTTTGCTTGACTGGTTTAAACTCTGGGTAAGTTGGGATGGCATGTTCGGCAACATCTCGATCTATTCCCGGCATATCCTCATAGGTCCAGGCAAAGACTTTTTTATATTTTTTTAATATTCTCTCAAATCTTATTCTCTCTTCAGGAGTTATGTCTGACGCTAGCAAAATTTCCTTTGGATTTTCCAAAGTTCCGAGATTAAATGCAGTTGTGCCAGTTGAATTAATATCAAAAATGAATGCATCATGCTTATGATCATGCGATATGAAATCATCAGAAACATCACACAAGTAAGCAAAGTTGTTCCTCTCCTTAACATAATCAGAAACATTAACATTGTTCTCAAAGAGTTTTGGTATAAAAAGAGAATCTAAATGACTATCAACTTCAGTCGACGCCGATGCTGCAGCTGACTGTGCTTTGGCTTCTTGATTTGGTGAAATCTTGAGATCTTCAATCTTCGGCTCTGGCTCCACTATCTTCTCCATCCACTGCAGGGCGAGTAATAGCGACATACTCATTTCCATATAGGTCTTGCATCACATACCATTCTGATAGGCTCGATCCAATCATAAAGACTGGAGGTGGCACTGCATTATAACCGGACTTCTTCTTGCTTTCCCTCTGCTCAGGATCGGTGATCTGCTTGTTGTCAATTAGATCTTGGACCCGATGTCTTAATGTTATACAATCATCCGTCAAATGCCCGGTATGCTGGTGGAATGCGCAGTATTCATTCTCTTTGTGCTCTGGCTGTCCTTGGGTCTTGGCCGGCCTAGGTGATAGGGGCCGCAGTTTTCCTTCTTTTATTAGCCTCTTCAGCACCCATGATAAAGGCTTACCCAAGTTGGAGAAATACCTCTGACTTACGCCGGTTGCAGACACCTCGACAGTCTTCCCAACTCTGTTACCACTGCTTGAACCTACTGGTTTGGCCGTCCCCTGATTGCTGTATCCCCTCCGGGCATAGGACTCACTATTTGCCCTCTTGGATAAATATTCTCCTTCCTCTTCTATGGCAATGTCCTTCAAAGACTCCCAATCCTTGAGTCCCTTCATTTTCAGTCCCTCTCTCAAGTAAGGACTGGCATTTCGAATGAATAGCCGGATCTGATCAGAAGTGTCCGGTTTGCGTTTCATTTCCATAACCCGGTTTCTCCACCGAGTAAGGTACTCGTGGAAGGACTCCCCAGCCTTCTGCTGTAACAACTCGAGATCTTTCAAAGTGACCTCCATCCGGGTACTGCAATCGTACTGCTTAAGGAACTCTTCGGTCAACAAGTCCCAGTCCTCCTTGGATCTCCTGTCAAGCCCATGGTACCAATCAATAGCAGCTCCTGTGAGACTCAAGCAGAAATATTCTATCTTCTGCTTTCTTGTTAAGGTCGTTCCCTTCATGACCAGCGAGTATTGCTTGATGTGTGCGGCAGGGTCAGAGGTTCCATCAAATTTGGGGATGTCCGGCATCTTAAAATTCTGGGGAATTAGGTCATCCCCATCCAGCTCTCGATCTTCCGGGTTCATTCCTTTTCCCACGGTCATCATCCTTGCCATGACCTCAAATCTCTCTTCCATTTTCCTCCACATTGCCTCATCCAGTTTTGGCAACTTTTCTTTAGCTACTGCATGCTCCTCATGCTCATCTCCCCCAAACTCAACTTCAGACCTGGGGCCTTCTCTGCGCTCAATGGGTGCAGGTACTCTTTGCTCAATAATAGGTGGGTCAACCACTGGTTGGTTAACCGCAGCAGGACGTTCTTCTCTAACAACCTCTTGTTTAGCTGGTACTCGGACAGGAATAGCAGCAGCTTGTTGCCCAGCTATAGTGGCGGCAAGATTGCCCATCATTGCAATCATTCGGGCTTCAAATTCCTCCATTCTCTTTCCTACCTCCTCAACGATTACTGCCCGGGTTGCATCAGACTCATTTGATGGATTAGCCATGCTTACTTCTGTTGATGATTCGGAAGAAAACCCCACACTATCTTCTGAGATTGAATCTGAACTCTGAGCTGACACTAACTCAGTTAACCCCAAAAGCGGCGTCCTTCTTAACCGTCCGTCGGGACCTCTAGACCACCCAGGAGAATCTATGATGGCTGAAATGCAAAAATTGTTAAGATGATGCATGATTAAAATGCAATGCATGCTCGTGCTGATGCAACATAGACAAACACATGCAAGCAGATAGATCTTTCCAACCTTATATCTCCCACACACGTGGTAGTGCGGTCTCTTTCCTAGGTGGGCTTGATCCATGGATTAACGTGGAACCCGATGGACACGTATGGTGCGCGGTGAAAAACCGGCAGCATAACAGCTCCTATCTAATGTACATACGTATGGGTGTTTGGCAATCATGTATTTAAACAATTCAACTTAACTAAGATGAGCCCACCGGGGCATGAAAGCCTTTGATGAAGACCATTTAATTAAATTGATTTCGTTTAATATATGATGGCCCATATAGCAAGCATAGTATTACGGTACATTTCACCTAGTGGAAGTATCTATTGCCATTACATGAGCTTTGGACAAGGGAGATGTTACTTTAAGGCTACCCAAGCATGATCCCTGCCGACGGGTCTAGCTCATCACAAGCATAGAGACCGATCGGGTCGTCATTTTGATATACCATTGAGGTACGTGGCTTGGGCTGGTGATTATCCTTAACACTTCCCCAAATTGAGTGAAAATGAGGAGGTGCTTCAGGAACGCACCGGGGCTAAAAGAGGGACCAAACTAACTTAATCTAAAGCTCTAATGAGATGATATGCAATTTTGAGATAAAGCGAATTTATGAATTAAATTTTAGCCATAAATGTTAAACGAGGTATTTTCAAATTGAAATCTCGAACCATATCGTCCCCAGTGGAGTCGCCACTGTGACGCGTGCCGGATCCCGAGCGCCGCCCTTTCGGACCGCCCGCACGTGGGCGATCGGGGCATTTGCGGGTCCGTTGACATCTTGCGATAAATCGCAAGTGCGTCTATGTTAAGCAACAAGGAGGTATCATGGAGTCGCCACCCAATAGAACATTGGGAAAGTTTCTCTCGCCTCGGAGAGCCTAAGACTTGCGCATTTTATCCATATTGGGCCATGAGGCCTAGGATTAGCGCTAAAGCCTCGTGACCCAAGAAGTATTTTGGAGGATAACCTCTAACCTCTCGAGCCCAAAGACCAGAGCTGGGTCCGGGATTTCTCATCTATTTCTACCTCGATTAATTTATGATCAAATTTTAATTATCATTAATTCGCTCTCTCTCCACACGATGCAATTTTAATCTAAAAGTGCATTTATACATGTTAGGAAAACCATAAATTAGCAAGTAAAGCAATGAATTACAATAATACAAGGAGCGGAATACAACTCCCTTTTAAAAGTGCAAACATGCATAAAACCGGGGAATTTATTAATCATGAGGACTTTGGTCCCCGCATGCACAATTAAAGAAAATATTCTGGATGATCTTATTTGGGATGAAAACTGGGACATTGGTCCCGCTTTATTATGAAAGATCCAAGTTAATTTAGTAAAAATATTTTGGTGATTTTTATTTTGGTGCGCATAAGAAAACATTTTATTTAATGAATATATACAAGGCAATGTAAATAAAATGGGAATTAAAAATGTATAAAGAAAATACCAAACCCCGCAACTCCTCCTTCTTTCAACGTGCATGGATGCTCAATTGAAAGTAAGAACAATGATGTGCAACCAAAAATAAAACAGAAGAAATTCATGTTAGTGATTAAGCCAACAAAATAATATGACATAAAAAGATAATATGTACCATGAAAATATAATATGCATAAAATAATCATGATGTAATTTAACATGCATAGAATAGTTAAGATGCAATTTAACATGCATAGAATAATTAAGATGCAATTTAACATGCATAAGATGAGAAAGTATCATGGCACATGCAACTTATTAATATTAGTAATTAACGTGCATGGAAAATTAGTGACAATCAATTTTACTATAGTTAAGACATGAATTAAAAATGTAACATGAGAATAACACAACTTAACATGCATGACTAGCATAAAATAATGATTATAACACTCATACATGCAAAAGAAAGCATAATAATAAACATGATATAGCATTAAGAAATTAAAGGTATTTACAACCTAAAACATGCATAATTACATGAACAAAGAATAATTTGACATAAAAAAAGATAATGGAATTTAAAAAACTTATTTGTTATATGAATAATTGAAGATAAAAAAATAAGAAGGAGAATATGGAGACTAAGAGAATTTACATGTTTGATATGTTAATTGGAAGCCAAAATAAATGAAATTAACAAGAGAATTAATGAGTAAAGCCAAGAATAATTACCCTCAAATTCAGTTTTGAAGAATTGAAGATAGAAGTGTTGAATTCCTTGTCTTCTCTTGTGAAAATCCTTAGAAAATAGCTTGAAAACTTGAAGAAAAGCTCTTGGAAACAAGTGTGTAAGATGGATTTTTTTCTCTCAACTCAAAGCTCCAAAATTCAGTTTTTTTTCTAACAAAATGTTCTTTTCTCGTCCTCCCCTCTTCTGAATTTTTTCTAGTGTTTTAATCATCAAAAACTACCCAAAAACCACCCAAAACCGTCCAAAAATCGTTAAAAAATAAGTGGGGGTCGAAAATGGGCGAAATGGGGCTGATGCGCGCGAGAAACGCGCACAGTGCGCGCTGCGCGCAAAGCACAGCCGTGCTTTCAAAAAAGCACAGCTGTGCTTTCGCGCGCGCACTGCGCGCAGTGCAGCGCAAAGCACAGCCGTGCTTCCGAAAAGCACAGCCGTGCTTTTCGGGTAAATTTTTTTTTTTTTTTTTTTTTTTAAATTTTTATATAAAATACCCTCAACCTAAAACACACTTTTTCTTCTCCAAAATAATTTTAAAAATATTTTAAAAATATTTTTAAAATACACTTTTTGCTCATCGAAAAGACAAGGAAAAATCACTTCCGAACTCCAATCTTTTTGCCTATAAGCCGGCATAGCTAAATTTCATCATCGGGTAATCCTGATCAAGGCTACTCGGGACCCGGTGTCTACAGTAACAAATTGTTCAGTTTTGTCAGGAGTGATTGTATACTGACTGAAGTTGGAACACTGGACATACTCCTCTATGTCTCTTTCTGGCTTCTTTATAAGAGATCTGATATTTTTGGTCCAAGTTGTGATTGATTTTGGGAAAGCATCATAGGGGTTCAAGAAAGGGGCATAAGTTTCCCCTATCTTTTGATCTTCTATGAGGTATGAAAGTTCATACAATTTACTATTTTTTGAAAGAGTCGTCGGAGATAAGGTTACTATAAACATCGGGTCCCGAGACAGCCCCGATCAGAGTTACCTAATGAATATACCAATACCTGTATCATAGGTAGGAAACAAAAAATGTCAGTTTTCATCCCTGGGTTCTCACAATCTTTGAAGGCTTTCTATCATTTTAATCATTTCGTGTCGAAAAAAATGAGAAAAGGTTTTAAAAGTGAGTGTTTTTCAAGTTTGAGTTGATAGACGGCTGTTGCTCGCTAAAGTATGCTTGTCGCTCAAGGTATCCTCCAAGCTGCCCGTCGCGGGCACGCCTTATGCCCTTCTCCTATTGCCCATGACTCGGTGACTGCCGCCCATGACTCACACAATTGATTGAGTCACGGACAATGGCATTTTCATAATTTTTTGGAGCACTCTTGACAGACGCCCATCTCTTGTATGAGAGATGCCCATTTGTCGTGTTCTCCCTATGATCTGTACAACAGGAGAATGTGGAAAAGTGGGGTAGTTAATCACACTACAAAAAAATGCATTTTACCGACGGATTTTACCGACAGAATTTAGTATTTTACCGACGGAAAATGACCTTACCGACGGTTTTTTTTTATTTTACCGACGGAATAAATCCGTCCCTAAAACATGCGTAGGTACCAATTTAATGGCGAAAAATTCCGTCAGTAATGTTACCGATGGATATTACCGACGGAATTGTTAAAAATATTCCGTCGGTAATTTTATAAAAAAAACGTCGGTTGTTTTGTCGCGTTGACCGTTTACCAATGGAATAGTCCGTCGGTAAACCGTCGGTAAAATTAATTAATAAATTATTGATTAATTTTAATATAAACAGCAACGATTTTTTTCGCCGGTAAAGTTGTCGGCAAATATATTTAGTAAAAATATTAATACAATTAAAATGAGAGTGACGGATTTTTCCATCGGTAAGTTGTCGATCGTATTAATTTTTTTAAAATTTTTTTCTTAATTTTTTGCAAAAATAATATATTTCCTATTTGCAAATCCCAAATTAAACACAATAAATTAAAAACAAAAAGTCTAAAATTTAAATTAAAGATATATATTAATTAATAATTTTAATATAAAATAAAAATAATATACATCATAACTGTTGTGCAAATATATTTGTATAATTCACAATATTTTACAGTTGTACAACAAATTATATATTTGTAACTGCAATGCAAGCAATACCAATATCGATATAATAGTTTCCTTATCAATAAAATTGTTGTTTCGACATTTTGTATAGGAGCACTTAATGTTTACACGGCTCATGAATTGGATGTACCCCTCGACGATCCAAATTCTCCATTTATCCTAAAATAGTATAAAATAAATTTGAAAATTAACATTAAGGATTCAACATAAATTAATTGCGAGATCTTTAAAAAGTAAATGATGAACACACACATGGTTAAGTTTTCTTATCAAAGAGGGGCTTAATTGAAAAACTAAATGAAAGTGGAGCAAATTTCAGTTGAATATGCATTTACCCAAAAAAAACTATATAGTATGTGTATTGAGTTGATTAATCGGTTCGTCGTTTATAAAGTTAAAATTATATAATCCATACAAATGCAAAGATGATCATGATTTAGAAAACAAAACTAATTTCTTAAATTAAAAAGAAAAAGAGGTAATTAAGGCACTTACAATAATTTGAGAGGCAAGTTTCTGGATGCCAAAATGCTTGAGAACAAAATGTATGGCTTCTGTAACACCAAAAAGCAAAAACATTTGCAGCTGAATTGTTGGCATTGAATAACTTAAAACTGGGTTTTCTTCGTTATTCCAAATGCCTTTTGAATTAACCAAAGGTGATTAAGATTATGAGGAGACCATTCAAATAATATCAAAATCACAAAATAATTGGTTTAAAATTCAATTATTAGAACCGACTGAAATTAGTGCATTAGCTTCATGTTAATGCTGTCTTACCATTTGTAGCTCTGTTAGACAAATTTCACCTGGACCATTATCCATGCCAACCTTCCCAGTTATCAGATAGATAGTTCACTAACTCACATGTCATAATTGTAGAAGCCATACAGGAGTGGAGTCGTAACAGCCAAGTACACAAGCTAAAGGAAATAAAATAGATGAGAAATTACTTTGCAATTATTATATGAATTAGAGACAACTGCTAGGTGACATTCAAGGCCCAAAGGAAAGTGAGTCCTTACCAGAAGATAAGCAATCATAATCAGGCTTAGCCTCACCCTCCATGAGTCCAGGAATGGTGTTGAACTGCCTCCGGACTTCCTTAACCAACTTCAAAGCTGCACTTCCCACACTCTTCATGGTCATGGCAGAAAACCAGTATGGAAGCATGGCACCAACAATCAGACCAATGACTGGCTTCATGGTGCATAAGTGATTGCATTCGAACTCTAAAGGAATATTAATGATACCTTCCCAATGGCAGCAGTAGTATTGCCAGCAGCATCAAGAGCATCAGTTCGTTCACGAATGCGGTGACTCATGCCAGCCATTTCAGCAATGCCACCAGCATTGTCACTAATGGGACCATAAGCATCTATGGCTAATCCAGTGGCAATGGTGCTAAGCATTCCAAGAGCAGCCACAACAATGCCATAGATGGCTGCAAAACTAAAACTAACAAAAATGCTAATTGCAATGGCAAAAATTGGAATAATGACAGATTTGTATCCCAAGGCAAGGCCAAAGATGACTGTGACGCGTGCCGGATCCCCGCGGCCGCCCGTTCGACGGCCCGCACGTGGGCGATCGGGGCATTTGTGGGTCCGTTGGCAGCTTGCGATAAATCGCAAGTGCGTCTATGTTGGGCAACAAGGAGGTTTCATGGAGTCGCCACCCAATAGAACATTGAAAAAGTTACTCTCGCCTCGGAGAGCCTAAGACTGCGCTTGGTATCCATTTTGGGCCAGCCAAGGGGTCTTGGAAGGTAAACCTCTCGCCCTAAGGAGCCTAGGATTAGTGCTAAAGTCTCGTGGCACAAAAAGGTGTCTTGGAGGGTAGACCTCTAACCTCTTTGAGCCCAAAGACCAGAGCTGGGTCCGGGATTTCTCATCTATTTCTACCTCAATTGTTTTATGATCAAATTTTAAATATCATTGATTCGCTCTCTCTCCACACGATGCAATTGATTAAAGGCGCAATCATTCATATCAAAAGCGGTAAATGTAAGCAAAATCCAAAATAAAGCATTCAAAAAAACAAATTACAATAACACTAGGAGCGGAATACAACTCCCATTTATAAAAGTGAAATGCATGCATAAAACAAGTTATTCATTAATAGTGAGAACATTGGTCCTCGCATGCATATTTATTATGAAACAGTTTTGATGTGATGATTTATTTGGGTATGAAAAACTTGGACATTGGTCCCCTTTTATTTAAAAAATGTCAAGTTAATTAATAAAAACGTTTTTGTGATTTTCTTTATAGCGTGCCTAAATAAAGAATTTTACAAGAAAATTATATGGCAAAATTAAATAAAATATTACAAATAAAGAAAATAAATATATGAACCAAACAAGCCTTTTTGGACCTCCCGATGTGCTCGCAAAAATGCCCAAGCGAAAAATGAGTTTAGACATAAAAACAAAATACAAATAAAATAATGTTAGTAATTAAATCAATTAAACATACAAAATAATGAATAACAAATTAAAATAAAATAAGATGATATGAAAAGAATGATAATTGAATCAAAAATATTAACAAACCAAAATAAAATGAGAAACATGCATTATATGTGATAAATGATTAAATGATGTGATGAAAATAAAATAAAACATGTTAATTAATTAGTACATGAAAATATACACATGATGAAAATAATGATGATAAGTGAAAAATAATGAATGAATAAATAAACAAATGATAATAAAATCATGTAACAATGATAAAAATTAGTAAACAAAGGAATGATGAAAATAATAATGATATATAACAAGGTTAATTGATGTGTTCATAATTAATACAAACTATTTACATGGCAAAAAGATTAATTTAAATTAATTAATTATTTGCATGTTAAAAATAATGAGGAATCAAAATAAATTATTTACATGTTAGGAATTAAAAAAACAATATTCACATGAATAAAAAATCAAATCATATATAAACAATTAAATGGAACAAATATAAAATCAATAAAACAAATGAATAGATGAAAACAATAAATAAATCAATAAAAACAATAAAATATACATGAATAAATTAAATAAAATGAAATAGAATGGAAATTGAGCTAATAATATTTACCCTCAGAATATTGGATTTGATGAAGGAAAAGTGATGATTTTCCGGAAAATTGCTTGAAAGAATAATTTAGCAATTAAATTAATTCTCTTTGTTTATGGAGAAAAACAAAGGAATTGATTTGTATGCTTAAGATTAAAAAGAAATTGATGTCAAAGTGATGATTAATTTCTTGTGTTTACGGAGGAAAAACAAAGAAATTAATTGGGATAATTAACAATTGAAAATTGATCTTTCAATTTCAATTAAACCTTTTTAATAAAAAAAAAGATCTGAAATGTTTGAAGAGAAAATAGAAGAAGAAGAAATCTGGAAAATTTTAGGTCTAAAAAATGTGGAGAAGGCCCCTTTGATTTCATCATAAACTCTTTATAGGATAAAAAAAGGTTGCCCTAATTTAATTAAGGAAAAAACCTATTTTAACACAAAATTCATTTATTTTTAATGATAAAATCAATCTTTATTATTTAATTACCTAAAAAAAATATTTTAGAATTTAATTTGAAGTCAAAAACCCTAAAAAATGGGATAAAAAACGGATTTTTGGGTGAAAAAATCGGAAAAAAGGCTGAAAAGAGGGAAATAGGTATCAGACCCTATACCGACGGCCAGGAAGCCCGTCGCTATAGAGGGACACCGCCCGTCGCTATAGAGCGACGGGGACTCATGCGGCGAGGCGCGCGAAATCCGCGCGCCTCAGCGCACGGTGCGGCGCGCAGCGCGCAACGCTCTTTAGCGACGCGCGGCATTGGCAACGCTGCGCGTCGCCAAATCGCACTGGGCGCCTGGCGCCTACGAGCTGGGCGCCAGCCCGCTGCCGCGCCCGACACTCGCGGTCCGAATTTTTTTTTTTTTTTATTTTTTAAATTGACTAAAAACACTATAATTTTAAGCCCCCATTTTTCAAAATTAATTTTTTTAAATATTTTTTATTATTTTCTAATTTTTCACTCTAAAATGCAAATTTGACGAGAAAACCATCACTTTTAACTTTTTAAGCCTGTGAAGGCAATTATCATCATTGGGTAACTTCGATCTAGGCTGACTCAGGACCCGGTGTCTACAATGACATTGGTGGCTGCTCCAGTCCTGCAGGAATCAGCAACATCTTGCACAGGGCTGCATAAATGGAACACAAACTTGCCATTAGAATATAAATGGGGAAAATAGGGATTTATTTATGGCGTCATTATTCTATACCTGTATGCATTGCTGATGTAGTACTCAGTAACAAATCCAATAATCAGCCCAGCCCAAAGACCAACAGCCACACACAAGAACAATTGCCTGCAAACAAATCAATATATTATTACTTTGTCGCAGATATTTATAGATCCATGAACTCAATGATACAAAAAAAACCCCCCAAAAAATGGCACTTCAACAATAGATGAGCTATAGCAATTTGTAGTCAAAATCCTGTCTAAACGCTATTAGTGCTTATGACCATAATATGTTGGGGAAAAAAGAAAAGAAATTTATATACCATCCTAAAGTAAAGCAAATATATCTAGATCCCAACCAAAGTACTAAAACATAAAACCATGACAAGCTCTCTGTCCAGGCATAATTTAAAGAGCCACCGCATAAATGCCACATTGGAGATAACGAAGGAAAAATTGAAATATGGAACTCACCAGTTCTTAACAACCTTTTGAGTTCCAAAATTGTAAATTGTGAAAGATGAAGGCAATCCAACCCAAGTGACTATTGCAATGCCCACAGTCATAAGAATAGTGGAGATGATAAGCTGCTTCTTGAGTGCTGGTTCAATCTCCTTTACAGCCTTGATTTCAAAGAAATCAGTGGCAAACAGAGTGGTAATCAAACACACAAGAATACCCATAGAACTAATGAGTAGCAGATATAGCATAGCAGTGAAGTCATGGTTGATTCCAAACGAGGAGATTGAGGCAACAACAAGGGCAGCGCATATGTATCAAACTTTTAATGACCTTTCTTTTTGTCATAACAAGGACTGCTTAAACCAATTTGTTAACAATTACAATAAAATTTATATAAAACCAATTCATTGAATTATGTGGTTTAAATTCAAATTAAGAGTGAAAAATAAAATCCTCACATTGAAATGTAATTAAGTAGGAACCTATGTATGTATTTGCCGGTCTGCAGGTTTCCCTCTCATACACACAGGGATTATAATTTACTTACTAATATTTATTAAAAAAAAAAAGACAACAGCAACAGCAAAAACCAAGATATAGTTGACGACATTGAAAAATCACACCAAGGAAAGAGTAAGCAAAGATTAAAAAACCAGTTCAAGCTATTCTGAACTCCTACACTATTAAAGACTAGATACATTCAATTCCTATTATTATCAATCAAAAGGTGCCTGTGCAAAATTTTTCTTACAAAATGACAGATAGCAAAGGAACTCGATACCGTTGCAGTCATTAGAAATTGACAATGATAAAACATAGAATAAGCAAAAAAGAACCATGCCACAAGGTGACCTACGCTAGTTAAATTAATCTAATTTGCACACAATCAAATCTCTTTCTACTATCCATAGGCAGTACGAATATAGATGAATCCTCGTTTATTAAGAACAATAAAAGAAACTGATAGAAACCCATAGATCTAAGTAAGAAGAAATACAAATAAATAAATAAAAACCAGAAATTTGAATACAAAAAAAAGAAGAGTACCGTAATTAGAGATGAAGAAGGAGGATAAGAGGGAGCAGACCCGAGAACTTCTCCAATTTTTAGTCTCGGCGAGAAGAATGAGATAAAAGTTGACAGAGTGATACAAAATCGAGATAGGCGACTGGATTAGGGAGATAAATCAAAATCAAGCTTCAAATCTAGATCTTGAGCAAAGAAATACATACCTGATTGATGGCACAAAATCGAGTGAGGGAGAGTGAGATCGAGATAGCGAGCGAAAGCGAGATTGAGAGAGAGAGAGAGATCGAGAAGAGAGAGAGCAGATCGCCGACCAGCTGATGGAGGAAAAGGTGGCGGCAACGGTGGAAGAAAAGGGCTGCCAAGGGGAAAAATGCTACTGCCTCTCCACGCAAAAGCTGACGGAAAAGAAAGAAGAAGAAGAGGAAAGGCCGACGACGGCGGCTGCCAACAGAGGGGGCAGAGACGGCGACGAGAAGAAGAGGGGCAGGTGGTGGCGCCTGGAAACCAAAGGAAGAGATCGAGATCTTCAGGGGCTAGGCATTGGGAAAGAAAAAGAAAAGAAAGAATAAGAAAAAGAAAGAAAAGAAAGAGAATGGAGCCAAAACGTCGTAGTTTTGGACTATGTTAGGGTAGATTTTTTGTACTGTAATTGCCGACGGATAATACATCCGTCGCAATTTCTGTCGGTAAATAAAAAATACTTGTGTTACCGACGAAAATTCCGTCACTACATGAATTAATTGAAAAAAATATTTACCGACTGCAATAACCGTCGGTAAATCGGTCGCTATCAATTAGCGCCAACATTTCCCGCCAATAATACCGACGAATTATAATTTCCGTCGGTAAAAATTTCGTCATTTATCAAATTTATTTTTTTACCTACGCATTATAGGTTTGGTCGGTAATCCGTCGGTAATATATTAATTTTACCGACGGAATATATGTCCGTCGGTAAATTCCGTCGATAAAATGCATTTTTTTTGTAGTGTCAGTTTTCTTCCCACAACCCCTAAATCTGAGCCATATCTCCCTCCAAAAAGGGATATAAAAGGGAATAAAATTAGGAATAAAGGGAGAGGGGGATTTGTTTTGGAGAGATTTTTTAAAGGAAAATACAATGAAAGGTTTTAGAGAGAAAACTTCATTTTATAGGAGAAAAATACAGATTTCTAAAGAGTTAACGTATAGAGTTGATAGAGAAAGGGAAATTGATTCTTTCTTCTCAAAAAATTCTGGTTTTCTTCATTTGTTCTTGTCAGAACACACACAAAAGGAAAAACATTTTTAGAGAGAGAAAGTATTTTTCTCATTAAAACTCTTTTGGAATTGATTGTTGAATCAAGGAGGATACGAAGCACTTATGTTCTTCAAACATCAGTTTACATCCGAGGGTAATATTTCTTGCTTCAACCTCTTATTTTATCATCATTTGAAAGTTACATAATTCTTTGGGATTAGTTGATTTAAATATGTGTTTCTTTGTGTTTTTTCATGTTCATTAGTTTAAAATATATTATAGGATGTTAGAAATGATTTTGAGGTATTACTTAGTTAATTTAGGCATGATTTACTATGAAAGCATTAAAAATGGTTTGAAAAAGGTATTTTAATGGATTTTTTTGATTCTGGGCATGACAGAATGGAAGATGACATAAAAGATGCCCGTCGCTCAAAGCGAGTGACGGAATGGAATTAAAATGTTCCGTCCCCTCTTTCGCTTTCCTTCTGCTCGTCTGTCTAGCTTTTGGCCCGTCCGTGGCCTCCTTTTGTTAGTTTTTTATCCTTTTATGCATTTTCTTTCTTTATGTCTTCTAGCATGCATTAGGTAATTTTAACATGATTTTTCATAGTTATATTTACTTATAGCATTCTGCCATTTCAATATGATTTCTGTTTTGATTTGAGCATTTATTTATTTTGTTAAGTATGCTAATTCATTTATTTTTGTCTCATTCTTGGCATGAGTATCCACTTATGTGTGCTTTGTTGACGAATAAAGGATTGGCATTTAGGCAATTTGCATATGGAGATTAGTGAACTTCCTTCACATTTCTTTTTTAGTTCATTTACGTTGCTTTATTTCGGAGATTGTTGATAATAAATGATTTCACACGTCATTGTAAAGTGCATAAAATATTTTTTATTAAATAGTATTTTCTTAATAAAATAGGACCAATGTCCTGTTTTTTCATCCCAAAATGACACCCAAAGAAGGAACTTTTTTTTTATGAAAATGGGGATCACTCATCCCGTTTTTTTCTAGAAACTCGCTTAAAGGCTCTTCGCTTTTCTTGTAAATATGCATGCGGGAGCCAATGTTCTCTCCCGAATAAATATCCTGCTTTATGTATGGCTTATTTCATTTTATTTATTTGGGTTGTATTCTGCCCCTTTTCCATTATAAATTGAGTTTATTTATTTACTGTTTTCTTTATATGCTTAAAATGCATTCTTAATTTACTTGCATCGTGTGAGAAGAGAGATAAAAATTTAATCTAAAAACTCATTTATATAACTAACCAAGGTACAAGTAAGAGTGATGTCCTGAACTCTCTCTAGTTTAGGCTTCATAAGGTTAGACAAACTTTTCCAATGTCTTATTGAGTGATGACTCCAAAATGCCTCTTGGTGCCCAAAATAAATGTCCTCGTAGGTTAATCATCAACAGTCGATTAGAGGTGATTCCATGTCTATCGCGAAGTGACCAATCCTCACGAGTATTATGAACCTCTCTCGGACCCTAAAAGTGGGCCTCTGAGGTCAACTGGGTTCAGCACGCGTCACAACTACAGAATCAGGTGTAGATGGGATATATTTATAATTACATATAGTAGAAAGCTTTGAAGATAAGGATGAAGTTTTACTCGTGATAAAGAGGTTCTCTTCTCTTTCTATAGTCTAATAATATTTTAATGTAGTTATAGGGACGAGACCATGGAGGAGACACAAGAGAAAGAAGAAAAATAAACCAAGATGGAGTACAGAGGGGCTACCAAAATCCTAAGGAGACTAGTGATAGGTTTTGGCCAAGATAAGGAGAAAATGAGAGTTTTGATTTTTCTGTAATTCTATCTTATCATACTTTTGCTTTTATACTCCAAGTCAAAACAGAATTCTAGTAGGATTAAAAATTTATAAAAGTTGGAATACTAATTATTAATTAACTCTTAATTAATTAATTAAAGTTGTTTAGTTAAATCCATTATGGGCTTCCACCATAAGGTTCTGTGCAGAAGCCCGCAAACTGGACTTTTTTTTGCATGGACTTCGATTTAATTACCTAAATGGATTCCAAATCCACCCAAATTAAATATGTAAGGTCCATAACACTTATAGATCATATTTAATTTAATTTAAGGCCCTCTACAGAGACCCTACGTAAAAGCCACTCCTAGAGTGGTTTTGTGTAAAACTATTTCCTTATGGGCCTGAAATTAATTCTCCATTTGATCCAAAAATATTATTTTAGTCATATAACATTTATAATCCAATAATATTTTATTTTGGATCAAAATAGACCAACTCAATTTTACAGACCATGTGCAGAAAATTCCGCGAATTTTTCCATGAACCTTTTCTTGTCCATGCATAATTAATTAAACTCCTTTAATTAATTATTTTCTTATTATTTCCACTACCTAAATGTCATTAGGTATATAGGGCATATAGCCAACAATCTCCCACTTACACTAGAGCTAATCACTCATTCCATAATAATATCAAATATTATTATTTTCTATATTTTTACCATTTTACCCTTTCTCTATAGGTGTGTGACCTATTGAATTTTCTGATCCACTTGGCAGTACAGAGATAATTGCAATTAATAAATTGCATAGTTTAAACTCTTTAAACCATTATATTAATTCTCCAATTAATATTTATGTTTGTGTTCATGCACAAATTATAAGAGGCTTCTAGTTAAGATTCATGATTACCCAAGTAACAGAAAAGTCAAGTGGTTTTAACTGAACCTTTCCATAGAACAGTTATTTTGCAATTACTCCTTTCACCACACTTTATCTCATTTAGGCTTTGAGTATGTATTTTGTCAACTCATATAAACCTAAATGAAATTGTTCTAATAATTTAACCATTGTTCCCAAAATGCCCTTTGTGGATCTCATCCACCTTGGCATTCTACTCTGGCTAGAGATTCTTTGAACAAGGGAGATGGTGGATCCTTTATTAATCACTCAACTATCTTCAAGTAGGTCATTATACACCCAACCTCTTAACTATGCTTACCCCTTGATGGAGGTAAGTAGTTATGGAGTTAAAATATATCACTCACTACTTAAGATAACTTTGATGATCTCAAGACTGAGGATACTTACACCATTGCTATGTAGAGATTCCTCACTGACATAGATTTAATATCCTTGTGAGGATTCTCATGGAAAGTCTCTAATGTACTTGTTCTTTTAATAAGCATCCACATGTCAGCTTTGATCATCTTTATGATCACAGTTATGAGAGAAACTATCTGAACCATTCAAGAAGCATAACACGTGTTAGTCTATCCGTATTAATAATGTCCTGTCTTGTTAATACTATAACTAAGGATATTTAGGTATTAACACATTTACATACAGTAGGCATCTCACATCATGAACTCTTTTATAATTGCCTTTATAATGTATTTATAATATCAAGGACTATATTTATTAATTTAAGACATAATATCAAGCAATAGGTAGTCATAACATAGAATTAATAAATGTAAATTGCCTTTTTATAAATTAAAATCCAATTCTTATACATGATATAGTTCCTTATTCTACATGGGCCATAAGGCATACTCCTAACAATCTTTCACTTACACTAAAGCTAATCACTTATGTCTTAAACCTATACTATGTACATGGTGATCGTACTTGCTTTGGGATAGTGCTTTAGTGAGAGGATATGCCATATTGTCATATGTGGGGACCCTTTTTGTAACACCCCCACCGTCGCCCCCATTGGAAGGACGCCGGCGGGCGCGCTACCCGACGCTCACTCACACAGATATGAACATGCACAACGCGAAAGCATACATTCATACATAGACATACATGCATAAATGCGGAATAATTAAAAACTTACCTTGCGAGCAAAAGCTGGTCATTTATTAACTCACACACTTGCAACCACTACATGGAAGCATAAGCACATACACACACACATACACTCTTTCAATCAGCAGAAGCATAAGGCGAATAATAGAACTGAGGAAAACTTAATACATAAGCATTTTAACGCCTACATCATCAGAAATATTACATCAAGATGATTACATAATGATTACATATACAAAAGGTTATAGAAATACAAGATCCAAAATACAAAAGCTGAACAAAGTACAAAACTTCTAACTCCTATGTGGCCGACCTTGCAGATACGCGACTCGAACAGAACCAAACCTGCCACCTGCACGGGAAGAAAACCTGTGCTAAGCGATAAAGGCTTAGTGGGGAAAACACACAAGCAATATGGACGACCATTCACAATGGTCGTCAAGGCTTAACACATTCACAATGGCAAATACAGACATTCATAACACAAATATAATCAGGCTTGCACAGAAAGGCATTCATTCGAAGACTCACAATCATATCCATATACTTATATCGAAAATAAGCCAAAGCAGACATAACACCATACACGATACAGGTAACATCATGCAGAACTACTTGTAATCTCACATGCATATATTTACTAAGGTATCGGACATCAGCACCTTACCGTTCATAGTGGCATGACATTTATACGTGCAATTATCATAATCAAATACTCATACATTAACTGAAAAGCCATTAACAGGCTAGAAGATTACCATGCAATAATGCACACAATTATTATGCCAAGAACACGAGCTAATAAAGCCTACTTTTTGTCATGTCATAGAACACACACTAACCGAACCCAAAGGAAGACGTTAAAACCCCACACTTACATGGTACGACTCTTTCACATAAAATATCATGCCATAATCATAGACATATGACAACATGCCGAAGATACTATAATAGCAGACTAGAGAGAACTCATACCATATGCAATAATTCTGGCATTCAATAGTCGGGATTACATTTATATTCATACTGATTCACATACTTAACCATAACAGTCACCGGTGTGAAATCACATTCACATACTTACCAAGTAACCATAGCATTCAGTATTCAGGCTCGCTTTCATATGCATATCAATTCCCATACTTATAACCATAACGGCTATATTCAAACACAGTCACAATATGGTACATGTGAATAATCATCCAAAATGTACATGCTTGAGTCATTTGTATCCCATTCAGAGGTTCATAATCACATCCTGATAAATAACTGATTCACATAACTGGGATCATACACATTCGGATATCTTATTCACTTATTCATATTAGACAAAGCAAACAGAATACCTGCTGACTCAAAATAGTGGATAACGAGTGTACTGAGGGTACCTTACGGGTACGAATCGAATACTGAGGGTACCTCACAGGTACAAATCAAAAGTCATTTCATTTTTTTATCAAAACACAATATTTTTACTGAGGGGATCTTAACAAGATCCTAATACAGAGGGGTTCGCGAGGAACCTAATGGGGGACCTGATCGGGGTCCAAACTGAACTGAGGGCTGCAGCTGAAAGACTCTATTAGGCATGCCTAACTATCCATTAGACTGACTCTCGCAGGTCACACATAAGGAAAAGCATGTTTCAAGTCACGGGACATAGTCCATCATGCACCAAACTGAGTATAATAGACATATAAATAAGTCTACACTATCCACGAGTATCATCCAAATCATGTGTCGATTCACACAATATATATATATTTGTCATCATGCGTTATCCAGAGTCTAATAGACAAATACATAAGTTCGTAATATCAATCTTACCTCATACAATTTATATTATGAAGCATGTATTATAATTCAATCAACACACTTTAGCATTATTCAATATTCTAAAATATATCAGAAATAAATGTGGAACCATATTATGCCACACATATTCTTAATCATGGAATGATACAATATACACTTAACCATAGCATGTTATTCTTAGAGAAGGATCTGATTAAAGATATGCATGACATATTTTACATTTTAATAACATGCTCGGGACTAAACAATCGGGGATTTGGCATTCATAATTCCTTCGCATTCGAAATACGATATGCAATATTAATCACAACAATTAACATGTCTAAATCCAAACCATACAGTTTAAATCCAACAATCGTTTAACCGGATCCCTATTATCCAAAACTTACTCCAAAATACACGTATAACTTATCATGGATAACATATTATTAATCGCAAATAAATTAAGATAATCTTTTATATAAGCCAGGTAATATAGCGCACAGTAAAGGAAAAGCCATATGAGAGCATATAGAAGTATGACATGAATCATACAACAGTATAAGTCCATTCGGAAGAAATATGAAATTCATTTTTGAGTTAAAACCGGGAAATTTTAGAAAATAAGCCAAACCGGGGTGACCAACAAGGTTGGCCGGTCACGAGTCGTAACTGGCATCACAACTCGTGACTGGCCTCCATCACTGGCTGGTCACGAGTCGTGACTGGGAGTCACGCATCATAACTGGCTTCTTCTTTTACTGGTCACGGGTCGTGACTTGCCCCTTTCTTCTCGCTGGTCACGAGTCGTGACTGGGAGTCACGCCTCGTGACTGGCTTCTTTCTTTTTGGCCGGTCACGGGTCGTGACTGACAGTCACCACCCGTGACTGTCTTCTCTGGCCGGTCATGAGTCGTGACTGGGAGTCACGCCTCATGACTGGCTTCCTCTTAGCTGGTCACGAGTGGTGACTGCTTCTCTGGCCGGTCACGAGTCGTGACTGGCTTCCTCTTAGCTGGTCACGAGTGGTGACTGCCAGTCACCACTCGTGACTGGCCACACTGGCTGGTCACGAGTTATGACTGGAAGTCACGACTCGTGATTGGCCTCTCTGCTTGGCTAGTCACGCGACAGATACAACTGGAAATGGGAATTTCAACAGTAACGCAATTTCCCATTTACAGAATTCCCTGGACTTAAAGATCAATTCCAAAATTGAATCAAAACCATGCAAATCTCATCATAGATGTCCCATACAACATACACAACATAAATACAACTTAAATCAGAATTCAAAACAAGCAAAATCAAGCATAACCACATTCAAGTTTCTCAAGAACATAAACCCTAGAATTACAGTAATCTCAAAATCAAGCAATCTTATCAAACAAATCCCAAACCTGAAATCCTTAGCTTCAAACCCACACTTCAAACTTCAATCCTCCATCCTCACCTTGCCCTTAAGCTTCCTCTTGCAATCCAAAGCTTGCACAAACCAAAACTCACAAATTACTCTTCCGAAAACCCTAACTCAAAAATAGCAAAACCAGGAGAATAGGAAGAAGAAGAACATGCAGGAACCCTAACCCAACTTACCTTTTCAAGAAATCTTCAAGCTCTACCAAGACACCAATTCACACATAGTCAGGGAAGGGAGAACAAGAAACGGGAAAGGAAAAGAAAGAAAAGCAAGGAAGAGGAGAGGAGAGAGCAGAACGTGATCTGCTCCTCCCTCTCATTCTTTTTCTTTTTCTTCTTTTCCCACTAATTGCCCACCTGCCAAGACACATGGCAACCTCCTATTGGCTCCAACCAAAATATCTTGCTTTATTACTCTTTAATCCTTTGACAAATTTGCACTTTACTCACTTGCATAATTATTTCCTTACAACTTTAATTATCTTTTCAATTAGGTCCTTATCATCCAAATTCCACATGCACAAATTACCGAAATATCCATCACTTATTCGACTTAACTTGCCAAATCTGACTAGGCCCGAATTGGGGTGTGACACTTTTTATCTTCACATCTTATCTTGCTATTATCTCCCGGATGAGGTGGTAGTGTTTAAGAACATGCTTAGATCACTAATAAGACCGTGGTTCCTTTGCTTGCGCAATGGCTCCATTGTTATCATAATATAAAGGTATTGGATCAACAATGCTAGGGACCACTCCTTGTTTAGTAATGAACTTTTTAATTCATACTGCTTTTTTAGTCGCCTCTAAAGCAACAATGTACTCCGCTTCTATAGTAGAATTAACAGTCATTTCTTGTTTGGAACTCTTTCAACTGATTGCTCCTCATCCCATTATGAACACAAAACCTGACCATGATTTACAATCATCATTGTCTGATTGAAAGTTGGCATCAGTACACCCGCTTACTAGTAAATCACCCGCTCCATATGCTTAAAATATATCTTGAGTCTTTCTTAAGTACTTAAGGATATTCTTGAATTCACTCCAGTGTTCCTCTCCATAATTGGATTGGAATTTGCTTATAACACTCAAAGCAAATGCTACATCTAGACGCGTACATAACATACCATACATGATATAACCAATTGCAGATGCATATGGTATTTTATTCATGTTATCTCTTTCCTTTTGTGTCTTAGGACATATAGATTTAGAAAGGTGCTTCTCATATACCAAGGGAATAAATCCTTTTTTAAAGAGATTCATATTGAATCTCTTCAATACTTTATCTATCTATGTAAACTGTGAAAAACCTAGCAACCTATTGGATCAATCTCTATAGATCCTAATTTCTAAGATATAAAATGCTTCTCTAAGGTCTTTCATGGAGGATTATTTGGATAACCAAATTTTAATTGAACGAAGAATATAGATGTCATTTCCCATGATCAATATGTCATCCTCATATAGAAAAAGGAAAACAATTACACTCCCACTAACCTTCTTATATACACAAGGTTCATCCTTATTCTGTGAGAAACCAAACTCTTTGATCATCTTATTAAATCGGATGTTCCAACTCCTAGATGCTTGCTTCAATCCATAAATGGATCTTTGAAGGTTGTATACTTTTTTACCATTACCAGATGTGAACCCCTCAGGTTGTGTCATATACATTTTCTTAGTTAGATTTTCATTCAAGAAAGTCGTCTTTATATCCATTTGCCAAATCTCATATTCATAATAAGCATCAATGGCTAAAATTATTCTAATGGATTTAAGCATCGCTACTGTAGAAAAGGTTTCATCAAAGTCAATGCCTCCTCTTTGATGATAACCTTTAGCTGCCAAACAAGCCTTGTAGGTAACTACATTACCCTCTATGTATGTCTTCTTCTTGAAGACCCATTTGTACCCTATGGGTTTTATGCCTTCAGGTGGTTGAGTCAAAGTCCATACTTTGTTCTCATACATAAAGCCCATTTCGGACTGCATAACCTTAAGCCATAATTCTCGTTATGAACAATTTAGAACTTCTTGATAGCTTATAGGCTCACTATCCTCTACTACAGTTACATTCTTATCTGAGTCCACGAGAAATTGACATATCAGTGTGATAAATGTATCCTAGTAGATTTTCTAGGACCTTGTGTATATTCAAGTTCAACTGTAATCTCATTATTATGAGATTTAGTTTCAGATTCCACCGGTTGATCTTTCTCATTTTTTGGGTCTTGAACTTCGCTAAGTTCAATTCTACTCCCACTATCCTCTTTTAGAAAGAACTCTCTTTTTAAAAAGACAGCATGCCTTGAAACAAACACCTTTTGTTTCAAAAGATGATATAAGTAATATCTAATTGTTTCTCTTAGATATCCCACAAATAAATATTTGCCAGACTTAGCATCCAGCTTTTTCACATAAGCAGGACATCCCCATACCTTTATATGAGAAAGTGTGGGTGTAGATACCGGGTCCTGAGGCAGCCTAGATCATGGTTATCTAATAATAAAATTAATGCCTGTTCACAGGCAAGAAGGTGGGAAGTGATATTTCTTTATCAAACTCCTTTTAAAGAAAAATAAAATTTGCTGATATGTGCATCCTGCCCCTCTCAAGGCCAGGAACGAAGGGCTGCCCCTCGCACTAGGGTGCCCATCGAGCAGCTGCTGCCCCCGCGGGCCTCACGAGGAAGCACCTCTCGTGCTTGCACCGGCCCTTTATAGGGGCAGGCCGCGCGAGGTAGCGCCCCTCACACGCGTGTAGAGGGAGGCCACCCCTCGCGCGTGGGCGATGCCCGTTACGAGGTGCAACCTTCGCCCGCATGCAGTGCCCCTCGCGAGGTACGGCCCTCGTGATATGGCCACTGTGATGCGTGCTGAACTAGAAAGGCTCTCATAGGAGGCCCGCTTTTAGGGTTAGAGGGATTGGTTCGCGTCATTTGATCTTGGATAACATGAGACATTTTAGAATCCCCTCCCAATAGAACATTGGGGATGTTCATCTAGCCTCATGAAACCTTTAGGCACCTTTGAGGTATTTTGGAGTCGCCACCCAATTTACAAGAAATTGGGAAAGGTCATTTAATCTCTACAGTCTAAACCAAAGAAGGTGTTCGGAACTTCACTCTTATTTATGCCTTGGTTAATTATAAATGAGTTTTTAGGTTTAAAAATTCCATCACTTTTCTCATGCGATAGTGCAATTTATTAAAAGCGCATTTCAAGTATCAAGAAAACGATAAATGAAAAATGTAAATAAAGCAGTAAATAAAGCGATAAATAAAGCGGTAAACACACAATACGCCATTTACAAAGGAGAAATTGCGAAAAATACAATCTCCCAAATGAAAGGAAAAGCTAGACAAAATGGAAGTTGGGACAGAACACAATCCCCAAATTAAGGAAAGCTAAATAAAATTGCCCCAAAAATACATAATTACAAGGGCCTACAAGATATATATAAACATAAAGTCTAAACAATCAAGCAAAATCAATCAAAAGAAGTGACATGCATAAATCGGGATATTTATTTGATTTAGGAACATTGGTTCCTTCGTGCTCACTTAAAGAGGGATTGAAGAGTTTTTTTTGCTATTGGCTTGAAAACTGGGATGAGTGATCCCAATTTTAGAAAGTTTAACTCTTTATTTTAAATCATGACATTTTGCATTCCTTGACTAAAATCGAGGACATTGGTCCCAATTTATTAATAAAAATTTTGGTTTAGTCGTAAAAATATTTTTGTGATTTTTTAACTGACACGCGTATGAAATAAAATAGTTTATTTAAAAATAAAGACAATCACACAAACAAGGGGTAGGTAAAGTCTCACCCAAGTAATGTATCCTCCTACGTGTCGTGACCTTTCGACTTGGTCACAAAAGTGTTCATGCAAATAAGGTCACATTTTAAACCCCAAACAAGAAAAACAACAATAAAAAACTTAGTAATAATTCTAAAATCGACTACGTAAACATAAAGATAAGAGAAATATAAAATATGGTCAACATGCAAAAATATAATAATAATGATGATGACAATAAAAAATGATAAAAATAACATTAGCATGCAATGATAATAATATTAAGGATAATAATAAGAATAAATGATAATCATAATAATGACAATAGTAGCAAAATAGGGGTAATAATAATAATAATAATAATAATAATAATAATAATAATAATAATAATAATAATAATAATAATAATAATAATAATAATAATGAGAATAATAATAATAATAATAATAATAATAATAATAATAATAATAATAATGATAATAATAATAATAACGATAATAATAAAGATAATATTAGCATGCAATAATAATAATATTAATGATACTAATGAGAATGAATGATAATCATGATGAGAATAATGATAACAAAACAAATATAACGTTAATATTGATAATGGTAATATTAACAATGATAAAAAAAAATAAAATGAAATGAGATGATGAGAATGGATTCAAGAATCTTTACCCTCAGATTTGATGATATTGAAAATAAAGTGTTTCGATCCGACTCCCTTGTCAAAGTTTAAAACAGATTCCAAAATAACTCAGAAACTAAAAAAACTCAAACGAAAATAAAATGATTTTCTCTGATTTTGTTGTTTAATAATAAAGCCAAGGTAAGGGAATGGATTTCCCTAACTCAAGCTAAACTCAAACTCAAAATATTTTTCTAGGTTCAAGAAAATCAAAGGAAGAAAGAAACTTTTTGAAAGATTTTTTATTCTTTTTTTTTCAAGAACACTCTCCTATTTTTCTCCTTTTCTCAGCTCTCTCTTTTCCCTCTTTTTGTCCGAAAAGTCCCCCCTTGGTCAAATGAAAATTTCCCATCTTTATTTTCCCTTTCCTCTCAAAAAACGAATGGACAAAACCCCCTTTCCATTGCTCTTCCCCTAAAAATCCCTAAAAACTGAAAAAAAAACGGTCTTTAAAATCTCTGAAAAAAATTAGGTTTCTCAAATGGGAAAGGGACAGAATAGAGTGGGTGGCCGCACGCGAGGCCTTGTGCGCGGTACCTTGCGGGCCCGCACATAGGCGCTACGCCTCGCGCGCGCCGCACATGCCACTTGGGCAGCAGGCCACCGAAAACTCTAGAAGATAAAATAAAATTAATTAAAAAAACCTTTTTATTTAAAAGGAAAGATTTTTGACAAGGGAATATTAGTTCTAACCTTTATGCCTGCAAATAAGCATCATTTTCATCATTGGGTATTCCTGATCTTGGACTGTCTCGGGACCCGGTGTCTATAGTTGCCCCCAATTTTGGGGAACCTAGAACTTAGGTGCTTAGGTGAGCCAAAATTCAGAAAAGAAGGAAAGAGATACGTACTCGAGGCAACCGTCTTTCCAGACTGGATGATGTTGTGGGGTGGCTGTCGCTATGTTGCCGGCATGTTATCCTTTGTTGAAGTGGTAGTGCCGTGATTGTGCTAACCCTTCGTGGAGTGGTAGTGCCGTCATCGTGCTAACCCTTTTGAGGTGGTGCCCCCTGAGAGGTCTTTGGTTGATTGCCCCTTGAGAGGTTTTTACTTGATTGTCCCCTAAGAGGTCTTTGGCTGATTGCCCCCTGAGAGGTCTTTGGTAGATTGCCCCCTAAGAGGTCTTTGGTTTATTGTTTGAATTGGTGTTTTGATCGATGTCGTCACTCGCCTTTTGTCAGTGTCCGCGTCGAATTTCTCTTACTGCAAGACTGAAAGGCTAAATATGTAGGGAAAATAGTGAGTATGCACGTGAAATATATGTGACATGCAGCAATGCAGGACAAGAATTTATCTAAGTGGATTTGGAGGTGACAGCCAGTTTGGTAGCAATTTGCAATAGGATCGATGCCCTTTGGAGTGGCTTTTGAATTTCATGCCTTTGGGGACACTAGCTTTTCTCGGCAAAAAATGCGTCCTTTTTGGATTTTCACATAACCCTGTGTCTTATTTTTTTCCTGGAATGGACCCAACCCAATCCAGCGGCTTTTATTCATTTCATTTTTTGTAGGACTGACTGCCTATTTCTAGATTTTTACCCTGCCTTTGGCCTAACTTTTGCTTAGAGAGCTAGTCACGGTTTTCATCTCTAATACCCCGCCCCCCTAATTTTTTTTTTACAGATTGTAAGAAAGGCTGAAGCTGTTGCCAAAGATCTTTTAAGCGTGATCGGCATGTACTTACGTCTTAGATCATGGTTGTATGAGCTTGATTCTTATCATGAAGGTGTTGTAGAATTGGATTCACAATTGATAACAGGATGAATCGGCTGAAGCATCTGAGTAGTGAGAGTAGCAGAGGGTAGATAATAACAATGTGCCAATTTTATACCAGAACTAGACAACTTTGAGTATGCAAAATGAACTACTTTGGTCACATCAATACCATTGCATAAATGCATATATTGCAATTTGATTTTATAACACATTATCATGATCTGACGTCAACTCGAGAAATACAAGACCTCATCTAATTTCGGGATAAATCCTTAAAGCATCAAATTGCTATTATCAATCAGTCTTCTCGGGTTTTCATGATTGAAGATTTTCTCTCAGCCCTCTTTTTTTTTCTCTCTCTCTTTTTGTTTCTCTTTCTTTCTTCTTTTTTTTTAGCATTTGCCATGGAACCTCCTTCAGTCCGTCAGTGTTGATTGGATTTTCTTTCATCTTCGTTAGCTGGGAAGGCTGCTTCTTCTTACGGTCTTCCTTTTTTTTAGCATCAAAGACTTTCCCTTGACCCCTATACAAACTGGCCGAGGTAGTGAGTTTTTTCGCTTGAATCTTGGCCGTGAAAGTCTATATCTTCCTTTCGTTGGCTTTGGTGGCTCAATTTCTAAAGTACCTTTAATGGTTGAGATTGGGTTACAAGTTAGGCTCGGATGGTTTAAGGAAAATCTGTGATTTTTTTTTTCATTCTTTTTTTTTCTCTTTTTTTTTTCTTTCTTTTTTTTTGTAGAGGTAAGACTGTGGCTTTTTTTTTTGAGATACAAAGTTTCGCTTGTCTTGAATTTGATGTGGCCCCTTAATGATCGGAGTTTGATATTGTTGGGCTGTATTGTGTGCGTCCTAGATATTGAGGATGCAAAGAGATGGCTTTCGAAATTCTACTCGTCGTCATATTGGCATATTGAAGCTGCGATGTCCCAATAATGCCCTTTTCAATCTTTAGCATATCATTCTAGGTTCAGGAAAAGGCTCTTTTTCTTTTATTTATTTATTATTTATTTTTTTATGAATGTCTCAGAATCTTCCTCTCTTTAGGAGTTCTATCAGACGCTATCAAGATTGTTTTTGAATTTTTCAAAGCTCCAAGATTAAATACAGTTGTATTAATTGAATTAATGTCAAAAGTGAATGCATCATTGCGACGCGTGCGAACCCCGACTTGGCATCCGGATCGTTCTCAAAAATCCGCTTTTAGGACTCGAGACCAGATGGAGGTTCATTAAGACTCGTCAAAGCTAGTCGCTTTGCAATGGATAGGTATTTACCTCTATTCTATTGTTGGCAATCAACCTACGAGGGCGCCTATTGGGTATCATAAGGCAGGTATCATGGAGTCGCCACCTAATAAAATATTGGGAAATGAATTCTAACCTTATGAGGCCAAAACGAGAGAGAGTTCGGGACCTCACTCTTATTTATACCTTTGGATAATGTTATTTGACTGAATTTTTAGAGTTAATTATTTTATCTCCATTCTCACACGATCATGCAATAAATTTAAAGTGCATTTCAAGTATATCGGAAAGCAGTAAAGAAAGCAATAAAGAAAATAATAAAGAAATAACAAGTGAAAAATATGGGACAGAACAATTCCCCAAAATAATAAAAGCATAAACAAATAAAATTGCCTCAAAATTAATTACAAGGGCCCACAATAAATAATACATGAAAAAGAAATAAGATAAAATACAACATACATAAAACGGGACATTTAATAGATTTTAGGAACATTGGTTCCTTTGTGTTAGCTTAAAAAAATCTGAGAGTTATTTTTGGGCAATAAAAATGATAGGGATAATTGGATTCCATTTTATGAAAATTAACTCTCTTTTAAAAGTAAAGATTTATTAGCTAAAATCGACATTGGTTCTATTTTATTAATAAAAATTCCAATTTTTATTATTGTAGAAAACTTGAGTTTCTATAAAATAAACGCATTTACAAATACTATTTTCCATACAACATAACGGAATAATAAAATAAGGAAAAAAGGAAATTAAAATGCAAACCAAACTTGAAGGCTCCTAATCTCTTGATTCTCCAACTCGCACAGGAACATCACTCAAAGCGAACCAAACAAGTTTAGTGGATAGCAAAAAAAGAATAAAAATAATGTTAGTAAATTAGATTAAATGAACGAAATATGATATAATAAAAATAAACAATTAAATGGAATATATGCAGTAAATAATTTTTAATTGAGAAAGCATTTACAATTATTAGAAGAATAATGTTTAACGGAAAACAGGAAATCAATAAAATGGATTAATAAACAAAATAAAATCAAGTGGAAAATAGAATTATTACTAAATATTCTACAGATCCAAATTAGATTACATGCATCATGTAAATAAATAAATTAAGCTAAACTAAATTTCATGTTAATTATAAGAGACAAACAACAAATAAACTATCAATTATAATTTGCAGTAAATACAGTGGAGGAAACAAGTGAACGACAGAAAAATAAGAAAAGAGAAAGAATTATCTCAAGTCCAGAAATTTACCCTCAGAGGTTTGATATCTGACTGCAAAAGAAGACAGTGATGACTCCCTGTTGATTGCTTAAAAACGAACTAAGAAAGTTTGGATTTATTGCCAAAAGTCAAAGTTAAAAACCGTTGTTTCTTTTAAAACAAATGATGAAAATTGATTCTTAAACACAAAGAATTAATTTCTTTGGCTCAAGAACAATTAGGATCTTTTAAGAAAATTAAGAAAATCTTTTCTCTTTTTCTCGGAGTTCTTTTGTCACCATTCTAAAAATGCTTCCCCCTTTCTTTCAAGGAGTTTACTTTTCTTTTTATATGATCCCAGGAACAATTAGGTTTTTAGGAGTTTTATTCCTAATTAAATTCCTAATTATCCTTTAGAAATCTACTTTTTATCCTTTAGGAAAAATCAGGAAAGAATTTGAGTTTGATTTTAACTGAAAAACAGTGAAAAACCAGGAAAAATAGAGTCCGCGCGAGGTAGGGGACGCATGGGGGCCGGCCCCTTGCGCTGGAGGCCGTGCCTTGCAGACGCAATCACGAGGTGCGAGCTCCAGGCCGCACCTCACGTTCAGCCTTTGCGAGGCCGCATGCATCGCGAGGTGCGGCCTCGCAGGAAGTCGCACCTTGTGTGCGTCCTTTGCGAGGCCGCGTGCGTTGTGAGGCACGGCCTCGCAGGAGGCCGCATAGCCTCTTGCATGGGAGGCCACATATAGCGTGTGGCCTCCGCGCGGGAGGCCTCGCACACTGCCCGTGTGCTGCGCCTTGCTCGCTGCTTGCGGATGCTGCGGCTCGCGCGTGATACCCATAGGAGCCGCTTCACATGGGCCGCACAGCCTATGACAGTGGGCCCCCCGACAACCTAAAAACAAAATAAAAAATTTTATTCAAAACGGAGGTTTCGACAAGGAAATCATCACTTCTAACCTTTTTGCCTAGGAGCGAATATCATTTTCATCACTGGGTAACCTTGGTCTTGGCTGCCTTAGGACTCGGTGTCTATAGTTGCCCCTAGTTTAGGGTAACGTAGTGTATGGGTGCCTAGGTGAGCCAAAACTCAAAAAAAAAAGAAGAGACGCATACTTGAGGCAGTTGTCTTTTCGGTCTTAATGACATTATTGAGGGTAGTTACCATCAATTTGCCGATGTATATCTAAGCTTGTTGATGTGGTGTCTAACCTCCTTCGTTATGGCATCTAACCAAAGAAGTGTATAGCCCCAGCCGTATAGGTATCTAACCTGTTGGTGCGGTGTCTAACCTCCTCCGTCGCGACATCTAACCAAAGCGGTGTATAGCCCCAGTCGAGTAGGTATCTAACCTGTTGGTGCGGTGTCTAACCTCCTCTGTTGCAGCATCTAACCAAAGCGGTTTATAGCCCCAGCCGTAGGTATCTAACCTGTTGGTGTAGTGTCTAACCTCCTCCTTTGCGGCATCTAACCAAAGCGGTGTATAGCCCCAGCCATGTAGGTATCTAACCTGTTGGTGTGGTGTCTAACTTCCTCTGTTGCGGCATCGAACCAAAGTGGTGTATAGCCCCAGCCGTGTAGGTATCTAACCTGTTTGAATAAAACAAACAATGTTAAATCATCTCATTATGATAATCATTTCGATCATTTATCTTTCGCAAAGGTTCAATTGTTATTATCTAATTTTCACATTTTATCATTTATGGTTTGTCATATCATGTATGTTACTTTCATCTTTGCCACGCCAAAAGTGTGTTAAACGAATAAGAGAAATAAAAGATCATTTGTATACAGAACGTATCTATTTAATATGAAAAGCAAAAGAAGCTAAAGATCATGATAGATAGTCTCCCCGAATATTAGCTACAGATAGTCGGTGGGCTCCTCAGGATCACTCTTGCCCGGATAGCGCGCCATTGGCATGTCTAGTCTTGTGTGCCTCTTAGGAGGGCTTTGTGCTTGCAGGGAGGCTGAGAATGCCTCTTTATGGGCTCACATGATTTCAACTTGCGTGGGCTTCATCTTATCCTCATCTTGCCGAAACTGCCCTTTAGTTCAGCCCTTTCATGTAAAGTTATTTGACACAAAAGCATGTACAAAAGACTGTGTGTGCATAATCTGTGTGAAATATATACAGAAAACTATACAGATGCAAAGAATTGACGTACAAAAATTATCTGTACATAGCCATACGTGCAAAGGACTGAATGCATGTGATATATGCTATACTATGCATCCTAAACACTGCAAAGAATTACGTGTTATATGTATGTAGGAATTATGTACACGGGGTGTATGCGAAGAATCGCATATGTAAAATATATATACAATAGTTCATGCATGTGTGAATGCATGTTGAGCATCATGAAAGGCTATGCACGTGTAAAGTTGTGCAAAGAGATATGCAAAAAATTGTACATGCGAGATGCACATTAGATGTAAAAATGGATAGACCACATCCTAGGTGATTAAGGGACTTGTTGAAGGTACGACCCATACTGTCTGATGCCCCCAAGGATCTGAAAGAGTATTATCCTAGCTTAAGATCTCTGACCCTTAATCCTTTCAGATAGAACTGTTCGACGTACATCTTTAACCCCTTGGTCAATGGGTATGCCCCCTTTTGCTATGAGCTAGTGCAACATTTTGCCCCCCTAGGATTCTGACTCACGTCCTACATTATATTACCCTATGCCCGAAAGGGGATTATCTAAAGTATTGCCGCTTTATCGTTCTAAACATCAGAAATCATTATTTTAAAGGTAGTGCGTCCCTTGTGAATTTTCACACTAGCTTTTCTTTGTGGGAAATGCATCCCTTTTGGGATTTTCACACAACCCTGTGCCTAATTTTTGCCTGGAATGGGCCCGATCCCCTCCAACGGCTTTTTTTTTCTTCTTCTTCTTTTTTTATTTTTTTATTATTATTTTTATTATTATTATTATTATTTTTAAAGGACAGACCGCCTATAAGGCTGTTTTACCACTAATGGGAGATTACCCTTTTGCTTTTATAAGTGCACACAAGATATGGATGCCCAGTCTAATGGTTGATAATGGGACCCATCGACTTAGGCATTTAACCTGCGAAAATAGTAGCAAAGCATAGTTATTTAGATTAGATGCATCCAATAATGGATGATGTTTCTTTTTATAGAAGAACTAAAAGATAATGAGCACATGAGTTAAATTGCCTTTGTTTCATATAATTCGGCAAAATTGTATACATTTCAGCATGATTTCTCCATACATGATCATCATTTAACACAGATTCAAAATGCAAAACTACATCTAATCTCATAGTAGATCTTATAAGCATCAAACTCCTATTTTCAGTCAGCCATCTTGGGTTTTCTTGATTGGATATTTTCTCTCAAGCCTCTAATTTTTTGCTCAGTTTTTTTTTTAGTAAATTCCAGATGCAACGTTGAGGGCGAGACTCAACTCAAATGCATAAATGCACCCGTGGCTTCCCACTTGAAGCTCAAGAAACACCATATGCCTCTTCCTATGTACCGAACCTTACTAGAATGTCATCTCCACTAATTGGATAAGACTGAACCAATAATTAAGAGGTCTTACTTCGGTTGGAGGCAGTAAATACAGTGGAGGAAACAAGAACGATAGAAAAATAAGAAAAGAGAAAGAATTATCTCAAGTCCAGAAATTTACCCTTAGAGGTTTGATATCTGACTGCAAAACAAGATAGTGATGACTCCCTGTTGATTGCTTAAAAATGAACTAAGAAAGTTTGGATTTATCGCCAAAAATCAAAGTTAAAAACTGTTGTTTCTTTTAAAACAAATGATGAAAATTGATTCTTAAATACAAAGAATTAATTTCTTTGGCTCAAGAATAATTAAGATCTTTTAAGAAAACTAAGAAAATCTTTTCTCTTTTTCTCGGAGTTCTTTAGTCGCCGTTCTAAAAATGCTCCACCCTTTCTTTTCAAGGAGTTTACATTTCTTTTTATATAATCCCAAGAACAATTAGGTTCTTAGGAGTTTTAAGCCTAATTAAAGTCCTAATTATCCTTTAGAAATCTAGTTTTTATCCTTTAGGAAAAATTAGGAAAGAATTTGAGTTTGATTTTAACTGAAAAACAATGAAAAACCAGGAAAAATAGAGTCGCGCGAGGTAGGGGATGCACGGGGTGCGGCCCCTCGCGCTGGAGGCCGTGCCTCGCAGACACGAGGCCGCGCCTCGCGCGCAAGGTGTCGACCTCGTAAGAGGCCGCACCTCGCAATCACGATTCGAGTGCGGCCTTTGTGAGGCCGCATGCATCGCGAGGTGTGGCCTTGCAGGAGCCCGTACCTCGCACGTGTGGCCTTTTCGAGGCAACATGCATTGCGAGGCACAGCCTTATAGGAGGCCGCACCTTGCATGCGGCCTCTCGCGCGGGAGGCCGCTCATAGCATGTGGCCTCCCCATGAGAGGCTACGTGCTGTGCGCGCGAGGCCTTGCGCACTGCCTGTGTGCTGTGCCTCGCTCGCTGCCCGTGGACGCTGCGCCTCGCACCTGTCACGCAGCCCGCAGTGGTGGGCCCTCGACAACCTAAAAATAAAATAAAAAATTTTATTCAAAATGGAGGTTTCGACAAGGAAATCATCACTTCTAACCTTTTTTTCTAGGAGCGAATATCATTTTCATCACTGGGTAACCTTGGTCTGGGCTGCTTCAGGACCCGGTGTCTACAATCTTGATCATAAGAGATAAAATCATTAGAAACACCATACAAATAAGGAAAATTGTTCATTATTTTGAAACAACCAACATTGTCATAAGAAGTTCCTGAAATAAAGATAATAAAGCATCTAAAAAAGAACAAACATTATCTTCTTCTCCACTCTCACTAGTGGATTAGCAATCTACTTCTGCCACGGGAATTCCTTCTTCACCCTTCTCTTGACGGATGACAGCGACGTACTCATCTCCATATGGCTCTTGCAAAACCATGCCACTTGGGTAGACTAGACCCGATCAAATTTATGGCGGGGGAACTGCATTATAGCCTGCCTTCTTCTTTTTCTCTCTCTTTTCAGTATCGGTGATTTTTTTGGAGTCGATAAGATCTTGGATCTTGTTCCTTAAAGTCCGAGAATAATCTGTCAGGTGCCCAGTGTGCTGATGGTAGGCACAGTACTAATCACCTCTATGCCCTGGCTATCCCTAGTTCATGGCTGGCTTGGATGGCAATGGTTGCAGCTTGCCCTTCTTCATTAATCTCTCCAACACCCAGGATAGAGAGCGGCCCAAATTAGAAAAGTGTCTCTGGGCTTGTCCCACTTTGATAGCTGAAACCTCATTCGTCTCACCATTTCTACCATTACTGCTTCCAGCACCGCCTGATCTGTACCCTGATTAGTTCCCAAAATTTTTCCTAGCAAAGTTATTTTGGCTTGCTTTCTTTGCTAGGTAAGCCTCCTCAGCCTCTACAATAATGCCTTTAAATGACTCCCAATCTCTAAGCCCCTTAAATCTGAGCAAGTCCCTCAAGTAAGGGTAGGAGTTCCTGATAAATAGCATGATCTGGTCAGCAGTGTTAGGCTTTTGCTTCATCTCCATGACCCTATTCCTCCTTCTGGTGAGGTATTCATAGAATGACTCGTCACTCCTTTGTTGTAAAAGCTCAAGGTCCTCTAACATGACCTCCATTCTAGTACTACAGTCATACTGCTTCATGAACTCTTCAGCAAAAAGGTCCCAATCCTCTTTAGACCTCCTATCCAAACTGTGATCCCAGTCTACTGTTGGACCCACCAGACTAAGGTAGAAATAATCCACCTTCTGTTTCTTGGTCAACCCTGTGCCCTTCATCACCAGGGTATACTACTTAATATGTTCAGATGGGTTCGAAGTACCATTGAACTTCTGCAGCTCGGGCATTTTAAACCTTTGGGGCAGCAGCTCTTCATCCCCTAGATCTCTATCTTCAGGGTTGATCCCCTTTCCAGTTGACAACATGTGGGTGATCGCCTCAATCTGCTGTGTCACCCCTCTCATTGTCTCATCCTCCACCTCTCTACCCCTCACAGCTTGATGGGCTATTAGTTCCTCAACCTCATTTTCCATCATGAAATCCTCATCAGGATTAGGGATCCTTGCCCTTCTTGGCTCAACGGGCGCAGCAGTTTTATGCTCATTGATAGGTTGGTGAGCAGCATTACCCATAATGGGGACCTCTTCACCAGCAGGTGGTTCAACTCACCCCCGAGGAGGGAGTACCGATGGTTGTGGAGCGACAGATGGTTGTGCAGCAGTAGGAGGAGCAATCCTTTCGGCCATGGCACCCATCATCTCTAACACCCTCCGCTCAAAATCCTCTAGTCTCTTGACAAGGTCCTGAGTGGTTAAAGCTTCGGTCTCTTCTGCCATTGAAGATACTACGGGTGATTCACTGGTCGTTGAGAGTGGCTCAAAATCCCAATTAGACACTAATTTCGGGAATTCAAAAAGCAGGTTTATCCTTACTAGCCGATCGTTGGAACCTCTAGTCCACTTAGATGAATCTATAATTGCTGAAAGATTCAGATTATTAGAATTATGCATGAATGACATATACAATGCATGATTGTGTGTTATGTAACATTCATAACCATATACAAGCAAGTAGATCCTTCCAACCTTTTAACTCCTGCACACGAGGTTAATTGGTTTCTCCCTAGGTGGGTTTAATCCATGGGTCAATAGGAGACCCTATGAATGCGCATAGTGCATGGCAAAAATCTAGCAGTATAACGTCTCTCAAAATGCAGATATGTATGAGTTTTGGCCATTATGTATTTAAAAACTTCAACCAAACTAAGGTGACCCCACAAGGGCATGAAAGCCTTCGATGGAAGACCACTCAATTTGTTTGATTTTGTTCAATACATGATGGCCCACATCACAAGCATTATATTACGGTTCATTTCACCTAAGGAAAGTATCTGTCGCCATTACATGAGCTTTGGTCAAGGTGATGTTACTTTAGGGCTACCCAAGCATGGTCTTTGCCAATGGGTCTAGTTCATCGCGAGCATAATGACCAATCGGGTCTCCATTTGATATACCATAAGGTACAAGGCTTGGGCTAGTGGTTATCCTTAGCACTTCCCTACAATGAGTGAAGGTAGGGTCGTGTTTTAGGAATGCACCGAGGTAGAATAAGGGTACAAACTAGCATAATTTTAAGGCTCTAAAATGATGCAATGCAATTTTTGAAAAGAGATAGAATTTTAGGTTTTGAAAACTCAATTATATATCTTATCCAAGACACTTTTAGAGCAAAGTCTCAAAGTCCCCAGTAGAGGAAAGACCCTCATAAGAGGCCTGTTTTTAGGCTCGAGGGATTGGTTTGTGTCATTTGATCTTGGGTAACATGAGACATTTTGGAATCCCCTCCCAATAGAACATTGGAGAAGTTTATCTAGCCTCATGAAACCTTTAGGCACCTTTGAGGTATTATGGAGTCGCCACCCAATTTACAAGAAATTGGAAAAGGTCATCTAACCTCTACGGTCAAAATCAGAGCAGGTGTTCGAAACTTCACTCTTATTTATGCCTTGGTTAATTATAAATGAGTTTTTAGGTTTGAAAATTCCATCACTTTTCTCATGCGATTAGTGCAATTTATTATAAGCGCATTTCAAGCATTAAGAAAGCGATAAATAAAAGTTGTAAATAAAGCAGTAAATAAAGCGGTAAACACACAACACTCAATTTATGAAGGAGAAATTGGGAAAAATACAATCCCCCAAATGAAAGAAAAAGCTAGACAAAATGGAAGTTGGGATAGAATATAATCCCCAAATAAAGGAAAGCTAAATAAAATTGCCCCAAAAAAAATTAATTACAAGGGCCCATAAGATATATATAAACATAAAGTCTAAACAATCAAGCAAAATCAATCAAAAGAAGTGACAAGAATAAATCGGGATATTTATTTGATTTAGGAATATTGGTTCCTTCGTGCTCATTTAAAGAGGGATCGGAGAGTTTTTTTGGCTATTGGCTTGAAAACCGGGATGAGTGATCCCAATTTTAGAAAGTTTAACTCTTCGTTTTACACTACAAGGAAAAAATGATTTTCCGATAGAAAATAAGCAATTTTCGTCGGGAAACTAATTTGATGACAAAAAAAATTTCCGTTGAGATAATAATCGTAGGTAAATTTTCCCGACGAAATTACTTCCATTGGGAAATTTCCCAATGGAAATAGACTTTCCGTCGGGAAGTCGAAAAATTTAATAAAAATTTTAAATTTAATTTTTTAATTATTTATTTCATGCTATAGATTTAACCTGTAATATTAATTGCAAAATAATGAAAAAATGAAGATAATATCTAAATTTTAATATCCAATAATAATTGTACTAATCATGAAGTTAATAATTATTTAGCAAGATCATAATAGTTACATATGTCTGTTATAAAATCCTAACTAAGATGATGGTGGCGGCAGCGGACGAGTACGATTAGACTGCTGCGATGATGAGGCGACCATACCTTTCAAATTAGCCATCTCATTGAGTAGCTCAGATATGAAGTCGAGAGATTGTCGCCACCGAGCTTTTGAGTCTTGCCACCGAGCTTCTGATTGTTGCAGTATTTCGAAGTTCATGTACTTCCCTGGAGACAGACCGTCTATTAGATGCAGCTTTACTTGAGCCTGAGGAATGTGAATAACAGGACTTGGCCAAAGAACCTAAGCCAAATACCTATCCTCGCTGGTCTCTACTACCAGCCACTTCATAATAAATTTGATTCGCATCAACATTATCGGAATTCTGTGAACGTTGCTGAATTGTCTCTTGAACTTGTTCCTGTCGTAAAACAAATGTTTTATAATAAGTAACGATTAATAATAACTAATATTAAATATTTGTAAATTATAATACTTTTGACATACATGTAATAGCCTTGACCGAAAATTGACGAACGTTTGACTATCATGATTTTTGGTGTGGGTGTGTAAAAAGACCTCACCATAGGTAGGCGGTCTACCCATCGATGCTTCTTGCAAACATAAAAAGAATTATAGGTGAAGTATAATTTATTGAGTATTCGTACAAGTTTTTACTAAAATTTCGGCAGAGTTTTCCCTATATTTTAACCATACCTCCTGTACACAAAGACAGAAAAACACTTCAAATTTATTGTTATGCTTACATCCAACATCCAACAATAATACAAACTCCTCACACAATTAACATTCCCATCCTCCTCTATGTTAATGAGATAAATCTTAAACAGTAATAACATTAATTACAGTAATAATAGTAAGATTTTAGTAATATCCATCGATCCTTCCTGCAAACATAAAAAGAATTATAGGTGAACTATAATTTATTGAGTATTCGTACAAGTTTTTACTAAAATTTCGGCAGAGTATCCCCTATATTTTAACCATACCTCCTATACACAAAGACAGAAAAACACTTCAAATTTATTGTTATGCTTGCATCCAACATCCAACAACAATACAAACTCCTCATACAATTAACATTCCCATCCTCCTCTATGTTAATGAGATAAATCTTAAACATTAATAACATTAATTATAGTAATAATAGTAATATTTTGTAATACTTACAAGTTTATCTGCTCGTTGCCGATGGGACATTGATCCTCCAGTATGCAAGCATGAACTGACTCCCTCAGGTTCTCCCCGTCTATTATTAGAATTCTGCTCTAAAATGAAAAGGGCCTCGGGCGTCGTCCAATATTGTTCCCAGTGTGCCTATATATCTTCGGTTATGTAATGAGGTCGTACACCACCAGTGTGTAGCAAGCACACTAAGTCCTTGTAACGTGCTCGAGCACGACTCTCCCATGCAGAATACATGATGTCGTCAAACTCCGAGTCCCAGTAAAATTATTTCTTATGAGAGTGAACAAAAAACAAATTGTAAGTAAGTGTAAACTATAATTTGAGCTGTAATAAATGTTATCATAATTTATTACCTTGAATTCTTCAAAATAAAAATTCTTTGTTTCTTATGACACCTTTTTCTAGACATAGCCATTGTAATTTATTCTGTTCTTGAACGTGGTTGTAATGTTGCGTGAGCACTTTCCTGAAGGATTCAAACTAATATACAACAATCCTAATAAAGTTAATAAAAGTAACAACTATCATTAAAATCAATACAAAGTGAAATATTAATCACTTACTCCCTAGCTGTAATGGTGATATAGATTCTTCCATCAACTCCAACTGAGCCAGGCATAGGCTGCTGCATCTGTTCCTAATACCTGAGTTGGCATAGATTCGGTGTGTGCCATAGGAGTCGATTCAGTAGAGGGAGTGGTAGATGGTGCAATAGTAGGGATGGTCGGTGATGAGTCAGCTTGAGTGCTAGCATTGAACCCAGGAGATGGGGATGCTTCATCACCAATACTGTCACCTCCATCATGCACCCTGAGACATGGAGGAATCATTTTACTCTTCTTTCGCTTAAACATTTTTTGAACCTGACATTATGAAAAAATTGCATATTGTCAGATAATAGAAAATAATCGCATTATAATAAACATATTAATTAAAAAAATAAATCAGTGCAATATTAATTGTTCTCACATGATATAAAATTAGATAAACAAATTATTCGCTATCATCACTAAGCTGTAAATCGTAATCACAATCATCCTCATTTTTCGATGAAGAAGAATCAAATTCAGGCTCGTCATCGGATCCCTCGCCAACCAAAGTTTCCTTATCATCCTCACAGGAAATTTCAACAAATTCATTGTCTGCATAGTTCAACGTTTCATTATCATCATAATTCAGAGATTCATTTATTTCATGAACTTCCGGTTGTTCCTCTTGAAATGCATCATTATTTTCAGAGCGTTCACTTTGTCCGACGGCTTTCCTTTCAAAAATGCCTCTTGGTTTTACTTTGCATGCTGCAAACCATTCCGAGTTATCACGTTTTAAGAGTGGATAAGAGACATACTATACCTGGATCACTTGCATTGCCAATACAAAAGGTTCAAAGTTACTAAATCTTCTATGCGTGTTTAAATCAACTAAATTGTATCTGGTATGTATTTTTGTTCCAACGTTATAAGTTGGATCAAACCATTCGCACTTAAATAATACACTTCATTTTATTAGCAATGCGGGGTACTCCAATTCAAGTATATCAACAATTTTCCCATAATAATCCATCAGCTCTCCTTGAATACAAACCCCACTGTTTACCGTTTCCTTGTTATGACCATGACTCTGTGTATGGAATTTGTATCCATTCACGAAATACACCGGATACGTTTTAACATATCGCAAAGGTCCTTTTGCAAGATCCATGATGTACTTGTTGTCAATTGAATTTGTTGATGCCTACATATTCAAATATTCTAACATCATTTAAATGAATATTTCATATATAATTGTATAAATAGATTGTATTATTTAAGGTCACAACTTACATATGTCTTGAACCAATGATGAAAGTGCTTTTCGATTTCCTTGTTCACCTCATTTTGATTTCTTTTAGGCATTAGCTCCCGTATCCATTCCTCAAATAATCTAAAATGCCCATATACATCGTTTTATTACACCCTTCACATAGTAAATCAAATGAGCAATTTGGTGTATATATTAAACTTACTACACAAAAGGCTGAACTTTTTCGCAATTTAATAAAATATAACTATGGGCCGCTGTTAATTCTGCCTCTGTTAGCGTTTTCCTTATTGAACTGCCATGTAAACGCCCAGAATACGTAAATATGGATAAGTTTTCGTCCTGATTACTTGTTTCCCCGCCATCATCATTACGTGGTATTTTTCGCTGTCTTGTGTGTACATGTGGCTCAAAATAATGTGAACAAAATGTACTTGCTTCTTCGACCAAATACGCATTACATATTGAACCTTCAACTCTAGCTTTATTTTTAACGTTTTTCTTCAAGTGAAACAAATACCTACATTATATTTTTGATTGACATTAATTACCATAACAAATTATAATAAAACTGCAATTGCATATCATAAATAGTTACCGCTCAAATGGATACATCCAACGATATTGAACAGGACCAGTAAGTTTTGGCTCATGTGCTAAATGCACGGGCAGATGCTCCATACAGTCGAAGAAGCTTAGAGGAAAAATTGCTTCAAGTTTGCACAGGATTACTAGAATTTCTATTTCTAATCATGCCATATCTACCGCATTTATCTCACATGATGTTAATGTTCTGAAGAAAATACTTAGCTTTGTAATAGCTTCCCACACTTTTGTTGGCAATAACTCTCGAAATGCTATTGGGAGTAGCCTCTGTATAAAAACGTGACAATCATGACTTTTCATATCGAATAATTTGTACTTTCTCATATCGACGCACCTTGCCAAGTTCGATACGTAACCATCTGGAAAATTTAGTCCTTTTAACCACTCACACAAGTCTTCCTTTTGGTTTTTGTCCACAGTGTAGCATGCTTTGGGATATTTTCTGGTTACGTAATCTTTATCTAACTCGGGCCTTCTACATAACAACTTTAAATCTGCCCGTGATTTTGCATTGTCCTTGGTCTTCCCTTCTATATTCATAATGGTGTTGAACACATTATCAAAAATATTTTTTTCAATGTGCATCACATCTAGATTATGCCGTAAAAAATTAGTCTTCCAATATGGCAAATCCCAAAAAATGCTTGTTTTTCTCCAACCAAAGTTTTTGTTAATCCTTCCATTAACTTCATCAGCATCAAGTTCTGTTACTGTAAGTAAACCTAATTCATCAATGTCTTGTAAAATTTGCTCACTACTTCTAATAACAGGAGGACTAGCTTGTACAACTCTATTCTTAATAAACCTGTTCTTGTTCCATTGGAACGGGTGATCAGGTGGAAGGAATTTTCTGTGGTTGTCAAACCAAGAAGTTTTACACCCATATTGAAGATAAAACGCAACTGAATCATCGCCACAGTAAGGACAAGCTAGTTTTTTAGCTGTGCTCCAACCCGACAACATAGCATAGGCGGGGAAGTCACTTATCGTCCACATTAATGCTGCTTTCATCATAAAATTTTGTTTAAGTGATGCATCATATTTTCAACACCGATATCCCAAAGCTGTTGCAATTCATAAATCAACGGCTGCAAATATACATCAATTTTGTGCTTCGAATTTTTAAATCCTGGAATAATAACTGTCAAGAACATATATGCCTCATTCATACACATCCATGGAGGCAAATTATAAGGAGTAATTATGATTGGCCAAGAGGAATATTGTTGCCCTGATTGACCAAAAGGTTGAAATCCGTCAGTGCTCAAACACAGCCAAACATTTCGAGAATCAGCAGCAAAATCAGGATGGGTGTTATTGAAATATTTCCGTGCAACTGCATCTGGTGGATGGCTCATTATTCCACCTGTGCTTTTGTGCTCATCATGCCATCTCATGTGAGGTGTAGTAACTTCAGATGCATATAGTCTTTGAAGCCTAGGAGTTAACGAAAAAAAATACATAAGTTTCCAAGGTACCAATTTTTGCTTATTGCTGTAATTTATGGGTTTGTACCTAGGTTGACTGCAAAATTTGCAATCTTGTAAATTCACGTCATCCCTCCAAAATAACATACATCCCAACCGACAACAGCAAATTTTCTCAACAGGCAAACCTAAACCACTGATCATTTTCTTCACACTATACAAATTATCAACCATTTTATAGTCAGGAGGCAATGATTCATTGTACCAAGCAAGAATTTTATCAAAACTTCGATCCGAAATATGGCATTCGAATTTTATATTCAATATTCGAGCGATCGAAGATAACTGAGTCATGTTATCACAGCCTGGCCATAACTCTTGATCTACTGAATTTAGCAAATTATAAAATTTTGTCGCATTTTTGTTGGGTTCTTCCAGCATGGGTGTATTTTCCTTAAAATCACGGCCAGCTGTATCGTAAACCATTTAGACGTATGGATTATCAGTGACCCCTACATCATATGTAGTAAATTCCCCCTCTCTTTCAAATTGACCCTCAGTTGCCGATATGTTACCCATATTTCCCATCGAGGTGCTACATATTGATGGTTCCCCATGTCGTGTCCAATCAAAATAATTTTGGACAAATCACTTTGTTAACAAATGAAAATACACTTCATCAACTGGAAGATAACTAAGGTGTTTGCTCTTTTTACATGGACATTTTATTTTAGCCCCGTTCATATGTGTAGGTTGAGAACTTGCATATTCAATAAATGACTGAACCCTTTCCACAAATTCAGGATTAATGTAAACATCCTTTGTTTTTCTTCTATACATCCAAGATCTATCTACGTTACTCATAATTAATTCTAAAACTGCTACATGAACAAGGTGGCATCTTAATTAGAATTATGTATATCTAATTCCCCAAAAAAATAAAGTTAATATATTAGTTAATAAAAGTAGAAATGCAAAATACAACTATTATTACAAAAATTACAAAATTATTTAAGACAATTGCTAGTCATTTAAATAATAATTATACTGATTATTATGCTAAATAAAAAGAAAAATACAAATTGTCATATTATAGTCATCTTCATTACAACAACAATAAAATCAACAATAATAATAAAAAAATAATTTTATAAGAATATTATTTAATAATAATCTACATAATAATAATAATATTAATCAATTTATTTACGTTAATTATTCATATTATTATCTAACCAAAAAATAATAACAACAATACAAATTAACATAAATAAATAATAATAATAACAATACAAATTAATCATCTATTTGAAAATATGTTTAATTAACATAAAAAAAAATAACAATTATTCTAACAACAATAACATTCCACATTAAAAACAATAATATTAATAAACAACTTAATTTTCCAAATATTCATATTTTATTATTCACCGACAATGTTAATACTACTAATATCCTCAAATAAATTATTAAGTTTATTATTTTCTAATAATACTAATAACAATAAATTTTTCAAACCATTATTTACTAATAAACTAACTAATAACACTAATAATATATAATAATATTAGAAACAAATTATTCATAGTATTAGTTAACAATAATAAAATATTTAATTAACATAAATCAATTAAAATAATTCTAACAACAATAATTAACACTAATTAATAATCCATATTTTTATTAAACAATATTTAATATTTAACAATGTTTAACTAACATAAATAAATTAATAATAATAATAATAATAATAATAATAATAATAATAATATTTATTAATTAATTTAATAAAAGACAAAAAAAAAGATACAGATCTACATACCTAATGCCGGAGGAGGAGGAGGAGGAGGAGGGGAGGCGCCCAACGCCGGAGGAGCACCGGTCGTCAATGCTGGCAGAGAGGAGGCACCGCGCGGAGGAGGGAAAGAGGAGCGCGAAAAGAGGGAGGGGATGGGAGGGGGGAGGAGAAGGGGAGGGGGGAGGAGGAGGGGAGGCGCACCGATCGGTGCCGGAGGGAAAGGGGAGGGGCGGATCGGCCCCGGGGGAGCTTCGCCGGTGGTCGGCAGCGGGTGGGCAGAGGACCAGAAATGGGGAGGGGAGAGAGAGAAGAGAGAGGGGAAGGAGAGGGAGGAGAGAGAGAGAGAAGAGAGAGGGGAAGGAGAGAGAAACCAGCATTTAAATAGCTTTTAGCGACAGAAGGAATATTTCGTCGCTACTTTTAGCGACGGAATAAGATTTCGTCGCTAATATTGAAAATGACAATTTATTAGCGACGGCATAGAAAATTCCTTAGCTATTTTTAGCGACGGATATAAATTTCATTGCTAAAATTAAATAAAAAAATTTTTGGCGACTGTATTTATTAATCCGTTGCAATTTTTAATGACGATTTTTTTATCGTCGCAAAATTAATAATTACTTTTTATTTAGCGACGGAAGATTAATTCCGTCGCCATATATAGTGACAGAATTAAATTTCCGTCGCCAAGTTTAACAACAGATTATTAGAATCCGTCGCTAAAAAATATTAAATTATTTTCTAATTTTTTTAGCGACGGAAGAGATATTCCGTAGTCTAGATAATGGCTTGATGAAATTAAAAATGACAACACTTTGTAGTCTAATTAATGACTCGGTGCAATCCAAGAGGATAACAATCACTTTGTAGTCTAGAAAAAGGCTCGGTGATATTCAAGAATACCCGCACTTTATAGTCTAGTTAACGACTCGGTGCAATTCAAGATGATAACAATCATTTTGTAGTCTAGTTAATGACTCGGTGTAATCCAAGAGATGATATCCGCACTTTGGAAGTTTAGAAAATGACTCGGTGTAATCTAACAGGATGATATTCACAATTCAAATCACGAAGCTGTTCTCTAGGGAACAACCAGCTTTTTAGGGGGCATCTATCCAATATCAAAACAACAAAAATTTGAAATGCCAGTAAGACGGCGCCAATCGGCCACCAAAAGGGTGACTCGGCATGTTAGTGAGCGGGTATTAGTCAAAGATCCGCCACAACTTCATCAGCGCAGTAGAAAGGTGGCAGCCTCAGGTGTGCGCTCCTTTCATTTTCTTTGAGTTTTGACTCACTTCGGCACCCATGCATTAGCTTCCCCAAAACTAGGGGGAACTGTAGACACTGGGTCCCGAGACAGCCTAGATCAGGGTTAGCGAGTGATGAAATTAATGCCTGTTCACAGGCAAGAAGTTGGGAAGTGATATTTCCTTGTCAAACTTTTTTGAAGGAAAAAAAATTTGCTGACGTGTGCAGGCCGCCCCTCGAGCTTACCCCTTGCAGGGCTAGGCATGGGGGGCCGCCCCTCACGCAGTTGCTGCCCCCGTAGGGGTGGGCTGCACGAGGGAGGGTGCCCCTCGCGCTTGTACTGGCGGGCAGCGCGAGGGAGCCCCTCGACCTTGCACCTGCCCCTCGCGTGTGCACGGTGCAAGGCCGCCCCTCGTGAGGGGTGGGCCACGTGAAAAGGCTGCCTCTATTCATCTTCCTCCCCCAACTGATGTTTTGGCCCCCAAAAATCAAGGAATTTGATTTTGAATTAGATTCCAACACTAATTTTCGGGATTTTTGAGATATAATTTCGAATTTTTAATTCAAAATAGGAACTTTGGATTTAATTAACTTAATGTCTTCCTAAAATCTCTAGTTTTAATTTAAGAATAAGATAAATAGTTTTTTTGGAAAGAGAAATAGGGAGAGAAAATATTTTGAAATTTGGATTTTTCTTAAGAAAAAAGAAAAATGATTTTCTTCTGTTCTTTGGATCAGAATTTCAACCTTTGATCCAAGAATCGTGTTTGAGATAGGAAAATTAATTCTCTTTTCTTAAGACAGAGACTTATTGTGAATTTTTAACAAGTTTTTAGAGAGAAAGAACTCAAACTTTTCTTATTTTTCTGTTTGATTTTATTGGATCTTGACAAGGAAATGATTCACAATTCATCCTTCAGATAATTAATCATTTTGAGGGTAAATTTCTGGGTCCAATTGTATTATTTCATTAATTCTTTTCTTTGTTTTATTCACCTTCCACCATTGTTGCACCTCTTGAGCTATTATTTTATGTGATCAATCTATTTATTTGTCATTTTTCGCTCATGATTTAAGTAATTTTAAGTGTTTTTCGCATCAATATGGTATGAAATCATGTAAAATCATATAAAATTTGAAGTTTTGCATTGATTTTGAAGAAAAAAAGTTTCACTTTCATTCCTACCTCTTTTTTGCCCTTGAGGGGTGGGAAGGAGGTGAGGGGCAACTAGCCCACCCCTCGTGGGGTGCCCGCCCCTCACCATTTTTTTGTCCTTTTATGACTTTTAGCTCGTTTTCTCTCGTTTTCAATACTTTTCGATCCATATTCGCGTGATGGATTTTTTGCATGATTTTAATATTTTTTTCTTGTCATCTAACGTTTATTTAATTTTATTATTTTATGTGATAATGTTTATTTTTATTATTTTATTTGATTTCATTGATTTTTAGATTTATTTGCTAATAATAATTTTATTTTGTTTTATTTTGTCTATAATCCTTGTTTTTTCCTTGTTTGAGCATTCTTACGAGCAAATAGGGGGATCAAGAAGGTTTCTTTTGGTTTGATTTATCACTTTTGTTATTTTGTTATATTTAGTTATTTTGCTTTTTATTTATTTTGCTATGTAATTTGTAATAAGCTTATTTTATTTTATGCATGTAAAATCGAAGGAAAATCATAAAAATATTTATATTAATAAATTAGGTATTTTTCTAATAAAATATGTCCAATGTCCTTATTTTAACCAATAAAAATCTCACTTTAAAAAGAAGAGTTAATTTTCTCAAAATGGGATCACTCATCCCTATTTTCTTAATAATGCCTAAAAATAACTCTTCTGTTTTTCTAATTGTGCACGAAGGAACCAATGTTCCCATTCCTAAATAAATGTCTCGATTTATGATTTAATTTAAATGATTTTGTCTATTTAATTTTCAATTTTGGGGGATTGTATTTTTTATCCCAGATTTTTATCTTGTAATTTATTTTTGTAGTTTATTTTTAATTATTTATCGATTTTTACCGCTTTCTCTATGCTTGATGTGTGCCTTAATTCAATTGCATGACCTATGAGAGAGAGATGGAAATTTAATAGTAAAAACTCATTTATAATTAACCAAGGCATTAATAAGAGTGAAGTTCCGAATCTTTCTTTGGTTTAGACCCTAGAGGTTAGATGAACTTTTTCAATTTTAAAATTGGATGGTGACTCCAAAATATCTCAAAAGTGCCTAAAAGTTTCATGAGATTAGGTGAACTTCCCTAATGTTCTATTGGATAGGGATTCTATAATATCTCATGTTGCCTAAGATCCAAACGTGAACCCGCTCGGACCCTAAAATCCGGCCTCTCGAGAAACATAGCGAGTTTGGCGCGCATCACAGTGGATTTTTTTATTATTCCACATCTCATGTGGAGTAACATTAACCGACTTACTAGGAACTCTGTTTAATGTATAGACAATAATTTTTGGTGCATAACCCTAAAAAGACTTAAGCAAGTCTACTAGGCTCATCATGGATCGAATTATATCTAATAGTATTCGATTTCTCCTCTTAAATACACCATTATGTTGTAGTATAGAATCCATTGAGATAATATTCTATTATTTCTAAGATAATCTTGAAACTCTTGGCTTAAGTATTATACACCTCAATCTAATCTAAGTGTTATAATACACTTGCCAAGTTGTTTCTCTACTTTATTTTTGAATTCTTTGAACTTTTCAAAAGCTTCAGATTTATACTTCATTAGATAGATATATCCATATTTGGAGTAATCATTTATGAAGGTTATGAAGTGGGAATAGCCTTCTCTAGCATGTGAAGTCATGAAAGACACACATCTGAATGTATTAGTTCCAATGTGACAGAGGCACGATTTCAAAATTTCCAGCCAACAAGAGGAATTCAAAGCTTTCAAAATCAAACCATCTTCAATGCAAACTTACCCAAAGCTCTTTAACATGCTAAATCATGTAAAACCACACCTCCAATGCACTGAAAAATGTCAATCATCAATAAACACTCAATTTTTACTATTCGGCTACAATCTTAACACGCTAACTCATTAAAGCACTACAAGCAATCAAAATGAACACATAAACAAGTATACAACTAAAACCATGCATCACTACTCATACATATCTCTATTCAAGCATAAATTACTCAATCATAAACACATGCAAAATAATTGAAATCGCACTCGATCCCAACCTCTAGGTAGCTTTGACTACTTCTCTCTAATTGGTTCTAATATTTTCCTTGACTTTGTCCAGTCTCTTATCCACAGCTTCAACAAAATCATTCAAAATAACCCATGAATTAATCCTTTTCTCACTTTAAATTAAAAACAAAAAACCAAAGTAGAAGAAGAAGACCAATACTAACAAAATCACACCACTCACCTCTTCTCAACAACCAAGTCAACCCTCACCACACTCTCTTCAAACCAATCCAAGTGATCCACTTAAGGAGCAATCAAAAGAGAAAGAAAGAAAAGGAAACGGAAAAGCACAAGGGAGTACGACAGAAACCAAAGAAAAGAATGAAGAATAAAAGCTAAAAGCAAAATGAAATGGGAAAGAGGGAAACAAAGGCAGCCAGCCAACCCTCACTAAAAGCCCACCAATTCACATAAATGCCACTTACTAATATTAATGCCACCTAAAACATTTATTTGCTCAAAACAAAACTTATTCAATCCACGTGTCACACTCCCTTGTTGCTATGTGTCAACATCTCAACAAATAACCCATACGTCCAACTCAAAGCCCTTACAACCCAATTAAGCTGCCATTCCGCTGGAGGATTCTATCGCGCTCGCGACAGAACTCTCACACACTACAATCATTGTTCTTCTAAAACCACACTTGCACCATCAAAACATTATAAACAAACAACCTGCAAACTGAAAATAATTCCATTTTGATTCGCTCTTAAACTTGTTAAAATCAAACAAAATTTAGCCAAAACTACTAGGGTCTAAATCGGGTTGTTACAACAGCCTTGAAATAAAGCTTGCTTCAACATGTTCCTTATACATGCCATAAGTTTCTCCTGACCTGTTAATCGTATGTTCATGCCTAGCTTATGCATGCTTCCTTATCTATATGCATCATGTAACAGTAATAATCATAATTAGACATATAATGCAAAAACATAGGTTTTATTCAATCTCAAGGGTGACATTTTGTGTGCATCTGACTCTTGTTATCAATCAACTCTCTTGGGCTTTCTTCAAAGAATTAGGTATGTGAATCATGAGCACACCACTGCATGTGTGTAGAATTATATGCGTGTGAAACATGTGCAAAGAACTAAATGCATTACATGTGTAGGAATTATGTTCACAGAATGTGTGCCTTATGTGTATGACATGTATGCGTGGAATAAAAACATAGAATATGTGAAAAAATTGCGTATGCGAGATATGTGTACACGCAATGGAATATGAATATGGAATGTGTGCAAAAATTGCAAATGCGAGATACATGCAAGGGATTATGCATATGAATGCATGTAGGTCATCGTGAAAGGTTATGCATGTGTGAAGTTATGTACACAGGATGACATGTATGCGTGAAAATCGTGCGAAGTATTGCGCAAGTATGTGTGAATGCATGTAGGGCACAATTTGTGCATGGAACGGAATGTAAGGAAATATGCATAGATGTGAGATGCACTTGAAAAGTTTTATGCGAATGTTTACAAAAACTATATGACATGAAATGCTTGCAAGTGTGGATAAACCATATCCCAGGTGGTTAAGAGGTTTGTTGAAGGTACGGTTCGGCTGCTCGTCCTAGCTGATGCCCCTAAGAATCTAGGAAAGTGTCATTTTGGCTTAGAAATTCTAACTTAAAATCTTTCTAAAGACTATGCCCCCTAGTCATCGAGGATAATCCTTTTGCCCCCCGAGACTCTGCTTTGCACCATTTACCTGAAGGGAAGTTATTTGGACACTTTCTCTCAAATACCGCTATGACGCGTGCCGAACCCCGGGGCACCCCGAGGGCCCGCTTTTAGGGCGATCGGGTGGAGGTTCATAAAAACTTGTAAGGTATTTACAAGTGCATCTATTTTGGGCAACAAAGAGGTTTCTTGGAGTCACCACCCAATAGAATATTGGGACAGGCCATCTAGCCTCGGTGAGCCTAAGACGGCGCATAATATCCATTTTGGGCAAGCCAAAGGGATCTTGGAGATATCATACCAATAGAACACTGGAATGACGCTCTACCCCGTGGAGCCTAGGATTATGTTGATTAGGCCGTTTGGTGGGAAACAAGAGATATTTTGGAGATTCCATCCCAATGAAACACTGAGATGGACCTCTAACCTCATTGATCCCAAGACCAGAGTGAGTTCGGGACTTTCCATTTATTCATACCTTGGTTAATTTTATAATCGAGTTTTGAATTTATCATTTCATCCCATTTTTCATTCATTTTAATGCAATTAATTAAAGCGCATGTCAATCACGTAATGAAAGCGATAAATAAAAGCGTAAATAAAATAAAGCATATGTAAAAATATTACAACAAAACTAGGGGCGGAATGCAACCCCCATTGTAAATAAAATTCAAATCATGCATAAATCGGGATATTCAATAATAATGAGGACATTGGTCCTCGCATGCATATTTATTATAAAACAATTTTGATGTGATGCTTTTATTTTGGATAGAGAAAATTGAGACATTGGTCCCATTTTTATTTAGGAAAAATTCGAAATTAATTAATAAAAATGGTTTGTAATTTTCTTTCTAGCGTGGCTAAAGTAAATAGTTTTATAAGAAAATTACATGGCAAAATAAATGGTAAAGCCAAATAAATAAAATATTACAAATAAAATAAATAAATACTTAATCCCAAACGAGCCTTCTGGATCTCCCCGTGTGCTCGCAAAAATTGCCCAAGAGGAAAATGAGATGTGAAATAATCATAAAACACAAATAAAATAATGTTAGTAATTGAATCAATTAAATATAAAATAAATGACGAATTAAAATAAAATAAAATGAGATAAAATGAAATGATATCAAAATAACAAATGAATGAACATGTTTACAATTTAAAATAAATGAGAAAAATGTGTTATGAATAAGAAATGGATTAAAAGATGTAATTGGAATAAAATACAACATGTTAATTAATTAATATGTAAAAATATGAACATGATAATAATGAAAATAAATAAGTGAACAAAATATTAAATATATGATAATGACAATGGAAAAGAATAAAAAAATGATTAAATAAATGACATGGTTAATTAATGTATCACAATTAATATAAAACCTTTACATGGTAAAAAATATCAATTAAAATGAATTTATTAATTACATGTTAAAAATAATGAGAAATCAAAGCAAAATGAATTATTTACATGTTAGGAATTAAAAGAGATAAATATTCACATGAATAAAAATGTAATAATATATATACATAACAACAGTAATGAAAATAATGAAAGAGAATGATAACAAACTAATAATGGCAATAATATTATATAAACATAATAATATAAACATTAAATGGAATAAACCTATAAGACATAGAATAAATAAATGAGAATAATAATGAAAATATACATGTTAATAAATTAAATATAAACAAAATAAATAAAGAAAAATAAAAGATTCAAGCCCGGAATGTTTACCCTCAGAGTTTCGGATTCGATGAAAGTAAAAATGATGATTGATTTCCTTGTTTTAGTTTGTAAGATTAGAATTGGGATCTGAAAATGTTGGAAATTTATTCCAAGAAAAATAGGCTTGAAAAAAAAACTAAACAAAAAAACTCTTTTAGAACAAAGAATTAATTTCTTTGCTCAAAGAAATTCTTTTTATTGATTAAACAAAAAAAACTTGAAAAAGTTTAATGGAAAATTAATGAGAAGACAAAAAACTGAATTTTGAGAGCAAAGCATCAATTTATTTGTCTCAAAATTAAATCCATCAACAAAATTCCATCCAAAAATATATTTAGAATAAATTGTGTTGGAAAAAGAATGAAAGATTGATTTTTCTTTTTGATCTTTGGTTGGGGAAAAAATCTGGAATTTTTTTAGAGAGTTTGAAAGGAAGAAGAAGAGAAAAAGATAAAGAGAAAAACCCTAGAAGAATCCCCTTTTAGGTTTTCTTCTTATTCTTTTTATATGAAGAAAATAGGAAAAAAAATATTAATTAAAGGGATAAAACTTAATAAAATCAGATATTAACCATTTTAAATTTTAAAAATTGAAAAAAACCTGAAAATCCCTTCAAAAAGTGATAAAAAAATCGAATTTTGTGGAAAAAAATTGAAAATTTTGATTTTTGGGGCGAAATGCCCATTTTGCAGCGGAACAGGGGCTACGAACGACCGTCGGAGTGCCCGACGGGCGTCCGTAGCGCACGCTGGGTGAGAGCGCTCGACCAGCATGCGCGGCGTCGCGCAGAGCGCTGCCGTAGCGGCCGACGCTCCGATTGTTGTTTTCTTTCTAATTTAACTAAAAATATTGTAATTTCAAGCCCCCATTTTTCAAAACTAAATTTTAAAATATTTTTTATTATTTTTTATTTTTTCACTCCAAAATACAAATTTAAAAAGAAAATCATCACTTTTAACTTTTTTGCCAGTGGAAAGGCGTCTTATCATCATTGGGTAACTCTGATCTGGGCTGCCTCAGGACCCGGTGTCTACAGTTGCCCCCAATTTTGGGGAAACTAGTGCACTAGTGCCTAGATGAGCAAAAATTCAGAGAAGAAAGGAAAGAGATGCGTACCTAAGGTAGCCCTTACCTTTTTGCTGTGTGGAATGTTGCAACTTGTTGCCGTTGAGCTGTAGCGCTATCAAACTGTGGCTCGATTGCATTCTTTTCTATCGCATTGTCCCGTTCGCCTTCGGTCGGCTTGCACGGCGTGAGGTGAAGTGTTGTCTAACTGCATCCTCTGTTGCGATCTGTTCTATCGCTGTGCCCCGCTAACCTCATCTCGGTCTGGACGGCAGCTGGTCTGTCCCACTAGCCTCATCTCAGCCTGCGCGGTGTGAGGTGAAGTGTTGTCTAACTGCATCCTCTGTTGCGATCTATTCTATCGCTGGTGTCCCGCTAGCCTCATCCCGGCCTGCACTGTCACACCCCGTTTGCCTCCTAGTAGAATGAGCCATGTTTGTGCATGTGCATTGTGTGAGTTTTGGCATGTGTAAAGGGTATTTTGGGTAGAAATGCATGTTTTAAAAGTTTTGTTAGCATGTGGGTGCATGTGTGGTGTTAGGGTGTGAATTAATTGGGTTGCACTTGGGTGTGTTTACTCATATGTGTAACACCCCAAAACCACCCCAGTAGTTTGAGCCTGTCCGTGTCTGTGTGTGTGTATTTTATGTTTGTGTTAAATGGATTTATTTATTGTGCATGTGTGTGTATTAGTGAGAAGAGGATATTAGACTAGTGTATAAGTGAGTGTATGGAAGTAAGTGTGTGAACAAGAGTTAGCTTAGGGTGTATGGGCAAGTATGGGAGTAGGGTGTGTTAGATGACATGTGGTTTATGGAGATTTTGACAAGTGGCTAGGAGGATAAGTGGGCATTTATGGGTTAGGTGAGGAGAGAGAATCAGCCACTTCCCTTGTGTTTTTTCCCGTTCTTCTTCCTTCCTCACGCCCTCTTCTTCGTTTTCTTCTTCTTCTTCTTTTGCTCATCCTTTTCTTTGCCCGATCTTGCTCCCTCTTCTTTCCCTTGATTAATTGAAGTTGGTTAGCTTATTGATTTGGAGGTTTCAAGGTGAGTTGGGGTTTAGATTTCTACTTCTTCCTCTTCTCTAGGTTTTGTTTATATGTAATTGTATTTGGGTTATTGTAGAATTGATCTTGCTTGTTATGGGTTTATGGTTCAGAGGAGACTCCTAGACCCGACAAAGGAAAAGGGATCGCAAGCGGAAGCGGAGCTCGCGATTAGGAGCTAAGGAGAGAAGGTTTGGGAATTGTTCATATTGTGTGTATTTTGTGATTTGAAGTTTGATACATGTGTTTATGCTTTGATTAGGATTATGAGTTGAGTAGTTATAACTTAAATTGAAATTAAAGTGATATGTGATGTAAAAGAATGAATATTGTTGAATGATTTGTGAGAAATCATATAAATGGTTGTTAGTGTTGTAGAATTTGCTGTTTTGGGATTTCTTGGAATTGGGCATGTATTTGATTTGAATTAATTGAGTTAAAGTATGGTAAAGCTGGGTTTTTAGTCATATTGTGAGTTATGGATGAGTGTATTGCTGAATTTTGAGGTTTGGAATCAAATTTGGAAGTTTGGATGTGATTTTGGGAAGAATTCTGCAGAATTTGGGCGTAAGAGCTGGAAATCCCGTGTCTGTCGCGATCGCGACACTGTCGCGAGCGCGACAGAGCGCGGAGCTTTCAACTCTCGCGCCGGCGCGAGAAGTGTCGCGCCATGAGCTCGAGAGGGAACTCTCTGTCGCGACCGCGACACATGTCGCGAGCGCGACAGAGCGCTCAACCTCCGAGTGATTGCAGGATTCCTCTCTGTCGCGAGCGCGCTGTAGTCGCGAGCGCGATAGAGAGGGAAGATTGTCTTCTGTCGCGAGCGCGATGTCCGTCGCGAGCGCGACAGAGGGTGATGCCTTTGTCCCCTCGCGAGCGCGAGACCCTTCTCGCGACCGCAAGACCTTGCGGCTTGATGTGTTTGGTCTCTGTCGCGATCGCGACAACCGTCGCGAGCGCGACAGACGCAGCTTCCAAATGAGATTTCTTTCTCTTTTTGCTTAATGACTTACTTTCTTTTACATGCAGTTTTCATTAAAGCTTTGACTATCTATTTACATGAATTATATGTATGAAAATGTGATAATATTTCGCATAACCTGCTAATGTCGGATAAGTGGATAGTTAGGCATGCCTAATAGAGTTATGTGCCGCTGCAGCTATGTGTACGATTTGGACCCTGATCAGGTCCCCTGATTGGATCCTCGCGATCCTTCTGTCGAATCTTTCTTAAGATTCTATGTGTAACCTCTTGGAATAAAATAAAAAGAATATTTGATACCTTTGGGTATCTATGTGTTTATTATATCGAACCGATACTCTCAAGTATCTATGTGTACTCGTTATCCACTCGTTATGATTAAGCAGGTGTTATTGAGTGCTTCTGTACAAGAACTCTGAATGAGAATGCAATTAAATGAATTGGATATGTATGATAATATATCTATGTATATATAATGGTATTGATTTCATATGTTTTCTGTTACCGTCACTGTGAGTGGCGGTCGTGCATTATGTGTTTCCCCACTAAGCGATTTCGCTTAGCACGGGTGTTTATCCGTGCAGGTGTGGAAGGTTTTGGTACGTGGGTTCTGAGCGTGTCGCATCGGGAAGGCCAACGCAGCTAGAGTTCTGAAGTGTTATAGTTAGGCTTTCCTTCTTTTGTAATAGTATCATGTTTTGTTAGCCCTTTTGAACTTCGTCTGGTGGGCTTTTGTAAATTGACTCTTTTTGTAATCTGATGTAATATGTAACGAATTATTTCTGTATATTAATAAAAGTACTCATTTTGTTCTATTATCCTCTTCTTTCCATTAAAGTTTTTATTTGTACTGAATATGTGATTCTGTAAATGTGATATTTACATGTCTGTACTAGTGGGGTGTGACACTCCTTCCTATCGGGGTACTTCTCATTCTAATCATGGAGCAGAAGTATCCATGGTATAGGTTGGGGTGTGACATTAGGTGGTATCAGAGCTATTGGTTCTAGGTGTTACTGGGTTTCGGTATGTTGGGGTTGTGTTGGCCTGATGTGCACTGCGTTTATGTTTTGTAGTTATGGAGTCCGCTCGTGGATCACTCGAGGGGTCAGCAGAAAGTGCAAATCCCCAAGAGCAGGATCCCTCAGTTTCTGGTCCGGCTCAACCTCCTAGGGGTTATCCTGAGGTGCCTTTGGGACCAATGGAAGCGATGCTTCAGAGCATGACAAGGGTACTTGAAAGAGTGACTGCCCCAAGTGCACCTATTGAAAGGCTAAGAAAGCATGGTGCTGAGGATTTCTTTGGTACTGGTATAGATGAATCTAGCAAGGCAGAGATGTGGTTGGAAAAGACAGCCAGAGTACTTAAGGAGATAAGATGTCCACCGGATCAGGCAGTGGAGTGTGCCTTGTCTTTGTTACAAGGTTCAGCTTATGATTGGTGGAAGTTAGTGGCTGGTCAACCGCAAGTTCCTGAACCAATAACATGGGAGTTCTTTGAGGATGAGTTCCAGAATCGGTATGTGACCAAAGCTTATAAGGATGCCAAGTGGGCGCAGTTCCTCACTCTTAAGCAAAGAACGATGTCTGTAGCTGAGTATGAGGATGAGTTTACCAAGTTGAGCAAGTATGCCCCGCCAAGAGTTCTCACCGAAGAATTCAGATGTCAGCATTTTGAATCAGGCTTGAATGAGTCTCTGAAAGTGATGTTAATTTCATTGATGTCGGCTCCAACCGTGAGATATTATCAGTTAGTACAAGCAGCTTTGAGAGCGGAACGTTCTGAGATTATATTGAGAGAAAAGGCTCAAAGAAGAAAGTCTGCAAGAGGTGGTTCTTCCGCGGGCAAGAGGCCAAGAGAATCACAAGGAAGCTTTGCTGATGAGTCAGTAGCTAGTCCGGCTCCTAGAGGAAGAAGACAGGGTTCTTCTAGGGGAGCGGGCTCAGGTAGAGGAGATGGCCCTCCCCGATGTTTCCATTGTAATAAACAACATTGGGGTGAGTGTCGGTGGTTGACAGGAGGCTGTTTTAGATGTGGCTCGATGGATCATTTACTTGCAAATTGTCCGAATCGATTTGGAAATCCTTCGGGACAACAAGAGGGGAGCCGAGCTGGATCTAATGTACCCCAAGGAAGTCGTGATAGGGGTAGAGGAAGGGGTCGAGGTGGACGGCCTCGAGATAGAGAAGCTTCGGAAACAGTGGATCGCCCTGTGCCATCATCTGGTAGAGCTTATGCTATGAAAGCTCGAGAGGAACAGAATGCTCCTGAAGTGATTGCCGGTAAGTTCTCTTTGTTTGATACTGAAGTTTATGTTTTGATTGACCCGGGGTCTACCCATTCTTATGTGTGTTCTGGTAAGTTGTGGGATAGTCTGGGTAGTGAGGAGAAGATGGAGTATGAGATTTGTGTATCCAGTCCGTTGGGTCAGAGTATTTTGGTTAATAGGGTTTGTCGGAAATGTCCTTTGAAGATTCAGAATATAGAGTTTGTAGTAGATCTGATTTGTTTGCCATTCCATGAGTTTGATATCATTTTGGGAATGGATTGGTTAGACAAGCACCGAGCAGTAGTAGACTGTCATAGGAAAGTAATGGTTTTGAGAGATAAAGATCATTTGCCAGTTATTGTGAAGGGAATTGGAAGTAGTTCTTTGCATAACGTGGTATCAGCTATGCAAGCCAGAAGGTTTATCAGAAAAGGATGTGAAGCATTTTTGGCTGTGGTTTTAGACTCTCGGAGAAGTCAAGTTAAAATTCAAGATATCCCAGTTGTAAGAGATTTTGTAGATGTTTTTCCGGAGGAGTTACCGGGGTTACCTCCCGAGAGAGAAGTCGAATTGTCAGTAGAGATTCTGCCAGGTACCGCTCCGATTTCTAAGGCTCCTTACAGAATGGCCCCAGTGGAATTGAAGGAACTGAAAAGTCAGTTGCAAGAGTTGTTGGATAAAGGATTTATCCGGCCTAGTGTGTCACCGTGGGGTGCTCCAGTATTGTTTGTCAAGAAAAAGGATGGGACCCTTCGGATGTGCATTGACTACCGACAGCTCAATAAAGTGACTATCAAGAATAAGTATCCATTGCCGAGAATTGAAGATCTTTTTGATCAGTTGAGAGGAGCTGGGGTATTTTCTAAGATCGATTTGAGATCAGGCTATTACCAGTTAGGGGTTAAGGAAGCGGATGTGGCAAAGACGGCTTTCCGGACGCGTTATGGTCACTATGAATTTCTAGTGATGCCTTTTGGTTTGACCAACGCGCCTGCAGCCTTTATGGATCTGATGAACAGAGTTTTCCGACCGTACTTGGACAAGTTTGTTGTGGTATTCATTGACGACATTTTGGTGTATTCCAGAAATCGACAGGAACATAAGGAACATTTGAGGCTGGTGTTGCAAATGTTAAGAGATCATCAGCTGTATGCGAAGCTTAGTAAGTGTGAGTTTTGGTTGAAAGAAGTAGCTTTTCTTGGACATGTGGTGTCAGCTGAAGGTGTGCGGGTTGATCCTAGTAAGATTGAAGCGATTGTTAATTGGATGCCTCCAAAGAATGTGCCTGAGGTGAGAAGTTTTCTGGGATTAGCAGGGTATTACCGACGGTTTGTTCAGGGGTTTTCAGTGATAGCATCTCCTTTGACCAAGCTTCTTCGGAAAGATGTCAAGTTTGTTTGGTCTGAAAGGTGTCAAGCCAGTTTTGATCGTTTAAAGAATTTGTTGGTTAAAGCTCCTGTGCTCACACAGCCAGTTACGGGTAAAGAATATACTATGTATAGTGATGCTTCAGGCATTGGGCTAGGTTGTGTCCTGATGCAAGGGAACAAGGTTATAGCTTATGCATCGAGACAGTTAAAGCCTCATGAGCGAAACTACCCGACTCACGATTTGGAGTTAGCAGCGGTAGTGTTTGCGCTTAAGGTTTGGCGACACTACTTGTATGGGGAGACGTGCAGAATTTTCACAGATCATAAGAGTCTTAAGTATTTGTTAACTCAGAAGGAGTTGAATTTGAGGCAGCGGAGATGGTTAGAACTTTTTAAAGATTATGATTGTATCATTGATTACCATCCGGGTAAAGCTAATGTGGTAGCTGATGCTCTGAGCAGGAAGTCCTTGTCTGCTTTGCTGGCTAGCCGAGGTAGATGGAGGTTTGATTCTGAAGGTGCTCTGATTGCTCAACTTAAGATTAAGCCGAGTTTGAAATCAGAAATTGCAAGGGCTCAGTTAGAGGATCATGTGCTTCAGCGTGTTTGTCAAGCAGTGAAAGAGGGTAAACGGTCCGAGTACTTGTTAGACAATGAAGGAGTATTGAGGCACGGTAATCGGTTATGTGTGCCTGATATTGGTGAATTAAGGAAGAAGCTGTTACAAGAAGCTCACTCCTCAGTCTTCACTATGCATCCTGGTGGGGATAAGATGTATCAAGATTTGAAGCAATACTATTGGTGGCCGGGAATGAAAAGAGAGATAACAGAATTTGTTTCGAGGTGCCTTACTTGTCAGCAAGTGAAAGCTGAGCATCAAGTGCCATCGGGGTTGCTTCATCCCTTGCCCATTCCTCAATGGAAGTGGGATGACATCACGATGGATTTTGTATCTGGTCTTCCTATGACTCAGCATAAGTGTGATTCTGTATGGGTTATTGTAGACAGATTGACGAAGTCTGCACATTTTCTACCAGTGCGAGTAGATTACTCGATGGACAAGTTGGCAAAACTCTATGTGGATGAGATTGTTCGACTGCATGGAATCCCGTCATCCATTGTATCAGATCGAGATCCCCGTTTTACATCCAAGTTCTGGAAGGAACTTCAGACAGCCTTGGGAACACGGTTGAATTTCAGTACTGCTTTTCACCCGCAGACCGACGGTCAGTCAGAAAGGGTTATTCAGATTTTAGAAGATATGCTCCGGGGTTGTGCCTTGGAATTTTCAGGAAGCTGGGATCGGTATGTGTCTTTGATGGAATTTGCGTATAATAACAGCTATCAGGTGAGTATAGGTATGGCTCCTTATGAAGCACTGTATGGACGGAAATGCAGAACACCAGTGTGTTGGACCGAACTGTCAGAAAAGGCTATGATAGGTCCGGATATAGTGCGAGATACAGAGGAGAAGGTAAGAGTGGTGCAACAGAATTTGAAAGCAGCTAAGGATCGACAGCGTTCTTATGCAAATTTGAAGCGTAGAGATATTCAGTATGAAGTAGGAGATAAAGTTTTTCTGAAAGTGTCACCATGGCGTAAGGTTCTCCGTTTTGGTAAGAAAGGCAAGCTAAGTCCACGTTTTATTGGGCCATACGAGATTCTGAGAAAAGTGGGTCCAGTAGCGTATCAGTTAGCTTTGCCTTTGGAGTTAGCTAGGCTACATGATGTATTCCATGTGTCTATGCTTCGGAGATATCGGTCAGATCCTTCGCATGTGCTACCAGTGCAAGATGTCCGGATTCAATCAGACTTTTCTTTTGATGAAGAACCGAAGAGGATTTTGGATAGAGAAATCAGACAGCTTCGGAATAAACAGATACCGTTAGTCAAAGTTCTATGGCAGCATCACGGTATTGAAGAAGCTACATGGGAACCAGAAGAAGCTATGAGATTACAATACCCTCAGTTATTCGGAACAGGTATGAATTTCGAGGACGAAATTCTGTTAAGTGGGGGAGTATTGTAACACCCCAAAACCACCCCAGTAGTTTGAGCCTGTCCGTGTCTGTGTGTGTGTATTTTATGTTTGTGTTAAATGGATTTATTTATTGTGCATGTGTGTGTATTAGTGAGAAGAGGATATTAGACTAGTGTATAAGTGAGTGTATGGAAGTAAGTGTGTGAACAAGAGTTAGCTTAGGGTGTATGGGCAAGTATGGGAGTAGGGTGTGTTAGATGACATGTGGTTTATGGAGATTTTGACAAGTGGCTAGGAGGATAAGTGGGCATTTATGGGTTAGGTGAGGAGAGAGAATCAGCCACTTCCCTTGTGTTTTTTCCCGTTCTTCTTCCTTCCTCACGCCCTCTTCTTCGTTTTCTTCTTCTTCTTCTTTTGCTCATCCTTTTCTTTGCCCGATCTTGCTCCCTCTTCTTTCCCTTGATTAATTGAAGTTGGTTAGCTTATTGATTTGGAGGTTTCAAGGTGAGTTGGGGTTTAGATTTCTACTTCTTCCTCTTCTCTAGGTTTTGTTTATATGTAATTGTATTTGGGTTATTGTAGAATTGATCTTGCTTGTTATGGGTTTATGGTTCAGAGGAGACTCCTAGACCCGACAAAGGAAAAGGGATCGCAAGCGGAAGCGGAGCTCGCGATTAGGAGCTAAGGAGAGAAGGTTTGGGAATTGTTCATATTGTGTGTATTTTGTGATTTGAAGTTTGATACATGTGTTTATGCTTTGATTAGGATTATGAGTTGAGTAGTTATAACTTAAATTGAAATTAAAGTGATATGTGATGTAAAAGAATGAATATTGTTGAATGATTTGTGAGAAATCATATAAATGGTTGTTAGTGTTGTAGAATTTGCTGTTTTGGGATTTCTTGGAATTGGGCATGTATTTGATTTGAATTAATTGAGTTAAAGTATGGTAAAGCTGGGTTTTTAGTCATATTGTGAGTTATGGATGAGTGTATTGCTGAATTTTGAGGTTTGGAATCAAATTTGGAAGTTTGGATGTGATTTTGGGAAGAATTCTGCAGAATTTGGGCGTAAGAGCTGGAAATCCCGTGTCTGTCGCGATCGCGACACTGTCGCGAGCGCGACAGAGCGCGGAGCTTTCAACTCTCGCGCCGGCGCGAGAAGTGTCGCGCCATGAGCTCGAGAGGGAACTCTCTGTCGCGACCGCGACACATGTCGCGAGCGCGACAGAGCGCTCAACCTCCGAGTGATTGCAGGATTCCTCTCTGTCGCGAGCGCGCTGTAGTCGCGAGCGCGATAGAGAGGGAAGATTGTCTTCTGTCGCGAGCGCGATGTCCGTCGCGAGCGCGACAGAGGGTGATGCCTTTGTCCCCTCGCGAGCGCGAGACCCTTCTCGCGACCGCAAGACCTTGCGGCTTGATGTGTTTGGTCTCTGTCGCGATCGCGACAACCGTCGCGAGCGCGACAGACGCAGCTTCCAAATGAGATTTCTTTCTCTTTTTGCTTAATGACTTACTTTCTTTTACATGCAGTTTTCATTAAAGCTTTGACTATCTATTTACATGAATTATATGTATGAAAATGTGATAATATTTCGCATAACCTGCTAATGTCGGATAAGTGGATAGTTAGGCATGCCTAATAGAGTTATGTGCCGCTGCAGCTATGTGTACGATTTGGACCCTGATCAGGTCCCCTGATTGGATCCTCGCGATCCTTCTGTCGAATCTTTCTTAAGATTCTATGTGTAACCTCTTGGAATAAAATAAAAAGAATATTTGATACCTTTGGGTATCTATGTGTTTATTATATCGAACCGATACTCTCAAGTATCTATGTGTACTCGTTATCCACTCGTTATGATTAAGCAGGTGTTATTGAGTGCTTCTGTACAAGAACTCTGAATGAGAATGCAATTAAATGAATTGGATATGTATGATAATATATCTATGTATATATAATGGTATTGATTTCATATGTTTTCTGTTACCGTCACTGTGAGTGGCGGTCGTGCATTATGTGTTTCCCCACTAAGCGATTTCGCTTAGCACGGGTGTTTATCCGTGCAGGTGTGGAAGGTTTTGGTACGTGGGTTCTGAGCGTGTCGCATCGGGAAGGCCAACGCAGCTAGAGTTCTGAAGTGTTATAGTTAGGCTTTCCTTCTTTTGTAATAGTATCATGTTTTGTTAGCCCTTTTGAACTTCGTCTGGTGGGCTTTTGTAAATTGACTCTTTTTGTAATCTGATGTAATATGTAACGAATTATTTCTGTATATTAATAAAAGTACTCATTTTGTTCTATTATCCTCTTCTTTCCATTAAAGTTTTTATTTGTACTGAATATGTGATTCTGTAAATGTGATATTTACATGTCTGTACTAGTGGGGTGTGACACTCCTTCCTATCGGGGTACTTCTCATTCTAATCATGGAGCAGAAGTATCCATGGTATAGGTTGGGGTGTGACAATATGTTTGTAGGATGTGCTTGTTGGGGTGTGCTAGAATGTGTGTGTTCACACATTTGTAGGGTATGCATTAGTTGGGAGAGTCTTGTGTGTATGTGATGCATGTGTTTTAGGTGTGAGTGATCAAATCCCACCAATAGGTAAGTGACACGTGTCTAGGGCTAGGAGAAGAAAAAAAAAAGAAAAGAGAAGAGTAGGAGGGGCGGTGGCTGTCTTCATTCCCGTTTCCCCTTCCCCTCACTCCCTTCTTCTTCCTTTTCTCTTCCTCTAAGAACCCTAGCTTGGAATCAAGGCTTAGTTGGTGGGAATTGATCATCCTTTAGCATTTTAGAGGTAAATCTATTGCATTTGTTCTTCTTTTCTTCAATTGGTTCATCATCTTCTTCATATTTTCTGGATTTGGGTTTTAAACTAGAGTTACTTTGTTGTGGGTTTTGTTGGGTTGTGCTTAGTTGAGCCTCCTCATGAACCGAAGGGTAAAGAGAAGGCGGGATCTAGTGGATCTAAGCATTAAGAGCAAAGGATTTCAAGGTTTGGGAAATTTCTTGTTGTTGTATGTAAATACGTTCATGTATGTGTTCTTGGTGATTTCTAGAAATTGGGTTGTGATATGCTCTTGATATGGCATGTATGTTACGGGTTTTTATTTGGGTATGGAAATTTTGCATGAGCATGGGATTATTGTAGTGATTGTGAGGATTGATGGGATTTTGCTGCAAATTTATGGGTTTTGATAATTTTTGGGATTGTGAGTTTGAATTGATGTTTAGTGTGAAATTACTTGATGATAAATGTTATATTATGGACATTGATGGTGATGAATGGCTGGATTTGAGGTAAGAGGCCATTGGATGTGATTTGTGTGTTTGTGTGTGAGTTTTGGGAGAGGGAGAAATCTGCAGAATTCTGCAGATTTTGGAAATTTCAACTCTGTCACGATCGCAACACTATCGCGAGCGCGACAGAGACCGGTGATATTGGTCTGTGCTGTCGCGAGCAAGCGACCCTATTGCGAGCTCGCGATAGCGAAAGCTTTTGGGTGCTCTCTGTCGCGAGCGCGACACCGACAGAGCGCAATGCTGGCCTGTGCTGTCGCGAGCACGCGATAGCGATGTGTAAGCTCTCTATCGCGATTGTGACATCATCACGAGCGCGACAGAGCCAGGCTTTTCCCTCCTCCCCACGATCGCGAAGTCTATCATGCGCGCGCAACGAAGAGACTATGGTCTCGGTCGCGAGCGCGATAGACGTCGCGAGCGCAACGGCCCTGTTATGCTGAATGAGTTTTTCCCTTAGTGTGTGTGTGATTTTGAACTCCAGTTTCTTTTGGCGACTATGAGTCTTATATCTGTTAACTTATGAATTGTACGAATGCGAATACATGATATGAATATGCCTATATGTATGTATATATATATGATTTTGGGATATAATGGAATGAATTGAATGGATTATGCATAAACTGCTAGATTCAGTTTAGTGGATAGTTAGGCATGCCTAATAGAGTCTTATAGCTGCAGCTTCAGTTCAGTTTGGACCCCGATCAGGTCCCCGTTTGGTTCCTCGCGAACCCTTTAATGTGTTTAGATCTTGTTTAAAGTCCCTTAATAAAATGTTTTGTAAATGACAAAGTAAAATGGTTTGCGATTCGTACCCGTAAGGTACTATCAGTAATCGGCTCATACCAGTAAAGTACTGTCCGTTCACTCGTTATCCACTACCTCGAGTCAGCAGGTGCTTAATTGCTTTGAACTGTTTCGCTAATTATCCGAATGTGTACCATGATGAGTTAATGTGAATGTAATTATGTATTACCAAATGTATGACTATTTGTGTTCGCATGTTCATATTTATATCCAATGTGTATTTCTGATTATGCCATTTGTATGCATTATGCTTGACGACCATTGTGAATGGCTGTCCTTTTTCATGTGTGTTTCCCCACTAAGCATTTATCGCTTAGCATGGTGTGTTTATCCGTGCAGGTGCGGAAGGAGTTTTGCCTTGGGAGAGTCGTCGCAGCCAAGCCAGCACAGCAGAGTTTAGTGTAGGACTTGATCCTTTATAGTCTTAGATGATTCTGTTTGTATGGAACTCTCTTGTATCCGTTTTGTAATAGCTTCCGCTTCTGTATCTGTATTTTTGGATATGTAATTATCTTTTGTACCTTTGGGGTTGATCAAACAGTAATGTAATGTTTTCCGTTATATTAATGCATGATCAGCTTCTTTCATGATTGGTTTTGTAAAATTTTAATTACCCTGTATTTCGATATGTATGATCGTGTATAAATGTATGTTTATCCTGTATTTGTGTGGTGACACCTTTACCCATACGACATCTCACTCCTTATCGGATGGGATCGCCTACGTATAGGTAGGGGGTGTTACAAGTTGTGGTATCAGAGCCCGATTTAGGCGTTTCTGGGTGTTGTTTATGTGATGCTATGTATGGGTACGTCTCTGTCTAGGGCTGTGTTGGCTGATGCGATTTTCCTTGTTTGTTTAGATGGCTTCTAATTCTGCTCGTGGATCGCTTGAGGAGTCCGCTGAAAGTGTGAACCCTCAAGCCAGGGATCCTTCTGTTACAGTGTCGGCTCAACCTGCTAGGGTCCAGCCCGAGGCCGCTGCCATGCCTTTTGAAGCCATGTTCAGGCTGTCACAGGACATGGCAAGGGTCTTGGAAAGAGTGGTTTCCCCTAGGCCTCCCATGGAGAACTTAAGGAAAGCCGGGGCCAAAGACTTTTATGGAACAGGATTGGATGAATCCAAGTTAGCGGAGAGGTGGCTAGATAAGGTGAAGAGGGCTTTGAGAGAAGTTAGGTGTCCCCCGGAGTTGCAAGCAGAATGTGCCGTGGCCTTGCTTCAAGGGTCGGCGTATGAATGGTGGGAACTAGTGTGTAGACAACCTCAGATGCCTGATCCTGTTACATGGGAATTCTTTGTTGAGGAATTCACGAAGAAGTATGTAACTCAGACCTACAAGGATGCAAGATGGGCGCAGTTTCTGAGTTTGAAGTAGAGGGCTATGTCGATTTTGGATTATGAGAAAGAGTTTAATCGGTTGTCCCGTTATGCTCCACGAGGAGTCATGACAGATGATTTTCAATGTAAGCATTTTGAGGTTGGCTTGAATGAATCCTTAAGAGTAGCTTTGATCTCCTTGATGAGCACGCCAGGGGTGAGCTACTATCAGATTGTAGATGCTGCCATGAGGGCTGAAAGGTCAGAGTCGGTGCTGAGAAAGAGAGCTCAGAGGAGGAATCAGTCTCGGGGTGGTTCTTCTTCTTCTTCATCGGTTAAGAGAGCAAGGGATTCGCAAGATCAGTTATCATCCGGTTCAGCCGCGAGAGATAAAAGGCAGGGTTCAGCAGCTGAGTCTGGTTCTGGTAGGGGTGGTAGATCTAAGCCTATGCCTATTTGTTCGCATTGCAGTAAGGCTCACCGGGGTGAGTGTAAGTGGCTCACTGGTGGGTGTTTTAGATGTGGAAGCACCGAGCACCGTCTGGCTAATTTTCCACAGATGAGTGAGGATTCGGGTCCACAGAGAGGGGCTAGCGGAGTTGGATCCAATGCTATGCAGGCTGCCCGTGGTAGGGGCCGAGGTAGAGGTCGAGGCGGTCGACCTAGAGATGGAGCCATTTCGGAGACAGTTGAGCATCCTCCACCAGTCGCAGCCAGAGCTTATGCTTGAGAGCTAGAGAGGAGCAGGATGCCCCTAATGTGATTGCTGGTAAGTTCCTACTCCATGACACTGAGTTGTATGCTCTAATAGACCCTGGTTCCACACACTCATATTTGTGCATAGATAAGATTATTGATAAGTTGCATGTGGTAGATCAGTTAGACTATGAGATATGTGTGAGCAATCCATTAGGGCATAGTGTCAATATGAGTAGAGTTTATAGGAGTTGTCCCCTGTTGGTTGAGGGAGTTGAGTTTCTTGCGGACTTGATAGAGTTGCCTTTCAAAGAGTTTGATCTGATTTTGGGTTTGGATTGGTTGGGTAAGCATCGGGCTGTGGTTGATTGTCATAGGAAGACCTTTGTGCTTCGGGATAGGAACAGATTTCCAGTGTTTATAAAAGGTTTGGGTGCTAGTTCTGTGAATAATGTGATCTCAACGATGCAAGCTAAGAGATTTATGAGGAGCTTTCCTAGCTGTGGTTTTGGATTCCAAGAGGGATCAAGTTAAGATTGAGGATATCCTTATTGTGTGGGAGTTTAGTGATGTTTTCCCGAGTGATTTGCCTGGGTTGCCTCCGGAGAGAGAAGTTGAGTTGTCCATTGAGATTATGCCGGGTACCGCACCTGTATCGAAAGCACCTTATCGGATGGCTCATGTAGAGTTGAGGGAACTTAAAACTCAACTACAAGAGCTATTGGATAAGGGGTTTATTCGACCCAGCATATCTCCTTGGGGAGCTCCGGTTTTGTTTGTTAAGAAAAAGGATGGGTCCTTGAGGATGTGTATCGACTACAGGCAGATCAATAAGGTTACAGTGAAGAATAAGTATCCTCTGCCTCGAGTAGAGGATTTGTTCGATCAGCTTCGAGGTGCAGGTGTGTTTTTCAAGATAGATCTTCGGTCGGGGTATTATCAGCTTCGGGTTAAGGATGAGGATGTGGTTAAGACTGCATTTGGGACTCGGTATGGCCACTATGAGTTCCTTGTCATGCCGTTTGGTTTGACTAATGCTCCAGCGGCATTCATGGATTTGATGAACAGAGTGTTTAGGCCATACTTAGACCGGTTTGTGGTGGTGTTTATAGATGATATCTTGGTGTATTCCAAGGATGAGACAGAGCATGAGGAGCATCTTCGGTTAGTTTTGCAAGTTTTGAGAGAGCATCGGCTGTTTGCTAAGCTTAGCAAGTGTGATTTTTGGCTTCGGGAAGTGTCATTTTTGGGTTATATAGTTTCAGCTAAGGGTATCCAAGTTGATCCAGCCAAGATAGAGGTGATAGTGGATTGGAAAGCACCGAGGAACGTTCAGGAGGTGCGGAGTTTCCTCGGTTTAGCGGGTTATTACCGTCGGTTTGTTAAGGGTTTCTCAGTGATTGCCGCTCCGATGACCAGGTTGTTGAGGAAAGGAGTTAGGTTTGAGTGGTCAGACAGATGTCAGACTTGTTTTGAGCAGTTGAAGAAGTTGTTAGTCGAAGCTCCTATACTGACTCAACCCATCTCGGGTAAGGAGTTTGTTATGTATAGCGACGCTTTGGGTGTTTGTCTAGGTTGTGTTCTGATGCAAGAAGGTAAGGTTGTGGCTTACGCTTCTCCACAATTGAAGCCGCACGAGAGGAATTATCCGACGCATGATCCAGAGTTGGCCGCTGTGATCTTTGCTTTGAAGATTTGGCACCATTATCTGTATGGGGAGAGATGTAGGATATTTACGGATCACAAGAGTTTAAAGTACCTCCTCACGCAGAAGGAGTTGAATATGAGACAACGTCGTTGGCTCGAGTTGTTTAAGGATTACGACTGCATTGTGGATTACCATCCTGGTAAGGCCAATGTAGTTGTGGATGCTTTGAGTCGGAAGTCAGTTTCAGCTTTGTTTCTGAGGCAATTTAGATGGAGGTTTAGTTCAGATGGAGCTTTGATGGCTCAGTTCAGAGTGAAGCCTAACTTGAGACAGATGAGAGTTGATGCTCAGAGGGTTGATGAAAAACTTCAGCGGATTGTACAAGAAGTTAGTTTGGGCAAGCAGTCAGAGTTCTCAGTTCAGGATGGGGTTCTTCTGTTTAGAAACTATTTGTGTGTTCCGAAAGATGAAGAATTAAGAAGACAGCTGTTGAGTGAGGCGCATAGTACGATTTTTACTATGCATCCTGGTAGTGAGAAGATGTACAGGGACATGAAACAGTTTTATTGGTGGTCCGATATGAAGAGGAACATAGTGAATTTTGTGTCCAAGTGTCAGACATGTCAGCAGGTGAAGGCTGAGCACCAAGTCCCTTCGGGATTGCTCACGCCTCTATCCGTTCCCGAATGGAAATGGGATGGCATCGCCATGGATTTTGTTTCCGGGTTGCCTTTGACTCAGAAGAAGCATGACTCTGTTTGGGTGATAGTCGATCGTCTTATGAAGTCAGCTCACTTCTTGCCGGTGAGAGTGGATTATTCGATGGACAAGTTGGCCAGTATCTATGTGAATGAGATAGTTCGGTTGCATGGAGTGCCGTTGTCCATAGTTTTAGATCGGGACCCAAGGTTCACATCTAAGTTTTGGAAAGAGTTGCAAAGAACTTTGGGTACCAAGTTGAACTTCAGTACAACATTTCATCCTCGGATAGATGGGCAGTCAGAGCGGGTTATACAGATTTTGGAGGATATGCTGAGAGCTTATGTATTGGACTTTCCAGGTAGTTGGGACAGATATGTGTCACTTATGGAGTTTGCCTACAATAACAGTTATCAGTCGAGTATTGGTATGGCACCGTATGAGGCTTTGTATGGTCGACAGTGTAGGACTCCGATTTGTTGGACCGAGTTGTCCGAGCTATCAGTGATTGGGCCAGAATTGGTTAGGGATACAGAGGAAAAGATCAGAGTTGTGCAGCAAAATTTGAAGGCAGCTAAGGATCGACAAAAGTCTTATGCCAATTTGAAGAGAAATGATGTGCAGTTTGAAGTCGGGGACAAGGTTTTCCTTAAGGTTTCGCCTTGGAAGAAAGTGCTTCGGTTTGGAAAGAAGGGAAAGCTTAGTCCTCGCTTCATTGGTCCGTATGAGGTTTTGGCTAGAGTTGGTCCAGTGGCTTATAGATTGGCTTTGCCAATGGAGTTATCGAAGTTGCATGATGTGTTTCATGTTTTGATGCTTCGTCGGTACTGGTCGGATCCGTCGCATGTTTTGTCAGTGCAGGATGTACAAGTTCAGTCTGATTTTTCGTATGATGAAGAGCCAAGAGCTATTCTAGCCAGAGAAGTAAGACAGCTGAGAAGCAAGTAGATTCCGCTAGTTAAAGTGTTGTGGAGTTACCATGGGGTTCAGGAAGCGACTTGGGAACCGGAAGAGTCGATGAGAGTTCAGTACCCGCATTTATTCAGATCAGGTGAGAATTTTGAGGGCGAAATTCTTGTTAGTAGGGGAGAGTTGTCACACCCCGTTTGCCCCCTAGTAGAATGAGCCATGTTTGTGCATGTGCATTGTGTGAGTTTTGGCATGTGTAAAGGGCATTTTGGGTAGAAATGCATGTTTTAAGAGTTTTGTTAGCATGTGGGTGCATGTGTGGTGTTAGGGTGTGAATTAGTTGGGTTGCACTTGGGTGTGTTTACTTATATGTTTGTAGGATGTGCTTGTTGGGCTGTGCTAGAATGTGTGTGTTCACACATTTGTAGGGTATGCATTAGTTGGGAGAGTCTCGTGTATATGTGATGCATGTGTTTTGGGTGTGAGTGATCAAATCCCACCAATAGGGAAGTGACACGTGTCTAGGGCTAGAAGAAGAAAATGAAAAAGAAAAGAGAAGAGTAGGAGGGGCGGTGGCTGTCTTCATTCCCATTTCCCCTTCCCCTCACTCCCTTCTTCTTCCTTTTCTCTTCCTCTAAGAACCCTAGCTTGTAATCAAGGCTTAGTTGGTGGGAATTGATCATCCTTTAGCATTTTAGAGGTAAATCTATTGCATTTGTTCTTCTTTTCTTCAATTGGTTTATCATCTTCTTAATACTTTCTGGATTTGGGTTTTAAACTAGAGTTACTTTGTTGTGGGTTTTGTTGGGTTGTGCTTAGTTGAGCCTCCTCGTGAACCGAAGGGTAAAGAGAAGGCGGGATCTAGTGGATCTAAGCATTAGGAGCAAAGGATTTCAAGGTTTGGGAAATTTCTTGTTGTTGTATGTAAATACGTTCATGTATGTGTTCTTGGTGATTTCTGGAAATTGGGTTGTGATATGCTCTTGATATGGCATGTATGTTATGAGTTTTTGTTTGGGTAAGGAAATTTTGCATGAGCATGGGATTATTGTAGTGATTGTGAGGATTGATGGGCTTTTGCTGCAAAGTTATGGGTTTTGATAATTTTTGGATTTGTGAGTTTGAATTGATGTTTGGTGTGAAATTACTTGATGATAAATGTTATATTATGGATATTGATGGTGATAGATGGCTGGATTTGAGGTAAGAGGCCATTGGATGTGATTTGTGTGTGAGTTTTAGGAGAGGGAGAAATCTGCAGAATTCTGCAGATGTTGGAAATCCCGACTCTGTCACGAGCGCGATAGAGGCCGGTGATCTTGGGTTGTGCTGTCGCGAGCACACGACCCTATCGCGAGCTCGCAATAGCGAAAGCTTTTGGGTGCTCTCTATCGCGATCGCGACAGAGCGCAATGCTGGCCTGTCTGTCGCGAGCATGCGATTTATTGCGAGCCCGCGATAGCAATGTGTAAGCTCTCTGTCGTGATCGCGACAGAGCCAGGCTTTTCCGTCCTGCCCGCGATCGCGAAGTCTGTCGCGCGCGCACAGCGAAGAGACTATGTCGCGCGCGCGACAACCCTGTTATGCTGAATGTGTTTTTCCCTTGGTGTGTGTGTGATTTTGAACTCTAGTTTCTTTTGGCGACTATGAGTCTTATATCTGTTAACTTATTAATTGTACGAATGCGAATACATGATATGAATATGCCTATATGTATGTATATATATATGATTTTGGGATATAATGGAATGAATTGAATGGATTATGCATAACCTGCTAGAGTCAGTTTAGTGGATAGTTAGGCATGCCTAATAGAGTCTTATAGCTGCAGCCTCAGTTCAGTTTGGACCCCCATCAGGTCCCCGTTTAGTTCCTCGCGAACCCTTTAATGTGTTTGGATCTTGTTTAAGGTCCCTTAATAAAATGTTTTGTAAATGACAAAGTAAAATGGTTTGCGATTCGTACCCGTAAGGTACTGTCAGTAATCGGCTCGTACCCATAAAGTACTGTCCGTTCACTCGTTATCCACTACCTCGAGTCAGCAGGTGCTTAATTGCTTTGAACAGTTTCGATAATTATCCGAATGTGTACCATGATGAGTTAATGTGAATGCAATTATGTATTACCAAATGTATGACTATTTGTGTTCGCATGTTCATATTTATATCTAATGTGTATTTCTGATTATTCCATTTGTATGCATTATGCTTGACGACCATTGTGAATGGTCGTCCTTTTTCATGTGTGTTTCCCCACTAAACGTTTATCGCTTAGCACGGTGTGTTTACCTATGCAGGTGCGGAAGGAGTTTTGCCTTGGGAGAGTCGTCGCAGCCAAGCCAGCACAGCAGAGTTTAGTGTAGGACTTGATCCTTTGTAGTCTTAGATGATTCTATTTGTATGGAGCTCTCTTGTATCTGTTTTGTAATAGCTTCCGCTTCTGTATCTGTATTTTTGGATATGTAATTATCTTTTGTACCTTTGGGGTTGATCAAACAGTAATGTAATGTTTTCCGTTATATTAATGCATGATCAGCTTCTTTCATGATTGGTTTTGTAAAATTTTAATTACCCTGTATTTCGGTATGTATGATCGTGTATGAATGTATGTTTATCCTGTATTTGTGTGGTGACACCTTTACCCATACGGCATCTCACTCCTTATCGGATGGGATCGCCTACGTATAGGTAGGGGGTATTACATGCACGGTGTGAGGTGAAGTGTTGTCTAACTGCATCTTCTGTTGCGATCTGTTCTATGCTGTCCCCCGCTAACCTCATCTCGGTCTGCACGGTGGCTGGTATGTCCCTCTAGCCTCATCTCAGCCTGCGCGGTGTGAGGTGAGGTGTTGTCTAACTGCATCCTTTGTTGCGATCTGTTCTATCGCTAGTGTCTCGCTAGACTCGTCCCGGCCTGCACAGTGTCTGTGAGATGCAGTACTCTCTGACTACAACCTCTATTTGTGATCTGTTCTACCGCTAGTGATCCGCTAGCCTCGTCCTGGCCTACACGGTGTCTGTGAGATGCAGTACTCTCTGACTATAACCTCTGTTTGCGATCTGTTCTACCGCTTGTGATTGAACGTTCTGTCTTGGTAGCTGCTTCTGGGCTTGCACTGCACAACCTTGGCAACCTCCAATCAATCCGTGTAACATCCTATCTGCTAACCATTATTCGGTCAGTATAATATCTGCTCTGCTAACCACCATCCGGCCAGTACAATATCTGATCTGCTAACCACCATCCGGTCAGTACAATATCTGATCTGCTAACGCCCATCCGGCTATTTCAATGTCTGATCTGCTAACCCCCATCCGGCTAGTACAATGTCTGATCTGCTAACCTACATCCGGCTTGTAACACCCCCTACGTCCCCGTTGGAAGGATGCAGGTGTGCTACCGACGCTCACTCACACACATGCGCACATGCATTAAACGGAAGCATACATTCATGCAAAAACACGGGGAAATTAAAAACTTACCTTGAGAAGTAAAATTGGATTGCACCGGGCTAAGCAGAGCATGAACACAGACATAAACACATTCAATCATTCAATCAACGGAAGCATAAGGCGAATGATACAACTGAGGACTAACTTAATTACAGAAATATAATGCCCTTTACATAGCCCAAATATTACATTCAGAATCTTACATATCATTACATATACATAAGACTAGAGAAGAACAAAAGCCAAAATACAGAGGTTGAGCAAAGATACAAAACTTCTAACTCCTACGTGGCCGACCTTGCAGACGCAAGACTCGAACCGAACCGAACCAAACCAAACCTACCACCTGCACGGGAAAAGAGTCCATGCTAAACGATAACGCTTAGTGGGGAGAACACACAAGTAAAAGGGCCGACCATTCACAATGGTCGCCAAAGCATAGCACAGTCACAAATGGCACATGCAATTGTTCATAGCAGACGGAAATGCATGCTTGTACAAAAATACCATGCATTCATAAGATTATATCCATAATATAAAACGTACACATTACTTAAGTATTCATCTCATTAATAAAATCATGCCGTTACCACATTCCAATAATCATATTAGCCGAACTAATGCAAACAGAAGGTCACACAAAATATAAGAATTAACTTGCAAAAGTACTTACAATCTCACCTGCATATACTTACCGAGGTATCTAGTATCAGTACCTTATCGTGCACAGTCACAAGAGATATTACACATGCAACCATCATGCCAAAGTACTCATGCATTAACGGAAAACCCAATCACTTGCAACACAATTACCATATAACAACGTACCCAGCTATCATGCTAAGAACACTAGCTATCTAAACATACACTTGTAATGCCGTAACACACATTAACCGAACCCAAGGGAAGACGTCAACCACTAGCACATTCAAATGGCAAAAGCACATAGTCCTAATAGATATATATATACATCCTTGCGTACAAAGGCCAGGCAATTAGAAAATCATGACTACATTCACAACTCGTGTCAATCGAATCAAAGCAGGCAGAGTATTATGCAAGATACAAGTATATTATGCAATTACGCATGCAAATTAACTTTCACTTACCGAATTTACGAGCATCAGATGTCGGAGATTTTACATAAATAGTTATTAACTATCATGCAGAATGTACACCATCATCACGCAATATCCCTAGAGGTCTAATCATACAAATATCATGCCTTTAAGTGTAAACACATAACCACACGTCGAAATCACTATAATGGGAAAAATGAGAGAGAGAGCACGTAATATCACACAATATTTATAACATTACAAGGTCAAGAGCACATTCATACGTATCTTGACTCACATACTTCACCATAACAATCAATAGTACAAAATCACAGTTGTGTACTTGCTTATTAACCAGCATTCAGCAATTCAATTTTGCATTCGTATACCTATTAATTCAAATGCTTATAGACATACTAATCGAATTCACATCCTCATAAGCATGACATACTAAAGTATATTCATGGCATTCGAAGAATCATGGTCACAGTTATGCACGTCTTAGTTCCAGTACTTAGATCCATAACTGAAGGTATACAAATACATTCACAATATTACATACATATACATATATATATACAGATGAATATATCTAATTCACATGATTAGGTCACACTCAACCCATTCAAAGTTTCATAATCACTTTCGGATCCATAACTGATTTACATGCCCAAAATCGTGCTCGTTCAAATATCACGTTCTCTTGTTCATATAGACAAAACAAACAGAATACCTGCTGACTCAAAGTAGTGGATAACGAGTAAATGCATGGCGGTACCTTACGGGTACGAATCGGACTCATGGCGGTACCTTACGGGTACGAATAGAAAATCATTTTATTTTATCACATTCAAAATATTTTTCTGAGGGGGATCTTAAACAAGATCCAAAAGACATTAAGGGTTCGCGAGGAACCAAATGGGGACCTGATCAGGGTCTAAAATCCAAAGGTGCTGCAGCTAAAGAGACTCTATTAGGCATGCCTAACTATCCACTATACTGACTCTAACCGGTCATGCATAACACAAATCAGGTTTCGAGTCACACAATATAATTCGAAATGTTAATCATGCATAATCCATTCAATCCATTCTATAATATCTCAAAATCATATATATACATATATGCACATTCGTGTCATGGATTCACATTCGTATAATTCATAAATTAACAGGTATAGGACTTATAAGCATTAAAAGAAACTGGAGTTCAAAACCAAACACCAAAAGAAAACTCATTCAACATAACAAGGCTGTCGCGCTCGCGATAAAGACCATAGTCCCTTCGCTGCGCGCGCGTGATGGGCCTCACGATCGCTGGGAGGAGAGAAAGCCTGGCTCTGTCGCGGTCGCGACAGAGAGCTTAAACATCACTATCGCGTGCTCGCGATAGCACAGGCCGGCATTGCGCTCTGTCGCGATCGCGACAGAGGGCGCCCAACAGCTTTTGCTATCGCGAGCTCGCAACAGGGTCGCGTGCTCGCGACAGCATAGCCCAAAATCACCGGTCTCTGTCGTGCTCGCGACAGTGTCGCGATCGCGACAGAGTCGTGATTTCTAAAATCTACAGAATTCTGCAGATTTCTTCCTCTCCCAGAACTCACACACAAATCACATCCAATAGCCTCTTACCTCAAATCCAACCACCCATCACCATTGTCAGCATAAATCACAACATCTATACCAGGAATCTAAACTAAATCATGCCAATAACAACCTCAATTTACTCAATTTGAAATAACAGTACTATTCATCATCATCACACTCAAGAATACAATTAAGTTCATCAAACCACATTTGGACTTTCTTAACACATCTAAAGCAAAACCCATGACATCTGAACCACAAAACACATCAAAATCACCATAATTTTCAAAAATCAAATATAAACACACATATACACACAAACTTGATCCTAGAAAAGAAAAGGGCATAAACACTCCCAAACCTCTTTCGAAGCACAACCCACAATCTCTTCAAGCTTTAATCTTCAATCTTCCTTGCCCTTGAGCTTTCTCTTGCCACCCAAAACTTGCACAAACCAAAACCCACAAAATCACTTAATCCAAACTCTAACTCAAATAAGACTAAAAGAAGAAGAAGAGGAAAAATCCAAATGCTGTAAATCCAAAAACCCAAACACATACCTCTTTAATCTTGATCCAAAAACTCAATCAAAGCACCCCATAGCAAGCACAACATCTGGCCAAAAGATAAGGAAAGGAAAAACAAAGAATGGAGAAGAGAAGAAGAAGAAGAGGCGTGAGAGGGAGGGGGAGAACGGGAACAATTTTTGTGTTCTCTCTCTCTCTCTCTCTCTCTCTCTTTTCCTCTTTCCTTCATTCAATGTTCACCAACCATGCCACATGGCAAGCTCTCATTGGACCACTATCCCACTTATTGACTTAATGTACTAACACACCATACAACACATGCACCATAGTTGCTCCCTCAAATCAATGACTTAAATTCCATGGCACCAAACACTTACCTCACTAGATAATTGCCACAACAAAACACCCTACAACCATACACCACATGCACACCAAATAATTTCCCACACTTAACTTATTTAATATAATTACTTTGCAATTAAATCCTTATCATCCAAATTCCTCATGCACAAATTACCAAAATACCCTTCACTTGTCTGACTTAGCTTGCCAAATCCGACTAGGCCCGATTTGGGGTGTGATAACTCTTCCCTCCTAAAAGAATTTCGTCCTCGAAATTCACTTACACCAGAAGGATTCTCAACACTACGTTCTAAATCACCATCCAACTCATATACTTCACTTTCAGACTACTCACTTGCTTACACTCATCGCCATCGCTATACTCTTAAACCACTTTCTTATATTTGAACCAAACACATTCAGCAAAATAATCCTTACTCAATTGCACATCAGAAACCAAAGCACAAACACTTCATGTATAAACCACCTGACTTTTGCCGATAGCTACACAAATCCTTTTAATACCTCAAAGATGTCCGTCATACGTGCTATTCCCTCTTACCAATAATACCTCTATCAAACTCCAAAATCATATCGCCTTCACTCGCACAAGATTCCAAAATACTCTTCCTACTCAACTTTAACAAAACACATAACACTTTTCTTAACAGCTGCTATGCTTACCATTACCACCCTTAACCTTAATACCAACTACTCCATGTACACCCTGTCAGCTTTCCCTCAGTCAAAACACATATGCAATGCTTCTCATGTATGGTCAAAGGGATGATGATGTAATGAGATTGAGATGACTCATGTATGCAGAGTGATGCAATTGATGCTATAATGATGCACTTTGTCCCAACCCATGATTTAATATGCTTTCATTCAAAAACTTTTTCTGGAGATAGCTGACAGGTATACAGAATACTACCAAAACCTTACAAAATCCAAATACCCTTCCATCTCAAAATGCCAAAACAAACTTTACTCGAACATATCAAAACAAACTTACCGGAAGACTCTGTAGGTTCAATCACTTCACTATGGTGCGCAACAACTCCTGATGGTACACGGGCGGCTCTAAGCAGCTCCTTCACATCCTTTCTAGCTTGCCGAACTAAATTTCCACTCATCTCAGGGCAATCAGCAATCCGATGCTCCATTTTGCCACATCTGAAGCAAGCACCCGTGACTCTCCTACACGGACCCCGATGTCGCTTCTGACAGTGCTGACATGTCGGAGGTACCCAATTCTTCTTGCACTTATCACAGTTTCACTCTTGACCACGTTGACACATCGAAGGTTCTCGAATCCTTTTTCCCGTTAACACTTCTCTACCCGACACCTTTCTTTTCTGAGGCACGTTCCGAACAAAATCTTGATGAATCCGAGGAGCAGTCAACCTATCCAATATCTGAATCAACCCTTGCACTAACGTCCTATCATCAGAAGTAGGACCGGGATTTCTAACTAAAGGATGCTCGGAAACACTCTGATCAGCACTAACTGGATTCACACTTTCCATTATCTCGCCCACTTTTTCACTAGGATCGGACTCCATCTAAACATGATACAAGACACGACACATCTGCATTAGGCCACGACACAAACCAACTCGCATGCGAAGACACAACACATAACCAACTAGCATGCAAAGACAAAACACATATCAAACAAGACAACTAGAACCACCAAACTTGGGCTCTGATACCACTAAATGTAACACCCCCTACGTCCCCGTTGGAAGGATGCAGGTGTGCTACCGACGCTCACTCACACACATGCGCACATTCATTAAACGGAAGCATACATTCATGCAAAAACATGGGGAAATTAAAAACTTACCTTGAGAAGTAAAATTGGATAGCATTAATTCACACACACACCGGCGCTAAGCAGAGCATGAACACAGGCATACACACATTCAATCATTCAATCATTCAATCAGCGAAAGCATAAGGCGAATGATATAACTGAGGACTAACTTAATTACAGAAATATAACACCCTTTACATAGCCAAAATATTACATTCGGAATCTTACATATCATTACATATACATAAGACTAGAGAAGAACAAAAGCCAAAATACAGAGGTTGAGCAAAGATACAAAACTTCTAACTCCTACGTAGCCGACCTTGAAGACGCGCGACTCGAACCGAACCAAACCAAACCTGCCACCTGCACGGGAAAAGAGCCCGTGCTAAACGATAACGCTTAGTGGGGAGAACACACAAGTAAAAGGGCCGACCATTCACAATGGTCGCCAAAGCATAGCACAGTCACAAATGGCACATGCAATTGTTCATAGCAGACGAAAACGCATGCTTGTACAAAAATATCATGCATTCATAAGATTATATCCATAATATAAAACGTACACATTACTTGAGTATTCATCTCATTAATAAAATCATGCCGTTACCACATTCCAATAATCATATTAGCCGAACTAATGCAAACAGAAGGTCACACAAAATATAAGTATTAACTTGCAAAAGTACTTACAATCTCACCTGCATATACTTACCGAGGTATCTAGTATCAGTACCTTATCGTGCACAGTCACAAGAGATATTACACATGCAACCATCATGCCAAAGTACTCATGCATTAACGGAAAACCCAATCACTTGCAACACAATTACCATATAACAACGTACCCAGCTATCATGCTAAGAACACTAGCTATCTAAACATACACTTGTCATGCCGTAACACACATTAATCGAACCCAAGGGAAGACGTCAACCACTAGCACATTCAAATGGCAAAAGCACATAGTCCTAATAGATATATATATACATCCTTGCGTACAAAGGCCAGGCATTTAGAAAATCATGACTACATTCACAACTCGTGTCAATCGAATCAAAGCAGGCAGAGTATTATGCAAGATACAAGTATATTATGCAATTACGCATACAAATTAACTTTCACTTACCGAATTTACGAGCATCAGATGTCGGAGATTTTACATAAATAGTTATTAACTATCATGCAGAATGTACACCATCATCACGTAATATCCCTAGAGGTCTAATCATACAAATATCATGCCTTTAAGTGTAAACACATAACCACACGTCGAAATCACTATAATGGGAAAAACGAGAGAGAGAGCACGTAATATCACACAATATTTATAACATTACAAGGTCAAGAGCACATTCATACGTATCTTGACTCACATACTTCACCATAACAGTCAATAGTACAAAATCACAGTTGTGTACTTGCTTATTAACCAGCATTCAGCAATTCAATTTTGCATTCGTATACCTATTAATTCAAATGCTTATAGACATACTAATCGAATTCACATCCTCATAAGCATGACATACTAAAGTATATTCATGGCATTCGAAGAATTATGGTCACAGTCATGCACGTCTTAGTTCCAGTACTTAGATCCAAAACTGAAGGTATACAAATACATTCACAATATTACATACATATACATATATATACAGATGAATATATCTAATTCACATGATTAGGTCACACTCAACCCATTCAAAGTTTCATAATCACTTTCGGATCCATAACTTGTCGCACCCCAAAGTGGCCCTAGAAGAATTATAGAGTTTTGTTCGAAAAAGGTAAGTTTTTGTGCGAGAGTTCTATCGCGAGCGCGACTAGTGTCGCGGGCGCGACAGAGCCCTCCAGCGGTTTTCGAACTTCAGTTGGTTGGTGCGGGCGTGAGCGTTCCGTCGCGAGCACGACAGAACCCTCTCGCGAGATGCGTGCACAAGTGGGTTTTAAGAGACCTTGAGTTGGATTATTTGATGAGTGCCGGACAAGTGGCAACGTAGGAGCGTGACACGTGGCATCATAGAAGAGTGACAAGTGGCGGCATAAGAGTCTGACAAGTGGCATTGTAGGAGTGTGCCAAGTGTCATTTTAGGGAAGAGACACTTGGCTTGGCTTAGTTTGGCTTGACTTTGTTTGGCTTGGCTTGGCTTGGCTTGGCTTGGCTTAGCTTGGCTTGGCTTAAGATATGGATGAATTAAAGGAAATGGTTGGCATTTATGGCTTGTAGGTGAGCATTATGTGAGAGGATTTGGTTTTATTTGGGTTTGACCGGCCAACACTTGTGAATTCTTTGTAATTTTTCTGCTTTTGGCCATTTGCTCTCCTTTTTCTTCTCTCTTTGCTCTTAGTTGCCGTGTCCCTTGTTCTTGTCTTTTCTTTGCTTTTCTTCTTCTTTTGCTATGTTCTTTGAGAGAACTATTTAGATTGGTTTGAAGAGTATAAGTCAAGGATTTAGTTGGGTTCTTAAGAAGAAGGTAAGTAGCATGATTTTAGCATTGGCCTTCTTCTTCTATTTAATTTCTGTTTTTGATTTAAAGTGAAATCCATGGATTAAGTGCTCTCTTGGTTTGTTGTGCATGAAAGCTGTGGATAAGAGGCTAGTGAAGGGAAAAGAGAAGCTATGAATTGATTAGAGAGAAGCGGTTAAGCCACCTAAGGTAGGGATCGAGTGTGATTGTGTTAATTTTGCATGTGTTTACATGAAAAATGCTTGAACAAAGACATGTGGAAATAAAGAGATGCTTGTTGAGCTTTAATGAGCTCAAGATGTTCATTTTGATTGCTTGCAGTGTTCATAACATGTGTATATATGTTTATAAGTATGTGAATTTATCAAGAGAGTGTGTGTGTAAATAATAGAGTTTGATTTGGCAAATTCTGCTTATTTCTCATCTAACCCCTGTGTGATGTTTTTGTCATAAGTATAGTTGTAGACATCTAAATTAAGTGATTCTTGATCCATTAGAACACTGACTTATATATCTATAAATGTCACAGAAATAAGCGTGAGCAAATTCTTGCTTTAAGACCCTGAAAATTGGCCGAAATAGAGGTGTCTCTACCTTGGCCGGTTCATTTGACCAGTTCAGATTATTTAGATCATATATGATGTTATAGATGTCCAATTGACTTGAAAATTGTCACATTTGAAATTAATAGCCTAGGGAAGATTTTTTAAGAAGAAAATTTTGCCTAAAAATGTCGTTTCGATGTCCGTTTAGCCTGAACAAAATTGATGTTGTTGGGTTTCTGTTTGGATTTTCGTGGCTCTGTCACGAGTAGTGACGATTGTCACGAGTCGTGACAGTAGGCCACTGTCACGAGTAGTGACATATGTCACGAGTAGTGACAACCTCCACCCTTCTATTTGGACCATTTTATGTGTTTTTCTTCCCGAATTGAACCCGTATTGCACCCGAACTTCAGGGTAAGTTCCTATAGCATGTCCAACTCATTTCTAACCTTATGGAATGAGTATGTGAGTGGTTGTCAATTGAAAATATAAGTGATTAAAGCTATGGCATAAGAGTTTAATAATGAAATTAAATGTATATATGCTTTTTAATTATTGAACATGATATGCATGTGATGTTGATCATTTATGATTGAATCATAATGTGTGAAGTCTATGAACATGTAGAATGCATTATGCATTTGATTAGTTAGTAAAGTAGAGTGCAAAGATGCATTGATATTATATGGCTACATGCGAGTATATGCATAGGGTATATGTATGCACATGGTTTACTCCATTAATATGTAAATAGTGTATAGTGTTCTTGAATGAACAATAGAGTACATGCAATGTATCTGATATAGAGTATAGAGTCTTTATGTTTAGCCTGACTGGCCATAGCAGTGGATAGATAAGCATGCTTATAAAGGGATTATCCAGGGCAGCTGCCAAGATTCCGCCCCGTTTGGGCGAAGCGGGTCGACCCCCGAGAATGGTCATTTAATAGAGATAGATGAAAATGTTTTGTGACTTCGGTCTATTGAAAATGTTTTATAGTGTCCCGTATCCGCAACTAAAGGAAGTCAGGCCTGTTTTGTTAAAGGTTGTGTAGTGAACTTGAGATGATTAAAGTGTTGCTTCGAATAAAGCTATAGTACATGAGAGTAATGTTTAAATACATGACAGTTTTGTATACAAGTGTATGATTACATGAGTATGTTTACATGTATGTGAACACATGATAGCGTATATTTGAATAAATGAGATGTACAAGTTATAGTGTGCATGAAACAGTGAAAGAGTAAATGTTACTTATATGTGATCTCAGAGTACTTGATAATCGAGTATGCTACCTATACACGTATAAGAGTTATATGCATGAGATATATGATTGTGTGATTTATCTGTGACTTCGTAAATAAGTCCTTTGCATTATTTTCATCCCCACTAAGCGTTATCGCTTAGCATGGATGTTTATTTCCGTGTAGGTACAGGTTCGGAACAGTGAGCGGACATCTGCGCGTCAAGGCCACTAGGAGTTTTATTTTGATCTCTTTTTGTATAAGTTAGAGATAGAGTTTTTACATTGTGAGTAACATCATTATGTAATAAAAGAGTATAGTTGTTACATGTAAATGTATATATAAAGCTAAATGGAAACAGATGTAATATGAACGTGTAAATGTATATGTAGTTAATATGAAATGCAAGTGGGCCCTAGTGTAGTATTTAATTACTTTTAAATGGATGTGTTTATGCTATCGCTTCCGCTAATGCATGTACATGTATACGTAAGTGTCCGCGTAGCGCCCCGATATTCCTTACCGGGGGTATGGGGGTGTTACATAACTGATTTACATGCCCAAAACCGTGCTCGTTCAAATATCACGTTCTCTTGTTCATATAGACAAAACGAACAGAATACCTGCTGACTCAAAGTAGTGGATAATGAGTAAACGCATGGCGGTACCTTACGGGTACGAATCGGACGCATGGCGGTACCTTACGGGTACGAATCAAAAATCGTTTTATTTTATCACATTCAAAACATTTTTCTGAGGGGGATCTTAAACAAGATCTAAAACACATTAAGGGTTCGCGAGGAACCAAATGGGGACCTGATCAGGGTCCAAAATCCAAAGGTGCTGCAGCTAAAGAGACTCTATTAGGCATGCCTGACTATCCACTATACTGACTCTAGCAGGTCATGCATAACACAAATCAGGTTTCGAGTCACACAATATAATTCGAAATGTTAATCATGCATAATCCATTCAATCCATTCTATAATATCTCAAAATCATATATATACATATATGCACATTCGTGTCATGGATTCACACTTGTATAATTCATAAATTAACAGGTATAGGACTTATAAGCATTAAAAGAAACTGGAGTTCAAAACCAAATACCAAAAGAAAACTCATTCAACATAACAAGGCTGTCGCGCTCGCGAAAGACACCATAGTCCCTTCGCTGCGCGCGCGCGATGGACCTCGCGATCGCGGGGAGGAGAGAAAGCCTGGCACTGTCGCGTTCACGACAGAGAGATTAAACATCACTATCGCGTGCTCGCGATAGCACAGGCCGGCATTGCGCTCTGTCGCGATCGCGACACCGTCGTGCTCGCGACAGAGGGCGCCCAACAGCTTTTGCTATCGCGAGCTCGCGACAGCATAGCCCAAAATCACCGGTCTCTGTCGCGCTCGCGACAAAGTCATGATTTCCAAAATCTGTAGAATTTTGCAGATTTCTTCCTCTTCCAGAACTCACACACAAACACACAAATCACATCCAATAGCCTCTTACCTCAAATCCAACCACCCATCACCATTATCAACATAAATCACAACATCTATACCAAGAATCTAAACTAAATCATGCCAATAACAACCTCAATTTACTCAATTTGAAATAACAGTACTATTTATCATCATCACACTCAAGAATACAATTAAGTTCATCAAACCACATTTAGAATTCCTTAACACATTGTGACGCGCGCCGGATCCCGAGCGCCGCCCTTTCGGACCGCCCGCACGTGGGCGATCGGGGCATTTGCGGGTCCGTTGGCATCTCGCGATGAATCGCAAGTGCGTCTATGTTGAGCAACATGGAGGTTTCATGGAGTTGCCACCCAATAGAACATTGGGAAAGTTTCTCTCGCCTCGGAGAGCCTAAGACTGCGCTTGGTATCCATTTTGGGCCAGCCAGAGGGATCATGGAAGGTGAACTCCTCACCCTAAGGAGCCTAGGATTAGCGCTAAAGCCTCGTTACTCAAGAAGTATCTTGAAGGATGACCTCTAACCTCTTGAACCCAAAGACCAGAGCTGGGTCCGGGATTTCTCATCTATTTCTACCTCAATTATTTTATGATCAAATTTTAATGTCATTAATTCGCTCTCTCTCCACACTATGCAGTTTGATTAAAAGGCGCATTTATTCACATCTTGAAAGCGATAAATGATCAAATAGATAATGAAAGCAATAGATTACAATAATACAAGGAGCGGAATACAACTCCCTTTTATAAAGAGTGCAGATCATGCATAAATCGGGGCATTGCTTATTTTGAAGACTTTGTTCCTCACATGCATCGTTATTAAAATTGGGGATTTTTATTTGTGATGATCTTTTTTTTGGATGGAAATAGGGCATTGGACCCTTGTTTTTGTGTAAACCTCATTTTATTAAATATAAAAACATTGAGTCATTTTTGTACATCAACGGGATATGAAAGGAGTACATCCATATACATAAGATAATCAATGAAAGAAATAAAACAAGAGGATTAGGAAACTAAACCGGACAAGATCCTCCAAATATGGTAGATAGCCGCTCAAGCTCGGGATAATCCAGGAGAATCAATATACACTCATAAAAAGTTAAGAGATGTCAATATACGCAAAATCAATATGTGGAAAGCCAAAAGGACTTGAAAAAGATGGAAAATGATTTAAAAAAAGAGGGAGACAGAGCCCACCGACGGCCTTCCTTAGCTGACCGACGGGCGTCGGTTAAGGTAACCGAGGTGTCCGTTTGTCATTCAAGGAGGAGCATCTGTAGGGGAGTGACCGACGGGCGTCGGTGATAAAGATGAACCGTCAGTCACCTCTGTCTCCGAAAAGACAGAATGGAGAGAGACCTTTTCAAAGTCAAGAGAAGTGGGTTTTATCCCAAAAGGAGATAGGAGTGTCAAGATAAAAGAAAGTAATGACAGATATTCAGAAAAATTCTAGAAAGTAAAAAACAAATATGAGATGAAATGGAGAAAGGATCCGGGATATTTACCCTCAGATAATAGCTTCGGGTGAGATTTTTGTGTCGGTTAGAGCCCCGCGCATTCCACGAGAAGCAAAGATGAAAGATTAAAGAGAGAAAATGAGATATTTCTTCTTCAATCCCTCAGAAAATCGATTTTGGAGCCAAAATCTAAAGAAAACTAATCAGCTTTTAGTTCCTTTTGACTGATTTGATCCTTGGTTAAATAGATTTCCTTAGAAAATGTGTTTTGTTGGAAGAGAGAGAAAATTTGCTTGAAATTGGGCAGAGTTTCCTCTCTTGAAAATTTTTCCAACCCTTTTCAAATGAAAAATCGGAGCTTTTATAGCCAGACATGACCGACGGGCGTCGGTGTATGGGTGCGGGCATCGGAAGAATCCTTCTGACACAAGGATTCGTCCGATGGCCCTGCCACATCCACAGACGGGCGTTGGAAGGGTTGCGTGCTCCGGGAAACCAAGCGGCATTCTGACAGGGGCGGTGATTTTCCGACGGGCGTCGAAAAATACCATGAGCCGTCGGTGACTCGAAGCGACGGGCCGATTTCACAGACGGGCTGGCCGTCTGTGGAGGACAAAAAGTCTTTTGACTCGAAAAAACCTCTGTTTTCTCCCCCTCTGCCCAGGAATTGTAAAAAGCCTCACTTCTCATAGAACGCGGGACTAAAACCTCCAAATCCAGCCCCTTATACAGGCTCGGACATTGATTTCATCATAGGGTAACCTCTGATCCGGACCGCTCCGGGACACAGTGCTTACAGTTGCCCCCAGTTTTGGGGAAACTAGTGCACAAGCGCCTAGATAAGCCAAAACTCAGAGAAAGGTCGGAAAGGAAGCGTACCTGTGACGGCTTTTCACCCTCCGTGCCTTCTGCCGGGTGGACCTTGTCTCGATCCGCTCGGCGATGCGAAGATATTTCCATCGGCCTTATCTCGACCGGTAGGTACTTGGTGGGATGCAGCATGCTTTGGCTACAACCCCGGTTTGAAGTGCGGTACACTTTGACCGCAGCTTCGATCTGGTGAAGTGCGGTATGCTTTGACCACGGCTTCGATCTGGTGAAGTGCGCTGTGCTTTGACCATGGCTTCGATCTGGTGAGATGCAGCATGCTCTGGCTACAGTCTCGATCTGGTGAGATGCAGCATGCTCTGGCTACAGTCTCGATCTGGTGAGATGCAGCATGCTTTGACCACGGCTTCGATCTGGTGAAGTGCGGTATGCTCCGGCTACAGTCTCGATCTGGTGAGATGCAGCAGCTTTGGCTACAGTCTCGATCTAGTGAAGTGCGGTATGCTTTGACCACAACTCCGATTTGTGAGATGCAGCATGCTTTGGCTACAGTCTCGATCTGGTGAGATGCAGCAGCTTTGGCTACAGTCTCGATCTGGTGAGATGCAGCATGCTCTGGCTACAGTCTCGATCTGGTGAGTTGCATTATGCTTTGACCACGGCTTCGATCTGGTGAAGTGCGGTATGCTCCGGCTACAGTCTCAATCTGGTGAGATGCAGCAGCTTTGGCTACAGTCTCGATCTGGTGAAGTGCGGTATGCTTTGACCACAGCTCCGATTTGTGAGATGCAGCATACTTTGGCTACAGTCTCGATCTGGTGAAGATGAGGAAACCCCGCCGGGTTCCTCATTCCAAAAGAGGTCTTTTTAATCGATATCTATGTTCGGACCGGTATTCCTCTGTACCTGTGTGACAAAAGACTTTGTTAGCTCGTGCTTGAGTGGTCATCTTTCATCCTGTCTATTGATGGCGCGATTTTGCCTTATTTGCTATGCCATGTTTCATCTTTTATTCATTTTTTCTTATTGAGATGTTATTGATCATCATCATTCATCATTTCATTTTTTTTGTTATATTGTCATTTTTATCGACACATAAGTAAATATGAGAACATACACCTTCTGTGATGTGATTAAACAATTAATAATCGAATGATCATACAATAATGAAGCAAAAGTTTTCACTAGAAATGTCATTTTTGTACAGTGCATATACAAAATATAAATATACAAAAGATACAAAAATAACTCCCTGAAGATCAGAGAGGTGTGTAGTCTGAGGGCTCATCGGGATCCTCGTCATCCGATATATGCACGGTCCCTGGCGGAGGTGGACGTGGACGTGCCGGAGGCGGTGGTGGAGCTGTGGAGGGTCCTACCTCGTGATCATGGGCCCGCCTGAAACGGATTTGAGCGTAACCATCCAAGAAGGGCTGGGTACAGGTGCTCATAAACCCTAAAGTCTCAGAAACCTTGTCTCCCAACTTCTTGAAGGCTTGGCTCAACTGAATGGTCTGCTCGCTGGCGGCCTTTCTCCTCTGCTCCAGGCTCTGCTCCATCTGCTCCCTAAACTCCCTCATGGTCTGAGAAAGAGGGGGAAGAATCCCCTCCATCGCCTGGACGCGGGATCTCAGAGAGTTAAGTGACTCATCAATCATCTGTAGGGTCATATCGACCCTCTGAAATGCCTGGTCCTGTGACGTCCTCAAATCATGAGCGAGCTGCTGCCTCAACTCCCTCTGCCCCTGAGCAATCTGCTCAATCGTCCTCATCTGCTCCCCTCTAAAAGCCTCCAGGACCCGAGCCTGCTCATCCCTAAAGGCATCCATGGCCCGAGTCTGCTCCCGAGTCGCGTGCTCAATGTAGCCCACCTACTCCCGAGCTAAACGCTCCACCGACTGGGACTGCTCCTGAATGGCAGCCTGCTGGCGGTCCAACCTCTCGTGGATAGCCCTGTCCCTCTCATCCTGTCGCCGCTCCAAGGCTATAAACATGGAGGTGAGGAGCTGAGAGAAGTCCGGCTGCACAGGCTGCTGCGGCGCTGGCTCTGGTGGTGGTGCCGAGGAGGTGGATGCCCCTGGGTCGCCTCGAGAGTACGGATGGTATCTCTCGGAGGGCCCATGGATAGACCTCTGTACCCTGGCGCTCGGTGATGGGACTGGCATCGGTGCTCTGGACACCGGCGAAGCGGCAAAGAGGTCGTCCATCGTGATCTCAAAGCCGAAGTCCGAGGGGGTCCTAGGTGGCTCCTGCTGCTGTGGTGGAGGCACCGTCTGCGGCTGAGGAGGCTGATGCTCCGGCTGAGGCTGGGGCCCTGGCTGAGGCTCTGGCTGAGGCTCGGGCTGAGGCTCGGGCTGTGGAGGCTGCTCCTCCGGGTGTTCCGGGTGATCAGGATCCGCACCCAAGGGTGGAAGCGAGAACAACTACCGGGTCTCATGGATGGTCAACACCCTGTAGGCTTCCGCCTGGCCTGGAATCTGGGAGATCATCCCCATCTGAACTACCGCTGCGGTGTCTACATGGATCCCCTCCGGCAAGGGTCCTCTCAACCTCTCGGGGTTAACCCCCAATCTCAAAAGCAAACGGGTGATGACTCCTCCTACCATCACCACCGGCGTCATCCCTCTGCTGACTCTGTTCAAGTTGGCCAAGATCTCGTGGCTAATATTGAGACGCTGGCCTGCCACCATAGCCCAGAGGCTCCAGATCTCGGCCGCGTTAAGCGACCCTGGATTACTAGCTCGACCGAGGTACGAACTGGAAAGCACTCTGTGCAAATACCGGAGTGCCTGAGACACCAGTACGGTGCTCTTCGCTGTATCGTGATCGTACAGCACTCCTGGTATGGCAATGGCCGCCCAATGGGCGCGTCTCACCGCTCACCGCGGGATCTCGACCCCCTCCTCTCTAGGGAGCCCCATGGCCTGAGCAAACCTCTGCCTGGTGATGCTGAAATGGTCGCCGTCGAACCAAAACTGAATCACCCCTGGGTCGGTATCTGCACTCTGAAAGCTGGCATAGCGGAGAGTGGCTAAGACCTGGCGGGTAGCCTCTGGAAAAGTCTGGAAGGAGGGCTCAAGGAACTCCATCCAACCAGCACCCTCGACAAGTAGATCAAACTCTGGGGCCAACCCAAGGGCCTCTAGAAATGGGCGAGATACAAAACGGCTGGCCCGAAACTCTACCTGAGCCAACGCTCTATACCTCTGAGCCGATTCATTATCCATCCAATCCGGAGCTACAAGCTCGGGCTGGGCCTGCGGCGCTCTACGTCTAGGAGGCATCCTGCAAAAGGGAAGAGATTAAACATCGAAAATTTGGCAAAACAACTATTTTTAAACTTATTTTCAAAGCGAAGGCCAATTTGGGCCTCACCGGGGCAATAGCAGCCCAAAACAAGATAAAAAATTGATAAGGATACAAAAAAATGAGAAGAGCAAACATCCAGTCTAAGGAAGTATCTTAAAGTGGCTCGCACGCATCATGGCAAAAGCAAACATGCAACTAGCTTGAAAATAATTAACGTGAATAAGAATGGGCCTTCTAGGTCCCAGGGGTATGCATCATACAAGAAAAAAATTCAATTCTTGAGTAAATGATAAAAATTTGGGCAGCATCCCGGCAGGGGTATGCCCAACCTCCTGCACGAAAAGGCAAAAACATAGGCCTCAGGCCTCAACAATAATACACGCATGTAAATGGGGCGCACCCCGGCAAGAGTGTGCCCCCAATAACACAAAATAATGGCCTCAGGCCGCAAAAGCAGTATATGCACATAATGGTGCGCTAAAGAGACGCAGTTCTAAATCACCAAAACTATAAAAAATTTCTATTTCTATGTGATCATGCAGAAATCAGGTTTAATTGCACTAATAAAATAAAAAAAATGGGCAGCATTCCCCCTAAATTCCTAAAGCATTTGGAATTTTCTAAAGTTGAGAGGAGGAGAAATGAATTGATGAATTAAATAAAACTCAAAAGAAAGTAATTATTTACTTACTTGTAGTCGCGGGAAGTGTAGAAACTGGAGAAAATATGAATATCAAAGCGCCCGGTGAGTAGAAAATGCAAAAATATGAAGAAATTGCGAAAAAATATGAAGAAATGCTTGAAAAAATGCCAAAAAACGCAAAGAAAAACGGTTTGGGAGAGGAAATGAAAGGGACAGCAGCGTTTGCACCGTCTGTGACTCGCCCTTATATAGAATTTCTTTACCGACGGGCAGGGCGTCTGTACAAGCGACCGACGGGCTGGCCGTCTGTCATGCAATAAATGCGAGTTAATGTGCGTGATGAATGCAATGCTGACGTATGCGTGTGCCAGGTGGACTTCCCTCCGACAGGCATGCCGTCCCTGTGGAGAGGCGGGCAGGCCGTCTCTTTAGAGAGGCGGTCAGACCGTCTATGTATAGGGGCGGGTAGGCCGTCGGTGGCACTTCTCTATAAAATCTTACAAAATTTTTGTTCTTCTTGTCCCTTCATTTTCCAACATCTTGAGTCTTTCATCTTTCTCAAAATGTCTTCTCCTCTTGCCCAAAGGATGCACCGTATCTTAGATGACAAACACACTTGGGGAGAAGGCGCCCTTTCTTGTTTGTCTGGGCTGAAATATCTGTGCCGGGTGAAAATCGACCAGAACCTCCTCCTGGCGGCGACCCACTTCTGGAAGCCCCGGTTTCACGTTTTCCAGTTCACCTATCAGGAACTGTGCCCTTTGCCTGAGGAGTTAGCTTCCATTCTGGGAGCACGGTTCCCTCCTAGCGCTTTGCCTTGCGTCCCCCGCTGCGGCTTATTCCAGACCCGGGATGTAGCCATGGCTCTGGGCATACCTTCTTCCGAGGCCATCCGGCTGATTCCTTCGGGCTCTTCCTTTTCTTTGGGGCCACTGATCGAGGCTCTGGATCGGTTCACTGACATCCCCACATATCGGGTAAGCATCACATTCCTATTCTGCATGGTGAACTTCCTTACTGTTGTTCCGAGAGGTTTGACAGGTGACTCTCGTCTGTTCGGAATCTTGAGCGACTTTCATCTGGGACTGTCACCCCTACCACTTGTCCTGGCTTAAACCATCCTGGGTTTGGACGCTGTGAGCTCTGGGTCCACTACAACCTTTATCGGCAGCCCCTTATTGCTCTAGGTACGTCATTATTTTAAAGGTAGTGCGTCCCTTATGGATTTTCACACTAGCTTTTCTTAGGGGGAGGTGCGTCCTTTCGGATTTTCACACAACCCTGCGCCTTATTTTTGCCTGAAGTAAATCCTACTTACTCCAGCGGCTTTTTCTCTTTTTTTTTTTTTTTTTTTTTTTTTTTTCAGATCTGGCTGCAAGAAAAACTGAAGATGCTGTCTGAACCACCCCCTCGCGTTACTCCCCAGTACTCGCCGAGCCATTTCTTGCCTCGTCGACGATTGTATGGGTGTGTCACTGCTGGTGAAGGCATTACCAGGTTTGGCGAGCTGTCAGATGACGATATCAACTTCACGTCTGCCTGGCTCCCACTGTCTCATGTGGTCATCGACGGGCCATCGGGTTGTGTTCCCCTCTGCGGCCTCCATCAAGCCACCTTCTGCATCACCTCTCGATGTACACGACAGCTCGGGATGACCCAGGATATAGTGAGGGTTCCCCTGTCTTTCCGAGGAGGAGCCCTCTCGGCCGCGTTTGCTTCTCGGTACCATGAGCTGTGGGGTAGACTACCTGTGAAGACTGTTATCCCGAGGTTTGGCAATCATTCTGCGTCTTCGACTAGCGAGTACAAGAAGTGGATCCTTAGTCCAGCGTCTGATAACAGGACTCGAGGGCTCAAACATTTGGTCGGCGAGAGCAGCAGCAGGACTTAGCTTAGCCTATATATGTATTCCTTTTGGTGCTACATTTCTTTTTAATGCAGAACTAGGGAATGACGAAAATGAAAAAATAATATTCATTCTATTTCAGGAATTTGCGTACATTTTCATATAATTTCAGCATACATGATCAATTTTGGCATTTACTCAGCTACTTACGCGCTGTCAATACATGAAACCAAATTTTAACAGCATCAACTCCTGTTACCAATCGGCCCTCTCGGGTTTTCACGATCGGACATTTTCTCTCATGCCTCTAATTTTTGCACAGGATGCCTTTTTTCGGTTTTCACCCTGTCGAGGCGCCCAATTTTAGCATAGCCGCCTTTTTTCGGTTTTCGACTTGCAGGGCATTTTATTCTCTTCTTTTTATTTTGGTCTTTAGCCGTGGAACCTTTTGAGTCTGTCGACATTGATCGGTTCTTTGAATTCGTTCCCATCGCTATCTGACAAGATTGCAGCTCCTTTGGATAGCAGCTTCTTAAGGATATACGGCCCTTCCCAGGTAGGTCTGAATTTCCCCCTGATGTCTGGTATCCCTGGCCTCATCTGTTTGAACACCAAGTCCCCTTCTTTTAGCGGATGCTTCCTCACTTTCTTCCCGAAAGTTCTTGCCAATCTCTTCTGGTAAATTTGATTATTATAATAAGCTCTCAGCCTACTCTCATCCAGTAAGTTCAAGTGCTGTAACCTCTGCTGCGCCCATTCGGCTTCCGGGATTTGGGCCTCCATGACCACCCTTAGTGATTTAAGTTCTATCTTTACTGGCAATACTGCTTCTGTTCCGTATACTAGGGAAAATGGTGTAGTGCCTGTGGATGCCCTTACTGTCGTTCTGTATCCCCACAGGGCAAAGGGTAACTTTTCAGCCCAGTCCTTGTAGGTTTGGACTATCTTGGATAGGATGTTCTTCACATTCTTATTTGCGGCCTCTACTGCTCCATTCGCTTGCGGTCGGTAGGGAGAGTATTTATGATGCTCGACACCATACTTCTCGAGAAGTTTTCTGGTTTCTCCCATGAACTGCACCCCATTATCAGACACTATGTGATGAGGGAGGCCATATCTGCAGATCAAATTCCTCTCTATGAACTTGGCCATGTCCCTTGCATCAATTTTCTTGAAGGATTCTGCCTTGACCCATTTGGTGAAATAGTCGATCGCGACTATGATGTATCTGTGCCCATTGGACGCCTTAGGGCGAATCTCTCCAATGATATCTATTCCCCAAGCAGCAAACGGCCAAGGTGATGTCAGGCTATGTAGCTCTGATACCGGCAGGTGTCTCAGGTCTGCGTACTGTTGGCACAACTGACATTGTTTGACATACTTTGAGCAGTCACTGTCTATCGTAAGCCAATAAAAGCCTTGTCTCATGATCTTCTTGGCCAAGGTCAAACCATTCATGTGGGCCCCACAGACACCTGCATGTGTTTCCTCCATTATCTTGCGGGCTTCTCCTTCATTCAAGCACCTGAGCTGAATCCCATCCGACCGTCTTTTGTACAACACCCCTTTTAAGGATATGAACTGAGTAGATAACTTACGTATCATCCTCTGGTCTTTTTCAGTGGCTTCTTCTGGAAATTTATCGTTTTCTAAGTAATTCATGATATCAAAGTACCATGGCTTCCCATCTGACGCCTCTACTTCCATTACAGGCTCGGTTTCAAAACTAGGCTTATCAGAGCTCGAAATCAGCACCGGCTTCATAGCCACTCCTTCAGGGTTATCCCATATTGCCACTAAGGTTGCCAACGCATCAGCCAGATGGTTCTCATCTCTGGGCACAAAGTGGAAAGTGAAAGTCTCAAACTGCCTACACATCCCTTTCAGATATTGAACATAGGGGACCAATCGTTCTTCTTTTACAGCCCACTCACCTCGGATCTGGTTTATTACCAAGGACGAGTCACCAAATACCTCTATGTTCCTTGCCCCCAACACAGCTAACGCCTCTAGCCCGAAAGCGCAAGCTTCATATTCAGCTTCATTGTTGGTTACTTTGTATCTCAGCTTCTTAGCAAGAGGAAGTTTTTCATTATCTGGGGTTGTCAAGATGATTCCGACTCCGGCTCCCCTGTTATTCACTGCCCCGTCAAAGTGCAACTGCCATCCCTGAACAGAAATCGTGCCTATGCTCTCATCAGGAAAGGTAAACTCGGGGGTGTCCCCTTGGATAGGATGTTCAGCAAGAAATTCGGCTACGGCTCGCCCCTTAATAGTCTTGCGGGTGATGTATTGCACATCAAACTCTTGTAGCAAGAGCAGCCACCTCCCCATCTTTCCAAGCAAAGACGGTGCCTCCTGCAAATATCTTAACGGATTTTGCTTGGCCACTGCCTGAACTTTGTATGAGTAGAAGTAATGTCTCAGCTTCTTTGATGCCCAAATCACTGCGAGGCAGATCTTCTCTACTTCAGCATATTTTATTTCATAAGCCAGGAACTTCTTGCTGAGGTAATAAATCGCAAACTCCACCCCAAATTCATCCTCTTGAGCCATCATGGCGCCCACCGAACCGTCCTCTACTGCCAGGTACAGAATAAGCGGTTTGACCGGTTGCGGAGGCCTTAGCACTGGCGGATTTAACAGATATTCCCTGATATTATCAAAGGCTCTTTGGCAGTCTTCGTTCCAGACTACAGGCTGATTCTTTCTAAGCAGCTTAAAAACAGGCTCGCATATCGAAGTGAGCTTGGCAATAAACCGGCTGACATATTGCAGCTTGCCCAGGAAACTCCTTACATCCTTCTCTTTTTGTGGCACAGGCATCTCTCTGATGGCTTTCACCTTGTCTGGGTCAATTTCTATTCCCCTCTGGCTGACGACATGTCCCAACAGCTTTCCTGAAGTCACTCCGAAAATGCACTTCTTGGGGTTAAGTCGCAGATTATACTTATCGATCCTGGTGAAGAACTTCTCTAGAGCTTCAAAGTGTCCCTCTCGGGTGGCTGATTTGACCATCATGTCATCGACATACACCTCCACTTCTTTATGAATCAGGTCGCTTAAGATCTTGGTCGCCATTCTCTGATATGTGGCCCCTGCATTCTTCAGGCCGAAAGGCATGACCCGATAGGCATAGGTCCCCCACTCTGTGATAAAGGCAGTTTTAACCCGATCAGCTATCTTGTTCAGGATCTGGTTGTAGCCCACATAACCGTCTCCAAAGCTGTACATCGTGCAATTGGCGGCACTGTCTATCAATACATCAATATGGGGTAGTGGAAAATCATCTTTAGGGCATGTTTTGTTAAGATCTCGATAATCCACACATACCCTGACCTTTCCGTTCTTCTTTGCTACAGGGACCACATTTGCCAGCCATGTAGGATACTGGACTTCCACGAGGAACTTGGCTTCAATCTGCTGTCGAATTTCCTCCTTAACCTTGTCAGCCCATTCTGGCCTTAGCCTTCTCAACTTCTGCTTCACAGGCTTGCAATCTGGGTAAGTTGGGATGGCATGTTCCGCCACGTCTCGATCAATTCCCGTCATGTCCTCGTAGGTCCAGGCAAAGACTTTTTCATGTTTTCTTATTATTCTCTCAAAATTTTTTCTCTCCTCAGGAGTTATGCTTGATGCTATTAGAATTTCTCTCGAATTTTCCGAGGTTCCAAGATTAAAAGGCGTTGTGCCAGTGGAGTCAATGTCAAAAATTGATGGAATATGATCATGTTCATGCGTGTTGAAATCATTAGAAACATCGCACAAATAAGTTAAATTGTTTATCTTATTAATAATATTATAGTTATCATTTACATCATAAAAGAGTTCTGGAATAAAAAGACAATCTAAACTAGAGTCTTCTTCCGCCACTCCCAAGGTTGATGCTGTTGCAGCTTGTTCACTAGCTTCCTGATTTAGCAGAGGCCCCTCAGGCGCGTCGGGGGAAATCCTCAAATCTTTGATTTTCAGCCCTAATTCTGCTATCTTCTCCTTCCCTTTCAGCCTGGCAGCTACCATATTTTCAGTAACGACCTCCTCAAGCTCGCATTTGTCCCAAGTGATACCCTGGGTCATAACTTCTTCATCCCAAAAGTCTTTGACAGTCTTGACAAACTCGACTTTCCAATCAAAAGCATCATTAAAGATCTTGAAGCCAGGGACAATCTTCCCCTCTACCCATTGCGGCTCATTTTCACCAGTATACGCACAAACTGAGGACGCTGGCACAAAGTTCTCTGAAATGTGGGCGATCTTGTCTGTCACCCTCTTCTTACCGAAGCCACCTCTATACCCCAGGCCTTTCCGGTTCTTCTGCCCTCGAGTGGTGATTGCGGTCTGCAATCCTTGGGAGTTTCTGCCCAATTTAGCCCCGGGAAGATAATGCATCTTCTTCATCATATTAACCACAGCTGGGCTATCCACTGACCAGTACTCTTCCCTTATCATAGACACGTGGAAGCCGCTGAATGGCTGATTGGTAATTTCCAGCGTTGAGACCTGGTTTTCCCTGGCCGCTTTGATAGTCACCACCTCCCCTTCGTGTGGGAATTTTATCATCTGATGCAGTGTGGATGGCACTCCCCCTAATTTATGAAACCAGGGTCTCCCAAGCAAAGCTGAGAAGTTAGCAGGGATGGGCAGAACCACAAATTCAACCTCCACCTCAATAGGTCCTGTCTTGACCAAAGTCTTAAAGGTTCCTGAGGCTTGCCTCCTCGAGTTATCGTAGGATGTGATAGTCAGATCTGATCCGCTGAGCATATCCTCGTTTAAACCAAAAGCTTGCAAAGCTATCAAAGGGCACACATTGATAGAAGACCCGTCGTCCACCATAACGCAAGCAGTGTGCTTATCGTCAATCTGCGCTTTAATGTACAAGGGTCGGTTGTGGTTGCGGCCTTCAACAGGTAGGTCGGCGTCAGAAAAGACCAATCTCTCCTCGGATCCTCCCTTAATTAAACCCAAAAGTTCTGACGGGAAATAGTGGTGGCGACTGTGGCCTCAACCAAAGCTTCTACTACCTTCTGCCTATGAGAGGGGGATTGCCTCAATAGATCCCATATGGATATTTGAGCCGCGGTTTTCTTCAACTGTCTGACAATCTGCCCCTCCTCTGGCTCTTTCTCTGCTGATGGCTGTACCGGCTCAGGTAGCTTCGTAATCTCGGGGATCACCCTTCCACTCCTCGTCACAGCCCTTATCTCTCCTTCGTCTCCATCGGAGCCCCACAAATCAAGGTTCATCCCTTCTTCATCCTCGGCTTCTCCACCGCTTTCACTGCTAGACCAGCAATCAAGGGTCGCCACAACTGCTTTCTCCTTTCTATCCTCGGAATTACTAGCAGCGAACTTCTCACTCCCATACAGATCTTGTAGCACGTACCACTCTGGCAGGTTAGATTGGATCATAAACACGGGTGGTGGTACGGCATTATAACCGGGCTTCTTCTCAGTTTCTCTCTTCTCAGGGTCAGAGATCTGCTTGCTATCAATCAAGTCTTGGATAGAGTGCCGGAGCGCTTTGCATTTATCAGTGATATGGCCTGAGTGCTGGTGGAATGCACAGAATTCGTTATCTTTATGTCCTGGTTTTCGTTGTGTCAAAGCTGGCCTAGGAGCCAGAGGGTGCAATTTTCCCTCCTTCATCAACCTCCTCAGGACCCAGGATAATGGTCTTCCCAAGTTTGAAAACTTCCTCTGGGCGGTTACCTCAGTAGCAGACACTTCACCCATTCTTCTAGTGCTGTTACTGGGACCCGCCGGCCTGCTGGTTCCTTGACCGGGGTTAGCCCTTTTGGCGAAATTGTCATTGTTAGCTTTCCGGGTTAAGAACTCTCCCTCTGCTTCGATGGCTATATCTTTGAGAGACTCCCAGTCCTTCAACCCCTTCATCCTCAATCCCTCTTTTAAGTATGGGCTTGCGTTCTTAATGAATAGACGAATCTGATCCTGGGTGTCAGGCTTCCGGCGCATCTCCATTACTCGGTTCCGCCATCGGGTAAGATAATCATAGAAAGACTCCCCGGTCTTCTGCTGAAGTAGCTCAAGATCTTTCAGAGTCACCTCCATTCTGGTATTACAGTCATACTGCTTCAAAAACTCCTCAGTGAGCAGATCCCAATCTTCTTTAGTGCGGCGGTCAAGGCCATGATACCAGTCTATGGCATGAGAGGTCAGACTCAGACAAAAGTATTCCACTTTCTGCTTCTTGGACAACGTGGTCCCCTTCATGACCAGAGAATATTGCTTCACATGTGCGGTGGGGTCAGAAGTACCATCAAACTTTGACACGTCCGGCATTTTGAAGTTACAAAGGATCTGGTCCTCTCCGTCCAACTCCCTATCCTCCGGATTCATCCCATGAGCTCTGCCTATCATACGAGCCATAGCCTCGAACCTCTCTTCCATCTTCTTTAAAATAAAGTCATCGGTTTGAGGCGCCTTCCCCTTCTCAGATGCCATGCTCAACCTATCATCCTCGATATCTCTATCGTCATCAATTCTCAACACTGGCCTTCTTCTCAGCTCTCCCGAGGCCACTGATCTTAACTCTACCGGCGGCGGCCTAACGGGCTCCTCTCGCCTTTTAACCCTTTCTTCCTCAGGCTCATTCTGTCTCACTGGAGGAGGAGGAGGATTCTGTGGAGCGTTCTGCTGCGCCAAGGCGGTCAACATATTCATCATCCTACCCTCGAATTCCTCAAAACGGCGGCCCACTTCTTCCGCAATCATGGCCCTGGTGGCGTCTTCCCCCCTAGGCGAGTTTGCCATCTGAGATACTGTACCACTGATTTCGGAGAAGATTTTCGGTAGGCCCTCTCTATCTGACAGCTCGGGAGTAAGAACTCGGATCAGTCACCCGATTGGTGATCTAGTCCACCTGGGCAGATCTATGATGGCTGCAGGGACAAAAGTTAGAATGATGCATAGAATGCAGGTATAATGCATGATCGTGATATGCAACACTTACAGAGCACAAGCAAGCAAGTAGGTCCTTCCACCCTTATTTCTCCCACACACGTGGTCGTGCAGTCTCTTTCCTAGGTGGGATTAGCCCAAGGGTCAACGAGGGACCCGATGGACGCGTATGGTGCGCGGCAAAAAACCGGCAGCACAACACTCCTATGCTAATGTACAAGCAGATGGACAATGATCGTCACGTATTTGGACGTTCCATAAATTTCGACATGGCCCTACCGGGGCATGATAGCCTTTGGCTAGGTTACCAAGCGAGACATTTGGACTTACCCAATACATGAGGATCCATACAGCAAGCACGAAATTAAGGTTCATTTCACCTGTGAAAAGTAATTACAGTCATTACATGAGCTTTGGTCAAGAGGTGGTGTTACTTTGGGGCTACCCAAGCATGATCCCTGCCGATGGGTCTAGCTCATCAAGAGCGTAGCGACCGATCGGGTCATCATTTTGATATACCATTAAGGTACGTGGCTTGGGCTGGTGATTATCCTTAACACTTCCCCAAATTGAGTGAAAATGAGGAGGTGCTTCAGGAACGCACCGGGGCTAAAAGAGGGACAAAACTAGCGTATTCTAAGGCTCTAATGATATACGAATGCAATTTTGAGAGAAAGTGAATTTGTGAATTAAATTTTAATCATAAATGTTAAAAGAGGTATTTTCAAATCGAAACCTCGAACCATAAACGTCCCCAGCGGAGTCGCCACTGTGACGCGCGCCGGATCCCGAGCGCCGCCCTTTCGGACCGCCCGCACGTGGGCGATCGGGGCATTTGCGGGTCCGTTGGCATCTCGCGATGAATCGCAAGTGCGTCTATGTTGAGCAACACGGAGGTTTCATGGAGTCGCCACCCAATAGAACATTGGGAAAGTTTCCCTCGCCTCAGAGAGCCTAAGACTGCGCTTGGTATCCATTTTGGCCCAGTCAGAGGGATCATGGAAGGTGAACTCCTCACCCTAAGGAGCCTAGGATTAGCGCTAAAGCCTCGTGACTCAAGAAGTATCTTGAAGGATGACCTCTAACCTCTTGAGCCCAACGACCAGAGCTGGGTCCGGGATTTCTCATCTATTTCTACCTTAATTATTTTATGATCAAATTTTAATGTCATTAATTCGCTCTCTCTCCACACTATGCAGTTTGATTAAAACGCGCATTTATTCACATCTTGAAAGCGATAAATGATCAAATAGATAATGAAAGCAATAGATTACAATAATACAAGGAGCGGAATACAACTCCCTTTAATAAAGAGTGCAGATCATGCATAAAACGGGGCATTGCTTATTTTGAAGACTTTGGTCCTCACATGCATCGTTATTAAAATTGGGGATTTTTATTTGTGATGATCTTTTTTTTTGGATGGAAATAGGGCATTAGACCCTTGTTTTTGTGTAAACCTCATTTTATTAAATATAAAAACATTGAGTCATTTTTGTACATCAACGGGATATGAAAGGAGTACATCCATATACATAAGATAATCAATGAAAGAAATAAAACAAGAGGATTAGGAAACTAAACCGGACGAGATCCTCCAGATATGGTAGATAGCCGCTCAAGCTCGGGATAATCCAGGAGAATGATTTAAAAATATGGTAGATAGCCGCTCAAGCTCGGGATAATCCAAATATGGAAGAGATGTCAATATACGCAAAATCAATATGTGGAAAGCCAAAAGGACTTGAAAATGATGGAAAATGATTTAAAAAAAGAGGGAGACAGAGCCCACCGACGGCCTTCCTTAGCTGACCGACGGGCGTCGGTTAAGGTAACCGAGGTGTCCGTTTGTCATTCAAGGAGGAGCGTCTGTAGGGGAGTGACCGATGGGCGTCGGTGATAAAGATGACCCGTCGGTCACCTCTGTCTCCGAAAAGACAGAATGGAGAGAGACCTTTTCAAGTCAAGAGAAGTGGGTTTTATCCCAAAAGGAGATAGGAGTGTCAAGATAAAAGAAAGTAATGACAGATATTCAGAAAAATTCTAGAAAGTAAAAAACAAATATGAGATGAAATGGAGAAAGGATCCGGGATATTTACCCTCAGATAATAGCTTCGGGTGAGATTCTTGTGTCGGTTAGAGCCCCGCGCATTCCACGAGAAGCAAAGATGAAAGATTAAAGAGAGAAAATGAGATATTTCTTCTTCAATCCCTCAGAAAATCGATTTTGGAGCCAAAATCTAAAGAAAACTAATCAGCTTTTAGTTCCTTTTGACTGATTTGATCCTTGGTTAAATAGATTTCCTTAGAAAATGTGTTTTGTTGGAAGAGAGAGAAAATTTGCTTGAAATTGGGCAGAGTTTCCTCTCTTGAAAATTTTTCCAACCCTTTTCAAATGAAAAATCGGAGCTTTTATAGCCAGACACGACCGACGGGCGTCGGTGTATGGGTGCGGGCGTCGGAAGAATCCTTCTGACACAAGGATTCGTCCGACGGCCCTGCCACATCCACAGACGGGCGTCAGAAGGGTTGCGTGCTCCGGGAAACCAGGCGGCATTCTGACAGGGGCGGTGATTTTTCGACGGGCGTCGGAAAATACCACGAGCCGTCGGTGACTCGAAGCGACGGGCCGACTTCACAGACGGGCTGGCCGTCTGTGGAGGACAAAAAGTCTTTTGACTCGAAAAAACCTCTGTTTTCTCCCCCTCTGCCCAAGAATTGTAAAAAGCCTCACTTCTCATGGAACGCGGGACTAAAACCTCCAAATCCAGCCCCTCATACAGGCTCGGACATTGATTTCATCATAGGGTAACCTCTGATCCGGACCGCTCCGGGACACAGTGCTTACACACATCTAAAGCAAAACCCATGACATATGAACCACAAAACACATCAAAATCACCATAATTTTCAAAAATCAAATATAAACACACATATACACACAAATTTGATCCTAGAAAAGAAAAGGGCATAAACACTCCCAAACCTCTTTCGAAGCACAACCCACAATCTCTTCAAGCTTTAATCTTCAATCTTCCTTGCCCTTGAGCTTTCTCTTGCCACCCAAAACTCGCACAAACCAAAACCCACAAAATCACTTAATCCAAACCCTAACTCAAATAAGACCAAAAGAAGAAGAAGAGGAAAAACCCAAATGCTGTAAATCCAAAAACCCAAACACATACCTCTTTAATCTTGATCCAAAAATTCAATCAAAGCACCCCGTAGCAAGCACAACATCCGGCTAAAAGAGAAGGAAAGGAAAAACAAAGAATGGAGAAGAGAAGAAGAAGAAGAGGCGTGAGAGGGAGGGGGAGAACGGGAACAATTTCTATATTCTCTCTCTCTCTCTCTCTCTCTCTTTTCCTCTTTCCTTCATTCAATGTTCACCAACCATGCCACATGGCAAGCTCTCATTGGACCACTATCCCACTTATTGACTTAATGTACTAACACACTATGCAACACATGCACCATAGTTGCTCCCTCAAATCAATGCCTTAAATTCCATGGTACCAAACATTTACCTCACTAGATAATTGCCATAACAAAACACCCTACAACCATACACCACATGCACACCAAATAATTTCCCACACTTAACTTATTTAATATAATTACTTTGCAATTAAATCCTTATCATCCAAATTCCTCATGCACAAATTACCAAAATACCCTTCACTTGTCTGACTTAGCTTGCCAAATCCGACTAGGCCCGATTTAGGGTGTGACACGGCTAGTACAATGTCTGATCTGCTAACCCATCCGGCTAGTTCAATGTCTGATCTGCTAACCCCCATCCGGCTAGTGCAATGATCTGCTAACCTACATCCGGCTAGTGCAATGTCTGATCTGCTAACCCCCATCCGGCTAGTGCAATGTCTGATCTGCTAATCTACGTACGGCTAGTGCAATGTTTGATCTGCTAACCACCATCCGGCTAGTGCAATGTCTTCTTTTTAACTTTTTGACCCCCGTCCAGTCTACTTGGTGTCTACTTATTAACCATTATCTGAATGATGTATTTGCCGACCACCATTTGGTTAACCCAGTGCCTGACCATTGACCATCCTTGGGTTGACATGGTGACTCGTTTGTCGCTTTCTTTACTGGCGCTTATCCTGAACCCCTTCTTTTTTACTACAAAAAGGGCAAAGCAAATGTGTAGGGTATATAAAAGGCACATATCTATGGCAGTACATACCTATTGGGGCCGATGTTAGAGTGTGCCCCCGAAGGACGGTTGGTTGTTCCCCATTTTCTTGATTGCACTGACTGTGACATGCCAGATATCGATTCCTCTATCATCTCCAATGCAGCCTCCTTGTTGAAAAGACCTGCATGCTTCTCAAGAGGGTGAGAGAATTTGATATTGAGCCTCCGGGGAGGAAAAAAGATTTGAGCTTTCTCAAAGAAAAAATTAGATTGCAAATATTGTTGTTTGCCTGCAAGCAGGTGATTTTTCTATTTTGTTTTCGTTTTCATTTTTGTTTTCTCCTTGTTTTGTTTTTGAACTTTACATTTTGAATGTATTTACAATATATTGGATTTTCAAGGCCTTGAAAATGTCTTTTTGTTTTGTCTTGTTTTGTTTGAGAATTTTGTATTTTTTGTGTTGTTTTGGTTTGAAAAGTCGTTTTTGTTATTTTGGTTTGAGAGTTTGTATTCTTGTACATTTGCATTTGTTTGAGAATTTTTACATTTGAATTTGGCTTTGATACACTTATTATGTGATGTATGTGAGCGTATATCTTATGATAGGAAAACTTACCTGGTGGCGTCCGGCCCGGCATGCATAAGTCTGATAATGTTGGGCTGAACTCATCTCTTGAATCATCTTTAAACATGAGGTCTATTCGGACCCCTCATCTGAGCCATGTACATATACAAAACACTGTGCATGTGTGTGGAATCACGTGTGTGCAATATACATACATTTGAATCCGGATTGTGTGAGGTGTGTGAGCATACATCTTATGACAGAGAAACTTACCTGTTTGCTCCTGGCATAGTGTGCATGAGAAAGGCTTATTCTTTTCCCTCTTGGGAGCAGGTCCTTGAGATTCTTCTCTCGTGAGGACTTCATCTTGATTATTGTACAAATGAGTGCAAGCATATATCTTATGATAGAGAAACTTACCTTGTTGCTCCTGACATGGTGTGTATGAGTCGGCTTGCTCTCTTAAATGTCTTCTTAGGAGCGGGTCGTTGAGATTCCATTCTCATGAGGACTTTATCTTGATCCGATTGTTCGGCATGGATGAGCATCGATATAGGTTCAAAACTGTACCTTGGCACACTTTTGAGTCCGATTTGCCTCCGACTAAAGTATGTGTGGACAGTTCGGCTTCTCAAAGGATCTTATTTTCTATAGATTTGTGTGATTTCGGATTGCCCTGAGCATGGTGTGTCCAGATAAGCTTGCTCTTCTGGGCGTTCCACCTATATACCTATTCACTGATTTTATGCCGGATACAGTGGCCGACCATGTGGAGCTGAACCCATCCCTTGGATCATCCTTGCTCATGAGGTCTATTCGGACCTATCCTTCTGAGTCATGTGCATAGCAACATATACAAAAGATTGTGTGTGCGTATGGAACTATGTGTGGGAAATATATGCATAAAGCTATATACACGAAACATGAGCAAAGGATTAATATACAAGAATTGTGTGTGCATATCTATGCTTGTAAAAGACTAAATGCACGTGACATGCATGTGATATGCAAAAATGAATTGACCACCTCCCAGGTGGTTAAGGGATTCGTTGAGGGTGCTGCTCGGCTGCTCACATTGTCTGATGCTCCCAAGGATGTAGAAAAGCATTGTCTTGGCTTTGCGGACTCTGACCCAGAATCTTTTTAAGGAGAACTGACTCGTGCGTATCTTTGCCCCCCGGTCAATGAGCATTTTACCCCCCTTGACTCTGAATCAAGCTCTGCCTAAAGGAAAGTCATTCGGAGTAATGCCGCCTTATCGCTCCAGGCGTCAAAAGTCATTGTTCTAAAGGTAGTGTGTCCCTTGTGGATTTTCACACTAGCTTTTCTTAGCGAGAAATGCGTCCCTTTAGGGATTTTCACATAACCCTGTGCCTAATTTTTGCCTGGAATGGACCCAACCCACTTCAGCGGCTTATTTTTTTTTATTCATTTTTTTGAAGGACAGACTGCCTATTCTAGGGTTTTCACCCTACCCTTTGGCCTATCTTTTGCATAGAGAGCCAGTTACGGTTTTCATCTCTAATGGGCTTTTTTTTTTAGACTCTCTTGCCTTTCCGGTATGGCTGCAAGAAAAGTTGGAGCTACTATCAAAGTCCCTTCCTAGGTAATCAGCAGTTATTCTCTTAGGTATTTCTCTCTAGGCATCAGTTGCATTCCATGGCCTCCCTTGATGAATGTGTTACTAGATTGGGGGAGGTAGCAGATGAGGATCTGGTTCTTGAAGGCCAAATGAGGCTGCCTTTTACCCTACCACCTATTGTGCTTGATAATTCAGAGGGATTAACGATGTAGTGAGACATTCCCTATTCTTTCGAGGCGGGGTCTTGTCTTCAGCCTTTGCTTCTCAGTATCATGATCTTTGGACTGAATTACCAGAGAAAACTACTATACCCTTTTCTAGGAATCATTCTGTAACTTCTACCAGCGCATATGGAGGATGGACACCTAGCCCCGCAGTTGATAACAGGACCTGGCCACTAAGGCACCCGGCCGGTGAGAGCAGTAGTAAGGTCTAGTTCCTTTTTAGAACAGAACTAGGAAATAATATCAATGAATGAATTTAGTTTTATTTCATTTCACAACATTGTGCCCGTTTCAGTACGATTTCAATATACATGATCACCATTTAACACTAATTCAAAAATTCCAAACTACATTCATTCACAGAGCCAAATCTTGATAGCATCCACTCCTATTGCCAATCAGCCCTCTCGGGTTTTCTTGATTAGATATTTTCTCTCATGCTTCTAATTTTTTCCCAGGATGACTTTTTTCTGTTTTCACCCCGACGAGGTGCCCAATTTTAGTAAGGTCGCCTTTTTTCGACTTTTGACCCGCAGGGCTTTGATTCTCTTATTTTGATTTTATTGTCTTTAGCCATGAAACCTCTTGAGTCTATCGACGTTGATCGGTTCTTTAAACTCATTGCCATCGCTATCTGACAAGATCGCTGCACCCTTTGATAGAAACCTCTTGAGGATGAATGGACCTTCCCACGTGGGCCTGAACTTCCCCCTTATGTCCGGCACACCTGGTCTCATCTGTTTGTATACCAAGTCTCCCTCTTTCAATGGGTGCTTCTTGACTTTCTTTCCAAAGGAACTGGCGAGCCTCTTTTGGTAGATCTGGTTGTGATAGTAGGCTTTCAGCCTGTTCTCATCCAACATGTTCAAGTGTTGCAGCCGCTGCTGTGCCCATTCAGCTTTCGGAATCTTTGCTTCCATTATCACCCTCAGTGACTTGAGTTCGACTTTGATCAGCAATACTGCCTCCGTTCCGTAGACCAAGGAATATGGAGTGGCTCCTGTCGAAGTTCTGCTAGTCGTTCTGTAGCCCCAGAGTGAAAAAGGCAACTTTTTCGCCCAATCTTTATAATTCTGGACCATCTTGGCTAGAATCCTCTTAATACTTTTGTTGGCGGCTTCTACTGCCCCATTAGCTTGAGGGCGGTATGGGGATGACTTGTGATGTTCAATACCATACTTATGCAACAATTTCAGATACCAGTCATAAACTAGACCCCATTGTCAGATACCACATGATGTGAGAGGCCGTACCTACATATCAAATTTTTCTCAATGAATTTTGCCATATCCCTAGCATCAACTTTTTTGAAAGACTCAGCTTCTACCCATTTGGTAAAATAATCAATGGTGACGATGATGTATCTGTGTCCATTGGAAGCCGTAGGATGAATTTCCCCAATAATATCAATCCCCCAAGCTGCGAACGACCAAGGCGATGTCAAATTATGCAATTCTGAGACAGGCAAGTGTATACTGTTGGCACAACTGACATTACTTTACATACTCTGAGCAGTCATTATCCATGGTGAGCCAAAAGAATCCTTGCCTCATAATCTTCTTTGCTAATGTCAGCCCGTTCATATGGGCTCTGCATGCGCCAGCATGAGTTTCTTCCATTACCCTTTGGCCTCTTTCCCATCCAAACATCTCAACTGGATACCATCAGCCTACCGTTTGTATAATATCCCATTTATGCAAATGAACTGGGTAGACAATTTGCGAATCGTTCTCTGATATTTCTCAGTAGCTTCCTCTGGAAAAGTCATATTTTCTAGATAGTTCATAATGTCGTAATACCACGGCTTCCCATCCGCTACTTCAGTTTCCATGACTAATTTAGATTCGAAGCTAGGTCTCTCAGAGCTAGAAATCAAAATCGGCCTCATAATTACCCCTTCTGGATTGTCCCACATTGCACTAAAGTGGCGAGCTCGTCGGCCAACTGATTTTCGTCCCTTGGAACGAAATGGAATGCACACACTTCAAACTGACTACTCAGGTCTCTCAAGTGCTTAATGTACGGCATTAGCCTTTCTTTTTTAACAGCCCATTTGCCTCGAATTTGATTCATCACCAGGGATGAATCACCAAACACTTCCACTTTCTTTGCCCCCAAGGCTATTAACGCTTCCGACCCAAAAGTACATGCTTCATACTCGGCTTTATTATTAGTAGCTTTGAACCTCAGTTTCTTTGCCAAAGGGAGTTTCTCATTATCCGGGGTGGTCAGAATGACTCCTACTCCTGCCCCCTTATTGTTCACAGTCCCATCAAAGTACAGTTACCATCCCTAAACTCCGATGGCTGTCACATCCTCATCTGGAAAATTGAACTCGTATGAGTCTCCTTGAATTGGGTGTTCTGCTAGGAATTCTGCCACTGCACGCCCTTTGATAGTTTTTCGAGTAACGTACTCTATATCAAACTCTTGTAGTAGCAACAACCACCTACCCATTTTTCCAAGTAAGGATGGAGCCTCTTGCAAGTATCTCAAGGGATTCTGCTTTGCTACCGCCTGTACCTTGTAGGAGTGAACGTAGTGTCTCAACTTCTTAGAGGCCCAAATTACCGCAAGACATATCTTTTCTACTTTTGCATACTTAATCTCATAAGCCAGGAACTTCTTACTAAGGTAGTAAATAGCAAATTCCACTCCAAATTCATCCTCTTGGGCCATCATGGCGCCTACAGAACCATCTTCTTTAGCTAAATACAAAATCATTAGTTTGACTGATTGTGGTGGTCTCAACACCGGTGGATTCAGCAAGTATTCTCTGATAGTATCGAAAGCTCTCTGACAATCTTCGTTCCACACTACAGGTTGATTTTTCCTTAAGATTTTTGTCGCCATCCTCTGATAAGTGGCTCCTGCATTTTTTAGGCAAAAAGGCATTACCCGATAAGCATACGTCCCCCACTCCGTGATGAAAGCCGTCTTAATTCGGTCAATTATTTTATTGATAATTTGATTGTAGCCCGCATAACCATCTCCAAAGCTATACATCTTGCAAGTAGCGGCGCTGTCTATCAACACATTTATATGGGGCAAAGGAAAGTTATCTTTCGGACAAGCCTTATTCAAGTCCCGATAATCTACGCATATCCTCACCTCGCCATTCTTTTTGGCTACGGGGACAACATTGGCCAACTAAGTTGGATACTGCACCTCAACTAGAAATTTGGCTTTGATTTGCTGGCGAATATCCTCTTTTACTTTATTTGCCCATTTCGGCCTAAGCCTTCTCGGTTTCTGTTTAACAGGTTTATGATCTGGATATGTAGGAATAGTGTGCTCTGCGACTTCCTGATCAATTCCTCGCATATCTTTGTAGGTCCAGGCAAAGACTTTTTCATATTTTTTTAATATTCTCTCAAATTTTTCTCGCTCTTCAGGAGTTATGTCAGATCCCATCAAGATTTTCAAGGTTCCAAGAATAAATAGAGTAACATCAATCGAGCTAATGTCAAATATAAATGGATTATGATCATGCATAATGAAATCGTTAAAAAAAACATCGCACAAGTGAAGAAAATTGTTCGATTTATTAATAATACTAAAAAATGTCACTAACATTATTAAAAAAGTTCAGAACTAAGAAGGAAAGTCTAAACTATCATCTTCCTCTCTCTGCCGATGTAGGTGTTGTTGCCGACGGTCCATAATCAATTTTGGGGCCCATCATTCCTTCTTTCTTAGGCGCTTAGTCCATCTTATTCTTTCCCTCTTGCTTTTCTGGGTCAGAGATCTGCTTGGAGCCAATCAGATCTTGAATGGCATGTCTTAAGGCCTTGCAATAATCTATGGTATGCCCGGTGTGCTAGTGGAAGGCGCAATACTCATCCCCTTTATGATCGGGCTGTCCCTGGCTTCTGGCGGGCCTAGCTAGTAATTGCTGCAATATCCCCTCCTTCATCAGCCTCTTGAGGACCCAGGACAAAGATCTGCCCAAATTAGAAAAATACCTTTGCTTTACTTCCATGGTTGGCACTTCTATAATCTCTTCCTTTTCTGGGCCTGGCATTAGCTCTTGAATGTGATCTTTCAAGGTACAACAGTAGTCTGTTCTATGCCCCGAATACTGGTGATACGCGCAGTACCAATCTGCTCTATGTCTAGGGCATCCTGGACTTGGGGCAGGCCCGGCCGGCAAGGGTTGTAACTTCCCTTTCTTGACGAGACGGGTGAAATGCCAAGATAATGGCCTACCCGAGATAGTGTGGTGGGGTTGAGTTGTTCTAGTGGCTGGGACTTCTGCAGCCTTAGCATTTGCCTTACTATTATCAAGGCCTCCTGAGCTTTCATCTTTTGGAGTACGCATGATTGCAGGGTCTTCATCCTCCTCAGACATAATGCCATGTTCTAAAGTAGGCTTCCTATTTCGTCCTTGCTCAATTGGGGAATCATGTGATCTCTTAGCTCTAATCTCAGAAGGAAAAGGAGGTACTGGAGCTGTCGCTGTATGAGCCTTCTCGATCATGGCCGGCTTTCCTTGGTTGAGAGTTATTGCCATAAGCTGAGCTTGCAGAACAAGTGCCATGGTATCCATCCTTTCTTTAACCATGGCCAGCATCTTTGTTTCAAGCTCCTCGAACCTTCTATCCAACCCCTAGGCAATTAGGGCACGAGTCTCTTCATTCTGTTGTGAAGGGCCAGCCATTTATAATGCCTTTAGATGCTCTGGTAAGAACGCTAAAACTTTGTCAGCCCACGTGAACTCTGATCGCTCCTTAGACAACTATTGGGATCCCCTAACCACCCAAGCAAATGGTCTATAATGGCTAAAAATCAAGGAGTTAGAATGATATATGAATAATATGTAATGCATGATCGTGCTGTGCAATAAATGGTATACAGTGACTGAAAGAGATTACAATGATACATGTGAAACATTTGAAAAACTATACACAGGATAATATGTACATGTAATAATTATATACAAAGAATAAGATGTATACATAGGGAGGAAATAAAAAAAAAAATTTATTTGTGCATGAATGACATGAATATGCAATGCATCATCCACAACCACATGCAAGTAGATAGATCCTTCCAACCTTATTGCCCCCACACACGAGGTCGTGCAGTCTTTGTCCTAGGTGGGCTTGATCCATGGGTTAATAGGGAACTCGATGGACGCGTATGGTGCTCAGTGAAAAACCGATAGCATAACCTCTCTTAGCTAATGTGCATACGCATGGGTTTTGACTATCATGTATTTAGGCAGTCCGAATAAGTTGACATGGGCCTATCGGGGCATGAAAGCCTTTGATTAGGTGACCAAATCAAATTATTTGGGTTTGTCCAATACATAATGATCCACATAGCAAGCGTAGTATTAAGGTTCATACCACATAAGGGAAGTAACTATTTCCATTACATGAGCTTTGGGCAAGGTGATGTTACTTTAGGGCTACCCAAGCATGGTCCCTGCCAACGGGTCTAGCTCATCACAAGCATAACAACCAATCGGGTTTCCATTTAATATACCATGATGGTACGAGGCTTGGGCTGGTGATTATCCTTAACACTTTCCTACATTGAGTGAACGTAGGGTCGTGCTTCTGGAACGCACCGGGGCTGATAGAGGGACCAAACTAGCATAAAATTTTTAAATTAAAACTCAATTATAAATTTTAACCAAGGTACTTTCGAAGTGAAGTCTCGAGTATGTCCCCAGTGGAGTCGCCACTGTGACGCGCGCCAAACCCCGAGGCGCCTCGAGGGCCCGCTTTTAGGGCGATCGGGTGGAGGTTCATGAAAACTTGTAAGGTATTTACAAGTGAGTCTATTTTGGGCAACAAGGAGGTTTCTTGGAGTCGCCACCCAATAGAACATTGGGATAGGTCATCTAGCCTCGGTGAGCCTAAGACGGTGCATAATATCCATTTTGGCAAGCCAAAGGGATCTTGAAGGTATAATCCCAATAGAACACTGGAATGACGCTCTACCCCGTGGAGCCTAGAACACTGGAATGAGGACATTGGTCTTCACATGCATATTTATTATAAAACAATTTTGATGTGATGCTTTTATTTTGGATAGAGAAAATTGAGACATTGGTCCCATTTTTATTTAGGAAAAATTCCAAATTAATTAATAAAAATGCTTTGTGATTTTCTTTCTAGCGTGCCTAAAGTAAATAGTTTTATAAGAAAATTACATGGCAAAATAAATGGAAAAGCCAAATAAATAAAATATTACAAATAAAACAAATAAATACTTAATCCCAAATGAGCCTTCTGGATCTCCCCGTGTGCTCGCAAAAATTGCCCAAGAGGAAAATGAGATGTGAAATAATCATAAAATACAAATAAAATAATGTTAGTAATTGAATCAATTAAAATCAATTAAATATAAAATAAATGACGAATTAAAATAAAATAAAAGGAGATAAAATGAAATGATATCAAAATAACAAATGAATTAACATGTTTACAATTTAAAATAAATGAGAAAAATGTGTTATGAATAACAAATGGATTAAAAGATGTAATTGGAATAAAATACAACATGTTAATTAATTAATATGTAAAAATATGAACATGATAATAATGAAAATAAATAAGTGAACAGAACATTAAATATATGATAATGACAATGGAAAAGAATAAAAAAATGATTAAATAAATGACATGGTTAATTGATGTATCACAATTAATATAAAACTTTTACATGGTAAAAAATATCAATTAAAATGAATTTATTAATTACATGTTAAAAATAATGAGAAATCAAAGCAAAATGAATTATTTACATGTTAGGAATTAAAAGAGATCAATATTCACATGAATAAAAATGTAATAATATATATACATAACAACAATAATGAAAATAATGAAAGAGAATGATAATATACTAATAATGGCAATAATATTATATAAACATAATAATATAAACATTAAATGGAATAAACTTACAAGACATAGAATAAATAAATGAGAATAATAATGAAAATATACATGTTAATAAATTAAATATAAACAAAATAAATAAAGGAAAATAAAAGATTCAACCCCATAATGTTTACCCTCAGAGTTTCAGATTCGATGAAAGTAAAAATGATGATTGATTTCCTTATTTTAGTTTGCAAGATTAGAATTGGGATATGAAAATGTTGAAAATTTATTCCAAGAAAAATAGGCTTGAAAAAAAAAACTAAACAAAAAAACTCTTTGAGAACAAAAAATTAATATTTTTGCTCAAAGGAGTTCTTTTTATTGATTAAACAAAAAAAACCTTGAAAAAGTTTAATGGAAAACAAATGAGAAGACAAAAAACTGAATTTTGAGAGCAAATCATCAATTTATTTGTCTCAAAATTAAATCCATCAACAAAATTCCATCCAAAAATATATTTAGAAGAAATTGTGTTGGAAAAAGAATGAAAGATTGATTTTTCTTTTTGATCTTTGGTTGGGGAAAAAATCTGAAATTTTTTTAGAGAGTTTGAAAGGAAGAAGAAGAGAAAAAGATGAAGAGAAAAACCCTAGAAGAATCCCCTTTTAGGTTTTCTTCTTATTCTTTTTATATGAACAAAATAGGAAAAAAAATATTAATTAAAGGGATAAAACTTAATAAAATCAGATAATTACCATTTTAAATTTTAAAAATTGAAAAAAACCTGAAAATCCCTTAAAAAAGTGATAAAAAATCGAATTTTGTGGAAAAAATCGGAAAAATTGATTTTTGGGGCGAAATGCCCATTTTGCGGCGAAACAGGGGCTACGGACGCCCGTCGGAGCACCCGACGGGCGTCCGTAGCGCACGCTGCGCTCGGCGTCGCGTGTGACATCGACTTTGCGCGCGCGACACTCGCGCTCGGAGTGCTACGCGATGGCGCTCCGCGCGCCGCAGTGCTTGCGTACGCCCTGCGAGCTGCCGCGGCCGACGCTCCGATTTTTTTTTTCTTTCTAATTTAACTAAAAATATTGTAATTTCAAGCCCCCATTTTTCAAAACTAATTTTTAAAATATTTTTTATTATTTTTTATCTTCACTCCAAAATGTAAATTTGAAAAGAAAATCATCACTTTTAACCTTTTTGCCTGTGAATAACGTCTTATCATTTTTGGGTAACTCTGATCTGGGCTGCCTCAGGGCCCGGTGTCTACAACCGCCTTATCGCTCCAAGTAACGGTGGTCATTTAGTAAAGGTAATGCATCATTTGTGAATTTTCACACTAGCTTTACTTTGCAGAAATGCATCCTTTTTGGATTTTCGCTTATCCCTGTGCCTCATTTTTGCCTGGAATGGACTCAACCCAATCCAGCGACTTTTTTTTTAAGGACAAACTGCCTTTTTTAGATTTTCACCATGTCCTTTGGCCTAATTTTTTCTTAGAGAGCCAGTTGCATTTTTAATCTCTAATGGCCTTTTTTTATTTTTTTTACTCACCAGAAAAACCCTAATTCTAGTTTGTGAGTTTTTAAAAGTCTGCTTATGGCCTTCTTCATCAAGAATGAACTTCTAGGCATTGAAGGTGCTGTTTCCCATAGTGTACTTATGTCAACATAATGTTTTGGTAAGAACGTCATAACGAGGATCACAGTAGAAGAAACATTGTCGAGCGAGGTGTTGTCATTATAGCCTTGAAATAAAGCTTGCTTCAACATGTTTCTTGTGCATGCCATAGGTTTCTCCTGACCGGTTAATCATATGTTCATGCCTATCTTATGCATGCTTCCTTATCTATATGCATCATGTAACAGAAATAATCATAATTAGACATATAATGCAAAAACATAGGTTTTATTCAATCTCAAGGGTGACGTTTTGTGTGCATCCGACTCCTGTTATCAATCAGCCCTCTTGGGCTTTCTTGATTGAATTTTTTCACTCAAACCTCTAACTTTTGCCTAGGGTGCCTTTTTTCAGTTTTTGCCCTAGTGGGGTGCCCAATTTTAGTAAGGACACCTTTTTTCGATTTTTGACCTACGGGTGTCACGCGTATCGAACTCGAAGGACCTCAAAAACCCAATTTTAGGGTTCGAGAGAGGTTCATAAGACCCGTAAAGATTACGACGACGTCTATTTTAAGCAATAAGAGGTATTTTGGAGTCACCATCCAATAGAACATTGGGAAAGTTCATATAGCCTCATTAAGCCTAAGACGATACGTATAAATTTATTTTGCGTAACAGGAGATATTTTGGAATTTTCATCCCAATAAAATATTAAGAAGGTTCATCTAACCTCATGAAACCTAAGACGATGCGTATAAATCTATTTTGGACAACAGGAGATATTTTTGCAATTCTCATCCTAATAAAATATTAGGAAGGTTCATCTAATCTCATGAATCCTAAGACTAGAGAGAGTTCGTAACTTCACTTTTATTAATGCATTTGTTAAATTATAAGTGAGCTTTTAATTATTAATTTTTCATCCCTTTTCGCACATGTCATGCAATTTAATTTAAGCGTCCATTAAGCATCGAAGAAAAGTAATAAAAAGCAATAAATAAATAAAATAAAGTAAACTACAAAAATAAATTACAAGATAAAATCTGGGACAAAAATACAATTCCTTAAAATATAAAATTAAATAAATAAAATCAATTAAATAAATAACATATATAAATCGGGGCATTTATTTGGAATAGGAACATTGGTTCCTTTATGCATATTTAGAAAAATCGAAGAGTTATTTTTAGTATTATTGAGAAGACTGGGATGAGTGATCCAATTTTATAAAAACTAACTCTCTTTTTGAAAGTGACATTTTATTGGTTAAAATTGAGACATTAGTGCAATTTTATTAGAAAAATCCAAATTAATTAATATAAATATTTTTGTGATTTTTAATTAAACGTGCATAAAATAAATAATTTTATTACAAATTACATGACAAAATAATTAAAAAGTAAAATAAAAAAAATGATAAAAATAATGAAAATAATAAATCTCCTATATCCCCCCCCCCCCCCCCCCCCCCCTTTGATCGCGAGGGTGGTCAAACATGGAAAAAATAAGTATTGAAACCAAAAATAAACAGAAATAAAATTATTATTAGTAATAACATAATAAAAAAAAATCAATTAAACAATAAAATAATAAAATAAATTAAAATAAATAAAATGAAATAAATACATGATGAATGACAAATAAATTAAATGACATAATAAAACAAATAAATTAACATATTAATAAATTAACATAGATAATAATGATAATAATAATAATAATAATAATAATAATAATAATAATAATGATGATGATGATGATGATGATGATGATGATAAATAACAAATAAAGGATTAACAATCAAGTAAATAAAAAAGAATAAGAAAAACAAATAAACAAAATGCTACATAATGTTAAATTTATGACTAAAATCACATAAAACAAAAAAATAACCAATGAATCCAAATATCTACATGGTAATTAATTGACAAGAAAAAAATAATAAAAGAAAATAAAAATATAGGGTCGGGCCCAGAATATTTACGCTCAGAATTTAGATTTGACGGAGCGAAAAAGATGGTTGATTTTCTTGTCTAGATCCGTAAGAATTAAATTAAAAATATAAAAAATCTAAATTTTATCTTTAGAGAAATAATTGCAAAAAACTTGTTTAAAGAAAAAAATAACAAATGAGAAAAAATGAATCTCAAGAGTAAAGAATTTTTTTGTCTCAAAATCAATTTTTCATTTAGAAAATTCAATCTCAAATTTTTGAAGAAATTTTATTGAAGAAGAAGAAGGAAAAAATAAAAATCAGAATTTTCTTTGAAAAAGAGAAGAAAAAAAATTGTCACCAAAAATCTCCCTTGAAAAAAAAAAGAAAATTCCAAAATAAAAATGTCTCCCGTTTTTCCCTTTCTTTATTTTCTATTTATATGACTTTAGGAAAAAAAACCTAATTAATTTAGGAAAAGAATTTGTATTTAAATAAAATTCTACCTTATTTAGATGTAAAAAATAGGAAAATCCTTGAAAATTCCAGAAAAATATTAAAGATAAAATTTTATCCAAAAATTCCATTCTTGGGTGAAAAAACTCATTTTCGGCAGCTTGGGGGCGAGGGACGCTCGTCCATGGCGAGGGACTGGCTGCCAGCAAGCAGGGAGCACGCGTAAGCGTACTACGGGCGCACTGGTGCTCGCCTAGAGCGTGAGGCTAGCCTGCCCTATCGTGCTGGTTGTCGCAAACATCCGAATTTTTTTTTAAAAAAATTCTTTTTTTTAAAAGCAAATTTGACAATAATACCATAACTTCCAGCCTTTTTATTTTTATTTTTTTAAAAAGTAATTTTGACAAGAAAACCATCACTTCCAACCTTTTTGCCTGTGAACAAGCATTAATTTCATTACTGGGTAACCCTGATCTGGGCTATCTCAGGACCTGGTGTCTATAATGGGGTTTCTACTTTTTTTTTTTTGCCGTGGAACCCTCTTCAGTCCGTTAGCACTGCTTGATTTCTTGAATCCTTTCCATTATTGCTGGAAAGAATGACATCCATTTCTATCAACTGCTTTTCTAACACAAAGGATCTAACTTTAGCTTGTATAGCCTATAGCATTTGATCTGAGTTATTGGTAAGCCAAATTACCTTATTTCTTAAAATGGCTCTTAATCTACTTCGAGAAGATTAACCCAAACTTCCTTTTTGCAAATTGTCCCAAGGTGATGAGCTCTCTTTCCAAGTTTAACTATAAGAGTTCACGTCTTACTCATTTTGGCTCAAGATGGTTAAAGGTTAGTTTTTTTTTTCTTTTTTTTTTTTGGTGACTGTCCCAAACGGATGGGAAGAAAAGAATTATGAGACTTGGTTCTGACGGGTTGTATTGTTCTTTTTTTCTCTTTTTTTCTTCTTTATTTTAGAGAAAAGAATGGTTAGGGTTGAGGTTTTATCTGCTGTCATGTACAATGCTCCAATTGAGTTGTCAGCTTGTGACTCATCTTATCATCTTTTCTTTCTGCCATCTTTAGGAGATTTTGGCATTTCTAAGTAATTCGAGAATATTATGAAGCTATGGTTGCTCGTTACTTGAAATCTTCATCTTATCCTCCATCTGAATTGGCCAACTAATTATCTCGGTAAACTGGAATAGCGTGTCCTAAAGATGCCTTTGTCGATTCCAAGCCCAGGCTAAGAATTTTTATTTCTTTTTTTTAATCTCTCAAATTTATCTCACTTCAAGAGTCAGATTGGATGCAACCAAGATGCTCGTTCCCTGACATTAAATAAATCAATGTTTATTGAATTAAGGTTGCATGAGTCATGATTATGGCCATCATGATGCAATAAAAATAAGATATTGCATACATAAGAAAAAGCCATACTATTAGCACGGTTGGAGAAAAAATGCATTACTATGATATCAGTTCATGGACACATATATAACATAAAAGAACAGCTTCTATCTAATCTTCCCTTGCTGCTGACTCAGATTACTTGAAAATCTTCTAACACCTCAGGCTCCCCCTCTTTGGATGGTGCCCCCAAGATTGTTGATATTGCGGCCTTATAATTGCTCTATCTCTTTCTCTTCTTCCCTGGATCTAGAATTTGATCGATGTCAACCCATTTCTGTATGCACTCTCTCAGAGCACGGCAATAATCTATTTTATGCCCTATGTGTTGATGATATGCACAATACCAATCCACTCTATGTCTTGACCTTCCCTAGCTCATGGCTGGCCTTGGCGGCAGTGGTTGTAATTTTACTTCTTTGATGAAATGATCAAGATACTAAGATAATGGTTTACCTAAGTTGGAATCACAATGCATGATTTTCTTAGTGACCTCTCGTCACCATCGTTCCCATTATTGTTGCTAGAGCCTCCTTTAAAGTTTATACTACCGTAACAATAGTTGGCGATAATTGCCTTCTTTGCTAAATTTAATACCCCAAAGTGTACCCTAGTCGGATTGGAGTGTCAATTGCATTATAAGGTATAAATGTGATTGGAATTAGTGAGTAATTAAGTGTGCAAGGGTGTAATTGAAAGTGTGAAAGTTACAATTAAAAGACAGAATATATAAGAGGGACTAAGAAGGGATTTACCATGGATTGAGGTGGAACTTTGGTGTGGCTAGCAAGTGGAATCCACGGGTGGAGTTCCCCTTGAGCCAGCCAACCTTCTACATGCAACTTAAGTGAAATGAAGAGGCAGAGTTGGGATTTGTAATTCATTTTAAGTCCGACCATCTCTCTCTATCTTTAAACTCTCTTTCTTCTTCATTTCCTTAAGAAAAGTTGGTTCCCTTGTATTGAATCTGGAAATTTGCATTGGATTGGTTTGAAGAGTTTGATCAAGAAGGTAAGTGAATTGTTAGTTTATGTGTATCTCTACTTCTACCCCTTTCTTTGAGTTGGATTTGGATTGATTGAGTAATGGACTAAGAGAGTTTGTGTTTGATTGTTGTGTAAGCTTTGGACAAGAGAAGAGCTAAAGGCAAGGAGAAGCTCTAGATAGTGAGAGAGTGTCCAGCAACCTACTTTTGAGGTTTGGGATATATATGTGTTTATATGTTGATTTTACTTGAGTATGCATGTTGATTAGTTTGATCTTGATGTGTAATTGATGCATAAACATGAGATTTGAGATATTGAGCCTGATTATGTGCCATGTTATGAAATATAATTGAAGCATTATAGATGCTATGTGATGAGAATGGAAATCTAGCATGTGCATAACAAAGAACATGCAGAACCATAATTCGGGTATGAAAGTGCTGGATGTGTAATTTCTGATTAATGGCTTAAATTTTGAATTTAATTATGCCATAATGTTCATATATGTGTATAAGGATTGTAGTTTGAATTTGGTGTCTTGGTTTGGCCAAATTGGCTGATTTCAAGCTTGAGAAGCTTGATGGTATCAAAACTGTCTTTGAGGTCTATATTGACCCCCCGTGAATTGTTTATGGTGTAAAACGAGTTTTACAACTCAAAAATGGATGCAACCAATTGGATTATAACCATAAGATCCGTGGCTTTAAATTTTATGGAAATAGCTCTGTTGATTTGAAGACTCTATGATTTTCAAAATTCACCGTAACCGTAGTTAAAATTCAGTAGGAGGGCTTCTGGAACCAGTTGTGTTCCTTTGGCCATAACTCCTTCATTTTAAATTCGTTTGACCTGAAACTTCTCCCATTTGAAATTAAGATCCTAAGGAACAAATGTTATGAGGGACCTTTGCCTAAAATTGAGTGTAAGACATCAGTTTAGGCTGTACAAAATTGTGGTGTGAAGCATTCCCGAGATTCTGCTTCTGTTTTGCTTGATTTTAGTATGTCACGGTCACAACCAAAATGGTTGCCACCATGACCGATGTCTGAAGAAGGAAAAATTGCATGTAATTGGACCTCACGGTCACAACAAAATGGTTGCCACCGTGACCCTTCCCTGTTTTGTGTATTTAGGGTGTTTTTCTTTCCGAAATGCACCTGAACATCACTACGAGTTTCTATAGCTTGTCCAATTCATGTTTAACATTAAGAAATGAGTGTCCTAAGCGTAAAGAATTATGTATGTGAATGCGTATAATCATGAATACGAATGAGCATAATCTTGAATGCGAATGAGCATAATCATGAATGCGAATGTGTATAACCATGAATGTGCTAATGCGTATAATAATGATTGTGCTTATACGTATAACATATACAAGGCAGCATACAATAATATGCATATAGAGTTGTATGTGAATGAGTTTATGATGACACGTATGTATGTATAGTAAGATATGAAGTAAGTTACATGAGTAGCATAGGTTTAAGTAAATGTATATGAATGACCAATACATGCTTTGATATTGAATGATAGTTATAAGCCTAAGATGTTCATACAAGTGGATAGATAGGCATGCCTATAAAGGGTTAGATGACTTGCAGCTGCTAGATGTTTGGCATCGACAGGTGTTTAGATGTTTGGCACTAACGGGTGTCTATATGTTTGGTATCGACGGATGTCTATATATTTGGTACCATTTGGTATCTAGATGATTCGAGACTCCGGTCTCTATATGTTTGGTACTGTTTAACAGTATCTATATGTACCCATATCCACTTACGTTATGAGTCAGGCTATTAATTGTTGCTATATGTATATGAGATGTTATATGTAAATGAATTACAGGAAATGCTAATAGAAGTACATGACTATTGTACCAGAGATGCTTATATGAGTTTACAAGAGCACATGAAAAGCTAGTAGTTGTATATGAATATGCTTAAAGTATGCTTTTACGCTTATATGTAAATAAATGGACATGAAATGTAATGAAATGATATTATATGCTATATGAGCTGATAGTTGAAGTTAGAAGAGTATGCATATGATATAAGTACATGAAAAATTATAGAAATGTTGTAAAGTATATTGATCATATGGTTAGCATGAACAAGTATACTAGATTTTTATTTCTTTTATATGCTTATACATGATTGGCATATTGACTATTGATATGCTTTGATGATTATGCTTTTGACTTCGTTAGAAGTCTTTTATATGTGATATCCCAACTAAGCGTTATTGCTTTGTATGGGTGTTTATCCCGTGTAGGTTTACAGGTTTGGAGGGTTGCACATCTGCAAGGTCATGGCCACTAGGAGTATAAGTTGAAGTCTTTTTGTATATAGCATAGCTTTTTGTATACATGATATAGAAGTTTTGTATAGCTTGGCATATGTAAATGTAAAGCAATTTTGTATAAGATATGTAAACAAAATCTAAGTGTAAAAAGAATGTTTTGTAATGTATAAAGAATAGTATATGTTGAGATGTACATGATTATAAAGTTTTATTTAAGATATATCTATAGCTTGTATTTAAAAGGTATTTCGATACGTGTGTTTGTATGTTTTCTATTTTGCTTCCGCATGACTGTTTGTATGCGTATGAGTGCGTAGCGACTCCGATATCCTCCCAAGGGGTATTGGGGCGCTACAAGTTGTGGTATCAGAGCATAGGTTAGATGTTTCTGGATAATAAGATGTTAGAGTATTGATTAGATGTATGTGAGTTTGTTTAGAGTTGTGGCCTAATGCAGATGTTACCCTATGTAGGGAGTAGATGGAGTCGGATCCGAGTGAGGATATAGGGGAGACGACGGGCTGTGTTAATCCTGTGAGGGTTAATCAGCCAGCACAAGAGAGACCTCGAGCAGAAGGTGTAGGTCAGGGTTATGGTGACCCAATGTTGTTGCAAGGAATGATGCAAGTGATTGAAAGGTTAAGTGCTCCTATGGCTCCCACAGATTTGATTAGAAAAAGAGGAGCGGAGGAGTTTAGTGGGACTACCTTGGATCAGTTAGAAGTGGCTGAGTTTTGGTTGCAAAGGACGAACAGGATATTACAGGAAATCAATTGTCCACAAGATCAGCGAATGACCCATGCAGTATCATTACTGTAAGGTCCAACTTATGACTGGTGGGAACTGGTGCTTCGGAATCCTTAGCGACCAGATGAGTTGACTTGGAATTTCTTTGCTCAAGAATTTGAAAAGAAGTACATCACTAAAGTGTATAGAGAAGCTAAATGGAGGGAGTTTGTCAGTTTGAAACAAAGAGGTATGACCATAGGAGAGTATGAAAAGAAATTTAGTCGACTGAGTAAGTATGTGCCAAATGACTTACTAATAGAAGACTTCAGATGTCGACAGTTTGAGGATGGATTAAGAGAGTCTATTAGAGGACCTCTATCGGCGATGGCTGTTATGTAATCAGCGAATTATTATCAGTTAGTATTGGCTGCCATGAAATTGGAAGAAGCAGAAGTGGTAAAACAAAAGAAGGAGCAGAAAAGGAAAGTATCCGGAAGTGATAGGGATGCTGGTAAGAGGGCTAGAGGAGCTGCAAGTGGACAAGTTATTAGAAATTCATTTCAAGAGCCAGCATCGATGGGGAGCATTGTGCCACCTTCAAGTAGGGGCAGCACAGTACCTAAGTGTGAACTTTGCCAAATGAATCATTGGGGAACATGCAGGAAGCTTACAGGAGCATGTTTCAGATGCGGAGGTATGGATCATGTGTTTGCTAACTGCCCTACGATTAAAGAGAATTCTAGTTTGCAAGTGAGTAGAGGGAATGAGAATGTATCTGGATCAACCAGAACTGGTAGAGGAAGAGGAAGACCGGCGCAAGTAAGATCAGAGACAGTAGAGCGGCCCGTTGCTTCTACCGGACAAAATCAAGAGTTCCCTATGATCGAAGAAGAAGTTGATGATCCTGCCGGTCCATCTGGTAAGTTTTACATTTGTGTATTGACTGGCATGATTTTCTATTTCTTATCGTGGGAATTTCGAGGACGAAATTTCTTAAGGAGGGGAGAATTGTAATACCCCAAAGAGTACCCTAGTCGGATTGGAGTGTCAATTGCATTATACGCTATACATGTGATTGGAATTAGTGAGTAAATAAATGTGCAAGGGTGTAATTGAAAGTGGAAAAGTTACAATTAAAAGATAGAATATATAAAAGGGACTAAGAAGGGATTTTGTAACACCCCCTTCCCATATGTAGGCGATCCCATCCGATAAGGAGTGAGATGCCGTATGAGTCAAGGTGCCACCAAACAGATACAAAGCAAATCATACATTCATTCATAACATACATGAAGAAATACGGGATAATTAAAAACTTTAAGGAAAAAGAAAGCAATAGCTGATCATGCATTAATATAACAAAACCATTACAATAATGTTCTGATCAACTAGCTGAAACAAAAGATATTACATAACCAAAATATAAGTACAAAAGCGGAAGCTATAACAAAACTGATACAAGAGAGTTCTATACAAAAAGAATCATCAATGATTACAAAAGCTAAGCCCTACACTAAAACCTTCCGTGTTGGCTTGACGGCGGCGACTCTCTCAAAGCAAAACTCCTTTCGCACCTACACGGGTAAAAACACCGTGCTAAGCGATAAACGCTTAGTGGGGAAACACACATAAAATATGGACGGCCATTCACAATGGTCGTCAAGGCATAACACATTCACGATGGCAAATGCAATAGTTATAACATAATCCATAAGCATGCTCACAATATAAAGCCATACATTCCGCATCTCAAATTCATATCCATATCCAAAATAATCGAACATACATCTCATCATTATACTCATTCAGATATCATATTTATATTGTCAAATCAGAGCAGAGCAAACCAATCGAATACCTGCTGACTCGAGGTAGTGGATAACAAGTGAACTGAGGGTACCTAACGGGTATGAATCGATTACCGAGGGTACCTCACAGGTACAAATCAAAAATCATTTTAGTTTTATCAGAAACACAATATTTTTACTGAGGGGATCTTAAACAAGATCCAATAACTGAGGGGTTCGCGAGAAACCTAACGGGGGACCTGATCGGGGTCCGAACTGAACTGAGGGCTGCAGCTAAAAGACTCTATTAGGCATGCCTAACTATCCACTTACTTGACTCTAGCAGGTTATGCGTCATTCAATCCATGTTTCAATGTATAGCATACAATTCATCTGAAGAATCATGGTATTACTCATATAAAAGCATAACATGAATCATACAGTAGTAAAGTCCATTCACAAGAAATACGAAATTCATTTTTGTGTTAAAACCGGGAAATTTCAGAAAATAGGCCGAACGGGGTGACCAACAAGGTTGCCCGATCACGAGTCGTGACTGGCATCACAACTCGTGACTGGCCTTCTCCTGGCTGGTCACGAGTCCTTCTCCTCCTGGCTGGTCACGAGTCATGACTGGGAGTCACGACTCGTGACTGGCAGTCACGACTCGTGACTGGCCTCTTCCTTTGGCTGGTCACGGGTCGTGACTGGCAATTACCACTCATGACTGCCTTCACTGGCCGGTCACGAGTCGTGACTGGCAGCCACTACTCGTGACTGGCCTCCTCTTGGCTGGTCACGAGTTGTGACTGGCAGTCACCACTCGTGACTGGCCTCTCTGGCTGGTCACAAGTCGTGACTGGCAGTCACTACTCGTGACTGGCCTCTCTTCTTGGCTAGTCACGCGACAGACACGAACTGGAAACGGAAAATTCAACAGGATCACGATTTTCCATTTCCAGAATTCCCAGAACTCAAAAATCAATTCCAAAATTGAATCAAAACCATACAAATCTCATCATACCTTCTAGAAGATGTCCCATACAGTATAAACAACATAAATACAACTTAATTCAGAAATCAAAACAACCAAAATCAAGCATAATCACATTCAAGTTTCTCAAGAACATAAACCCTAAAAGTTACAGTAACTTAAATTCTCAAACAAAATTTCTAAAACAAGTCCCAAACCTGAAATCCTTAGCTTCAAATCACTTAGCTCCACTACTCCCAGCAATCTCCTTGCCCCTGGGATCGTATGGAGCCTCAGCTAGGCACAACACATCAAAGAACACCCAAAAATACAAACCCTAAGTTAAATCTAAACCCAAAGAAGAAGAAGATAAAAACAAAATGAAAATAATACATTTACTTACCAAAAAGGATGCAAAGAGATGATTAATTCCATCAATAAAGACTTGAAGGCACACTAGAGTTCTTAGAGTGAAGAAAATGAAGAAGATGAAGAAGAAGAAGATGAGGGGAAGAAGGAAATGTAAATCTGCCCTTCCCCTTCTTTCTTTCCTTTTTCTTTTTCTTTTCTTTGCCCTAAACATATGTCAATTTCCTATTGGTGAAACTAACCATTCACACCCAACAAGCATGCACTACACATACCCAATGCACTCCCAACTAATACACACCCTACAATGGTATGAACACACACACTATGCACTCCCATCTTAAAACACCTTAATATGATATGTTCAAGTGCACACAATCATTTTCCAATTAATTCACACACTAATGCCACACATATTTGTTAGTGGTTATGCCCTAGGCCAAACATTTGGACCTTGATGTAATCATTACATTTTCATTTATATAATGGTTTTCTTTGAATTGATATTATTGGCATGTAACATTATTGTAATGTTTATGAATAACAATGTTATTCATGTTGTCCCTAGTCATTTATCAATAAAGGGCATGAAGATAAATTAAGACTAGTATAGATTTGCATTGATAATCATGGGATGATTATATATGATGATATAAATCAAATCTATAGGTACTTGCTAGAGAACAAAGTACTGGATAGACCCACTATAAGATCACTTCATGGGTTAATGTCATAAGTGATCTTATAATAGATATATTATTAAATCCTTTGACCTGAGGTTATCATAGTTTCCTACATAAGGATCATTATGTTTTGACATAATCAAACGTTATCTTTAATCGAATAATTATAAAGTTTATGATCGGACATAGTGAGAATTATGCGGAGGAAAGTGAATAATCAAGATGGAATTTGTCCCTCTCTAATGAGAGAGATATCTATTAGGCCCCTCGATAAGTAGGACAGTGAAATGCATGGTCGTGCTCAAATGAATTGATAGTGTGATCAATGCCATTTGAATTTATCAGTCTACTTGGTGATCGAGAAATTATATGTTTGAACATTTTAAGTTTGACATGGACCATGACTTATGTTCAAACAAGATATCGTGTGACAAAAGGATAATAACATGTTCTATTGACAGGTTAAAATAGGACTAACGATATTTATATTATTTGGGTAGTCATAATATCTTGCTAGAGACCAATTATGACTTGTGGGCTTTTATGGGATAAGGCCCACTGCCAACATAATATAAACCTATTGGGTCGCACATTAAGAGCAAAATGAACAGAATGGATTTTATTAGGTTATTTCGGAATAATATATAAATATAGGTATTTATATTTAATTTCGAAATTACACATTTATATATATATATATATATATATATATATATATATATATATATACATATATATATCTCTTATTTTGAATATGAGACAACAATATGTATTAATATATTATTTCTTATTGTTTTGAATAAGAAATAAATAAATAAATATATATATATATATAAATATATGTATGTATATATTATCTCTTAATTTTGATTAAGAGAAAATATTTTCATTTATCTTTTCCTAAGAGGAAAAGGATTTGAAATATATATATATATATATATATATATATATATATATATATAAAATTATATATGGGATATATATGTAAAAGAAAAAGAAGAAAAACCCTAGTTTTTCTATACTCACGTTTTTCACTTTAAAAGAGTTTGAAAGTGGCTAAAACAATTAGTTCTTATGTGATTAAGAATTGAAAAACCCTAGCCACCATTTTTTCTTTGAGAAAGAAAGAAAATCAAAATCCATTCGCATTCAAGGGAGCTAGCACCCCTGTGACATCTGTTCATTTGTTCGTGCGTGTGGATACCGGTAGAGGGTGTTCGTGATCAAAGCAGCACCTAAAGTCCGAGTTAAAGAGTTATTTTGTTCTAAAGGTCAGTAAATCATTATCTCTTCCTTTTGAATCAATCGAAAATACTTGGATCCTGTTTCGGGTTTCAATTTTATTCCTCTGCGTTAATGTTGAATTAATCCGACGAAACCCAACAGTGGTATCAGAGCCACTTGTATATTCGATTGATTCAAATTTATATGTATGTGATATGTATAATTTTGGTTCTATTGGAATGTATGTCGATACACTGGTTTTGATAATTGATTACTATTTTCACTATTAAAAACGTAATCTTGTTTTCAAAGGGCTACGATTCAATTATGTGATAATCGATTATGTTAATGCGATTAACTTGTGTAATTAAAGTGTTTAATACGAAATTTAAATGATCCTACTATGTGTCTGTTAAATGATTATTGATTGGATCAAAAATCATTTAATTTTACGATATTACAGAAGACAGCGTTCATGAAATTGTTCATGAGCACGAGTAGGACATTAGAGCATGAGTCATGCTCATATGTCCGACTCGTGCTCACACAAGGAATTCTTGCAATTCCCGTTATGCCGTGCTTGTAAGCACGACTCGTGCTCATGAGCACGACCCGTGCTGTTTTACTCAAGCACGACTAATGTAGTTGTGCTCCCGTGCAGCTATTTACGTAGCCTCTTTTAAATGATTATTGGATAATTATTATTGATGGTATTCTGTATATATTAAATTGTTTAACATGATTAAATGATGGCTGATATGATCAACAGAATTGTTTTCTCATACATACAGAATAGGGTTTTCTGGGCAGAAAATTGTCTCATATTCGTAGCGCCTTATATTTTGTTCATGATTATCAATTGGTAATTTTAATATATCAATTTATGAAATAAGGTATATTATGCATGATATGAAATAAATATGATTTATTATGTTTATGTATGATGTCTTTGCATGGTGCATAGCATGGCCAATTGAACCTTTTGTGGATGAATTTTATTTTATATTTTAAGGGTTTGTAATTTTTAAATACGACCTGCGTGTCGTTATTTTTGTTGTAATCTTTATTTTATTCAATAGTTGTAGTATAAATATCTTTGTATTATTATTGTAATGAAGACGAAGAGCAACAATGGAGCTCAATCCAAATCCATGACGATGGAGGTGCAAGATGGAAGATTTTGATCAAGTCCATTTTTCACACCTAGGATTGACCTTTGATCTTCATATTGGCTTATGAGGATCAATATAGATTTGGCCATGCTATGACACGGTTTTATATATATTATGCATATGATCTTAGTATGTGATGCGATGAATGTTTATATATGTGTATGAGATGGCATGTATGAATTGATGCATGATGTATATAAATAATTAGACATCATAAGTTAAAATTAAATCCCTCACCATAATTTTAAGTCATATGCCACCCATTATTAAAACACTTGTCAAGACTAAGATCACCAAAATGTAGGTTCTGCCAAAGCGAAGTGCATTAGGTTATCCTAGTAAGGCAAGATGAGTAATGGTGCTACTCATATGTTTAAAATGGTTAGACTTAATTAGGCTATCAAAACCGTTTTGGGCCTAAGGCCATAAGATGGGATTATAACATGCCGGGACATATGATGTCAAAATCCCATAAATGATCTAAGAGTTATATAAGATATAATTGGTAAATGAGCTACCTACCTAAATAACTTAACTTTAAGCGTCATGCCAAAGCTGACTTAGAGTTAAGTGAAATATGGATCTTAGCGCACTAAATTATTATAATTATTGTAATTATTAATCAGGGTTACTATTTTAGTTGGAGTTTAAAAGAAAACCTAAAATGAAATTGGTACTAATATAATTTATCTTGCATGTTTGTAGATTAATGGCATCAAATAACACTTCTGCTATGTCACTGCGATCTGTTCTTGAGAAGGACAAACTTAAAGAAACTGGCACAAACTTCCTTGACTGGTTCAGAAACTTGAGGATTGTCCTTAAGCAAGAAAGGAAATTGTATGTGCTGGATGAGCCTATTCCCAATGAGCCACCTGCTGATGCCACAAGGGCAGTCAAAGAGAAATTCAAGAAACATGTTGATGATTCTGTGGATGTTGGCTGTCTAATGTTAGCTACCATGGCTCCAGAGCTTCAGAAGCATCTGGAAAACATGGAAGCTTATGAGTTGAGTACTCATCTGAAGCAAATATTTCAACAGCAGGCTAGGCAAGAAAGGTATGAGACTACCAAAGCTTTGCATTCTTGCAAAATAGCTGAAGGTGCTTCAGTTAGCTCTCATGTTTTGAAAATGAAGGGCTACATTGATCACCTTGAGAGGCTTGGATTTCCCCTCAGTTTGGAACTGGCAACGGATTTGATCCTTAATTCATTGCCTGATAGTTATGACCATTTTGTCATGAACTACAACATGAATAATATGGAGAAATCAATAGCTGAGCTGCATGCCATGCTCAAAACAGCTGAGCAAAGCATAAGCAAAAAGCCTGGCCATGTTCTAATGGTCAACAAAGGGAAAGGCATGAAAGTCAAGGGTAAGGCTAAGGCTAAGGCAAAAGTTGGTGGTAAGCCTAAGCCCAAACCCAAGCCCAAGGTTAAACCTCCAAAGGAAGGAGTTTGCTTCCACTGCAATGAACCTGGTCATTGGAAAAGGAATTGCAAGCTTTACTTGGAAGAATTAAAGAAGAAGAAGAGTGGTGAGACTACTTCTTTAGGTATTTATGTTATAGAAATTAATTTATCTACTTCTAATTCCTGGGTATTAGATACTGGATGTGGATCTCACATTTGTACAAATGTGCAGGGACTCAAAAGGAGTAGGCAGCTGAAAAGGGGTGAAGTGGACCTACGAGTTGGAAATGGAGCAAAAGTTGCTGCTCTAGCTGTAGGATCTTATGAGTTGACTTTGCCCAATGGGCTTTTGTTAGTTTTGAACAATTGCTATTATGTTCCTAGTTTGAGTAGGAATATTATTTCAGTTTCAAGTTTGGATGATGAAGGTTTTTCTTTTCTTATTAAGAATAAGAAATGTTCTATTTATTATGATGATATGCTTTATGGTATTGCTGATTCATATTGTGGGCTTTATGTCCTAAACCTAGAAACATCCAATAATCATGATATTTATAACATAACTAGTAAGAAATCCAAACCAAATGATTTAAATTCAACATATTTATGGCATTGTCGCCTTGGTCATATAAATGAGAAACGCATAGCTAAACTCCATTCAGATGGACTTTTGCAATCATTTGATTTTGAATCATTTGAAAATTGCGAATCTTATTTATTGGGCAAGATGACAAAGGATCCTTTTACTGGACATAGTGAAAGGGCCACTGACTTATTAGGCCTTGTACATTCTGATGTATGTGGCCCATTAAGCATAAATGCCAGGGGAGGATTTCATGACTTCATTACATTCACAGATGATTTCAGTAGAAATGGCTATATCTATCTAATGAAACATAAACATGAATCATTTGAAATGTTTAGAACCTTTCAAAATGAAGTACAAAATCAACTTGGTAAAACTATTAAAGCACTTCGATCTGATCGAGGTGGTGAATATTTGAGCCAAGAGTTTGATGATCATCTAAGAGATTGTGGAATTGTCTCACAATTAACTCCACCAGGAACACCACAATGGAATGGTGTATTTGAAAGGAGGAATCGAACTTTATTAGATATGGTTCGATCTATGATGAGTCAAACAGATCTTCCATTATCCTTTTGGGGTTATGCATTAGAAACAGCCGCATTCACTTTGAATCGAGTTCCATCTAAAGCGGTTGAAAAGACACCATATGAGATATGGACTGGGAAAATTCCTAATTTGTCTTTTCTAAAGATTTGGGACTGTGAGGCTTACGTCAAACGACAAGTCTCAGATAAATTAGCACCAAAATCTGATAAATGTCTTTTTGTGGGATATCCTAAGGAAACTAAAGGATATTACTTTTACAATCCTTCTGAGAACAAAGTGTTTGTTGCTCGAAATGGTGTCTTTCTAGAAAAAGAATTCATTTCTAAAAGAACCAGTGGGAGTAAAGTACAACTTGAAGAAATTCAAGAACCACAAGAAAACATTGAACCATTGGTGGAAACTCAACAAGTTTCACAACCTGTTGTGGAACCTGTACCTGTTACACAAGTACCACGTAGATCTGATAGGATACGACTTCAACCCGAGAGATATGGATTTCTCGTGACAGATAGTCGTGAAGTGATGCTCATGGATCAAGATGAGCCTACTACCTATCAAGATGCCGTGTCAGGTCCGGAATCTCAGAAATGGCTAGAAGCCATGAAGTCTGAGATGCAATCCATGTATGATAATTAAGTTTGGAACTTGATTGATCCACCTGAAGGAATTAAAACCATTGGGTGCAAATGGGTCTTCAAAAAGAAAACCGACATGGATAGCAAAGTAAATACCTTTAAAGCAAGACTTGTTGCAAAAGGATTCAAACAAACTCATGGTATTGACTATGATGAAACCTTTTCACCAGTCGCAATGCTTAAGTCTATAAGAATTCTTATTGCCATTGTTGCATATTATGACTATGAGATATGGCAAATGGATGTCAAAACAGCGTTTCTTAATGGAAACTTACTTGAGGATGTGTACATGACACAACTTGAGGGTTTTGTCCATCCTGAGAATTCTAAGAAGGTATGTAAGCTGCAACGATCCATTTATGGATTGAAGCAAGCTTCTCGGAGCTGGAATCTTCGTTTTGATGAAACAGTCAAAGAGTTTGGGTTTATAAAAAATGAGGATGAACCTTGTGTATACAAGAAGGTTAGTGGGAGCGTTGTGATGTTTCTTGTGTTATATGTCGATGACATATTACTCATTGGAAATGACATCCCTATCATGCAAAAGACAAAAGAATGGTTAGGGAAATCTTTTTCAATGAAAGATTTGGGCGAAGCTGCTTATATCCTTGGGATTAAGATCTACAGGGATAGATCTAAAAGGATAATTGGTCTGAGTCAAAGCACTTATATAGATAAGGTGCTAAATAGATTCAGTATGCAAAATTCCAAGAGAGGATTTTTGCCAATGTCTCATGGCATTACTCTTAGCAAGACTCAATGTCCAATGACATCTGATGAGCAAGATCGCATGAGTATGATTCCTTATGCTTCGGCTATAGGATCAATCATGTATGCCATGTTATGCACTCGACCAGACGTTTCGTATGCTTTGAGCATGACGAGCAGATACCAGTCAGATCCCGGTGAAAGTCACTGGACAGCTGTTAAGAATATTCTTAAGTACTTAAGAAGAACTAAAGATGCATTCTTAGTATATGGAGGATTGGAAGATGAGCTAGTAATAAATGGTTATACAGATGCAAGCTTCCAATCTGACAAAGATGACTTTAGATCGCAGTCAAGATATGTGTTTGTGTTAAATGGAGGTACTGTAAGCTGGAAAAGTTCTAAACAAAGCACTGTCGCTGATTCTATAACAGAAGCTGAGTATATAGCAGCATCAGATGTAGCTAAAGAAGCAGTATGGATCAAGAAATTCATTGCTGAATTGGGAGTAGTACCTAGTATCAGCAACCCAGTGGATCTTTATTGTGACAACAATGGTGCAATTGCACAGGCTAAGGAGCCCAGATCTCACCAGAGATCAAAACATATACTCAGGCGTTTTCATCTCATTAGAGAAATAATTTAGAGAGGAGACGTCAAGATATGCAGAGTACCTACTGATGATAACATCGCCGATCCACTTACCAAAGCTCTCCCACAAGCCAAACATAATGGACATGCTAGGTCAATGGGCATTAGATATATGTATGATTGGGCCTAGTGCAAGTGGGAGATTGTTAGTGGTTATGCCCTAGGCCAAACATTTGGACCTTGATGTAATCATTACATTTTCATTTATATAATGGTTTTCTTTGAATTGATATTATTGGCATGTAACATTATTGTAATGTTTATGAATAACAATGTTATTCATGTTGTCCCTAGTCATTTATCAATAAAGGGCATGAAGATAAATTAAGACTAGTATAGATTTGCATTGATAATCATGGGATGATTATATATGATGATATAAATCAAATCTATAGGTACTTGCTAGAGAACAAAGTACTGGATAGATCCACTATAAGATCACTTCATGGGTTAATGTCATAACTGATCTTATAATAGATATATTATTAAATCCTTTGACCTGAGGTTATCATAGTTTCCTACATAAGGATCATTATGTTTTGACATAATCAAACGTTATCTTTAATCGGATAATTATAAAGTTTATGATCGGACATAGTGAGAATTATGCGGAGGAAAGTGAATAATCAAGATGGAATTTGTCCCTCTCTAATGAGAGAGATATCTATTGGGCCCCTCGATAAGTAGGACTGTGAAATGCATGGCCATGCTCAAATGAATTGATAGTGTGATCAATGCCATTTGAATTTATCAGTCTACTTGGTGATCGAGAAATTATATGTTTGAACATTTTAAGTTTGACATGGACCATGACTTATGTTCAAACAAGATATTGTGTGACAAAAGGATAATAACATGTTCTATTGACAGGTTAAAATCGGACTAACGATATTTATATTATTTGGGTAGTCATAATGTCTTGCTAGAGACCAATTATGACTTGTGGGCTTTTATGGGATAAGGCCCACTGCCAACATAATATAAACCTATTGGGTCACACACTAAGAGCAAAATGAACAGAATGGATTTTATTAGGTTATTTCGGAATAATATATAAATATAGGTATTTATATTTAATTTCGAAATTACACATTTATATATATATATATATATATATATATATATATTTATATATACATATATATATATATCTCTTATTTTGAATATGAGACAACAATATGTATTAATATATTATTTCTTATTGTTTTGAATAAGAAATAAATAAATATATATATATATATATATATATATATATAAATATATGTATGTATATATTATCTCTTAATTTTGATTAAGAGAAAATATTTTCATTTATCTTTTCCTAAGAGGAAAAGGATTTGAAATATATATATATATATATATATATATATAAAATTATATATGGGATATATATGTAAAAGAAAAAGAAGAAAAACCCTAGTTTTTCTATACTCGCGTTTTTCACTTTAAAAGAGTTTGAAAGTGGCTAAAACAATTAGTTCTTATGTGATTAAGACTTGAAAAACCCTAGCCACCATTTTTTCTTTGAGAAAGAAAGAAAATCAAAATCCATTCGCATTCAAGGGAGCTAGCACCCCTGCGACTTCTGTTCATTTGTTCGTGCGTGTGGATACCGGTAGAGGGTGTTCGTGATCAAAGCAGCACCTAAAGTCCGAGTTAAAGAGTTATTTCGTTCTAAAGGTCAGTAAATCATTATCTCTTACTTTTGAATTAATCGAAAATACTTGGATCCTGTTTCGGGTTTCGATTTTATTCCGCTGCATTTAATTTTGAATTATTCCGATGAAACCCAACAATATTACCATATGCTAATAAACCCCAAAAACATGCATTTTTACCAAAATATCCTTATAATATGCCGAACACATGCAAATGCATGCTCACAAAGACAGGCTCATACTACTAGGGGGCAAACGGGGTGTGACAGATTTACCATGGATTGAGGTGGAACTTTGGTGTGGCTAGCAAGTGGAATCAATGTGTGGAGTTCCCCTTGAGCCAGCCAACCTTCTACATGCAACTTAAGTGAAATGAAGAGGCAGAGTTGGGATTTGTAATTCATTTTGAGTCCGGCCATCTCTCTCTGTCTTTAAACTCTCTTTCTTCTTCATTTTATTAAGATAAGTTGGTTCCCTTGTATTGAATCTGAAAATTTGCATTGGATTGGTTTGAAGAGTTTGATCAAGAAGGTAAGTGAATTGTTAGTTTATGTGTATCTCTACTTCTACCCCTTTCTTTGAGTTGGATTTGTATTGATTGAGTAATGGACTAAGAGAGTTTGTGTTTGATTATTGTGTAAGGTTTGGACAAGAGAAGAGCTAAAGGCAAGGAGAAGCTCTAGATAGTGAAAGCGTGTCTAGCAACCTACTTTTGAGGTTTGGGATATATATGTGTTTATATATAGATTTTACTTGAGTATGCATGTTAATTAGTTTGATCTTGATGTGTAATTGAAGCATTAACATGAGATTTGAGATATTGAGCCTGATTATGTGCCATGTGATGAAAAATAATTTAAGTGTTATAGATGCTATGTGATGAGAATGAAAATCTAGCATGTGCATAACAAAGAACAAGCAGAACCCTAATATGGGTATGAAAGTGTTGGATGTGTAATTTCTGATTAATGGCTTAAATTATGAATTTGATTATGCCATAATATTCATATATTTGTATAAGGACTATAGTTTGAATTTGGTGTCTTGGTTTGGCCAAATTGGCTGATTTCAAGTTTGACAAGTTTGATGGTGTCAAAACTGTCTTTGAGGTCTATATTGACCCCCCATGAATTGTTTATGGTGTAAAACGCGTTTTACAACTCCAAAATGGATGAGACCAATTGGATTATAACCATAAGATCCGTGGCTTTATATGTTATAGAAATAGCTCTATTGATTTGAGGACTCTATGGTCTTAAAAATGCACCATAACCGTAGTTAAAATTATATAGGAAGGCTTGTTGAACCAGTTGTGTTCCTTTGGCCATAACTCCTTCATTTTAAATCCATTTGACCTGAAACTTCTCCCATTTTAAAGTTAAGATCCTAAGGAACAAATTTTATGAGGGACCTTTTCCTAAAATTGAGTGTAAGACATCAGTTTAGGCTGTACAAAATTGTGGTGTGAAGCAGTACCGAGATTCTGCTTCTATTTTGCTTGATTTTAGTATGTCATGGTCACAACAAAAATGGTTGCCACCATGACCAATGTCTGAAGAAGGCATAATTGCATGTAATTGGATCTCACGGTCACAACTAAATAGTTACCACCGTGACCCTTCCCTATTTTGTGTATTTAGGGTGTTTTTCTTCCCAAAATGCACCCGAACTTCACTACGAGTTTCTATAGCTTGTCCAATTCATATTTATCATTAAGAAATGAGTGTCCTAAGCGTGAAGAATTATGTATGTGAATGCATATAGTCATGAATATGAATGCGTATAATCTTGAATGCGAATGAGCATAATCATGAATGCGAATGCGTATAACCATGAATGTACTAATGCGTATAATAATGACTGTGCTTATGCATATAACATATACAAGGCAGCATGCAATAATATGCATATAGAGTTGTATGTGAATGAATTTATGATGACACGTATGTATGTATAGTAAAATATGAAGTTACATAAGTAGCATGGGTTTAAGTAAATGTATATGAATGACCAATACATGCTTTGATATGGAATGATAGTTATAAGCCTAAGATGTTCATACAAGTGGATAGATAGGCATGCCTATAAAGGGTTAGATGACTTGCAGCTGCTAGATGTTTGGCACCGACGGGTGTCTCGATGTTTGGCACCGACGGGTGTCTAGATGTTTGGCATCGACGAATATCTATATGTTTGGTACCATTTGGTATCTAGATGATTCGAGACTCCGGTCTTAATATGCTTGGTACTGTTTAACAGTATCTATATGTACCCGTATCCACTTACGTTATGAGTCAGGCTATTAATTGTTGCTATATGTATATGAGATGTTATATGTAAATGAATTACAGGAAATGCTAATAGAAGTACATGACTATTGTACCAGAGATGCTTATATGAGTTTACAAGAGCACAGGAAAAGCTAGTAGTTGTACATGAATATGCTTAAAGTATGCTTTTACGCTTATATGTAAATAAATGGACATGAAATGCAATGACATGATATTATATGTTATATGAGCTGATAGTTGAAGTTAGAAGAGTATGCATATGATATAAGTACATGAGAAATTATAGAAATATTGTAAAGTATATTGATCATATGGTTAGCATGAACAAGTATACTAGATGTTTATTTCTTTTATATGCTTATACATGATTGGCATATCGACTATTGATATGCTTTGATGATTATGCTTGTGATTTCGTTAGAAGTCTTTTATATGTGATATCCCCACTAAGCGTTATTGCTTAGCATGGGTGTTTGTCCCGTGTAGGTTTACATGTTCGGAGGGTTGTACATCTGCAAGGTCATGGCCACTAGGAGTATAAGTTGAAGTCTTTTTGTATATGGCATAGCTTTTTGTATACATGATATAGAAGTTTTGTATAGCTTGGCATATGTAAATGTAAAGCAATTTTGTATAAGATATGTAAACGAAATCTAAGTGTAAAAAGAATGTTTTGTAATGTATAAAGAATAGTATATGTTGAGATGTACATGATTATAAAGTTTTATTTAAGATATGTCAATAGCTTGTATTTAAAAGGTATTCCGATACGTGTGTTTGTATGTTTTCTATTTCACTTCAGCATGACTGTTTGTATGTGTATGAGTGCGTAGCGACTCCGATATCCTCCCAAGGGGTATTGGGGTGCTACACTAAATGCTCCCCTTTTTCCTCGATGGCTCTATCTTTAAGGGATTCCCAATCTTTTAATCCCTTCAACTTGAATGCCTCCTTCAAATATGGGCTGGCATTTCTGATAAACAACCTAATTTAATCTATAGTATTGGGCTTTTGCTTTATTTCTATGACCCTGTGTCTCTAATTGGTGAGGTACTCATGAAAAAATTCTTTTAGCTTCTGACATAACAGTTCTAAGTCCTTTTGTAACGACCCGATTTGGCCCTATATGTTTTGACTAAATTTTTATCAAATTTTGGCATGTGGCATCGTAGGAGTTTGACAGGTAGCAAGAAGAGAGATGGACACTTGGCAAGAAGATGCAGTTGTGTTGCTTATATTAGTGTGACAAGTGGCATTGTAGGGTGATGACACTTGGCAAGAGACTTATTGGTTTTGTTTTATCTAAATACATGTATTTGTTAAAGAGATATACATGTATTTAATTTGGTAAATGGCATTTATGGGTTTGGTGGACTTGGATGAGGATTGACCATCTGCCTTCCTATCTTTTTCTTTCTTCTTCATTTTGTTTGCTTTAGCCCTCATTCCTTTCTCTTTTTCCTTTGGTTCTGCCGTGACCCTTTTCTTTCTATTTCTTTTCCTTTTCTTCTTTATTTGCTTGGTTCTTTGAGTGAGCCACTTGGATTGGTTTGAAGAGAGTGTAGTAGGGCTTGATTGGGTCTCTTCAGGAGGTAAGTTTGGTTGGTTTTCCGATCTGACCTCCTTTTTCTTTCTATTTTTGATTTAAAGTAAGAAGAAGTTTAATTCAAGTGTTTTCTATATGATTCTGTTGAAGCTGTGGAAAAGAAATTGGATAAAGGGAAGGAGAAGATCGGAAACGAATAGAGAACAGAGATTGAGCTTCATAGAGGTCAGGATCGTGTGTGATTTTAATTTCTGTTCATTTTGATTGCTTGCGGTGTTTTTGTGGTATATGTGTATATATGTTTATGATATATGTGTGTATATATATTTATGAGTATGTGACTTGATCATTTGAGTGTGTGATGATGATAAAGTTTGGTTTTGGCAAATTCTGTTTATTTTGCATGTGACCTCTGTGAAGTGTTTTTATCATCAGTATAGTTTTAGACCTCTAAATTGTATGAATTTTAATTCATTCGAACCATGACTTAAATACCTATAAAAGTTGCAGAAATGACCTTGAGCAAATTCTTGCTTTAAGACCCTAAAAATTGTCCAAAACAGAGGGTTTCTACTTTGGCCAGTTCATTTGAGTAAGTCAGATTGTTTAGATCATATTTGATGTTATAGATGTCCAATTGACCTGAAATGTATTCCATTTGATTCTTAACATCCTAGGGAACAATTTTTAAGAAGAAAGTTTTGCCTAGAAGTGAGGTTTAAATGTTGGTTTAGGCTATAGAAATAGAGTAGTGAAGCAATCCTGAGTTTTCGCTTCTATTTTGCTATTTTTGGTATGTCACAGTCACAACCAAGTGGTTGCCACATTGACCAATGCCCAGACAATATTTTTGGACCTCACGGTCACAACCAAGTGGTTGCCACCGTGACCATCCCCTGCTTTGTATATTTTGAGTGTTTTTCTTCCCGAAATGCACCCGAACTTCATTGCAAGTTCCTATAGCTTGTCCAACTCATTTCTAACCTTATAAAATGAGTATGTGAGTGGTTGTCAATCAAAATTATAGGTAATTAAAGCTATAGCATATGAGTTTAATAATGAAATTAAATGTATACGTGCTTTTTAATTATTGAACATGACATGGCATGTGATATTGATTATTGTATGATTGAATCATAATGTATAAAGTCTATGAGTATGTATAATAGAGTGTGTATTTGATTAATTAGTAATGTAGAGTGCAAGATTCATTGATATTATATTGCTACATGTGAGTATATGCATAGGGTATATGTATGCACATGGTTTGCTCAGTTAATATGTAAATAGTGTATAGTGTTTTGGAATCAACATTAGAATACATGCAATGTATATGATTCAGTTTGTAGAGTCTTTATGTTAAGCCTGAATGGTCATAGTAGTGGATAGATAAGCATACTTATAAAGGGATATCAAGTGCAGCTGCCCAATTCGGCCCCGTTTGGGCCAAGCGGCCGACCTCCGAGATGGTCATTTTAATAAGATAGAGAGAATGTTTTGAGACTTCTGTCTTCTGTTCTGAGACTTCTGTTTTCTATTTTGAAATGTACCCATATCCACAATTAATGAGAATTCAGGCTACTTTATGTTTTGTCGTGTTTTTCATGCTACTGTATGGTCTGTAGTGTACAAGAAATGTAGTAGAGATTTGCATATGTATAGAGATTCATATAGATATACGTGAATATAACATGACATGATATCAATATTATTTTGCCATATTGCTTGGATATTTGCATATGGAATTGATTAGAGTGAATGTTATATGTTATAAGGTTGTGTATATGGTTATTTGTAAATGACATGACTATTGATATGCATGTGATATAATTGTGACTTCGTTCGAAGTCTTTTGCTTCTGTTTATCCCCACTAAGCATTATCGCTTAGTACGGGTGTTTTTCCCATGTAGGTTTTCAGGATTGGATCAGTGGGTGCACATTTGCAGGTCAAGGCCACTAGGAGCTTTTATATAAATCCTTTTTGTGTTAGATAGAGTTTTTGGATGTTTTAAGTAACATCATTATGTATATCAGAAGTATAGGATCGACATGTAAATGTTAACTGTTTTGTACATGTACAGAAAATGATAATGTATTAAGTATAAAGCTTTTGTAATATTATATGTATGATATAAGAGCAGTTTGTTTGGCCCAAGTTATTCTAATTATTTTATTGATATCGCTTCCACCTTTGTGTATGTGTGTGCTTGGCTTGTGGTCCCCCGATATTCCTTTCCGGGGGTATTGAGGCGTTACACCTTTAGGGTGACCTCCATTCTGGTACTACAGTCGTATTGTGCTAGGAACTCGTCTGTCAACGAGTCCTAATCTTCTTTAATTCTTAGATCCAATCCATGGTACCAGTCTATCATAGGTCCTATGAGGCTGAGGCAAAAATACTCTATTTTCTGCTTCCTTATCAAAGTGATTCCTTTCATCACTAACGAGTACTGGTTTTTGTGTGCCGCTGGGTCTGAAGTGCCGTCAAACTTCAGAATGTCGGGCATTTTAAAGTTCTGGGGGATTAAATCCTCACCATCCAACTCTTTCTCCTCTGGGTTCATTCCCTTTCCCATATTCAGCATACGGGTCATTGCCTCAAATTTCTCTTCCATTTTCCTCCACATTAGCTCTTCTGTCTGAGGTACCTTGCCTTTCCCCACTTTTAATTCCTCATATTCTTCCTCTACAAAGTCAGTTTTAAGCCTAAGAGCTCCACCTCTTCTTTGTCCTACAAGTGTCATAGCTCTAGGGTCAATAGCTGGTAGACGTATCACTTCTGGAGGATCTTCCCTAATTTGCTATCGTTCTCCTTGTCCTACAAGGGGAGCCCATTATTATTATTCAACGGGCGGTGTTATTGTAGCTGTGAGGTTTCCCATCATTATCATCATCTGAGCTTTAAACTCTTCAAACCTCCTTTTCATTTCTTGTGACCTTCTATTCACCTCATCGGCAATAAGAGCAGGGGTTGGATCAGATTCTCTTGGTGCATTAGCCATGCTAGCTTCTGTTGAAAACTCCGAAGAGAATGTCTCACTACTTTTCAAGAGTGGCTTTGAACCCCAATCAGTTATTCTTTTCGGTAATTCAAAAAATGGATTCCTGATTAACCACCCACCAGGACCCCAAAACCACCTAAGCAAAAGGTCTATGATGGCTAAAAAAAATAAAAAAAGTTAGAATGATGCATGGGAAAAAAACTATGCATAGGATGATATGTACACGTGGAAATGATATGCACAGAATAGGATGTACACACATGAAGAAAATTAAATTTTTTATTATTTTTTCTATTTTTTTTACATGCATGAATGACACGTAATGTATGAGCATGCTGTGCAACATCCACAACCACATGCAAACAAATAAATGCTTTCAACCTTATTGCTCCCATACAGGAGGTCGTGCGGTCTTTTTCTTCGGTGGGCTTGATTCATGGGTTAACGGGGAACCTAATGGATGCATATGGTGCACGGTGGAAAATCGACAGCATAACATCTCTTAATTTAAAGCACATACATATGATTTTTGGCCATTATGTATTTGAGCACTTCAATCAAATTAAGATAGGCTCACCGGGGCATGAAAATCTTTGATGAATGTCCATTTAATTTAGTTGATTTTACTCAATATATATTGGCCCACATAGCAAGCACATTATTAAGGTACATGTCACATAGTGGAAGTTTATATTGCCATTACATGAGCTTTAATCAAAGGTGATGATACTTTAGGTTACTCAAGCATGATTCCTACCAACGGGTCTAACTCATCGCGAGCATAATGACTGGTTGGATCATCATTTGACATACCTGATGGTACATACCTGATGGTACAAGGCTTGGGCTGGTGATTATCTTTAACACTTCCCTATATTGAGTGAACATAGGGTCATGCTTCGAGAATGCACCGGGCCTAAGTGGGGACCATTTAGCATAGATCTAAGGCTCTAGTATGGATGCAATGCGTTTCTTTGAAAAGAGATAGAATTTTTAATTTTAAAATCTCAATTATATTTTATTAACCAAGACACTTTCAAAGCAAAGTCTCAAAATTCCCAGTGGAGTCGCCACTGTAACGTGCGTCGAACCCGCGTCGATTCCCAGAAGGCCCGCTTTTAGGGTCCAAGAGGGTTTGCGTCTAGAACTTGGGTAACATGAGATATTTTGGAATCCCTACCCAATAGATCATTCATCTAATCCCATGAAACCTTTAGGTATCTTTGAGATATTTTGGAGTTGCCACCCAATTTACACAAATTAGGAAAGTTCATCTAATCTCGGGGGTCTAAACAAGAGAGTAGTTCGAGACTTTACTCTTATTAATGCCTTGATTAAATTATAAATGAATTTTTAACAAATTCACATGGTTATAGATTAAAATCTAAAGCACACATCAAGTATCGAGGAAAGCGATAAATAAAATAATTAACATACAAAATAAATTACAAAATGAAATTGGGACAAAAATACAATCTCCCAAAAATAGAAAATTAAATAAGCAAAACCAATTGAATAAATATCATGCATAAATCGGGGCATTTATTCAAAATAAGAATATTGGTTCCTTTATGTTCACTTAAAAATCAAAGAGTTACTTTTAGGCATTATTGAGAAAAACTAAAATGAGTGATCCCATTTTATGAAAAACTAACTCTCCTTTTGTAAGTGAAATTTTATTGGCTAAAATTAGGAGATTGTTCCCATTTTATTATAAAATACCCAATTTATTACTATAAATATTTTTGTGATTTTCTTTCGATGTTACGTGCATAAAATAAAATAAAGTTATTACATATTACATGACAAATAAAAGCCAAAATAAAGAAAAATAATAAAAAATAATGAAAATAATAAATCAAGCCAAATGAATCTCCTGGATCTCATTCTTTGATCGCGAGAGTGCTAAAACAAGGAAAAAATTAAATATTAGAACCAAAACAAATACAAATAAAACTAATGTTAGTAATTAAATCAAAAATCAATTAAAACACATAAAATAAATAAAATGAATTAAAATAAATAAATTAAAATAAAACTAATGCAAGGGGCGAGCAGTCTGCGCGCGCACCGGCGGCCGAAAACGCCCGATTGTTTTTTCTAAAAGGACAAATTTGACACGAACGCCATCACTTCCAACCCTTTTTTTATATATTTTTATTTTTTTATTATTATTTTTGCAATTTCGACAAGAAACCCATCACTTCTAACCTTCTTACCTATAAACAAGCATTAATTTCATCACTGGATAACCCTAATCTGGGTTGTCTCGGGATCCGGTGTCTATAGTATCTCTATACCAATTGTGTCTTTACATAACTATTGGATCATTGGGTTACCAACTCTTGATATATGCACATTATATATGCATTCCCCAATCTTGCCTCTAGGTCTATTAGCCTTGACTTTGGTTAACAAGCTAATGGGCTAGCTAAGAAGGCTCATTAATTAGATTTGAACATATTCAATATAATGTGGGCTTGACTTTGGTCAACAACCCACACTATAAAGAACTTTGTTTCCAATTAATGGAAGGCTAATTTATCTTATTATTATTTTGAGAAATTTTATTAATTGATCTCATCGTACATGGTTGGCATATATTGGTATGCCTCCTATATCTATCGAATAAATAAAAAGCATACAAATATGGCTTAATTATGGACTTTACTACATTGACCTTCCTGAGCCAAAAGGAGATTAAAAGATCTAACTTAGGTAGTATGCATAATCAAACAAAGAAGAAATATTACAAAATCTTCAATCTTCTTTTAGCCCCCTTCTTGCTCCATTGCTTGTGATCTTATTTTATTATTCTGATTTAATTCTATGTAATCTAATTACATATTACAATTAGAAAAATATACAAAGAAAAATAATTTGTAAGGCCCCAATCTATGCCCTAGTAGTTCATGGCATGGCTAGAGTATAAAGGTGGCCTAAAGGGCATTAATTAGTAAAGATAGTTAATTGTGCAAGGTTAGAATTGGAATTAAATTAATTGGCTAAAGATAGTTTGGTAATTGGTTATTGAAGGATTAAATTTGTAATGCCCCAATGCCCCTTGGGAGGACAAAGGAGTGCTACACAACACTAAATCTATCGCAAATTAAAATTATCTTTGACATTAACTAATTAGAGTTTACATCTTTTAAGTACAAAATTACAAGTTTCATTTACATATACTTGTCATACAAAAATAGGAACAATTCTATACAATATAACCAAAAGAACCTAGCTAGAAGACTTTAAAACTCCTTCTAGTGGCCAGCAGATGTTCCCTCAAAAACTCGGGCTCCAAGCTAGAAACCTGCATGGGAGACAAACATCTGTGCTGAGCTATGGCTCAGTGGGGATATAAACATACAATAGTCTACTATATAATAAGTGAATTTAATATACAATATGGCAACACTAGTCATAATTAAATGATAGGCCAAAAACTCCATATACCAAGCTTGCAACAATAAATCACTGACCTTCAAGGTTTCCAAAACTACCACTATATCATGGAAATCACAACATGTAACACAATACAATAATTAGTCAATGCAATAATAATCTTAGTATAGCCTGAACCAATACAATAGTAGATAACAAGTACACTGGATACTGCTCGGGTATCAATCACTAATTACTAGAAAATCAACAATATTTACACTAGAGATATGTAAATCTCAAATCACTAGATACCGATTAGGTACCTACACTAGCAGCTGCGAACACTAACCCTTATAAGCATGCTTATCTATCCACGACTTGATTATAGGATATAAATTCATTCACTTAATGTTCGCATGCATAATGCATTTATCATCACTATATGCATAGTCATTCATAGGCAAAATAACATAATTCATAAGAAATAAAGCAAATAACTTGCATTCAGAAATCCTAGAAATGTCACGCTCGCGACCCTTGTCATGCTGGTGACAGAGCAAGGATATCTCTTCTGTAGAGCTCGCGCACGCGACAGAACACCACAAGCACTTCTGTTGCGCTCGCGATATCCCTCGCGCTCGCAACAGAACTCGATCCAATAATATTCATCCTATGGAGTACCCTTATCGCTCTCGCGATAGAACACAAATCTTAACTCAAAGTCTCAACTTCACTTAACTCTTTCAGCCGTTATACCTACTACTCAATTTACATGCACTCTAAGCTAATCATCAACACAATTCATACCATCCACACATACTTACAGCTAGTTAACGCACACATACCTCATAATTATGCATATAACTGGTATATCTAGAATCATAACTATGTATTTACACACCATCATGCAAACAACCAACCATAGTATACTTTAATTGATAAAAAGACTTTATCAAATCAACATGCTACTCCAATTACAGCCCAGCAATTAGAAGAGTTGTTGAACCCTTCAAACCCATGTTTTCCCCAAACAAATCACACATGCAAATATATATACAGTTACAAATAGAATCCCAAATCTCTTAGAAGCACTCCTTCAACTTTACAATCAAGTAGCTTTCTCTTTTCCCTTTGCTCTTCTACTTGATTCTCCAACTTACAAATCAACACATACATACATTCAAAACAGAATTAAGACTATAAACTGAAATCCGAATTAAAAGGAAGAGGAATGCTTGACTCAAGCTTACCTTTCTAACTTATCACTCGATTACTCTAATCAATACAACTCAAGTATTAGCAAACAAATGAAGAAGATGAAGAGAGCAAGAAAGGAATAAAGAAGGATGGGAAGCAACAAGAAGGAAAGTAGAAATGAAAAGTAGAGAGAAGGATCCGACCAATGCATGCAAAGATGGAGAAAAATCTACCTCCACTACTCTATTTATTGTATGATCAATCCTAGGTGTCTTAAGGCAAACTTGACACATAGACACCCACATGGACAACTAGACACTTGTAATCCACTATAGCTTTCTTAATCTTAATCCAATTTTGTTAGTCTTGATTAATCCTCACTTATCACTAATCATGCAAAATTACTAATTAGTCACTAAACTATTTTATTTCATGCAATTAAGTCCCTAATTTTTCAATTACAAATTAGTCCAATTACTATAAACCCCTAAATTAAACTCACTTAATTACTCTAATCATTCTCAATACTTCTAGGGTCAATTTCGGGCTGTAACAAAATTGAATGAAATAATTAATGCTATATATATCAATGTATAAATTAGAAATAAACATAGGCTAAATGGATGATTTAATATAAGGATAGGGATTGAGAATGGAAATTTGAGAAAGGTCCAATGAGATAAAGACAGTTAACCATCTCTAGAAAAATATAGAGAAATTCCTCAAATTGTAAATTGGTCACTGTGTTCGGCCAATTGAAACTAGAAAACATAGCCATCGTTTCTCCCCAACTACCCTGAAATTTCTCTCAATTCTTACTCTCTTTAATCAAGTGAAATCCAAGGAAGAATTACTCTAAGTTTACTGTCATTATATATATCAATGTATAAATTAGAAATAAACATAGGCTAAATGGATGATTTAATATAAGGATAGGGATTAAGAATGGAAATTTGAGAAAGGTCCAATGAGATGAAGACAGTTAACCATCTCTAGAAAAATATAGAGAAATTCCTCAAACTGTAAATTGGTCACTGTGTTCGGCCAATTTAGACTAGAAAACATAGACATCGTTTCTCCCCAACTACCCTGAAATTTCTCTCAATTCTTACTCTCTTTAATCAAGTGAAATCCAAGGAAGAATTACTCTAAGTTTACTGTCATTTTCAAGTAATTGTGGTAAAATCATAATTGAGCTTTTTTTTTTTACTTTATCTTCATCTATTATTCATACAATTAAGAAATTATAGTTTTTTGAATGTTAATGTGAGTTTATACTTTGAATTCAGTAAGTGATGCTGAGGAAACTAATGTAAAGAAGGGAGATAAAGAAGGAAGGCAGAATTAAGGATTGAAGAAGACAATTAAAATTTGGGATCATAATCTTTTCTTCATCTATGTTACTGCTTGCTAAGTTTATTTTGATGTAAGATTGATTGTAAATGGGTTTTAAATGCTGGTTTTGAGCTTATGGATGGTAGGAGTGTGTGTGTTTGCATGTGGGAGTTGGTTGAGTAGCATACTCTGTTTTGGTTACCAATGACCTTGTAACCTTGTACAGGCCATAAGTTGGCCTACAGACCTCTAAATTGGATGATTCTAATTGAAGATGAAACCTAAGATCCATATCTATGAATGTTTAGAAGAGGTCGAAACTTGAATCTTGTTTTAAGATACCTGAATTTACAATTAAAAGTGGAGTATTGAATTTGTTCTTATATAAGGAGCTATTTTTGTTATTTAGGCTATATTTAGAGTTTTAATGCTTCAAATGAGATCAAATTAGTGTCAATAGTAAGTTAAGATGTTAAGGATTATTTGTTATAAGGGAGTTTGGTTTAAAAATATAGTTTAGGTCTAAAAATACAGGTAAAGTTGATGTTAGTAATCTGCCATGTGCAGAGGGCATCAATTCAGGTTTACACAGTGGTCAAAAAAGTCTATCCGCCGTGTAAACGGCTACTAGAATGTTTAAATTTGCCTAAATTTCGCTTTACATAGCAGTTAAGAAAGTCTGCCCGCCGTGTAGCCATGTCTACCTGCCGTGTAATTGCATTCTATAATTTGATTTTTATGTGCCATTTGGTTTATGCGGCTGCTAGGAATTCCTGACCGTCGTGTGATTTTTAATGAACAGAGTTTTAAAAAGTGAAATTATTGAGCAAATGAATTCCGATTTGTATTAAAATGACAACGAAACTTACCTAACATCATTAAATGCAATGTTTTTAGAAGCGGATCGGACATCAACTCAATCTGCCAATCGAGTCATGAGTCAACTGGTAGGACCGGGTTGATTCGGAATTTTTATTTTTTTAATATAATTATTTATAAAAAAAATTAAAATATGGTATATAAAAAGCACATTCGAACAAACTATTAATTATCAGATATCAATTTATTAATCTTTCTTCATTTATTTTACTACTTTTTTAGCAATAATAGTAAAAGATTAAACATTATAGTTGGATTTCTCTATTAAATATTTGGATTTATAAGAAAAATGCTTTTTTGAATTTATAAATTTATAAATTTTAATTTCAATTGTAAAATTTGTTTTTATGAAGTTACCTAAATATATTATTTTTATAATTATCATGTTCATTTTCATTTCCTTATTAATATTTTATTACATTTAAATTATGTAGTTATTCAATATCTAAAAATATAAAATAAAAATAAAGTGAAAACAATTTCACATAATTTTCGATTTTATCAAGTCTAATATTAATATGAATTGATTTTTTCATCAAATATAAATTTTTGACTGAATAATATCCAACAGCTATTAATCCGAATTATAAAAATATGTTTTATAAAAATATATTTTAGGGGGTTTCTGATTCAATCCGGTTTTTTCGGTCCAATCCAGTTTTTTCTGTTCAAACCGAGTTTTTGCATATTCCGATTTTCATGTTGGATCAAACCGATTTTCTTACCGATTTGTCGTTGAATCGGTTCGATCGGTCGAGTCAACCTGATTTTTAAAATATTGATCAGAAGTTAAAGATCATGAGTCAATTGAGGCATAGAAATATCGTGCAACTTAGAGTTGGTGCCACCAAACAAAGTAACTCTTGCTTGTATAAAGTAACCGTTCATGCCCAACGGGCAGCCTAGATTCCCATCTTTTAAACAAAATCAATTAAAAAACCATAAAATTAAAGTTGTACGAATTAGGAACATATACACTATTGCATGTCTAATCCAATATATATAATGGAACAAATAATCCAATCCATGGGTGGTAGTCCTATCAAATTTTTATCCTATCCATATATGACTCTTACCCACATCCAACTTGATTCATAGATAATTTATACTTTATCCGTTCCATGTGATCCAAAAAAATTAGATCGAGTTAAGGTCAACTCATTTTGACCTAAACGAGTCAGTCACGGATTAACCCTTTGACCCGCCAAAAGAAATAAAACACTTTAAGCAGTAGCATTTGAGTTTCTATGGAAATTTTACTGGCCTCTCAAGAACTTACTCCACAATTTCCAGTAACCAATTTATATTGATTTTTATATATATATATTCATATATATATTTTTCTACCAACGCCAATATCATAAATTCTTATTTTATACTCCCTCCGTCCCACTTTAAAAGGCCATTATCCCTTTTTTATTTGTCCCATTCCAAATGACCTTTTCGCAATTTAAGAAAAAAATTTACATGTTTAACCCTATTTATTATATAATTTATTAAATATATATCACTTACTTTTTCTTTTCCCAATATAATAAATAAGGACATTCTTGTCACTTTATATTTTTTTTTTATGAAATTGATGTATTTCAATAATTTTCTTAATACCCGTGAAAAAGGGATAATGGCCTTTTAAAGTGGGACGGAGGGAGTATATATTTTTATTTAAGTCAACAATATAAAGCAATACAAAAATAAATTTTAATTATTTTGTGAATTAATGCATTTTATCATGCAAAGCTACCATTAAATTTTGTTAGAAATTGCTTCATTTGTTAATAAATCTTCATTTTGTCTAATGTGTATTAATTTTTACTTACTGAACTGGGGTATTTTTTTAAATAATGTTTTTTTTAAAAAAATATTTTGAAAAATGGTGCTTGTCAGAAAGTATTTAGAAAAGTAGGATTTTTTACGAAAACACAACAACTATTCACGTTTTCAGAGTGTGAGACCCACTGAGAGAAGAAATCTGTCGTGTCTGAAAATACAGTAGACTGCTGCATTTTTAGATGAATATATTTAATATAATGAGAATATATTATGTATATTAATTGTGGTATAGTGGTATAAATACAATTTACCTTTACGATGTCAAGGGTTTGAACTACACAAATTGCAATTAAAAATTTTTTTGCCCTTTTTATAAATATATCAAAACATATATATGGAATATAAATTTCAATTATAGGCTTGTATTTAAGTGGAAAAAATGCAATCCAAATTGTTCTATTTCCCAACATGTCGTGGTTCAAATCTTAATACCCACTTTTCCAATTTTTTTGTTTTTTCATTATTTTTTTTCATTATTATATAAAATTAATTTTTTATATATAAAATCAACTTAATTAAAACTTTCTTTCTATCAATTTAATAAAAAAAAGGTTAATTTTATACAATGAAAAATAATAAAAAATAAAAACAATGAAAAAATAAAAATCATTTTTTATACAGTCAAGTTAATATTATTTTTTGCTTTTTATTTTTTCCATTTTTTTTTCTTTTTGAAAAATGTCCCTTGACCGTATAAAATTAACTTTTATTTTTTCATAGAGAATAATATTACTATATAATAATTATAAGCATTAAGTTCATATATTGGAAGCTTACAATATATAATATTCAAAATATAAATTTGTGAACTCTGTTTAAAATATTATGTTATTTGAAATTAATCAAATACTATTCAAACCTGTTAAATAATTATATATTCACAAAGCATGAGTATTAATTTATTTTTTTAAATCAAATTATGGTATTAATTTTATGAACAAAGTTGATCGAATAATAGAATAATGAATAAGAACGGTAATTTATTCAAATAATATTTTTTCTCACGTAATTATAATTAACATTTTTTTAATTAAATTGATTTTTCATTGATCGATGAAAAACAATAAAAAGAAAATTTTAATTAAGTTGATTTTATATATAAAAATTTAATTCTATAGAGTAACGCAAAAAAGAAAAACAAAAAAAAACAAAAAAATAATTGAAAAAGTATGTGCTAAGATTTGAACCCACGAGATAATAGGAAATAAAACAATTTGAATTGCATTTGTGCCACTTGGATACAAGCCTGTAATTGAAATTCATATTCCATATATATTTTTTGATATATTTATAAAAAGGGCAAAAAAAAATTTAATTGCAGTTTGTGTGATTCGAACCCTTAACATCGTAAAGATAAATTGCATTTATACCATTGTGCCACAATTAATTTACACAATATATTATCATTATATTATATATATTCATCTGAAAATGCAGCAGACTGTTGCGTTTTCAGACACGGCAGATTTCTTCTCCTAGTGGATCCTGCACTCTGAAAACGCAAATAGTTGTTGCGTTTTCGTAAAAAAAACTCCACTTTTCTAAATAATTTCTGACAAGTACCATTTTTCAAAATATTTTAAAAAATATATTATTTAAAAAAATACCCCGAACAGTTGGTTTTTTGTTTAAGGGCAGCAAGTATTATTATAATGAGTAATTGTCATTTATTTGGCCAAAAAAAGATATTCATTTTGTGTAATGTTTATTAATCTTCATTTATTGAGCAATAGGTATTATTATCATTAAAAAAACAAACAGATTAAATGGTGAACCGAACAGTTTGGATCAATCCGCAATCCATCTAACTCGTATGTGTTCCGATCTGATTCGTATTCAATCCGATATGACCCATTTGCTCGGTCTAATGGGTGCCATCTTTTTTTTTTTAAATAAGAAGATGTGGCATCTAAATTTAATGTTTGGAAGAGAGAGGAAAAGGGTGAAACTTTTTTTTTATTTCCATTTGGATTTCGCATCTGATATTCCTTCCATTTTCCCTTCATTTTCTCACCCTTATATTTCTTTTTTTTTTTAATTTAAAAGTTATTGTATGACAATATTTTAAATGGAAAAATGATTAGCTCCGAATTCGAGTCCTACATTGGAACATCACAATCACTATAGCAAAGAACTAAGCAATACAAAATTAAGAGTCCAACAACTTTTGAAAGATTCAACTCATCACATACACATAAATGAAAGAAATAGGGAAAAGAAAAGGAAAGAACATACATGGTGTTCATAAAAAAATTAAAAGTGATAGTATGTAAAGAGAAAAAAACCTTTCTTCTTCCACAAATTGCCTGATGCAACTTCCTTAAGTTTTGATTCCTACCAGAACAAGACATCTGCCGATTCAATGGAGATTTTAATGGACAACTTTCTGAAAAAAACTAGGAGTTGTAGTGGGGTTAAGTATAGGAGCTTTAGAGATCTTCATTGTTTTACTAGGTTTGTGGTTTTGGAAAAAGAACAGAGAAGATGAAGAAGATCATGGAGTCTTGAATACACCCCTAAATATAGCAAAGAGTGATGATGATGTTCACTTAGATAAATCCATGGAGGATGGAGTTGACTTGAATAGATCCACGGTTAATTACGGAGTTGACTTATATAAATCCATGGAGGATGATGGAGTTTACTTGGATAAATCCATGGAAGATGATCTTATAAAGGCTACCGGTGCTCGGAAGTTCTCATTCGAGGATTTGATTAGTGCAACAAATAACTTCTCGAAGTAAGAGAAACTTGGGGAGGGAGGAATGGGTGCAGTTTATAACAATGTTTTCATAAGCGGATCGAACATCGGCTTGACCTACCCACTGAGTCATAAATTAACTGATTGGACCGAGTTAATTCGGAGTTTTTATTTTTTAAAAATATAATTGTTTATAAAAAATTAAAAATATGATATATAAAAAACACTTTCAAACAACCTATTAATTATCAAATATTAATACATTAATCTTTCTTCATTTATTTTACTACCTTTTAGCAATAATAGTAAAAGATTAAATACTATAGTTGAATTTTTCAGTTAAATATTTGAATTTATAAGGAAAATACATTTTTGAATTTTTGAATTTATTAATTTTAATTTCAATTGTAAAATTTATTTTTATGACGTTACCTAAAGATATTATTTTTATAATTATCACGTTCATCTTCATTAACTTCTTAATATTTCATCACATTTAAATTATGTAGTTATTCAATATCTAAAAATATAAAATAAAAATATAGTGAAAACAATTTTACATAATTTTCAATTTTATCAAGTCTAATATTAATATGAATTGATTTTATCATCAAATATAAATATTTGATTGAACACTATTCAATAGTTATTAACCCGAATTATAAAAATATATTTTAGGAGTTTCCCGTTCAACCCGATTTTTTCGGTCCAACTCGATTTTTTTGTCCAACCCGATTTTTTCCTATTCAAGCCGAGTTTTTGCATATTCCAGCTTTCACGTTGGATCAAACCAATTTTTTTACCGACTTATTGTTGAACCGATTCGACCGACCGAGTGAACCCGATTTTAAAAACATTTGTTAAATGATAGGAAATTAATTGAGAGACCTAGGTTACATGAATTTACCTGGATTAACAAGATGAATACAAAGAAGTGTGTTAGATTTCTATATGAAAATGCTATATTGATAAATTGTGCAAATTTAATGCATATTGTACGAACATAATAAATAAATGTGAGTATAATATGAATGCTATTGTTTGATATAATTAATATGAAATGTATATGTGTTTAACAATCTGCCTATGATTGAGATAGGGACTACCGATACTACAACCCACCATTGGCGCCGTTTGCGTCATTATTTGAGACTGTGTCTCTCTTATCGTATTGTACCTTCAGGTACCTATTGTACTGTTCTGTAACTGTTTCCTACGGCTTATTCACTTGTAGCTATGGGTACCTACCGTTATTTCCCGTTATCCACTCTTCTGTGGAAAGCAGGCATATTTGATATTAATATGCATGATATGTGAAATGAATTGAAAATGTTACATGAAGGGAAAATATATAAGAATTGAGGTAATAATAGAATTGGTACCTACCTCTTATAGTGCGTAAAACTCGTTGTGAAAGCGACACAAGGATCCCTTTCTTATTGGTCACCGGTCTAGCTTTTACGTACATGCGGGATAAGAGCAGCTAAATTACAATCTAAAAGCCCCTGAAATATTAAGACAGAAAACTTGTGAGTGGGAAAGAGCAACCTTGCGGCGTATAAGTTTTCTCATTACCAAATCCTTAGATCTCCTACCTATTTATAGAGATCCTAAAGGCTAGAGGCTTATCCCTAGTATAACTCAGAATCCCTTCTAAGATAGGATTTGGTAATCCTAATCAGATTGAATTACCCAATTCAATATGAATTGGAACTTAATCCATAATAGAGTCATGCACGCATCCCAACTCTATCATCTCCCACTCTCACATGATGGAACATATTTCATCTTTAATCTCCAGTTATATAGGCTAATAGATTGTGTGACTAGCATACCTTGAGAGCACTAATGCTATACACCTGTTAGGGATAATAGCTTCTTGAAAAAGAGAGATCGTCCTATTCCACGTATGCCTGACCCTAGACGACCTTCTCATAATCACTGTTTTTACTCATGATCTCATAAAATATCTTTCGTGTTCACTATTATGTTTCTACTTATAGAAACGATAATAGACATGTCGGTGAACCACGGACTCTTATGAATGTGATCAAAAGGTTATCTTCCCCTCTTACTATATGTCATCTATCATGGTTCAACTCGCTTTTCTAGTTAGATCCATCAGGCCTAAATTTTTCCCCGATCTCTTGGGGACTAACTAAGCTAGCCACATTGAACTATATTTCAGGGATAAGTTAAGGGTTCTAAAGTTCGAAATATAAATAGGGTCTCATAATAGGGAAAGTTGAGATCATTAATATTAAATTCCCATCCCTTTGGTCACTTAAGCACACACAGTATAAAACATGTATTATGGTGTTCTTTCCTTCCCTTAAAGGAGCGCATGTCTCACAGTTTAAGAATGTGTATATAAAATACCATACAGAAGCATAAGGTTGCAATGCACCGAAGCACTCAACTTTAGTCCGCTTACTTAAGGACTACTTCTGGATTTTAAGACAGAACATGATAGTTACATATAACTTACTATCTAATTCCATACGATCCTTATTTGGATCTCAATCCAAAAGCATACAACCTTATGTATGACTTTATCTCACACCTTAACAAGACTAATCTTATAACTTCTGCAAGTCGATACTTTTATTTTTAACAGGCTTTCGAGCATTCTCATGTGTTCAAAAATTGCCTCATGTTAGTCTTTGCCAACTCATTGACAATACTAACGTGAACACCCTTGTGAGTGGGCTACTTCTCTGTCTGACAGGCTCAAACTCAAATAAATAATAGTAAGTGTTTACACATTAAACATTTACACTTATGTGTTGCTAACAATGAACTTTATTATTATTCATAAATAATAATGTTAAGGGATTACAAAATATAAAAATAGTACACATCTAATTCTACATAAACCCTGAAATCAGATGTGTCTCTCAAACACATCTTTCGTTACAGGTTTAGTCAACAGATCTGCAATCATCTCATACGTAGATATGTACTGTAAGTTCACAACTCCCTGTGCAATAACATCTCTTATATAATGATACTTAATGTCGATATGCTTAGTCCTACTATGAAATTTTGGATCTTTCGTGTAAGCTATCGACGATTGACTGTCACTATAGACTGTCACTTGTTCCTCTGAGGTAGTTACTCTTAAATGGTCCATCAACCATTTCAGCCAAACTGCCTCTTGTACTACAGCTGCGGAAGCTATAAATTCAGCTTCTATTGTTGATAAGGCTACACAGGTTTGTTTCTTGCTACTCCATGAGATGGCACCCTTGCCAAGCAAGAATATAAACCTGAAGTGGATTTCCTCTTATCTCTGGCCGAATCAGCATCAGTGTATCCTCTCAATTGCAGATCCTTGCCTTGATAACAGAGAGAATAATCTGCTGTACCTTTGAGGTATTTAAGTATCTTCTTAACTGCTTTTCAATGTGCTTCACCTGGGTTAGATTGATATCTACTTGCCATGCCCACTGCATAGCAAATATCAGGTCTTGTACACAATATGAATACATAAGACTACCCATGGCACTAGCATATGGAACGTTTCTCATATGTTCCACTTCTTTTGGCGTCTTTGGACACATCTTTTTGCTAAGAAATCGATTCTTGGCAATGGGTTAGTCTACGAGTTTGCAGTTCTATATATTGAATCGTTCAAGGACTTTGTTGATATATGTCTCTTGAGAAAGAGATAACAACCTTCTCGAACGATCTCTTGAAATCTTAACTCCAAGAATGTAGTCTGCATTACCCATATCTTTCATTTTAAAGTTGGACGATAACCAATCTTTGATTTAATTTACGTACACTTTGTCATTTCTAGTTATTAGTATGTTATCTACATACAATGTTAAAATGACAAAATTATTTTCAGAGCTTTTGTTATAAACACAATGGTCTTCATCAATCATATTGAACCCATTCAGCATGATAGTATCATGAAATCTCAAATACCATTGTCTTGAAGACTGTTTAAGGCCATAGATTGATCTTTTCAATCGACAAACCTTATGTTCGCTGCCTTTTTCTATGAAACCTATAGGTTGTTCCATGTAGATTTTTTCATTCAGTTCTCCATTGAGAAAAGCAGCCTTCACATCCATTTGATATAGCTCTAGGTCTAAACTCGCCACTATAGCAAGAATTAACCTTATAGATGTAAATCTTACAACAGTTGAGAAAATCTACTCATAGTCAATCCCTTCCTGTTGTGTAGCCGAGCTTTATATCTTTCGATACTTCCATCAGCTTTTTATTTCACATTAAGAATCCCTTTATTCCCAATCGATTTGTGTCCTTTCAGTAGATCAACTAGTTCCCAAACACGGTTTGATCTCATGGAAAATATTTCTTCTTCCATTGCGTTAATCCATTTTTCTTTAGCTGGGCATGAGAAGGCCTCTTTAATATTTTTAGGCTCTTCCTCGTCTTGTAGGGTAACCTAAAGGGCTTCGTTCAAGCTTTCGAACTCAAATCGTCGGCGAGAAACACTTATCCTTTTAAACTTATGTAGTTATGAATTTTGATAAACATGTCTCACATATCATCGTAATTCGGGATGCTCCCACTGGGACTATATTCCATACTCCCACTAGAGTCGGGAATGCTCCCACTAAAATCAGGGTCTCGAACATCCGGATCATGTAGAGGAGAAAGTCTTGACCTTCTTCCTCTAACTCCCTCCCACTCGGATGGAGTGACCCTGATGTTTCATCTTCCTGAGTTTCATAGAAAGTGAAATCTTGATTCACTTCGCCTAACTTTGGAAACTCATTTTCCAAGAATATGACGTCTCATGATTCAAATTCAGTCACTGAACCATTCTCTTGCTCACCCATGAAAACGTATCCTTTTAATACTTCAGAATATCTCACAAAGATACTCTTTTTACCACTTAGTCCCAGTTTACCAAATTTACTTGAGGTATCATGGACATAAGCAGCAAAACCCCCAAGTTCGTAAATAGTTTAGGTCAGGCTGTCGACTAATCCACAACTCATAAGGTATGGATGTGACAGATTTTGAGGGCACTCGATTTAGAACATATGTGGCAGTCAATAAAGTATCTCCCCAGTAGGAGATAGGCAAATTTGCCTCTGCCATCATAGATCTAACCATATCAAGGAGAGTCCTATTTTTCCTTTCCGCAATACTGTTTTATTGTGGAGTTATGGGAATGGACAACCGATGTTCAATCCCTTTTTCATCACATAAAGCCTTAAACTCATTTGAAAGATATTCTCGACCTTGGCCAGTTCTTAAAACTTTGATCTTTTTGTCTAATTGATTCTCAACTAAGCTCATAAAAGTTTTGAAGCAACTCAATGCTTATATTTTGTGAGAGTTGAAATAGACATGACCATACCTAGTATAATCATCTATAAATGTGATGAAGTAGTAGGCCCCATGCCTTGGCCTCACATTCATTGGACCACATACGTCAGAATGAATTAATTGTAATGGAAATTCAGCTCTAGTTCCCTTTTCAAACGATTTTCTCACTAGTTTTCCTTTTAGACAATGCTCATACGTAGGCAATTTAACCTCATTTAAATCACCTAGTAAACCAGCTTTGGCTAACTGACTCATTCGATCTTGCCCAATATGGTTTAATCTAGCATGCCATAATTTCACATGATTCTCATTATTATATGAAGTAGAAGATATTAAAGAAAAATTATTTTTATTCATAAAGTCAGGATCAATATCCAAAACAACAAAATTGTTCAAAATAAAACCAAAACCATAATAAACATCATCCAAACGTAAACGCACACTATCATCTTTAAAGTGTAAATCAAAACCAAGTTTCAATAACACAAGAACAAAAACTAAATTCCTACGAATATCTAGAGCATAAAGTACATCATATAGGAGTAGGGTTCGGCCTTTGTGTAACACTAATCTACACATGCCAATCCCTCGACCCAGCACTCTGGTGTCAACAAAGGCATCTCGATCCTTTGCTATATGGTTCGTTGCTCCTGAATCAATTACCCACAAAGGATGAAATTCAGTTAGTAAGATAGAACTAGATACACAAATTTCACTCTCTTGAGTCAGGATAGTGTACCTGATTGGGCACAGTGCAGTCTCTTGCATAGTGTCCTTTCTATTGGTAGTTAAAATATTTCACTTTTGAGATATTTATCTTTTTCTTACCTTTGGACCTCTTAGAATTTTGTTCCTTTTTTTGTCTTTTATTCTTCTTGGCAGGTTCCTTATCCCGACCTTTGAAGTTTTTCCTTTTGTTATAGTTTGAACTCATTCCACCAGAACGGGACTATGCTACATGCACTTCAGTATTGACCTTAATCAATGTCAGTCTGTCCTTTTCTAGCTCCAAGTGGCGAGCGACATCCTCAAATGTATTTACAAAGTCCATATGAGTTAGTTGCATTTTCATATGCTCCCAACTCTTGGATAAGAACGAATGACAGCTTGAACCTGCTGCTCGTCGGTCAACTTATGACCATATTCACTAAGCTTACTCATCATATTCTCCATCTCCCTGATATGTTTCCACATTGTATGATCAGGCTTTTTCTGATAAGTATCGAATTTGATCATCAAAGATCGAAGCTTAGTCAGAGTCACTCCTCCGAACTTCTCCCACAAAGCGATCCACATATCCAATGCATTTTAATGCTTGTGGAATTGCTTAGTTTTATCATCCTTCATAGCACTCAGCAGGATGATACGAGCAGTGCAATTCTTTTTCTTCCATGCCAAATAGACATCTCGATCCCGCCTATGCTGGGCCATATTTCCATCCTTAGGTTCAGCCATAACTGAACTTAAGGTTTCGAGAGCCTCTTGGTCCTCAAGCACATACTGGATCTTCATGCTCTAGATTTCATAATTATCGCCATTCAATTTTAAGTCTTTGTTTAATTAAGCGATAATTAATTTGGAAGAAGAAGCCATTTGTATCCTCTGATTCAAATGGAACAAAGTTGCATGTTATTATAGGAGATTAGGCAATACATGCAATTTACTATACACCTGAAATAATAACCTAATAAAGTCTTCTATTAGACTCAAATTTGAAAAGGTTATTAGAAGTGCCAATTAGCTTCTAAGTTCTAATGTCCAACTTTACAGGTTAAGATTTCATGCATAGTAAATCAGAATTACTGGATTATTAAGTTCTTAAACTTATGAGGGAAATTTTATTGGTTTTTGTCTTATTAAGTCTCTACTCAATAATCATGCAAACATTTTACTCATAAAATATTGCAAGACAATTAACATTTTTTAATAAACACATAAAAAAAAATATTAAATGCCAAAACTAAACTCATTCATTCAACCAATAAATAAATCCAATAATTCTAAAATAAGACACTCATGTCAAATATAATAATAATAATAATAATAATAATAATAATAATAATAATAATAATAATAATAATAATAATAATAATAATAATAATAATAATAATAATAGGAAATATAAATCCTATTTAATAAAAACAAACAAATGTTAATAATAATTGACACTCATGTTAACTATTCTAGAAAATTAGATCTCCTCAAAATCTTCACAGACATTGGGATTGATTCTTTGACCATCTTCATTAATTCATCAAGCAACTCATAAGTTTGCTGATGAAGCCATAGACGTTGCACTCTACGTCCACTTCTTAATTTCATCACAAATAGAATGTTACTCCTCAACACTCCTCTTTTGGCAACTCTAGCCAAAAAATGGATGATAAATTTTCTCTAAACTCTATCTCCTATGTACCAAGTAGTTTCCAATAGCTCCTTAAGTATTGGATGATATTCAAAAGAGTTAATCAACGCTTTGATTAAGTCTCTATCTTCCCTTCCTAGGCTTAAACCTCCTTTGCATTTCTTGCTGCATAGTCAATATATGAGGCATTATAGCATCAATATCATCGGCTCGGATATTCCTCTGCATCCTCATGTTGCTTACTAAACGCACTCTTGCATTTCTTAAAGCAATCCCATGTGGGATCCTAGGATTCATAGGTGTCCTTATCAACATTTCTGAAATACATTACAGAAATTTAAATGGTTAATACACTCATGTATAAGCACATATGATTGAAACATATTTCAATCAATAAATAAGGAAAGAAAATACACAAAAAAATTTCAAAATATTTTAAAAATAGAAAACACATTTTCTATAATTATTATAATATTTATTTTAAAAAAATAAACAAAAATATTTTATGATCATCAGAAAATTTTGAATAAATGACCAATAAATCAGAAATATTTTGAAAAACACATTTGAGAAAAAATGGAGCTGATTTGGAGGTCGCAGCATGCCGCACGCACCTATACGCGCGGAAGAGGGGAGGAAGACGCCTTCACACGCGACACGCGCGCCCTCCAACTTGACCAGCCACGTGTTACAACCACAGTGTGACACATGTTAAATAACTACTGGTCAACCTAGCACCCACATGACACCATTGGTACACGTCATCGCCACGTGGCATGACACATGTCATCCACGTGGCGATGTCTCATTGGAACACGTGTCACATGTGACACGTCATCATCGACACGTGGCACACCTCATTCTGCCACGTGTCGTCCCCTGACTGGGCCACCTGACGCCCACGTGGCGCTCTGGTGACACGTTGGAGCCACATGGCATGACCACAGTCTGCCATATGGCTATCAGCTATTAGACCATATGTTAATAAGCCTCATCATTTACTGATACGTGTTTGCATGTGTGTGGGCCACCGCCCATGCGCACACGCCCAACTTGTGGTGGTGCGTGTAATCCATGTGCCGCTTTTCAAGCTGATTTTGACGTCTGGATTTCGATCGGTGGAGGGGCTTTCAGGGTCTGTCAATCAAATGGTAAGGTCAAAAATAAAAAATTCCGACTTTTAGTTAGCGTTTTGAATATCCAAATTCATTCCCTCAGGTCTAAGTGTGCATATACACAAAATTGAGGCGAAATATATACACATATTTTTCACACAAAAAATAAATTTTTGTTGCGTTTCATGCTTCCTAGATCTACCAATTTTACTCATAAAATTTTAGATCAATTTTAAGCCACATGCTAACACGCAAAAAATGAAGGCTCTGATACCAATGAAGGGAAAATATATAAGAATTGAGGTAATAATAGAATTGGTATCTACCTCTTGTAGTGCGTAAAACACGTTGCGGAAGCGACACAAGGGTCCCTTTCTTATTGGTCATCGGTCTGGCTTTTATCCATGTGCGGAATAAAAGCAGCTAGATCACAATCTAAAAGCCCCTGAAAGATTAAGACATAAAACATGTGAGTGGGAACGAGCAGCCTTGCGGCGTATAAGTTTTCTCGTTACCAAATCCTTAGATCTGCCATCTATTTATAGAGATCCTAAAGGCTAAAGGCTTATCCCTAGTATAACTCAGAATCCTTTCTGAGATAGGATTTGGTAATCCTAATCAGATTAAATTACCCAATTCAAGCTGGATTGTAACTTAATTCATAATAGAGTCATGGGCGCATCCCAACTCTATCATTACAATATGAATTAGATTATTGTATTGTGCTCTCATTGTATATGTTTAAATTTATTAATATTTATATTTTATACTTGATACTGCATTTCATTTGCATGTGTTTGTTGACGACCACTATGAGTGGTCGTCCATATCATTGTTGTTTCTTGCTAAGCAATATGCTTAGCACGGGTATTTCAACCGTGTAGGTATAGAAGAAAATAGCGTTATCAAGGACATTTTGCAGTCAAAGCCAACACACTAATAGAAACGGATATGTAGGTTTTGTAGAATCTTTTTGCATATGTAATATTTTGTTGTAATGAAGACAGCTTAAATATGTATGAGTAAATGATAATATGAAAAATATTTATGTAATAATCCATACGAAAGGTATGGACAGATATGATAACATCTATGTTATGTAGACATGCTATGCAAATGAAAAGAAAATTTTTGGTTAGCACCTTATTTGTTAATATGAATAATAATTTGTATAAATGTTGTTACTACATATATTACTTGAAAATCAGGCTTATAGCTTTTAGCTTTGTGGCACTCCTTATTTGGCTAAGTGAAATTGCTTCTTAGCATATGCTTCACTACGTACAGGTAGGGGGTGTTACATAATTGGTTAGGACACAAAAGTTTTCATAAGCCAAAACATGCAATATGTTCGATCACATTAGGCTGTAGTCCATAACTAACTATCATGCCAAACATACACCCTTATTGCAATTCTAATGCATAAATTTAAAGTCATACATGGAATACTTAACTTGTTTCAACTCTTGAAACTATTTATGAGTTATTGTCTTAGTATGATAGAGTTTAGAAAACTATCAAAATTAGAAAACTATTTCCATTTTGGAAACTATCCATTTTAAGAAAATTTTTTCAAGCATGTGTTCTTGTCTTAATTATCAATCCCGTTGATTTTTAATTGATTATTTAATTAATTAATTATATTAAAATAATTAAAAATAAATTTGGGTCAAAAATTATTGGTGGGCCGAAATTCACACCATAAATTTTAACCATATGTTCAAACATAAACTAGTTTTGTGCATTTGGGCCATTTGGGTTTTGGGAATGGGCCATACGTGTACTAAGCCCATTCCAGCTACTAAAACCCATTAATAATCTTAATTAAGGTCTGTAATTTTAATTTAAATTAGTTCATTGGGCCCACCAAGTCATCTGCTAATTTAAATCAACCTCGCAGATTCAATTGAGCCTATTAATTGATTTTAGCTTACTAATTTCAATCCAATTGAATAGGACCCAAATTAATTAAAAACACATTAATACATCTTATGTACCTTAAAATTAAGACCAAAATTTGTTCTATCTAAGAACTAATCAAGAACACATGAAGAACACAATTTTACTAAACTGTTCAGTACAACTAGTTTTCACGCAAAACTTAACCGATTTCAATTCTGTTTGATCCTATGGTTTAATATCACATATTAAAAATATAAATTTTCATCAAAATAATTTTCACGTGGATCAAAAATGAAATTGATGTAGAACAACCTATCCTCTACGCAGAAGACTATTCTACTGCAGAAAGAAAAATTCTCTACTGCAAAAAATTGATTTTTCCTTTTTTTTTTAATCACACAATTACATAAATTATTATTTCTTAATCTAACATTCATGAACATCAAAATCAAAATTTTAAAAATTTATGAAATAAATAACTTATAAATAGAAAGTTACGCCGCAAAATTAACAAAATATAATTTCATGGCTAAAACCTAGTTCTAATACCATGTTAGATTAATTGGTTACATGCATCACATACATAGCAGAATTTAAAATTTTTAACCAAACTAAATTAGATCTTTCCTATGAAATTATATTGCTAATCTAAACGTTGAAAAATCACCTATAGAGTTTTGTTGATCAGTTGATTTTCTTTTGCATTGGATTGTCATAAACCATAGTGTCTAAACCTTCGAACACCTCCAAATCGTCCACACCAGAGAAAGAAGAAAAATGAACCAAGATGGAGTACAGAGGGGCTACCGAAATCCTAAGGAGACTAGTGATAGGTTTCGGCCAAGATAGGGAGAAAAGGGGAGTTTTGATTTTTCTGTAATTCTATATTATCCTACTTCTGCTTTTATACTCCAAGTCAAAAATAAAATTCGAGTAGGATTAGAACTTTATAAAAGTTGGAATACTAATTATCACTTAACTCTTAATTAATTAATTAAAGTTGTTTAATTAAATCTATTATGGGTTTCCACCATAAGGTTCTATGTAAAAGCCCACAGACTGGGCTTTTCTGTACGGACTTAAATTTAATTACCCAAATGGATTCTAAATCCACCCAAATTAAATGTATAAGGTCCATAACACTTATGGATCATATTTAATTTAATTTTACCTAAGAAATAAACCAATAAGGTCTTTTACAAAAAACATGCGCAGAAGCTACTCCTAAAGTGCTTCTGTGCAAAACCATTTCCTTCTGAGCCTTAAATTAATTCTCCATTTGATCTAAAAATATTATTTTAGTCCTATAACATTTATAGTCCAATAATATTTTATTTTAGATTAAAAACAGACCATGTGCAAAAAATTTCGTGAACATTTCTGTGGACTTTTTCCTGTGCATGCATAATTAATTAAACTCTTTTAATTAATTATTTTCTAATTATTTTCTCTATTCAAATATAATTAGGACTCTATGACATATATCCAACAAGCAAAAAGGAAAAACAAAACAAACAAACAAACAAAATCACAAAGCAAATTTATACATATAACAACAAAAAAAAAAGACCCAGTTCCATTCTTAGAAGTTTGCATGAATTTTACTAGAAACAACCAAAAATGTCAAAATCATCATTTCCACCAACAAAATTTTTGGCCTTCTTACTACTAAAAAGGGTGCCTTGATCATCAACAAAAGACCCATTAAAAGAATTCGAACTATAAGTAGATTTGGAGTTTAAAGATGAACTGGAAGCAAAATTTCATGTTTGACAATGCTGCTATAATTAGAACGCCTTGAATTGGCCATTGGAGCTATGTCCTTTATGATTTTAACTCATAATGCTCCGTTAAAACATCAAACTTGTCCATATTGAGAAACGGAGATGTAATTTAGCTATAAACACAAGATTATAAACATATACAAAAGCCTACAATTCAATTTTAAGAAATAGGAATACTTTGAAGGAATCCAACAATTGTAGTGAAATTACACTAAATTGAAGGAAAGAAAAGGAGGATCTGAAGTAGAATTAAATTTTTTATATTTGTTTGTTTGCAATGAAAAACGAGAAAGAAAAGAGTTTGGGTAAACAAATGGAGTAGACAAAATGGCGGGAATTGGACAATAAAGGAGAGAAAATTTCTCAAAAATTTAGAGATTGAAGGATATTTAAGTTTCTCTCTCTTTATGTGTCCCTATAACTGAAAGGAGAGAGAAGGCGGTGGACGGTGGTGGTGGGTGTATGCGGAAGCCAAAGTCCTTATTCCGCGATAGGCCATTAATAAATTGTTCTTCATCTTTTTCTTTGGATCTTCAATTTCTTCATGTTCTTCATCTTATAGATGTTTCAATTTCTTCATTTTGCTATTATTTTCGGTGAGGGAAGTACTGAGATACTAAATTTTGAGTTCAAGTGAAAATATCTACCTTGTTGTTCCCTTACTAATTTTTCATCTATGTGTTGCTGAATTATTGGTTTAAAATGATAAGTCAGCCACATCAAGCGTCTGCATTGCACGCGTTATCCTCAGTTGCATAAATCATTTATTTTAATATTAATAGTCAGTTATAAGTGTCTAATTGGTTAACTTATAAGTTTAAAGGATGACATGACAAAAATGTACAAGTACAATGGACAATTTACATATTAAGCCAAAAAAACTTAAAATATCATTGCTATAGCTGTGTAAAATAGATTGTGGGACTGACAATTTAATACTACAATGTCAGTCTCAATTTTTAGCTGAAATTATACTAAAATTCACACTATCATGTGCCCATTTTACAATATTTGAACCCGACACTGATAATATCAATTTTAGTGTATTATCTTTCTTACTAGAAAACTAAAAATTGTGAAAGTAAAATTATTTTATGGATGTGGCTGATAATGCATCCTACTCTGTTGGACCGTCACATAGATGTGACTTGCTATTGGAGTTAGATCGAAAAAAGTAAGATATGATGGTACAGATATGTATACACTATATATAGTGCATGTATACTGAATTAAACTCAAATACACATCCTCTGCCTGCAATTTTTTTTTGCAATCTTTTTTTTCACTTGTTGTATTTTTAATTGGGGGCTGAGACTATAGTACATGCAAATAGGGTTAACAATCAATTCGATTTAATAACCAAATCGAATCAAATTAATCAAAAATCGAATTAAAATAAAAATATCAAACCAAAATCGAACGAATTACTATGTTAATTGAACCAAACCAGACTAAAAAAATTCAATCAATTTGGTTCAATTAGTTTGGTTCGGTTATTTTAGTTAATGAAATTGCATGTTTTTTAGTTTAAAAAAAAACCTAGAGAAATATTTGGGTCTTTTTTGAAATCCTCCATTGATAATGAATGAGAAGAAATAATACAATAAAGATAGCATACAGGTTAAAAAAAAAGTGTTAGAAAATTGCAAAAAGAAGAACCCATTAATAGATAATGAAGTAATAAAAATATTGCAAAAAGAAAAAATATAAATTAAATAAAAAGATGAGAATAAAAGAAAATCCATTAACGGGTAACCAAAGAAAATCCATCAATAACAAACAATCAATTAGCAAACTAACAATTGGTAACCAAAAGAAAAATCAATTAATAGAATAAAAAGAAAGTAGAGAGAAAAAACCCAGTAATAGAACAAAAAAATTAGAAGCAAAGAGATCCCATTAACAGTTGGTGATCATACAAAATCCATTAATAGTAAATAATCAGTTAATACGTTGAAGAATTATTCATATTTGAAGCATTAATAGAGAAACTGTGAGAATTTTCAATCTCACTAATTTATATGTATCAAACCCTTCTTTAAAGGAGTAAAAAACAAGAAAAGAGAAAAAAAAATACATTTGAATCACTGGAGCTTAGAGAGCAAGCTAGCTGGCGGTGGCTAATTGGAGTAGTGGCTAGGGGAAAGAGTGAGGATTTTGAGATAAAATGAGGGCAACGATTGTGGAGATGAAAATTGGAACGGGTAAGGCATATAAATGAAGGAGCTAAAAGCATAAATCGAAAAAAAAAAATACAAAAGTACTTAAAATATGGGACTATTTTTTAAAAAAAATACGAAAATTAGCATGTTTTGAAAAATATTTAGAGAATTAGAATTTTTGGGGTCAAATCAGTAACAGATAATTATGGTATTACGCAAGCTGTGCACGGAGCGGTAAAAAAACCTACCGCATTTGAAACCGCAGCAAGATGCTATGGTCTCAGAGCTGTCGATCTGACATTTTTTTTTTTGCAAAAGCTGCTTGTCTGGCAGTTTTTATAATTTTAAAATATTAAAATTTGCACATAAGACTGTTGCAAGTATAAAAATTTTATTTTGGACATATGTTGCCGTTGAATTTTTTGTAAAAAAATTTTACAAGCCGAATCAATAAAAAATTATTACATACAATTATTAATTTTGCAGGTATTACATTTGTCAATTTATTACTATATAATTCATTTGTAAATGTACTTGTACATAAGATTTAGATAATATGTTGTTGTGTTTTTATTTATCCAATACTTTATTAAATATTTTTTTGTTAAATCTTCACAATTATTATTTAATTTTATCTTTTTTCATCTATATGTAGATTTAAGTAGAGGTGATCATGGACCAGTTAACCGATCCATGAGCCCCAAAAAAATCAGTCCATTAAATATCAGTTTTTGAAAATTACTAACCATTAACCAGTCCGTTACAATCTGTTAACCAGTCCATCGGTTTCGAATTTTCGGATCGGTTAAGCACTACAATTATAAAATGCACTCATAAAAAAAATAAAATGTTAAATTACTTAATAATTAAAATTAGAAAACAAACATAATTCAACATAACAATTAAAATAATATTCAAACTACATAATTCAGTTATAACACATTCATATGAACTAAATGTTTAATAAAAGTTTAATGATAAAAATATATTATCCTATCATGTATTATTCACTTATTTTTTAGTGCAATATTGAAGCTAGATTCTCAAATTAATGTTAATTATTTTAGGTAATAATTTTCAAAAAATATAAATTATTAGAGCATTTCTATTTCTCTCTTACGAGCATATGTTAAGAAATTTTTTTTTTTATTTATTTTTTTCTCTTCAAGAGAATATCAGTAGGATGTTAAGTGTAGCCTAATTAATGGATTTGTGATTCATAAGCCCAAAATTGAAAAATTTTCATGCAAACATGAGAAGAATTAATTGGCTTGGTGGGTAAAAATTTTGAATTGGGCTATCAAAAAAATAAAATGCATAAATATAAATGGAAAACCAAAATCTGCAAGTTTTTAATTTTCATCTTTGCATACTCTCGTCCTTATCTCTCTCTTTCTCTCTCTCGTCCTTCCATCTCCATACCTCTCTCTCTCTCTCTCACTCTCTCTAGTTGATCCAAAAAATATCTCTCTGCTTCCTCCTCTTCCCGCCATCGCCGCATGCCTGTCTAGCGCCATTCTCCCATCTAGAAGTAGCGAGAGAGAAGGAGAGAGGGAATAGCACAAAAAAAGAAAAAGAAAAGAAAAGAAAAGAAAAACTCCCATACCCAACGAGAAGGAGGAAGCAGCTTCCAGATCTAGTATTTTTTTTTCTTTTTTGACTGTAATTTTTTTTTGTGCTTGTTTCGGATCTGGTGTTTTCCTTGGTGACATATCTAGTTGTTCAACCTTTGTTTCTCTCTTAGTTAGGCTTCATTTGTTAGTTTGTTCAATTTTTGATTTTTCTGACTTTCAATTAATATTGTCTATTAGGGTTTTTATGTTTTTTTTTTCCTTTTATTAGCAGCACCAGTTCGGTTTGATTTTTGTTTGGCTTAAATCCATTTTGATTTCGATTTCACTTTGACAGAAAGAGGTGAGGGAGGGAGAGGCCGAAGGAAAATAAGGGTTTTTAATTTTTTAATTATATATATATATATATATATGTATATATATATATATATATATATATATATATATGTATACATCAAATAAGTGAACTGGTCGGTTAACCGAAACCGTTGATTTTTCCAAGCTGTTAACCGAAACCGAAATCGAAACCAAAAAATTAAAATTTCACTAACCATAACCGAAACCGATCGGTTTGGTTAATAAAAAAACTGATTCGATTTTGAACTAATTTTTCGGTTAACCGAGTCCACTAGTTCTTTTTGCTCACCCCAAGATTTAAGTGATGTGTTAAAAAATTTAACTTGCTTTTATTTGTCTATATAAAAAAATTCATGTAACGGTTTTTTGATTTTCTTAAAATCATGTAACAGTAACATAGAATAGTAACTCTATTATTTATTATCAGTAATGCTGGATAAATATTTGATTAAAATGTATTGAATAAATAGAAACACAACAACATATTATTTAGACCATATGTACAAATGCATTTATAAATTAATTACATAGTAACAAATTGATAAATGTCATACCTGTAAATTAATTATTGTATGCAATAATTTTTTATTAATTTCATTTGTAATATTTTTTTACAAAAAATTCAATGGCAACATATGTCCAAAGTAAAATTTTTATACTTGCATTAGTCCTATATGCAAATTTTAATATTTTTACAAAAAAAAAAATTAACAATTCTTCTTTAAAAAAATTGAAAAAGCTGCCAGACCGGTAACTTTTGCAAAAAAAAATTATAAAAGCTATCGGCAGCTTTTGTAAAAAAAAAATTCCAAACCAGTTTAAAACTACAGCATCTTATTACGATTTCAGACCTCTAAAATCGTAATAGTTTATTGTGGTTTCAGCGAAAATTTATTTTCGAAACCCATGAATCCCACATAGGTTGCGGTTTCTATCTCACCTTATAATCCCAAATACTTTTCAAAACACCCATATTTTCTAAATAATTTTTTAAAAAAGGTCCCTTAAAACATGTATAGAAACGATATAGTTTTAACAAATTCAATTCAGTTCAATCTTTATGCAATCGAATTTTTGTGATTTCTTATAGTACCAAAATAAAATCATGCTGAAAATCGAAAAAATCGGGCTAAAATTGAATTATCAATCATTAGGTTCGATTTTTCGGTTTAAAACTTATATTACACACCCACTACATGCAAAGGTAAATTAATATTTTTAGATTTTTATCAAAATATCAAAGATTGATCAAAGGCTAAAATGTCTCCATGCCTTAAATTTTCGTAACTTTACTTAATTGTACCATACTCAATACATATAGGGCACATTTGATTCGTTGCATTATATTAGCCTGTATAGAATTAGCCTGTATATTATTAGCTTGTATAGTGTTAGTTTGTACTGTTTAGCTTATATTATTATATACATTATTTGGTACAAAACTGTATTAGCTTATAATATTTTATACAGTCTTTGGTTTGTAACACTCCCTACCCATACGTAGGCGATCCCATCCGATAAGGAGTGAGATGCCGTATGAGTCAAGGTGCCACCATGCAGATACACACAGATATAATACAAATCATACTTTCATAAATACGGGATAATTAAAAACTTTGCGAAACAACAAAAGCCACAGCTGATCATACATTAATATAACAAAAATCATTACAATAATGTTTGATCAAACTGGCTGAAACAAAAGATAATTACATATCCAAAATATACAAATGCGGAAGCTACTACAAAAGTTGATACATGAGAGTTCTGTACAAAAGAATCATCAAAGATTACAAAAGCTAAGCCATACACTAAACCTTCCTGTGTTGGCTTGATTGACGACAACTCTCACAAAGCAAAAGATCTTCTGCACCTGCAAAGGGTAAAAACACCGTGCTAAGCGATAAACGCTTAGTGGGGAAACACACAAGCAGTATGGACGACCATTCACAATAGTCGTCGAGGCATAACACATTCACAATGGTAAATGCAGATAATCATAACAAGTAAATATACATTCTTGCATATAAACACCATACTTTCGATAACAAATGCTCACATCCATATTCACATTCATAATTACATTAACTAATCATTCATCTCATTATCATACTCATTCGAATATCACAATCGTATAATCACATTAGAACAAAATAAAGCAACAGGACACCTGTTGACTCACAATAGTGGATAACGAGTATACGGACAGTACCTTACGGGTACGAATCGAATACTGACAATACCTTACGGGTACGAATCGAAAACCATTTCATTTTATTAATTACAAAATATTTTACTGAGGGGACCTTAAACAAGTTCCAAATAGTGAGGGGTTCACGAGGAACCAAACGAGGACCTGATTGGAGTCCAAACTGAACTGAGGTTGCAGCTAAAGGACTCTATTAGGCATACCTAACTATCCACTCACTTGACTCTAGCAGGTTATGCATAAACCAGATCATGTTTCAAAACATAACATATAATTCACCCTGTATAATTCGCAATATAGTAGGCATATAAACACATTCATATAGCATATAGTAAGGATAAACCATGAAAAAGACGTCTGAAATTCATTTTCGAAAAACTGGGCACGTAGGAGAAACAGGGCAGATCGGGGCCTCTATCACTCTCGCGACAGAAGAGCCATGGACACGAGTCGTGCTGAGGGACATGACTCGTGTCAATGGCTTATCCCAGTCGTGCTCCTCAAGCACGACATGCAGAGGAAACGACATGAGCACGAGTCGTGCTAAGGGACACGACTCGTGTCCATGATGTTTCTCTTCGGTCGTGCTCCACAGCACACCACGGAGGAGGACTCACAGCAGCACGATTCGTGCTACACAAGCACGAGTTATGCTGATCCTCACTGCCTGTCGACGTCTAGCTGAGATGCACGACTTGCACACCAAAGGAGCACCAGTTGTGCTTTTCCATCCGAGTCGGACACAACCAAAGCTACAGTGAGCTTAAACACGAGAACGTGAAGTTCCTCTCTGTTGCGCTCGCGACAGAGACGAGACTCCCAATTCCCAGCAAAACGCAGAAACCCATAATTTTTCCCCAAATCAAAACCATTTTAACCCAAATCACTTTTAATCCAATCTTACCTCAATTATGGCCTCCAAAACACCATAACAAACATAAAACGACATATTTCAACAATTAATTCCCAATAATTCATTAATTTAAACTCACAATCTTAAAGATCACAAAATTTGGAAATTTGCAGCACAACTCATTCAACTCCACAATCACTTCAATAAATCCACACTTATGCATAATCATTTATCACAACTAAAAACCCGTATCATGAATGCCAATATAAGTCCATTTACACAACCAAAATTCCAGAAATTCATGCACATAACATATGAACATATGAACATCCAAAACAGTAGAAATTCCCAAAGCTTCTCTCCTTAGCTCCAAATCTAATGAGCTCCACTAGTATCAGCCTTCTCCTTGCCTTTCGGTTCAGGAGGAGGCTCAACTAACAACAACCCAACAAACACACACACAAACCAAACTCTAGATCAAAACTCCAAACCCAAAAAATGAAGGAGAAGAAGATAAACAAGGAAGAACAAGATGAAGAATGCAGAAAACTTACCAAAAGAGACACAAGGAGATGACCAATTTCCACTAGGGGAAGAGAAAAGGAAGAAGAAGAGAGTGAAGGGAAGGGAAAACGTGAAAATGAGGACAACCATCTGCCCTTTCCCCTTTTCTCTTTCTTTTTCTTTTTCTTTTCCTAACCCTAGACAACTGTCACTTCCCTATTAGTGGGATTTGGTCACTCACACACAAAACTCATGCATCACACACACACAATGTCACCCCAACTTAAACACACCCTACTATGGTATGCTCATGCACACACAAACATAACCCAACTTACTCACATCCTACTACCATACATGCACCCTCATACTAACAAAACCCACAAACATGCATTTTTACTCAGAATGCCCTTAACACATGCCCAAACACACTCAATGCATGCACACACAAATGGCTCATTCTACTAGGGGGCAAACGGGGTGTGACATGGTGCATAATGGTGTGCTGTATTATTTTTAAAAAAAATTAAAAAAATATTCAAAATTAAATTATTTTTAGTGTTACTAATTTAGAAAAAAAAAAATAGAATACAATTTTTCATACATACATCAATTTTTTTTTTAAAAAATAAAGTGTACAAATTTCTTGAAACATGAATATGTGTTAGTAGATAAATTAACAATCAAACAAATAACTTCATACATGATTAACAAATGTGCTACAATTGATTCAAAAAAAAACAAATGTTCTACAATTAATAATTTTATACATAGTCCAATAATAAATCAAAATAGATAAAATTCATACATGATTATTTTATACATAATCCAAATAATCAGTAAATACAAAAAGTTCATATATCTTCGTTAAAGATGCAACGTAATTTAAAACATAATTAATGCATTCAAAATTTTCTCAATCACCATTTATTTGTCTAAGTAACCTTTGAACAAATATCTCCCTAAATTCAGGTTCTAGTGACCTAAATGATGCCACGTACTGAGATTTATCTATTATTACTGGAAAAACATTAAGCATTTTGATTTTTTTATCAAACAATATAGGAAAGACAATTTCTGGATTGAGAATTGTTTGGTTATTGGAAAAGTAGTCTAGAAGAATTAAGAGAGATGGGGTTTTTCGATACAGTATTTGGTTTTTGTGGATATGGAATTGGGATTGCGTTGGGTCTTGTGATCGGATATTACCTCTTCATCTATTTCCAGTCCAACAATGTCAAGGCAAAATTTTTGTCTTCTTTGTTGATTAGGTTAATAATTGTTAACATTTCAATCATAGCAACAAGTTAAAAAATTGAATAATTGAATAGAATTCTAACAAGCAAATTTAAATTTTGCATAAATTTGATGAACAAAACTCAACCAACAAATAAAAATTAAACTATTGAATACATAAAAATAATAAAAGAAAAATTCAGAGTAATTGAATTAAAAATAAAGAAAAAAAGAGATGGAAACCTATTGAAGACCAAGGAGATGTTGGAGAATGGAGAAGCCGGAGATGGGAAGAAGATGGAGAAGGTTTGGCTCAATTTATTATAATACGATTTATACTATATTATACAAATTTAGGAGTTAATGGTATATTATTATCTCTAGCATATATGAAATAATGGAACATGTATTGTATTATATTATCCCCTCATTTAAAAAAAAAAATGAAATTACCATACATTTTATTTATATTAGATTGTACTATATTATACTATCCCATATATAATACGGTAAACCAAATATGCTGATAAGGTTATAAGTTTATTGAAACACTAATTTCAATAACAATAGTGATATATTTTTGCTCTAAAGTTTAATATGAGGGGCAAAATATAGTTTTAATACAAATATTAAAGGCAAATGGTGCATTTTTTCGTCTTTAAAATAGACTTGAAATGGAAATATGGAATTAGGAAAACTTTCTTAGAAAAAAAATATTGTAATTAGGAATTTAAAATCAGTTACTATATTTAAATATTATAAAGGAAAAAGTTTAGAAATAAGCAAAATGGGTAAAGAGAAAATAATAAATTCTTATATAGAATGGGGGGTTGATTTCACCCATGGTCACTCAACTTATCACTTATAGCGCAAAAGTAACCGACTTTTTTTTTTCTTACTTAAATGTCACTGAACTTTTAACATTATTGCACAAAAGTCATGTTGACCGGAATCCGACGATAACTCTTGCCGGATTGATAAGTTCAACAAATGCTACATTTAAATTAATTTCACTCACGGTCACTAGACTTATCATTTATCTCGCAAAAGTAATTAACTTTTTTTTTTCAACTTAAATGTTACTGAACTTTTAACATTTTTGCAAAAAAGTCATCAATCCGGCAAGGGTCGTCGCCGGATTCCGGTCAACATGACTTTTGTGCAATAATGTTAAAAGTTCAGTGACATTTAAGTAAGAAAAAAAAAGTCGGTTACTTTTGCGCGATAAGTGATAAGTTGAGTGACCATGAGTGAAATTGACCCTAGAATGGGTTGGTTCCTAAATCGAAGAATGGCTTTTTAAATTAACTAGTTAAGTATGCACGTTCTCTACACGTGAGAAATCGCTCTTATAAAATATAAATAATTTATATATAAGTTTTGATCTTTTATATATAATAAATTTCAAAAAATTCATATCTAAATCAAATAAATAATTATGGTATTTGAATTTTTTATGTATGTCTTTTTTTTTTTGTTTGATCTTTATGTATATCTTTATTATTTATTACTCACTATTCTTTAGATATGTCAATTTTAATCCGAATCTGATAAAAAAAGTGATCCGAAACAAAAGAAATGCACATGACCTGAGAAATTAAGGAACAGACCCAATCCGAAACTAACTTTACAATGCAACCGAAATGACCTGATTTTTTTAATAAATTTTATTTTTAATATTTTCAATTCTCACAATTAATTATTTTTTTTAAAAAAATTAATTCTGGATATGTTGTTTCATTTTGTTAATATATAAAGAATTTCGTGAAATGACGTCATTTTGGGTACATACATACATATCTATGTGTACATAGATATGTATACATACATATATATACACATATGTGTATGTATGTATACATACATACATTCATACTTATATGTGTATATTTATGTATGCATGAATGTACATACATAAAGGCACCTACGTACATACATATCTATGTATATGTATGGATGCATATGTACTTGTATATGTGTGTGTGTGTGTGTTAGCATGTATACATGCATGCATATATAAATATATGTATGCATTTATGCATGCATATTATGCATATATAAAGAATTATTTTTACTATTGATGTTGGTAATATTTTTCCTTTTTTCATTTATACACTTTTTACTTAGTGATTTCTTTTACATAATTATTTTTTTTATTTCAAAATTTAATCCATTCTTTTAAAAATATATAATGGATATTCAAGAAAAAATAAAAAAAAATGAAATTAAAATTAAAATCAATAACTTTGAAAATTTTTTATGATGTAAAAAAAAAATTTAGATTTGACCTAAAGACTCGCTCAATCCGACCTGAAATTCAAAATGACCAAACCTAGAACTAATCCAAATCGAACTGACCTGATCAAAATTGACTTGACTGGTGACTGATTGGACTTAACCCATTTCACAGGTCTACTCCTCTTTGAACTTACTAAAAAATTATTACATATCAATTCAATGATATATGTAGCAATATATATAGATACAACTTACAATTGTAAATATTCGTAAATCTAAATATATAATCAATAGAGTAATAAACTTAAGATCCAAAAAAATGTGTGTAATAATGAAAGAAAAAATTAAAATGATGAAAATTAAGATCTAATTTTAATTCTTTCATCAAATTACTTACTTTACTTAATTAATGACTTAGAATATTGTCTTGCGTAACTCTTTCAAAAGCAATAATAAGTTTTGATTCAAAAATAAATTTGGGTTACCAAATCTATAGTAACAACTAACCAAATTGATTAATTATAAAAAGAAATTTATTTACTAGAGATATTATAACTTGTAGAATATATACCGAAATAAAATTGCATAATAGTTAGAACAAATATAATCAATATAATAAAAATAAATAAAATTCAGCTTTATAGCTTTTTATCTTTCCAATATCACGTATGATGAAATCTGGATATGGCCATGACTTCTGATATGAACAGAAATCCATATCAGTGTGAAAATTATCCTGATATGGAAGTGATCCATATTAGAAATGAAATAATATGAATATGGAAGCAAATCCAATCAAGTCCTTTAGTTAAGGATTTTTCCTTAATTGTAATCCCTTAAAAAGGGGTAACTTCCCTTTTAGTATTAATTTCCTTTAATTACTCATTTCCTATTTTAAAGAGTGTGTCTCTATAAATAAGCCTCATAAATTCTATAAAATGGTATAGAAAATTTATTCATACCGAAACTCTGCCGAATTCTCCACTCACTCTCTTTTGACTCCATGTGGCATTTAGACCATAGTTTAGTTGTCGTTATCCCACACGCGGATAAAAGCCGGACCAGTGACATTAAAGGTAGATCCTTATATTCACTTCCGCTTGAGATTCGATGCTACAAGAGGTAAGTATCATATTTGATTATGTTACCTCCATGCATATGTGTATGTATATTTTTCCAACATTGGTATTAAAGACGCCGTTTTTGCATCCTTGCATATGGCTAAAATAGGATCTAAAATTTTATGTATAAAATTGGTAGATCTAAGATGCATAAAACAGAATAAATTTATTTTTGTGTTAAAATATATATATGTGCATATATTTCGGCTTAAAAATCGTGTATGTGTACACCATGATTCGATGGGATGAACATGGGTGTTCGAAATGCTAAATTAGAAGTTGCCATTTGAAAATTTAGACCTCACCATTGGAATCACAGACCCTGAAACCCTCCCCCCCATTAGTTGCATTCTGGAGATCTAAATCAGCAGGGAAGGCGGCGTGTGGCATGCAGCGCCGCTACACGTTGGGCAAGTACGCGTTGGCAGTGGCCCACACGCGCGCAAACACGTGTGTAGATATCGGGTCCCGAGACGGTCCAAAATCAGGATTACCCGATGATGAAAATGATTGCTTGTTCGTAGGCGAAGATGTTAGAACTTATAACACCCCATTTTCCACCCTAGTAGTTTGAGCCATGTTGTATGTGTATGTGTATGTGTATGTGTTTGTGTTATTTTAATTTGATTTAAATGCATGTTTTGGGCTTGGTTATAGTGTGGATCCATATATTGTTTTAGTGTGTGGGTTAGTGTGGTTAGACTTGGGTGTGGTGTAGAGTGTGGTTGTAGGGAGTGAGTGATCAAATCCAACCAATCCCTAATTGACATGAGGTAAGGAATGGAAAGAGGGGTATAAATAGCTAGGAGAGGGAAAATGAGAGAGAACTAATTCAGCCCTCTCCCGTTTTCCCCTCCTTGCTCGTCTCCTCTCTTCCTTCTTCCCCTTTTGTGCCCTAGTAATGGTGCAAGTGGGTGTTGGTGGAAATTGATCAACTCAAGGGATTATTGGTAAGGTTTTAGTTTAGTTTTGCTCTTCTTCTTCATCTATTTCTTTAATTTGGTTAGTGGTTGGTATGAGATAGGGTTTATAAGTTTTGTATGCTTTGGGTTATGTTTGCTCAAAGGTGCCTCCTAGAGAACCTAAGGGTAAGGAGAAGGCGAGTGGAAGTGGTGCTATTTGATTTGTAGTAAAGGATTTCCAAGTTTGGGATTTTGTAGTTTTAATGCATTTTGTAATTTGGTATTTTGATTTGATTTTATGGAAAATTTTTTAGTTGATGATGTTTATGTTGGTCTAAATGTGATGTGTTTTGAATGATTTGTTTTGAGATGATTTGGATTGTGAATTATTGAATCAAAGTGTGTATTAAATGAGTTTTGGAGCAAAAATGCTGGTTTATTCAATCATGGATGTTGATTGTGTTAATTGCATGATTTAATGGTGATTTTTGGCATAAAAGTTGGATTTTGTGTTGTTTATGATGATTTGAAAGTTTAATTTAAGTTGTGTTGAAGTTTGGTTTGATTTGGGAGGGTTGGGTATGTTTTGGAGATGAAGAATTTCTGCAGATTTGTTGGAGATCTAGAAAACGCGACTGTAGACATTGGGTCCCGAGGCGCTCCAAGATCAGGATTATCCGATGATGAAAATGGTACTTGCTTTCAGGCAAAGATGTCGAAAATGATGTTTCCCTTGTCTAGAATCCTTTTTATCTTTATTTTTATTTTTTAGTTTAGTTTAGTTTTGGAGTTTCGGTGTCCGGAGCGCGGAGCCAACGTGCGGGCCCAGTGGCGCCGCGGGCGAGGCCGCGAGGCCCGCACTGGCATGCGGCTCCCAGGCCGCATGCCACGCGCCAGCATGCGATCTCTCGCAAGGAGGCTGCAGCTCGTGCGCCCCGCATGCGGACCTCCGCACGTGCTTCCGCCCCTGTGCAGTCACTTTCCACCTGCAAAATAAAAAGTCAAATTTCAGGACCGAAAAAATTTTATTTCATATTTTAATGTTTTTTTGGGCAATGAGATAAAAAGAAGATTTTGTCTCTTTCCATTTTGGGGAAGGCCAGGGCTGCTTTGAAACACAAAAAGAAAGGGTTTTCTCTCTAGAAAAAAGGCAAACGAGGGGTTTTCAAGAAAAAAAAGTTTAGGAATTTCAAGATTCAATTTTTTCTTCTTTCTCTCTGAAAACACTTCATTCTTGGTTTACTTCGAGCAAGCAAAATTAATTTTTTTGGCTTGATCATTCCATCAAAATTATTTTCTTGATTTTTTTATTTGCTAAAAACTTAGACCTTCTCAAACTTTTTGGGTGTTTTGCCACCGCAAAATCGACATGGAGACAGATTAAGACATCGTTTTTTTGATCTATCAACTCTGAGGGTAAACATTCTTGGATCTATTCTTACTATTTTATTTTGTTTCATTTTTCATTATTATTGCTAGTATTATCCCTATTGCCACTATTATTCGTGTTTTTCTTGGCACTGTGATCTTTGTTATTATTATTATTATTATTATTATTATTATTGTGAATATATTGCTTGTTTGGTTATTCTGCCGTTACTTTTATTATTATTATTATTATTATTATTATTATTATTATTATTATTATTATTATTATAGTTCCCCTGTTACCATCATCATCATCATCATCATCATCATCATTATTATTATTATTATTATTATTATTATTATAGTTCCCCTGTTACCATCATCATCATCATCATCATCATCATCATCATCATCATTATTATTATTATTATTATTATTATTATTATTATTATTATTAACTCTTCATGCCATCATTATTGTTAGGTTGTCATCATTATTATTATTATTATTACTACCACATTCTTGCATGATTAATTTTTATTAATTTTTATTTTGTCTTTATATGTATGTATTTAATGTTAGAACTATCACTAATGTTTTTACTATTATTCTTCTTGTGTCGGGACTTAATTGTAATTTGCCTCGCGTGAGTGTTTTCGTGACCACCCGGAAGGGTCACGATGCGTAGGAGACCGCATCGTTTGAGTGAGACCTTTCCTATCCCCTATCTGTGTTTGTGTTTGCTTGTAAATAAAATAGTCTTAATTTATGCACATGTAAGATAAAAAAATCACAAAAATGTTTTATAACTAAATTGGAATTTTTATTAATAAAGTGGGACCAATGTCTCTCGTTTTAGCCAAGGAATGTAAAATGTCGCGATTAAAATGAAGAGTTAAATTTTCTCAAAAATGGGATCACTCATCCCGGTTTTTAAACCAACAATCGAACAACTCTTCGATCCCTCTTTAAGTGAGCGTGAAGGAACCAATGTTCCTAAATCAAATGAATGTCCCGATTTATGTATGTCTTTTTTTTATGTTTGACTTTATGTGTTTGTTTTAAATTTATGTTCATATATTTTGTGGGCCCTTGTAATTAATTATTTTTGGGGCAATGTTATTTAGTTTTTATTTGGGATTGTATTCTGTCCCAATTTTTATTTCAATTTTAATTGCCTTTTTTCAAGTGGGATTGTATTCTGTCCCAATTTCTCTTGTAATTGTGTGCTTGGCGTGTTTACTGCTTTTCTTTATCGCTTTATTTTATTGCTTTTATTTACTGCTTTCGAATGCTTGCAATGCACTTTCAAATTAAATGCATTAATTGCATGAGAGGAGAGATAGAATTTTATGAAACAAAAACTCATTTATAATTAACCAAGACATAAATAAGAGTGAAGTTCCGAACACCATCTCTGGTTTAGACCGTAGAGGTTAGATGACCTTTCCCAATTTCTTGTAAATTGGGTGGCAACTCCAAAATACCTCAAAGGTGCCTAAAGGTACCATGAGGCTAGATGAACTCCCCAATGTTCTATTGGGTAGGGATTCCAAGATGTCTCATGTCACCCAAGATCAAAAAGACGCGAACCAATCCCTCGAGCCCTAAAAGTGGGTCTCGCCTAACGAGGGCCTTTGCTAGGTTCGATGCGCGTCACAGCGACCGCGATAGAGCTCAGTGGTTTCCAGCATCTCGCGGCAGCCAGTTTGGTCCTACCGAGCTTCAGCATCATGCATGCCATCATGAGCGCGACAGAACGCGTAATGCCGAGCTGTTGCTAGCAGCGCAATCACGAGCACGGTCGCAATAGTGACTTGACTCTGTGCGATGCATGTCACGAGCACAACAAAAGTTGATCTGCTTCTTTTTGCGCGAGCGCGAGGCCTATCATGAGCATAGCGCTCAGGGAGCTTTGCCCCTGTCGCGAGCGCGATAGAGTCACGAGCACGACGGTTTTTGTTTTTAAAACGGAATTTTTTTTGTGCTTTTGATATTTATTTTTCAAACTTGCGATGCTATTAGGCTTATGCATGGATGATTTTATGAACAATATGAATATGAATTGATGATTTATGCATGGCCTGCAAGAGTCAAATTAGTAGATAGTTAGGCATGCATAATAGAGTTCAGTAGCTGCAGCCCCAATGTGTTCTGGACCCTGATCAGGTCCCCGTTTGGGTCCTCGCGATCCTCAATGTGTTCGGACTTGTTTAAAATCCCCCAATGTGAAAAAGTTTTGAATGAGAAAATAACGATGTTGCTTTTCGATTGTACCCTCGGGTACCCCAATGTGTTCACTCGTTATCCGCTATTTTGAGTCAGCAGGCGTTTCGTTGCATTTTGTCTCGTGATTTTATTGTGAATATAAGCATGTGATGTCAGTGATATATGAATTGATTATAAGATTTTGAATAAGATTGAATGTGATCAAGCTATGATATGATTTTATGTAATTATAAGCATGTGCCATTGTATGTGTTCTGCTTTAATGACCATTGTGAATGGCCGTTCATATTATTGTGTGTTTTCCCGACTAAGCGTTATCGCTTAGCACGGGTGTTTCATCCGTGCAGGTGTGGAAGGTTTTGAGCTTTTAGGAGAGTCTCCGTAGGTCCAGCCAACACAGGAGGATCGAAGTGTTAGGACTTAGTTTTGTACTTAAGTTTCTTTTTGTAATATTTTGGGCTCTCATTGTATTTATTCTTTTGTATTGCTTCCACTATGTATTCAGGAAGATGAAATTTTGCAATATCAGTTAAGTTCAGGATATTATTATTGTAATGAACCTTTGATATCAATGAATGATCTTTCAATTCTCAAGTTTTAAATTTTGTTGTTTTCCGTATATTGTGTTTATGTATATTGTTCTGCTTTGCTTGGTGACACCCCTGTCCATACGGGCTCTCACTCCCTTTGAGGATGAGTTCTACTACGTATGGGTAGGGGGTGTTATAGAACTGAGGTTTCCCTTGTCGAGACCCCTCCCTTTTAAATAAAAAATAAAAAGACTTTGATTTCGGGAAAAAATTTATTTTGGTTTTGGTGTTCGGTGGCCTGCTATCGAAGTGGTTTATGTGGCGCGCGAGGAGCAGCGCTAGCGTGTGGGCGCACGCGGCCTCCACAAGGTGCGGCCTTCTGCGTGCGGCCTCCTACAAGGCCATACCTCACAAGGTGTGGCCACCCACTTGCGGGCCGTTTCCCTTGCCATGCTGTCCTTTTCCTACCTGCAAAAAAACTGATTTTTAGGACTGTAAAATCAATTTTTTTCATGTTTTAGTGATTTTTAGAAAAACGGGTTTAGGAAAGCAGCTTCTATCTTTTCCCTTACGGGATATGAGGAAAAATAAAAAGAGAAATTTTTTATTTTGGCGGGGTTCTTCTTTAGAAAAAAAGGGCAGACGCGAGAAAAAAGAAAAAGAGCACTGTTTTCTTGAGGAAAAAATTGGAAAATTTATTTCTTCTGGAATTTTGAAGAGATTTTGTTCTTGGATCACTCTGAGCAAGGAAAACTAATTTCTTTTGCTTGGGCATTCCATTAAAATCGTTTTTTTTGTTTTATTTTCTTGTGTTTTTTTTGGGTTGAAAATTTGAGTTTTCTTGAATATTTTTTGGTGTTCATCACTACAAAGCTTGACAAGGGAGACGGATTGAGATATCATTTCTCTACTCTATAAATTCTGAGGGTAAAAATTCTCAGATCCATTTTTTCACCCCATTTCATTTTGTTTGCCATTATTATTTGTTAGCAATATTTTCATTACTGTCGGTGCTACATTTATTTTGTTGTTATTATTGACATATTCGTGTTTTTTTGCTACTGTTGCCATTATTACTTTTTGTTTTTATTATTATTATTATTATTAGTACCGTTATTGTTATTGGTATTACTATTAATGTCATCATGTATTTGTTATTGTTATTATTATTATTATTATAAAGGTTATTATATGTTTGTGATTGATACCATTGTCATCATTATTTTATAATGGTCATTATTAGCGTTATTGTTATTAATGTTATCATTATTATGGCATTGTTACTGATGTTATTATTTCATGGTTATTATTGTTATTTTATTCTGATCCTTATTACTATTATTATTATATTTTTGCATGATTAATTTTTTATCCATTCGCATGTTAACCATGTTTTATAGTTTTCCTGTCTTTATGTTTATGTGGTTAATCTTGGAATTATCACTAATTTTCTATTGTTATTTTTGTTATGTGGGTAAAATGTGACGTTTGCTTGTTTGAGCATCGTCGTGACCGAGTGGAGGGGTCACGGTGCGTAGGAAATCTTTCTTGGTGAGATCTTACCTATCTTCTATTTATGTGGATGTGTTTGTTTGCAGATCAAATAGCTTTATTTTTGTACACGTGTAAGATAAAAAATCGCAAAAATATTTTATAACTAAATTGAGATTTTTACTAATAAATTAGGACCAATGTCCTCGATTTTAGCCAATGAATGCAAAATGCCACAAATAAAAATGAAAAGTTAAGTTTTCTTAAAAATGGGATCACTCATCCCAGTTTTCAAATCAATAGCCGAAATAACTCTTCGATCTTTCTTTAAGTGAGCATGAAGGAACAAATATTTCTAAACCGAATGAATATCTCGATTTATGCATGTCACTTCTCTTGATTAATTTTGTTTGATTGTTTAAACTTTATGTTTGTGGACCCTTGTAATTAATTATTTTTTGGGGCAATTTTATTTAGCTTTCTTTTCATTTGAGGGATTGTATTCTGTCCTAGATTCCATTTTGTCTGGCTTTTCCTTTCATTTGGGGGATTGTATTTTTCCCAATTTCTCCTTTGTAAATGGCGTGTTGTGTGTTTACTGCTTTATTTATAGCTTTCTTTTATCGCTTTTTTAATACTTGAAATGCGCTTTTAATAAATTGCACTAATCATGTGAGAAGAGAGATGGAATTTTCAAATCTAAAAACTCATTTATAATTAACCAAGACATAAATAAGAGTGGAATTCCGAACACCTTCTCTGGTTTAGACCGTAGAGGTTAGATGACCTTTCCCAATTTCTTGTAAATTGGGTGGCAACTCCAAAATACCTCAAAGGTGTCTAAAGGTTTCATGAGGCTAGATGAACTTCCCCAATGTTCTATTGGGAGGGGATTCCAAAATATCTCATATTACCCAAAATCAAATGACGCGAACCAATCCCTCTAACCCTAAAAGTGGGCTCATTCGAGAGGGCCTTCCCGATTCGGTGCGTGTCACAATGTGTCCTCAGTGAAACATCATTGTGGACACGTGGCCTAATTAGGTACCACGTGGTTGACCAAGGTCAAGCCACATGGGCGTGATGTGTCAACTAGGTGACACGTGGTCTCCAGGTAGACCTATAAAGCGGTGACACATGGACGAACGAGGTCATGCCACGTGTCAGGCCATGTCAGCATATTGACGTGTCATTGCTGACACGTGGCTGAATAGGAATGCACCACGTGGATGATAGTTGTCATGCCACACGTCGATGATGTGTCCCTAGGTGCCACGTGGGTGCCAGATGGGCCAATGAGTTGGTGACACGTGTCGTCATAGGTCAGACATGTCACCATGTGGCACAATAACGCGCTGACATGTGGCACTCGAGTGGGAGGCGAGCATGGCGTGCATGATGGTGCGTGGGTGCATCTAGCCTCCCTCTGGCAGTACGTGCTGGTGCGTACGTCTACTTTCGGCCAGCAAATCAACTCCGATTTTTTACAGATCAAATTTTTAAATTTTTTTTTATTTTTTTGTCATTATAAAAAAGAAAATTGATGACTTAAAAATAAATTTTTATTTTTATATTATTAAAAATATTATAAAATTTGTGAAAAATGTGTTTTCTGCCTTTAAATATTTTTCAAAAATAATTTTGAATTTTTTTTATGGTTCTGCCCTTATTAATGATTGAAATATGTTTCAATTATATGTGTTTATACATGAGTATATTAATCACTTTTTGTTTGTATGATTTGTTGCAGAAATGGTGATGATAAGGACACTTGTGGTTCCTTGAACTCCTCAAGGGATTGCAAGGACCAATGCAAGAGTGCAGGAAGTCTATAAAATGAGGTTCCATACACTACAAGAAAACTGATTTTTAACGACCAAAATTTAGCGAAGGGATGAAAATTCGGTCGTTAAAATATACAAGTAGCGAAGAAAAAATAATCCGGTCGTTAATTCTTAAATTTTATTGCTATATAACCAGGGGTTTAAATCCGGCCGTTGAAACACTAATATTCCGGTCGTTATTGCCCTGAAAAACATTGGCGGGACTTCTTGATGTTTTACCTCCAAAATAATGCTTTATTATTTGATAAAAATAAAACACAGAATTGGAATGCCCACACAAAATGGCGCCACTTCAAACCATTTACCTCAAAAAATAACCTAAAATCACAAATTACATTTTTCCATCTGCAAACTTCTTCAGCTCTCCCTAGCGTCACCCCCTCCATCTCGTATCCCCCCTCGCAAAGCACCAGGTGCCAGATCCGGTGTCGCCCCCTACTCTCGTCGCCGCTCGCCGCCACCCTACCATCGGAGATCTGGCTCGCGACTGTCGTTGCCTCACACGCTGTCTCGCTCGCTGTTAGTTTGCCGCCGTCGCCTGTCACAGCTCGCCTCTCGCCACCATCGCCGATCACCCCTTGTCATAAATTTGTAGATCTTAAGGGCAGGACAGATTTTAAGATTCAAGCTCTAGAAGAGGTGGAGAACCTCAGAAGTGAAAGAGCAGAGAAGTAGGTACTATTGCGCTACTGAATTTGCAAAATTGCTATAAGAATCACTTGTATTGTTGTATTCCGCCCTCTTTCATTTGATAAAAGTGTGTGGACATTAAATAACTTTCACGGCAGATAAGTTCTATTGGATATGCAAATTTTCCTAGATTTAATTATTTTCTGTATCATATCTTAAAAAATATGCGGGGTTCTTCATGTGTTACTGCTCAATTCTATATTTTTGTTTAAATGCAGTTCTTATAGTTCTCAATGCTTTTCACGTTCTTCAGGTGAACAAGGAAGGATAGATGATGCTCAAAAAGTAATGGAAGACTTATATTGAGTGATGGTATATATTTTTGCGTAAGGAAGAGAGCAGACCAGTCGTGACTGCATAGCAAACCATCTGGTAACAGTAAATATCTGTCATTTTTTTTTCTCTCAGTTGGAAGTGAGCATGCTTGGTTTTCTACTTTCTCATACTGATTGTAATAGAAATATAAGAAATGAGAATGAGATATAGTGTGTAGGTGTTTTGTTTTACATTTGTTTGTGTCAATTTTGGTTTGTTCCAGCTTTTGTTAAACTGACAGAACAGAGTTCCATCTGATAGTGTTTGAGATAGTTTGATTGCTAACATGTTGAAGTTGTAAGTAAAAAAAAAAATGAAAGTTACATTGTGATGTTTCCACCAAACAGCTTCTTAATTGTTTACTTCCGAAGATGCAATATATTAGGGCAAGAAACAGCAAATATGGAAAGTCTGTGTGCTCTACATTTTGACATCTACAACTGAGGATTTGCCTTGCTTTTGTGAATTACTGTTACCAATATGATTTGAATTAATGGCAAAAAAAAAAATCCAAATTTTTGAATGGGATTTAGCATATCAAGTGATTGGATTTTAGTGTTAGAGAAGTCAAAAGTGGGTGTTATTTTTTTTTATTTTTTTGATTGAAGACTATTTATGTCGGATTCATCTTTGAAGTAAAATTGCCTTCCATAAGGTATATTGGCATAATGTATTTACCTTATTGTGTTAGAAATAAATGTATCTAATTTTCTTTGCTTTTGTTTTCCTTCCTTGTTTAGTTTTTGTTTATTGAAACACAAAGCAAAAACAAAATTGCAACTTTTGTCTTTTTGAATTTTTTTTTTGGTCATTAGATCAATTTAATGAATAAAATAATTAATCAGTTCCATGAATCTCACTTTGCTATAGCATAAGTGGATTATCAACTTATCCATATATATTATTTTATATATTCTCCTATTAATAGTAAAAAATAATAATAGAAGTAGTAAAAGTTACCTTACAATATTGAAACAGGTATTTAAACAAAGACATTGAGTGATGGTATATAGTTTTGCATAGGTAAATAATTTTACAAACTGGATGTTCTCTCTATAAGCATATCATATCCTATAAGTTAAAAGAAGCTCTGTCAAGGCACTGTTTCTAGTGGTTCCAACCATTTAGTTCTCTGCACTTTGCCTCCTATATCTATTGTTGGGTCTGTATGTTTGCGTAGGTAAATGATTTCTTGGCAGTATTTTATAATTGCATTATTATTTGTTTGATATATTCAATTTCCTATTTTTCATCCGGTTCTAAATGAAACCTTGCACTATTGCAGTCAAATGGATGTGTCCGAAAATTGCAAAGTTGTTGTTATTTATGTTCCCTAGATATTGAGGAAGGCTTACCGCAAGATTCATCTCTGCCTTGTTATGGAGTTGGAGAAAAAATTCCGTGGAAAGGTAATTTTGATTTGACATAAAGATTCTTTATGGTAACAACCTACAAGATTTTCAAGTATTGATCCTTTGTGCATTCCTTCATATACTCTTTTTTCTTTCTATTTTTCTCCTTTTCCACTTTTTATCAGTTCTAGAAGCTACAAATTTGTGGAAATTGAGAATATATATATATATATATATATATATATATATATATATATATATATATATATATATATATATATATCTTGATTGTTCCATTTTGAAAGCATAAAGGAACAGTCCGTTGTAGATAAAGGAACAGGGATTCCATACACAAATGTTTTCGATGCGAATTTCAAAACCTTGGTCTCAGCCCTCAAAGCAGTTGGCTTAGGAGATATGCCAATTATAGTTGGGGAGGTAGGTTGACCGACTGATGGGGATAAGAATGCCAGAATAGATTATGCTTACAGATTTTACAATGGGCTGCTATATTTAAGCTTGGTTTATCAATTCAGGATATTATATCAGTTCATTCAATAAAATTGGAGAGAATTTTATTGATTTCCCAGAATGTTGGTTTATATGCTATTGCCAGAATGCTATTTCAAGTGCCATTCAATTTGTTAGTAGTAATTTCCTAAGCTTTAGGTTCTTATTTCAATATTGGCTATTTACCATATCATTCTGGATATCCAAGTAACCTTTCTTTTCTGTTATTTTTTCCCATATGAAACATTGTGGCCACTGATTGATGGATGCTACTTACCTGGCTGTACCACTATATTAGGTCTCCATACAATTTTGCTATTAGTGTTCTTGTTATTATTAAGTATTGCTGACTGTTTAATAACTCCCATCAGATTTTTGTGTATGGAATCCCCATCAGCTGTTGAATGATATTGGCTTTAAAACTAAAGTTACTCTCAATGATGCTCTGGATATTTTAAGAGCATAGAAGGAATCAGATAAACCTTTCACATGCTATATTATTGCATGCAATAATTAATCAAAGCTCTTTGAAAATATTGTCTTGAAAAGCAATTTATATTACGGATCCATTTTATGACTTGAAGTTGAACTACTTTATGTGACCTATGCAGCTTGCAATAATTAATCAAAGCTCTTTGAAAATATTGTCTTTTCTTCTCTCATTTTTCCTGCTCCCTCAAAATGATTAAACTGTATGCTCTTTAGCTTTTAGTCGTCAAGGTCTGATATTTTATTTCAAATTCATGTACTGTGCTGCTCAAGGTTGTTGATCTATTTTGTATCTGCTGAAAGCATACTATACTCAACGGAAACTATACTCTGTCTCTAGTTCCCTCGGTCAATTTGTTAAGATTATTTCATGGCTTCATTCTCTGTGCTAATTTTCATCAACATTGTCATTCTTTTTATGTTAAGATTATGTCAATTTGTAGTGACTGCTGTTTTGATCTCAATTTTTATTACATTCCTCAACAGTGCTCAGAAGGTTTTATGGATACCCATATATATATGCGAAGATGTGTGGAGTCTCTTATTCAGGGCTGTCTGATTATTTGGTGATAAATAGTAACCAATTATTTGGTGTTCAAGTTGATAGGGAAATGCGGTTTAATTAGTTGTCACTTTTTTAGCCTTAATAATTTGATTATTTACTGAATGATATCTGTCAAATTTATTAGATCTGTGTTTAGATTTGGCTGAATTGATTATTTACTGAATGATATCTGTAAGTTAATCTCTTCTTAATAAAACTAATGCATACCCAGTAAATAATCAATTCAGCCTTGCATTATCATGCCATAATTTCAATAGCGAATATTAATTTTAGCCTTTATTATATTTTCTATTATTGATATTTTTGTCTGTACCTGTGAATATTAATTTTTGCTTTTGTTATACATTTTGCAGGTCTTTAAAATTTTGGACAGTGAAGTTAGAAGGTTTATTTTTCACATTTTTCTCAAAAATCTTTTGAATAGAAATTAGTATAAAGATGAGCTATTTTCTTGACCAAGCGTGTCATTGATAGTTTTTTTTTTTGGAATTGTGACTATTCAATTTGTAAATATGACTATTTTTTTTAACTTTTCTTTTTCAATAAATGAAAAGAGCTTATAATATTTTTGTATAAAATATATGTGAATGATATATACCATGCATATAATATTATAAAATGATTTATATTTTAAAATACCATTTTATTATTAATGTTTGGTGTATTATGATAAATCAGAGGGCATAGTATATTGGTAATTGTTGTTTGTTAGCGCTAAATACAATTAGCGAAGAGAAAATCCGGTCACGAAAAGAAATTTTTAACGACCGGAATTCCCTTCGTTGAAAGTGAACACAATCAATAAAGGGAAAATCCGGTCGCTAAAGGAAATTTTTAACGATCGGAATTCCCTTCGTTGAAAGTGAACACAATCAACGAAGGGAAAATCTGGTCATTAAAAATTAGCATTCAACGACCGAAAATATTTCGGTCGTTAAAGACATTAATGACCTGATTTAAAATCCGGTCGTCTATACCTTTAACGAAGGGGCTTTTACCGACCGGATTTTTAGGTCGTTATAGGTTTTTAATGACCGAATTTTGACTTTTAACGATCAGATTTCCCTTCGTTAAAGGGCATTTTTCTTGTAGTGATAAGAAGTCACGATCTGATGATATTGATGCCATATCACATCATATAGTGCATATACATGAGCAAATACAAGAGTGCATTTGGATAGGTGGTTTGGGTAGAGGAAAAGACGATAGTGCCTTGATTAAAGTGATGATTGACTCTTTTAAGCACCATCCGGTTCTGAGGAACTTGATGGAATATGTTTGAAATACAGGAGAAGGATTTTATAGAAAGTCCATTATCCGATTTATGTTCAAGGTGGCCAAAAAGGGAGTTTTTAGAACAAATACTAAATCATTGATGACATTAAGAAGCAGATGTAATGTGCATCATCCATGGCTTAGTGAATGGTCTCAAGGTGTACCTTCTCGGTTGTTGAGGAGGGTTAGAATGTCAATCCCAGTGACAAAGAAGATTTTATCGAAATCTTCAATTGTAGAATAGTTGACATAAGTGTCAATTTGAGTTGGCGTTTATTTTTTAATTAAATAGGATTTAGGTTTTCCTATTGCTATTGAACATGAATGTTCTATTTTGGATTGTTGGATATTATTGGTTGAATAAATGCATTTATTTATTTGATGGCATTTAACTTTATAATAAATGTGTTTATTTTAATTGTTAATTGCCCTGCAATATTTTATATGGCAAATGATTGCATGCTTATTAAGTAGAGGCTTAATAAAATAAATCCAATAATTTTTTCCTCTTAAGTTTGAGTTCTTAATAATCCAATAATTTAGATTTACTATGCATAAAATTTTAACTTGTAAGGTTGGCCATTAGGACTTAGAGGGTAATTAGATGCTATAAGTAGCTTTTTTAAATTTGAACCTAATAGAAAACTTTACTAGGTTATTTTTTTAGATGCATAGTAAATAGCATGTATTGTCTTATCTCCTGTAACTTCATGCAACTTTTGTTCCATTAGAGATCATAGGATCCAAATGGCTTCTACTTCCAAATCTATTATCGCCGAGCTAAACAAAGACTTGAAATTGAATGGCAAAAATTATGAAATCTGGAGTATAAAAATCCAATATGTGCTTAAGGAGCAAAAGGCTCTTGAAACCTTAAGTTCGATTATGGCTGAACCTGAGGATAGCAATACGGCCCAGCATAGAAGGGACCAAGAAGCCTATGTGTCATGGAAGAAAAAGAATTCCACTGCTCGTATCATCTTGCTTAGTTCAATGGAAGATGATATCACTAAGCAATTTCACAAGCATCAAAATCTAATGGATCTGTAAATAGCGTTGGGGGAAAAATTCGGAGGTGTGACTCTGACCAAGCTCCGATCATTAACGACCAAATTTGATGCTTATCAGAAAAAGCCTAATCACCCTATGCGAAAACATTGAAGAGAGATGGAGGTCATGATAAGTAAGCTTAGTGAATATGGTAATAAGTTGACCAATGAGCAACCAGTTTAAGTTGCATCCGTTCCTTACCCAAGAGTTGGGAGCATATGAAGATGCAACTTACTCACATGGATAGTATTAATACATTTGAGGATGTCGCTCATCACCTGAAGCTTGAAGAAGACATACTGTCATTAATTAAGGTCAATACCAAAGTGCAAATGGCACAATCTCGTTCTGGTGGAATGAATTTAAACCAAAAAAAGAGAAAAACCTTCAAAGGTCGGGATAAGGAACAAACCAAGAAAAATAAAAGACAAAAGAAAGAACAGAATTTTAGGAGGTCCAAAGGTAAGAAGAAGGTGAATGTTTCAAGAGTGAAATGTTTCAATTGCCAGCAAAAAAGACACTATGCGAAAGACTGCACTATGCCCAAATAGGTACACTATTCTAACTCAAGAGTGAGTGAAATTTGTGTAACCAGTTCTGTATTATTAACTGAATTTCATCCTTTGTGGGTGGTAAATTCAGGAGCAACGGACCACATAACAAAGGATCGATATGCCTTTGTTGAATTCTAGCAAATACCAAATAGGGAAAAATAGATATATGCAGGAAATGACGCCAGAGTGGCAGTTCAAAGGATTGGCACATATAGATTAATCTTACATAAAGGCCCCTACTCCTACATGATGTGCTCTATGCCCCAGATATTCAAAGGAATTTAGTTTCTATTCTTGTTTTAATAAATTTTGGTTTTGATTTGCATTTTAAGGATGAAAGTGTAAGCTTATGTTTGGATGATGTCTTTTATGGTTATGGTTTCATTTCGAACAATTTAATTGTTATGGATATCGATCCTAACTTTATGAATAAAGCTAGTTTTTCCTTTATTTCTTCTACTTCACATAGTTATGAGAATCATGTAAAATTATGACATGCTAGATTAAATCAATAGGGCAAGATCGAATGAGTCAGTTAGCCAAAACAAGTTTTCTCGGTGATATAAATAGGTTAAATTGCCTACGTGTGAGCATTGTTTAAAAGGAAAAATGGTTAGAAAACCATTTGGAAAAGGAACCAGAGCCAAAATTCCATTGCAATTAGTTCATTCTGACATATGTGGTCCAATGAATGTGAGGGTAAGGCATGGGGCCTACTGTTTCATCACATTTATAAATGACTATACTAGATACGGTAATATCTATTTGATTTCTCACAAGTCAGAAGCATTGAGCTACTTCAAGACTTATATGAATTTAGTTGAGAATTAATTAGACAAGAGGATAAAAGCTTTAAGAACTGACCGAGGTTGAGAATATCTTTCAGATGAATTTAAAGCTTTGTCTGATGAAAAAGGGATTAAACATCAGTTGTCCATTCCCACAACTCCACAACAAAACGGTGTTGCCGAAAGAAGAAATAAGACTCTCCTTGATATTGTTAGATCTATTACAGCAAAGGCAAATTACCAATCTCCTATTAGGAAGATGATCTATTAACTGCCACATATGTTCTAAATCGTATGCCCTCTAAATCTGTCACATCCATACCTTATGAGTTGTGGTCAACAACCTGACCTAAGCCACTTACCATCTTGGGATTGTGCTGCCTATATCTATGATACTTCAAGTAAATTTGGTAAATTGGGAGTAAGAGGTAAAAAAAGTACCTTTGTGAGATATTCTGACATATTAAAAGGATATGTTTTCATGGGCAAGCAAGAAAATGGTACAGTGACAGAATTTAAATCGCGAGACATCATATTCTTAGAGAATGAATGTCCTAAATTGAGTGAAGTATATCAAGATTTCACTTTCTATGAGACTTAAGAAGTGGAACCATCAGAATCACTCCATCCGAGTGGGAGGGACTTAGAGGAAAAAGGTCAAAACCTTCCTCCTTTTAACGATCCAAATATTCGAGACCATGATTTGAGTGGGAGTATTCCTAACTCCAGTGGGAGTATAGAACATGGTCCCAGTGGAAGCATTCCGAGGCCCTTTTGCTTAACCTACAAGATGAAGAAGAGCCTAAAAATATTCAAAAGGCTCTTTTATCCCTATCTAAAGAAAAGTGGATTAAAGCAATGGAAAAAGAAATGGCATCTATGAGATCAAACCATGTTTGGAAATTGGTTGATCTACCTAAAGGACGCAAACCTATTAGGAATAAATGGATTCTCAAGGTGAAGCGAAAACTGATGGAAGTATCGAAAGATACAAGATTTGGCCAGTCGCTAAGGGGTTTACACAATAGAAAGGGATTGACTATGAGGAGACTTTCTCGCCTAGTGTAGGATTTACATCCATAAAGCTAATTCTGGCCAGAGTGGCAAGTTTGAACCTAGAGCTACATTAAATGGATGTAAAGATTGTTTTTCTCAATAGATAATTGGATGAAGAAATTTATATGGATCAACCTATAGGTTTCATCGAAAAAGGCAGCGAATATAAGGTTTGCTAATTAAAGAGATCAATCTATAGCCTTAAGTAGTTTTCGAGACAATGGTGTAATGCCCCAAAAATTTTAGTATTTTTATTTAATAATTTGACACGCTAAAATATTTATCTAAAATTAATTTTTGACGCATAAGAGTGGAATTTTCCTTAAAGTTCAATTTAATTATTCAAATAATTTTAAATCTATATATATATTATATGCTATAATTTATTTAGTTGTCCATTTATTGATTATTTCTTTGTTTAATATTTTTCATAATTATTTGCATGTAAACATACTCACATATATATATATATATATATATATATATATATATATATATATATTTAATATTTTTCATAATTATTTGCATGTAAACATACTCACACACACACACACACACACACACACATATATATATATATATATATATATATATATATATATGTGAGCATGTATATATATATATATATATATATATATATATATATACATATATACATGCAAATAATTTTATATATATATATATATATATATATATATATATATATATATATATGTGTGTGAGTATGTTTACATGCAAATAATTATGAAAAATATTAAACAAAGAAATAATCAGTAAATGGACAACTAAATAAATTATAGCATATAATTTTAGTTATGGGTCTAGAATTAGGGAGGAATTAAGAGAAGAAAATAAAATAGAAAGGGGAACACGGTGAGCAGATCGGGGAAGAAAGAGAAAGACCGAGAGAGGGAGAGGGAGCGGCGGAAGGCTGTCGGCGACCACTGACGGCGACTGGGGTGGCGATCGGACCGACGCACGCAGCCGCACCGTTCCCGTAGCGTTCTCCTCCGATTCACCGCGGTGTCGTTCCAGGGAAGCGAGAGAAGACCTGAACCTTCCTCAGCATTTTTCGGCGAGATTTGGCGACGATCGGCGACACGGGTGGCGCGACTGGACTCACGGTGGCTAGGTGAGCATTTTGGTGTCCGCGGATCATCCTCACTCACCGGCGAAGAGGAGATCGGCGTTAGGAAGAGCCGAAACTACCGACGGCAATTCCGGCAAAACGGAGGGCGTTCTCAGCGAGTGACCACCGGAACAGCAACCTCAACGTGGCGAGCTTTCTTTTGATGGTCTCAGCGCCTCCGGCGGAGCTCCGGCGAGCCTCCGACGACGGTAAAAAGGGCCAAAAATTACAGAAATATCTGTAAGTGACTACCAAACTTACTTTTCTAAATGATTTGTACATGAATTAAATTTGTTAACGTGTGATTTTATAGTTACAGTGTGTGTAATGTATTGGTTTATGGAATTGATTGATAAATTGGTTGTGTTAAGTGAGTAATTGGTTTGATTAAATTAATTTGATCAATTATTTGAGTTGTTTTAACTAGATTTGTTTACTTAGGTTTACGAAATGGGATAAAAACCGTGACATACAATTCAACAGAATTAAAATATTAAAAAAGTAGGTAGTATATCGTGTAACTTAATTGAGCAATTTAGAAATTGGCTGAATGCTTTAAATGACTACTTAAACAGGTGATTATGTTAGAACTGGGTTAGTGCATGTTCTAAATATTAAGTGAATGTTTGAAGCCATTGTTCAAGCAGTCAAATTACTGTTAAGACCAAATTAGAAGTATATGTGTATCCCTATATAAGTGCAAAATAACATAAATACAATAGTAAGTTTGTAATACGTTTTAAACTGTATGGTGAATTTAATTTAGTTTAGTCAATTATTTTTAGCTGTGAGTTAAAGCTTAAATAAATTAAGCAAATTAAGTTAAACTGATGAATTGAGCTAAATCATTGATATAGAAGCAAGTCGGGCGTGGTAATTGTGGAGTTCTGTTTTTGGGTACATCATGGAATTTCACTTGAATTGTACATTTGGATTTATAAACTAAGAATGGATAATATACATATTGTGATGAATTACTACCGTAATTAATTTTTAGTCGCTATGCATGGGTCGACTTGTGAAAATTTGTTTAGTACAATTTTGTTAAATGTTACGAGTAATATGATAGAGTTGCAGACTTATAATAGGTGTCATTTTAATAAAATGAAATTTATTGTAAATCTATAAAGATAGGATGGAATTTAACATGAAGAGAATGAATCAAATTAAGTGAGTAAGAGTTGATAATAAAATATAAAGAAAAAGGAGACTCAATCATAGGAGTTTATGGTATTTGTAAAAGTATGGGGTATAACAAGAAAGAAAAAAAAATATAGAAGAGAACAAACAAATTTATAAGTAAAGACTAATAGAGGGTAACATCGAACTTTATTAAATTTTAGGGAAGAAAATATAAATTAACTATATTACTGATAAATAAAGGACTAAAAGTATTTTAAGCAGGCTCATGACATGTGAAGAAATTAGAGAAATTTAATATGTTTGACAAATATCGAGTGTAGCTAAGTATACCTAAAGATAATGGTAATAATAAAATCAAATAAATGGCTAAGAAAATCAGAGTGTTAACTTGTAAATAAAGGCCAATGGGTTATAATTATATATATAAGATTTATTATAATTGTTAATGCCTTTTAATTATATAAACATGATTAATGGCTTGCTGTGAAGCTAAGTTAGTGAAATGTGATAAATAAATGAAATTATATGAGAAAATGATGATGGATGATACTGGGATTAATTCTGGAAAATTGAATTGAAATGTATATTGATCTTATTTTATGTAAAGATTAAAGTTTTGATTTATTTAAATAACATTCAATATTGTGGCCCTATTCGATGAGCTGGTAGTCAAGTCTAGTTCAGGATATAGTGGCTAGCCATAGGGACATAAGACCGCGGGTGTGAGCATGGCGACTCACTTTTTAGTAGGCCAATGATGGTCCTACTTCTGTATCTGAATATCACTTTTTAGTAGGCCAATGATCGTCCTACTTCTGTATCTGAATATCTGAATATCTGAAGATCTGAAGTGTACTGTTCTGTATTGAAAGACAGTGGTGGTCACACAGGACTCCACTGGTATCCAAAAGACTGGGGGTAATCCTTCGGGGTTCTTTCAGGTTTGAAAGACTGGAGCGACTATTTAGAGGTCACTCCAGGTTATTGTGAGCTCTTAGGAGTTCACATCCCGTTTATCCTGTACTCAGAGTCTGCCAGCGTTGTACTATGGGCAAAATGGTAAATTGCAAAGTGAATTGGTGAATGTGAAATAATTGTGTGAATCAAGAAATTGAATGATTAATACATGAAGCATGGTAAATGGTGGATTTAAATAATAAATTTTGTAATCCATATTAAATATATAACCTAAGAAGTTGGATGGCATGGATAAAAGTAAATGTGGATTGAGAAGCCATAAAGTAATTTAATGACAGAAGTAAAGTTGAAGGATAAAGTAGTACAACTAATAAAGAGATGTTAATTAAGAGGTATGCGTGAAATTTAAAGTTCAATATATATGTATATATGTATATATAGATTTGGATGAAAGTTAACTAATGTATAATATGATTTCAAAATTTAATAAAGTTAATGGTTCTGTGATAGAAACTTTAATTGAATAAATAATATTAATAAATGAGCCTATGAAATTGGGTCATGTGATGAAGTGGCTTTATGTATTTATATGAATCTTTTACTCACCAATGTGTACTACATGAATGCATATATATATAATGGTGGGCATTATTGGATGAGATGAGAGCTAGAATAATTGTTAAAGCAAAAATGAACATTAACTGCTATATTTTACGCATATTGTCTGTTTAATAATTCATAGAACCGGTTTAGTGATGCATGATAAGTGTATTTAGCACATTATCAAAATGCTAGAAGATTTCAGTTATGGATTTGGGAACTTGATTTCAAATGTTTATAAAGTTTTAGCCATTAAGAAGAATATTGAATGTATTGCATAAAAATGACTTTACCTTGCAAATCATTCATATTTAATTTGTAGTTAAATAGCTATTGGTATATTAATTATGAAGTATTATATTGATTATGAAAAGAAAAAGTAATTTGTGATATTAATGTATGAATAATCAATTATATGTGTATATATTATATTTATGCCTTGGATAAGTAAATTTGGTAGTCACCACTAAGCGTAAAGCTTAGCGCGTGGTTTATCCTTGCGCAGGTATAAGACATGAATCAAGTGAATATCAGCACCGCTTCATAGAAGAAATATGACTTGGTAAGTATGGAAAGGAAGCGAAAGAAATGGAATTTTTGTATTTGATAGTTCGAATATTGGTTCTTGTGGCATGTACACTACATAGATAATTAGGATATTATTGTATCGAAGAATTTGTATTAGATAATTATTTATAGTGATAGATGATGTAATATCATAATATCTTTGTATTTTGTATAATTGATGTAAATAGTGAGTGGATGATATTGTGAATTATTATGAGTATGTGATTGGATTTAAATTGGAGGATGGGCAAAATTGTGTGGAGTTTGAATTGGAGTAGGATGGATGGAAATGTATTTGATTATAGAAGTGTAAAGAGTTTCTGTTTACAGGCGGATAGGCAATATTATAGAGAAGATATTGCCGAAATTTTGGTAGAATTTAAGTGGCATATTTGAGAATGATTGTGTGACTAGTAAAGTTTAATAGTGAAAAAAAAAATTTACCCGGATTTTCGTAATGATTTTAAGAATAGTTTAAGACAATTAAGTTATTATGTATAGTAAAAAGGGTGTTACAGTTAGTGGTATCAGACCAAAGGTTTAGGCGGTTCTGGCCAATAAGATATTTGGAGAATAAGTGATATTGTTTATAAGAAATGAATGTTTGTTGTTCAATAAGGACATCTCTATTTAGTTATAGGTATAGATATTTCAGAAAGAATTGAATAGAAAATTAGAGGTAAGAAATTGAGATGTTCAAAAATTATGAGATTTAAAGTATATGAGTGTGGAAGAAGGTTGTGGTATTTTAGGTGCATGTCAGTTATCCTTGATAGAGGGGCAATCATTGAATATTTTATGCATGGGTTGGGTCACTATGCACTGTTCTTACATGATACGCACATTTGCATTATACTGCATACATGAAACATCATACATTCATTGTATCGGTATCACATGACCATTCATGAAAAACATCAAGTTTTATGCATATGCCCAAATTGAAAGGAAACTGGCGTGGAATATAGTAAGTGTATGGAAGTGAGGTAGATGTACCTTCATTGGAAGTAATAAGGAGCGTAATAAAGTTGAGTAAGCAAAATAAGGAATTAGAGATTTAATCTAGGAATTGAAAAAGAAAGGGGTGAAGGATCACTAAATGTGTATAAGTATGAGTAAGAGATTTGTATCTGTGTAATTTGTGGGTTTGATCCTTCTTGTTAGTGAATTAAGGCATAGAATGTGATGAGATTTCAACATATTTTGGAATGGAATTGTATCTGATTAAATTGACTAATTGATTATAGCTTGAATTGGCTTATAAGAGTGGATAAAATTGTGAACTTGGGTACTAGATAGTTAAGTAATAAGTACTGTAAGATATGTGTAATGTTTCAGAAGTAATAGACAAATTGTGACTAGTGATGCTGGTAAACTAAGAAGGAAATGTTATAGTTGTTTTGATCAAGGAAAGAGTTTATTGAATATGTCAGCGATTCTGTATAAAAAAAAAAAAAAGACAATGTGTTTTAGGAGAAAGGAATTAAGTAAGGATTAAGGTAAGTAAGTAATAAGATGTGTATGCAATTGGTTTTTTGGATAGAGTGTACATGCCAAAGATGGAAAATAAAGAAATGAAATGATTTTTACAATGGATATGTTATTGGCTTAAGTATGATGTAACTTGGGCCTGATTAACGCGTAAGTTAAGAAGAAAGTGCACTTTTGGACGCATAAAATACTTCTTAAATATTCGACAAGATCATCTACTAGTTCTTCTCACTCCAAGTTAATTGATCATTTTGTTAGAACGGGATTTGACATGGAAACGGTGTCCAAAGTAATTCAGGAAAATGTGGAAAGAAATACAGATTCAGTTTTAGACTTTTCTCGCATACTCGGTGATTGAAAAATCACATAAAGAAGAATTGCATATTGATTCTGATTACCAGTCTTTAGATATGATGGGAGCTTTCTCAACGATTTTTCAGACATAATTATAAAAATGAGAAAAATTGTTAAATTTGAGCCTGATGATGAGGGGAGCGTTTTGCTGTTTCTGGTGAAGGTAGGGTATTCTAAGGACAAGGCATCGATAGCTCTGGAGAAGACAATTGTAGAGCTTATAGATTTCATAGGTGTTGCTCAAATGGCGAAGCCAAAGATCGAGCAGTCTGATGTCGATTACCCTAAATACAAAAAGAGGAGTTTTTATGAATATAATAGGTGGGAAGGAAAAAGTAATTGAGATTTGAAAGGAATCTGCTATCTAGTAATGATGATAGGCTATGCTTCCCAAATACAATGATTGGAATTGGAGTCCCCATTGTTTCAGAGTTTGTAACTAAAAGAACACTTTTAGAAACTGTTATTGGGCCCCATTACCTCTATTATGAGAATGTAGTGCCTGATCGTAAAGGAGTTTGGAACACCATATCTCGGTTCTTATTGAAGTGGAGTTAGAAGTTATTGATTTTAAAATTTGTTCTTGTGGTGCAAAGAAAAAGGGAGAATTGTGCATATAGTCACTTTAACGGATTTTTCCTCTACTGTCTCCACAAATGGCACACAAAGCATTATTAATGATAAAGAGATAATGACTTCCATGAGATGGACAGATACAATTGAATTGTTTGCAAATTTGCATTGGAAATGCAAGTTGAATGAAATGAGGAATAGTAAATCATTGTACTAGTCCAGAAAAATTTCGAGGACGAAATTTCTTTTAAGGAGGGGAGAATTGTAATGCCCCAAAAATTTCAGTATTTTTATTTAATAATTTGACGCGCTAAAATATTTATCTATAATTGATTTTTGACGCATAAGAGTGGAATTTTCCTTAAAGTTCAATTTAATAATTTTAAATCTCTCTCTATATATATATATATATATATATATATATATATATATATATATATATATATATATGAGTATGTTTACATGCAAATAATTAAGAAAAATATTAAACAAAGAAATAATCAGTAAATGGACAACTAAATAAATTATAGCATATAATTTTAGTTATGGGTCTAGAATTATGGAGGAATTAAGAGAAGAAAATAAAATAGAAAGGGGAACACGGTGAGCAGATCGGGAAAGAAAGAGAGAGACCGAGAGAGGGAGAGGGAGCGGCGGAAGGCTGTCGGCGACCACTGACGGCGACTGGGGTGGCGATCGGACCGACGCACGCAGCCGCACCGTTCCCATAGTGTTCTCCTCCGATTCACCGCGGCGTCGTTCCAGGGAAGCGAGAGAAGACCTGAACCTTCCTCAGTATTTTCTGGCGAGATTTGGCGACGATCGGCGACACGGGTGGCGCGACTGGACTCACGGTGGCCAGGTGAGCATTTTGGTGTCCGCGGATCATCCTCACTCGCCGGCGAAGAGGAGATCGGCGTTAGGAAGAGCCTAAACTACCAACGGCGATTTCGGCGAAACGGAGGGCGTTCTCAGCGCGTGACCACCGGAACAGCAACCTCAACGTGGCGAGCTTTCTTTTGATGGTCTCAGCGCCTCCGGCGGAGCTCCGGCAAGCCTCCGACGACGGTAAAAAGGGCCAAAAATTACAGAAAAATCTGTAAGTGACTACCAAACTTACTTTTCTGAATGATTTGTACATGAATTAAATTTGTTAACGTGTGATTTTATAGTTACAGTGTGTGTAATGTATTGGTTTATGGAATTGATTGATAAATTGGTTGTGTTAAGTGAGTAATTGGTTTGATTAAATTAATTTGATCAATTATTTGAGTTGTTTTAACTAGATTTGTTTACTTAGGTTTACGAAATGGGATAAAAACCGTGACATACAATTCAACAGAATTAAAATATTAAAAAAGTAGGTAGTATATCGTGTAACTTAATTGAGCAATTTAGAAATTGGCTGAATGCTTTAAATGACTACTTAAACAGGTGATTATGTTAGAACTGGGTTAGTGCATGTTCTAAATATTAAGTGAATGTTTGAAGCCATTGTTCAAGCAGTCAAATTACTGTTAAGACCAAATTAGAAGTATATGTGTATCCCTATATAAGTGCAAAATAACATAAATACAATAGTAAGTTTGTAATACGTTTTAAACTGTATGGTGAATTTAATTTAGTTTAGTCAATTATTTTTAGCTGTGAGTTAAAGCTTAAATAAATTAAGCAAATTAAGTTAAACTGATGAATTGAGCTAAATCATTGATATAGAAGCAAGTCGGGCGTGGTAATTGTGGAGTTCTGTTTTTGGGTACATCATGGAATTTCACTTGAATTGTACATTTGGATTTATAAACTAAGAATGGATAATATACATATTGTGATGAATTACTACCGTAATTAATTTTTAGTCGCTATGCATGGGTCGACTTGTGAAAATTTGTTTAGTACAATTTTGTTAAATGTTACGAGTAATATGATAGAGTTGCGGACTTATAATAGGTGTCATTTTAATAAAATGAAATTTATTGTAAATCTATAAAGATAGGATGGAATTTAACATGAAGAGAATGAATCAAATTAAGTGAGTAAGAGTTGATAATAAAATATAAAGAAAAAGGAGACTCAATCATAGGAGTTTATGGTATTTGTAAAAGTATGGGGTATAACAAGAAAGAAAAAAAAAATATAGAAGAGAACAAACAAATTTATAAGTAAAGACTAATAGAGGGTAACATCGTACTTTATTAAATTTTAGGGAAGAAAATATAAATTAACTATATTACTGATAAATAAAGGACTAAAAGTATTTTAAGCAGGCTCATGACATGTGAAGAAATTAGAGAAATTTAATGTGTTTGACAAATATCGAGTGTAGCTAAGTATACCTAAAGATAATGGTAATAATAAAATCAAATAAATGGCTAAGAAAATCAGAGTGTTAACTTGTAAATAAAGGCCAATGGGTTATAATTATATATATAAGATTTATTATAATTGTTAATGCCTTTTAATTATATAAACATGATTAATGGCTTGCTGTGAAGCTAAGTTAGTGAAATGTGATAAATAAATGAAATTATATGAGAAAATGATGATGGATGATACTGGGATTAATTCTGGAAAATTGAATTGAAATGTATATTGATCTTATTTTATGTAAAGATCAAAGTTTTGATTTATTTAAATAACATTCAATATTGTGGCCCTATTCGATGAGCTGGTAGTCAAGTCTTGTTCAGGATATAGTGGCTAGCCATAGGGACATAAGACCGCGGGTGTGAGCATGGCGACTCACTTTTTAGTAGGCCAATGATGGTCCTACTTCTGTATCTGAATATCACTTTTTAGTAGGCCAATGATCGTCCTACTTCTGTATCTGAATATCTGAAGATCTGAAGATCTGAAGTGTACTGTTCTGTATTGAAAGACAGTGGTGGTCACACAGGACTCCACTGGTATCCAAAAGACTGGGGGTAATCCTTCGGGGTTCTTTCAGGTTTGAAAGACTGGAGCGACTATTTAGAGGTCACTCCAGGTTATTGTGAGCTCTTAGGAGTTCACATCCCGTTTATCCTGTACTCAGAGTCTGCCAGCGTTGTACTATGGGCAAAATGGTAAATTGCAAAGTGAATTGGTGAATGTGAAATAATTGTGTGAATCAAGAAATTGAATGATTAATACATGAAGCATGGTAAATGGTGGATTTAAATAATAAATTTTGTAATCCATATTAAATATATAACCTAAGAAGTTGGATGGCATGGATAAAAGTAAATGTGGATTGAGAAGCCATAAAGTAATTTAATGACAGAAGTAAAGTTGAAGGATAAAGTAGTACAACTAATAAAGAGATGTTAATTAAGAGGTTTGCGTGAAATTTAAAGTTTAATATATATGTATATATGTATATATAGATTTGGATGAAAGTTAACTAATGTATAATATGATTTCGAAATTTAATAAAGTTAATGGTTCTGTGATAGAAACTTTAATTGAATAAATAATATTAATAAATGAGCCTATGAAATTGGGTCATGTGATGAAGTGGCTTTATGTATTTATATGAATCTTTTACTCACCAATGTGTACTACATGAATGCGTATATATATAATATGGTGGGCATTATTGGATGAGATGAGAGCTAGAATAATTGTTAAAGCAAAAATGAACATTAACTACTATATTTTACGCATATTGACTGTTTAATAATTCATAGAACCGGTTTAGTGATGCATGATAAGTGTATTTAGCACATTATCAAAATGCTAGAAGATTTCAGTTATGGATTTGGGAACTTGATTTCAAATGTTTATAAAGTTTTAGCCATTAAGAAGAATATTGAATGTATTGCATAAAAATGACTTTACCTTGCAAATCATTCATATTTAATTTGGAGTTAAATAGCTATTGGTATATTAATTATGAAGTATTATATTGATTATGAAAAGAAAAAGTAATTTGTGATATTAATGTATGAATAATCAATTATATGTGTATATGTTATATTTATGCCTTGGATAAGTAAATTTGGTAGTCACCACTAAGCGTGAAGCTTAGCGCGTGGTTTATCCTCGCGCAGGTATAAGACAGGAATCAAGTGAATATCAGCACCGCTTCATAGAAGAAATATGACTTGGTAAGTATGGAAAGGAAGCGAAAGAAATGGAATTTTTGTATTTGATGGTTCGAATATTGGTTCTTGTGGCATGTACACTACATAGATAATTAGGATATTATTGTATCGAAGAATTTGTATTAGATAATTATTTATAGTGATAGATGATGTATTATCATAATATCTTTGTATTTTGTATAATTGATGTAAATAGTGAGTGGATGATATTCTGAATTATTATGAGTATGTGATTGGATTTAAATTGGAGGATGGGCAAAATTGTGTGGAGTTTGAATTGGAGTAGGATGGATGGAAATGTATTTGATTATAGAAGTGTAAAGAGTTTTTGTTTACAGGCGGATAGGCAATATTATAGAGGAGATGCTGCCGAAATTTTGGTAGAATTTAAGTGGCATATTTGAGAATGATTGTGTGGCTAGTAAAGTTTAATAGTGAAAAAAAAAATTACCCGGATTTTCGTAATGATTTTAAGAATAGTTTAAGACAATTAAGTTATTATGTACAGTAAAAAGGGTGTTACAAATGGTATCTGAGATTTTATGACACAATCATGTCAAATGGGTTCAACATGGTTGATGAAAACCATTGTGTTTATAACAAAAGTTCTGAAAATAATTTTGTCATTTTAACATTATACGTAGACGACATACTAATAGCTAGAAATGACAAAAGATATGTAAATAAAATCAAAGATTGGTTATCGTCCAACTTTAAGATGAAAGATATGCATTATGCAGACTACATTCTTGGAGTTAAGATTTCAAGAGATCATTCGAGAAGGTTGTTGTCTCTTTCTCAAGAGACATATATCCACGAAGTCCCTGAACGTTTTAATATGCAAAACTGCAAACCCATTGGTAATCCCATTGCCAAGAATCAGTTTCTTAGCAAAGAGATGTGTCTTAAGATACCGAAAGAGATAGAACGTATGAAAAGCGTTCCATATGCCAATGTCGTTGGTAGTCTTATATATGCAATATTGTGTACAAGACTTGATATATGCTATGCTACGGGCATGATAAGTAGATATCAATTTAACCCAGGCGAAGCACATTAGGAAGCAATTAAGACGATACTTATATACCTCAAAGGTACAGCAGAATACTCTCTATGTTTTCAAGGCAAGGATATGGATTTGAGAGGATACACAGATGCTGATTGGGCAGGAGATGTGGATGAGAGGAAATTTACTTCAGGATTTGTATTCTTGCTTAGCAAGGGTGTCATTTCATGGAGTAGTAAGAAATAAACCTGTGTAGCTCAATCAACGATGGAATCTGAATTTGTCGCTTCTACAGCTGCAATACAAGAGGCAGTTTGGCTAAAAGGTTTATGAACCATTTAAGAATAACTGCCTCAGAGGAACCGGTGACCGTCTATAGTGACAGTCAATTGTCAATAGCTTACTCGAAAGATCCAAAATTTCATAGTAGAACCAAGCATATCGATATTAAGTATCAATACAAAAAAAATATTGTTGCACGAGGAGATGTGAACTTACAGTACATTTCTACGCAATGATATGATTGCAGATCTTTTGACTAAACCTGTATCGAGAGATGTATTTGAGAGGCATATTAGATCTCAGGGTTTGCGTAGATTTTGAATAGTACTGTTTTATTTTTTATTTTTTATTTTTGTAATCTCTTAATATTATTATTTATGAATAATAATCAAGTTTATTATTGGCAATACATGAGTGTGAATGCTTAATGTGTGAACATTACTGTTATTATCTAAATAAAATTGAGCATTTTGGACAGAAAAGTAGCCCACTCACAAGGGTGTTTACCTTGCTTCTGTCATTGAGTTGGTAAAGACTAAGATGAGACAAATTTTGAACATATGAGAATGTTCGAAAGTCTGTTCAAAATAAAAGTGTCTTCTTGTAGAAATTACAAGATTAATCTTATTAAGGTGCGAGATAAAGACATACATAAAGTTGTATGTTCTGGATTGAGATCCAAATAAGGATTGAGTGTAATCCCATGATGAGTTAAGCGCAATCATCATGTTCTATCTAAAAAGGCAGAAGTTGTCCTTAAGAAAGCGGACTAAACTTGGATGATTTGGAGTATTGCAACTTACGCTTTTATATAGTATTATATATAATATATATATATTTGTGTGAGACATGCACTATTTTAAGTGAATGAATGAACATCATAACACATATTTTATACCGTGTGTGTTTATGTGACAAATGGATGGGAATTTAATATTGTTGATCTCAATTTTTGTTATCGTGAGACCCTATTTAAACTTTGACCCTTAAAATCCTTAATTTGTCCCTAAAGCGGGATAACGACAACTAAATAGTTACGACAAATATAGTCGATATAATAAAATAAATAAAATCCAATTCTATAGCTTTTTATCTTTCCAATATCGCATAATAACTCCTTGTTAGACAAGCTGATATGATTTATATATCTTTTGTTAATCATCTTCTATTGTGATATTAAAAAAATAAAAATAAAAATAACGCTTAACCCATTTTTCAATTATACACCCAACGTTTAATTTTTTTTTTGCCAATTGAATTCTAACATTTCGGTCGTCTTTCAATTCAAGTACTTTGTCTAATATACTGTTAATTTTTTTTTAATAGATTTGATAAGTTGGCTCTTATTTTGGGTCCCACATTGAAGAAGTCTAAAAAGAGATACTGATTTCATTCAGTTTTCCATATAGAGCATCTTTTTAGCAAAGAATAAAGAGTGTGGTGAGTTGAGGACATTGATCTGGAATGAACCAAGAATATGATCCAGGTGAGAAGTAAGCAATGGTTAAATATGTGGAAGCAGCAAATAAGCATGGAAACAAACCGAAAGGAACATATATGAGCAATTGGATTTAGCTATTGTACATGAGGCCACTCTTATCCTATTCAACTGAATTAGAGGGATAGAATTGAATAAGACAATTTGATTTAGAATGTGGAAATCATATTAAAGAAAGTACAGAAAACTAACTTATGGATATATGGATATATGGATAAAGGTTGACATAAGCATAGTGAGAGAGAGAGAGAGAGACAGATAATGTAGTTGGACTGACCTAGCAGATTGGCGTTAATTTTGCAACTTCTGCAGAAGGTTGTTCCACTGCCATACTCTCAAATTGTGGAAGAAAAATAATATAAAAAATCAACAAAATAAGTGGTAAGTCATTAATTCTGTTAGAAATTAACCTTATATTAGACAGTTCTTGAATTGAAAAACGATCGAAATGTTTTCAATTAGTAATGAACTAAATGTTGAGTGTATAATTGGAAAGGGGGTTTAACGTTAGAATTTTTTTTTATAATTAGCCCTGATAAAAAATATAATAATTTTGAGTCTATAAATACAAATTGCGATGTAATTAGTAACTAACCAATAAACAAATATCATATCTAAAATACCATATCTAATATAAGACTCCTACTTTTATATATTGAAAAACTAAAAATTAAGGTTGTCAAACTCACACTGGATATATCGGAGAAGATAGAGAATCAATGATTTAAAGTATAGTTAGAGTTAAATCAGGATTGAACGGGAATTAAAATGTAATTAATGTATACTCTTTGAACATATTTTATATAATATATAATTTTCAAAAGGCTTAATATATAAAATATTTCTTGAACTTTTAAAATATTTCATTTTTCATATCTAAACTTTTATTATTTTTAGTTCACTATCTAAACTTAAATTAACTATAATAAATAATCACCTCGCTAACTTATTTTGCTGATATGAATTGGAATGTGAAGTGCATATAATGGAAAGCGTGGGATAGAAAGAAATGAATTCTCTTGAAAATCTCAAAACCATAATTATTATCTCTCAAAATTCAATCTTCCCGTATAGAAAAATTTAAGTTTTAAAATTCAAAGTTAATTTAAATTTAAATACATATAGTATAAGTAAAAAAAAAAAGAAAAAAATTATAATTCAGTTGGCTAAATATAATGAAATTAAAATCAAAATGGACCACAAAGACTAAAATTTAATAATTGATAAATTTAAAGAAACAAATTATTAAAGTAAAAAATTTAGGTATCTTATAAAAAGAGTTTAGATATCCAAATGTATAAAGAAAAAAAAAAAGTGTTATTTGTTGTAAATAAATAAGTTTATAAATTATGGGAATTATACAGGTATAGAAAATGTTCCATATCAAGTCATTTAATTAAGAGTTTTTCTCTTAATTAAATTAATTAAATAAGTGTACATATTAATTTTTTAATTAATAGTTGTAATTGCCCATTTAATTCTCATTAATTTTGGGGTTGATTTCACTCACGGTCACTCAACTTATCACTTAACGCGCAAAAGTAACCGACTTTTTTTTTCTTACTTAAATGTCACTAAACTTTTAACATTTTTACAAAAAAGTCATTTTGACTGGAATCCGGCGAGGACCCTCGCCGGATTTATGACATGGCATGCCATGTCAGAAATTACATATCGTTTAACAATATCTACAACAAATGCTACATCTAAATTAATTTCACTCACGGTCACTAAATTTATCATTTATCGCGTAAAAGTAACCAATTTTTTTTCCAACTTAAATGTTACTGAACTTCTAACATTTTTTCAAAAAAGTCATATATTTACTATTCGGTGTCACATATCATATGCCATGTCATCAATCCGGTAAGAGTTATCGCCGGATTCCGGTCAACATGACTTTTTTGCAAAAATGTTAGAAGTTCAGTGACATTTAAGTAAGAAAAAAAAGTCGGTTACTTTTGTGCGATAAGTGATAAGTTGAGTGACCATGAGTGAAATTGACCCTTAATTTTTTAACTTCCATTTCTTATTAATTGCCTTAATTAATAGCCCTCCTAATTAAGAGTATAAGTATCTCTATAAATGTAACACCCCCATCGCCGTCCCCGTTGGAAGGACGCCGACGGACGCGCTACACGACGCTCACAGATACAGATATACACATGCACAATGCGGAAGCATACGTTCATACACAACATACATAACAGGCATACAGAAATACGGGTTAATTAAAAAAACTTACCTTGACTTACCTTGCGGTACTGACTGAACATGTAATAACTCATGCACACACAGACACTAAGTAAAAGCATACACAAAGGCATACAGATGACCATTCAATCGGAAGCATAATCAAAATAATAAAACAAAGGAATAACAAAACATAAGGACATACTAACTATTACATTCCCAAAAGAAACTCAAGACGAAACATAATAATTACATATACAATACTATCGAATACAAAAGCTAAAATACAGAAGCTGAACAGAATACAGAACCTCTAACTCCTACGTGGCCGACCTTGCAGAAGCACGACTCGAACAGAACCAAACCTGCCACCTGCACGGAAAGGAAATCCGTGCTAAGCGATAACGCTTAGTGGGGAGAACACACAAGAATATGGACGGCCATTCACAATGGTCGTCAAGGCAAAACACATTCAAATGACAAATGCGGATATTCATAGCATATCAATAATCAGGCTGCACAATAAAGGCATTCATTTCAATACTCACAATCGAACCATAACTTCATGTTCAGGATAGACTAAAACAGACATAATACGATACACATTACAAGCATCATCATGCTGAACCACATACTATATCTCATGCATAAACCTACATGGGTATCAAATGATAGCATCTTACCATGCGGAGTCACAAGAGCTATACACATGTATTAAATATCACTAAGTACCCACGCCTGAACTGACAACCCAATCATCATGTTAAGCATACACACTAGTCAAATATCCAAAGGATAACATTTAGAGCAACACAATACCGCTGCGCAACTCTAATATATATATTACGCATCATGCAGAACATTCAGATAACGGAGACTGAAGGCACAACCAAATAGTATTACATTCACATCATCATGCAGAAAGTACAATAATCATCACATACTTACCTTCACAGCTGCTTCGGTTCACATGCTAATATATATGACAAAACTATGCTGAAGTCATATACTTAAATACATCAATCAAATCATTTCAAAGCAATCAGAAACTTATAACAAATCGCATGACAAGTACGGATAATCATGTTAAATGTAAAGTCATGCTTACTTAAAACAGACATACATTCTGAAGCCCATAGTCACATTCATATGCATATAAACTGATTCCTGAAATCCTTATCAAGCTCAAACGGATATCACATTCAAAGGTTAAAACATAATTCATATAAACATGCTCATATAATAAAGTCATACAATCAGTCTTTCATAATCATATTCATTCAGAGGTAATCCGATATACATTACATCGATATACTCATTCAGATAATCCTTATATAGCTAAATCAGATCAGAGCAGTTCAAATAACATTCAAAGAACACCTGCTGACTCTAGGTAGTGGATAACGAGTGTACAGACAGTACTTTACGGGTACGAGCCGATTACAGACAGTACGTTATGGGTACGAACCGATTAAACCATTATACTTTAACTTTCACAGATATTTTCACAAGGGACCTTAAACAAGATCCAATACAGAAAAGGGTTCGCGAGGAACCAAACGGGGACCTGATCAGGGTCCAAATCATTCAAAGGGCGCTGCAGCTACAGAAGACTCTATTAGGCATGCCTAACTATCCACTAGACTGACTCTCGCAGGTCATGCATAAACCAATTCACATTTCGGATCGCATAATGCATAAATATATAAACATCATGCATAAATCAGAATACGGTAGACATATAAATATGCTCATAAAGTCAGTCATATATCATGCAATTCGCATTGCAAAACATATTACAGTCCATAAATTTTAACAATAAACAATATTCTAAAACATACCAAGAACCAGGTATAAAAGCACTACCATGCCAATGATTATCAAAACATAATCCTAAACATGCGTTTAGGTGAGAATACTAAGCATAAACCATGCATAGTCCCAATTACATTTAACACAATACAATGAGTTCGAAGGCTAAAGCATAATATCAATCAAAGCTCATACAAGTCATATTCTGGAGTATGCAATAGGTCAATCAATTGCATTATAGCACTACTCAAGTTACTAAAGCATATCTAGAATACACGTGGAATCATATCATGCCAATAATCCAAAAACGCATAATCTGAATCATAAAATGATACTATATATTTCTAAGCATGACAGACTACTCTCAGAGCAGAATTCAATCAAAGATATGCATAACATATCGCTAATCATAACTGAAATAGGCTAACCAATCCGATGAGCAAAATAAGATAGCACTCGATAGAGGAAAGAGCTATAAAAGCATTTGAAAGTCATTTCAAGAAAACTAGTCATGTGGGGAAACAAAGTAAAACAGAAAAGCCATACAGGAGCGTATAACAGTCTGACATAAATTATACAGAAGTAAAGACCCATACAGAAGAAATAAGAAATCCATTTTGGTTAAAAACTGGGCGAAATCGGAAAAAGGAGCTGAAGAGGAGTCGGTCACAAGTCGTGTCACGACTTGTGACTGACCTCACAGGAGGGTCACGGCGTGACCTAGTGTCACGTCTCGTGACTCTCTTAGAGAATCACGGGACGTGACTCTTTGTCACGCCTGATTCACAGGAGTCACACCGTGACTTTAAGTCACGAGACGTGACTTCCCCCTCACAAAGAGAGGAGAATTACGTCGTGACTCTAAGTCACGGGACGTGACTTCCCTCTGCCTTGCCCTTCACATGAGTCACGCCGTGACTCTAAGTCACGAGACGTGACTTTCCTCTCACAGAGAAGTCTGGAAATGGAAAATCTACAGTGACGCGATTTTTCATCCCCAGTACCCAGAATCGATAAAACCCTTTTCAATCCAATTCAAAACACCACAAAACTCATCTTACCTTCCAATCGATCTTCCAAACATCATAAACAGGATCATTGCAATAAATTCCACAATCAAACAATCAAAATCATGCTTGAACACACATTCAATCCATTCTAGAGCATAAACCCTAGAAATACAGTAAGTTCAAAACACAAACTCAGTAACCTCCATTCAATCTTATACATGCATTATTAACACATCTAATCACATAGGTCATGCATAAACTCATGCCAAACATACAAATTTCCAGAAATGCAAACACATATACATCCTAAGTGAGAAGTAGGGCAAAAACACTAAGAACTTCAAATGCAGTAAACAGAGTTCCCAAACATTGCATGTAATCCAATTTGCTCCCAAACCTGGAAATAACGAACGATCCAAAATCAGCTTCCAACTTCAAGATCAAACCTCACTCTTTTCCTGGCCTTTACTTTGTTCCTTCTTGTAATCCAAAGCTTGCACAAATAAAACCCACAATTACACTTCAAAACCCTAACTCAATCAAAACCGAAACCAGGAGAAGAAGATGAAGAAGAAGAACATAACATAAATCCAACTTACCTCTTCAAAGCAAAGCACAACCCAAGCCAAGGAAAATGAAAGGAAAAACAGAGGAAGGGAGAAGAGAAGAAGAAGAAGAACGTGAGAGGAGGGGGGGGACAGAAATGCAATCTGTGTTCCCTCTCTCTTCCACTTTCTTTTCTTCTTTTCCCCATTCACTGCCCACCTAACAGTCCACTTGGCAACATCCTATTGGACCCCAAACTCCACTCAATAATTTCTAACCATGGTACCATACTCTCACAAGCACCCAAACATTTCCTTAATAAATATCTTGTCTTAATGCTCTTTAGTCCTTAGACAAATTACACTTCACTCACTTACACATTTCTTCCTTTACCAACTTAATTAACTTTTCAATTAGGTCCTTAACACTCCAAATTCTCAAACACAATTTACTGAAATACCCTTCCGATCCCGACTTAGCATGCACAATCCGACCAGGGCTATTTTGGGGTGTGACAATAAATAGGGCAAATGTAAAGATAAGATGAGAGAATAAGAGAATACTTACTTTCTCTCCATTCATTTCTAAACTCATTCTATTATCTTTATTCTTATAATCCGTTCTTATAATATTTTATATAGTTCTCGTATTTTATAATACGTTATCAACACGAATTCACTCTACGGTTCATAGTAAAATATTTTTCTTTATTTCTTTCCAATTTACATTATGTCAAATATTACTAAACTTGAGTTTGAGGCTCTTGACATAACTGCCAAAAATTATTTGCCATGGGTTCTAGATGCTGAAATTCATCTTGATGCTAAAGGGGTTGGAAATACAATTTTAATTGGAAATGAAGCACCTAACCAAGACAAAGTAAGGGCGATGATATTTTTTCGTCATCATCTAAATGAAGGGTTAAAAGTTGAATATCTAACAGTGAAAGATCCGCTTGAATTGTGAAATAATTTAAGAGAGCGATATGACCACCAATGAACGGTAATATTACCTAAAACTCATTATGAATGGATGCACTTGTGATTTCAAGATTTTAAAACTGTAAGTTAATATAATTTTGCTGTTTTTACAATTAGTTCTCAGTTAAAGTTATGCGGTGAAAAGATTACTGATGAGGACTTATTAGAAAAAACTTTTTCAACCTTTCATGCTTCAAATGTGCTCCTGCAGCAGCAATATAGATAAAAGAATTTCAAAAAGTATTCTGAATTAATCTCATGCTTACTGGTAGCTGAACAAAATAATGAGCTATTAATGAAAAATCACGAGACTCGTGCTACAGGATCTGCTCCATTCCCTGAAATGAATGTAGCAAAATACAATCATAGCCATGGCCACGATCGTGGTCGCGGTCGTAGTCGTGGACGAGGACGAGGACGAGGATGAAACAATTACCGTTATTATAGTGGCAATAATGACAATAATTTTTTTGACCACCTAAAGTGGAACAATAATGGGAAAAAGGGAAAAAATAAGGTCGATCATAATAGCTCTTCAAAAACTAGAAAATTCATGTTATCGATGTGGAATGAAAGGGCCTTGGTCCTGTACCTGTCGTACGACTGACCATCCTTTTAAACTTTATCAAGCCTCCATTAAAAGAAAAGGACAAAATGTGGAAACAAAATCAGTTAACGAAAATGATGATGTTGAGGCAAATTTGGCTTATAATGATGATAACGGTTTTGGAGACCTTGCGGATATTACTCATTTGGATGTTTCAAATTTTTTTCAAGAGTTATGAAAAATAATGAAGAAAATAAAAGATAAGAAAGTTTAAAATTATTATCTTATTTCTATATTTTAATGTTGTGTTTGTTTAAGTATTTTATTTAAGTTTTTTCCTCTTGTTTGAGTAGTTATATATATATATTTAAATATTTGCCATATTCTAATTATATGTTATGCTTATTTTTTTTTCATTTATTTTCAATGAAGGAATGGATTTTCACATTCTTTATTCGGGCCCATACTCAATATTGAAGATGTTTGCCTTATTGATAGTGCTACAACACATACCATACTCAAAAATAAAAAATACTTCTATCATTTGATATTAAAAGATGCTAATGTTAATACTATATCGGGTAATATAAAGTTAATTAAAGGCTCTGGAAGAGCTAATATATTATTACCTGAAGGAACAAAACTTACCATAAATGATGCATTATTTTCTTCCAAATCTCGAAGAAATTTGTTAAGTTTTAAAGATATTCGTTCCAATGGATATCATGTTGAGACTGGAAATGAGAATGATATTGAATATTTATATATTACAAATAATACATCAGGTAACAAACGTATTTTACAAAGATTGCTAACATTCTCTTCTGGCTTGTATTATACAAAAATTAGTACAATTGAGACATATGCTACAGTAAACCAGAAGTTTGCTGATCCAAAAATATTCATAATTTGGCATGACCGGTTAGGCCATCCCGGTTCAATAATAATGCGTAAAATTATTGAGAATTCACATTGACATCCATTGAAGAACCAGAAGATTCTTCAATTCAAAGAATTCTCATGTGCTACTTGTTCTCAAGAAAAATTGATTATTAGACCATCACAGCTAAAATTGGAACTGAATCCCCTGCATTCTTAGAACGTATTCAGGGTGATATTTGTGGGCCCATTCATCCACCATGTGGACCGTTTAAGTATTTTATGGTATTAATTGATGCATCTACAAGATGGTCACATGTGTGTTTATTATTAACTCGCAACCTGGCATTTGCAAGATTGCTTGCTCAAATAATTCGATTGAGAGCACAGTTTCCAGATTATACAATCAAGTCAATTCGTCTTGATAATGCTGGTGAATTTATGACTCAGACTTTTAATAATTATTTCATATCAATTGGAATAACAATTGAAAAGCCTGTTGCACATGTTCATACACAAAATGATTTAGCAGAATCATTTATTAAACGCCTCCAGTTAATAGCTAAACCATTACTTATGAGAACAAAACTCCCCATTTCTGCTTGGGGGCATGTTATTTTACATACAGCAGCACTTGTGCGCATTAGGCCAACAAGTTATCATAAATTCTCCCCATTACAATCAACTTTTGGTCAAGAACCTAATATTGCTCATCTTAGAATTTTTGGTTGTGCAGTATATGTGCCAATTACTCCACCACAACGCACAAAGATGGGGCCTCAAAGGAGGTTGGGAATATATGTTGGGTATGAATCTCCTTCAATAATTAAATATCTTGAACCATTAACTGGAGATTTATTTACGACAAGATTTGCCGATTGCCATTTTAACGAAATAATTTTTTTAATATTAGTGGAGAGAATAAACAGCTAGAAAAAGAAGTTACTTGGAATGCATTATCACTATCTCATTTAGATCCTTGAACAAAACAATGTGAACTGGAAGTTCAAAAGATAATACATTTGCAAAATATTGCAAATCAACTGCCAGATGCATTCACCGATTTAAGAAAAGTTACTAAATCTCATATACCAACTAAAAATGCTCTTATTCAAATTGATGTCCTTGTAGGACAATCTAATACTATAAACACTAGCAACCCACACCAGAAGCGTGGTAAACCAGTCAGTTCCAAAGATAAAAATCCTCGAAAAAGGAAAGGAGCAAATAACCAAGATGGTAATATTATAGAAGCGGACACTCCTAAAGAGAATCAAGACATAACTAATCATAAAATCCTAGAAGAGGTCCAGGTACCTCAAAATAATAGTAATAAAGAGATCTCCATAAGTTATGTCAACATAGGAAAAAGATGGAACCAAAAAGATATAGTTATCGACAATAGTTTTGCATATAATGTTGCTAGTGATATTTTAAAAGAAAATGAGGATCTTAAACCTAGATCTGTTGAAGAATGTAGAAATGAAAATGATTGGCCAAAATGGAAAGATACAATTCAAGCAGAATTGAATTCACTTTCAAAACGTGAAGTATTTGGACCTGTAGTTCGAACACCTAAAGGTGTGATGCTAGTGGGGTATAAATGGATATTTGTGCAAAAACGAAATGAGAAAAATGAAATTATAAGATATAAGGCACGATTGGTTGCATAAGGATTTTCGCAAAGACCTGGCATTGATTATGAAGAAACATATTCTCCAGTAATAGATGCAATTACTTTTAGATATCTAATTAATCTACTAGTTTGTGAAAAGCTCGATATGCGTCTAATGGATATTGTTACAGCCTATTTATATGGCTCACTTGATAGTGAAATTCATATGAAAATCCCTGAAGGATTTAAAATGCCTGAACCATATAAAGATTCTCGAGAAATTTGTTCAATAAAATTACAAAAATCATTATATGGATTAAAGCAATCTGGGAGAATGTGGTATAATCGTCTTAGTGAATATTTGTTAAAGGAATGATATAATAATGATCCAATTTATCCATGTGTATTTATAAAAAGATCAGGATCCAAATTCGTCATAATCATTGTATATGTTAATGATTTAAATATCATTAAAACTCCTAAAGAGCTTAAAAAAAGCAGTAGATTATTTAAAGAAAGAATTCAAAATGAAAGATCTTGGAAAGACAAAATATTATCTTGGCCTACAGATCGAGCATTTAAAAGATGAAATTTTTATTCATCAATCAACTTATACAAAAAAGATCCTAAAGCGATTTTATATGGACAAAGCACATCCATTGAGTACCCCAATGGTTGTAAGATCATTAGAAGTAAATAAAGACCCATTTCGTCCTCGAGAGAATAAAGAAGAACTTCTTAGTTATGAAGTACCATATTTAAGTGCTATAGGTGCATTGATGTATCTTGCTAATAATACAAGACCAGATATAGCATTTGCTGTAAATCTATTGGCGAGATTTAGTTCTTCTCCGACAAGATGACATTGGAATGGAATTAAGCATATTTTTTGATATCTTCAGGGAACAATTGATATGGATTTATTTTATTCTAATAAATTCAAATCACATTTAGTTGGTTATGCAGATGCAGGATATTTATCTTATCCACAAACAGGCAATCTATTTATCTGATCCATAAACTCGATCACAAATAGGCAATCTATTTACTTGTGGAAGCACAGCCATATCATAGCGGTCTACAAAGCAAACTTTAGTTACTACTTCTTCAAATCATGCAGAAATAATTGCAATGCATGAAACAAGTCGAGAATGTGTTTGGCTAAGGTTATTAATTCATCATATCCAGAAGATGTGCGGCTTGCATTTTGGAGAAAATATTCCAACAATACTGTAAGAAAATAATGCAACATGCATAGCTCAATTAAAGGAAGGGTTCATCAAAGGCGATAAAACGAAACACATTTCACCAAAATTTTTCTCCACTCATGATCTTCAAAAGGAAGGTGAATAGATATTCAACAAATTCGTTCAAGTGAGAATTTGGCAGATTTATTCACCAAAACATTACGCACTACAACATTCAAAAAGTTGAGATACAGTATTGGAATACGTAGACTTAAAGAAATATCTTCATGATGGGGAGTAAAATACATTGTGCTGTACTCTTTTTCCCTTAGCCAAAGTTTTAGCCGATTGGTTTTTCTTGGAAAGGTTTTTAATGAGGCAACTTACTATGTATATTGTAAATATTGTGTACTCTTTTTCCTTCACTAGGTTTTTATCCCATTGAGTTTTTCCTAGTAAGGTTTTAACGAGGCACAATCTTTTCAATTTTTAATATTTTTATGGACATTCAAGGGGGAGTGTTGTAAATAAATAAGTTTATGAATGTTCATAAATCATGAGAATTACACAAGTATAGAAAAGGTTCCATATCAGGTCCTTTAATTAAGGGTTTTTCTCTTAATTAAATGAATTAAATAAGGGACGTTACATATTAATTCCTTAATTAATAATTGTAACTACCCATTTAATTCTCATTAATTTTGTAATTTCCATTTCTTATTAATTGCCTTAATTAATAACCCTCTTAATTAAGAGCATAAGGCTCTCTATAAATAGGGCAAATGTAAAGATAAGATGAGAGAATAAGAGAACACTTACTTTCTCCCCATTCCTCTCTAAAACTCATTCTATTGTCTTTATTTTTATAATCTGTTCTTATAATATTCTATATAGTTCTCGTATTTTATAACATTATTAAAAAAAAATTGTGTAACATGAAAAAGGAAACAGGTTAAAAAGGAAAAAAAAGTTGTTAGGGAGAAGAGCATAAAAAGACCACCAATTTTTGTAAAAATTAGACTAGATTGCGTGAATCAATTTATGGTTCAATTGATTAGTTTTTGCGTTTTCATTCTAATTTTTCTTAAAAGAGTTTTATAATAAGTTTAGATCAAATCAATGTCCAATTATCAGTTTTTCATTAACCAATTTAGTCCGATTTTTACAATTTTACTAACAAATTTGTGATTATTTTATTATTTGTTAGTGATAACACCCTAATATTATTGTTTAGGCCTCAGTTAAAGCCCATAGACCCACTAAGAAAAGAAGCTCAGCATCCCTTAGGGCCAGTACTCCAAGATGAGTAAATAAATAGACAGGCACGGGGAACTAATAGAATAAGGGGCCTGCATTGATAAGGCACAGCCTTTAATAATCCACTGACACACACCTCCATCCCATATTTCACATGCTCTGCATCACGTCACCGCAACCTACTCTGATACCAGAGTATACCACTCAAGTGAATCGTTACACTCATACAAATACCCAGTCATTTAGCACTCAGGTAACACAATCCAACTAGAGAACTCATTTTCTCTATTTTCTCTCTATCACTTCTTACTTAAGTTTCGGAGTCTGGCATAAATCTGGCACACTCTCTTGCAGGAATTAAACTCATCGAGCTTGATTGCCTTTCTTATTGGCCCGATTGGTCGAAGATTCACTGCCATATTAACCTCATTCTATTATAATTTCTCCGAAGTTATCATTTAGTGCTTTCGTTGAGAGGCCATACCAGGATCAAGAAGCTCTGTGCAAGCTAAGTCAAAAAGGGATGATTCATTTGACACGAATCAAAATAAACCTGTGTCAACAAAGGGACGAGATGAGCCTTAGGGGTCACCTACCACTAACGATTCAACTCACGGATTCAATAAAGGATTTTTAGTGCAGCTGAAAGGCACTTTAGTCACCGAGAATGATGCAAAGACGATTCTCGATGACTTTAATAAAATATAAAGTAATCTGTCCAAATGGCCTAGCAACCTTAGGGTTTGGGGAAGAGCCACGAGAAAAGCGCTAAAAGGAGGGCAAGTCGACACCCACCAACGAGTGAGATGAAGTTTCAGAATCCCCCACTCATAGTTATTTCTATATGCTTGAGGCACTCTCACTGCCGTGGAAAACCCAGAGAGGAATCTTCGATGACCCAGAATAAAACCATCATCAAACTTGACCAAAAGGACAAGTATGGAGATATTCCCATGATGAGTGGACCTCTCAAAAGAGCTCTCCCTGCGATATTAGTAGACGAGATTCTAAATTAGCTTACTACCTCCTTTGAGGATCAACCTGTCACACCCCGTTACCCCCGTTGGAAGGATACCGGAGCGCCACGTGCATAAATACATTTACATACTCAAGCATGCTAGAACAATTACATATAACTATAAAGATATCAAATCCTTATATAAATATCATATAGTTTTACAAAAAGGGATTTGTAAACATTAAACATATACATATACAAAATCATCCTTTACAAAATTATATTTTTCAAAAGCAGTTCCCATATACAAAAAATACAGCGGAAGACAAAATAACTCCAACTAAAGACTTCTAGTGGCCGACCTGCAGATGTCTGACTCCAAAAAGAACCTGCCACCTACACGGAAAAAGAGCCCGTGCTAAGCGATAACGCTTAGTGGGGAGGAACAACACATGCAAGTACATAATTGCAATAAACATATATATAAGCTTAATAATAACAAAAGCATAAAAACATATACTACTCATGCATATAACAATTATTCATCATACTCAAGCATATCGGAAAAATAACCAATCATATTCGAATACAAGTATTACTTTTCATCATGTCATAACGCATATACATATACATGTAACATATATTCATTTCATATAAATAACGGCTGCATAAATTAAAGTCATATAATAACTTCAAGTAATAGCCTGATTACTCGCTAACTAGTGGATACGAGTACTAATGATACTGATAGGACACAGTATCCCAAGCAAATGGAGACATGAGTCTCAAAACATTTTTATAATCATGTATACCCGAAGGTATACCGGAGACCGAGATGTCATACATCTTATATGACCCAAACAGGGCCCGAATCAAAGACCCAAACAGGGCCTGCATGAAACAATTAAAATACAGCAGCTGCACACACACCCTAACCCTTGATAAGCGCTTATCTATCCACTAACTATGACTACTAGGCTCAAATAACAACTCAATCATGATCTAAAATAATTACCATATAACTGAGGATAAATTAAGTATAATCATGTTATTTTATGAATACATGTATGTTGGTCAAACTCAGAAACATATACATCATATATAAGTCTCAATATGAACATATAACTCACGATTAAATAATGCAGGAACATATAAATTATATGCATTTAAATCATATACGATCTTATTAATCATGTTCACGTATCTCATAATTAAAGCTCATCAAAATATAATACAAGTTTAACCCATGTATGTATAAATCATAAATATTTAAATCATATATAATAATACTCATGTACATATATATATAACTCATCATGCTTAAGATATTATAGCTCATACACATATTTGTCATTCAATTTTGCTATCCTTCACATAATTATATATTGTTACTTTATTAGTTAAATTACCAATCTTAATCATACTCATAAGTTTTCCCAATGATAACTACTTTTATAATCATTTAATAACCCTAATCATGCATAATATGTTGAGGGGAAAGGTAGGGGATTGATCCATGCCAACCACGGGCTCAAAATGAAGAATAAAAGGCTTTATATGTGTTGTTCTGTCACGAGGTAGCGAGTAGCTCACCTCAAGAACCCTTCGAGACTGGTTTTCACTCTAGACTTGCATCGCAAAAACCGACCTCTAGACCTCATTTTTAGGCAAAGTGGTCTTCTTAACAATTGTTCCCCTACATCTTATCTTTTAAATGGGACAAGTTTCAGGTAAATTGGATTGCTAAATTAAGAGATATACATTAAACACTAAAGACTATTCAAATGAACCCAGCTAGATAGAGACACGTCCGGTTTTTGCCATTTCTAAGCCTCTTAATGACAGAATTAAATTATGGTCTCTCTTAGACTTTTAAAGGTACGTTGGTCTTGGTTTAAAAGGCGCAGCAAACACTCAAATTTGAGTTTTTAAACTCAAGATATGATCAAAACAATATACAGAGGTCTGGTAAGACATAAACATAATTCTCCCTAAACTAGGGTATATACACAAATTATAAGCTCAATAATCATTAAATCGGCAATTTCAACACAAGTCAATTAAATATCTCAATTAAATCATCTATCCATATTCATAAACACAAAGCTATTTTAGTCATGCAATTTCATATACCATAAATACACAAATAATATTAACATTTAACTAAAAAACAGGATCCAAAATGAGATGGACAAAACACTCCAAATAAACTCCCAAACCTGATGCCAAAACTCCTTCTACTTCAAAATCCAATCTTTTCTTTCCCTTTGTCCTTCTTTCTCTCTTCAATCACTTGCATAAAATAACCAAATACAACCCATATCAACCTAGAAGAAGATGAAGATGAAGAACCCAAAGAAACTTTCAGCTACTTACCTCTTGGAACCCTTCAAAACTTAAAACCCTAGCTCAAGGAATGGAGGATTACACATGCAAGCTTGAGAACAGAAAATGGAGAAGGGAAAGAGCAAGGAAACGTGAAAGAGAGTAGGGAAGAGGAGCAAAATCTGATAGCTTCTAAGAGAAGCTAAAATTTCTGCCTTCTTCTCTCCCCATCATGCACACACTCACTTATCCACATGGCACTCATGCATTGGACCCTCAATTCCACTAACTACACTTTTACTATCTGCTCCTTATACAACTCTTTAAGTCCTTACAAATTACCAATTGGTCACTAAAAGAAAATTCTGTCATTTAATACTTTTAATCCTTTGCAATTAAGTCCTCCTTTCCTTGTAAAATTACTCAATTGCCCTTAATAAATCCAATTAACATGAAATTTCTATTAGGCCATATTTGGGATGTGACACAACCTCTTCCTATGAGTGAATTTGCGACGTCTTCGCAATAAGGTTCACTCATAGGAAGGGCAGTTGGTAGGCCATACGGCCAAAGCTCGTAGGCCCGACGAAAATCCTTGAAAGAAATCCTTGAGATTATAGATTTTGAGTGGTAATCTCGAAAGTTTGCAACGAGCATATTAAGCTAAAACATGGAGTCGAAAGAGCTCTCCCTACCATATTAGCAAACGAGATTCTAAATTAGCTTACTACCTCCTTCAAGGATCAACCTCTTCCTACGAGTGAATTTGCGACGTCATCGTAATAAGGTTCACTCAAAGGAGGGGCAGTTTATAGCCCATATAGTCGAAGTTCGTAGACCCAATGAAAATCCTCAAAAGAAATCTTTGAGATTACAGATTTTAAGCGGTAATCCCAGATGTTTGTATTGAGCATGTTGAGCTGAAACATGGAGGATAGGTCTTTGTCCAGCTCCATCAGAGCAGAAACCCCAATAGATCCTACTGAACGAAGGTCGAGATCGAGCAACTTCCCTTTCGACCTGCAAGTGGTGTGAACACAGATGGCCACCTGTAGTTTCCACCCAGTTTAACAGAACGATTACAATGCCAAGCCAATTTGATGGAAAGGAAAGTCAAGGCCATGGAAACATGCCTTCTTCGAAACATTGCAGCTGACCAAGGTCCGTGCCCTATTCGGTCTTCCCGAATCCTTATCCATAAAGAAAGAGCGGTGTAGACACCAGGTCTTGAGACAGCCCAGATCAGAGTTACCCAATGATGATAAGACGCCTTTCCACAGGCAAAAAGATTAAAAGTGATGATTTTCTTTTCAAATTTGCATTTTAGAGTGAAAAGATAAAAAAAAAAATAATAAATATTTTAAAAATTAGTTTTGAAAAATGGGGGCTTGAAATTACAATATTTTTATTAAAAAAAAAATTTCGGAGCATCGGCCGCGCGGCAGCGCCTGCGTGCGGCGCTGCCACGCGCGACGTGCGCTTGCGCCTGGCAAGCAACTGACGCCCATCGTGCACCCCCGACAGGCGTCGGTCGCCCAATCTCGTCCGCTGTTGCCGATTTTTGCCTGAAATCTTTTTTTTTCCCGATTTTTTCACCTAAAATCCATTTTTTATCCTTTTTTTTCAGGGTTTTTAAGGATATATTCAATTTTTAAATTTCAAAATAGATAATATCTAATTTTATTAGATTTTATCCCTTTAATTATCCTTATTTTCCCTAATTTCTTAATATAAAAAGAAAGAGATGAAAACCTAAAAGAGTGGGGATTTTTCTTAGGGTTTTTTCTTCTTCTTCCTCCTCTCAAAAGCTTCCAAAAATTCCAGATTTTCTCCCAACCAAAAATTGAAAAAGAAAAACTCATTTTTCATCTTTTTTTTTAAGAGAATTTCTCCTAAACATATCTTTAGAAGGAATTTTTTTGATTGATCAAATTTTGAGAGAAATACAACAATTATTTGCTCTCAAAATTTGGTTTTTAATTATTTTTTTAATTAAACTTTTTCATATTTTATAAATAAATTTTTTTGATGAAAAATTGATTTTGAGACAAACTAAACAATTGTTTGTTATCAAAATCTAATTTTTTTCATTTGGTTTTTCTAAAAATAACTTTTTCCTTAATATTTTTTTTCGGACAAACAAAATCATGGTTTGTTCTTGAAATCATTTTTCTTTAATTTTAATCAATAAAAATCTTTTTATTTTGATCAAAATCATTTATATAGGCAAAGAAATCAATTCTTTGTTCTTAAAGAATTTTTGATCAATTTTTATCCTATTTTTTCTTAGAATAAAATTCCAACATTTTCATCATATTTCACTCTAATATTGCAAATCATCAAACAAAAAAATCGATCATCATTTTACCTTTATCGAATCCTAAACTTTAAGGGTAAACATTATGGGCTTGTTCTTTCTTTTTATTATTTTTGTTCATTTTTAATTTATTCATGTATATTTTTATTAACTTTATTTATTTATTTTATTTCATATTTGTTTTATTTAATTTGTTTATATATGATTTTATTCTTATTCATGTAAATATTGATTTCTTTTAATTCCTAACATGTAATAATTTATTTTGTTTGATTTCTCATTATTTTTAACATGTAATTAATAAATCCATTTTAATTGATATTTTTACCATGTAAATGGTTTATGTTAATTGTGAACACATTAATTAATCATGTTATTGTTTTAATTATTTTCATCATTCTTTTATTCTTTATTCTTTATCACTATTTTTTATCATTGTTACATGTTTTATTTATCGTTATCCATTTATTTATTTACTTTCATTCTTTATCATAGTCATGTTCATATTTTTATGTATTATTTAATTAACATGTCACATTTTATTTCAATCACATCATTTATTTAATTTGTCATTTACAATGCATTTTTCTCATTTATTTTAATTGTTGACATATTAATTCACTTGTCATTTTGATGTCATACTATTTTATCGTATTTTATTCCATTTTACCATTTATTATTGATTTAATTGTTTTAATTACTAACATTATTTCTTTTGTGTTTTGTTTTTATGTCAAAACTTATCGTTCTTTACTTGGCATTTTTCCGAGTACACGGGGAGATCCAGAAGGCTCGTTTGGATTAAATATTCATTTTCTTTATTTGTAATATTTATTTATTTGGTTTTTCATTTATTTTTGCCATGTAAGTTTCTTATAAAACTGTTTACTTTTGGCACGATAGAAAGAAAATCACAAAACATTTTTTATTAATTAACTTGGTATTTTTCCTAAATAAAAATCGGACCAATGTCCTAATTTTTCATACCCAAATAAACCATCACCTTTAATGTTTTTTTACGTATGCATGCGAGGACCAATGTCCTCATCATTAATGAATATTCCGATTTATGCATGATTTTGTATTTTATTTACAATGGGGTTGTATTCCGCCCCTAGTTTTGTTGTATTTTATTTTCATGTACTTTATTTTATTTACCCTTTTATTTATCGCTTGCCTTGAATGATCAAACTTGCGCTCTAATTATTGCATCGAAATGTATGAGAAAAGGGATGAAAACTTAAATTCAAAACTTAATTATAAAATAACCAAGGTATGAATAAATGAGAAGTCCCGAACTATCTCTAGTCTTTGGGCTCAACAAGGCGAGAGGGCCATTCCGATGTTTCATTGGAATGGGATCTCCAAGACACCTCTTGTGTCCCACCAAAAGACTTAAATTTACAATCCTAGGCCCCACAAGGTTAGAGGATCCTTCCAGTGTTCTATTGGGATGATATCTGCAAGATCCCTTTGGCTTGCCCAAAATGGATGTTATGCGCCGTCTTAGGCTCAACGAGGCTAGACGACCTGTCCCAATGTTCTATTGGGTGGCGACTCCAAGAAACCTTCTTGTTGCCCAAAATAGACGCACTTGTAAATACCTTACAAGTTTTCATGAACCTCTCTCAAAAGCCCCTAAGAGCGGGCTTTCGGGGCATCCTACGCGGTTCGGCGTGCATCACAGTGGCAACTCCACTGGGAAAAATACTCGAGACTTCGTTTCGAAAGTGCCTTGGTTAAAATTTACAATTGAGTTTTAATTTAAAAATTTCATCCTTTTTCGAAACTGCATTGCATCGCATTAGAGCCTTAGATCTATGCTAGTTTGGTCCCTCTATCGACCCCGGTGCATTCCCGAAGCACGACTCTACGTTCACTCAATGTAGGGAAATGTTAAGGATAATCACCAGCCCAAGCCTCGTACCATCATGATATATTAAATGGAGACCCGATCGGTCGTTATGCTCGTGATGAGCTAGACCCGTTGGCAGGGACCATGCTTGGGTAGCCCTAAAGTAACATCACCTTGGCCGAATTTCATATAATGGCAATAAATACTTCCCCTAGGTGGTATGAACCATAATACTTTACTTGCTATATGGATCATTTTGTATTGGACAAACCCAAATAATCTGATTGGTCACCTAATCAAAGGCTTTCATGCCCAGATAGGCCCATGTCAATTTATTCGGACTGCCTAAATACACAATGATCGCAACCCATGCGTATGCACATCAACTAAGAGAGGTTATGCTGCCGATTTTTCACCGCGCACCATGCGCATCCATAGGGTTCCCTGTTAACCCATAGATCAAGCCCACCTAGGATATAGACTGCACGACCTCGTGTGTGGGGGCAATAAGGTTGGAAGGATCTACCTGCTTGCATGTGGTTGTGGATGATGCATTGCACATTCATGTCATTCATGCATAAATAATTTTTTTCCTCTTCGTGTATATATCTTATTCTTTGCGTATAATTATTATGTACATATCGTCTTGTGTATAATTTTTCACATGTTTCGTATGTATCATTGTAATCTCTTTTAGCCATTGTATACCATTTTTATTGCACAGCACGACCATGCATTACGTATTATTCATGCATCATTCTAACTCTTTAATCTTTCAGCCATCAAAGACCACTTTCCTAGCTAGTTAGGGGTTCTGACAGTCGCATTATCAGAGGGTTTTGATTGAGCAACCAGAATTAAGTCAAGTGCAATCAACAGGCATTCAGAGAATCTCCAGAAATGGTCGATTCATCGAGGAAGGCATATGCTACTAGGGCCTCGATAGCTGAAGAAGTGGGTCGAAGGTTCAAAGAATTCGAGAACCGGATGATGGCCATGATGGTCACAATGGCTCAACCAGCTGCGCTACAGAACCTGACGCCTCCTCCCATGAGACAAAATGAACAGGAAGAGGCCAGAGAGGATCCACCGAAGGATGTACGTCCACCACCAATGGACCTAGGGACTGCCACGTCAGGAGGGCAAAAGAGAGGAGTAGCCTATAGAATGGAAGAGGACCTAGAAGGGGATGAATATGGAGAACCCTTGTCAATTAGAAGGAAAGCACCCCAGACAGAAGATACCATCTGGAAGAAGATGGAAGAAAAGTTCGAGGCAATGGCGAAGATACTAACAAGGGGTCGAGGGATGAACCCCGAAGACAAAGAGCTGGATGGAGAAGATCTAATCCCCTTGAACTTTAAGATGCCTAATGTCCCGAAATTTAATGGCACATCGGACCCCATCGCACACATTAAGCAGTACTCTTTGATAATGAAAGGTACCACGCTAACAAAGAGGCAGAAGGTGGAATACTTCTGTTTAAGTTTAACAGGTCCTGCGGTGGGCTGATACCACGGATTCGATCGGAGAATAAAAGAAGACTGGGATCTACTGACGGAGGAGTTCCTCCAGCAATATGACTGTAGTACAAGGATGGAGGTCACTCTGAAAGATCTAGAGTTACCATAACAAAAGCCAGACGAGTCATTCCATGAGTACTTGACCCAATGGAGGAACCGGGTAATGGAGATGAAGAAGAGGCCGGACACTCCAGACCAGATCAGGCTGTTTATTAGGAATGTCAGCCCATACTTGAAAGATGGGCTAAAGATGAAGGGGCTGAAGGACTATGAGTCCTTAAAAGATATAGCCATTGAAGCTGAGGCTGAGCATCTGGATAAAATGGCTAAATCTGCAAACCTGGCCTTGGGCAAAAGCAAAGGAAACAGCAGTGGCAATGGGGGCAATACCAAGGCAGCAGAGGTCTCAACCACCAGAGCAACTCCTAAACACCTCACCATCTTGGGCAAGCCTCTATCTTGGCACTTCGCTCGTCTCATCAAGGAAGGGAAGTTGCAACCCTTGCCAGCTAGGCCTGCCCCAAGTCAAGGAAAGCCTAGGCACATAACGGATTGGTATTGTGTATATCACCAGTACACGGGGCATAGAACAGACTATTGCCGTCCTATAAGAGATTGCATACAAGAGTTGATACCTAGCCTGGAGGATGGAAGAAAGCATTAAAGTTATTACAATGCCTTTCCTTTTCTAAAGTGTATTCCTGAACTGTGCACTTCTTTCTCTTTTCCGTTTTAATAATATGGGCTTTTCTTATATATGCATTGTCATATCTTATTGCATCAAGCATAAGTAATAATCATGATTAAGGCATTGGTTTAATAAACACTGTTTTATTTAGTTTCAATAAACAGTAATCTTGGTTACACCCAACTTAACTCCTGAAGTGAGATAAAAAAAAAAGAGGAAAAACTAATTGCAATTAGGGGATTAGATGAAAACTCACTAAGAGCACTAGAACCTTTCTAATTACCCGTCAAAGCGATCCCTGAATAAGACGAAACCTAGAAAATGATTTAGGCAATCATTTCTTTGTGAAGCTCTCTAAATGACCATTTCCTACCCTTGTTTTACGATCGCTTGCTAGCCCGTTGAGCCTTTATTTTGGTATGCTAAATGCGTACCGATTTTGTTGTTACACATGTTGAAGCTACCCTTCGCCTAAAATGATTTTTGCCTCCCCTTAGAAAAATGGCCGCTCTAATAAGAACGGATATATATCACTGACAATTCTTTGGGTTATCAAAAATCACTCTAGTAAGGATGAGTTTACACTTTGGGAAGAGGGTTTTAATTATGTGCAAAGACATGAGCTCGCAAAAAAAAAAAAAAAGAGCTCAGGATAATAACCACTTGACGAGTTTCGATGATTACCTTTTTATGCTGATCCTGATGAGTTAGGACATTATCGAGCACAAATTCAAGAATACCTTTGTATATGCAACTGAGCTGGGAACGATTCACCCATCAGTCGAGTAAATATTGTGGCCATTTTTCTCTAGCGACCTGATCCTTCTTTGACTGCCATCTACCTGAGCCTAACATTACAATCAAAGTAAGACCTCTTGATTCTTGGTTCAATCTTATCCAATTAGCGGAGATAACCTTCTAATAAGGTTTGGTACGTAAGAAGAGGCATATGGTGTTTCTTGAGCATCAAGCGAGAAGCCATGAGTGCATTTTTGCATTCGAGTTGAGTCTTGTCCCCAACGTTGCAGTTAGAATCCGCTTTCAAAGAATAACAGCTGAGAGAAAATATTCAATCAAGAAAATCCGTGAGGGCTGATTGATAACAGGAGTCAGGTGTGCCTAAGTCATTACTCATTGAAACTAAATAAAACCAATGTTTTTGTATCATATGTCTAGTTATGGTCATTCTTATTGCTATCTGATGCATATAGATAGAAATGCATACATAAGCTAGGCATGAATATGTAATTAAATGGTTAAGAGAAACTTGTTGTAGGCATAAGGACATACGCTGGAGCAATTACCAAGGCAATAGTAATGATTTTTCACGTGACAAATCCTCCTCCTACCCCTAAAAAAAAAAAGGAAGGCCGTTAGAGATGAAAACCATAACTGGCTCTCTAAGTAAAAGTTAGGCCAAAGGGCAAGGTGAAAACCTGGGAACAGGCATCTATCCTTAAAAAAAATGAATAAAAAGCCGCTGGAGTGGGTTGGGTCCATTCCAGGCAAAAGTTAGGCACAGGGTTATGTGAAAATCTCAAAAGAGACGCATTTCCTGCCAAAAAAAGCTAGTGTGAAAATCCGCAAGGGACGCACTACCTTTAAAACAATGACCTTGGAAGCCTGGAGCGATAAGGCAGCATTACTCCAAATGACTTTCCTTTAGGTAGAACTTGATTCAAAGTCCTGGGGGCAAAATGCTCGTTGACCGGGGGGCAAAGATGCGCACAGGTCAGTTCTCCTTGAAAAGATTATGGATCAGAGTCCGTGAAGCCAAGACAATACTTTTCTAGATCCTTGGGGGCATCAGACAATGGGAGCAGCCGAATAGTACCCTCAACGAACCCCTTAACCACCTGGGATGTGGTCTATCCATTTTTGCATATATCTCATATCTGCATATAGCATTTTACACATGCATGCACAATCTCTGGAATATATTCCTGTACACATAGCTTTGCAGGAAAAGGCCAAACCAAAGGACAACTTTGGCAAGATGAATTCAAGATAGCGCCCGCGTAAGGGAAAATCATGTAAACCCGTAAAGTGGTAATTATCTTTAAGTCCTTGTTCAAAAGGCATTTCTAGTCTCTTCAGAGTATTATCTTTAAGTCCTTGTTCAAAAGGCATTTCCAGTCTCTTCGGAGCATTATCTTTAAGTCCTTGTTCAAAAGGCATTTCCAGTCTCTTCGGAGCATTATCTTTAAGTCCTTGTTCAAAAGGCATTTCTAGTCTCTTCGGACCATTATCTTTAAGTCCTTGTTCAAAAGGCATTTCCAGTCTTTTTGGAGCATTATCTTTAAGTCCTTGTTCAAAAGGCATTTCTAGTCTCTTCGGAGCATTATCTTTAAGTCCTTGTGCAAAAGGCATTTCTAGTCTCTTTGGAGCATTATCTTTAAGTCCTTGTTCAAAAGGCATTTCCAGTCTCTTCAGAGCATTATCTTTGAGTCCTTTTTAGGCATTTTCAGTCTCTTTAGAGCATTATCTTTAAGACCTTTCTTAAGGCTTTCTCAGTCTCTTCGGGACATCAAGTTATTTTAAAAAATAATCCAAATCCCTTCAATCTGAGATGATCCGAGAGGTGGGTTCAGCTTAACCTTATCAGAAACTACCCAGAAAAGCAAACCTCTTCATTCACGTTATGCCGGGGGCAATCAGGCCAGGACGAGGCTAACAGATCACAAGCGATAGAACAGATCGCAAATAGAGGTTGTAGTCAGAGAGTACTACATCTCACAGCCATCGCGCAATCTGGGATGAGGCTAGCGGGACACCAGTGATAGAATAGATCGCAAACAGAGGTTGTAGTCAAAGAGTACTGCATCTCACAGACTCCATGCAAGCCAGGACGAGGCCAGCGGAACACCAACGATAGAAGAAATCATAAACCGAGTGTGACGCGCGCCGGATCCCGAGCGCCGCCCTTTCGGACCGCCCGCACGTGGGCGATCGGGGCATTTGCGGGTCCGTTGACATCTTGCGATAAATCGCAAGTGCGTCTATGTTGAGCAACAAGGAGGTATCATGGAGTCGCCACCCAATAGAACATTGGGAAAGTTTCTCTCGCCTCGGAGAGCCTAAGACTTGCGCATTTTATCCATATTGGGCCATGAGGCCTAGGATTAGCGCTAAAGCCTCGTGACCCAAGAAGTATTTTGGAGGATAACCTCTAACCTCTCGAGCCCAAAGACCAGAGCTGGGTCCGGGATTTCTCATCTATTTCTACCTCGATTAATTTATGATCAAATTTTAATTATCATTAATTCGCTCTCTCTCCACACGATGCAATTTTAATCTAAAAGCGCATTTATACATGTTAGGAAAACCATAAATTAGCAAGTAAAGCAATGAATTACAATAATACAAGGAGCGGAATACAACTCCCTTTTAAAAGTGCAAACATGCATAAAACCGGGGAATTTATTAATCATGAGGACTTTGGTCCCCGAATGCACAATTAAAGAAAATATTCTGGATGATCTTATTTGGGATGAAAACTGGGACATTGGTCCCGCTTTATTATGAAAGATCCAAGTTAATTTAGTAAAAATATTTTGGTGATTTTTATTTTGGTGCGCATAAGAAAACATTTTATTTAATGAATATATACAAGGCAATGTAAATAAAATGGGAATTAAAAATGTATAAAGAAAATACCAAACCCCGCAACTCCTCCTTCAACGTGCATGGATGCTCAATTGAAAGTAAAAACAATGATGTGCAACCAAAAATAAAACAAAAGAAATTCATGTTAGTGATTAAGCCAACAAAATAATATGACATAAAAAGATAATATGTACCATGAAAATATAATATGCATAAAATAATCATGATGTAATTTAACATGCATAGAATAGTTAAGATGCAATTTAACATGCATAGAATAATTAAGATGCAATTTAACATGCATAAGATGAGAAAGTATCATGGCACATGCAACTTATTAATATTAGTAATTAACGTGCATGGAAAATTAGTGACAATCAATTTTACTATAGTTAAGACATGAATTAAAAATGTAACATGAGAATAACACAACTTAACATGCATGACTAGCATAAAATAATGATTATAACACTCATACATGCAAAAGAAAGCATAATAATAAACATAATATAGCATTAAGAAATTAAAGGTATTTACAACCTAAAACATGCATAATTACATGAACAAAGAATAATTTGACATGAAAAAAAAATTAATAGAATTTTCAAAGCTTATTTGTTATATGAATAATTGAAGATAAAAAAAATAAGAAGAAGAATATGGAGACTAAGAGAATTTACATGTTTGATATGTTAATTGGAAGCCAAAATAAATGAAATTAACAAGAGAATTAATGAGTAAAGCCAAGAATAATTACCCTCAAATTCAGTTTTGAAGAATTGAAGATAGAAGTGTTGAATTCCTTGTCTTCTCTTATGAAAATCCTTAGAAAATAGCTTCAAAACTTGAAGAAAAGCTCTTGGAAACAAGTGTGTAAGATGGATTTTTTTCTCTCAACTCAAAGCTCCAAAATTCAGTTTTTTTCTAACCAAATGTTCTTTTTTCGTCCTCCCTTGTTTCTCAATTTTTCTAGTGTTTTTAACCATCAAAAACTACCAAAAAACCACCCAAAACCGTCCAAAAACCGCTAAAAATCGTGTTTGGGTCGAAAAATGGGCGAAATGGGCGAAGTGGGGCGAGAAATCGGCGTCAGGGGCGAGAGATCGTGCGCGTCGCGCACGTTTTCGCGCGATTTGCGCGGAGTTTCCGCGCACGACGTGCGCGGGGCGAGCGACGCCCTGCGCGTCGCTCGCGCGTAGCGCCCGACGCCAAGGGCGTCGGACGCGCGGAGCGCACGGAAATTCGCGACGGCCCTTGGCCGTCGCCTTTTCGTCGCGATTATTTTCCCCTATTTTATTTTCAACATTTTTCCATCATTTTTCACCTTTCTTTTTTTTTTTTATATAAAATACCCTTAACCTAAAACACACTTTTTCTTCTTCAAAATAATTTAAAAAAATGTTTTTAAAATATTTTTAAAATACCCTTTTTACTCACCGAAAAGACAAGGAAAATCACTTCTGAGCTCCAATCTTTTTGCCTATAAGCCGGCATAGCTAAATTTCATCATCGGGTAATCCTGATCAAGGCTACCCGGGACCCGGTGTCTACACCGAGGTTGTAGCCAGAGAGTGCTGTATCTCACAGACACTGCGCGAGCCGATACGAGGCCAGCAGAACACATGCGGTAGAACAAATCGCAACCGGGATTGCAGTTAGAGAACACTGCGTCTCACAATTGGGATTGTAGTTAGATAACATTACATCTCACAGACACTGCACGAGCCGAGACGAGGCCAACAGATCACATGCGGTAGAACAGATCGCAGGGATTGCAGTTAGAGAACACTGCATCTCACAACGGGATTGTAGTTAGAGAACACTACATATCACAGACACCGTGTAGACCGAGACGAGGTTAGTGGAGTACCAGTGATAGAACAGATCGCAACAGAGGTTGGAGTTAGAGACACTGCACCTCACACCGCGCAGGCCAAGGCGAGGCCAGCAGGACAGACCAAACGCTGTGTAAGCCGACCGAAGGCGAGCGGGACAATGCGCAAGGTAAGATTGCAAATGAGTCACAGTTAGATAGCACTACAGCTCAATAGCAACAAGTCGCAATAGTCCACACGGCAAAAAGGTAAGGGCTGCCTTAGGTACGCATCTCTTTCCTTCTTCTCTGAATTTTAGCTTATCTAGGCACTAGTGCACTAGTTTCCCCAAAATTGGGGGCAACTGTAGACACCGGGTCCTGAGACAGCCTAGATCAGAGTTACTCAATAGTGATAAGACGCCTTTCCACAGGCAAAAAGGTTAAAAGTGATGATTTTCTTTTCAAATTTGCATTTTAGAGTGAAAAGATTAAAAAAATAACAAAAAATATTTTAAAAATTAGTTTTGAAAAATGGGAGCTTGAAATTACAATATTTTTAGTTAAAAAATAAAAATTTTATAAAAAAAAATTCAGACTGTCGGCAGCGCCTGCGTGCGGCGCTGCGCGCGGAGATGCGTGCTCGCCCAACGCGCGCGCCTGGCACGGGACTGACGCCCGTCGCGCGCCCTCGACAGGCGTCGGTCGCCCAATCTCTCCCGCTACTGCCGATTTTCGGCCGAAATCGTTCTTTTTCGATTTTTTCACCTAAAATCCGTTTTTTATCCTTTTTTTCAGGGTTTTTAAGGATATATTCAATTTTTAAAATTCAAAATAGATAATATCTAATTTTATTAGATTTTATCCCTTTAATTATCCTTATTTTCCCTAATTTCTTTATATAAAAAGAAATAGATGAAAACCTAAAAGAGGAGGGATTTTTCTTAAGGTTTTTTCTTCATTTTTTTCTTCTTCTTCTTCCTCTCAAAAGCTCCCAAAAATTCTAGATTTTCTCCCAACCAAAAATTTAAAAAGAAAAACTCATTTTTCATCTTTTTTTCAAGAGAATTTCTCCTAAACATATCTTTAGAAGGGATTTTTTTGATTAATCAAATTTTGAGAGAAATACAACAATTATTTGCTCTCAAAATTTGGTTTTTAATTGTTTTTTCAATTAAACTTTTTCATATTTTCTAAAGAAATTTTTTTGATGAAAAATTGATTTTGAGACAAACTAAACAATTGTTTGTTATCAAAATCTAATTTTTTTCATTTGGTTTTTCTAAAAATAACTTTTTCCTTAATAATTTTTTTCGGACAAACAAAATCATTGTTTGTTCTTGAAATAATTTTTATTTAATTTTAATCAATAAAAATCTTTTTATTTTGATCAAAATCATTTCTATAGGCAAAGAAATCAATTCTTTGTTCTTAAAGAATTTTTGATCAATTTTTATCCTATTTTTTCTTGGAATAAAATTCCAACATTTTCATCATATTTCACTCTAATATTGCAAATCATCAAACAAAAAAATCGATCATCATTTTACCTTTATCGAATCCGAAACTCTGAGGGTAAACATTATGGGCTTGTTCTTTCTTTTTATTATTTTTGTTCATGTTTAATTTATTCATGTATATTTTTATTAACTTCATTTATTTATTTTATTTCATATTTGTTTTATTTAATTTGTTTATATATGATTTTATTCTTATTCATGTAAATATTGATTTCTTTTAATTCCTAACATGTAATAATTTATTTTGTTTGATTTCTCATTATTTTTAACATGTAATTAATAAATCCATTTTAATTGATATTTTTACCATGTAAATGGTTTATGTTAATTGTGAACACATTAATTAATCATGTTATTGTTTTAATTATTTTCATCATTCTTTTATTCTTTATTCTTTATCACTCTTTTTTTATCATTGTTACATGTTTTATTTATCGTTATCCATTTATTTATTTACTTTTATTCTTTATCATAGTCATGTTCATATTTTTATGTGTTATTTAATTAACATGTCACATTTTATTTCAATCACATCATTTATTTAATTTGTCATTTACAATGCATTTTTCTCATTTATTTTAATTGTTGACATATTAATTCACTTGTCATTTTGATGTCATACTATTTTATCTTATTTTATTCCATTTTACCATTTATTATTGATTTAATTGTTTTAATTACTAACATTATTTCTTTTGTGTTTTGTTTTTATGTCAAAACTTATCATTCTTTACTTGGCAATTTTGAGTACACGGGGAGATCCAGAAGGCTCGTTTGGATTAAATATTCCTTTTCTTTATTTGTAATATTTATTTATTTGGTTTTTCATTTATTTTTGCCATGCAAGTTTCTTATAAAACTGTTTACTTTAGGCACGATAGAAAGAAAATCACAAAACATTTTTTATTAATTAACTTGGTATTTTTCCTAAATAAAAATGGGACCAATGTCCTAATTTTTCATACCCAAATAAACCATCACCTTTAACGTTTTTTTAAGTATGCATGCGAGAACTAATGTCCTCATTATTAATGAATATCCCAATTTATGCATGATTTTGTATTTTATTTACAATGGGGGTTGTATTCCGCCTCTAGTTTTGTTGTATTTTATTTTCATGTACTTTATTTTATTTACCCTTTTATTTATCGCTTGCCTTGAATGATCAAACTTGCGCTCTAATTATTGCATCGAAATGTATGAGAAAAGGGATGAAAACTTATATTCAAAACTTAATTATAAAATAACCAAGGTATGAATAAATGAGAAGTCCCGAACCATCTCTGGTCTTTGGGCTCAACGAGTCAAGAGGGCCATTCCGATGTTTCATTGGAATGGGATCTCCAAAACACCTCTTGTGTTCCACCAAAAGACTTAAATTTACAATCCTAGGCTCCATGGGGTTAGAGGATCCTTCCAGTGTTCTATTGGGATGATATCTCCAAGATCCCTTTGGTTTGCCCAAAATGGATATTATGCGACATCTTAGGCTCACCGAGGCTAGACGACCTGTCCCAATGTTCTATTGGGTGGCGACTCCAAGAAACCTACTTGTTGCCCAAAATAGATGCACTTATAAATACCTTACAAGTTTTCATGAACCTCTCTCGAAAGCCCCTAAGAGCGAGCCTTCAGGGCGTCCTACGGGGTTCGACGCGCGTCACAAGCGGGCCTGACGATGAAGCCCGAGGTGGAACACAGAGGTCACCGAATATGTTCGAGAAGAAGTCAAGTGGCTATATCCCTCAAAAATCCTAGCACTATTAACTAATAGTGAAATCTTAGTTGTTCAAACTGGCAACCGGCTACAGCTCCGATCGGACGGTATCCTGGGAACGAAACATTCCTCCTGGGGGTGTCAACCAAAGATGTATTTTGCTAAGAGAGATGAAAATATCCCTCTTAACAAAGAAAAGTAAAATAGGATGCCTAGTCCTCCACACTTCCCAAGTCAAAATGAAAAGACCAAAGCCCTACACCATTATACTAATTGCCAAAAGGAGACCTTGGGCACGTTGAGGGGTCGCCTATATGTGCAGTGAGAAAAAATGGCCACAAGGAGCCAGGGCCGTGCTGAAGTATTGGTATAAACAAGGGCACCGCCCCACCAACCAAACCAGACAAATGCCACCGTTCAGTGGTAAAGCAGAGGTAAGAGCAAAAAGAAAATTTGCTTCTCGCACAACATGGGTCTGTTGAGCTACCAATGCATAAACAAACTGGACGCCTCTCAGAAAAGATACTGGAGAAGTCACGAACACCTATCAATTAGCAGAAGAACTGGAGAAGGTAATGAAGCCTCGATCCCTTCAGAACTTACAAGAGAAGAAGGTTGCAGAAATGAGTTTGAACTCCTTATAAATCTTGTCTATCGAAAGCACATCCTGACAAAAGAAAATAGTTAGAATTCTCCTCATTCCAAGCTAAAATGAAAGTAACCACGCTTGTTCTAAGTTAAAAGGAAATAACCTGTGTTACGCGCTGATGGAGAGCTCCTCGAGAGAAAGCTAGAAACACCCAAAGAATCCTTCTTCCTCATAGTGGAAGCAATCCTCCAACACTAAAAGCATAAAAAAGAGTGTTGACACTGAACACCACCAACCCAGCAATGACGTTATTCCGATAAGTGGATTGGTAAAACTCTCCTCAAGAGCAAAGTTAGAACAGAATGGCCCACAAAAACAGGAAAGATGTTCCAAATGGAGAGATATTTCTAAAGGGATCAAGTCTATTCTAGGGGAAAGCTTCCACGGGAGAGGGAAATAAAGAAATATCCCTTGAGTTCCTCACACACAAGTTTTAGCGACAGCTCAATGTGGGATGATACGAGCCTGATCAAATAAGCCGTCTGCCAAGGCCATAGAACTACCAATGGGGTTCCCCTTTTTAAATTAAGTCCACCTTACTCAATGCATGCTCATAACAAGATCTAATTCAAAAGAGCCAAAAAAACTCCTGAAAGACAGAATCTAAAAGAGATAGTAGATGATTACAATGCCCAAAAGCTATGGGAAAATCGGTGCACCTAAAAAAGTACTTAATGTAATGTTGTATTCTAATCAAATTGATTATTAAATATATGAATTATAGATTTTTAAGATATCAATAAAATCCGATGGCGATTATTCATAGCAATAAAGTCAAAATGTAGCCATCAGGTTTGATGACCTCGAAAATGACTAACCAAAAGCCCACTTTAGAGCGATCCATAGACCCCTGAATATATCGGGCACATTCTTGAAAGATCAATAAAGAAATACTCTCCACACGAATCATTTCAAAGAAGTCAACAAGACCCCTGAAAGATGGAATTATAAAGAATAATCAAACATGAAAATTCCAAAGTTTCTCTTGCAAAAATCTAAATTGTAGGAATCACTCGTAACCTCCGATCAGAAAGACTTCGCTTCAGTCGATAACTCCTAAAAGCCAAAAAATCCAATCGAAACAATTTGCTTCAATCGATAACTCCCAAAAGCTAAAAAATTCAATCGAAATAATTCACTTCGATTGATAACTCCCGAGAGCCAAACAATCCAATCAAAATAATTCTCTTCGCTTGATAACTCCCAAAAGTCAAAAAATCCGATCGAAACAATTCGCTTCGGTCCATAACTCCCGAAAGCTAAGTTCGCTAAAAGACTTATGAGAATTCCAAGGTCCTTAACACAATAAGCACTGTATTCCAATCGAAACGGTTACCAAACATACAAGTTACAAATTGTTCCCTAAGTGCTTGCAAAGCAAATTTGACTCAATCATCTGCATCACTTAACAAATAACAAATCATGGTACTTGGTAAAAAACGTTCACTCGGAGAAGTCATGGAATCTTGAAAAACAAAACTATCAGAAAGGGGAAACCTCACACTCAAGCAAAACATTGCATTCCGATTGAATAATCATGAAATACAAAAAACATGATTTGCTACGAAACGAGCTCAAATTGACCATTCATAATTTTTGGCAAATCATCACAAAACTGCAAGTCTCAAGACTCCCACATCTAAATGGCAAAGTCATCATCACGTGCTTTGGGAAACAATGGTCCCAGCCAAGAAAATTAACTATGACAAAAGCAGACATTGAATCCGATCAATGAACGTCAGTTACCAGAAGGATGGTATTCTAATCGGGAGCTCCAATTGTAAAATGACTTCCCAAGGTATTGCAAAATAAGTTAAAGACATCTGCACACCTTGAAGATCATTTCTTATGAAATTCAATGAGCTTGTTTTCTAAAGGCTTGACCTCATCCCAAGTCAGTAAGTGCCATAGCCGATTTAGCTATCTAAAAGTTATAATTTCAGAAGTCGTTAAAATGACTATCTGCTTTTATTCCTAAGTTAATTAGCAAAGCTGATCATGTTGTTTGATCGGGTTCTTGGCTCAATTAAACTTGAAGTACGATATTTTTATATGTCCACTAGCAAAATGTAACATCCCTTACCCATACGTAGCATACCGTATGATAACATAGGTAGTGTACGACATTGAGTGGAGGATGCTACCAAATGGAGACACAGTCGTAGCAATAAAAGAAATAAAATAATAAAATTTCATTAATTCAAGGCATTTACACAATACGAAATACATTCACATATGAATTCGCATCATACTTTTCAGTATAACCTTATTACATACTAATCACTTATTACAGAAACCATAGTTAATTACACTACAAATGCCAAAACAAACTTCATATAACTTCTACAGACTTGGTGGCCAAAACTACTGCGGAATGCCCGGACGATACTTCTATCTCCTTAATCTGCACGGACAAGCACCCGTGCTAAGCGTAAAGGCTTAGTGGAAAAAAGCACATAATATGGACAACCACTCACAGCAGTCGTCAGCAATTTCACACAATAATAAAGCTTCAAAATAGAATTATATATATATTCATAAATGCATGGCTTAGACACACTCAATAATTCCATTTACTAGTTGCATAAAATTGATCATATATCTATCACATTCATCAGTATAACTAAAAAGAGTGACAAATTTTTAATTAGCATTTTCATACAATTATCCTCCAATAACTACATCTCATGCATTTACCATATACCAATATTAACAATACATACCTTACATATAGCTACTCATATCCTACACAATGTTACAAAAAGGTCGTTAGCATTTATTTTTTTTAATTTAGTTTTTCATGCATTACTTTACATATATTATTACACATAGCCTGATTAATAGTCAATGTTCTATTTATTTTCTCAGTATATCAATTTGCACTTATTACGGGATCATGAATAAGAAGCAAAACAACAAGTTCTTATCATTGCGTGCTCATGCATTCTACACATATAATTATATTCATTTAATCATTTGTACTTTAAATTATTCCTTTAATCTTATTTCATTCACTACTGTCTATATTCCCAAGGGAATAACATAATTGAGACACGTAGGTACCCCAAGGGTACTTCCACATTTTTTTCAGTTAGGAATCCATATGGGATCTGAGAACGCATAAGTGCATGAAGCACAAAATTCGGAGTAACACATATGTCACCATAATCATATGTTCGCATGCATATAAAATGCTTAATCCCATATTCCCTTAAAAGATACAAGTCATTACATTCATTTATTAATTCATATCTTATATTGCTCATATAATATTCTTTTCTTCATTTACTGCCTGCTATACCAAGGGGTGGATAACGGGTAAACGCATAGGTACCCGTAGGTATGAAAACATTTTCTTTCTATTTTGAAAAATGCATAGGGATCTTAAACAAGAACTAATCACATAGGGATCGCAAGGATCCAAATGCATAAGGACCTGATCAGGGTCCAGGAAACGCATAGGCTGCAGCAAACAGAACCCTATAGCATGCCTATCTATCCACTACTCGACTCGCAGGCTAAATTATTAGTTTGGTTAACATTCGTGTTATCAAAAGTATGACATCTTGGAATCTCAAAAGGCAATATCACATCACTTAATAACTTATTTACACATATAGCTCATTTCACGATTCACACATTATTGCACATGTATTCACATGGTATAACACAATAACAACTTTCATATGCATAATCATTCATTAGTCACACACATTAATCTAACCAAAATATAACAACCATAAAGTTTTCACAACACATAGAAGTGTCGCACTCACGACAGACTCGAATATAACCATCTTTCGTGCTCGCGACGCAAATCGCGCCCACGATAGAACCAACCAATCGCTTCTATCACCAAGCTGGCAGACTTGCCCGATGGAGCATTCTATTGTGCTCAAGACAGAACCTGAGTTACACACTCAAGGCTCTAAACCACAATCCTCTTTCTCAAGCACTCTACAATATTCAGTATATATATATATACACACACACACACACACACACCAGAAATTCATTTCATTTATGATTCATGTTACACATAACAAAATCATTTAACTCAATCTTAATATCGCATAACGATTTCAAATAATAACTAAGCCTACTCGAGGCTCGAATCACTAATGGCACATATGAACTTTCTATACAATGGCACATATAGGCCATATTCATTTTAAACAAGCACGTAGGCATTATTTAGGTTTCAGCCATTATATCATCTTTCATTCATGAATCAGTCTCTATTATTTGGTTTGGACTTGGATTGGTATTCCAAGTTTCCTACGTATCCCAAGGATTGGGAATCAGAACCCTGTAGTTCTAAAAGTTTAAAATGCAATCTGAAGTATTTTCACTCATTAACCTTTTAACATGTCACATCATGTCACTTTTGGGTTTCCTCGAAAATGTTCGACTAACTATGCTTTAAGTAGCTTAATGATTATTCATATTTACAAACTTAAACACTTGCATTCCTAAGTGATTACCATTCATTTACTCTATATAAGACTCTAACCATGTGTTGGATGAGTTCCGAAAAGTTCTGGTGAAGTACGGGTGTGTTTCAGGAAGAAAACACACACGAAATATACAAAAATAGGGAAGGGTAAAGGTGGGCAATGATTTGTGTCAGCCATGAGGCCCAAAATAAGAAGAAAAGCCATCAAATAGCATGCTCTGTCGTGCTGGCAATAGAGGCATCCAATAAGTGCTCTTCCGAAATCAGCATATCCGAACAGCTTTTCACCTCAAACTTTCACCGCCTAAACCAATATCTAAACCTCATTTTTAAGAAAAAATTCCTCTTAAAAAATTATTCCTAGGATGTTAAGATTCAAATGGAACAAATTTAAGGTCGTTTGGACATCTATAACGTCGGATATGGTTTAAACAACCTAAACTGCTCTAGTGACCCGGCTAAAGTAGAAATACCTCTATTTTGGCCACTTTTAGGGATTTTAGAGCCATAAGTTTCTCATAGTCATTTCTAGGAGTTTTGTAGGTATGTAAGTTATTGTTTTAAAAGAACTAAAATCACCTAATTTGGAGTTCTAAAACTCCACTTATGACCAAAATATCACAAGGAGGTCTGGCAATCTTTGAGCAGAGTTTTCCCTAGAAACTCAAGCTCCCCAAACTTAACCAAATCCACACAACCAATCAACTCAAGCAACCCAAATTGAAAAATACACATCAAAAAAAGAACTCAACAATATACATATATATCAAAGCATATAAATTTCCCAAACCTCAACTTCCTTTGCTCCCATAAGCTCAATTGGTTGCACTTCCTTGCTTCCTTATTCTTTCGTAGTTACAAACATCCAATTTCATCATCAAACACTACATATAACACTAATTAGAATTCTTAACTCTTAAAGAAGAAATCAAAGGAATAAAAAACTTATCCCTTACCTATCCATACCATTTATCCTTCCAAAATACTTGAAACTTGAAGAATCCATCATTCAAATCTTATGGCTTAAAGTTGGAGAGAGAAAATAGATTGAGGAAGAAGATGAAGAATCCCTCCTTTCTCTCTCTCAATTGGCTGGCCATGAATGGCCTTAGGACAGCCAAAGGGTTGGCGTAAATATGGCCATTAAATTCAAACCTTATCCTTATTGCCACATGTCACCATCTTATTAGTCCAAAGAAGATTTTTATGCCAAACTTCTCTTTTGATCCCTCATCCTTCTTCATTTCCTTCAATTGGCATATAACTTTATTATTCTTAACATTGGCCCACATAATTAAGTAATTCCTTTAATTTAATCCATAAATATTAAATAAATACCCAAATTACACTCAGTCTTTTTAATTAATACCGAACATGTCCTCACTACAGTTAACCATTTTAATTTGTCAATTACACATTTCAATCACTTTTATACTCCAAATACTTACAAATCCGACTAGGGTATATGTTGGGCCCTTACACAAAACATTTCGATTGACTTACTATTGAAAAGCAATAAGTAAAAAAGGAGGCAACAGAAATGAATTGGAAATTGGGAATTTTATTGAAATTTCTAAATACAAGAAAAATACAATGGAAAATATCCTATCTTCAAGGCACCGCTCGATGCTCTTTAAAAGGAAAACAAGTGCCGTGTGATGCGCACCGAACCCCATAAGCCCCAAAAACTCGCTTTTAGGGCATTCGAGAGAGGTTCATGAAACTTTCAAGAGATTATAAGGGCGCCTTTTTTTGGACAACAAGAAGGTTTCTTGGAGTCGCCACCCAATAAAATATTGAAAAAGGTTGTCTAGCCTCATTGAGCCTTAAGACAGCGCATCTGTGTCCATTTTGGGCAAGCCAGAGATATTTTGGAGTCTCCGTACCAATAGGACATTGGGATGGTACTCTAACCTCATGGAGCCTAAGACGATGCATATACATCCATTTTGGGAAAGTCAGAGATATTTTGGAGGCCCCACCCCAATAAAATATTGAGATGATCCTCTAACCTCGTGGAGCCTAGGACTGTGCAAATTGGGCCTATTTTGGGCAACAAGAGATATTTTGGAGACCCACCCCAATAAGATATTAAGGTGGTCCTCTAACCTTGTTGAGCCTAAGACCAGAGATGGTTCGGAACTACTCATTTATTCATACCTTGGTTAAAGTTATGATTAAGTTTTAAAAATAAGATTTCATTCCATTTTCTCATTCACTTTAATGCAATTAATTAAGGCGCAAGTCGATCATATAACAAAAGCAGTGAATAAAAATAAGATTAAAATAAGATAAAAGAAAACTCAATAAATTACAACAAAATTAGGGGCGGAATAAAACCCCAATTGTAAATGACATGCAATCATACAAAAAATGGGGCATTTATTAGGAATGAGGACATTGGTCCTCACATGCATATTTACAAAAAAATAATTTTAAAGTGACAATTTATTTTGATAAAAATTAGGACATTGGTCCCATTTTATTAACAAAACTCTAACTTAATTAATATAAATATTTAGCCATTTTCATGTTAGCGAAATAAAACGATATTTACAATAAATGAAAATTGAAATAAAGAGAAGTAGGGTAAAAGAATAAACCCAAATAATATTTTTAGATCATCGCGGTGTCCTCCATTTTTAACATCCCAAATCTAATAAAGAAACAATAAAACTCACAAAAACAAAGGTCGTGTAAGTGCAATAATCAACAATAAAATAGACAAAAAAAAGTAAATAATGGTAAAGAATTTATGAAAAATCAATCATAGAAAATAAAAGAAAAAAAGAATAAAGGATAGAAGAAAGAAAAGAAGAAAATGAAGAAGGAAGGCCCAGGAACGGCCCATAGCACGTGAGCAACGGCCGTCCCTAGGCCGACCGATGGGTGGAGTCAGAACTCCTCGACGATCCATCGCTCAGATGAGCGCCGGCCATCAGTGGAGCCTCGGCTCGTTGGTCATGCCATATCCAAAAAAAAAAGGAAAATTAACTAAAAACTTGTTTTATTTTGAATAAAATGGAATTTTATGTGTAAAATCAATATGAAAGGATAAAATGCAAAAGGGGTTGATCAGAATGTTTACCCTCAGAATGTTACCTTCGAAGGTGAATGTCGCATGATTTCTGTCCCTTGAATTCTACAAAGATTGATCCGTAATGTATAATTTCAGGAGATTTTTTTACTGCAAAATTGTACTTTTTGAAAACAGATCAAGAAAATAAATTTATATTTTTCTTTCTCGATGTTTTGGTAGCAATTATGAATGCTAAAAATGGCTAGATCAAATAGAAACAAATTAATCTCGTTCCCTCATATTCACATTGATTTGAAGAATATTTGATAAAAATTTGATGAAAATAAAAGCAAGAACTTTTTCGTGGGAAAACTCTCTATTTCATAAAAATTGTTAACCTTGAATAATGAGCCTCAATCCCCTATTTATAAGTTAAGGAAAATATTTCAAATAAATTCAAATTTAGAATTTAAATTTGAAAAAGATTTTTGAAATCAGAACTAAATCCGAATGATTTGAAGAATATTCTCAAAATCAAATCAGAGATTTGAAAATATTTGAAGAGATTTGGAAGATATAGGAAATCTTAGAAATATATTTGATAAGATTTGGAAAATATTGAAAAATCTTTGAAATATATTTGAAGAGATATGAAAATCTTTGAAATATATTTAAAGAGATATGAAAATCTTGGAAAATCCCGTTAAATTTTACAGCAGATCAACAACCTACGGGCATCTGTCTAGGACAGACGGGCGTCACTGACGGGGGAACTCTCAGTCTTTTGAGCGGCGGACCACTTCACGAGAGGCAGGTGCTGAGAGACCGCCGTCGCTCGTGAGGTACAGGCATCTCTTGCACGAGCAGCGAGCGTCGTTCCCACGAGAGACGGCCTCTCACACGCGAGCGATAGCCGGCGCTCACCATAAGAGATGGGCATCTCATGCGAGCGACAGGCATCGCTCCTGCGAGAGACAGGCCCCTCACGCGCAAGCGATAGGCGCCGCTTCGCGCGAGGGAGGTTGTCCTTTCGAATGAATAATGGGTGTCCCTCCTGACATATGGGCCTCCCGTCGATGGAGCAAAAACAAGATTTTACAATGACAAACTCATCCTGAAGCCCAAAAATCTCCTATCATCAAGAAAAATCCTCAATCCTTGTAAATCCAAAGAGTGAAAGCCCACAACTTTCATCCATTTGCCCGAAAATAGGCATTGATATCTTCATCGAGTAACTCTGATTTGGACTGCCTCAGGACCCAGTGTCTACAGTTGCCCCCAATTTTGGGGAAACTAGTACAATAGTGTCTAGATGAGCCAAAATTCAGAGAAGGAAAGAGATGCGTACCTGAGGCAGTCCCTTACCTTCCGAGGTGTGTTCAAGCTGGTGAACCACTCACTGCTGAGCCATAGGGTATTTTACCACAACCTTTGACAATTCATTCTGCCACCTTCACTTTACTAGCCTCTTCTCGGCCTGCATAATATCTCACTGTCGTGAGATGTAATGTTATCTAACTGCATCCAATTGCGATTTGTTCCATTGCATGTTGTGACGCGCGCCGAACCCCTTGGGCGCCCCGACCGGCCGCCTTTAGGGCTTTCAGTAATGAGGTTCATAAAAGTTGTAAGAATTTATAAGTGCATCTATTTTGGGCAACAATGAGGTTTCTTGGAGTCACCACCCAATAGAACATTGAAAAAGTTCGTCTAGTCTCAGTGAGCCTAAGACAGCGCAGTTATGTCCATCATAGGCAAGCCGGAGGTGTCTTGGAGGTCTCACCCTAACATTAGGGTGGCCCTCTTGGCCTCGCGCTTGGGCAAACTAGATGTGTCTCGGAAACCCCACCCTAATAGAACATTAGGATGGCCCTCTCACCTCGTGGCGCTTAGAACTGTGCAAATTTGAGCCTTTTACGAGACACAAGAGGTGTCTTGGAGGCCCCATCCCAATACAACATTGAGATGGCCCTCTCGCCTCGTTGAGCCCAAAGACCAGAGATGGTTTGGGACTTCACATTTATTCATATCTTGGTTAAATTATAATTGAGTTTTGAATTTTAGATTTCATCCCTTTTCTCATACATTTTGATGCAATAATTAGGGCGCAAGTTGGTCATCCAAGGAAAATAGTAAATGAAAGCATAATTAAAATAAAGTGCATAAAAATAAATTACAACAAAACTAGGGGCGGAATATAACCCCCATCGTAAATAAAATATAAATCATACATAAAACGGGTTATTTATTAAAGATAAAGACATTGGTCCTCTCATGCATAGTTAAAGAAAATAATTTTAAAGTGACAATTTATTTGGATGAAAAACTAGGACATTGGTCCCACTTTTATTTAGAAGAAAAACCAAATTAATTAATATAAATATTTTTGTGATTTTTTAATTAACGTGCATGAAAATAAACTTATTACAAATTACATATTAAAACCAAATAAAGACAAAATAATGCTAAAAATGCTAAAAATATAAACTCCACCAAAATAGTGTCTTCAAACCTCCATGGGCTCCCATTTGCCATTGAAAAACTCACACATGAAAAATAAATATTGAAATAAAAACACAAATGAAAGTGATGTTAGTAATAAAAAAATGAATTAAACATGTAACATGTAAAAAATGAATTAAAATAAATAAAATACATCATGCATGACAAATCAATTAGATGACATAATAAAATATAACTTAACACATGAACAATTAAACATGCATAAAAAACATAAATAATAAAAATAACAATAATAATAAAATTCAACATGCATGAAAACATGAAAATAATAAGGATGACAACAATAATTAATTATAATAATAAACAAGACTAATAAAAATAATAATAATAGTAGTAATGATAAATAATAACTAATAATAATAACAATAAATAAGAATAATGAAATAAAAATAATGATGGTAATAATAATAATAATAATAATAATAATAATAATAATAATAATAATAATAATAATAATAATGATGATGATGATGATGATGATGATGATGATGATGATGATGATAATAATAATAATAACATCAAATAATATGAACAATCCAATTAAACATGCAAGAAATGAAGAAATAAAATAATCCAATCATACTAAAACACATGTTAAATGATAATACTAACAATAATAATAATATATGAACAAAAATAATGACAAAAATCATAACATGAACAATTAAATAAAAAATAAGAATAAAAAATGATAATATGAACAATTAAATAAGAATAAGAATAAGAAATAATAATATGAACAATTAAATAAACAATAAGAAATAAGAAATAATTACATGAACAATTAAATAAGAATAAGAATAAGAAATAATAATATGAATAATTAAATAAGAATAAGAATAAGAAATAATAATATGAACAATTAAATAAGCATAAGAAATAAGTAGTAAAAAAAAGATCTAGGAGAATTTACATGTTAGCTAACTAATTGTAAACAAAAATTATAAATTAAAATAGAAGTCAAGAATGCTTACCCTCAAAATTGGATGTGATGAATGAAATTGGATGATAAATTCCTTGCTTTGATTTAGAAAAAATAAATATATAATGAAATTTTATTCCAAGAACAAATAATTGATTTATTTGTCTTAAGGAAAAAATTATGAAAAATAAGAAGTAAATTCCCAAGAACAAATAATTTATTTGTTTGTCTCAAGAATTAAATTAAAAAAAATCAAATTAAAACACTTGGAGAATTTTTCTTGAAAAAGAAAACGAAGAAAAGGAAGAAGAGAGAAAGTAATATTTTTCTTAAGAAAAATCCCCCCTCAAATCCTCTCCAAAAAAACCCATTTTATAACTCAAAATAAACCAAATTTTAATGAAAAATTAAATTAATTTAACTCACATTAAACCCAAAAAATTGAATAATTTGAAGAGTTGGAAGATAAAAAGTTTTAAAAATTAAAATCTACAAAAAAAGTTAGTTAAAAAACACTAAAAAGTGAAAAAAAACGGATTGGGAGCTAATCGGCCACGCACGGGCGCGCACAGGGGCGAGCGACGCCCGACGGGCATCGCCGCACGCAGGGGCAAGCTCACCCTGGGCGCTACCGTGTGTGCCCAGCGCAGCGCGCAGGCGTGCGCGCGCGCTGGGCTCTTCCGCAGCCCGATACATGCAATTTTCCGATTTTTTTTTTAAAAAAAAACACAATAATTTCAAAACATACCCTTTTTATCTCAAAAATAATTTTTAAAACATTTTTAAAATATATATATTTTATTCCTAATAAATCAAACCGGCAAGAAAATCATCACTTCTAACTTTCATTTTTGCCTATAAATAGGTACACTTAATTTTATCATTGGGTAATCCTGATCTAGGCTGACTCGGGACCCGGTGTCTACACATGTGTCCCGCTGGCCCTATCTCGGCTTGCACGGTATCTGAATGTCGTGAGAAGTAGTATTCTCTAACTACAACCCAATTGCGATTTGCTCTATCGCATGTGTCTCACTGACCTCGTCTCGGCTTGCACGGTGTCTGAATGTCATGAGAAGTGGTGTTATCAAACTACAACCCAATTGCGATTTGTTCTATTGCATACGTCCCGCTGGCCTCGTCTCGGCTTGCACGGTGTCTGAGTGATGTGAAATGCAGTGTTCTCTAACTATAACCCAATTGCGATTTGTTCTATCGTATGTGTCCCGCTGGCCTCGTCTCGGCTTGCACGGTGTCTGAGTGATGTGAGATGCAGCATTCTCTAACTACAACACTGTTGCAATTTGTTCTATCGCATGTGTCCCGTTGGCCTCATCTCGGCTTGCACGGTATCTGGTCTACTAACCATGCTTAAGTTAATATGGCGCCATGTCCCTGTGGTTATAAAAGATTTTATTAATTCATTGCAGATTGATTCGTTCCAAACGTAATTTCATAAAGATTTTTTATGTTGTCTTTTATTTTCGTCTTTCTTGCTTATTGTGTTATCAAGCATTTTGTAATCGTAACTAAGATGTTAGCAATAATGTAAATATACAAGATAAAAATAAATTTTACAAAATATAATTTTCACTAATAAAGCATAGACTTTGTATAATAAATATACAAATACAGCAAAATAAACTCCCTGAATACACTAAAGAGGGTAATAATCTGAGGGCTCCTCTGGGTCATCCTCATTGTCTGATACATGTACCAGCTGACGACGGATAAAGATGCGGATGGCCTGGCTCTAGAGGCAAAGGGCTGACTGCGAGGTGCTGAGGGCCCGGCCCCAGGATCTAAGCGCGGAGAGATGGCGACTGGTGTGGATACTGGCTATCCCACCGCGGGGGTAGCCTGCTGGAACGAAACCTGAGCGTACACATTCAAGAAAGGCTGAGCACAGACCCTAATGAACTCCAGCGTGTCTCTGACCACATTGCCTAGCTCTATAAAGGCCCTCGACAGCCTCGTGGTCTGATCTCTGGCAGTGTCCCTGATGTCCGTGAGCCTGGTCTCCATCTGCTCCCTAAACTCCCTGATGGATGCAGATATGGGCGGTATGGCACCCTCCAACCTCTCTACCCGGAATCTGAGAACCGTGACGGACTCATTAATCATCTGGACTGCCTCATCCACCCTTTGGGCCGGTGTATCGTAGGAGGCACGCAAACTACACCTTACTTCCTCAATAAGCCTCCCCAACTCCTCTATAAGCATCTCCTACTGGCCCAGATGCTCAAGCATAACCCGGTCCCTCTCCTTATACCGATCGAGATGCTCAAGAAGGGTTCGATCTCTCTCCTCCTGTCGACGCTCCATGGCAGTAAGAATGGAGGTCATAGCAATAATGACATCGGGCTGGGCCGGCTACGGAGGTGGCGACGGAGTGGGCCGTGCTAGCTCTGCACTGTATTCTAGGGGAGGTGCTATAGAGGTGGATGCCCCCAGGTGTCCTGACTTGCTATATGGGTGGAACCTCCTGGTCTCCCAGAGTACGGAATGCTGGACTCGTGATGGTAGCGGTGGAGTGGGACTCTGAACTCTCTGTGATGGAGGGATGACTGCCAGGTCATCTACACTGAACTCAATACCCATATCAAACGGAGTCTGAGGCTGCTCCTCCTCCGGCTGAGACTGATGTGAGCGCGTCTTTGTGGGCTATAGCCCCTGAGACTCGAGCTGCTGTGGAGGCTACTCCTCCATCTGGGGTTCCTCCTCTACTTGCTAGAGTGGAGGGAGACCGAACATACGCCTGGTCTCTGGCATAGAAAGCAATCGGTACTCCTCTGGTCGATCAGTCACCTGTGCAATCATCCCCATAGTTAGAGCCGTCAATGCATCCACATAAACACTCTTGTCAAGCAGAGGCCCATAGCTATCGGGATCAACGCCCAAGTGTAGATGTAACCTGGTAACTACTCCTCCGGCCCATACTATCAGGGCTGCCCCCCGCGAAACTCTGACCAAGTTAGCCACTATCTTGTGGCTAATGTTAAGGCGTCGTCCTGCTGCCATCACCCATAAGCTCCAAATCTACACCCCATTCACGGACCCCGGGTTACTTGCTCGTCCTAAGTATGAACTGGAGAGGACCCTGTGTATATATCTGAGGGCCTCAGATAAAAGCACTGTTGTGACACGCGCCGAATCTCATGGGCTTCCTGAGGGCCCGCATTTAGGGCGATCGGGAGAGGTTCATTAAAAGCTTGTAAGGTATTTACAAGTACGTCTATATTGGGCAACAAGGAGGTGTCTTGGAGTCGCAACCCAATAGAACATTGGGAAGGGTCATCTAGCCTCAATGAGCCTAAGACGGCGCGTACATATCCATTTTGGGTAAACCAGAGGAATCTTGGAGTCACCACCCAATAGAACATTGGGAAGGGTCGTCTAACCTCGTGGAACCTAGGATTACACAGCGCGTAAGTATCCATTTTGGGCAAACCAGAGGAATCTTGGATTCACCACCCAATAGAACATTGGGGAGGGTCATCTAACCTTATGGAGCCTAGGATTATATTGATTAGGCCTTTTGGTGGGAAACAAGAGATATATGGGAGATTCCACCCCAATGGAACACTGAGATGGACCTCTAAACTCATTGAGCCCAAGACCAGAGTGGGTTCGGGACTTCTCATTTATTCGTACCTTGATTAATATTATAATTAAGTTTTAATTTCATTGTTCCATCAAATTTCCATACGATGCAATTAATTAAAATGCAATCCATTCACATAGATAAGGTGGTAAATTGACATAAAGTAAAATATGCAAAATAAATTACAATAAAATTAGGGGCGGAATACAACCCCCATTATAAAATAACATATAAATCATACAAAAATCGGGATATTCATTAAATGAGGACATTGGTCCTGCCATGCGCATTTATCACAAATCGATTTCTGAGAAGTGTCGATTTTATTGGCTAAAAAAAAGACTTTGGTCCCCTGACTTTCGGAAAATCCCAAATTAATTACTATAAAATATTTGGCCATTTTACTTTAATGGGATTAAACAATTTTTTCTGATAAAGTGAATAATAAAAATAAAACAAACAAAATAAGGGTAAAGAAGGAACCCGGATGGAAATCCTCAGATCGGCGCAACCACCATCATTAACAACTCCAATTCATCCGAAATAATCAGGTAATCACTCACCAAAAACAAACATATCAGCGTCAAAATTAAAATAAAATAAAATAAAATAAAAATCAAAGATCAAAATGATTAATATAAGTTAATTAAATTACACAAATATTAATCCAGAATGTTTACCCTCGGATCTTACCTTCTGGGTGGATATCGAATGATTTCGGTCCCGCACGCTTCACAAGGATCGAATGAAAATGGATCAAGAAAAGAAAATTTTTGTTTTTCTTTCTTGAAAATTTGACAGCAATTCAAATGTTGGAATCAGCCTGATAGATGGAAACGAATGAATTTCGTTACCTCAAATTAGCTTAATTCACAAATGAAAAATTAAGAAAAGAAAAGATGAGTTGAAAGAACTTTTCGTAGAATAAAAATCAACTGAAAATAGAGATTCTTGAGAAATAAAACTCTGCAATCTGGATTTTGGTAAATTGCTTCATAAAAAGATTTTTCTTTTAAAATTTTCTAACCATTCTTAAAATTTGCTAAATTTTCTCCCCAAAAATTTGTTAATTTTTGTAACCCCAACTAATGAAATTTAATCCACTATTTATAGAGTTTTTAGGAGATAATTAGGATAAACATTTATTTAAAGTTTAAATTTTAAAAGGATTTCAAAATTCAATTTTAACCAAATATCTACCCCAAATCTCATCCAAATTTGAAAGATATCAAGCTTATCGGATTAAATTTTATCAAATCCGGGGTTATCTGATCAGATGCACTACCGACGGCCATCTCTATAACTACCGACGGGAGTCGGTAGTAAGGGTACGCGTGGTAATCTGGACAAACAGATGGACATGGGCTCGAGGCTAGGGACGGCCGTCTCTATGCGGACACGTGTCCGTCTCTCGTGCTACAGACGGCCGTCTCTACAATATAAGAGACGGCTCGTCTATACAAGCGACGGCCCGTCTCTCCACGCTAGAGACGGGGAACTTGAAATAGCGACGGGCATCCCAACTCCGACGGTCATCCCGTCTGAGGAGCAAAATCTAACTTTTCAAGCTAAATTTCCCAAACTCTTTCAAAACCTCATGTTATAGAGAAAAAAGACTTTAATCCTTGTGAAACCGAAAGATGAAAACCTCCGAATTTCACCCATTTATCCGAAAACCGATGTTGATCTCTTCATCGGGTAACTCTAACCTGGACCACCTCAAGACCCGGTGTCTACAGTTGCCCCCAATTTTGGGGAAACTAGCGCACTAGTGCCTAGATGAGCCAAAATTCAGAGAAGAAGGAAGGAGATGCGTACCTGAGGCAGCCCTTACCTTTTTGCTGTGTGGAATGTTACGACCTGTTGCCGTTGAGCTATAGCGCTATTAGACTGTGGCTCGTTTGCAATATTTTCTATCGCATTATCCCACTCGCCTTTGGTCGGCTTGCACAGCGTGAAGTGAAGTGTTGTCTAACTGCATCCTCTGTTGCGATCTGTTCTATCGCTGTCCCCCGCTAACCTCATCTCGGTCTGCACGGCTGCTGATCTATCCCGCTAGTCTCATCTCGGCCTGCGCGGTGTGAGGTGAAGTGTTGTCTAACTGCATCCTCTGTTGCGATCTATTTTATCGTTGTCCCCCGCTAACCTCATCTCAGTCTGCACGGCGGCTGGTCTGTCCCGCTAGCCTCATCTCGACCTGCGCGGTGTGAGGTGAAGTGTTGTCTAACTGCATCCTCTATTGCAGTATATTCTATCGCTGTCCCCCGCTAACCTCATCTCGGTCTGCACGGCGGCTGGTCTGTCCCGCTAGCCTCATCTCGGCATGCGCAGTGTGAGGTGAAGTGTTGTCTAACTGCATCCTCTGTTGCGATCTATTTTATCGTTGTCCCCCGCTAACCTCATCTCGGTCTGCACGGCGGCTGGTCTATCCCGCTAGCCTCATCTCGGCCTGCACGGTGTGAGGTGAAGTGTTGTCTAACTGCATCTTCTGTTGCGATTTATTCTATCGCTGTCCCCTGCTAACCTCATCTCGGTCTGCATGGCGGCTGGTCTGTCCCGCTAGCCTCATCTCGGCCTGCGCGGTGTGATTCTTATTTGCTGATCCCCTTTGTGAGATGCAGTGTTCTCTAATTACAATCCTGTTTGTGAGATGCAGTGTTCTCTAACTGCAATTCGGGTTGTGAGATGCAGTGTTCTCTAACTGCAATCCCGATTCGTGATCTGTTTTATCGCTGGTTATTGAACGTTCTGTCTTAGTAGCCGCCTCTGGGCTCACACAGCATAATCTTGGTAACCTCATGTCGGTCTACAAGGTATGATTCTGATTTGTTGATCCCCATCCGATCTGCAATATAGAGTTGGTTGAATATAATCTGGAAGGGCGTAGTGTTTGATCTGTTTATCCTTCCTTTTGGTTGCTGGTCATTTTTGGATTGGTGTAAAACCATGTTCCTGTATTGTAAAAGATTCTTGTTAATTTTTTCACAAATTAACTTGACCGGTAGATTTATGAACATTTTCATGTTGCCATTTATTATTTATCATCCTTTTTATTATATGATCAATTGTCTCTTTAAGAGAAAGTCAAGTAATAAAACGATAAACATAACGAAATAACATTTAAATTTAACCACGGTTAACCATAAATGTTTTTCACTAAAAGGATAATTTTGTACAATACACAATGTGATTACAATAATGAGAATATACACAGAGTTAACAGAACTCCCTGAACAGTCTATAATGGCGAATAATCTGAGGGCTCCTCCTCTGGATCATCATCGTCATCTGACAGATGAAACGGCTGGCCTCGTGATGAAGAAGTAGAGGGTCCTGTGCCTGAAGCAGATGACTGACTGGGAGGAACTGATGGTCTACGCTGCTGAGCGGCTGAGGCTCTGGCCTGCTGCTGGTATCTGGCAGGTACGGCCACCGGTACAGATAACGGCTGCACTGTCGCTGTGTCCTGCTGCTGGAACTGGACCTGAGCATACCCATCGAAGAAAGGCTATGCACATACCGTCATGAACTGCAGTGTATCGGTAACGACTCCCCCTAACTCTCTGAAAGCCTCACCCAGCCGAAGGGTCTGATCCGTGGAGGTGGTCCCCATATGCCCCAACCTATCCTCTGTCTGCTCTCTAAACTCCCGAATGGACTGGGCGATGGGGGATATTGCACCATCCAAAACCTGGATCCTAAACCTGAGGGCCTCAACCGACTCATCCACCATCTGCAAAGCTGCTTCCGTCCTTTGGATTGCCTCATCCTGGGAGGCCCTCATCTCCTACCTCAACTGGCCCGCAAGTCTCTCCTGCTCCTGCCACAAACAATCAATGAGCCTCCCCTGCTCCTATATGATACCCTACTGCTAATCCATCAGCTCTATCATGACCCTATCTCGCTCCCCGAGCTGCTCTAGAAGGGTCCTGTCTCTCTCCTCCTATCTACGCTCGAAGGATGCAAACATAGAAGTCAAAATCGCAGTGAAATCTGGCTGTGATGGGTAAAAAGATGGTGCTGATGGAAGGGGGGCTGACTCTGCTGCCCACTCTGGAGGTGGAGCAGTGGAAGTGGATGCCCCTGGGTCTCCTGCTCGAGCATATGGGGAGAATCTCTCAGGTGTCCGAGGAACTGTCCGCTGCACCCTCGATGGCGGAGGAGGGGTAGGACTCTGTACCCTCTAAACTGGGGGAGTATCAAATAAGTCATCCATGGTGAACTCAATCCCCATGTCGGAAGGTGTATGAGGCTGCTCCCCCTCGGGCTGCTGCTGCGGAGGCTGACCCTCCTGATAGTCTGGGTGCTGGGGATGCTGGTCCTCCTGGTGCTGTGGGTGCTCGGGAGGCTGGTCCTCCTGGTGATGTGGATGCTCGGGAGGCTGCTCATCCATGTGAGGTTGATCCTGAGGCTGCTCATACACCTGGTCTCATGAATAGTGCGAAGTCTATATGCCTCGGCTTGACCCTGTATCGACGCTACCATACCCATTGTGATGGCTGCCGGAGCATCTATATAAATGCTCTCATCTAGAGCATGCCCAAATATATCAGGACGGACACCCAAGCTCAAAAGTAACCTAGTAATCACTCCACCCACATCCACCACAGGGGCTGTTCCCCTAGACACTCTCGCCACTAGACACTCTCGCCACTAGACACTCTCGCCAAGTTAACCAAAATCTCATGGCTAATGTTAAGCTGTTGACCTGCAACCATGGCCCATAAGCTCCAAATCTCTGCGACGTTGAGGGACCCCGGATTACCAGCTCGTCCCAGATATGAGCTGGATAGAACCCTATGTACATAGCGAAGAGCCTGTGATGAGAGTACCGTACTCTTTGCCGTATCGTGGTGATACGGCACTCCCGGCAAGGCAATGATCGCCCAGTGGTGGCGTCTAACTGCTCTATGGGGCACTATAACCTCCGGCCCAAGTGGAAGTCCCATAGCCTGTGCAAATCGCCGACGGGTAATGGTATAATGGTGGCCCTCGATCCAAAACTATACGACTCCCTCCTCTGTGTCAGATCTCTGAAACCCTCCATACTGGAGTGTAGCGAGGAACTGCCTAACCATCTCTGGATGGGTCTGGAAAGCCAGCGTCAGAAACTGGGTCCATCCTGCCTTCGCTATCAGGGTATCAACCTCATCCACCATGCCTAGGGCCTCGAGGAATGGCCTGGAGATGAAACGACTGGCTCGAAACTGCACCTGAGCCAGTATCTCATACCACTGTCTAGCCTCAGCACTCATCCAAGCCGAGGCCTGAGGCTCAGGCTGATCCCGTGGAACATTTCGTCGTGGTGGCATCCTGGAAAGAAAGTAAACAATTAGTTTAGCATCATGGTCATAAATGGACCTAATAAAAATTTGGACAGCATTTCGGCAGGAATGTGCCTAAACCAAAAAAATTTGGGCAGCACCCCGGCAAGGGTGTGCCCAACCTCCTGCATAAGAAAACAAAAGAAACAAGGGACAGGCCTCAGGCCCTAAGCAACAGTGTAGCATATTCACATAAAAAAAAATTGGGCAGCATCCTGGCAAGGATGTGCCCGACCTCCTGCATAAAAAAATAGAAAAGTACAACGGACATGCCTCAGGCCCCAAGCAACAGTGCAACATATTCATTTGCTTTATTTTCTAATTCTTAGCACTGGTTCTAATGTGCAGGTATTCCTAGGACCATGTCGGTGCATTTAACTAAACAACAATGTTCAGAAAGATCTCGTGTTCTATGTATTTGCCATTAATTGTCCTCTTTACTTAAAACATATTACTTATTCTATGTGTTAATTTATCCATGCATTTAAAGCATAAAGAAAAAATTAACTAAACAATGTCATTTCAAATTCAACTAATAAAAATAAAGCATGCAGAAACAGGTTGAGTTAGCCTATTTATGCATAAGACAAAATAAAATAGAGTAGAAGAGAGATTACATTTTACTTACATGAGATAAAAATTAAATAAAAATAAAATGAAGAAAGTTGCTCACTAACCTGAAAACTGCAGGCAAAAATGAAACCTGATGAGAATATAGAAAATATACTTCCTAATGTTCCTGAGCATGCAAGGAATACTATGGTGCAATTAGTGTCGAAAATGGACTAAAAATGAAGAAAATGTGAGTAAAAAATGAAGAAGAGGCGTCGGTTTGCGTAAGAAAATGAAAAGGGAAGAGGAGAAAAGAGACTGCCATTCCGTCGGCGCTCACCCTTATATAGATTTTACATACCGACGGGCTATCCCTCTACAGGAGTGAGCGACGGGAATACCCTCTGTCTTTCCGGATTCCGCTTTTAACCCTCATTAATGATTTTCTTTCGATGTTCGTGATGTAATGATGATGATGCGCAGATCTGCCAAGTGGACAAATACAGACGGGCTTGCCATCTAATTCTAGGAACGGGAAGGCCGTCGGTTAAGCTATGCTATAAAGTTCACCATTTTCTTGGATTTCGTGCCTTTTCTCCCATTTTAGCTTTACAGCAGGTTCCTTTCTCCAGTTTTTTCCTTTTTTCTTCTTTATTTCCTATAGTGACTTCAATTTTAGCCCCTAAAACATGAATTCTTCTCTTCTTCACAAAATGTACCGTGTCTTCGACGATGCTCAAACTTGGGAAAATAACACTCTTGCCCCCCTTTCTGGGCTGAAATTCTTAAGAAGAGTCAAAATAGATTACAACCTTCTTTTAGCTGCGACCCACTTCTGGGACCCTCGCTTTCATGTTTTCAGATTTACCTATCAAGAAATGTGCACCCTGCCTGAGGAACTTGCTGCTATCATCGGGACTTGGTATCATCCTAGTGCTTTGTCCTGCGTTCCTCGCTGTGGTTTGGTTTAAACTCGAGATGTAGCATTGGCTTTAAGCATTGCCCCTTCTGACGCTGCCCGTCTAGTTCCTCAAGGCCCTACATTTGCGTTAGCACCCCTGATTGAAGCATTGGAAGAGTTTTCTGGTGCTCCTCCATACCGTGTAAGTGTCATTTTTCTTTTCTGCCTGATGAAATATCTGATTGTGGTGTCAGAGGAGTTGATTAGAGACTCTCATCTGTTCGGGATCCTGGATGATTTTCACCGTGGACAACTGACCCTTGCTGAGACCATCATAAGTCTTGATTCTGTCCATGCTGGATCTTTTACTACTTTCTCTGGGAGCCCCTTATTACTCCAAGTAAGTCATTGTGTTAAAAGGTAGTTCGTCCCTTGTGGATTTTCACACTAGCTTTTCTTAGCGGGAAGTGCGTCCTTTTCAGATTTTCACACAACTCTATGCCTTACTTTTGCCTGAAGTGAACCCAATTCATTTCAGCGGCTTTTCTTTGCCTTTTATCTTATTTTCTTTGGCTTTTACTTTTCTTTGTTTCCCCTTTCAGATATGGTTGCAAGAGAAATTGAAATTGCTGTTAGAGCCACCCCCTAGGGTCATCGGTCAGTATTCTGTGAAGCATTTTCTTCCACGACAACGGCTGTACTCATTTGGGACCCTGACGAAGGCATTACCCGACTCAGTGAAATATCTGATGAGGATATTAGCTTTGTGCACGTTTGGATTCCTTTATCCATTGCAGTTATCGATGGATGCTCAGGATGCATTCCCTTATGGGGGCTTCGTGAGGCCACTTTCTACATTACGACCCGCTGTGCTCGTCAACTCGGGATGACTCAGGACGTGGTGAGGCTCCCTTTATCCTTTCAAGGCGGAGTCTTTTCTGCAACTTTTGCCTCTCGCTATCATGAGCTCTGGAGCCAACTTTCGTTAAAGACTGTCATACCTCCCTTCGGGAATCATTCTATTGCCTTCACTAGTGCGTACAAGAGGTGGGTACTCAGCCTGTCATGTGATAATAGAACACTACGACTCAGGCATTTGGCCGGCAAGAGTAATGGTAGGGCATAGTTTAGCTTTGCATGCGTTTTGAGCAACATGTTTCTTTTTAAAGCAGAACTAGCCAACAATGTAAATGAATAAATCAAGTTTTATTTTACTTCACAAAATTGTGTACATTTCAGTACGATTTCAGCATACATGATCATTTTGGCATTAATTCAATTATGCAAAACGTCATTCATTCGTGGAACCAAATTTTAATAGCATCAACTCCTGTTACCAATCAGTCCTCTCGGGTTTTCTTGATTGGACATTTTCACTCGAGCCTCTAATTTTTGACCAGGATGCCTTTTTTCGGTTTTCACCCTGACGAGGCGCCCAATTTTAGCAAGGCCGCCTTTTTTCGATTTTCGACCCGCTGGGCTTTTATTCTCTTCTTTTGATTTTATTGTCTTTAGCCATGAAACCTCTTGAGTCTATCGACGTTGACCGGTTCCTTAAACTCATTGCCATTGCTATCTGACAAGATCGCTGCACCCTTTGATAGCAACCTCTTGAGGATGAATGGACCTTCCCATGTAGGCCTGAACTTCCCTCTTATGTCTGGCGCACCTGGTCTCATCTGTTTGAATACCAAATCTCCCTCTTTCAATGGGTGCTTCTTGACTTTCTTTCCAAAGGACCTGGCGAGCCTCTTTTGGTAGATCTGGTTGTGATAGTAGGCTTTCAGCCTGCTCTCATCCAATATGTTCAAGTGTTGCAGCCGCTGCTGCGCCCATTCAGCTTCCAGAATCTCTGCTTCCATTATCACCCTCAATGACTTGAGTTCAACCTCGATTGGCAATACTGCCTCCGTCCCGTAGACCAGGGAATATGGAGTGGCTCCTGTCGAAGTTCTGATGGTCATCCTGTAACCCCAGAGTGCGAAAGGCAACTTTTTCGCCCAATCTTTATAATTCTGGACCATCTTAGCCAGGATCCTCTTAACATTCGTGTTAGCGGCTTCGACTGCCCCGTTGGCTTGAGGGCGATACGGAGAAGACTTGTGGTGCTCAATACCATATTTCTGAAGTAATTTCTTTGTTTCAGCCATGAACTGGACCCCGTTATCGGATACCACATGATGTGGAAGGCCATACTTACATATCAAATTTTTCTCGATGAATTTTGCCATATCCCGAGCATCAACTTTCTTGAAGGACTCAGCTTCTACCCACTTGGTAAAGTAGTCGATGGCGACAATGATATATCTATGCCCATTAGAGGCCGCGGGGTGTATCTCTCCAATAATGTCAATCCCCCAAGCTACGAACGGCCAAGGCGACGTCAAATTATGCAATTCTGAAACGAGCAAGTGCCTTAAATCTGCATACTGTTGGCATAAATGACACTGCTTTACATACTTTGAGCAATCATTATCCATGGTAAGCCAGAAAAACCCTTGTCTCATAATCTTTTTGACCAATGTTAGCCCATTCATGCATACACCGGCGTGCGTTTCTTCCATTACCTTCTTGGCATCTTTTTTATCCAAACATCTCAAATGGATGCCATCAGCCTGTCGTTTGTACAACATCCTGCCTATGTAGATGAACTGAGTAGATAACTTGCGAATCATTCTCTTATCTTTTTCTGTAGCTTCCTCGGGGAAGGTTGCATTTTCTAGGTAGTGCATAATGTCGTGATACCACGGCTTTTCATCTGCTACTTCTATTTCCATTACCGACTTGGATTCGAAGCTAGGTCTCTCGGAGCTAGAAATCAAAACCGGCCTCATAACTACCCCTTCTGGATTGTCCCACATTGATACTAAAGTGGCGAGCGCATCGGCCAACTGATTTTCGTCCCTTGGAACAAAATGGAATGTACACACTTCAAACTGACTGCTCAAGTCTCTTAAGTACTTAATGTACGGCATTAGCCTTTCTTCTTTAACGGCCCATTCGCCTCGAATTTGGTTAATCACCAGGGATGAATCTCCGAATACTTCCACGTTCTTTGCCCCCAAGGCTATTAACGCTTCCAGCCAAAAAGTACATGCTTCATACTCGGCCTCGTTGTTAGTGGCCCTGAATCTCAACTTCTTTGCCAAGGGAAGCTTCTCATCGTCCGGGGTTGTCAGAATAACTCCTACTCCCACTTCCTTGCTGTTCACGGCTCCGTCAAAGTGCAATTGCCAACCCTGAACTGCTATAGCTGCTACATCCTCATCCAGAAAGTTGAACTCGTATGAGTCTCCTTGAATTGGGTGTTCTGCTAGGAATTCTGCCACTGCGCGCCCTTTGATAGTCTTTCGAGTAACGTACTCCACATCAAACTCTTGTAGTAACAACAACCATCTGCCCATCTTTCCAAGTAAAGATGGAGCTTCCTGTAAGTATCTCAAAGGGTTTTGCTTTGCTACGGCCCGTACCTTGTAGGAGTGAAAGTAGTGCCTCAACTTCTTAGAGGCCCAAATTACCGCAAGACAGATTTTTTCTACCTCTGCATACTTAACCTCATAAGCCAAAAGCTTCTTACTAAGGTAGTAAATAGCAAATTCCACTCCGAATTCGTCCTCCTGGGCCATCATGGCACCTACAGAACTATCTTCTATAGCTAAATACAGAATCAGGGGCTTACATGGCTGCGGCGGTCTTAACACCGGCGGGTTCAGCAAGTATTCTCTGATAGTATCGAAAGCTATCTGACAATCCTCGTTCCATACCACAGGCTGATTCTTCCTGAGGAGTTTGAAGATTGGCTCACAAATCGAAGTTAACTTGGCGATGAATCTACTGACATACTGTAATCTGCCCAAGAAACTCCTTACATCTTTTTCCTTTTGAGGCACTGGCATTTCTCTGATGGCTTTGACCTTGTCTGGGTCAATCTCGATGCCCCTCTGGCTAACTACGTGTCCTAGGAGCTTCCCTGAGGTGACACCAAAGATACACTTCTTAGGATTCAATCGCAGATTGTATTTATTTATCCTCTGGAAGAACTTTTCCAGGGCTTCGAAATGACCTTCTCTAGTGGCCGACTTAATCATTATGTCATCCACATATACTTCCACTTCTTTATGGATCAAGTCATTTAGGATTTTTATCGCCATCCTCTGATAAGTGGCTCCTGCATTTTTCAGGCCAAAAGGCATCACCCGATAAGCATATGTCCCCCATTCCGTGATGAAAGCCGTCTTAATTTGGTTAATTATTTTATTGAGAATTTGATTGTAGCCCGCATAACCTTCTCCAAAGCTATACATCTTGCAAGCAGCGGCGCTGTCTATCAACACATCTATATGGGGCAATGGAAAATCATCTTTCGGACAAGCCTTATTAAAGTCTCGGTAATCTACGCATATCCTTACCTTGCCATTCTTTTTGGCTACGGGGACAACATTGGCCAACCAAGTTGGATATTGCACCTCAACTAAAAATTTGGCTTTAATTTGCTGGCGAATCTCCTCCTTCACCTTATCTGCCCATTCTGGCCTAAGCCTTCTTAGTTTCTGTTTAACAGGCTTATGGTCTGGATATGTAAGAATAGCGTGCTCTGCGACTTCCAGATCAATTCTTGGCATATCTTCATAGGTCCAGGCAAAGACTTTTTCATATTTTCTTAAGATTCTCTCAAATTTTTCTCGCTCTTCAGGAGTTATATTTGATGCTATTAAAATTTCTTTTGGGTTTTCTGTGGTTCCAAGATTAAACGAAGTAGCATCAGCTGAATCAATGTCAAATATGGATGGATAATGATCATGATCATGCATAGTAAAATCATCGGAAACATCACACAAGTAAGCAAAATCATTCAATTTATTAATAAGAATGAAATTGTCATTAACATCATTGAAAAGTTCTGGAGCAAAAACAAAATCTAAACTATCTTCTTCCTCCTCCTCTGCTGGCGCATCCGCCGTGGTTGATAGTCCTGCGTCACTTTGGCACTTTGGATGCTCTTTAGTCACCTTCTGTATGGCTTCCTCTACCTTTGCTTTCCCCTTCAGCTGGGTGGTTACTATCTTCTCAGTGATCACTTCTTCAGGCATCTCACAGTCCCAAACTGTCCTACTGGTCATGATTTCCTCATCCCAAAAGCCCTCTATTGGCTTGATCAATCCAATGTCCCAATTATAGAAATCATTAAAGAACTCAAACCTTGGTACAACTCTTCCATCCACCCACTATGGTTCAGCTTCCCCTGTATAGGCACATGCTGCGGTTGCTGGCACAAAAGTTTTCATGATATGAGGAATTTCCATTTCTGGCTTTTCACCCCTCTCTACTACACCTGTGTATCCTAGACCCCTTCTATCCTTTTGGCCCTTATTAGTAATGGCTGTTGGCATCCCCTAAGAATTCTTACCCAGTCCTGTGCCAAGGAGGAATGACATCCTCTTCATCATATTTAGCACCTGGGGGCTTTCTTCCTTCTGCTCTTCCTCGCCTATCATGGCAACATGAAACCCACTAAACGGCTGCCTAGAGATCTCCAGTATTGAAACCTGATTCTCCAGTGCAGCCCTTATAGTCACAATCTGGCCTTCATGAGGTATCTTTACCATCTGGTGAAGCGTAGAGGGGACTCCTCCCAACTTATTAAACCACGGTCTTAGAAGAGCTGAGAAATTGGCAGGTATAGGCAGTACCACAAACTCCATTTCTGATTGTACTGGTCCCGTCTTCACTATTACCATGAATGTCCCCGAAGCATGTCTACGCGAGTTGTCATATGCCGTGATGGTGAGATCAAACTTGGCTAACATATCCTCTGTCATCCCAAAAGCTGCCATTGCCACCAGTGGGCACATATTTATCGAAGAACCATCATCTACCATTACACAGGCTGTGTGCTTTTGGTTAATCTGTGCCCTTATGTACAAAGGGCGATTATGGTTCCGGTCTTCTGTCGGCAAATCAGCACTGGTGAAAACAACGTTTTCTCCTGATCCTCCTTTCACTACATCCAAAAGTTCCGTAGGCGAGATGGTTGTGGCAACAGTTGCCTCACACAAAGCCTCTACGACCTTCTGTTTATGTGATAGCGACTGTCTCAAGAGATCCCATATTGAAATCTGAGCCGGCGTCTTTTTCAGTTGTTTAATAATCGAATCTTCTTCCGGCTCTTTTCCTTTTTCGCCCTCAACCGGCCGCTGGGGCTTCTCGACTTCTAGAGATACCCTTCTACTCCGGGTCACAGCTCCTACTTTATTCTTCTTTTCTTCTTGTCCTTCCTCCTCCGAACCCCGCGGGTCGGGAAATTCTTTAGAATCATAGTTTTCAGTTCCACTATCATCAGTGAACCAGCAATCGATCACTGCAGCGGAAAGTCCTTCTTTACTCCCCTCATAGAGGTTCGTGACAGCAGTGTGGACATCATTGCCGTACAATTCCTTTAACACAAACTTCTCGGGTAAACTAGACCCAATCATATTCACTGGTGGGGGCATATTGTTGTACCCTGCTTTCTTCTGACCCCCTCTCTTCTCTGGATCTGTGATCTGCTTCGAGTTAATTAGATCTTGAATTGTGTGCCTCAAAGCCTTGCAGTTATCAGTCGTATGCCCAGTGTGCTGATGATATGCACAATACTCATCATCCTTATGTCCTGGTATACCCTGAGTTCCAGCGGGTCTGGGTGGCAAAGGCTGCAGCTTGCTTTCTTTCATCAGCCTTCTCAAAACCCATGACAAAGACCTTCCAAGGTTGGAAAAATGCCTTGGGGTGGCATTAGTAGTTGATACTTCTGCAGTCTTCCTCGTGCCACTAGCAGAACCTATGGGTCTACTTGCCCCCTAGCTACTACTACCTTTCTTGGGGTAGCTCTCACTACCTGCTCTCCTAGCAAGGTATTCTCCTTCAGCTTCAATGGCGATGTCCTTCAGAGATTCCCAGTCTCTCAGTCCTTTCATCCTTAATCCTTCTCTCAAATACGGGCTCGCATTTTTAATGAATAACCGTATTTGATCCTGAGTATCCAGTTTTCTCTTCATTTCCATCACCCGATTCCTCCACCGGGTTAGATACTCATGGAAGGACTCACCTCCCTTTTGTTGTAGCAGCTCCAGGTCCTTCGAGGTCACTTCCATCCTCGTACTGCAATCGTGTTGTCTCAAAAACTCCTCCGTCAATAAATCTCAGTCCTCCTTAGTTCTGCGGTCAAGCCCGTGGTACCAATCCACCACTGGGCCAGTCAAGCTTAAGCAAAAGTATTCGATCTTCTGCCTTTTCATCAAACTGGTACCCTTCATCACCAAGGAGTACTGCTTTATGTGTGCGGTGGGATCGGAAGTACCGTCAAACTTCGAAACATCTGGCATCTTAAAATTCATCGGGATCAGATCTTCCCCCTCTAAATCTTTGTCTTCGGGGTTCATTCCTCGACCCCTTGTCAGCATCCTCGCCATTGCTTCAAATTTGTCTTCCATCTTCTTCCAGATGGCCTCTTCAGTTTGAGGGGCTTTCCCTTTCTCAGACATGCGCTCCTCACATTCTTCATCTTCCCACTCGTCATCTAGAATGGTAGTGCCGCCATCGTGCTAACCCTTCTGAGTTGGTAAAGTGGTAGTGTCGTGATCATGCTAACCCTCTATGAAGTGGTAGTGCCGTCATCGTGCTAACCCTTCTGAAGTGGTAGTGCCGTGGTCGTGCTAACCTTCCGTAGAATTTTAGTGCCGCCATCGTGCTAACCCTTCTGATTTTGTGAAGCGGTGCTGTCTATGAGCCCTTTGGTTGATTGTTGGATTGATGTTTGAACTGATGTTTGGAATGATGTTTTGACTTATGTCGTTTTTGGTTGGTTGCCCCCTGAGAGGTCTTTGGTTGCTGCTTGGATTGATGCTTAAACTGATGTCATCACTCGCCTTTTGCTAGTGTCCGCATCAAATCTCTCTTTCTGCAAAATAGGGAAACTAAAATATGCAGGACAAAATAAGGAGCATGCACGTGAAATGCATGAGTTATGCATAAATGCAGGATACGAAATCATCTAAGTGGACTTAGAGATGATAGCCGATCTAGATGCAATTTGCGATATGATCAATGCCTTTTGAAGCTGCTTTTGAATTTCATGTCTTTGGAATTGTGAGGTTCTCGCCTGATACCTGTAGTCATTATTTGAATGTAGTGCGTCCCTTGTTGATTTTCGCACTAGCTTTTCTTAGCAGGAAATGCGCCCTTTGCAGATTTTTACATAACTCTATGCCTTGTTTTTGCTTGGAATGAACCCAACCCAATCCAACGGCTTTTTCTTTTCTTTTCTTTTCTTTTTTGAAGGACAGACTGCCTGTTTCCAGGTTTTCACCCTATCCTTTTGCCTAACTTTTGCTTAGAGCGCCAATTACGGTTTTCACTCTAACGGCTTTTTTTTTTTTTTTTTGCAGAGAGGTTACAGCTGTTAGCAAAAATCTTTTAGGTGCGATCAGCATGTGCTTACACCCATGACCATGGTTGTATGAGCTTGATTGATTTCACAAATGATAGCAGGATAAGTAGTTGACTGAAGCACCCGAGCGGTGAAAGGAGTGGAGGGTAAATAGTAGATGACTTTGATCACACAAAGTGAACTGCTCTGATCACACCAATATGCCATTGCATAAATGCATGTGTTTCAATTTGATTTCATTAATCATGATCATTGTTTGACATTAATCTCAAAGAATATAAGACCTCATCTAATCTCGGGATAAATTTTAAAATCATCAAACCCCTGTTATCAATCAACCCTCTCGGGTTTTATGATTGAATATTTTCTCTCTGCTCTTTAAAAAACTCTTTTTTTTACGCAAATTCTAGATGCAACGTTGGGGACGAGACTCAACTCAAATGCCTAAATGCACTTGTGGCTCCCCACTTGAAGCTCAAGAAACACTATATGCCTTTTCCTACGTACCGAACCTTATTAAAAGGTCATCTCCGCTGATTGGATAAGACTGAACCAAGAATCAAAAGGTCTTACTTCGGTTATAACGTTAGGTTTAGGTAGATGGCTATCAAAAGAGGATCAGGTTGCTAGAGAAGAATGGCCGCTCAACTCAATGGCGTACTGGAAAGGTATTCTTGAATTTTGGTTTGATAATATTTTAGCTCCTCAAGCTCATAATAACAATTAAGTTAAAGTGATTGCCACAGAAACTCATCAAGAGGTTACTATCTTGAGCTCTACCTCTTTTTTTTTCCGTTCTGTTTTCGTTGCTTTTTCTCCTATCTTTTTTATCTTTTTCTTTTATTTGCATTGCTTTTATCTCCTATCTTTTCTTTTTCTTTTTTTTTTTGTAAGCTCATATCTTTTGTGCATGACTAAAACCCTCTTCCCGAAGTGTAAACTCATCCTTACTAGGGCAATTTTTGATAACCCAAATAATTGTTAATGATGTAGAATTGTCAATAATATACATCCATCCTTACTAGAACGGCCATTCTTCTAAGGGGAGACAAAAATTAATTTAGGTAAAGGGGTAGTTTTAACATGTGTAACAATAAAATTGGCACGCATTTAGCATACCTCCATAAAAGCTCAACGGGCTAGCAAGCGATTGTGAAATAAAGGTAGAAAATAGTCATTTAGAGAGCTATACAAAGAAGGGCTGCCTAAATCATTTTCTAGGTTCCGTCTTATCCAGGGATCGCTTTGACGGGTAATCAGAAAGGTTCTAGTGCTCTTAGTGAGTTTTCATCCAATCCCCTAATTGCGTTTAGTTTTTTTTTTCTATTCTTATTTTCAGATCTCAGAATTTTCCTCTCTTCAGGAGTTATATCAAATGCTATCAAGATTTTCTTTGGGTTTTCCAAAGTTTCAAGATTAAATGTAATCATATTAATTGAATTAATATCAAAAAATGGATGCATTGTGATCATGAGAAATGAAATCATTAGAGACACCATGCAAATACGCAAGATTGTTCACTTTATTAAAATTATAAATACTGCAAATATTGTCATAAAAAGTGTTCTTGGAATAAAAAGCCATAAAAAACATATTTTTCTCCTCCGATCACATTCATGGTGGGGAAACTACATTATAGCCTGCCCTCTTCTTCTTGTCTCTTTTCTCAGGGTCGGTAATCTCCTTGGAATCAATAAGATCCTAAACTTTGTTCCTCAGAGTTCTACAGTAATCTGTTAGATGCCCTGTGTGCTGATGGTAAGCGCAGTATTGATCCTCTCTGTGCCCCGGCTTTCCTTGGTTCATGGCTGGCCTAGGTGGCAATGGTCTCAGCTTGCCTTCCTTTGTCAATCTTTCCAATACCCAAGACAGAGAGCGACCCAAATTGGAGTAGTACCTCTGAACCTGTCCAACCTCAGTGGCTGAAACCTCGGCCATCTGACCACTTCTATTATTGCTGCTTCCTGCACCACCTGGCTTGTACCCTGATTGGTTGCCATAGCCTTTCCCAGCAAAGTTATTTTGACTTGCTTTCTTTGCTAGGTAAGCCCCCACAACTTCTACAGCAATGTCCTTAAGGGACTCCCAGTCTCTGAGCCCCTTAAAGCTGAGCAGGTCCCTCATGTAACACCCCCTGCGTCCCCATTGGGAGGATGGGGGTGCGCTACCGACGCTCACTCACACACATGCGCACATGCACTAAGTGGAAGCATACATTCATTCATGAAAACATACGGAGATACAGTGGAAATTAAAATTTTTAAGGAAACAATAGCTGAACATACATTAACTCACATACCTACATATAATCATTCAGCGGAAGTGTAGACAAAAGATAAAACGGAGAAATAACTGAAAACTTAATTACAATAAGATCCTTACATATAACTACATATACAAAGGACTACAAAATTACAAAAGCCAAAATACAGAGGTTGAGCAAAATACAAAACTCCTAACTCCTATGTGGCCGACCTTGCAGATGCGACTCGAACCGGACCATACCTGCCACCTGCACGGGAAAAGAATCCGTGCTAAGTGATAACGCTTAGTGGGGAGAACACACAAGCAAAATGGACGGCCATTTACAATGGTCGCCAAGTCAAGTCACATACACAAATGGCATATGCAAATAATCATAGCAGATAGATATACATGCTTGTATATAAAACCATAAACTCAAAAACTCACATCCACATGCGTAAATATTTACATACGGCTACCACATTTATAATCATATTAAGCAAATCAAGCAGACAGAATATCATATAAGATACAAATATTATCATGCAGAAATACTTACCATCCCACATGCATATTACCGAGATATCAGATATTAGAATTGCGTCATACATAAACACAAACCTTTAAACATGCAATTATCATACCAGAATATCTAGTACTCAATAAAAGCCAATTCACATGAATTGCAACTAGTATATATACATTTAGCATGAAAATTCATAGAAATCTCAACATGTCCATATCATACCATAATACACCCACACTAGCCGAGAACCAAGGGACATCGTCTAAACACTACTCTTCCACTGCGTAACTCTATTACATAAAGTATTATGCCATGGAATGCGACACATGACAACATACCGAAGACGCTATGATAACTGAGACCAAAGAGACATATAATATAACATTCCGTTATGGCACATGCACTTACCGAAAGCTGATCCATATACCTAGCAACACAATAATACATATATAATCAAATAATGAGATGAAACGCATGCCAACAGGCCAAGACTACTACCATAACAAAACGAGAGAAAACAATTAACATTACTCATTATTTATAACAATCCATAGTCAAGAATGCACTCATACTTATACTACTTCACATAATTCACCATAGTGGTTAAAAGTACAAAATCACAGTCATGTACATACTAATTAGCCCAAGCACTTAATAATTCAAGCTTATATTCAGCCCATTTAGAGATTCATAATCTCCATTAGATTCATAACTGTTTCGCATGTCTGAAATAATGCTCATTCGGATATCACATTCATTTACTCATATCAAACAAAACAATTAAAATACTGCTGACTCAAAATCGTGGATAACGAGTGAACTGACAGTACCTTACGGGTATGAATCGAATACAAACATCACCTTACGGGTGCGAATCGAATACAGACATCACCTTATGGGTGCGAATCGAATACAGACATCACCTTACGGGTGCGAATCGAAAATCAATTTCATTTTCACATTCAACATGCTTTAGCACTATTCAATATTATAAAAATTATCAGAGTCATATATGGAACATTATCAGGTCAATCATTAACTTAACATTCAAACTTTACTTTTAACAACTAACCATTCTTTACAAAAATAGGGTAGGTCACGGTCACAACCAGATTGGTTGTCACCGTGACATACCCAAAACTCTCGACAGAATGCAATCTTGGGGTACCTCACGGTGGTAACCCATTAGGTTGTCACCGTGACATACCCACTGCCCAAAACAGAATGTTATTCCTCACACTTTATCGTATCATTCATACCAACTATTTGTACATTTATATAAATACTTACTTACCCAGTTTGCCACATTATGGGTCTCCATTTAAAAGAGGAATTCATAAGCTAAAAGCATTAAATCACATTTATCATTATCATATCATATAATCACTCAAATATCCACATGAACCATAATAGCATCATAGATATCTTGCATATTAATACATTCTAATAACATTTATTATCAATGCCTGTATCATATAATATTGTTAGGCAATTACTTCAATCACACATTCACTGCTCATATCCCATATATATATATATATATATATATATATTCCATTAAGCAAACTCATTTCATGTGATGTCTTCATGTGTATATAACTTAAATCTTAATTCATAACTATGCATACTTGTTCATATCATACACGTTTAAAGTATTATAATGCTCAATAATGTCATTAAACTTGACTTGATTCTAATACATACAATTACACATCATTACTTCATTAGTTTGCTATTAATCTTAATCCTATTCATGTTCATTTTCGAAGTGATAACTATTCTTATACTCATTTAATAGTCCTAAACATACATCAGATGGATCCTAGAAAGTTCAGGTGCAATACGGGTTCAATTCGGGAAGAAAAACACATAAAATGGTCAAGACATAAGGGGTCACGGTGGTAATGAATTTGGTTGCCACCATGAGGTCCAAACTAAGCATTCTGCCCAACATTTTCATATGTCACGGTGGTAATGAATTTGGTTGCCACCGTGACCTACCAAAAGTTTGCAAAACAGAAGCTAGGATTCAGGACTGCTTCACAGCTCATTTTTGTTCAGACTAAACGGACATCTAAAAGACATTTTTAGGCAAACCTTCCTCTTAAAATTTTTTCCCTAAGATGTTAAATTTCAAATGCAACAAATTTCAGATCAATTGGACATCTATAGCTTCAGATATAATCTAAACAACCTATAGTGCTCCCCTGAACCTGACCAGAGAAGATAGCTCTACTTCTTGACCACTTTTGGGACACTTACAGTTAAAATTAGCTCAAACTTATTTCTAACACATTTGTAGGAATATATCTTAGATTTCCAACGGCACTAGTTTCATACCATTTAGAGTTCTACAACTCCCAATAAAGCTTAATAACCGAAGAAAGGTCAAGTGCATTCTAACCCAGTTTTTCACCCAAATTCCTATTCACATGCACAAATGAACAATTTAAACCAACACTCACTACCATCATCATATATCATCAAAAAACATTCAAGAAACTTATATCATACATGAATATACTAAAATTCACATATACAATAGAAATTTTTCCCAAACCTGGAAATCAAAGATCCAAAATCACTTTTCAAGCTTCAATCTTCAATCCTTTCCTTGCCCTAAAGCTTCCTCTTGTCAACACCAACTTGCACAAACACAAATCCAATAATTACTCATCCAAACCTTAACTCAAAACCAGCAAAACCAGAAAAAGGAGAAGAAGAAAACCCAAAAACGTAGGAGCCCTAAACCCAAACACATACCTCTTTAATCTTGCTCCAAAACTTAATAAAAATCACCTCTAAGCATGTACAAACTCCAGCCAAAAGAAAGAAAAGGAAGAAGTGCAAAATATGAAGAAAGAAGAAGCAAGAAAATGTGAGGGAGGAGAAAACGTGAATGCAGATTCTGTTTTCTCCCTCTCTCTCTCTCTTTCTCTTTTCTTCTTTTCTCATTCAATGCCCAACAACTAAGCCACATGGCAGCCTCCTATTGGACCAATAATCCCCCCTATGACTTTTATACTCCAATGTACCATACACCACTCACACACTAAATGATCCCTTAAATCAATGCTTTGAAATATTTGGTACCAAAACACAACACACACCAAATAATTGCTCAAAAATACTTTACATCCTTAGGTACAATACACACACTTCACTAGATAAATGCCACAACAAAATACCCTACAACCATACACCACATGCACACCAAATAATTTCCCACACTTAACTTATTTAATAAATTAATTACTTTACAATTAAGTCCTTATCATCAAATTCACTCATGCATAAATTACTGAAATACCCTTCACTTATCCGACTTAGCTTGCCGATTCCGACTAGGCCCGATTTGGGGTGTGACACCTCAAGTAAGGGCAAGAGTTCCTAATAAATAGCCTGATTTGGTTAGCAGTGTCAGGCTTTCTCTTCATCTCCATGACCCTATTTCTCCATCTTGTAAGGTACTCATGGAATGACTCGTCATTCTTCTGCTGTAAAAGCTCGAGGTCCTTTAAGGCGACCTCCATTCTGGTGCTGCAATCATATTACTTCATGAACTCCTCAGTCAAAAGGTCCCAATCTTCCTTGGACCTCCTATTTAATCCATGGTACCAGTCCACAGCCGGACCCACCAGACTAAGGCAGAAGTATTCCACCTTCTATTTCTTGGTCAACCCTGTGCCTTTCATCACCAGGGTATATTACTTGATATGTGCAGATGGATCCGAAGTACCATCAAACTTCGGCAGCTCTGGCATTTTGAACCTTTGGGGTAATAGCTCTTCATCCCCTAAATCTCTGTTTTAGGGTTAATCCCCTTTTCTAGCTGATAGCATGCGGGTGATTGCTTCAATCTGTTGCCTCAACCCTCTCATCGCCTTATCTTCTGCCCTGGGTGCTCTGGCCCCCACAAATTGAGGTGCTACTGCCTCTTCATCTTCCTCCTCCATCACAAAATCATCATTGGGATTGGGGATTATTGCCCTTCTTGGCTCAATAGGCATAGCAGCTATATGTTCATTAATAAGCTGGCGGGCAGCATTAACTACAATGGGGGCTTCTCTGCCAGCAGGTGGTTCAACTTGCCCCCCAGCATGAACCATCGGGGGCTGTGGAGCTATGGGTGGATGTGGAGCAGTTGGTGGCTGTGGAGCAGGAGGATGAGCAATTCTATCAGCCATAGCTCCCATCATTTCTAACATTCTCCACTCAAAATCCTCTAGCCTCCTAGCAAGGTCTTAAGTTGTTGAGGCTCTGGTCTCTTCTGCCATGGATGACTCTCTGGTCGTTGAGGGTGGCTCAGAATTCCAGTCAGACACTAATTTTATCAATCCAAGAGGCAGATCTATCCTCACCAGCCGACCGTCAGAACCCCTTGTCCACTTAGGTAAATCTATGATGACTGAAAGATTTGAACTGTTAGGATGATGCATGAATGATATATACAATGCATAATCGTGTTGATGCAGCATGGACAACCACATATAAGCAGATAGATCCTTCCAACCTTATCACTCCCACACACAAGGTAGTGTATTCTCTTTCCTAGGTAGGCCTAGTCCATGGGTCAACAGGGAACACATTGGACACGTATGGTGCACCGTGAAAAATCGGTAGCATAACATCTCTTGCCTATTGTACATACGTATGGATTTTGGCCTTTATGTATTTAAACATTTCAACTATATTAAGATGGGCTCATCGGGGCATGAAAGCCTTTGATAAACAACCATTTAATTTGGTTGATTTTGTTCAATATATAATGGCCCACATAGCAAGCATTGTATTAAGGAGCATATCACCTAGGGGAAGTATCTATTGCCATTACATGAGCTTTCGTCAAAGGTGATGATACTTTAGGGCTACCCAAGCATGGTCCCTGCCAACGGGTCTAACTCATCACTAGCATAACGACCGATTGGGTCTCCATTTGATATACCATAAGGTACGAGGCTTGGGCTGGTGATTATCCCTAACACTTTCCCATATTGAGTGAATGTAGGGTCGTGCTTTGGGAATGCACCGGGGTTAAAAATAGGGACCAAACTAGCATAATCTAAAGCTCTAGTATGGATGCAATGCAATTTTGAAAAGGGATAAAATTTTTAAATTAAAACTCAATTATAAATTTTAACCAAGGTACTTTCGAATCGCAGTCTCTTATGTCCCCAGTGGAGTCACCACTGTGATGCGCGCCGAACCCCGTAGGACGCCCCGACTGCCCGCCTTCAGGGCTTTCGAGAGAGGTTCATGAAAACTTGTAAGGTATTTACAAGTGCGTCTATTTTGGGCAATAAGCAGATTTCTTGGAGTCGCCACCCAATAGAACATTGGGACAGGTCGTCTAGCCTCGGTGAGCCTAAGACGGCGCATATTATCCATTTTGGGCAAGCCAAAGGGATCTTGGAGATATCATCCCAATAGAACACTGGAATATCCTCTATCCCTGTGGAGCCTAGGATTGTAAATTTAAGTCTTTTGGTGGGACACAAGAGGTGTCTTGGAGATCCCATCCCAATGAAACATCGGAATGGTCCTCTCGCCTCGTTAAGCCCAAAGACCAGAGACGGTTCGGGACTTCTCATTTATTCATACCTTGGTTATTCTATAATTAAGTTTTGAATTTAAGCTTTCATCCCTTTTCTCATACATCTCAATGCAATAATTAGAGCGCAAGTTTGATCATTCAAGGAAAGCGATAAATAAAAGGGTAAATAAAATAAATTATATGAAAATAAAATACAACAAAACTAGGGGAGGAATACAACCCCCATTGCAAATAAAATACAAAATCATGCATAAAACGGGGTATTTATTAAGAATGAGGACATTGGTCCTCTCATGCATAATTAAGCAAAACAATTTTGAAGTGATAATTTATGTGGATGAAAAAAACTAGGACATTGGTCCCATTTTGTTAGAAAAATCCAATTTATTAATATAAAACTTTATGCGACTTTTTAATTAACGTGCATGAAAATAACAAACTTATTATAAATTACATATTAAATAATAAAATAAAATTAAAATAATACTAATAATGCTAAAAAAATATCCCACAAAAATGGTGTCTTCAAACTTCCATGGGCTCCCATTTGGTATTGAAAAAGGCTCACACATAAAAATAATTATTGAAATAAAACACAAATGAAAGATGATGTTAGTAATGAAAAATGAATTAAACATGTAACATGTAAAAAATTGAATTAAAATAAATAAAACAACATGCATAATGTATGACAAATTAATTAGATGGCATAATAAAATATAACTTAACACATGAACAATTTAACATGCATAAATAAAAACAATAAAATTTAACATGCATGAAAACATGAAAATAATAATGATGATGACAAAAATAATAAATTATAATAATAAACAAAACTAATAAAAATAATAATGATGATAGTAATGACAAATGATAATAATAATAATAATAATGATAAAACTAATCACAATAATAATAACAAATAATAATAATGATGATAATAATATCAAAAAATATGAACAATCAAATTAAATATGCAAGTAATAATAATAATAATAATAACAACATCAAAGAATATGAACAATCAAATTAAATATGCAAGTAATAATAATAATAATAATAATAATAATAATAATAATAAATGAGAATAATAAAATAAAAATAATGATGGTAATAATAATACTAATGATAATAATAATATATGAACAAAAATAATGACAAGAATATGAACATGAACAATTAAATATAAAAATAAGAGTAACAAATAATAATATGAACAATTAAATAAAAGATTAAGAATAAGAAATAATGATATGAACAATTAAATAAAAGATTAAGAATAAGAAATAATAAATAATAGATCTAAAAGGATTTACATGATAACTAACTAATTGTAAACAAAAATAAAATTAAAAATTGAATTAAAAGTTGAGCCAAAAATGCTTACCCTCAAATTTGATGTGATGAATGAAGTTGGATGATAATTTCCTTGCTTTGATTTAATAAAAATATATAATGAAATTTTATCCCAAAAACAAATAATTGATTTATTTGTCTTAAGGAAAAATTATAAAAAGAAAATAAGAAAATTTACAAAAACAAATAATTGATTTATTTGTCTTAAGAATTAAATTAAAAAAATCAAATTAGAACACTTGGAGAATTTTTCTTGAAGAAGAAAAAAGAAAGAAGAAGAAGAAGAAGAAGAAGAAGAAGAAGAAGAGAGAAAACAATATTTTTTTTAAGAAAAATCCCCCCAAAATCCTCTCCAAAAAATCCATTTTATAACTCAAAATAAACCAAATTTAATATAGAAATTAAATTAATTTAACTCACATTAAACCCAAAAAACTGAATAATTTGAAGAGTTGGAAGATAAGAGGCTTTTAAAATTAAATTATGCAAAAAAAAAATGAAGAAAAAATCAATTTTTAGGCCAAAAAATGGAAAAACAGCAGATCGGCCGTTGGAGGGGCGTGCAGGGGCGGCCGACGCCCGTCGCTGTCGCAGCCCGAATAAATTGACATGGGCCTATCAAGGCATAAAAGCCTTTGATTGGGTGACCAATCAAATTATCTGAGTTTATCCAATACATAATGATCCATACATCAAGCAAGGTATTATGGTTCATACCACCTAAGGGAAGTATCTATTCTATTATATGAGCTTTGGCCAGGGTGATGATACTTTAGGTCTACCCAAGCATGGTCCCTGCCAATGGGTCTTGCTCATCACGAGCGTAATGACCGGTCAAGTCTCCATTTAATATACCAAGCGGTATGAGGCTTGGGCTGGTGATTATCCTTGACACTTCCCTACATTGAGTGAATATAGGGTCGTGCTTCGGGAACGCACTGGGGCTGATAGAGGGTGCAAACTAGCATAAATCTAAGGCTCTAGTGATATGCAATACAATTTCGAAAAGGGATGAAAATTTTAAATTAAGACCCAATTATATGTTTTAATCAAAGTATTTTCAAAGTGAAGTCTTAAGTAGTCCCTAGTGGAGTCACCACTGTGACGTGCGCCGAACCCCTTGAGTCCTGAAAACCCGCTTTTAGGGCATTCGAGAGAGGTTCATGGAACTTGTAAGAGATTACAAGAGCGTATTTTTTTGGGCAATAAGGAGGTTTCTTGGAGTCGCCACCCAATAAAATATTAGGAAAGGTCATCTAGCCTCACTGAGCCTTAAGACAGTGTACCTGTGTCCATTTTGAGCAAGCCAGAGATATTTTAGATTCACCATCCCAATAGGACATTGGGATGGTACTCTTACCTCATGGAGCCTGAGACGACGCATATACATCCATTTTGGGTAAGATAGAGATATTTTGGAGGCCCCACCCCAATAAAACATTGAGATGATCCTCTAGCCTCGTGGAGCTTAGGACTATGCAAATTGGGCCTATTTTGGGCAACAAGAGATATTTTAGAGATCCCATCCTAATAAGAGATTGAGATGGTCCTCTAACCTCATTGAATCTAATACCAGAGATGGTTCGGGACTTCCTATTTATTCATACCTTGGTTAAGGTTATGATTGAGTTTTAAAAATAAGATTTCATTCCATTTTCTCATTCACTTTAATGCAATTAATTAAGGCACAAGTCGATCATATAACAAAAGTGGTAAATAAAAATAAGATTAAAATAAGATAAAAGAAAACTCAATAAATTACAACAAAACTAGGGGCGGAATACAACCCCCATTGTAAATGACATATAATCATACAAAAAATGGGGGCATATATTAGGGATGAGGACATTGGTCCTCGCATGCATATTTACAAAAGAATAATTTTAAAGTGACAATTTGTTTTGATAAAAATTAGGACATTGGTCCTATTTTATTAACTAAACTCCAACTTAATTAATATAAATATTTAGCCATTTTCATGTTAGCGAAATAAAACAATATTTACAAGAAATGAAAATTGAAATAAAGAGAAGTAGGGTAAAAGAATAAACCCAAATAATATTCTCACATCATTGCGGTGTCCTCCATTTTTAACATCCCAAATCCAATAGAGAAACAATAAAACTCACAAAAACAAAGATCGTGTAAGTGCAATAATCAACAATAAAATAGACATAAAAAGTAAATAATGGTAAAGAATCTATAAAAAAATCAATCATGGAAAATAAAAGAAAAAAAGAATAAAGGATAGAAGAAGAAAATGAAGAAAGAAGGCCTAGGGACGGCCCATGGCGCGCGAGCAATGGCCGTCCTTGGGCCGACCAATGGGTGGAATCAGAACTCCTCGACAACCCGTTGCTCGGATGAGCGACGGCTGTCGGTGGAGCCTTGGCCCGTCGGTCGTCCCAGATCCAGAAAAAATAAGGAAAATTAACTAAAACCTTATTTTATTTTGAATAAAATGGAATTTTATGTGTAAAATCGATATGAAAGGATAAAATGCAAAAGGGGTTAATCCAGAATATTACCTTAGAAAGTGAATGTCACGTGATTTCTATCCCTTAAATTCTACAAGGATTGATCCGTAATGTGTAATTTCAGGAGATTTTTGACTGCAAAATCATACTTTTTGAAAACAGATCAAGAAAAGAAAATTATATTTTTCTTTCTCGAAGTTTTGGTAGCAATTATGAATGCTAAAAATGGCTAAAACGGATAGAAACAAATTAATCTCATTCCCTCAGATTCACCTTGATTTGAAGAATATTTGATGAAAATAAAAGCAAGAACTTTTTCGTGGGAAAACTCTCTATTTCATAAAAATTGCTAACCTTGAATAATGAGCCTCAATCCCCTATTTATAAGTTAAGAAAAATAATTCAAATAAATTCAAATTTGGAATTTAAATTTGAAAAAAAATTCTGAAATCAAAACTAAATCCGAATGATTTGCAGAATATTCTCAAAATGAAATTAGAGATTTGAAAATATTTGAAGAGATTTGGAAGATATAGGAAATCTTGGAAATATATTTGAAAATATTTGGAAAATATTGGAAAATTTTTGAAATATATTTGAAAAGATATGAAAATCTTGGAAATATATTTGAAGAGATATGAAAATCTTGGAAAATCCTGTTAAATTTTGCAGCAGAACAACGATTGATGGGCATCTTTCAAGGACAGACGAGCGTCGCTCACGGGGGTACTCTTGGTCTTTTGAGCGGCGGACCACTCCACGAGAGGCGAGTGCCAAGAGACCGCCATCACTCGCGAGGGACAGGCGTCTCTTGCACGAGCAACGGGCGTCGCTCCCGCCAGAGACGGGCTCTCGCACGCGAGCGACAGCGGGCACTCTCCATAATAGACGGGCCTCTCATGCGAGCGACGGGCGTTGCTCACATGAGAGACAGGCTCCTCACGCGTGAGAGATAGGTGCCGCTTCGCGCGAGGGAGGCCGTCTTTTGGAACGAACGACGGGCGTCCCTCCTGACAAATGGGCCTCCCATCGGTGGAGCAAAAATAAGATTTTCCAAAGACAAACTCATCCTGACACCCGAAAATCTCCTATCATCAAGAAGAATCCTCAATCCTTGTAAATCTAAAGAGTGAAAGCCCACAACTTTCATCCATTTGCCCAGAAACAGGCATTGATATCTTAATCGGGTAACTCTAATCTGGACTACCTCAGGACCCAGTGTCTACATGCCGGTGAAAGCACCTAAAGTTGATGAGAGGTGGTCCAGGGAATATACAATCTACGATACCCCATGCAGTGCTGCAATCCTCTTCTTCCTCAGCTCCAAATCACAATCTTTTTGAACTTCAGAAATGGCAAAAAAATGGAAAGTAGAGAGGGAAACCGAGAAAATGGAGAAGAAAGTGCAGATTTTGTGGCCATTCCCCTATTGTCAATAGGTAATGCCACGACGGTAAGAGACCTACTAAGGAAATAATATTCATTCATCTTCCTAAAATGTGAGAGTTTCCAGGAAAATGAAGGTTCAAAAATCGTGTTTTGCTCAGACTCCATGGTGAGAGCCTTCAAGAGAAGATGAAGAGGAAAAAATGGAGGTTTTAGAGAAAAGAAGGGAGATAAAGTCACCCATTTATAGAAAGGCTATTCCTTAAGGAGCTAAAGCAGCATGGCCATATAGCGACCTGCAATTAAAGCGTCCAAGAAAGTGATGCGTTATTAACGTGAGAAACCAAGAGTCGCCATAATGAGCGCAATGAACTAAATGTTGCCCATTAATGTGCCGACTAAATTGGAAACTGATATAATGTCATCAATACAGCGAAGCACCATGATCAACATGAGAATAAAAGGTCCGACCAAACCACTACGATTTAGTCGGACCATTTGGAGGGGGGACAAGTGATAACACTTGAATATTATCATTTTGGCCTCAGCTAAAGCCCAGAGGCCCACTAAAGAAGCCCAGCGTCTCTTAGGTCCAGCACTCCAAAGCGGGTAAATAAGCAGACAGGCACAGGAACCAAGAGGATAAGGGGCCTGTAGTACCTCCAATCGGATTGACAAGGCACAACCTTCTATAATCCACTGACATACGCCTCTATCCCATCTTTCACCTACTCTGCATCATGTCACCGCAACCTATTCTGACACCAGAGTAGACAACTCAAGTGGATCCTTACACTCATATAAATACCAGGTCATTTAGCACTCGGGTAACACAATCCAACCAGAGAACTCAATTTTCACTGTTTTCTCTCTATCACTTCTGATTTAAGTTTCAGAGTGCTAACGCCAGGCACAAGCCGATCACACTCTCTTGCAGGAATTAAACTCATCGAGCCGATCACTTTTCTTCCTGGCCCGATCGGTCTGCCATATCGACCTCATTCTATTATAATTTCTTCGGAGTTATCAGTTAGCGATCACTAAAAAACTATAATATAAAATATAAATTATCTACCTAATTATTTATTGCAATTTCAATGCCTTAAAAGGCGAATCACTTTCTATTTTCTCTTGTTGAACTTTGTTTATATATAATTTTCAATCACCAATTATAGAATTTTTTTCTTTTTTATCAATATAGAAAATTTTTTTAAACACCAAAATTTGTCTTCTATTTGATAATTTTTATTTTAAATTTTAAATAAAGAAAAAAAAACGTTTTGGCCAAAATGAATCATGAGGCTACTATGAGTAGACATGGCAAACGAAATGGGGTTCAGATAAGTTCTTTTCGAATTTGAATTTTTGAAGTTATTATTTTTTCAAATCATCTTCTAGTGGATTACTTATTTTTCGAGTGGATTCAGGTTGGATCTCGAATTACAATTAGGACTAAAAAATAGGACCAAAAATCGAATTGGTTCTTATACTATTAGATCGGACATAACACAATTTGATATATTCGGTTCGATTTTCAAATAGAAATTCGGTTATATTGATTTAGTTTTCAATATTCAAAAACTGCTAAAATTAAATCGACCAAACTATTAATAAAATTACATCATTTTCATGCTGAATCTTGGAGGCCAACGATGATGAAAACAAAAAAAAAGTGAGACAAAGAGGGCAGCGGGATGAGGGGATGAGTAATAGGAAAGAGAAGAAAAAGTTCAGAGGTTAGAAATATGAGATTATGATAATATGTATTTTATTAATATATACATATATATTAATCAAAATGACATCATATTGATTCTCAATTGATTTTTTTTGTTTTGTTTTTTATTTACTGTTTAAAATTTAAATAATTGGGTATTTATCTTCTCTTTTAATTGAATTTAATTTTTATATAAAAATTGGAATGTAAAATTGGAACGTAAATATTAATAAAATTGTATATTGTTAATATTAAAAAGAGTAGGAGTCGCCACCAATTGATTTAGAAATGCAAGTGGACACTAATTTATACGGTCTGTGTTTATTGGGTTTGGAGTTGGTTACACGTGGGAAGGTGTTTGACGCTCCACGACACCTGATGTATCGGTTCTGTTATACTTATGTGATAAAATATTTTTTATGCGTTCGAATTATATAAGTGAGGATTTTAATTGAGTTTTGCCCAAATTCTTTAACCAAATGCTTTGACTATAATTCTTTATTTAGATCCAGCCAAATCCCTTAACCGGAATATATGTGAATTTCATTAAATTTGACTAATCATTTAACCAAAGAATTCGTTGATTTCAGTTAAATTTCTTAACTAAAATTGATTTGATTATTTTAATAGTTAAATTTTGTTAAATCCCTTAACCAAATTCATAGAAAATCAATTATTTGAATTCATATAAATTTCTTAATTGAAATTATCATTTCTTTTTATTCTAATCAATGTTATTGAAACCGGACCGGATAAAGAACCGGCAAGGCTGAGTGTTCGTGGTTCAACCGGGTTCAACCGGATTTTTTTTATTTTTTAAAATATTATTAATTAGTATAATTTTTATAAATACTCCTGTATAAACACTCAAACAAAAATAAAATTTATCAAAATATTTGACATAGACCACAAATATAATAATAATAAGTTACAAAACACGTTAAATATTTAACAAATATAAGTTTTAAATATTTAAACAAATTCATTCTACATTATACATATTTTAAAAAAAAAAAGACATCTTCATCACTCATCATCATCGTCATTCTCATCGTTGTTGTCGTCATCTCCATCACTACTACCAATATCATTTCCTTGAGATTCTTTTGCACTAAACTCATGCTGCTCATTAAAATCTAAAAAAAAAGAGAGAACATACAATTTTATTCAATTTAACACATTCATTCAACATTTTAAACTAAAAGCATATAATAAAATATAACTAATATTAACAAATTATATAAAAAAACAAACCAGTCATAGTTGATCCTGCAGCATCGTTTGGAAATTCTACTAGCATATTCTCAACCTCATCATAATCAAGTTCTCCTTCTTTTTCCATGATCCAAAATTTAGTTTTATCAATTGAATTGTAATCAATCGGATCAAAAGATTTCTTAGACGATAACCTAATAATCATGAACAATAACAAATTTACTTTGATGCAAAGAATAAGATTTAAATATAATTAAATATATGAATTAGAAATAACATACCTATTTTTCAATCGCAAATTATAATGAATATAAACCAGGTTATTTAATCGCTCATGCTCCAACCTATTTCTCTTCTTTGTATGGATGCGTTCAAACACATTCCAATTACGCTCACATCCAGAAGAAGAAGCGGTTTGACCAAGAATTTTGATTGCCAACTTTTGTAAATTTGGAACATCATAGCCAAATAATCTCCACCATTCGTCTTTCATTGAATATAAAAAGCAAAATAATATAATTTAAATTAGATACAAAACAATTTAAAGTAAAAATAATAATAGCAGTAATAAGAGAATGATTCTTACCCGGTTGAATGGTTTTACTGCAAGCAATCACTTTAGGACGAGAAAAGCCCATTTGACGCTCTCGAAAGATTTTTAACTCATCCAACATCGATATATCGGTCGACTCATCCAGAATCTTATCCACCAAGTTCAACATGCCACGCATAATTTCAGACTCCGTACAAAATGAAGACTGATCATATTGAAATGCAGGGTTCAAGAAATATGCTGCGGCATGAAGAACTTGTCGCAACATGCGATCCCATCTATTGTCTATGATATCAATGTAGGATTTGTACAATTTCTTCTTATTCTTAAAAATATTCATAATTCCCAAACGTGCCCTATGCATGCCTTCATAAACATAACCCAAAGATGGCTTTTTATCAGTGTCACAAACTCGCAACAAGCGTATTATTGGAGTCATAACCCTCACAATCATCAAACAATTATTCCAAAAATTTTCATCCAACACTATTTCTTTCACTTCTTTACCTTTTTTGTTGCTTCAAAAATTTTTTATATTCAGAACTAATAACTAATGCTTGCAATTCATCTTTATGTTCATGTAAGCTCTGCAAAACAATAAAGGTAGTAGCAAAACGAGTTGCACCAGGGCGAATAATTTCTCGCCAACCAGCCCTCTTCCTTAGCCAATTCAAAGTCACCTTATGATTATACACAAAAACAGTAACTTGAGAAGCAAGAATAACAAGACTCTGAATTGTAGGCATATCTCCAACATCTTTCAATATCAAATTAATACAATGAGCTGAACATGGTGACCAATAAATAAAAGGGTATTTCTCCATAAGTTTAAAACCTGCAGCTTTATAATTAGCCCCATTATCAGTTACCATATGAACAACATTGCGAGGACCAACCCATTCCACTATTTCACTAAAGAGATTACACAAATTTTCTGCATTTGTGCAAATATCAGAAGCATCAACAGATTTGACAAAAGAAATCCCCTTTGGACTATAAACTAAAAAATTGATTAAAGACCTCTGCTTATTATCAGTCCACCCATCTCCCATTATAGTGCAACCAGTGTCAGCCCAAGTATTTCTAATTTGATCAACAAGCAAGCTTACATGCATCTTAGCATCATTTAATAAAGTCATTCGCAAAGCATGAAATGAAGGATGCTTATATCCATGACCCATGCTAATAATTTTATCAATAGCAAGTTACAAATATGGCGAATCAACAGCATTAAAGGGAACGCAAGCATCATAAAACCATAAGGCAACTGCCAAGTCAGTGTCTTTCCATTTTTCTGTACTTTGCATACATGCCTTAATAGAAGGTTGAGAAGGATCACTTACACCTCTTTTAAAATATGATTCAATTCCAGCAACAGCTTTTCTCTTTCCTTTCGTGACATCATCAAGAGTTTGACCACTATCGTCTTCAACCACTGTCAAATCCTCAATTAATCCCCTTTTCTCCTTAGCTTTTTGTAAATTGGCATCTAATACGTTTTTGACTTCATATTTAACATCTGCAGGAGCCTTTTTGCATAGATTAATGTTGCTTTTAATCCCAGCAAGGTGTTGCTTCATCCTATTTATCCCTCCACCACAAACAACCTTTTGACAAAACAAACAAATATATATCCTTCTACCTTGTGCATTTGTTCCCTCAGTGACATATTTCCATGCAACATCCTTTTTTTGCCTAATTGAACGTTCTGAAGGAGTTGTAGAAGCTTGTGATCCAGTTCCAGTAGAAGGTGTATTCAATTCAGCCATTATTTCCTATAATAACGTTATAAGTAAAAAAAAAAAGGTAAAAAAATTATAAAAAACATGTCGACGTAGAAAAATAGATCACAATTTCAAGTAAAAAAAATAAAACTAAAAATATTAATTGTAAGTTTGAATTTCAATTAGAAAAAAAAAAAAAAAAAAGGAATCCAAGTAACTTTCTTGCAAGGCAAACATTGGAATAGGCAAATTTCGCATGCTCATCCTTAATCTACCAACCTTTAAAAATACCAAAAGCATGAAATTGTGATGAAGGGAGAGCAATGTGGTGGATAGCACAAGACAAAGGGACACATGAAAACTACGGTTTTTCTAACATCACCATGCTAATGATAGAAACTTATCTAGACCGGTTGAATTCATGAAAATCCAATGCACCGAATTAATGATAAAATGTCATGTTAAACATAAAAATTACAGATAAAATGTTAGGTAAAATGGATTTCCATGTTTGTTGATTGCTTAAGGTTTTTGCTCCTTTCCTTCATTTGACTATTCAAGGTTTTTCTTTTCCTTTTTTTTTTTTAAAAAAAAAAAGAGTAAGAATTATTGAAATTGGTACTAAAAGGAAGTCTTTTGAAAATTGCATTCATTTTGCTGTATAACTAGATTTTACCAACTTTTTTTATATTCGTGGACATAATGAAATATTGAATTGACTTGAATACATTGTATTAAGTTTAGTTTCTTTTGGAATTCGGTCAAAAGTATATCAATATCCATACAGATGTTATGAAATCCATCAAAGTAAATTCATCTAAAATTTTAACTTTGAATTATGTTTTTAGTTTAGCTGATAAACTCAAAACCTCTGTTGCTAATTTCAAAATTATCCTTTTTGCAGACAACTTTATTTATTTATTTATTTTGCAGGATAATCCGGTGGGAACAGGATACAATTTTGTGGAGGAAACTAATTTATTTGTAAAAACTGATGGTGAAGCAGCAACTGATTTAACTACATTATTAGAAGAAATATTTAACAGAAATAATTCCCTTCAAAAAACTCCTTTATATATAATAGCAGAGTCTTATGGTGGTAAATTTGCTGTTTCTTTATTCTTCTTTAATACCTTCAACCTAAACACTATAAAATAAAATAAAATCCCTAGTTTGCAACCTCAGAGGCCTAATGATGGATCGATTATCTCCCTCCTCTCATTTATACTTAATTATTACTAGAAAACTTTGATTTATTTTTTTTATTTGCATAATCATGTTAATCGGGAATAATATTAATGGTTTTTACAGTATAGCATATAAACCTTTCTTTTAAGGAATAACAACAGGAAAATAAACGCACGGGAATAACAATAATACTCACTGATTTGCAGTATCCACCACAGGAATCCGGCGACGGTGAGACTTCGGACTTGCAATGGGCGGCGGCCACTGAAGGGAGGAGAGCAGGTGAAGTGAAAATGAAGAAGAAAGGGCAAAAGGCAGACCCTCTCACGACCTGATTTCCTCCTTTTCATTTTCTTTTTGTTTTTATTTTTTTTACTTTAATCAAACAGCTGCGTTTTTACATTTTAATCAAAAACCCAGTTCAGTCCGGTTCTCCTGTTCGCCGGTTCAATCCGATTTTTTTCCAACCCGATTTTATATAACTAAACCAACCGGTTCGCGGTCTGGTCCGGTTTTAATAACCATGATTATAATTATCTAATCTAAATTTGATTAAATCCCTCAATCAAACTTGTAAAATCTAATGAAATCGGCTAAAATCCTTCACCGAAATTCACTCATAAATTTTAATTGTTCAAAGAGAATTTGGTTAAGTTCTTTAACCAAACTGATACGAAATCTGGTTAAATTCCTTAACCGAAACGGATTAAAACTTAATTGTCAAAGTAATATTTAATGTATAGTTATATGGTTAGGGGTAAAGCCCTACCCCTAACCGTGATAGATTTATTTCGTATAGGACTAAAGTTTAGTAAATGTCTTTTACGTCTAACACAGCGAAAACCTTAATTGCATTTTTTAATAAGAAACGTGTATATTTTATTATAATTTAGAGATGGACTTACATTTACTATTCCATTAGGTCCCTAATTTATTAAAGATTCATCTTAGAATAGATGTACTAATTGTGGTTGTAGACACCGGATCCCGAAACGGTTCAAAATTAGGATTTATCCAATGATAAAAAGGATACTTGCCACAACTAGAGGTGTTAATAATGATATTTTCCTTGTCGAAAATCTCTTTTGTTCCCCCAAAATTTTTTTAATTCAAAAAATTGTATTTTTACTCTTATTTTTATTCCTTTTGTCTTTATTTTTATTTTTACTCTTTTTTATTTCCTTTTTTCTTTTATTTTATTTTTATTTTTATTTTATTTTTATTTGCGCGCCGTGCATGCAAGATGGGTCGCAAGTATGTGGGCCGTGCCTGCGTGGGAGCCACGTGCACCCACAGGCGCAGCATGCGCCCGCAGGCTGCATGCGCCTGCCTGGCAACGTGCGCCCGCATGGGCGCATGTCGCTAGGGGCAACGTGATGCGGACGCACGTCGCTAGGGGCAACGTGATACGGGCGCACGTCGCCAGGGGCGACATGTGGCCGTTGGGGTGCACATCGCTGCGCGCGACTTGCGCTGTGCGCCCGCATGGGCGCACGTCACGCCGCGCGACGCGCGCCAACAGGGGGGCAGCTTGCGCGCCCCACCTGCGGCTTCCCCTGCGTGCTGTCGCTTTCGCCTATCCAATTTTTTCCAGTCTGTTTTTTTGGTTTCATGTTTTAGTGTTAATTTTGGTTACTGAGAATAAAAAGAACAATTCGTCTTTTCCTATTTTGGGACAATCCCGAGAATGAAAATAGGGTTTAATCTTCATTTTGAAAGGGGGGGACTTTGATTCAAGAAAACAAGAGTTTAGTTTTCTCTCAAGGAAACCTCTTTCTTCTTCAAAAACTTTTTAAGCATTTTCTCAAGTTTTAATCTTTTCTTCTCTAACAAACATTTCATTTTGGGTTTGATTTAAGTAAGAAAAATTAATTTTGTTTGCTTAATCATCCCACCAAAAATATTTTCTTGAGCTAATTTATTTAAAAACGTAGATTTTTATATTTTTTTCGGGTGTTTATCACCGCAAAATTTCGACAAGGAGAACGGATCAAGACATCCTATTTTCCAATCCATAATTTCTGAAGGTAAATATTTTTGGACTCGTTCTCATTTATTTTTGTTTATCATTTATTGTTGTTAATATTATTATTTTCTGTTATTATTACCCTATTCTTAATTTATTTCTAGCATTTTTTAATGTGTTTATTGCTGTTGACATGCTATGTGGTTTCAATTTGATTTCTTATTGTTTTAATTTTGTCATTGTCGTTGTCCATCTACATTATTATTATTATTATTATTATTATTATTATTATTATTATTATTATTATTATTATTATTATTATTATTATTATTATTATTATTTATACTTATTTTGCAATATCATTGTTTATTATGGTCATTTTTATTGTTATTATTATTACTATTACTACTATTATTATTATTGTATTTTGTTGTTATTATTATCATTATTAGTATTATTATTACTATTATTATCATGCTGCTATTATTATTATTATTATTATTATTATTATTATTATTATTATTATTATGTTTCTCATTATCATTACTTTCACTATTGTGAATATATTTGCTTGTTTGGTTATTCTGCCATTGCCTCTACTACTACTACTACTACTACTACTACTACTACTACTACTACTACTACTATTATTATTATTATTATTATTATTATTATTATTATTATTATTATTTTATTGTTGCTATTATGTCAGGATTATTTATTGTTATTGTCACTATAATTTTGTTGTTATCATGATTTTGTCATTATTCTTATTTTTGGCATAACTTATTTTTTATTCTTATTGTATGTAAATCATTTGTATATTAAATTAACATGTCATATGTTTATTTTATCTTTATTTGATCAATTTTTAAAATTATTACTAATATTTTTTATATTATTTTTTGTGTGAGATTTAAATGTGAATTTCTTTATGTGAGCGTCCCCGTGACCACACGGATGGGTTATGACGCATAGGAAAACACATCGGTTGGGTGGGATCTTTCCTATTCCCTCTCTTTGTGTTGTGCTTGTTTGCAAATGAATATTTTATTTATGCACACGTGAGATAAAAAATCACAAAAATATATTTATAATTAAATTGAAATTTTTACTAATAAAATTGGGACCAATGTCCCTCTTTTTAGCCAGGGAATGTAAAATGACGCAATAAAACGAAGAGTTAAATTTTCTCCAAAAATAGGATCACTCATCCCGGTTTTTTCAAAGCCAACAATTGAATAACTCTTCGATCCCTTTTCAAAATAAGCGAGAAGGAACCAATGTTCCTAAACTAAACGAATACCCCGATTTATGTATGTCTTTTTTATGTTTGATTTTGTTTGCTTGTTTTGAATTTATGTTCATATACTTTTGGGCCCTTGTAAATTAATTTTGGGGCAATATTATTTAGCTTTTATTTGTGGTTGTGTTCCGCCCCAATTTCTCTTGTAATTGTGTGCTGGCGTGTTTACTGCTTTCCTTTGTCACTTTTTTTATTGCTTTCTTTTATAGCTTTTGAGTGCTTACAATGCGCCTTTAATTAAGTGCATAAATCGTGTGAGATGAGAGATAGAATTTTAAGAAGTTAAAAACTCATTTATAATTAACTAAAGTATAAATAAGAGTAAAGTTCTGAACACCAATCTCTGGTTTAGACCAATAGAGGTTAGAGACCTTTCCCAATTTCTTGTAAATTGGGTGGCGACTACAAAATATCTCAAAGGTGCCTAAAGGCATCGTGAGGCTAGACGATCCTTTCCAATGTTCTATTAGGAAGGAGGCGTCAAAAATGTCTCATGATGCCCAAGATCAAAAAGATGCGAACCAATCCCTCGAATCCTAAAAGCGAGTTCAAACGAGGGCCTTTGCTAGGTTCGGCACGTGTCACAGTGGCGACTCCACTGGGGACTGTTTGTGACTTTGCTTTGAAAGTATTTTGGTTAAAATATATAATTGAGTTTTTAAAACCTAAAATTCTATCACTTTTCAAAATTTGCATTTCATACTTTAAAGCCTTAGAACTATGTTAGTTGGTCCCCTATCTTACCCCGGTGCATTCCCGAAGCACGACCCTACTTTCACTGATTGTAGGGAAGTGTTAGGGATAATCACTAGCCCAAGCCTCGTACAATTATAAGTATATCAAATGAAGACCCGATTGGTCTCTATGCTTATGATGAGTTAGACCCATTAGCAGGAACCATGCTTGGGTAGACCTAAAGTATCACCACCTTGACCAAGGCTCATGTAATGGCAAATAGAAACTTGCATTAGGTAAAATGCTCCACAATACCGTGCTTACTGTTTGGGCCGTCATATATTGAACAAAATTAATTGAATTAAATGGTCTTCATCAAAGGCTTTCATGCCCCGGTGGGCCCATCTTAATTTAATTGAATTGTTTAAATACATAATGGCCAAATACCCATACGTATGTTCATTGGGCAAGAGTTGTTATGCTGCCGATTTTTCACCGTGCACTACACGCGTTCATAGGGTCCCCTGTTGACCCATGGACTAAGCCTACCTAGGAAGAGACTATTTGACCTCATGTGTGGGAGTAATAAGGTTGGAAGGGTCTACTTACTCGTATGTGGATGCGAAATATTGCACAACTCACGATCATGCATTATACCTGTCATCCATGCATCATTCTAACAATCTGGATCTTTTAGCCACCATAGATTCATCCAAGTGGACTAGAGGTTCTGACGGTCGACTAGTGAGGACAGACTCGCCCTTTGGATTGCTAGAATTAGTGCCTGTTTGGGATTCTAAGTTACTCTCAACAACTAGTGAATCATCTTTCATGGCAAAAGAAATAGGAGCTTTGACTACTCAAGACCTGGCCAGGAGATTAGAGGATTTAGAGCGGAGGATGCTAGAAATAATGGGTGCAATGGTAGAAAGGATTGCTCCTCCTCCTGCCGCACAACCACCAATAATCCCTCCTCAGGGGCAAGTTGAGCTGCCTGTGGGTGAAGAGGCCCCCATTATAGGTAATGCTGCTCACCAACCCATCAATGAGCCTAAAGTTGCTGCTGTGCCCGTTGAGCCAAGAAGGGCAAGGGTCCCTAATCCTGACGAGGACTTCATGATGGAAGAGGAGGTTAAGGAGATAGAAGCCCATCAAGCTGTGAGGGGTAGGGCACCCAGGGTAGAAGATGAGGCCATGAGAGGAATGAGGCAGCAAATTGAGGCGATCACTGGCCTATTATCGGCTGGTAAGGGAATCAACCCCGAGAATAGAGATTTATGGGGATGAAGTGCTGCTGCTTCAGAGGTTCAAGATGCCTAAGCTACCAAAGTTCAATGGTACTTCGGACCCATCCGCGCACATCAAGCAGTACACCCTAGTGATGAAGGGCACAAGGCTGACCAAGAAGCAAAAGGTGGAATATTTCTGCCTCAGTCTGGTGGGTACGGGAATAGACTGGTATCATGGGCTGGATAGGAGATCCAAAGAGGATTGGGACCTTCTGACTGATGAATTCATGAAGCAGTACGACTGCAGCACTAGAATGGAGGTCACCCTGAAGGACCTCGAGATTTTACAGCAGAGGAGTGACGAGTCATTCCACGAATACCTCACTAGGTGGAGAAACAGGGTCATGGAGATGAAATGGAAACCTGACACTGCTGATCAGATCAGGCTATTCATCAGGAACTCCTGCCCTTACTTGAGGGACTTGCTCAGCTTTAAAGGGCTCAGGGATTGGGAGTCACTTAAAGATATTGTTGCAGAGGCTGAAGGGGCTTACCTGGCAAATAAAGCAAGCCATAATAACTTTTCTAGGAGGAACTTTGGAAACTAGCCAGGATACAGATCAAGCGGGGCTGGAAGCAGTAATGGCAAAAATGGTAAGGCGGCCGAGGTTGCAGCTACTAAGGTTAGACAGGGTCAGAGGTACTACTCTAATTTGGGTCGGTCTTTATCCTGGGTATTTGAGAGACTAATGAAGGAGGGTAAACTGAGACCACTACCACCTAGGCCAGCTGCGAATCAGGGATAGCCGGGGCATAGAAATTATCAGTACTGCGCCTACCATAGTACACTGGGCACCTAACAGATTACTGCCGAACTTTAAGGAACAAGGTGCAGGATCTCATTGACTCCAAGGAGATCAGCAATCCTGAGAAGAGAGAGAAGAAGAAGGCAGGCTACAACGCAGTTTCTCCACTGAATGTATGATCGGGTCCTATCCACCAGAGCGGTGTAATTGGCAAGAGCTATATGGAGATGAATACGTCGCTGTCACTCATCAGAAGAGTGGAGAAGAAGACAATATTATGTTTTTAGATACTTTGTTACTTTTTACTTCAAGAACTCTTTATGACAGATTGATTATTTTAATATGATGAACAATTTTTGCTTATTTGCATGGTGTTTCTAATGATTTTATTTCTTATGATCACGATGCATCCATTCATTTTTTACATTAACCCAATAAATACAAATACATTTAATCTCAAAACTTTGGGTAATCCGAACAAAATCTTGATAGCATCAGATATAACTCCTGAAGAGAGGATAATTTTGAGAGATAATAAACAAAAAAAAAGAGCCTTTGCCTGGACCTAGGACGACATGCTGAAAATTGACAGGGACATTCTTGAGACCATGTTACTTTCACGCGCCAACATAACGACAAACAGAATTTTGAAAGCCATTCCCTTTCATCCACAACATCTGGGTTGCATATGGTGCTACCAAATAAAATCAAACTCCTAGAGCTACATCAAAAGTTGGACGAATAAAACTCAAGACCTTTACGAAAAACATATAACTCATTAGAACCAAACCGTATAACCCCTTTCCTCCCAACCATTTGAAATGTGTACCCCAAAACCAATCAAGATTGACCTTTAACCATCCGGAACCCTTATAACTAAACTTACAAAGATAACCCTTTACCTTTCAACAAAAAAAAATGAAAAAGCAAAAAATGAAAAAAAGCAAAAAAAAGAGCAAAAAAAAAGGCACAAAAAAAAAACAAAAACGAAAACGAAAACAAACCCATAATTTTGCCCTAAGCCATCTGAGCCTAACCTGTAACCCAATCTCGACCACTAAAGCCTAACTTGTAACCCAATTTCAACCAAGCTCAGCCACCGAAAACCACGTCAGAAATTGCACCACCAAAACCGATAAAAGCAAAGTGTGAGATTTTACATTCAAGCCCAAATAAGGATCACAACCAGTTTGCACAAGGGCCAAAGAAAGGACTTTGAGGCCAAAGAAGGAACACCGTCAGAAGGAGCAGCCTCCCCAGCTAACGAAGATGAAAGCAAATTCAATCAACACCGACGGACTGAAGGAGGGTTCATGGCAAAGGCTAAATAAAAATATAATAATAAAAATGAGAGAGAATATTCAATCATGAAAATCCGTGAGGGCTGATTGATAACAGGAGTTTGATGCTTTCAGGATCTATTCCGAGATTAGATGAGGTCTCATATTTTTCGAGTTAATGCCAAATAGTGATCATGTGTTATGAAATCAAGTTGAAATATATGCATTTATGCAACGATATGTTGATGTGACCAGAGCAGTCCATTTTGCACGCTCAAGGTTGCCTAGTACGGTATAAAACCAGCACATTGTTACCATCTATCCTTCGATACTCTGCCCGCTCGAGCACGTCAATCGACTCATCCCGCTATCAACTGTGAGTCCAACTCTACAACACCCTCATGATAGGAGTCAAACTCATACAACCATAATCTGAGACATAAGTACATGCCGATCATACCTAAAAGATCTTTGGTAACAGCTTCATCCTTTTTAAAAAAAAAAGAAGGCCGTTAGAGATGAAAACCATAATTGGCGCTCTAAGTAAAAGTTAGGCCAAAGGGCAGGGTGAAAACTTGGAAACAGGCAGTTTGTCCTACAAAAAATGAAATGAATAAAAGCTGCTGGATTGGGTTGGGTCCATTTCAGGCAAAAAATAAGGCACAGGGTTATGTGAAAATCCGAAAAGGACGCATTTCCTGCTAAGAAAAGCTAGTGTGAAAATTCACAAGGGACGCACTACCTTAAAAGAATGACTACAGGTATCAGAGGAGAACCTCATGATCCCCAAGGTATGAAATTCAAAAGCAATTCTAGAGGGCACCGATCTTACTGCAAATTGCGACCAAACCGGCTACCGCCTCCAAATCCTCTCAGATGAATTCTTGTTCTGCATTCCTGCATGACACATACATTTCACGTGCATGCTCACCAATTTTCCTGCATATTTAGCTTTCCAATTTTGTAGCAAGAGAGATCTGATGCGGACACCGACAAAAGCCGAGTGACAACATCAATCCAAACAATCAACCAAAAACCTCTCAAGGGGTAATCAACCAAAGGGCTCACAGACGGCACCACACTACTACTTTAGAAAGGGTACCACGATGACGGCACTACCATTCTACGAAAGGTTAGCATGATCACGGCACTACCGCTTCAAAGCTCAGAAGAGTTAGCTCGATGGCGGCACTACCATTCTACAGAAGGTTAGCACGACCACGGCATTACCACTTCAGAAGGGTTAGCACGATGACGGCACTACTATTCTACGGAAGGTTAGCACGATCACGGCACTATCACTTCGAAACTCAGCAGGGTTAGCACGATGGCGGCACTACCATTCTACAGAAGGTTAGCACGACCACGGCATTACCACTTCAGAAGGGTTAGCATGATGACGGCACTACTATTCTACGGAAGGTTAGCACGATCACGACACTACCACTTCGACACTCAGCAGGGTTAGCACGATGGCGGCACTACTACTCTATAAAAGGTTAGCACGACCATGGCATTACCACTTTAGAAGGTTAGCACGATGATGGCATTACTATTCTACGGAAGGTTAGCACGATCACGGTACTACCACTTCGAAACTCAGCAGGGTTAGCACAATGGTGGCACTATCACTCTACAGAAGGTTAGCACGACCACGGCATTACCACTTCAAAAGGGTTAGTACGATGACGGCACTACTATTCTACGGAAGGTTAGCAAGATCACGGCACTACTACTTCGAAACTCAAAAGGATTAGCACCATGACAGCACTACCACTCCACAGAGGGTTAGCAAGATCACGGCACTACCGCTTCAACAAAAGACAATACGTCGATAACTGGGCAACAACCACTCCAACAATACCATCCAGTCTGGGAAAGCGACCACCTCAGTTACGCATCTCTTCCTTTCTTTTCTGAATTTTGGCTCACTTAGGCACTTAAGTTCGAGGTTCCCCAAAATTGAGGGCAACTGTACACACCGGGTCCCGAGGCGGTCCAAGATCAGAATTATCCAATGATGAAAAGGATACTTGCCACAAGTAGAGGTGTCAATAATGATGTTTTCCTTGTCGAAAATCTCTTTTGTTCCCCCAAAAATTTTTTAATTCAAAAAATTGCATTTTTACTCTTATTTTTATTCCTTTTGTCTTTATTTTTATCTTTATTTTTATTTTTACTCTTTTTTATTTCCTTTTTTCTTTTATTTTATTTTTATTTGTGCGCCGCGCATTCGAGTTGGGTTGCACGCATGTGGGTCGTGCCCGCGTGGGAGCCACGTGTGATATGTTCTATCACATGTGCCCCACTGGCCTCATCTTGACTCGCATGGTGCCTGAATGTCATGAGCAATAGTGTTCTCTAACTACAACCCAATTGTGATTTGTTCTATCGTGTGTGTCCTGCTGGCCTCGTCTCGGCTTGCATGGTATATGATTGTTGTGAGAGGTAGTGTTCTCTAACTACAACTCGGTTGCAATTTGTTCTATCGCATGTGTCCCGCTAGCCTCATCTTGGCTTGTGCAGTGTCCGGATGATGTGAGAAGTAGTGTTCTCTAACTACAACCCAATTGCAATTTGTCCTATCGTATGTGTCCCGCCGGCCTCGTCTCAGCTTGCACTGTGTCTGAATGTCGTGAGAAGTAGTGTTCTCTAACTACAATTCAATTGCGATTTGTTCTATCGCATGTGTCCCGCTGGCCTCGTCTTGGCTTACACGGTGTCTGAATGTCGTGAGAAGTAGTGTTCTCTAACTACAACTCAGTTGTGATTTGTTCTATCGCATGTGTCTCGCTGGTTCGTCTCGGCTTGCACGGTGTCCTTTCTTACCCCCATCCGATCTGCAAGGTGTGTGATTGAATATTCTATCTTGTTGGCCGCTTTCAGGCCTGCACGGCATGATCTTGCTAACCCCCATCCGGTCTGCAAGATATGATTTTTGATTTACTGACCCCTATTCGGTCTGCATATTAACCACTATCTGAATGACGTAGTGTCTGATTTGTTAATCACAATCCGGTTAGCCTAGTGCTCAACTGCTGACCATCCTCGAGTCGGCGTGCCGTCATGTTCAAGTATAATGATATAAACTCCCTGAATGCACTATAGGGGAAAGTAGTCTGAGGGCTCCTCCGGGTCCTCCTCATCATCTGATACGTGTACCGAATGACTATGAGATGAAGATGCGGATGGCCCGGCTCTAGAGGTGGGAGGCCGACTGCGAGTTGCTGAGGGCCCAGCCCCTCGATCTAAATACGAAGGGATGGTGATTGGTGCGGATACTGGCTGTCCCGTCATGGGGGTATCCTGCTGGAACTGAACTTGAGTGTATCCATCTAAGAAAGAATAAGCACAGACTCCGATGAACTCCAATGAGTCTCTGACCACACCACCCAGCTCCATAAAGGCCCTCGACAGTCTCGTGGTCTGGTCTCTGGCTGCGTCCCTGATGTCTGTGAGCTTGGTCTCTATCTGCTTCCTGATGGATGCAGATATGGGAGGTATGGCACCCTCTAACCTCTCTACCCGGAATTTGAGGGCAATGACGGACTCATCAATCACCTGGACTGACTCATCCACCCTCTAGGCCGCTGCATCGTGGGAGGCACCCAAAATGTGCCTCAAATCCTCAATAAGCCTCCCCTGCTCCTCTATAAGCCTCTCCTGTTGGGCTAGATGCTCAATCATAACCCAGTCTCTCTCCTCATACCTATTGAGGCACTCAAGAAGGGCTCGGTCTCTCTCCTCTTGTCGATGCTCCATGGCAGTGAGAAGTGCAGTCATAGCAGAAATGATATCAGGCTGGGCCGACTGCAGAGGTGGCGATGGAGTGAGCCGTGCTGGCTCTGCACTGTGCTCTGGGGGAGGTCTTGTGGAGGTAGATGCCCCTAGGTGTCCTGACCTGCTATATGGGTGGTACCTCCCGGTCTCCCAGAGTACGGACTGCTGGACTCGTGATAGTGGAGGTGGAGTAGGGCTCTGAACTCTTTGCACCGGTGGGGTGACTATCAACTCATCAATACTGAACTCGATACCCATATCGAACGGAGTCTGAGGTTGCTCCTCCTCCGGCTGAGGCTGCTGTGGGGGCATTTACGTAGGTTGCGGCTCCTGATACTCAGGCTGCTCCTCCATCTAGGGCTCTGCCTTTACTGGTTGGAGTGGAGGGAGACCGAACATATGCCTGGTCTCTGGTATGGAAAGCAACCGATACTCCTCTGGCCGATCGGTCACCTATGCACTCATTCCCATAGTTAGAGCCACTAACGCATCCACATAAACACTCTCATCAAGAGGAGGCCCATAGTTGTCAGGATCAACCCCCAAGTGTAGAAGTAACTTAGTAACTACTCCCCCAGCCCATACTATTGGGGCTGCCCCCTGCAAAACTCTAACTAAGTTAGCCACTATCTCATGGCTAATGTTAAGGCATCGGCCAGCTAGCATCGCCCATAAGCTCTAGATCTAGACTCTGTTCACAGATCCCGGATTACCTGCCCGGCCCAAATAAGAGCTGGAGAGCACTCTGTGTATATATCTGAGGGACTGAGATGAAAGCACTGTACTCTTCACCGTGTCGTGGTCGTATGGCACTCCCGGCATAGCAATAGTCTCCCAATGCTGCCTCCTGACCACTCTCTGTGGGATCATCACATCATCCTCATAAGGAAGCCCCATAGCCTCTATGAATGACCAGCACGTGATGCTGACCTCTGACCCAGAACTGAATAACACCCTCCTCGGTGTTCGACCTCTGGAATCCCCCGTAGTGAAGAGTCGCCAAGACCCGTAGTGAAGACGGTGATGCGCCGGGTCTGCTACAGATTTACAAAACGTGAGAAATGTCCTCTTAAAGGACTGCACCGAGTCTACTCTAGACTACTAAAAGTGCAAGAGCCATCCGCAAATGGCGATGCGTCAAGTCGCTGACAAGACTACAAAATGCAAGAAAATGAGTGCACCGAGTCGCTGACAAGACTATTAAAAGTGCAAAAAGAGGACTGCACCGAGTCTGCTACAGACTACAAAAAAGTGCAGCTGCCATCCGTAAATAGCAATGCACCGAGTCTGCTATAGACTACTAAAAGCGCAAAAGGAGGACTGCATCGAGTCTGTTATAGACTGTTAAAAGTGCAAGAGAGGACTGCACCGAGTCTGCTACAGACTACTAAAAGTGCAAAAAGAGGACTGCACCGAGTCTGCTACAGACTACTAAAAACGCAAGAGCCATCCCCAAATGGCGATGCGCCGAGTCTACTACAAACTACAAAAAGCGCAAAAGGAGGACTGCACCTAGTCTGCTGCAGACTACTAAAAGTGCAAGAGAGGACTGCACCGAGTCTGCTACAGACTACTAAAAGTGCAAACGATGATCTTCATTTAGATATTTCCTGCAAAGTTATGTGCATAGAAATATATATAAAAATTTGAGTGTATATGATATGAGATGTTGTAAAAATCGATTGACCCTATCCTAGGTGGTTAAGGGTCTGCTGAGGATATAGCTTGGCTGCTGCGTCGCTCTTCTAAGGATCTGAAAGAGTGACATCTTGGCTTTAGAGACTCTGACCCCAAAACATTTTCTGAGAGACATCAAGTGTGCATCTTTGCCCCCCGGCCAATGATCATATGCCCAGGATCTGACTCATGCATTATCTGACTGATCCGAAGTAATGCCACCTTATCACTCCAGGCATCAAATGTCATTACTTTAAAGGTAGTGCGTCCCTTGTGGATTTTCACACTAACTTTTCTTCATGGGAAATGCGTCCCTTTAGGAATTTTCACATAACCCTATGCCTAATATTTGCCTGGAATGGACCCTACCCAAACCAGTGGCTTTTATTTATTTCATTTTTTTGTAGAGCAGACTGCCTGTCTCCAGGTTTTCACCCTACCCTTTGGCCTAACTTTTGCTTAGAGAGCCATTTACGATTTTTATCTCCAACGGCCTTTTTTTTTCCAAGATTTTTTTTTGTAGGAACTACAAGAGAAATCTATTATCATAATTTCCCTTAAGGATGACGAGCACAACTTGCTTAGACCCTTCCGTCAAAATCAATTAGACAATAGTCATTAGATAAATAGAAGATATATTTTTAAGGCAGAACTAAAAGCCAATAAAAATGCAACCTGTAATCTTTTATTCATTGCAAAATTGAGTGCATTTTTGTATGATTTCATCATACATGATCCTTATTTGACAAGAACTCAGAAGCACAAGACTACACCTAATCTCGGAATAAATCCTATAAATATCAAACTCCTGTTATCAATCGGCCCTCTTGGGTTTTCTCGATTGAACATTTTCTCTCAGCCCTTAATTTTTGCCCAGGATGCCTTTTTCGGCTTTCACCCTGACAGGGCGCCCAATTTTAGCAAGGCCGCTTTTTTTCGATTTTCGACCTGCGGGGCATTTATTCTCTTCTTTTTATTTTCTGGTCTTTAGCCACGGAACCTTTTTAGTCTATTGACATTGAACGGGTCTTTAAACTCATTCGCATCGCTGTCCGCTAAGATGGCTGCCCCTTTCGTTAGTAACTTTTTCAAAATGAATGGACCTTCCCAGGTCGGCCTGAATTTTCCTCGTATGTCTGGCACTCCCAGCCTCATCATCTTAAAGACCAGGTCCCCTTCCTTCAACGGGTGCTTTCGTACCTTCTTGCCAAAGGACCGAGCTAGTCTCTTCTGATAAACCTAATTGTTGTAATAGGCTCTCAACCTATCTTCATCCAACAGATTCAACTACAACAATCGCTGTTGTGCCCATTCTATTTCTGGAATCTCGGCTTCCATAACTATCCTTAAGGATTTTAGCTCAATTTCAACTGGCAAAACTACTTCGGTTCCATATACCAGGGAGAATGGTGTTGCTCCCGTAGAGGTCCTGACTGTGGTTCTATAACCCCAAAGTGCAAAGGGTAGCTTTTTCGCCCAATCTTTATAGCTCTGAACCATCTTGTCCAATATTCTTTTCACATTCTTGTTTGCTGCTTCAACCGCGCCAATAGCTTGAGGTCGGTAAGGAGAAGACTTGTGATGTTGGATTCCATACTTCTGAAGCATCTGCTTAGTTTCTGCTAAGAATTGCACCCCATTATCAGACACAATGTGGTGTGGGAGGCCATATCTGCATATCAAATTCCGCTCGATGAACTTAGCCATATCCCTAGCATCAATCTTCTTGAAAGATTCAGCTTCGACCCACTTAGTGAAGTAATCAATGGCAACTATGATGAACCTGTGCCCGTTAGAAGCTGTAGGACGTATCTCGCCTATGATATCTATTCCCCAAGCTACAAATGGCCATGGAGATGTCAAACTATGTAGTTCTGAAACTGGCACATGCCTTAAATTCGCGTATTGCTGGCATAACTGGCATTACTTCACATATTTTGAACAATCCGTATCCATTGTGAGCCAATAGAATCCTTAGCGCATGATCTTTTTTTGCTAAGGCTAAGCCATTCATGTGAGCTCCACAGACTCCGACATGAACCTCTTCCATAACCTTTTCAGCTTCTTTCTCCGCCAAACATCTTAATTGAATACCATCAGCTTGCCTCTTATACAAAGTGCTGATCAGTGTTCGGCAAGTGTACCGAATCGACAAGTAATAAAGTGGGGTATAGTTAGGACCCTGAGTTATCGTACCCAAGGAAAAAAGGATTATCAAGTTAAATATCTATAGATGAGTGAAATTGAGATGTCCCCAGTTTGTTTGGTGGAGAAAACTAAACTAAGCAAGAAAATAAATTAACAATTAAAAATAAAAGTGTTCATCAAGAAATTACTCAAGGATGAAATTAAATGCTTAGGAAATTCTACCCTCACAAATGTAATTGGAAATTGGTAAAACAATATAAACATAAAATTCTGGACAACCCAACTAAACCCAAGCGTCCCATTCCGGAGCAAGCTACTCTAATTGCATGACGTCCCATTCCGGAGCAAGCCATACAACTAGCCTAAGCACGGGTCTAAAGTCCTAGATTTGGTTTGCTTTCCCATTCCGGAGCCAAACAACCCAAAACCCATCTATTCCTCACATCCCACTCTAGTCTTAAATCATAAAATCCTGCACTTTTAGATTCCCATTCCGGAGCAGTCCAAAAGACACAGCAAGAATGATAAAAACTGAGTATAAATAAATTATAACACAAATCAGATTTGAAATCAATTATCATTCCGGACTAAATCATGATCAAACCTAATAATCATTATAATTACAGAAAAATATAACAAGAGAAATAAAAGAAATCATGAAAATATTCATTAAATCCAAATATCCAAAATACAAATATGATTCAAGAACTCCTAAGCAAGAATAACTACTCTAACATCAAGAATATAAACATAAAATATGAAAAATCAAAGTTTAGAATACACCCTTGATGAGAAAAAAAAATAGATCTTGAAACTCTTGTTCATCAATCTTTGAATCTCCTTGAATCCCCAAAAAAAATATAAATTTAAACTAAAAATAATCTAAATTAATTAAGAACAAAATTGCAATTTAAAATTAAATCTATCTAAAACAGAATTTTTCAATGAAAATTAAAACCTAAAATAAAAATAAAAGACTGCTGGAAAACTAAGAAAAATTAAATCTAAATCTACCAGCCCCCTTTTGAGATGTAGCGGCATTCTTTTTTAATGTCTGAAGAAAAGCACAGCTGTGCTTTGAGGAGCACAGCTGTGTCCGTGAGTGTTAGGGCGTCGTGTGTGCGCGAGCTGGCGAAAAAAGGCGCAACACAGCTGTGCTTCTGGGCGAGTTGCTCCGTTCGCGCGCCTCCTCTTGCGTGACACAGCTGTGTTTCTCGTAGAAACACAGCCGTGCTTCGAGCGTGCACTTGCTGTTGTGCGCTTCCTTCAAAAGCACAGCATGCTTTGTAAAAGCACGGCTGTGCTTTAGGCAAATCTTGCCTCCTTTCACCCAATGCTCCTAAATTCAACCCCGAACCTCCAATTTAGCTCCAGATTAAAATAAAACACCTGAAAACATCCCAAAATTTATTAAAAATTATAAAAACATTATAAATTAATAAAAAGACAAAAACTAATTAATTAATATTAAAATTAAATAAATAAAACACATAATTATGCCAAGAATTAATCTAAAATATCAATATAATTGTAACTTATCAACTACCCCAAACTCAAACCTTTACTCGTCCTCGAGTAAACTGAATGAACCACATTCTCAATCACTTCAATCTCAGTAAAAGAAAATAAGGAGCCATTCTCAATTAAGGAACAAGAAAATAGGCTTGTAAATACCAATGCTTACTAAATAACAAATAAATACAAGAACATACCAAGCAATTTCTCTGTGTGTGTGCAAAAGGCCAAAACAGAATTTTTATCATTTAAAAACAAAACTTCTAGATACAATGTTGGGAACAAGAATCAACTCGAATGCATGAATGCACTCATGGCTTTTCACTCAAAGCTCAAGAAACACCATATGCCTCTTCTTACATACCAAACCTTACTAGAAGGTCATCTCCACTAAATAGGACAAGACAAAACAAAGAATCAAGAGGTCTTACATTTTGGTTGTAAAGTTAGGCTTAGGTAAATTGGCTAACAAAGAAAGATCAAGTCACTAGAGAAAAATGGCCACTACCTAAACAAAACCACAACCACCCAACTAGACTAGTGAAAATTCCCAACTCAATTACATACCATCAAAATAAAATTGGTCTTAAAGACACCTTAACATCATCAAACTCAGCTCAAAATGACAAATGCCACATAATATTTAACACTGATTTTCACAAGGCACTAGTTCAAGTTTTACTAAATTATGTACCCCAAACTCACATTTTGCTCAATTAGCTAGGAAAAACTTGCAATGCTTCTTCCTTTTCAAAATATTTTTTTTTAAAAGAAGCATAAAAAACCAACTAGCCACTAACAATTCATGAAGCACTTAATAAATCCAAAAATATCAACACGAACTAAAATTGAGCTCTAATTTTCAAAAGACCAATAAACCACATATATCACATTCCTCTTTGTCAACCCCAAACTCATATCTTTAAATGGGCTCAACTCTCCATTACACACACCAATCAATTCTCAAACAGAAATTTACATCAAAAATTGACAAAAACTAAACTCCTTTTTACCCAAAATACAAACCCAACCTTACTAGAGTGGCCACTCTTCAAAGGGGAGGCAAAAATCATTTAAGGCTAAAGGTAGTTTTAATATGTGTAATAATAAAACAAGCACGCATTCAGCATACTAAATAATAGGCTCAACGGGCTAACAAGAGACTATGAAATCAAGGTAAAAAAAGTCATTTAAAGTAGCTATACAAAGAAGGGTTGCCTAAATCATTTTCTAAGTTATGTCTCATCCGAGGGTCGCTTTGATGGGTAATCAGAAAGGTTCTAGTACTCTTAGTGAGTTTTCATCTAATCCCCTAATTGCAACTAGATTTTTCTCAATTTTTAAAAACAGGCCCAAAGTGCTCAAAATTTAGAAATTGCAAGGTATAATCAAGGTTTACATGCAGTCTAGCAAATAAAGATACAACAGGACTATTTCTCACTCAACTTAAAATTGAAGGAAACACAAATTTCTAAAACTGAGATCAAAATTATTCACAATTGAGAACCACTAGGACGAAATAAAAATTTAAATCGAAGGAAAATCAAAAATAAACAACCATAAAAATATTCAGATACAAACTTGGCACAAACACGCCACAAACAAAGCAAAATTAACAAAAAACCAATCAAACACAACAAACTAAAAAAAACACATACAAAACAAAACTGGTTTTGGTTTGAACAATATGAAATGGTACTCCACCCCAAACTCAAAATGTTGTACTGTCCTCAGTGCAAAGAAATGAAGTACACAAATAAATTTTTCAAAAATTTTCCCTTACTGTGCAAAAAGTTCATTGCAATATGAAAATTGTTGCAATCATCTCAAAATGGCAAACATAAAATAATTACTGTGCGAAACTAAAAACCATACAAAATTCCTACATGCCACCTGTGCAAAAACAAAGAAACTCAAAACCTGTGCAAAAATCCAATAATCATTGTGCAAAATGAAATACTCTGAAATCTGTGAGATTCATAGCCAACACATATAATAAGTCTATCCTATCACACGGCATTGGCTCGGCCACACAATTTCAAAAATATAACAAAGTAAATAAAATCATACATTGCCTGGCTACATCAATTTCATTAACCATAAAAATATATAAATATAAAATTTGTTGTATAAGAATCACTTCCTGAAAGATATACAAAATATCATAGTGGTGGTCGTCTCAAATGTGGAGGAAATACAGTGGAAATAGGTGTAAAAAATTCGCGAATCTCACTGCTCAACCTGTCCAACTGTGTCATAATCTGGTGCTGAAACCCTCCCAAGAATGTGTCTCTCTGCTCAGCTCCCAGGACCATATCTCGGCGCACCTGCTCCATCTGAGTCTCAATAGAAGACAAACGGTCCCAAGCTCTCTACACTGACAGGTCCATGCCAGATATCAACTGGTCACTCTGAGAGGTAGCTGCCCTAGCCTCCGCCAATCCTCTGCTCAACTCATCCAATCTATCCCAAACCCTCTCCTGAAAAGCTGTCTGCTCCCTCCTCAACTCACTAAAAGAAGTCTGAAGCATGCTGATAGAAGTCGCAAACTGCGTCATCGATGCTGTCATAGACTGAATCTCAGATATCAAAGTCTGGACCAAAGAAGCATCTAGATGTGGAGCTGAGGGTGGAGGGGCTGTGGAAGAAGATGGCTCATCATGCCCCTAAGCATAGCGACTCATGTCTGGAGGGGAGAATGGTATGTCAATTCGTGGCCTCACCCTACTACTGGACGTACTAGCTGTCGCTCTCTGTGGCGGAGGTGGTGGTGGAGCATCAACATTATGATCAGCTGGTGGGTGGGCATCATCAGAATCGCCCTCTCCATCATCACCCAGGTTATGGGCCTCCAACTCCTCTGCTCTCTTAAGTCTATATCCACTCTCGAAAGAAGGATCCTCTATAGCAATCCTACATCTGAGCACTACCTCCTCATCAATCAAGTACGATGACCTCAAAACTAGTCCCATGTCAGGAGTAGGCAGATGTAGGGCTCTCATGATCAAGGTGATCAATCCACCAATCCTGATCCTCTTCCCTGAAGTAGCGGTGGCTCTCTTCAGTTGCTTACACAACCAAGGTACAGCATTAACTCTAGTGCCGGTGTCCATAGCATAAAGAAAAAATAAGTCTGGTGTGCTCACATTGCTAGGACACCCTGGTCGCATAAACACTGAGGATGTCATCACTCTGTGTAGGTACTGATAGACTGGAGAGCGGAGCTTTGTTGACTTGGTGTTTCTCGCATGAAAGTCCATATGGGCTTCCCAATAATAGCCCAATGCACAACTGAGTCACCCACAATATGCACCTCTCCATCCACTGGCAACCTCAAGTATCTAGCCAGGTCAGAAATCGATAGAAAGTAAGGGATATTGCGTACTCTAAACTGAATGGTATTCCGATCATCCTGAGATAACCTAGGAGAGTACTGAAACGTACTAAGGAAATCCAACGTTATCTCAGGATAAGTCGGACCATTCAGAAAAAAGAACTCCTCCCATCCGATGTTCCTCAGCAAAGATAATACCCTCTCTTGAATGCCCAGGTCAATGAGTGTCTTCATACTCATAAACCTACTAGAAATAATAACTTTGCAGCCAGCTTATTGAACAGGGTGCGCTGCTCTGGAATCAACCAATCAAGAGGCTGAATGGGCGCTGATGGTTGCTCCTCCCTGTTACGAACCATGGTTCCTGAAAAAGAAAGTATAAACTCTGTTCAAAACATTCTTGGTTTCATTAAGCGCATACCGCATCTATAACTAAATTGGAAGAATAATATCAAAACTCACCAAAACTTCACAACATAAATTTGCAACATAAACATACTTTCTAGCTAATGATGATGCAAAAATTGAAACATTAAGCATAAGGTAAATGTATAAACATATTGAAGTACAAAGTCTATGCACAAAATAGTAAAAATTGGAAGATTGCACAAAGTAGAAATTAAAGAAATTAAAAATAAAAAGCACAAGGTGGAGAATAAAATACGCACAAGTAATTCATCATTGAAATGCAATTGCCAAGAATAAAATAAATGCAATTTAATGGAGAAAAATAGAGAACAATGTACAGTTTGCTTAATCAATGCTCTATTCATAGCAAAAATATGTAGGAAAAATTCAAAGTTGCATGTAAATAAGAATTTGAAAAATTGGCATCCATTATAACTAATCCTAATCCCATCAAGTCGGGAACTAACAAACATGCAATTGTCTCACAATAATTAAGCACAATATTAATTGCATCTAAATTAAAAAACTAAAGGTAGCAGCAAATGCTTCTAAAACAAAATAAATGCCAAGCGTAATCTCAAGCAATTTGAATTTAATTTGCAAAATATTTCTTTCCATATTCATACCATGCATCATGCCCAAATTATCTCAAAACACTTAATTCAGAATTTTGAAGTCCTAACTCCCCATTTCCAGCAGCTATATTTCAAGGCAAAACGCAAAATATACCCCCATCTAACACAATAAGTACCGAGTTCAAATTCAATTCAAATGGCATCCATCAACTTAACACTGCTATAATAGCAATTTAAACACAAACACATATATGAAATCAGGCTCAAAATGTGATGCTCAGTGTATAAAATGTTAAGATAAAGCTCAGCAGTTAAAAACTCCAAATCAGCAGTGAATAAACAACCTGATTTATGAAAAAATTGAATTTGAAAATAACCTCAACAGATTATAATGATAGAGCTGGGTAGAAAAATAAACAATTATGTTGCATTTTCACGTTACAAGTCTCAAATCTGACATGAATTTCTCATTTAGACATTTCATCAAGCATCTGGTGAGCAGAGTTAACAAACTAAATTTTTAGCACAACTTTCTCATCCTACACACCCATTAGCAAGAGAAGAAACACCTCTCAATTCACAATGTCAAATAACAACATAAATTTTTTGATTGAAGCTCAGTGCACAAAGGAATCAGAAAAAGAACGAAAAATTTTGAATGGATAGAGTGGGAATAAAGCGTACCTGGAATCTGTAGAAATTAGCTAACTGACTTAAAAATTTTGGAAGATAAATAATGGAAGAGAGCTCTTAATTCTTAACCACAAAAATCTGGAATTTTTGCAGAAATTATGGGGACGATCAGAATCGGCAAAGAATAATAGAAAAATGGAAATACGATGAAATGAATTCCAATTAGCTCTATGAAAATGCATAAAATAAAAATTACCTAAGATGAGCTTGGGTTTCAAAAGGAGATCAAAGAGAAGATTGAGAGAAAATTTTAATTTTGAAGAACAGGGGGAATAGAGGTGAAGGAAAAAGAAAAGAGCAGCAAAAATAAACACAGGCGTGTTTTAAGAGGGCTGTGCGAAAAGCACAGCTGTGCTTTTGAAATAAGCACGGCTGTGTTTTTCACAGCGCTACAAATCGGCGCATTTTAAAATGAAAGCGCAGCTGTGTTTTTGCACTCTACCTGATGCTACTGCCCTGATGTACATCATCCCACGGTGACAACAATTTTTTATTGTCACCGTGAGATAGCTGTTAAATGCTACTGTCCAGGAATTCCAACTTGCAATTTTGGCTGCCCAATTTTTTATTTTTTTATTCTCTTCTTGTTCTCCCTGTTAAATTCCAAAACAATAAACCAAACCAAAACCAATTAAAAACAAAAATTAAAAATCAACAAATTAACCATGAAAAACAACAAATTAACATTCTAACACACCAAAAATTTAAGGAAAATTATAAAGACTCAAAAATAAACAATTAAAAATTAAAAACATAAAGCACAAAAAACACACATATAAATGACATATAATTAAATAGAAAGGGTTAAGATGAAAAGTTCTGGTTTAATGAGTCCCAGCTAGACTCATATTACTCTCGGGTGGACGAGCTTGTGAACCAAATAATGGTTTTTTCGGTTTTTGCTCCTCATTTTCCCCCGTCAGTAGGAGAAAATCATCGAAAGCCACCAAGGTGGGAAATTCCATGTCTTCGATGAAGTATGACTCCACCTTGGGTTCACTATAAATGAACTCTACCGGCTCTTCCAGCCTAAATAAATCCTTCAAATGGACTGAATCCAGTGCTTCCATTTGAGAATCGCACAACTCTTGCTCCTTTGGTGCACTATCCTACATAGAAAAATTGAAATTAGTTTCCAAACAAACACAAGATTTGTCTTCAATAATGATTGGCTCCTTTTTTTCTTCGTGCAACCCATCCTCAAAAATTTCAAAATTCTCGATAAGCTCTATAGGTGCATGACTCAATTCACCACCATCTCTTTGATCACCCAAAGAGACAATTAAAAGCTCCAACTTGGATTCCAAATTTTGGATCTCCAATGCTTGATTCTTTAATAGATCACCTTGAGCCTTGATCCTCTCCTCTTGATAGTTGATTGTAGCCTGCAACTCTCCCCTTTCTACTTGGTATTCCTTCTCTCTACAATAAATGTAGTTTGAAAGACGTTCGATATGGGCAAAGTGAGACTCTTGTGATACACATGAAGAGTGAGGATCTTTAAAAGACGGTGAATAGGTGACTGGTGAAGTTGAATATAATTGTCGTAACTCTTGCATCTCCCTCATCATATCATTCACTTGAGCTCGCAAAAGGACCAACTCATAATCTTGAACACTATCTTGCATCATTTTGAAAATACCTCAAAATTTTCCTGCAAAGATAAACACCAAATTAAAACAAAAAGAAAAATAAAAACCTCAAACTAACTCAACTAAAAATATAAAATAAACAACACCGTTTTTCCCCGACAACGGCGCTAAAAACTTGATTGGTGTTCGGCAAGTGTACCGAATCGACAAGTAATAAAGTGGGGTATAGTTAGGACCCTGAGTTATCGTACCTGTAAGCACCGTGTCCCGGAGCGGTCCGGATCAGAGGTTACCCTATGATGAAATCGGTATCCAAGCCTGTATGGTAGGTTGGACTAGGAGGTTTTGGCCCCGCGTTCCATGAGAAATGACGTCTTTATCATTCCTGGGCCGAAGGAGAGAAAAACAGAGGTTTTTTTCGAGTCAAAGGTTTTTTGTCCTCGACAGACGGCCAGCCCGTCTGTGGAGTCAGCCCGTCGCTCCGAGTCACCGACGGCTCAGGGTATTTTTCAACGCTCGTCGAAAAGTCACCGCCCCTGTCAGATTGCCGCCTGGTTTCCCGGAGCACGCAACCCTTCCGACGCCCGTCGGTGGATGTGGCAGGGCCGTCGGACTAATCCTTGTGTCAGAAGGATTCTTCCGACGCCCGCCTCTATACACAGACGCCCGTCGGTCGTGTCTGGCTATAAAAGCTCCGGATTTCCATTTGAAAAGGGTTGGAAAAATTTTCAGAAGAGGAAACTCTGCCAAAATTCAAGCGCATTTTCTCTCTCTTCCAAAAACACTTTTTTCCAAAAGAACTTCATTGAATCAAGGATCAAATCAATCAAAGGAACTAAAAGCTAATTAGTTTTCTTTAGATTTTGACTCCAAAATCGATTTTCTGAAGGATTGAAGGTGAAATACCTCATTTTCTCTCTTTAATCTTTCATTTCTGTTTCTCGTGGAACGCGCGGGGATCTAACCGACACCAGAATCTCACCTGAAGTGATTATCTGAGGGTAAATATTCCGGATTCTCTCTCCATTTTCATCTCATATTTTTTATTTATTTATTTATTCATTCTGTGAAATTTTTGAATATCTGTCATTACTTTCCTTCATTTTGACTCTCTCATCTCCTTCTTGGATAAAACTTGCTTTCTGACCTTGAAAGGCTTCTTTTTCCTTTCTGCTTTCCGGAGACAGAGGTGACCGACGGGTCATCTTCATGACCGACGCCCGTCGGTCACCCACCTACAGACGCCCATTCTTGAGTGACAAACGGGCATAACGGATAACCAAACCGACGCCCGTCGGTCAACCAGGAAAGGCCGTCGGTGGGTTCTGTCTCCATTTTATTATCATTTTTCATCTCTATCCAGTCTCTTTGATTTTTTATATGTTAATTTTATGTATATTAACCTCTCTTAACTTTCTGTGAGTGTATATCGGTCCTCCTGGATTATCCCGAGCTTGAGCGGCTATCTACCATGTTTGGAGGATCTCGTCCGGTTTAGTTTCCTAATCCTCTTGTTTCATTTCTTTTATTGATTATCTTATGTATATGGATGCACTCCTTTCATATCCCGTTGATGTATAAAAATGACTCAATGGTTTTATATTTAATAAAATGAGGTTTACACAAAACTGGACCAATGTCCTATTTCATCCAATAAAACCATCACAATGAAAACATTCAATTTTAATAACGATGCATGAGAGAACCAAAGTCTTCAAAATAAGCAATGTCCCGATTTATGCATGATCTGCACTCTTTATAAAAGGGAGTTGTATTCCGCTCCTTGTATTATTGTAATCTATTGCTTTCATTATCTATTTGATCATTTATCGCTTTCAAGATGTGAATAAATGCGCCTTTTAATCAAACTGCATAGTGTGGAGAGAGAGCGAATTAATGACATTAAAATTTGATCATAAACTAATTGAGGTAGAAATAGATGAGAAATCCCGGACCCAGCTCTGGTCTTTGGGCTCAAGAGGTTAGAGGTTATCCTCCAAAATACTTCTTGGGTCACGAGACTTTAGCGCTAATCCTAGGCTCTTTAGGGTGAGAAGTTCACCTTCCATGATCCCTCTAGCTGGCCCAAAATGGATACCAAGCGCAGTCTTAGGCTCTCCGAGGTGAGAGTGACTTTCCCAATGTCCTATTGGGTGGCGACTCCATGATACCTCCTTGTTGCCCAACATAGACGCACTTGCGATTTATCGTAAGCTGTCAACGGACCCGCAAATGCCCCGATCGCCCACGTGCGGGCGGTCGAACGGGCGGCGCACGGGATCCGGCGCGCGTCACAGTACCCAAGGAAAAAAGGATTATCAAGTTAAATATCTATAGATGAGTGAAATTGAGATGTCCCCAGTTTGTTTGGTGGAGAAAACTAAACTAAGCAAGAAAATAAATTAACAATTAAAAATAAAAGTGTTCATCAAGAAATTACTCAAGGATGAAATTAAATGCTTAGGAAATTCTACCCTCACAAATGTAATTGGAAATTAGTAAAACAATATAAACATAAAATTCTGGACAACCCAACTAAACCCAAGCGTCCCATTCCGGAGCAAGCTACTCTAATTGCATGACGTCCCATTCCGGAGCAAGCCATACAACTAGCCTAAGCACGGGTCTAAAGTCCTAGATTCGGTTTGCTTTCCCATTCCGGAGCCAAACAACCCAAAACCCATCTATTCCTCACATCCCACTCTAGTCTTAAATCATAAAATCCTGCACTTTTAGATTCCCATTCCGGAGCAGTCCAAAAGACACAGCAAGAATGATAAAAACTGAGTATAAATAAATTATAACACAAATCAGATTTGAAATCAATTATCATTCCGGACTAAATCATGATCAAACCTAATAATCATTATAATTGCAGAAAAATATAACAAGAGAAATAAAAGAAATCATGAAAATATTCATTAAATCCAAATATCCAAAATACAAATATGATTCAAGAACTCCTAAGCAAGAATAACTACTCTAACATCAAGAATATAAACATAAAATATGAAAAATCAAAGTTTAGAACACACCCTTGATGAGAAAAAAAATAGATCTTGAAGCTCTTGTTCATCAATCTTGGAATCTCCTTGAATCCCCAAAAAAAATATAAATTTAAACTAAAAATAATCTAAATTAATTAAGAACAAAATTGCAATTTAAAATTAAATCTATCTAAAACAGAATTTTTCAATGAAAATTAAAACCTAAAATAAAAATAAAAGACTGCTGGAAAACTAAGAAAAATTAAATCTAAATCTACCAGCCCCCTTTTGAGATGCAGCGGAGTTCTTTTTTAATGTCTGAAGAAAAGCACAGCTGTGCTTTGAGAAGCACAGCTGTGTCCGTGAGTGTTAGGGCGTCGTGTGCGCGCGAGCTAGCGAAAAAAGGCGCAGCACAGCTGTGCTTCTCGCATGAGCACAGCTGTGCTTCTGGGCGAGTTGCTCCGTGCGCGCGCCTCCTCTTGCGTGACACAGCTATGTTTCTCGTAGAAACACAGTGTTGTGCACTTCCTTCAAAAGCACAGCTGTGCTTTAGGCAAATCTTGCCTCCTTGCACCCAATGCTCCTAAATTTAACCCCGAACCTCCAATTTAGCTTCGGATTAAAATAAAACACCTGAAAACATCCCAAAATTTATTAAAAATTATAAAAACATTATAAATTAATAAAAAGACAAAAACTAATTAATTAATATTAAAATTAAATAAATAAAACACATAATTATGCCAAGAATTAATCTAAAATATCAATATAATTGTAACTTATCAAGTGCTATTTATACTGATGAACTGAGTGGATAACTTTCTAATCATTCTTTGGTCTTTCTTGGTGGCTTCTTCTGGCAAAACTGACCGTTCCAAATAATTCTGAATGTCGTAGTACCAAGGGTTTCCATCGGCGACCTCAACATCCATCACCTACTCAGCTTCAAAATAAGGCTTTTTCGAGCTAGAGATTAGCACGGGTCTCATAGCAACCCCCATTGGATTATCCCACATGGACACTAATGTCGCTAGAGCATCAGCCAATTGATTTTCATCCCTGGGGATGAAATGAAAAGTGCAAGTCTCAAACTGGCTACTCAACATTCTCAAATGCTTCATATAAGGTAACAGCCTTTCTTCCTTAACTGACCTCTCCCCTCTGATCTGATGGATTACTAAGGACGAATCTCCGAAGACTTCTGCGGTCTTTGCCCCCAGAGAAAGCAGTGCTTCCAATTCGAAGATGCAAGCTTCATATTCCGCTTCATTATTGGTTGCCTTGTACCTCAACTTCTTGGTTATGGCAGCTTCTCACCATCCGGGGTTGTAAGAATAATCCCTGCTCCTGCCTCTTTACTATTAACTGCCCCATCAAAGAACAATTGCCACCCTTGTACTGCTATGGCCATAACATCTTCATCTAGGAAATTATATTCGAACTGGTCCCCCTCAATAGGATGTTCAGCCAAGAACTCAGCTACAGCTCTTCCTTTAATGGTTTTCCTGGTGATGTATTCAATATCGAACTCCTGCAATAGTAATAACCATCTTCCCATCTTTCCTAGCAGAGAGGGCACTTCTTGAAGGTACCTAAGCGAGTTATGCTTAGCAACCGCTTGTACACTGAAGGAATGAAAGTAGTGCCGCAACTTCTTGGAGGCCCAAATAACTGCTAAGCAAATCTTTTTCACTTCCACATATTTGGCTTCATATGGCAGGAATTTCTTGCTAAGATAGTAAACAGCAAACTCTACCCCAAAGTCATCCTCCTGGGCCATCATAGCACCCACTGAATTGTCTTCTATCGCCAGATACAGATTAGTGGCTTGGCGCGTCGTGCTGGTCTTAAAACTGGCGGATTTAGGAGATAATCCTTAATAGTATCAAAAGCCAATTGACAATCATTATTCCACACCACAAGCTGATTCTTCATAAGAAGCTTAAAGATGGGCTCACATACTAAAGCCAGCTTGGCAATAAACCGGCTGATGTACTGAAGCTTTCCTAGGAAACTTCTAACTTCCTTCTCTTGCTGGGGCACTGGCATCTCTCTAATGGCTCTGACCTTATCAGGATCCACTTCAATTCCTCTCTGGCTTACCACATGGCCTAGCAGCTTACCCGAGGTAACTCCAAAAATGCACTTCTTAGGATTAAGACACAGATCGTATTTATTAATCCTTTGAAAGAACTTTTCCAAAGCCTCAAAGTGACCCTCTCTGGTAGCTAACTTAATCATCATGTCGTTAACATACACCTCCACGTCCTTGTGGATCAAATCATTGAGAACTCTGGTGGCCATTCTCTGATAAGTTGCTCCTGCATTCTTTAATCCAAAAGGCATGACCCGATAAGCAAATGTACCCCATTCGGTGATGAAGGTTGTCTTAATCCGATCCACTATCTTGTTAAGGATTTGATTGTACCCTGTGTACCCATCCACGAAGCTGTACATCATGCAAGCAGCGGCACTATCTACGAGCACATCAATATGAGGTAGAGAAAAATCATCTTTCGGGCAGGCTTTATTCAGGTCCCGATAGTCCACACACACCCGAACCTTTCCATCCTTTTTAGCCACAGGAACTACATTAGCCAGCCACGTCTGGTATTTAACCTCCAGTAGAAACTTAGCCTCAATCTGCTTATGGATCTCCTCTTTTACCTTCTGAGCCCATTCTGGCCTAAGTCTTCTGAGCTTTTGCTTGACCGGTTTACTTGTAACACCCCCATACCCCCGGTAAGGAATATCGGGGCGTCACGCGGGCATATACGTATACATATACATACACTAGCGGAAGCGATAGCAATAAATAATAAGAAATAAGTTGGGCCCAAACAAAATACTTTTATATAAATGTAAACTGTACATATTACCAAAAGCTGTATAATTATTACATGTTCCTTTTCGATTCATATGCAAATGCTTTTAACATTTACATGTAACAACTATACTCTTTTATTACATAATGATGTTACTCAAAACATCACTAGCTCTGCCTCTAAGCTATACAAAAAGAACTGAAAAATACTCCCTAGTGGCCTTGACCTGCAGATGCCCGCTCACTGATCCAAACCTGAAAACCTACATGGAAATAAACATCCGTACTAAGCGATAACGCTTAGTGGGGATGAAAATAATGCAAAGGACTTCTTTACGAAGTCACAAATAATTCACGTATTTCATGTAACAAAATCAGCTAGTTCATACATATAGCTCTTATACATATACAGGTTGCATGCTCAGTTATCGAATGCTATGAACTCACATGTATATAACATCTACTCTTTTACTTGTTCATGTACTCTACAACTTGTACATATCATTTATTCAAATACACGCTATCATGTGTTCACATTCATGTCAACATACTCATGTAATCATACACTTGTATACAGAACTGTAATGTACTTAAACATTACTCTCATGTACTATAGCATTTATTCTGAACACTACTCTTTAAACATCTCAAATTCACTACATCACATTTTTAAGACAAGCCTGAATTCCTTTCATGGTGGATACGGGTAACTCTGGATACTGTTTACAGTATCTTACATGTGGAGAATTAACTCAAACTCTATGGAATACACGAGGTATTTCGAACTCTGGGCACAATTAAGGCCAACTCTAGCAGCTGCACTCTAACCCTTTATAAGCATGCTTATCTATCCACTATAACGGTAATCAGGCTCAACAACAACTCAATTATACACTACTCTAATGCCAAAGCATAGATTATAACTCAAGTGCACTCATCAACTTCAGAGGCATTTAATTCATATACAGTCCTTATTAATCTTGTTCAACAATTAAAAGCATGTAACATTTAAATTCCACGTATAAACTCTTATATCACATCATCATATACATGCACTCACAAGTTCACCCATATCTATGATGCCATTTTCTATCCTTCATACAATTGTACATTGTTACTTTATTAGTTAAATTACAAATCTTAAACATACTCAAATGTATTTTCTCATAGATACCCACTTTATAGTCATTTAAGGACCCTAATCATGTATAATAACTTAAGGGGAAGGGTAAGGGGTTGAGCCATGCCAAATATGAGCTCAAAATGAAGAAGAAAAGTCTCAAAATGGGTTGTTATCGCGACAGAAGCTCGCCTCTGGTGCCTCACGAGACTGCTTTTTATCCTAAACTTGCATTGCAAAAATCACCATCTAGACCACAGTTTTACGCAAAGTGGTCTTCATAACAATTGTTCCCTAGGATGTTAAATTTTAAATGGGACAATTTTCAGGTCATTTGAACGTCTACAACTTGAGTTATGATCTAAACAAACTATACTGTTCAAGTAACCCGACCCAAACAGGGATGCTACGGTCTTTAAGAGTTTCGAGAATCATAGAACCAGAATTAGCTCCAGCTCCCTCTTAGACATTTTTATCTATGGATCTTAGCTTTCAGATGAAATTTGAGTCAACACAATTAAGGCTCTGTATCTCTACTTATGATAAAAACCATATTCAAAGGTCTAATGAAACCCAAACAGAATTTCTCTAAAATCACTTTTTACACACAAAACCATATGAAAACCATTTAACACATCCAAAACTCATACACCATGATTCAACACATAATCACAAACATGTATACATATATCGTGAGCTCACTACAAGCAATCAAAATAAGATTCGCACGCGATCCCTACCTCTAGGAAGCTCGAACTAAGCTCTCTATTCAGCTCCAACCCTTTCCTTTACTTTATCCCATTTCTTGTTCATAGCTTCCACAAATCACATAGAAAATATTTTGAGTTAGACTTTTTCTCACTTTAAATTAAAAACAAAAAGAAAAAGGAGGTCAGATCGGAAACTAATCAAGCTTACCTTCTTTTACTCTTCAAACCAATCCAAGGGGCTCTCTCTCAAGAAAAAAGCAAATAAAGAAGAAAATAGCAAAGGGAAGAGCAAGGGAGGGAGAACGACTGACCAAAGAAAAAGAAAGAAAGAAGAACTAATGGCCAAAGTAAGAAACCCACGTGAAAGAAGAATGGGAGTTGGTCAATGTTGGTCAATGTTAATCCCAAAATTAAATTCCCACCTTCCATATTTAATACATATACATCTCCCTTAATTTCTTATTTCCTTTTTAATTCATATATATATATCTCTCTTATAAATACATAAATATCCCTCTAGCCACATGTCACCCTCCTACAACACCACTTATCATGCTCCTACGCCGCCATGTGTCACTTTCCTATGGTGCCACGTGTCCAATACACATCTCAATGTCTCTTAAAACCCACTTATGCAAGCATCTCGCGAAAGGGTTCTGTCGCGCTTGCGACAGAACGCTCACATCCACACCAACCAGCTGTAGTTGGGAAATCGCTAGAGTGTTCTGTCGCGCCCGCGACACTCGTCGCACTCGCGACAGAACTCTCGCACACAACACCTACTTTTTCGAACAAAACTCCATAATTCTTCAAGGGCCACTTTGGGGTGTTACATTACTCTCTGGGTAAGTTGGAATGGCATGTTCGGCTACATCTCAATCAATTCCCGGCATGTCCTCGTAGGTCCAGGTAAAGACTTTTTCATATTTTTTTAATATTCTCTCAAATTTTAGCCTCTCCTCAGGAGTTATGTCTGATGCTATCAAAATTTCCTTTAGATTCTCCAAAGTTTCGAGATTAAATGCAGTTGTGCTAGTTGAGTTAATGTCAAAAATGAATACATCATGTTTATGATCATGAGGAATGAAATCATCAGAAACATCACACAAGTAAGCAAAGTTATTCATCTCATTAATGTAATCAGAAACATTAACATTGTCATCAAAAAGTTCTGGCATTAAAAGACTATCTAAATAACTACTGTCTTCATCTTCTGTCGATGACGTCGTTGCAGCCGACTGGGCTTTAACTTCTTGGCTTAATGGAGGCTTTTTAACTACCTCCGGTGAAATCTTCAAATCTTCAATCTTCAGCTCTGGCTCTACCATCTTTTCCTTTCCCTTCAACCTGGTAGCTAACAGCTTATCAGTGACAATCTCCTCGGGCCTATCCATGTCCCAGACACTACACTGAGTCATGATCTCCTCATCCCAGAAGTTCTCTGCGGACTTGATAACTCCAACATCCCAGTCAAAGACATCATTAAAGATTTCAAACCTTGGAACGATCTTTCCATCTACCCATTGGGGCTCCTCTTCTCCCGTGTAAGACAGACCGAAGATGCTGACACAAAGCTCTCCGAAATGTGGGGAATCTTCTCTGACACTTTCTTCTTGCCATGCTCTCCTTTGTAGCCCAGACCCTTTCGATCTTTTTGGCCTTGCGTTGTGATAGCAGACTGCAGCCCTTGTGAATTTTTTCCCAAACCAGCACCTGGAAGGAAGTGCATCTTCTTCATCATATTTACCACTTGAGGGCTATCTGCTAAACCCTGTTCCTCTCCTATCACCGATATATGAAAACCACTGAATGGCTGATTAGAGATCCCCAAGGCAGACACTTGGTTTTCTCTCGCTGCTTTAATAGTCACCACCTCTCCATCATGAGGTATCTTGATCATCTGGTGTAGGGTAGATGGCACTCCTCCCAATTTATGGAACCATGGCCTTCCAAGCATAGCTGAAAAATTTGCTGGGATAGGCAAGACCACAAATTCTACTTCTGTCTCGATGGGCCCAGTCTTGACTAGAGCTCTGAAAGTTCCCGATGCTTATCTCCGAGAATTATCGTAGGCTATGATGGTTAAATCAGACTTGCTCAGCATGCTTTCATTTAGCCCAAAAGCCTGGAGTGCCACCAAAGGGTAGACATTTATGGATGAGCCATCATCAACCATAACATAAGCGGTGTGCTTGTCATTAATTTGAGCCTTAATGTAAAGTGGCCTATTGTGATTACAGCCCTCAACTGGTAAATCTGCGTCAGAAAACACCAATCTCTCCCCCGCTCCTCCCTTGACAAGGTCTAGCAGCTCGGACGGAGAAATTGTGGTAGCTACGGTGGACTCACTTAAAGCCTCAACCAACTTCTGCCTGTGGGAGGGGGACTGTCTTAAGAGGTCCCAAATTGATATCTGAGCCGTGGTCTTTTTCAACTGCTTCACTGTGACGCACGCCGGACCAGCAAGGCCCTTATTGAACCCGCTTTTAGGATTCGAGGGATTAGTTCGCATCTTTTGATCTTGGGCTGCACGAGACATTTTGGAATCCCCTACCCAATAGAACATTGGGAGGTTCATCTAATCCCATGAAACCTTTAGGCACCTTTGAGGCATTTTGGAGTCGTCACCCAATTTACAAGAAATTGGGAAAGGTCATCTAACCTCGGGGTCTTAAACCAGAGACAGTGTTCGGGACTTCTCATTTATTCATACCTTGGTTATTTTACAATTAAATTTTGAATTTAAGTTTTCATCCCTTTTCTCATACATTTAAATGCAGTAATTGGAGCGCAATTTGGTCATTCAAGGAAAGCGGTGAATAAAAGCATAAATAAAATATATGAAAATAAATTACAATAAAACTAGGGGCGGAATACAACCCCCATTGTAAATAAAATGCAGATCATACATAAAACGGGTCATTTATTAATTGTAAGGACATTGGTCCTCACATGCATAATTAAAGAAAATAATTTTGAAGTGTCATTTTATTTGGATGAAAAATTAGGACATTAGTCCCATTTTATAAAAAAAAAACCCAATTTATTTATAGAAAATATTTTTGTATGATTTTTAATTAAGCATGCATGAAAAATGATTTTATTAACAATTTACATAACAAATAAATTAAAAAGACAAATAAAGGATAAAAAAATAAATACAATAAAAATGAACCTCCCGATCTCCTCCTTCGGTGAGCATGGATGCTCAAACAAATGAAAAAAATAAGGATTTGAAACCCAAAACAAAAACAAATGAAGTTGATGTTAGTGATTAAATCTAAGAGATCAAATAAACAAATAAAACAATAAATCGTATGTTGGAATAAATAAAATATGCATGATGAGTGAAAAACCAATTAAATGATATATTAAAATAAATAGATTAACATATTTAATAATAATAATAATAATAATAATAATAATAATAATAATAATAATAATAATAATAATAATAATATTTAGAAATATTAAATTTATGTACAAAACACATAAAATAAATAAAAAACAAAATAAATTTAAAGATCTACATGATTAATAATTGAATATTAACAAAATATATAAAAGAGAAGTAAAATTAAAGGATTGGGACTAGAATATTTATCCTCGGATTTCAAATTTGATTTGATGAAGATGATTGATTTTCCTTGCTTGGATTCACAAAATAGAAATAAAAATGAAAATAATAAAAATTGAAATTTTATTCCAAGAGAAAATTGATTAAAATAAAATGGAAGAAAAAGAAATTAATTCTTAAGAACAAAGAATTGATTTCTTTGTTTTAAGAACAATTATTGATAAAACATTTGTTGAAAAGGAGAAAACAAAATCAATTTTCAAGAACAAAAGAGATTATTTCAAAAATTATTTTTTTGATAAAAATCAAGAACAAAAAAAATAAATAATTTTTCTTGTCTCCACCAAAATTCAAGATCAAAAATTGAATTCCTTAATCTTAGAATTTTATTTGGAGAAAAAGAGTGCCAAAAAGTGTGGAGAGAATTTTTTTGGAGAGGAAAAGAAATATAATTGATGAAAATTCATGCCTAATAAAAATCCCTTTTTTTCCCTTTGAAAATCCAACTCTTTTCAAATGAAAATATGGAAAAAATCCTTATTTAGGGAAGAAAATTAAATTTTTTAATTAAATACCCTGATTTTGGGTGTAAAAATGGAAAATAAGCATTGAAATCCCAAAATTATGGCTCAAAATATGGAAAAAATAAAGAAACAATCGGAAAAAGGACCAAAAAAAGGGAAAAGGGCTGTTACAGGGGTTTTAGCGACGCCAGGGGGAAGGGACGCCCGTCGCTATAGAGCGACGGGCGTCGCACGCAGCGACGCTGCGCGGAGGTGCGGAAACCGCGTGCTCCAGCGCGCGATGCTGCTCGCGCGCTTTTAGCGACACGCAGCAGCGTCGCCTCCTTCGCGCCCAGCGCGCTGGGCGCCCGGGCGTTGCCGCAGGCGCGCAGCCGCGCTCGACACTCGCAATCCGATTTTGTTTTTCATTTTAAAGTTTAAATTGACTAAAAAAACTATAATTTTAAGCCCCCATTCTTCAAAATTAATTTTTAAAATATTTTTTATATTTTTTTCAATTTTTCACTCTAAAATGCAAATTTTACGAGGAAATCATCACTTTTAACATTTTTAGCCTGTGAAGGCAATTATCATCATCTGGTAACTTCGATCTAGGCTGACTCAGGACCCGGTGTCCACATTCACTATGGTATTTTCTCTCGGCTCCTTTTCTGCAGGTGCTTGTACAGAGTCCTGTGGCTTCTCAACTTCTGAGACTACTCTCCCACTTCTTGTCACAGCCCCGACTCTTTCCTCCTCCTCTGAATCCCACGGATCCATGAACTGTCCATCTTTCTCCTCTTCATCTTCCTCTCCACTCTCACTAGTGGACCAACAGTCTATCGCTACCATGGGAATCCCTTCCTCACTTGCCTCAAGGCGAGTGATAGCGACGTATTCATTGCCATACAAATCCTGTAATACATACCATTCGGATAAGCTCGACCCAATCATAAAGACAGGCGGTGGCATAGCATTAAAATTGGACTGCTTCTTGCTCTCCCTCTTTTCAGGATCGGTGATCTGCTTACTATCGATCAAATCCTGAATCTGGTGCCTCAGCCTGAAGCAATTGTCTGTCAGATGCCCAATATGTTGGTGAAAGGCACAGTATTCGTTCTCTTTATGCCCCGGCTGCCCTTGGGTCCTAGCTGGCCTAGGTGGTAGGGGTTGTAGCTTCCCCTCCTTTATCAACCTCTTCAATACCCATGACAAAGGCCTGCCCAAATTTGAGAAGTACCTCTGATTCACACTTGTCGCTGACACCTCAGCTATCTTCCCGTTTCTATTACCACTGCTGGAACTAGCTGATTTGGTTGCCCCTTGATTACTGTAGCCCTTCTTGGCATAAGCCTCACTGCTTGCGCTCCTGGCTATATATTCTCCCTCTGCCTCTATAGTAATGTCCTTCAAGGACTCCCAATCCTTCAGCCCTTTCATTTTCAGTCCATCTCTCAGATATGGGCTAGCATTCCGAATGAATAATCGGATCTGATCAGGTGTATCAAGCTTGCGCTTCATTTTCATAACCTGGTTCCTCCACCGAGTAAGGTACGCGTGAAAAGACTCCCTAGCCTTCTGCTGTAGCAGCTCTAGATCCTTCAGTGTGACCTCCATCCGAGTACTGCAATCGTATTACTTTAGGAACTCTTCAATCAACAAGTCCCAATCTTCTTTGGACCTCCTGTCTAGCCCATGGTACCAGTCAATGGCAGCCCCTATAAGACTCAAGCAAAAGTACTTTATCTTCTGCTTCCTTGTTAAAGTCGTCCCTTCCATGACTAGTGAGTACTGCTTGATGTGTGTAGCAGGGTTAGAAGTGCCGTCAAATTTTGGGATATCAGGCATCTTGAAGTTCTGGGGGATCAGATCATCACCATCCAGCTCCCGATGCTCGGGGTTCATTCCCCTTCCTACCGTCATCATCCTTGTCATAGCCTCAAATTTCTCCTCCATCTTTCTCCACATTGCCTCTTCCAGCTTAGGTGACTTTTCCTTTACTACCATTTATTCCTCTTGGTCCTCCCATAAGTCAACCTCAGACCTATGGCCTTCTCTGCACTCTATAGGCACTGGTGCTCTTTGCTCAACCACAGGTGGGTCAGCCACAGCAGGGGGATCCTCTCTCACAGCCCCTTGTTCATCTTGCCCCCTAATAGGAGTAGCAGCAACTTGTTGCCCAGCTATGGTAGTGGCAAGGTTGCCCATCATTGCCATCATTCTGGCCTCAAACTCCTCCATTCTTCTTCTTACTTCTTCGGCAATCATTGCCTTGGTTGCATCAGACCCACTTGATTGGTTAGTCATACTTGTCTCTAGTGATAATTCTGAAGAGAAAGTCTCACTACCCTCTGAAAGAGAATCTGAACTCTGATATGATACTAGCTCTAGTAACCCCAAGAGTGGAATCCTTCTCAACCGACTGTCGGGACCCCTAAAACACCCGGGCGAATCTATGATGGCTGAAAAAAAATATCTCGTTAGGATGATGCATGATTGAAATGCAATGTATGGTCGTGCTGATGCAGCATAGACAAACACATGCAAGCATATAGATCCTTCCAACTTTATTTCTCCCACACACAAGGTAGCATAGTCTCTTTCCTAGGTGGGCTTTATCCAAGGGTTAACAAGGAACCCATCGGACACGTATGGTGCACTGTGAAAAAATCGACAGCATAACATCTCTTATCTAATGTACACACGTATGAGTGTTTGGCCATTATGTATTTAAACACCTCAATTAAATTAAGATGGGCCTACCGGGGCATGAAAGCCTTTGATGAAAGACCATTTAATTTAACTGATTTTGTTCAATATATAACGGCCCATATAGCAAGCACAGGATTACGGTACATTTCACCTAGTGGAAGTATTTATTGCCATTACATGAGCTTTGGTCAAAGGTAGTGATACTTTAGGGCTACCCAAGCATGGTCCCTGCCAACGGGTCTAGCTCATCACGAGCATAACGACCGATTGAGTCACCATTTGATATACCATAAGGTACGAGGCTTGGGCTGGTGATTATCCTTAACACTTCCCTACATTGAGAGAACGTAGGGTCGTGCTTCAGGAACGCACCGGGGTTAAGATAGGGACCAAACTAACATAATCTAAGGCTCTAATGATATGCTATGCAATTTCGAAAAGGGATGAAATTTTTAGATTAAAACTCAATTGTAAATTTTAACCAAGGTACTTTCGAAGGGAAGTCTCTTATTGTCCCCAGTGGAGTCGCCACTGTGACGCGCGCCGAACCCCGTGGCTTCCCGAACGCCCGCCTTTAGGGCGATCGAGAGAGGTTCATAAAACTTGTAAGAAATTACAAGTGCGTCTATCTTGGGCAACAAGGAGGTTTCATGGAGTCGCCACCCAATAGAACATTGAAAAATTTTGTCTCGCCTCAGTGAGCCTAAGACGGCGCATATTATCCATTTTGGGCAAACCAAAGGGTCTTGGAGGCATTCACCCCAATGGAAAAACTAGGACATTGGTCCCATTTTTATTTAGAAAAAAAATCAAATTAATTAATATAAATATTTTTGTGATTTTTCAATTAACGTGCATAAAAATTAAATTTATTACAAATTACAAGATAAAATAGAATAATGAAAGAAAAACAATGAAAATAATAAAGAAAAACCAAATCAACTCCCAAATGGATCTTTAAATCTTCATGGGCTCCCACTTGGTATGAAAAATACTCACACATAAAAATAAGTATTGAAAATAAAGGAAAAAAAACAAACAAAAGTGAAGTTAATAAAAAAATTAATTAAACATATAACATGAAAACAATTAAATTAAGGTAATCAAAATTGCATCATATATGACAAGCTAATTAAAATGACATAATAAAAAATATGCAATCTAATTAATTAACAATTTAGCATGCATAAAAGATAACGTAATAATAATAAAATTCAACATGCATAAACAAGCATAAAATAACGATGATAGAATTTGACATGCATAAAAACATAAAATAACAACAATAACATATAATTATGCATAGAAAATATAATATACATAAAATTCAGCATGTATAAGAAATATAAATAATAATATTAACAAATATGATACTAGTAACAAATTATAGCAATAAACAAGGATAATAAAAATTATAATAATAAAACTAGCAATTGCAACCATAATAATAACAATAATAAATACAATGAAACCAAAGAATATTAAACAACCCAAATTAAGCATGCAAGAATAAAGTAATATATGGAAAACTAATAAAACATGTTAAAACATGGCAAATAATATGGACAATCACATAAGCACATGGTAATAATAATAATAATAATAATAATAATAATAATAATAATAATAATAATAATAATAATAATAATATATGAACAATTCAATATGAACAATATAAACAATTAGATAAAAAATAAGAAATAAGAAGCAAAAAAAATAATAGATCTAATAGAATTCACATGTTAACTAATTAAATAAAAACAAAAGAACAAGAAAATAAGAAGAAAATGATAGAACTAAAAGAATTTATATGTTAACTAATTAATTGGAAACAAAAAAAATGAAATTAAAATTAAATTAAGAAATTGGGCAAAAAATAATTACCCTCAAATTTATCTTGAAGAAATGAAGGTAGATGATCAAATTCCTTGTCTTGATTTGAAGAATATGATTAGGAAAATAAAATATTTACCAAGAACAAACAATTGATTTATTTGTCTCAAAATAGAAATTGTTTGATGAAAAGGATAAAAATTACCAAGAACAAAAAATTGTTATTTTTTTGTCTCAAGAATTCACTTGGAAAATTTTTTTAGAAAAGTTGAGAGAATTTGGTTTGAGAGAAGAAAGAAGAAGAAAATATTTTCTAAAGAAAATCCCCCCTAATTCTCTCTCCAAAATCCTTTTTATTCCTCCCCCAAAAATCAGATTTTTAATTAAAGAATTAAATTAAATTAACCCCAATAATCACTAAAAACTGCAGAATTTCAAGGGGTAAGGATATAAAAAGTTTTAGCATTGAATTTAAATTAAATTATACAAAAAAAATCAATTAAAAACACCCAAAAATGAGTAAAAACGGAAATCGGCAGCTAAAGGGGCGACAGGGGCGAGGGACGCCCCGTCAGAGCGCCCGACGGGCGTCCCCGCGTGCAGCGCGCGCGCCCAGCTGCGCGTACGACGGGCAAGCCGTCGCTAGCGCGCGCTGGGCACTGCGCATCGCCCAGCACGCGGGCAAGCGCGCCCTGCACTGCCGCAGCCCGACATTCGCGCGAAAATTATTATTATTATTTTTTTTAAAATTTCTATAAAACACAATAATTTAAAAACTAACTTTTTATCCCAAAATAATTTTTAAAATATTTTTAAAATACATTTTTATTCATTCCTAACAAATCAAAACGACAAGGAAATTATCACTTCCAACTTTCATTCTTTTTGCCTATAAATCGGCATACTTAATTTTATCATTGGGTAATCCTGATCAAGTCTACTCGAGACCCGGTGTCTACAACAACCCTACGTTCACTCAATGCAAGGAAGTGTTAAGGATAATCACCAGCCCAAATCTCGTACCATCATGGTATATTAAATAGAGAACCGACCGGTCGTTACGCTCATGATGAGCTAGACATGTTGGCAGGGACCATGCTTGGGTAGCGCTAAAGTATCATCACCTTCGACTAAAGCTCATGTAATGGCAATAGCTACTTTCCCTAAGTGGTATGAACCTTAATACTATGCTTACTGTATGGATCATTATGTATTGGACAGACCCAGATAATTTGATTGGTCACCTAATCAAAGTCTTTCATGCCCCGATAGGACCATGTTAATTTATTCGAAATGCCTAAATATATAACAATCATAACCCATGCGTATGAGCATTAGTTAAGAGAGGTTATGCTGCCGGTTTTCCACCGTGCACCATGCGCGCCCATCGGGTTCCCTGTTAACCCATGGGGCAAGCCCACCTAGGACAAAGACTATGACCTCGTGTGTGGGGGCAATAAGGTTGGAAGGGTTTATCTGCTTGCATGTGGTTGTGGATGATACATTGCATATCCATGTCATTCATGCACAAATAAAATTTTTTATTTCCTCCCTATGTATACATCCTATTCTTTGCATATAATTATTACATGTACATATCATCCTGTGTATAGTTTTTCAAATGTTTCACATGTATCATTGTAATCTCTTTTAGTCACTGTATACCTTTTGTTGCACAGCACGACCATGCATTGCATATTATTCATGCATCATTCTAAGCCTTGCTTTTCAGCCATTGTAGACCATTTGCTTGGATGGTTAGGGGATCCCAACAGTTGTCTAAAGAGTGATCAGAGTTTGGGTTGGCTGACAAAGATTTAGCATCCTTGCTAGAGCATCTAAAGGTAGTAGAAATGGCTGGCCCTTCGCAACAGACCAAAGAGACTTGTGCCTTGATTGCCCAGGAGATGGATAGAAGGTTTGAAGAGCTTGAAAAAAGGCTATTGGCTATGATCAAAGAAAGAATGGATACCATGGTGCTGGTTCTCCAAGCTCAGCTTATGGCAACAACTCTTGACCAAGTGAAGCCGGCCACAGTCGACAAGGCTCATACAGCGACAGCTACAGTACCTCCATTTCCTTTCAAGACTAGAGGCAAGGGGCCATTTGACTTACCAAGTGAGTAAGGAGGAAATAGAAGGCCTACTCTAGAATATAGTATTGTGCCTAAAAAGGATGGAGACCCCGCAATCACGCATATTCTAAAAGGTGAAAGCTCAGGAGGCCATAACATCAGTGAGGCAAATGTTAAGGTCACAGAAGCCTCAGCCACTAGAGCAGTTCAGTCCCACCTCACTGTTTTGGGTAGGCCATTATCCTGGCACTTCACCCGTCTTGTCAAGAAAGGGAAGTTACAACCCTTGCCAGCCGGGCCTGGCCCAAGTCAAGGACGCCCTAGACATAGAGCAGATTGGTACTGTGCGTATCACCAGTATTCAGGGCATAGAACGGACTATTGTCGTCCCTTGAGAGATCGCATTCAAGAACTGATGCTAGGCCCAAAAAAGGAAAAGGTTATAGAATCGCCAACCACGGAAGTAAAGCAAAGGCATTTTTCTAATTTGGGCAGATCTTTGTCCTGGGTCTTCAAGAGGCTGATGAAGGAGGGGATATTACAGCCATTGTCGGCTAGGCCCGCTAGAAGCCAGGGATAGCCCGATCACAAAGGGGATGAGTATTACACCTTCCACCAGCACACCGGGCATACCACAGATTATTGCAAGGCTTTAAGACATGCCATTCAAGATTTGATTGATTCCAAGAAGATCTCCGACCCAGAAAAGCGAGAGGGAAAGAATAAAATGGACTAAGTGCCTAAGTGGAAAGGCAGGACGGTTCTTAGGGATGATAATGAACCATTGACTGCAACATCTGTGTTGGCAAGAACGGAAGTTGATTAGCTGTTTAGAATGTTCTTTTTATTTTCGAACTGTTTAATAATGACATTTTAGTTTCATTAATAAGATGAACGTTTTTGCTTACTTGTGTTATATCTCTTATGATTTTACTATGCATAATCATGATCATAACTCATTCATATTTGACATTGATTCAGTTGATGCTACTCTATTTAATCTCAGAAACTTTGGAGAACCCAAAGAAAATCTTGATAACATCTGTTATAACTCCTGAGGAGAGATTAAAACTTGAGAGAAATTCAACAAAATATAAAAAAGGTCTTTGCCTGGTGTAGACATCGGGTCCTGAAACGGTCCAAGATCAGAATTGCCTGATGATGAAACGATACTTGCCACAAGTAAAGGTGTCGAAAATGATGTCATCCTTGTCGAAAATTCTCTTTGTTCCTCCAAAAATTTCAGTGCGAAAATTTGTTTCTTTTGCTCTCTTTTATTCCTTTTTACTATTTGTATTTATTTTCTTTTTTTATTTTATTTTATTTTATTTTATTTTTTATTTATTTATTTTTTCGTTTCACGTGCCATGCATACGGGCTGTGCCCGTCGCGGAGGCAGGCGTGCGCGCGCTCCCCATGGGGGCGCGTCTTGCGCGAGAATGGTGCGTGCCTCGCCTACCTCCACGCTGGCATTTTTGCCCCGAGCCTTGCTGCCCCGTGCTGTCGCTTTTGCCTGTCATTTTTTTTTCAGTCTGTTTTTAGTTTCATATTTTAATGATAATTTTGGGTAACGAAAATTAAAGGAGTTTTTGTCATTTCCCATTTTGGTTCAAGGACAGTAAATCAAATAGGGTTTTGAGATTCATTTTCACGAGGCTGCCATTTTATTTAAAGGAGAGAACTTCATTTTTCTCTCAACCAAGGGGCAGCTGTAGTTTTTTGTAGGAAAATCTTAAAAATTCAAAGCTTTAATTTTCTTCTTCTTTTTTCCTTTTGTCTTAGAGAACATCTAACTCCCGGATGATTTTGAGTTTGGAAAATTAATTTCCTTTGCTCAATCATCCTCCAAAAATATTTTCTCAAGTTATTTTTCTTGTGTTCATCACCACAAATTTCGACAATGAGGACAGATCAAGGCATCCTATTTTCCGATCTATAATTTCTGAGGGTAAACACTTGGAACTGCCTTCATTTATTTTCCTCTGCATTATTCACTGTTATTATTATTTTCGTTTTTTTTCTGCTGTTAACATCATACTTGTTTTCTAACCATTTTATTGGCATTTGCTCCTGTTGGGCTTTTATGCTTAGTTCATTTTTGTTTGTTCTCTTTGTGCTTTTTAGTTATTTTTTTTTGGGTCTTTGGATTTATGCTCCTGGATGTCGTCAACCATCTTCTCCTCTTTATTATTATTATTATTATTATTATTATTATTATTATTATTATTATTATTATTATTATTATTATTATTATTATTATTATTATTATTATTATTATTATTATCATGTTGTATTTATATGCTCCATACCATTATTATTGTTATCATTACATTATGTTATTATTATTTTTATTCCATGATTCTTTACTGTTGACATCATCATCATTATTATTATTATTATTATTATTATTATTATTATTATTATTATTATTATTATTATTATTATTATTATTATTATTATTATTATTATTATTATTATTATTATTATCTTATCATTATTACTATTATCATTGCATTTAGTTATTATTTGTTACTCTTTTATTGTTATTATCTTTTATTAACTGTTAATATTATTCATACTATTATTATTAATATTATTCATGTCATTGTTATTTTATTAATTACTTATGTCATCATCACTAATATTTTTGATGTTACTTTTCTGTCTGAGATTTAATTTGAGTCGCGTTGTTTGAGCATTCCGGTGACCTCCGGATGGGTCACCACGTGTAGGAGACCGCGTCGGTTTTGTGAGATCTTTTCGACCCCCTTTATGTATTTTGTGTTTGTCTGCAAATAATTATTTCATTTATGCACGCGTGTGATAAAGAATCACAAAATTATTTTTACAATCAAATTGGGTTTCCATTAATAAAATTGGGACCAATGTCCCTCATTTACAATCAAATTGGGTTTCCATTAACAAAAAATATCACCATGAAACGAAGAGTTAGTTTTCTCCAAAAATGGGATCCCTCATCCCGGCTTTCAATCCAATGATCAAATGACTTTTCAAACCCTATTTAAATAAACACGAAGAGCCCAATGTCCCTAAACCTTCAAATAAACACGAAAGAACCAATGTTCCAATCCGAAATGAATGTCCCGATTTATGTATTTTTTCCTTGTATCTGATTTTGTTTGATTGTTTTAAAGTTTGAGTTCATTTCTCTTTGGGCCCTTGTAATTAATTTTGAGGCAATATTATTTAATTTTGGGATTGTGTTCCATCCCAACCTATATCTTTAGCCTTTTTTCATTAGGGGTTGTATTCCGCCCCTGTCTCTCGTGTAATTGTGTGCTTGTGTGTTTACCGCTTTCCTTAGTTACTTCATTTACCGCTTTCTTTATCGCTTTCCTTTATTTTCTTTACGTGCTTTTAATGCGCCTTTAATTTAAATGCATTGATCATGTGAGATGAGAGATAGAATTTTAGGGAGTTAAAAACTCATTTATAATTAACCAAAGCATGAATAAGAGGGGAGTTCCGAACACCAATCTCTGGTCTTGACCAATAAGAGGTTAGAGACCTTTCCCAATTTCTCGTGAATTGGGTGGCGACTCTATGATACCTCAAAGGTGCCCAAAGGTGCCATGGGGCTAGATATTCCTTTCAAATATTTTATTAGGAAGGAAGCGTCCAAAATGTCTCATGGCGCCCATGATCAAAAAGACGTGAACCAATCCCTCGAATCCTAAAAGCGGATTCAGCGAGGGCCCTTGCTGGGTTCAGCACGCGTCACACTTGGACATATGAAGACACGCTAAGAGTTGATCGTGGAATCACTAGGCATATCGTTCAAACACACCACAATCATGAACCGGCCATGCAGAAGTTCAGAAGATTGAAGCTGGAAGGGGCAGAAAAGGTCAAAATGAGGAATCCATAAGCAGAAATGAAGCTAAAATTTCTAGTTGAAGTTCAATGACAGTCTTGGTTGGTCAATGTGGTACCAAATCGAGAAGAGGAGGAGTGCGTGTATGTATAAACTATTAGGATTTAAACAAAACTTATCCTCAAAAGAACAAAAAGAAAAAAAAGAACAGAAAAAAGAACAAAGGAAAAAAAAAGAGAAAAATAAAATACAAAAAAGAGAGAAGAAAAAGAATCAATATGTAGATTGAAAACCATCATGAGGGGCAAGCTTTGTTCAAATCCCGCTGATCTATACGTTCCCGTACTTTGCCATTTTTCTTGACTTCCGAAAAGGACCACAAGAATTATATCGACTTGCAATGGATATTGGTTGCTCGAGCCTGAAAATAGACATCATAGAGGAGGTGCGCCCTACAGCCCCAACGGACAGGGTCATGTCAAGATGGTCTACCGCACCACGCAGGGTTCAAGAAAAGAAGGACACCTTATGGTTAAGGCTAGGGAGTTGCTCCAGACGTATGGCATTAAAGACCACAAGTCCTCTCTGTATTGCCCTCAAACTAATGGGGCAGCAGAGGTTGCTAACAAGAAGATCTTGATCAAGATGGTTCAAAACTACAAGGACTGGGCAGAGAAATGGCCTTTTGCACTTTGAAACTAGAGAACCGCCATCGGAACCTCTACAAGAGTCACTTTTTATTCCTCGATACAGGGGGCAGAAGCAGTATAGCTAGTTAAAGTAGAGCTCAAATCTTTAAGGATGGTCATAGAAGCCCAAATTTTGGAAGCCGACAGGGCGTGACAATGGCAGCAACAGTTCAACACGTCGAACAAGGACGAGTCATGAGATTACTACCACAGTCAGATCTATCAGAGAAAACTCTGCTCGATCATTTGGGAAGAAAGTCAGAAAGCGTCCACTGAAGGAGGGAGGTTTAGCCCTTAAGCAAACTAGTCCAAATGTTCTAGACAAATGAGGCAAGTTGAAACCAGTGCAGGAAGGCCTATTTGTTCTTGAGAGGTTATTGTCCAAGGGATCAGAGTTTCCAATAGACAACAATGAAGATAACTTCAAAGAACCGGTCAACATCAACAGACTAAAGGAGGTCCATGGCTAAAGTTTTAAAAATCAAAAGAAGAGAATAAAAGCCCCGCACGTCGAAAACCAAAAAAAAAGGCGGCCTTGCTAAAAATGGACGCCTCGTTAAGGTGAAAACCAAAAAAAGGCACCTTGGGCAAAAATTAGAGGCTTGAGAGAAAATATCCAATCAAGAAAACCCGAAAGGGCTGATTGGAGATAGGAGTTTGATGTTTATAAGATCTACTCTGAGATTAGATATAGTTTTGCATTTTGAAGCGATGTTAGATAATGATCATGTATAGAGAAATCATACCGAAATGTACATAATCTTTGCAAATACACGTGTTCATTGTTTTCTAGTTCATTCATAAAAAGAGAAATGGTGTTCATTGCTGAATGCATGAAATCTAAAAGACTACGCTCTGCTACTACTCTCACCATCCAGATGTCTAAATCGATGAGTTATGTTATCCACTGCAAGACTAATCACCTACCTTTTGAATGCATTATTGGAGTAAAGGAACAATCCCCAATATATGGTATAATAGTCTTCATCGACAGCTTGCCAGAGGCCATGATGTATGGAGGTAAAAGCCAAAGCTAAAAGTCCACCTTGGAAAGATAAGGGATGCCTCACTACATCGTTAATCCCTCTAAACTATCGAGCATAATGGGTGGTAATGTAAAAAGCAGCCCCATGAAACCCTAAAGAACCTGATCCTCATCTGCTACCTCGCCCAATCTAGCAACACATTCATCAAGGGAGGCCATGGAATGCAATCAATGCTTAACGAGAAAATGCCTCAGAGAATAATTACGGATTAATCTAGGAAGGGGCTTTGATAGCAGCTTCAATTTTTCTTGCAGCCATACCGGAAAGGGAGGAGAGTCTCAAAAAAAAAAGAGAGGCCGTTAGAGATGAAAATCGTGACTGGCTCTCTAAATAAAAATTAGGCCAAAGGGCAGAGTAAAAACCTAGAAACGGGCAATCTGTCCTACAAAAAATGAACAAAAGCCGCTAGAGTGGGTTGGATCCATTCCAGGCAAAAATTAGGCACAGGGTTATGTGAAAATCCCCGAGGGACACATTTTTCGCTAAGAAAGGCTAGTGTGAAAATCCACAAGGGACGCACTACCTTTAAAACAATGACCTTTGACGCCTGGAGTGATAAGGCGGCATTGCTCCGAATGACTTTCCTTTAGGCAAAACTTGATTCAGAGTCCTGGGGGCAAAATGCTCATTGACCGGGCGGCAAAGATACGTACGGGTCAGTTCTCCTTGAAAAGATTATGGGTCAGAGTCCGTAAAGCTAAGACAACACTTTTCTAGATCCCTGGGGGCATCAGACAATATGAGCAGCCAAGCAGTACCCTCGATGAATCCCTTAACCACCTGGGATGTGGTCTATCCATTTTTGCATATCACATGCATCCTACATGCATAGATCTTTTGCACATCCCCCTGCATATCACGTGCATTTAGTCCTTTACACTTATGGTTGTACACATAATTGTTGTACATTCATCCTTTGCATGTGTTTTCTGTATATAGTTTTGTATGTATATGTTTCCCACACATAATTCCATACATACAATCTTTTGTTGTTGTGTGCACATAATCTTTTGTATATGAGCAAGGGTGATCCAAGAGATGGATCCAGCTCGACATTATCGGCCACTGTATCTAGCACAAAATCAAGTAAATAGGTGCAGAGGTGGAATGCCTAGAAGAACAAGCCTATTCGGGCACACCATGCTAAGGCAATCTGAAATCACACAAATCTACAGAGAATAAGGTCCTTTGAGAAGCTAGACTACCCACACATACTTTAGTTAGAGGCAATCAAATGCAGAAATGGGCCGAGGTACAGTTTCAGCTCTACATTGGTGCTCATCCACGTCGAACAATCAGGTCAAGATGAAGTCTTCACGAAAATAGAATCTCGCGGACCCACTTCTAAGAGGACATTTAAAAGAGCAAGCCTACTTATGCACACTATCCCGGGGGCAAACAGGGGAAAGGTCCGAATACACCTCATGCTTAAAGGTGATCCAAGAGATGGGTTCAGCTCAACGTCGTCGGACATTATATTTGGCATAAAGTCAGGTGCGTCTGTATAAAAGGGAAATACCCCAAAAAATAAACCTATTCATGCACACCATGACGGGGGCAATCAGGTAAGTTTCTCTATCATAAGAAGCACGCTCACACACACCACACAATAAGTGTATAAAAACCAACTTCAAGTGTACAAAGAATACAAGTTCTCAGACAAACAACAAAGGCAAACAAAAGAAATACAAAGAATACAAATTCTCAAACAAAAAGACGACAAAAACAAAGAAGATATTTTCAAGGCCTTGAAAATCCAATATACTGTAAAAATTCAAATGTATCCAAAACGTGAAAACACAAAAGAAACAAAACAAGACAAAAAAAAAGGAAAAACAAAAAAACAAAAAAACAGAAAAATCATCCGCCTGCAGGCAAGCAACAAAACCTCTAATCTTTTTTTTCTTTTCTCTGATCTGTTTTCCTCTCTGGAGCCTCAACGTCAAATTCTCTCACCTTCTTGAGAAGTACGCAGGTCTTTTCAACAAGGAAGCTACATCGGAGATGATAGAGGAATCGATGTCTGGCATGTCACAGTCGGTACAATCAAGAGAATGGAATCTGTGCTTTGGAAGTTTAGAAAAGACTCAGCAAAAATCCAAGAGGGTGATATTCCACAAATTATCTTCCAGGGGAACAACCAACCGTCCTTCAGGGGGGCACCCATCTGACATTGGCCCCTACAAGTATGTACTGCCATAGGTATGCATCTCTTTTATATACCCTGTACATTTGCTTTTCCCTTTTTTGTAGCAAAAAAGAAGAGGTTCAGGATAAGCGCCAGCGAAGAAAATGACGAACGAGTCATCATGCCGACCCATGGATGGTCAATGGTCAGGCGCTGGGCTAACCGAATGGTGGTTAGTAAATCAGACACTACATCGTTCGGATAGTGGTTAGTAGATCGGATGGGGGTCAGCAAGCCAAAAATGGTACCTTATAGGCCGAATGGGGTCAAAAAGTTAAAAATCACACATCTTGCAAATCGGATGGGGTCAGCAAACCAAAAGAAATAGTACCGTACAGGCCGAATGGGGGTCAGAAAGTTGAAAATCACATGTTTTGCAGATCGGATGGGGGTTAGCAAGATCATGTCATGCCCGAAAGAGGCCAGCAAAATAGAATGTTCATTCACATGCCTTCTTCTCTGAATTTTGGCTCATCTAGGCACTAGTGGACTAGTTTTTCCAAAATTGGGGGCAACTGTAGACACCGGGTCCTGAGACAGCCCAGATCAGAGTTACCCAATGATAATAAGATGCCTTATCACAGGCAAAAAGGTTAAAAGTGGTGATTTTCTTGTCAAACTTGCATTTTAGAGTGAAAAAAGAAAAAATATTTTGAAAATTATATTTGAAAAAGGTGGTTTAGAAATTATAGTATTTTTAGTTAAATTTTAAAATTAAAAAAATAAAAAAATAAAAAAAAACCATTTTTGCGAGTGTCGGCGCACGGGCGCTCGCAGCGCGATAGGGGAGCGCCGACGAGCGTCGGTCGCCCTTTTCTGCCACGGGTGTCCAAAATCCGCCGCAAATCGCCCCAAATCAGTTTTTTCCTGATTTTAGGCCTAAAATTTGATTTCTTATCACTTTTTTTCAGGTTTTTAGTAATTTTTTCCATTTTTAAAATTTGGAAAAGATAATATCTAATTTAATTAGGCTTTACCCTTTAATTAATTTTATTTTCCTATTTTCTTGATAAAAAGAAAAAGATGAAAATGAGAAAGGGAGGGGGATTTTCTTATGGTTTTTTTTTTGTACGGTTTTCTATTCTTCTTCCTTTCAAATTCTCTATAAAATTTGCAGATTTTCCCCAACAAAAAGAATTAAAAAATTCAATTCATTTTTTTGGTTCTTTTTCCAATAGAATTTCTTTTAAACATTTTTTAGTAGTTTTATTGGTTGATTTCAATTTTGAGACAAACAAAATAATTGTTTGCTCTCAAAATTCATTTTTTTAACTTGTTATTTGTTTTCAATCAAACTTTTTTTTTCAATGATTTTTGAATTTATTTTTTATGAAAAAATAATTTTGAGACAAACAAAATAATTGTTTGTTATCAAAATCTAATTTTTTCATTTGATTTTATAAAAATAAGATTTTTTTTTCATATGTTTTGTTTCTTAAGACAAACAAAATAACTGTTTGTTCTTGGGATCATTTTTATTTTTTTAATCAATAAAAATTATTTTTTAGGCAAAGAAATTAATTCTTTGTTCTTAAAGAATTTTTGATCATTTTTTTTAATCTTTTTTTCTTGGAATAAAATTCCAACATTTTCATCATATCTCAACTCTAATTTTACAAATCACAAATAAGAAAATCAATCATTATTTTTTATTTTCATCGAATCCGAAACTCTGAGAGTAAACATTCTGGGTTTATTATTCTTATTGTTTTTATTATTTTTTTCATATTTAATTTATTTATATATTTTTTTATTATTTTCATTTATTTATTTATTCTATTATTTTATATTGGTTTTTTTATTATTCCTAACATGTAATTGATTTATTTTGCTTTGATCGATCTTTATTTTTAACATATAATTAATTAATTCATTTTGATCAATCCTTTTGCTATATAAATGTCACAATAATTAATCATATCATATATTATTATTATTTTCATCATTATTTTATTCATTATTTTTTATCATTCTTTTATCATCGTTACATGTTTTATTTATTGTTATTTATTTATTTATTTTCATTCTTTATCATTGTCATGTTCATATTTTTATATATTAATTCATTAACACGTTTTATTTTATTTCAATCGCATCTTTTAATTCATTTGTCATTTATAATGCATTTTTCTCATTTATTTTAGTTTATTAACATTTTAATTCATTAGTCATTTTTTATGCCATCTCACTTTATTTTATCTCATTTTATCATTTATTATATATTTAATTGATTTAATTGATTTAATTACTAACATTATTTCATTTGTGTTTTATTTTTCTGTCAAAACTTATTTTTTTTACTTGGGCATTTTTGCGAGCACACGAGGAGATCCAGAAGGTTCGTTTGGGATAAATATTTATTTGCTTTATTTGTAATATTTCATTTATTTGATTTTTTCATTTATTTTGCCATGTAATCTTTAATAAAATTGTTTATTTTAGGCACGCTAAAAAGAAAATCACAAAAATATTTCTATTAATTAATTTGGTATTTTTTCTAAATAAAAATGGGACCAATGTCTTAGTTTTTCATACCCAAATAAACCATCACCTTTAATACTTTTTTAAAAGTATGCATGCGAGAACCAATGTCCTCATTCTTAATCAATATCCCGATTTATGTATGATTTCTATTTTATTTACAATGGGAGTTGTATTCCGCCCCTAGTTTTGTTGTATTTATTTTCATATACTTTATTTTAATCTTGTTTTATTCATCGCTTCCATTATATGAATGACATGTGTTTTAATTAATTGCATTAAATTGAATGAGAAATGGGATGAAACTAAATATAAAACTCAATTATAAACTTAACCAAGGTATGAAAAAATGGGAAGTCCCGAACCTTCTCTGGTCTTTGGGCTCAATGAGGCGAGAGGGCCATCTCAATGTTCTATTGGGATGGGGCCTCCAAGACACCTCTTGTGTCCCGTAAAAGGCTCAAAATTGCACAGTCCTGGGTGCCACGAGACGAGAGGGCCATCCTAATGTTCTATTAGGGTGGATGCCTCAGAGACACCTCTAGTTTGCCCAAGCGTGAGGCTAGAGGACCATCCTATCATTAGGTTGGAAGCCTCCAAGACACCTCCGGTTTGCCTATAATGGACATAACAGCGCTGTCTTAGGCTCATTGAGGCTAGACGACCTTTTTTAATGTTCTATTGGATGGCGACTCCAAGAAACCTCATTGTTGTCTAAAATGGATGCACTTGTAATTTTTTACAAGTTTTTATGAACCTCATCCCGATCGCCTTGAAGGCGGGCGGTTCGGGACGCCCCGGGGTTCTGCGCACGTCATAGTGTGACATGCATGGAATATGCAGGAAAATAGATCTCCCAAGGGTCAAACAGGTTGGCCGACGGGCTCCCCGTCGGAACACAAACATATGGCAACCCGTCGCTTGAGTTTTGCTTTAAATTCTCCCCTTTTCCTTGGGATTTGTGCACTCTCAACACTTAGAACCTCGGCTAGTGCTTCCTTTCCAGGTTTTTCTCTCTTTGCTTCATACTTTTCCTTGTTAATTTTAATTCTTAGCCGTAATACTTAGAAAATGTCTTCCTCTGTCTTCACCGAAATGTATTGAGTTCTGGATAACCCCAAAACTTGGGAAAATACCTCCCTTTCCCCACTTTCTGGCTTGAAATTTCTAAGAAGGGTTAGGATAGACCACAACCTTCTTCTGGCTGATGCTTGCTTCTGGGACCCACGTTTTTACGTCTTCAGATTTGCTTATTAGGAACTATGCCCCCTGCCTGAAAGTTTGCTGCTATCATTGGGGCCTAGTATCCTCCCAGTGCCTCACCCTGTATTCCACGCTGTGGTCTGATTCATACTAGGGATAGTGCATTGGCCTTGAGTATCCCTCCTTCTGATGCTGCCCGGTTGGTCCCTCAGGGTTCTACTTTTGCCTTAGGGCCACTGATTGAGGCATTGGAGGACTTCTCTGATGTTCACCCATACCGTACGAGTTTCATTTTCTTATTTTATCTCATAAGCTATTTGACTGTGACCTCGGAGGAGCTGACTGGTGATTTTTGCCCATTTGGGATTGTGGATGACTTTCATCATGGACTATCCCCTTTCCCATTGATCCTCGCCGAGACCATCCTGGGTTTAGATTCTGTTCGTGCCGATTCCTCTGCCGCCCTTTTTGGGAGCCCCTTATTGCTCCAGGTATGTCATTATTTTGAAAGGTAGTGTGTCCCTTGTGGAATTTCACACTAGCTTTTCTTAGCGGAAAATGCGTCCTTTTTAGATTTTCACATAGCCCTATGCTTTATTTTTGCCTGGGGTGAACCCAACCCATTCCAGCGACTTTTGATAATAACCCTTGTTTTTTTTTTTTTTAGATATGGCTGCAAAAGAAGCCGAGACTGCTGTCAGAACCTTCTCCTAGGGTTATCAGCCAATATTCCTTGAGGCACTTCCTCCCCCATCAGCGATTGTACTCATTTGTGACTCTTGACGAAGGCATTACCAGACTTAGCGAGGTAACAAATGAGGATATCAGTTTCATGAATGCTTGGCTTCCTCTTTCTACTGCGACAGTTGATGGCTCTTCAGGGTGTGTTCTCCTATACGGGGTTCACGAGGCCACTTTTTATATCACAGCCCGCTGTGCTTGACAGCTCGGGATGACCCAGGATGTAGTGAGGCTCCCTTTATCTTTTCGGGGTGGAGTTCTGTCTTCAACTTTTGCTTCCCCATATCATGAGCTCTGGGTGGAACTACCGATAAAGACTGTCATACCCTCCTTTGAAAATCATTTTGTCACTTCTACCAGTGCATATAAGATATGGATGATTAGCCCTGCAGTCGATAACAGTACTCGTCGACTTAGGCATCTGGCCGGCGAGAGAAGTAATAGAGCATAGTTCAGATTTGCATGCATTTTGAGCAATGTGTTTCTTTTTAAATAGAACTAGAAAATAATGTAAATGAATAAATTAAATTTTATTTCCTTTTGCAAAATTCTGTTTTCAGTATGATTTCACTACATGATCACTATTTAGCATTAATTCAAAATGCAAAACTACATTCATTCCTGGAACAGATCTTGATAGCATCAAACTCCTGTTACTAATAAACTCTCTCGGGTTTTCTTGATTGCACATTTTCTCTCAAGCCTCTAATTTTTGCCCAAAGTGCCTTTTTTCGATTTTCACCCTGATGAGGCACCCAATTTTAGAAAAGCCGCATTTTTTTCGATTTTCAACCCGCAGGCCTTTTATTCTCTTCGTTTGATTTTTAGCCTTTAGCCATGGAACCTTTTGAGTCTATCTATATTGATCGGCTCCTTGAACTCATTGCCAGCGCTATCTGCCAGGATTGTCACTCCTTTTGACAACAGCTTTTTGAGGATGAAAGGACCTTCCCATGTTGGCTTGAACTTTCCCCGTATGTCTGGAACACTCGGTCTCATTTTGCTTAAGGACTAAATCTCCCTCTTTCAGTGGTTGCCTTCTGACTTTCGTTTCAAATGACCAAGCAAATCATTTCTGATAGATCTGGCTGTAATAATAGGCTCGCAATCTGTTCTCGTCTAGTATGTTTAGCTGCAGCAATCGTTGTTGGTCCCATTTATTTTCTGAAATTTGAGCTTCCATGACTACCCTTGAAGACTTGAGTTCTACTTCAACAGGCAACACTGCTACCGTCCCATATACCAAGGAATAAGGCGTGGCTCCTGTAGAGGTTCTGACGGTGGTTCTCTAGCTCCAAAGTGCAAAAGGCAACTTCTATGCCCAATCCTTGTAGTTCTGAACTATCTTGACCAAAATTTTCTTGACATTCTCATTAGTAGCCTTTATTGCCCCATCAGCCTGCGGGTGATATAATGAAAACTTGTGATGCTCAAAGCCATACTCCTACAGTAGCTTCCTTGTTTCAGCCATAAATTGCACCCCGTTATCATATTCCTTTCGATGAACTTGTCCATATCCCGAGCGTCGACTTTCTTGAAGGACTCGGCTTCTACCCACTTGGTGAAGTAGGCGATAGCAACTATGGTGAATCTATGTCTGTCGAAGGCCGTAGGACACGCTTCCCCCATTATGTCTATTCTCTAAGCTCAAGCAATCCGTATCCATTGTAAGCCAACAGAACCCTTTTATCATGATCTTTTCTGCTAGCATTAAACCGTTCATATAGGCTCCATAAATTCTAGCATGAATTTCTTCTATGACCGTCTTAGCTCCTTTCTTGTCCACACATCTCAACTGAATGTCATCGACTTGCCATTTGTATAGTACACCCCTTATGCAGATAAACCAAGTAGACAGTTTGTGAATGGTCTTTTGGTCCTTTTTCGGTAGCCAAGAAGAATGGCAAAGTGCGGGTATGTGTAGATTAATGGGATTTGAACATAGGTTGCGCCAATGATGACTTTCCTTTGCCCTATATCAATAGTTTTCGGCCACCTACATATCAATTCTTTTCCTTCTCTCTCTCTCTCTCTCTGTCTTTTTGTATTTTTTTTCTTTTTTTTTTTTGTTCTTTTTTTTGTGGATAAGCTTTATTCAAATCCTGATAGTTTACACATACACGCACTCCTCCTCTTCTCGATATTGTGATAACACTGACCAATCAAGTCGGGTGTTGAACTTCGACAAGAAATTTTGGCCTCGTTTCTACTTGTTGATCTGTTCTTTAACCTTCTTTGCCCATTCTGGCCTAAGTCTTCTGAGTTTCTGCTTAATCGGTTTATAATCTGGATACATCGTAATGGCATGTTCAGCGATTTTATGATCGGCTCCTGGTATGTCTTCATAGGTCCAGGCAAAGACTTTCATATTTTATTTTAATTCTCTCAAATTTTGATCTTTCTTCAAGAGTTACATTAGATGCTATCAAGATTTTTTTTCGGTTCTCTAAAGTTCTGAGATTAAATGGAGTAGCATCAATTGAATCAATTTCAAATATAAATGAATCATGATCATGATTATACATAATGAAATCATAAGAAATATCACACAAATAAATAAAACCATTTATTAATACGAAATCTAGAATTAAAAACACCATTATTAAATAGTTCCAAGATTAAAAAAAAAAACATCTAAATGATTATCCCTTTTTGCTCCCACCGACGCAGATATTACGGCTAATGGTCTATTATCTTCTTCAGGGCCCATCCTCCCTTCCTTTCAGCTCCTCATCAATGAGGCTTTAAACCTGTTTTCTCAAAGTTCGGCATTCATCAGTGTCATGTCCAGTCTGCTGATGGTAGGCACAATATCGATCTGTTCGATGACCTAGACGTCCTTGGCTTCTAGTAGGTTTAGCTGGCATCGACTGCAACTTCCCTTGCTTAACAAAATAAGCGAAATGTCTAGATAGAGGTTTTTCCAAGATGATACAGCTGCTTTGGAACGCTCCCCTGGTTGGAACCTTTGTGTGTCCAAAACCTATCCTGCTGCTATCGCCACGACTTGAGCTTCCATCATTTCCTCCTTTAGCGATTATAGGCGGCTTAAGATCCCAAATTTATTCTCTCAGGACTTGACAATCATCAATTGAGCCTCTGGTATACTGATGATGATTCATTAGCCCCTGATCCACGGTTGGCCTAGCTGACCACATTTGCGGGCTTTTCTCTAACACTTGAGGAAGAGGTCCGCCTAAACCGAAGCGATATTTCTAGGCTATTCCAGCTGCCGGTACTTTTTCCACCTCCCGAATGCTAACGCAATTATCACATCTATATAAGCGATTTCCTTCTTCTAAGTCTGCGGCAACAAAAGTGAGCCTCTTGTGGGCGGCTTGGGTAGCAGCATGCTTAGATCGCAAAATTTCTTCCTCGAGGATATCCATCTTTCTTCTCAGGCCACCTGTCGTTACCCTGAACTCATTCTCAAAAGCATGCCCTTTGCCTTTTCGCCTAGATGACGGAGCAAAAGGCATCTTCCCTCTTCAGTCTGCGGTATGCACGCTATCTTAGCTGGGTCATGTTTGTTCTGCGACGTGGTAAGAACGGTGTGTTATGCCTTGGCGGATGGCATCATTGCGGCGGTAAAATTTCCCATTATAGTCCTCATCCTGGCTTTAAACTCTTCAAACCTCCTCTCTGTTTCCAGTGCCTTCCTATCCATTTCATCGATAATAAGTGCATAAGCCGCACCGGGCCTTCTTGATGGGTTTGCCATGTTACTTTCTGTTGAACACTGCAAAGGGGTATGACTAACTACTTTCTGAGGTTAGCTCTGAGTCTGCGTATATTGCCCTTTTCTCTTCTTACAAAAAGGAAAATGGATTACTGATTAGTCGCCCATTGGGACCTTTAGACCACCTAGATAGATCTATGATGGCTGCAAAACACATCAGATTAGGATGATGCATGAATTCCATAGGATGCATGATCATGCTATGCAGCATCCATAATCACATGCAAGCACATAGATCTCTCCAACCTTATCACTCCTATACATGAGGTCATAGTCTCTTTCCTAGGTGGGCTTGGTCCATGGGTTAACAGGGAACCAATGGACGCGTATGGTGCACAGTGAAAAATTGGCAGCATAACCTCTCTTAACTAATGTGCATACGTATGAGTTTTGATCATTGTGTATTTAAGCATTCCGAATAAATTGACATGGGCCTATCGGGGCATGAAAGCCTTTGATTAGGCGACCAATCAAATTATCTGGGTTTGTCCAATACAAAATGATCCATACAGCAAGCATGGTGTTATGGTTCATACCATCTAAGGGAAGTGTCTATTTCCAGGGTGATGATACTTTAGGTCTACCTAAGCATGGTCCCTGCCAACTGGTCTAGCTTATTACAAGCGTAATGACCAGTCGAGTCTCCATTTAATATACCAAATGGTACGAGGCTTGGGCTAGTGATTATCCTTAACACTTTCCTACATTGAGTGAACATAGGATCGTGCTTCGGGAACGCACTGGGGTTAAAAGAGGGACCAAACTAGCATAGATCTAAGGCTCTAATGATATGTAATGCAATTTCGAAAAGGGATAAAATTTTTAAATTAAAACTCAATTATATGTTTTAACCAAGGTATTTTCAAAGCGAAGTCTCGATTGTCCCCAGCGGAGTTGCCACTGTGACGTGCGCCGAACCCCGAGAGGCCCCGAAAGCCTGCCTTTAGGGCATTCGAGAGAGGTTCATGGAACTTGTAAGATATTTACAAGGGCATCTATTTTGGGCAACAGGGAGGTGTTTTTGAGTCACCACCCAATAGAACATTAACAAAGGTCGTCTAGCCTCACTGAGTCTAAGACAGCGCAAGTGTGTCTATTTTGGGCAATCAGAGATATTTTGGACACCTCCTTCCAATAGAACATTGGGAGGATCGTCTAATCTTGTGAAGCCTAAGACGATACTTATACGTCTATTTTGGGCAAGCTAGAGATATTTTGGACACCTCTTTCCAATAAAACACTGAAAAGATCATCTAATCTCGTGGAACCTAATACCATGCAAATTGGGCCTATTTTGGACAATAAGAGATATTTTAGAGACCCCACCCCAATAGGACATTGAGACGGTCCTCTAACCTCGTTGAGTCTAAGACCAGAGAAGGTTCAGAACTTTCCATTTATTCATACCTTGATTAAGTTATAATTGAGTTTTGAATTTAAGATTTCATTCACTTTCTCATACAATTTAGTACATTAATTAAAGCGCAGATCATTTATATAATAAAAGCGATAAACGAAAGCGGTAAAAAAAGCAAGATTAAAATAGAATAAACGAAAATCCAATAAATTACAACAAAACTAGGGGCGTAATACAACCCCCATTGTAAATAGCATGTGAATCATACATCAAATGGGATATTCGTTAAGGATGAGAACATTGGTCCTCGCATGCATACTTATAAAAATAATTCTAAGCATCAATTTTACTTGATAAAAATTAAGACATTGGTACCATTTTACTAGTAAAAGTTCCAATTTAATTAATATAAATATTTAGTCATTTTCATATTAGCGGAATAAAATAATATTTACATTAAAAGAAAATTAAAATAAAGAGGAGTAGGGTAAAAGAATAGACCCGAATAAATTTCTCAGATCATCACGATGTCCTCCATTTTTATTAACCCAAATCCAATAAAGAAACAACAAAACTCACAAAAATAAAAAATCACGTTAGTGCAACAATTAAAATAAAATAAACATGAAAAATAAATAGAGGAAAATAATATATGAAAAATTATCATGAAAATAAAGAAAATAAGGAAAAAAAAAGAAAGAAAATGAACGAGAAAGTCCCAGGGACGGCCCATATCATGCAAGCGACGGGCGTCCTTAGGCCAACCGATGGGTGGAGGAGGAAACCCTCGACGGCCCGTCACTCGGATGAGAGATAGCCATCGGTGGAGCTTCTGCCCGTCGGTCGTCGCTGACCCGAAAAAATAAAGAAAATTAGCTGGAAAACTATTTTATTCTGAATAAAATGGAATTTTAGGCATGAAATCAATATGAAAGGATTAAATGCAGAAGAGGATGATCCATAATGTTTACCCTCAGAATATTACCTTCGAACGTGTGATTTCTGCCCCTTAAATTCTACAAGGATTGATTTGTGATGTGTAATTTCAGGAGATTTTTTACTGCAAAATCGTACTTTTGAAAAACAAATCAAGAAAAGAAAATTATATTTTTCCTTCTTGATGTTTTGGTTGCAATTATGAATGTTAAAAATAGTTGGATCGGATAGAAACGAATTAATCTCGTTCCCTCAGATTCGCCTTGATTTGAAGGATATTTGATGAAAAATTTGACAAAAAATAAAAGCAAAAACTTTTTGTAAGAAAACTCTTTGTTTCCTAAAAATTGCTAACCCTGAATAATGAGCATCAATCTCCTATTTATAGGTTAAGGAAAATTGATGGCTGTCGAAACCAACAAAAATAAAATACTGAAAATAACTTGTAAATAGCGATGAGCAGGGTCGAATCCACAGGGATTGGTCGAGTTTTAATTCTTTTAATTAACCAAAAACAAACAATGAAAATAAAAAGGGGGGGTTTTGTAAATTAAGAATAAAAAATACAGAATTAAAATAATGACAAATAAAATGCAGAAAGATAAATAAAAATAAAATAAAAGATGAGAAACTCCAGTTAAAGGTATTCGCAGCACAGAATTCAATTTACTGATCATGGACGAAAATATACTCTAAAATCATGCAATGGATCAGTTATAGTCGTCGGCTTCGCGCTCCCAATCTAATCTTTCCGTATTAATGAATCAATCAAGTAAGACTGTAATTAATTCCTAACCAATAAATAACCCTAAACACGCGCAAGGATTCAATTTATTGACAGCATTAAGAAATAGAAAGACCTGACCTAAGCCAACCGACCTCACGCGAGACCGATTCAGACCAAATCATGCACTTACTCAATGTAACAGCCCTTGTGAGGAAGTTACTCAATGTAACAGCCCTTGTGAGGAAGCTACACTGATTACCACTTATTATTGATTTTATCAAACAATTACGGATTTGACAATTTCAATTAGCTATATGCTATTTAATTAAATGAACAACAGGCCTTTGTGCAAATAATAAATAACAATCGAGATATAGTTTCTCTAAACCACAGTAAATAACATGAACATCATATAAATTAAAGAGAAGATTAAGCAAAAACAATCTCACAGTAGTGAAGAATCCTGACTTTGAATTAAACCTTTAACTAGAATAAAAGTTTAGCCAATCATGGCCAAGAATAAAAACAAAATAATTTTAAACAAATTCCTAACACAGAGAATGGAAGAACAGAGGCTGCGACGGCTGCCAAAGTTACCATTCACGTTTTTCCCCATCCCTTTTAAAAGAAAACCTAGAAAATAATTTAGGTAAGTAGTTTATTCCTATCCAAACTTGGAAAATAAAATAAAAATATTAAAATAGAATATTATCCTACTAAAAATACTGCCTATTATCCCCTTAATTACAGCTTGATTATCCCTAAATATCTGATGAAGACCAGCTGGCGGCTAGGTCAACTTTTAAGTTAAAAACCCTAAATCTGCGTCTGGCCCCTTAGCCTTGGGCAAGGCGGCTCCTTGCCCTTGCCCCTTAGCCTTGGGCAAGGCTAAGCCCAAGATCAGCTTTCTGCTTCCAAATTCTTTGATTTTCCTTGGCTGTTCCATATTCACCCCATTTGGTTTCAATTACTTCATTTTCATCGCTTTGATCCTACAATAACAAAAATTACAAAACAAGTGAAAAGTACTAAATTAAGCCAAAATAAAGTGCATTAAAGATATGAAAAACATACCAAAATATGCAAATTTAGGCACACATCAAACACCCCCACACTTATCCAATGCTTGTCCTCAAGCATAAATTAAACTTCAATCACAATCCTTTCAAAAGTTTATTTACCCAAAAATCAAATTCCAATCTCATATGTTCCCAATAAATCAAAATGCAAGGCAAATTAGAAATAAAAGTCCAAAATAGTTTACCACAAAATCATAACAATACATGGATTTCTCAACTACCTTTTTAAATTAGATATAGCAAGGTTCATGAACATTAAGCACACAAAAATTTATATCCCAATTCAAGATTAAATCAATGCATAAAAGAGAACTTATCAAACCAAATTAGACACTTTAAATTTTCATAATTATCAATAGAAAAAGAAACAAGGAAAACCAGGAAATTCATTTCAATTTCTTTCTCTCTTTTTTTTTCATTTTCTTTTGCTTAGACTGTAGTGGACACGAGGGTACCCGGTTCTGACCCGCATACACCCGGTCTTTCCAGTCAAAGAAAAGATTAAAATGCTTACAAGAAATGTAGAGATCCTTTTTACGCGAGGGTACCCGGTTCTGACCCGCATACACCCGGTTACTCAGATCACACAGTTTCAAGCGGCTACTAGCTCTTCTCTTAACCGCTTTTTTTTTTTTTTTTAGCGGACAGCGGAGTAAAATTTATTTTATTTTATTTTATTTATTTTTTTCTTTTCCTGGTAATCAAATTCCTTAATCCATAAGCAAACATTCCAAACAAGTGTCCAAAAAAGTTTTAACAAGTTTCTAAAATACAAAGAATCCAATTTAAACACATGCAAAAGTTTATGTTTCACCTTAATAATTGAACCTTAATATTTCTAATTCAAAAGATAATTAAGATCACCATAAATTGTATGAAAATGGATAAAAAATCATGAACACTACTCAAACTTGCCTAACAAATTGATTCGTCAAAAACTAAATAATTTTGGAACTGATTTAGACAAACACTTTTCTCTAGGATTGTGAATGAAACTTAACAAATATTTAAGAACAAGATGGATGTAACATTGAACAAGGGGACAAGTTATAAAATTCTGATAAAGATGACAATATTTATGCACAAAGATCATGCCCAATGCATCAATTAACCAAGCCAGATTAATCCAAGGTAAATGCCACTCAAAACTTATGTGTAATTCTGCTAAAAATGGTCACCAAAAATACTTCATAAAAGTAGATATATCAAAATTTTGCATAGAATCAACCAAAGCATCTGACCAAAATATGCACTAAAAATGGCACGACCACTCAAGATTTGTACAATAATTAACAACCAACTACTACCAAAATGGCAAATCAACCTATATAAGCATACATTTTTACAGAAATCACAGCCAAAACATCAAACTAGCGAAAGCCAAACGCCAACCCAAACTTTTGTGCAACTTTCCTCAAAATGGCTACAAAAATAATACTCTATAAGAGCAAATGCATCTAGAGTTTGCACAAACTTGACCAACCTAACAGGATTTCAAAAGAATTCAACGCTGAAGCCGTGAAAACAAAGAGGGCAAAATCATTCAAATTAATTTAACAAAATTTTTCTTCACAAATTTTGAACAATTCAGATTTGATTTCACAATATTTTCAAAAATTCTTGCATAAATACAGCCAATTAAACACAATTTCAGCAACAAAAGTTTTGTTCAAAATTCGCCAGAATCATTAACCACAAAGCATCATCAATTCACAACAAAAATTCACTCCAGCAACAACCAAATTGACATTCAAAACAGCATCAGCATAGCACCACATCAACAATCATCAACACAGAATTCAAAATCAATATAAAAATACAGCCACATAAACACACGGCACTTCTAATTCAACCCCTCCCCCATACTTTCTCCTCGCATTGTCCCCAATGCGGAACAACAAACAATCGTGGGGCGAAGAGGAACACAAATAAATAAAATAAAATAAAAATAATAATAATAATAATAAAAAAATTAAAATTGAGAAAACTGCCCTGTTTTGGCGTTAGAGTAGCTCTATTTATGGTTTGCTGCTACTGGAACTCATTGGCTGAAGGAGCATCGTACGTGAAGGAACCTGGTTCTGCGTTGGTGGCTGTTGGGCGAAAATCTGGTGGAGGAGCGGGGCGGCGGCGACTCGCGACGTCCGATCTACTGGTTGGTGATGCGCGCGGTGGCTGCTATTGATCGCACGACTGTGGATGGGGGAGATCGGAGTCTTGTCTGGGCGGTGAGCTGGGGAGGAGGAGATTGTCGCGATGGTGGCTTGCGGTGGTGGTCGTCGTTGAGAGGCGATGGAGCGATACTGCTGGTGGAGGCTGCTGGTCGTGCGATGGTGGAGATCGCGGGTGTGGGTTGCGATGGTGGCTTCCGGTGAGGCTATGGGTGCGCGATTTTATGGATCGGGGTGGTGGGTGGGTCTGCGTTTGTGAGCTGGGTGGTGATCGGGCTTACGGTGGTCGAGGGCCGGTTGAGATCGGGTGGTGAGGTTATGGGGGAGATCGCCGCGACGTGGCTGGGAGAGTTGGCGGCGGAGCTTGGGCGACGACCAACGGCGGCTGGAAGGCGGCGGTTGATGGTGGTCGTCGGTGGCTGTTGAAGGGTCTGTGTAGTAAAAATTAAAAATGAATTAGTTAATCCTTGAGGTGAAATAGGAAAATGGTAATTGGGTGAAAAGGAAATAACTCAATTGAAATGATTTAACATAACTTAATTAAAAGATATGATTAAAACTCATGTGAAAATTACACAGACCACCGCATAACAGCAAATGGGCGAAGAAAAAAAAAAAGTAAATTAACACAATTGAATTAAAAATTAAAATTAAAACCCTTTGAAAGATTAGAAGCCCAAGAATAAAAACTCAGCAACCCAACAAATATAATAAACCCAGAACACAGTAAAGATAGCCTGCAACTCAAAATATTAAATCAAGACCCATCGAAAATTCCATTAAAACCACCATTAATAATTTATTTAAATTATTTTAACTATTAAGTTCTATATGCCCAAAACAATTGCCCAATGCTACAATTCCGAATTGCCAATTGGTTACCAACATACCTGTGAAGAAAAATAACTGAAGTTAATCTTGAGAATGTAATCAAGGAGAAGAAGGCAGTAAACTAAAATAAAATGAAACAAATTGCAATTAAATGTAAATAGTATCTGTTTAGCCTTATACAAGGCTAAGAAATGGGTTGCCTCCCAGAAGCGCCTTTGTTTAACGTCTTTGGCTAGACGTTTTCAGACTTGAGGGCTCTCAATCCGGTTTCAAATCCCATTTTAGTGTTCTTCCATTTATCACTTCCTGCAAGTTGATATCAATTACCAAATTTTTCTCAAATTTGTTAGAATTTTTGAACATGGTATCCATATAAAATGAAGAATTCAAATTATTAAAATTACCATCCAATTCAAAATATTCATTAACTGAAGGTTCAACAGCATCCACTTTAAAAATATTAGACACATCAGTAGAGTTTTTCTTAGTATCAAGAACATAAAATTTAACAATTTCTCCATCAAACTCCATACTGAGTGTATCCTCATGCATATCAATTTTTGCTTTGGTTGTACTAAGAAATGGTCTCCCTAACAAGATATCTGAAGAATTTGAGAATTTATCATCCTCCATGTCAAGCACATAAAAATCAGCAGGAAAAACTAATCCATCAATGTTTACCAAAATATTTTCTAATACTCCTTCAGGGTAAACAAAAGACTTATCAGCAAGTTGAAGTACTACATTTGTCTCTTTTAATGGACCAACATGCAAAGAAGAATAAATAGACAATGGCATAATATTTATTGAAACTTTTGAATCACACACAGCTCTTTTTATCATAACATTGCCTATACTACAGGGGATAGCAAACATACCTTCGTCTTTACCTTTTGGAGGTAGCTTCATATGAATTATCGCAGAGACATTTTCTCCCATACTCACCCTTTTATTACCATCTAACTTTTTCTTATTACCACACAAATTCTTAAGAAATTTAGCATATTGAGGCATTCGATTAATTGCATCAAGTAAATGAATATTTACCTCAATTTTGCGAAAAATCTCAAAAATATCATTCTCTTCCATTTTCTTCTTAGATTTTACAAGTCTTTTTGGAAAAGGGGGTTGAATGATAAAATTGGGGAGCTGTTCTGAAATGTCCTCCTTGGGTTGTTCATCTTTCACAATTGTCATCTCTTTTGCAGTTTCTTCCTCATTTTTCTGGCCACTTTCACTTGGCAGGAGCTGTTCCAGCTCGTTTTCACTTCTCAAGGTGATTGCACTCACATCATTTTGCATTAGATTCTCTATAGTTTGTGAGGGCAAATGTCCTTGAGACTCTATTCTACTCAAATATTGTGCCATTTGGCTCATTTGTGTCTCTAAATTCTGAAGCCTTGAATCTGATTTCTTTACATACTCCTGAAGATCCTGAATATTAGTGGTTAAAGAATAAACAATATCCTCAAGACTCCTACCTTGTTTAGGACCTGGTTGAGAGGGCTGTGGTGAATATTGATGCCTTGCTCCATAACTGAAGTCTGATTGGCCCGTCCACCATGAATTTTCAGTTTGCGCATATGGATCATAACTCCATTGTGGTGGACCTGAAAATCCTTCAGGTTCGTAATAATTCTCATGGTAATAAGCTTCATCCCGTTGCTTAATTCTTGCAGCCAAAGTCTGAATAATAAAATCAAGAGAATACATTTATTCAGTTATAAAAAAAATTAAAACTAACAGACACCAATCCCCGGCAACGGCGCCAAAATTTGATGGTTGTCGAAACCAATAAAAATAAAATACCTACTCTGAACTGAAATTAACTTGTAAATAGCGATGAGCAGGGTCGAATCCACAGGGATTGGTCGAGTTTTAATTCTTTTAATTAACCAAAAACAAACAATGAAAATAAAAAGGGGGGGTTTTGTAAATTAAGAATAAAAAATACAGAATTAAAATAATGACAAATAAAATGCAGAAAGATAAATAAAAATAAAATAAAAGATGAGAAACTCCAGTTAAAGGTATTCGCAGCACAGAATTCAATTTACTGATCATGGACGAAAATATACTCTAAAATCATGCAATGGATCAGTTATAGTCGTCGGCTTCGCGCTCCCGACCTAATCTTTCCGTATTAATGAATCAATCAAGTAAGACTGTAATTAATTCCTAACCAATAAATAACCCTAAACACGCACAAGGATTCAATTTATTGACAGCATTAAGAAATAGAAAGACCTGACCTAAGCCAACCGACCTCACGCGAGACCGATTCAGACCAAATCATGCACTTACTCAATGTAACAGCCCTTGTGAGGAAGCTACACTGATTACCACTTGTTATTGATTTTATCAAACAATTACGGATTTGACAATTTCAATTAGCTATATGCTATTTAATTAAATGAACAACAGGCCTTTATTGTGCAAATAATAAATAACAATCGAGATATAGTTTCTCTAAGCCACAGTAAATAACATGAACATCATATAAATTAAAGAGAAGATTAAGCAAAAACAATCTCACAGTAGTGAAGAATCCTGACTTTGAATTAAACCTTTAACTAGAATAAAAGTTTAGCCAATCATGGCCAAGAATAAAAACAAAATAATTTTAAATAAATTCCTAACACAGAGAATGGAAGAACAGAGGCTGCGACGGCTGCCAAAGTTACCATTCACGTTTTTCCCCATCCCTTTTAAAAGAAAACCTAGAAAATTTAGGTAAGTAGTTTATTCCTATCCAAACTTGGAAAATAAAATAAAAATATTAAAATAGAATATTATCCTACTAAAAATACTGCCTATTATCCCCTTAATTACAGCTTGATTATCCCTAAATATCTGATGAAGACCAGCTGGCGGCTAGGTCAACTTTTAAGTTAAAAACCCTAAATCTGCGTCTGGCCCCTTAGCCTTGGGCAAGGCGGCTCCTTGCCCTTGCCCCTTAGCCTTGGGCAAGGCTAAGCCCAATATCAGCTTTCTGCTTCCAAATTCTTTGATTTTCCTTGGCTGTTCCATATTCACCCCATTTGGTTTCAATTACTTCATTTTCATCGCTTTGATCCTACAATAACAAAAATTACAAAACAAGTGAAAAGTACTAAATTAAGCCAAAATAAAGTGCATTAAAGATATGAAAAACAGACCAAAATATGCAAATTTAGGCACACATCAAAAATCATTCAAATAAATTCAAATTTGGAATTTAAATTTGAAAAATATCTTTGAAATCATAATTAAATCCAAATGATTTGCAGAATATTCTCAAAATCAAATCCAAGATTTGAAAATATTTGGAAGATATAGGAAATCTTGAAAATATATTTGAAAAGATTTGAAAAATATTGGAAAATCTTTGAAAATCTTTGGAAATATATTTGAAAAGATATGAAAAATCTGAAAAATCTCGTCCAATGTTGTAGCAGATCAACGACCGACGGGCGTCGCTAGAGGACTGACGGGCTTTGCTCATAGGGGTACTCTCGATCTTTTGAGTGGCAGATCACTCCACGAGAGGTTGGTACCGAGAGACAGTCGTCGCTCGCGAGAGGCAGGCATCTCTCGCATGAGCGACGGGCATCTCTCAGCATGAGAGATGGCCTCATGCTCGTGAGCGACACCCGGTGCTCACCTCGAGAGACAGGCCCCTCACGTGAGCGACGGGCGTCGCTTCCGCGAGAGAGGGGCCCGTCCCGCACGAGCGACAGCCGTTACTCGCGTGAGGGAGGTCGTCCTTCGAAACGAGCGACGGGCATCTCTCCTACTGACGGGTATGCCGTCAGTGACCTAAAATCGAGTTTTTCCCATTTCAAACTCCTCCTAACGTACATAAATATCCCATCAACAAGAAAAATCTTCAATCCTTGTAAATCCGAAGAGTGAAAGCTCGCAACTTTCATCCGTTTGCCCGAAAATGGGCACTGATGTCTTCATCGGGTAACTCTGATTTGGACTGCCTCAGGACCCGGTGTCTACACATATCATAAAGAAGAATATTGTTAATAATATAAGTATTATATGATGAATTTAAATTGTATAGCCTGTGTGAGTCGGTCTGTGGATAGATAGGCATGCCTATAGAGTTTTGTTAGCTGCAGCGCCAATACGTTCTGGACCCTGATTAGGTCCCCGTTTGGGTCCTCGCAAGCCTCAATGTGTATGGATCTTGTTTAAGATCCCCCAATGTCAAAATGTTTTTGAAAGAAAAAGGGAAGAAATTGCTTTTATCTGTACCTTCGGATACTAATGTGTTCACTCATTATCCACTCCCTAGACTTAGCAGGCAATAAATGAATAAAGGAATCCGAACAAAATAATAAGGCTTGATGAGTATATGATGACTTACATGAAGGTATAAGAATAAACTTTTGGGTATGAATGTGAATATTTTGTCTAATGTGGCCTAAATGCTCTAAGCTAATGCTTTAATCACCTATGTGTTCTCAGACCAGATTTGGACTCTTATTTGGAATTGTGAATTTCCTGCGAGTATCTGTGTATTGTTGTATCTTAATCCCTATACCAGTTAAATAAAATGATGGTATAACAAATAATGCACTTTATACTATAAGTACGTAATTGGAAGCGTATGCATATATGTATTGTACTAGTCTTTTATTATAAATGCTTATTTTGGTAGGAAGGTATAAAGGATCTTTGACTGCGTAGAGGCATGTGCGATATTATTCGGTTCAAAAGGTTAAGAGCATAGTCACTTTAGAGAATTTCTAGAGTATTTAAATTGTGTAGTTGCTATAGTCAGAGAAGCGGTAATGAGTCTTTCAGGTACATTTATCTACATGTTTTGAAAGTGCTTGTATGTTTAAACTTAACATGTATGTTCTGATATATATTATGTCTTCAGGATCCTGGCCTTAATAAGTAAAGTAAAATGACAGGTAAGGAACCTATGTGTTTTGTACATGCGTGAACATCGTATTTTGACTTTAAGAGATTATGTTGGATAAATATTGAGTAGTAATTTTAAGATAAGGCGATTAAACAAGGATAAGATAGATTGATGATATATATATATATATATTGTATAAATGTAACACCCCCTTCCCATACGTAGGAGAAATCATCCGCAAGGGAGTGAGAACCCGTACGAGAAGGGGTGTCACACCAAACAGAACGGAGCAACATACATTCACATAATATAAACATACATATAAACAGCGGAAATTAAAACTTTAAATCAACTGAACATTCATTCATAAATGGAATAACAATATTCAATTACATAACTGTTCTGATACCAACATAATTACATCATTCAGAGATACATAGCGGAAGCTTACAAAATACTAAATACAAGAGAGATCACTATTACAAAATAATGATGATACAAAAATACCCTAAGTCCTATCAACAATCCCACTGTGTTGGCTTGACTGGGGACGACTCTTCCAAAAGCTATACACCTTCCGCCCCTACATGGGTGAAAACACCGTACTAAGAGATAATGCTTAGTGGGGAAACAAACAACAATATATAGACGGCCATTCACAATGGTCGTCAAGGCAAATCACATGCGTAATGGCATACTGAATATCATAAGATATAATCACCATAGAATTCCATTCATAACCATTCAAAGGTTCAATAAATATATTCATATACCAACAGATTCATATGCTCATATTAGAGTCATTCAAATTCAAATACTTATAACCATACTCATTCGGATTCACATACTTATAATCATATCAGAACAAATCATAACACCTGCTGACTCACAGTAGTGGATAACGAGTAAACGCATGGCGGTACCTTACGGGTACGAATCGACGCATAGCGGTACCTTACGAGTACGAATCGAAAAACAATATCATATTTTCTCTTTTCAAAACATTTTACAAAGGGGATCTTAAACAAGATCCGTACACATAGAAGTTTGCAAGGAACTAAACGGGGACCTGATCAGGGTCCAGAACAATACAGAGGCTACAGCTAAAGGACTCTTTAAGACATGCCTAACTATCCACTAGACTAACTCTTGCAGGTCATGCATAATACAAATCATGCTCAAGGCATATCATATACTTCATTATGAAGAAATCATAATAGTACACATATATAAGCATAATTATTCCCATGCAGTAGTAAAAATCCATGAAGAAATGATACAAAAATCATTTTAGAAGAAATGGACAAAATCGAAAAAAAACAGGGCAAAAGGAGGTCACTGTCGCGATCGCGACAGTGACCTATAGGCCTGTGAGAGGGGAAGGGGCAAAGGGGCATGCGAGTCATGAGACAACCTTCACGACTCGTGAAGGTTGTTCACGACTCGTGAACCTTGTTCACTACTCGTGAACTCTCAGTCTTTCCCCGCCAACACATGATCCGCTGCACCACTCGCACACGCCGAAGCTTCACGAGTCATGCTGCCCAATCACGAGTCGGACCTCACAAACAACAGAGAAAAACTCGCAAAAACTGGAATTCACCATTCTGTCACGCTCACGATAGCATCGCGATTTCCAGTTTTCCAGCAAAACGCAGAAAACCCAAATTTCCAACCACAAAATCATTTTGACCCAAAATCAAACCAAACCTCATCTTACCTTTAAATCAGCCTTCCACCATCATAAATAACATAAAACACAACTTAATTCAACAATTTACACAATCAAAATCATGCGTTAACAAAATCAAACTCCTCAAGAACACAAACCCAAAAATTTACAGCAAACATTCATCAAACTTCAATAATTGCTCAATACTTCAACATTCATGCATCATAACTTAAGTCAATTGAATACTCATAACATTAACACCATAATATGCCTCATCAAACATAAATTTTCTAGAAATCACAAGCAAAACCATAAATCACAATATACACCAAAACAATCAATTTCCAAACAAAACCCAAACAAAATCCCAAACCTGTAACTCCTATGCTCCAAATCAATATGCACCACTCCCACTAGCCTTCTCCTTTCCCTTGGGATCGCAAGTAGGCTCAACTGACAAAGAACACCCAACAAAAACACACAAATACAAAACCTAAATTAAAACCCAATCTAAACAAAACAAGAATAATGGAAGAAGATGAATAAGATGAAGAAGAAACCAACAATACATACCAATCTAAGCTCAAGGGGATGATCAATTTCCACCACCACACTTGAATCCAAGCTAAGGCACCCAAGTGAAGAGAAAAGAGGAAGAAGGAGGGAAGAGAAGGGAGGAAACGGGAAAGAGACAACAATTTGCTGTTCTCATTTCGCTCTCCTTCTCTTTATTACCTCTTTCCTAATTCCTAGCCACTTGTCACTCTTTGGTTGGTGGAACTTGACCACTCACCCAACAAACACACATGTGACCACACCTAAGACCAACCCTCATAAATCATACACTACTACCATATGCTCATGCACACACTAACACAACCCAATGCACATACACCCTACTAACATATATACACCCACACAATATTACTGCCCATAAAATATGCATTTTACCCAAAATACCCTTAACACATGCCAAAACTCTCACATATGCACACATACACATGGCAAACATGGTTCAAACTATTAAAGGGGAATCGGAGTGTTACAATAAAACTCATAATATGAAAATATAGTAGTAATTATATATGCATGTGAAAATATGAATGTCAAGAAGTTTAAATGGACAAATAATATGGCGGTTCTTAGTTTAAGAGTAACTATGATTAGCAAATGCAGAGGTAAATTAAGTAGATGATATGAAGGTTAAACATAAGTTTTATTTAGAAAAAATTGATTTTAATGTCTAACGCATTTATTGCTTAAAACGTACAAGGTTAATGAAGGTATTCAATGATTTACTAATGTTATGGCATGAGAATTATTTATGTGAACGTACTGCCTCTTTTATTTAGTATGCCTTGTATAATTGTTATGTATGCATGTGTTTAGTTTCAACAACCAGTATGAATGGCTGTTTATTATATTATTTTCCCCACTAAGCCTTTGCACTTAGCACAGGTGTTTGTCCGTGCAGGTTAAGGAGATAGAAGTTTCGTTCAGGCACCTCGCAGTGGTTTTGGCCAACGAGTCTGTATATTGCTATATGTGATCTGTATGAATAATTGTAATATCAAAAAGTTTTATTTTGTAATATATAATGGACTATGTTATATAGAGTGAATAGTGGTATGCAAGGGATATAAGGGGATGTGATGCATGGGATCGGTGGTATTTTGATTTTAAGAAATTTTATTATTTCGTCTCTTTAATTATCATGTTTGTGTTTCCGTCTGGTAACATCCTCTACTCTCCATCACACCCTGCCTATCTTATCATGCAGTGTGCGACGTACGGGTATGGGGTGTTACAGTAGCGGACTTGATCATCATGTCATCAACATACACTTCAACTTCCTTGTGGATCAAGTCACTTAAAATCTTCGTAACCATCCTCTAATAAGTCGCTCCCACATTTTTTAACCCAATGGGCATAACCCTATATGCAAACGTGCCCCACTCAGTAATGAAGGCAGTCTTAATCCGATCTACTATCTTATTTAGGATTTGATTGTACCCGACATACCCGTCCACAAAGTTGTACATCATGCAAGCGGCCGCACTGTTCACTAGTACATTGATATGCGGTAAGGGAAAGTCGTCCTTCGAGTGAGCCATGTTTAGATCCCAGTAATCCACACACATCCGCACTCTTCCATCCTTCTTAACTACAGGGACTACATTGGCCAACCACGTCAGGTACTGAACCTCCACTAGAAATTTGGTCTCAATCTGCTTATGGACTTCCTCCTTCACCTTCTGTGCCCATCCGACCTAAGCCTCCTAAGCTTTTGCCTGACCGGTCTACACTCTAGGTAAGTCGGGATGGCATGCTCAGCAACCTCTCTGTCAATCCCCGACATGTCTTCATACGTCAAGGCAAAGACTTTCTCGTATTTTTTTAGTATTCTCTCAACTTGTACTCTCTGTTCAGGAGTTATGTGGGATGCTATTAGGATTTCCCTTGGGTTTTCCAAAGTCCCGAGATTAAACATAATCGTATTAGTTGAATTAATGTAAAAAATGAATGCATCATGTTCGTGATCATGCGAAATGAAATCATTAAAGACATCACACAAATAAGCAAAGTCATTCATATTACTGATAAAACTGGAATTACAAATATTGTCACTATTAAAAAGTTCAGGAGTAAAAAGAGAATCTAAATAGTTATCATCTTCATTTCCCACCAACGTAGATGTCGCAGCCAACAGTGCACTGTTGTCTTCACCTAGAGGAGGTTCGACTGCAACATCGAAAATCTTCAAGTCCTGGATCTTCAAATTTGGCTCTGAAGCTTCAATCTCAACTCTCTCCTTTCCCTTTGACTTTATGGTCAGAAGCTTCTCAGTGATGATCTCTTCTGGCTCAGACTTGTCCCAAATGTCACACTGGGTCATGACTTCTTCGTCCCAAAAGCCTTCTGTAGATTTGATAACTCTAACTTCCCAATCAAAAACATCATTAAAGGTCTCAAATCCCGGTATGATCCTACCATCAACCCACTGAGGCTCGGCCTCTCTAGTGTAAGCACAAATAGGGGATGTAGGCACGAAACTCTCCAATATATGAGGAATGCCATCTGACTTCTTCTTCCTTTTGCCATTTCCACTTCCATAGCCCAAACCTTTTCGGTCTTTCTGACCCCTGGTGGTGATAACAGACTGTTGGCCCTGAGAGTTTCTGCCTAAACTTTCCCTTGGAAGAAAGTTCATCCTCTTCATCATATTCAGCACTTGGAGACTATCCACTGAGTTCCCCTCTTCCCCTATTACAGATACATGGAAACCATTAAACAGCTGATTAACGATTTCCAAGGTAGAGACTTGGTTTTCCCTTACAGCTTTGATAGTCACTACCTTCCCCCCGTGTGGTAGCTTAATCATCTAATGGAGAGTAGAGGGCACTCCCCCCAATTTGTGAAACCAAGGCCTTCCTAACAAAGCCGAAAAGTTGATTTTTCTTGATTTTTTTTGACTTTTCACCATATTTTCCCAAATTTTTAATGATTTTTTTCCTTTTTTGAACCCAAATTAAGGGAATTTCAATAAAAATTCTATTTTCTTCCTTAAATAATGATTTTTTCCATTTTTATTCATTTAAATAGAAAAAAGATGAAAGAGAATTTGAGGGTAATTCTCTTTTGATCAAAAAATCTTCATTTTTCTTTTCTTCTTCTTTTTCAAGAATTCACTCTACATTTTTTTTTATTTTTCTTCTCCAAATAAAAAATTCTTAAGATTAAAAATTAAATTTTTAATCAAGAATTTTTCTTAAGACAAAAAAAATCATTTTTTGTTCTTGAGATTTATTTTTTTTACCAATTATAATTTATTAAAACAAAGAAAATAATTCTTTGTTCTTGGAAATTAAATTTCTTTTCTTACATTTTTTATAATTTTAATCAATAATCATAATTAAGACAAAGAAATCAATTCTTTGTTCTTGGAAATTAATTTCTTTTCTTCTATTATTTTTAAGCAATTTTCTTTTGGAATAAAATTTTTATTTTTATTTTTATTTTTACTTTGTGAATCAAAGTAAGGAAAATCAATTATATTTTTTCCTCCATCGAATCCGAAATTTGAGTTTAAACATTTTAGGCTCGATCTCTTAATTTTATTTTTTTCTTTTATTTATTTTTGTTCATATTTAATTAGTTATCATGTAGATCTTTTAATTTACCGTTTATTTATTTATTTTATGGGATTTTAGATATAGATTTAACATTTTTTAATATTATTTTTACTTTATCTTATTTATTTGTTTGTTCTTCCTTATTATTATTATTATTATTATTATTATTATTATTATTATTATTATTATTATTATTATTATTATTATTATTATTATTATTTTCATTATTTTCATTATTATTATTATTATTATTATTATTATCATTTTCATTATTTTATCATTATTTTTCATTATCATTGTTATTATTATTTTATTATTATTATTATCATTGTTATTGTTGTTCTTGTTGTTATTATTATTATCATCATTATCATCATCATCATAATTTGTGTTTTTTGTGTTAATTTATTAAAATGCTAATTTATTTATTTTATTATGTTAGTTAATTTATTTGTCATCCATAATGCATATTTTATCTATTTTAATTTGTTATTTATTATTTTATATATTTAATTAATTTTTTGATTTAATTATTAACATCAATTTATTTGTGTCTTTTTACTTTAATACTTATTTTTGTCATGTTTGAGCATCCATGCAAACGAAGGAGGAGATTCGGGGACTTATCTTTTTATTGTATTTATTATTTTTTTTATTTGTATTTTTAATTTATTTGTCATGTTATCATTAATAAAATTATTTATTTTATACACGTTTAATTAAAAATCACACAAAAATATTTTTATAAATAAGTTGGATTTTTTTTAATAAAATAGGACCAATGTCCTAGTTTTTTTCATTGAGATAGATTGTCACTTTAAAATTATTTTTTTTAACTATGCATGCGAGGACCAATGTTCTCATCCTTAATAAATAGCTCGTTTTATGTATGATTTACATTTCGTTTACATTGAAGGTTGTATTCCGCCCCTAATTTTGTTGTAATTTATTATATTTTTATTTACCTTATTTTAATCTTACTTTTATTTACCATTTTATTATGTGATTGATATGCACTCTAATTATTGCATTAAAAATGAATGAGAAAAGGGATAAAATCTTAAATTCAAAACTCAATTGTAATTTAATAAAGGTATGAATAAATGGAAAGTCTCGAACCATCTCTGGTCTTAGGCTCAACGAGGTTAGAGAACCATCTCAATGTCTCATTGGGGTGGGGTCTCCAAAATATCTCTTGTTGCCAAAATAGGTCCAATTTGCATAGTTCTAGGCTCCACGAGGTTAGAGGACCATCCCAATATTTTATTGGGGTGGGGTCTCCAAAATATCTCTACCTTGCCCAAAATGGATGCATATGCGTTGTTTTAGACTCATTGAGGCTAGACGACCTTTACTAATATTTTATTGGGTGGCGACTCCAAGAAGCCTCCTTGTTACCCAAAATAGACGCCCTTACAATCTCTTGCAAGTTTCCATGATCCTCTCCCGAACGCCCTAAAAGCGGGCGTTCGGGGCACCCCGACGTTCAGCGTGCGTCACAGCTTCATTGCTTGCTCTCTTGGTCATGAATTCACTCTCGGCCTCTATGGCGATATCCTTCAAGGATTCCCAATCCTTGAGACCTTTCATCTTTAGTCCCTCCTTCAGGTATTGACTTGCATTTTGGATAAACAACTAAATCTGCTCTGAAGTATCGGGCTTATACTTCATCTCCATAACCCTGTTCTACCACCTAGTGAGATATTCATGGAAGGATGATAACTTCAATATAGTGCTTAGTTTTCATAGTGTTTTTATATGATTTTAGGTGTTTAGTTGTGTTTTTGTGTTAGGTTTTGTTTCCTTTAGGTTGATTTTACTAATTTTAGTCAAATTGGAATTTTGATGCATTATAGATAGTTTTTGATTGATTTTTATGACACTTTGCAGGTGAGGTTCTAGTTACATCACGGTCACAATGAAATTCATTGTGACCGTGACATGAAGAGAAGTGGAAGTCAGGAGCTGGCATAGATGGGTCACGGTCACAATGGATTTCATTGTGACCGTGACATCGTGAACAATTGGGCAGAATGCAAGTAGGAGGTATGTCACGGTGACAATCAATTCCATTGTGACCGTGACATAAAAATCCTCAAGGCAGAATCAAAGAAGCACATACATCACGGTCACAATGGTTTTCATTGTGACCGTGACATAGCTAAATCCTGGACAGAAGCAAACTTCGAAGACCTCACGGTGACAATGAATTTCATTGTCACCGTGACCCATTTCCTGTGCGTGAACAGATTTGAAATTCTCGACTGAACACGGTGACAATGAATTTCATTGTCACCGTGACCCATCTGGAACTATAAAAATGAACTTTTCTATTTGGCTAGGGTTCTGATTTTTTTTTAGTTAGTTTTGGTTATTAGTTTGCAGCTGAGATTTTGAGAGATATTCTTCGGTCTTAAACTTCAATTTTCGTTCTTGTTTTTGATTTTCGATTAGTAATTGAGATTAATTTGCTTTAGTTTCACAGTTCAATTTCAAGAGTTTTGCTAGTTCTTAGTTTTTTCCAGAATTTTAGTTATTTTCTCCATTGAAGATTTGAAGAAAGAGATCGAAGATCGAGCAATTCAACCGGGATTTTCTCAATGAATTTCAGGGTTTATTCTTTCTTATACTCTTTTGATTTTGTAATGGATTGTGAGTAGTCGTTTAGTTGTTCGGGGGATCTCTGAATCTCCTATATCTAAGATGTGAATTATGAACATCTATTGAGTTTATGTATGAAAGCTTGGTTTATTTTGCTGGTGTTTATTGATTATTTTATGGATTTTAGTTTTTCAGTTCAATTTCCAATTGTGATGAATGATTTATTCCATATGTCTATGTTGGTTATTGAATTTATTAATTGGATGCCATGAATGTATTTTATTCTCAGAATTTTCTATCATGTTTGCTGTGATGTTTAGACTACTCCGGAATGGGAATCTAAATGGACAGGATTTTATGATTTAAGATTTGAGTGATGAGCGAAATAATGAGGTTTTGGGATGTTTGACTCCGGAATGGGAAAGCAAACCGAACCTAGGATTTTAGACCCGTGATTAAGCTAGTTGTATGACTTGCTCCGGAATGGGACGTTATGCGATTAGAATAGCTTGCTCCGGAATGGGACGCTTGGGTTAAGAGGGTTATCCCGATTTCTTTCATATAAGATTCATAGGTTGATTTTATTCATATTTGGGTAAGGGGTGGATGAGTGAACTTGAACAACGCTTTTATAATTTGATATCTTTTCTCGTTTTTATTTACTTTTATCTTTGTTAGTTTTACTGTCATCTTAATTTGTTTTTGCTTAATCATTACAGCAGTCGATTAATTTATCAGTTTTTAGTTTAGTTAATTTAATCAATTCAATTAATTGGGAATTCTTTAGCATACATTCAATTTTCATAACTTGCGTGTTCAGTCCCTTGGGTACGATAACTCGGAGTCATAATTTTACTCCATTATATTACTTGTCGATTCAGTACACTTGCTGAGGTCGTGTCAAGTTTTTGGCGCCGTTGCCGGGGACTGGCGTTGTTTTAAGTCTTGATCATTATTTGTGTGTGTTTTTATTTTTATTTTATTTTATTTTATCTTATTTTTATTTATTTTTTATTCTTTTCAGGTGGTTGTTGAAGGTGTATGAGCAGAAGAAGACAAGAACAAATAGCACCTTACGATCCTGAAATCGAGAGGACTTTACACCAACAATTAAGAGCCAATAGGATTAATAACATGGAAGAAAATCCGCTTCCTATTGGTGAAATTCCTCCTGGAAATGAACAAGTGCTGAGGGCACAAAACCAGAATCCAGGGCATAATAGAGAAGAGATCCCTAAGCAGAGGACAATTAGGGACTATGCGGTGCCTAGATGGAATGAAGATAATAGGACAATTGTGCTGCCCAGGGGAGTGCAATTTGAACTTAAACCAGCCACCATCGGTATGGTACAGCGAAATCAGTTTTCGGGTGCAGATGTCGAAGATCCTACACAACATTTGGACATTTTCTTAGAGATCAGTGATACGGTTCAAATTCCTGGAGTGTCATCTGACGCGGTAAGATTAAAGCTGTTCCCTTTTACATTGATTGGAAAAGCTCGTGAATGGCTGCAAATGCTACCTAGACAGTCAATTAGATCTTGGGATCAGTTGCAAGAAAAAATTTTGATGAGATTCTTCCCTCCCACAAAGACTGCGAACATCAGAAATAGTATATTAGGCTTTAGTCAGATGAGTGAGGAGCCCTTTCATGAAGCATGGGAAAGGTTTAGAAGATTGTTGAGAAGCTGTCCACACCATGAGATAGCAATTTACCATTTGATGACCACTTTTTATTCTGGGGTTACACCACAGACAAGATCCTTATTAGATGCTTCATCAGGAGGGTCATTTATGAATAGGTTACCAGAGGAAGCTTTTCAATTACTGGATGAAATGGCAGCTAATGATGCTCAATGGTCTAATCCTAGAGCAGTTCCGAGAAGACAGGGGATACATGCTGTGGATGAGGTATCGATGCTGAAGGCACAGATGGAATCTATGAGGAAGGAGATGAGTAGTTTAAAAGTGCAGAATGTAGCTGCTGTGGGCCAAGAGGGTGGATGGTATGAACAGGAGCAAGGTGGGCAAGAAAGTGGAGGATCAATGGGTGATGTCAATGCTGTGGGAGATTTCAGAAGGAATGACCCTTACAGTAACACATATAACCCAGGATGGAGAAATCATCCAAATTTCTCCTGGAAAGATGGAAATCCAAATGCTTCATCCTCTAATCCGCAAGTAAGAGCTCCCTTCAACCAAAACATCCATCAAAACCACGGGCAGCCATATCAACCACCATATCCACCTCCTCAGAACCAAGGGCAGCAGTACCACCCACCGGGTTATCAACCCAGGCCACCTGTTCAAGAGAGAAAGCCAAATCTGGAAGACATGTTGGCTACATTCATTAACAGTCAACAGCAGTTTATGAATAACCAACAGCAATTCATGGTAAATCAAGAGTCTAGATGGAAGTCTCAAGAGCAGTGGAACCGGAACCAGGATGCCTCCATAAGAAATTTGGAGACTCAAGTGGGACAGCTTGCAAATTCTATGTCCCAGAGACAACCAGGAACATTTCCTTCAAATGTAGACCGAAATCCAAAAGAGGAGGCTAAGGCAATTACACTGAGGAGTGGTAAAGAAGTGGAACCGAAAGATGATCAAGGTAAAAATCTTTTATCAGAAAAGGAGGAGCCGACACGGACGGTAAGTAACTCTAACTCTAAGTTAGAAATTAAAGAAAATGCTCCTAAAAGTGACAAGGGAAAGAGTATAGTGAATCCTAAGATAGAGGATCTTGATATTAATAAACTGCCATTTCCTGCTATTGCTAGACAGGAAAAGAAAAATGAGCAAAAAGCTAGGTTTCTAGAGATGTTTAAGAAACTGCACATAAATTTACCATTTGCTGAAGCTTTAGCTCATATGCCTAACTATGCTAAATTCATGAAAGAACTCTGTTCTAATAAAAAGAAATTAGAAGGGCATGAGACTGTACAACTAACAGAAAATTGTAGTGCTATTATTATGAACAAGATTCCTGAGAAACTGGAAGATCCAGGTAGCTTTACTCTTCCTTGTGTTATTAGTGAAGATTTTTACGGTAATGCTTTATGTGATCTAGGTGCAAGCATAAACTTAATGCCTTATTCGATATGCAGGAAGCTGAATCTTGGAGAGCTTAGAGAGACAGGAATGAGACTCCAACTAGCAGACAGGTCCGTGAGGAGACCAAAGGGAGTGATTGAGGATCTGCTAGTGAAGGTGGGGAAATTTATTTTTCCAGTGGACTTTGTGGTAATGGAGATCGAAGAAGACCACAAGGTGCCATTGATTGTGGGGAGGCCATTTCTAAATACCGCCAAGGCATTGATAGACGTTAATGGTCAAACGGTTACCCTAAGGTTTAATGGTGAGGAGTTGGTGGTAGATATGAACAAGGCTCAAAAATACCCATCTGGAGATGTGAAAGAGTCTATATATTTTGTGGATGTAATAGATGATTGTGTGGAGGAAGTGCAAGAAAAAGAATTGGGAGCTGATTCAGAAAATAAGTATCTATTACATTCAGTGGAGGGAGAAGAATGTGAAGAAGAGATGAGGGGACAAGAGATAGCAAGTGTGGAGATAGAAGACAGCAAGGAGAAAATTGATTCTAAAGAGGGGGATTCAAATTCTGAACTTAAACCTCTTCCCTCTCACTTGAAGTATGTGTTTTTAGAAAATGAGAGTAAACCAGTAATCATTTCTTCTTTGTTGTCAGGTGCAGAAGAGACGATGCTGCTAGAGGTGCTGAAAAAGCACAAGGGACCCATTGGCTGGAAGACCTCAGATTTGAAGGGGATTGACCCAAGCTACTGTACACATAGGATCCCAATGGAAGAGGAGTGCAAGCCGGTAGCTCAGCCTCAACGGCGACTCAATCCAGTCATGCAAGAGGTAGTAAAGAAGGAGGTACTAAAACTCCTAGACTCAGGTATTATCTACCCTATCTCTGACAGTAAGTGGGTAAGTCCTGTACAATGTGTGCCTAAAAAGGGGGGAATGACAGTGGTAAAGAATGAACTAGATGAGTTAATTCCAACTCGTACAGTTACGGGTTGGAGAGTCTGCATTGATTTTAGGCGGTTAAATAATGCCACTAGGAAGGACCATTTCCCTTTGCCTTTTATTGACCAAATGTTAGAGAGGTTAGCAGGTAATAGGTTTTACTGTTTTTTAGATGGGTATTCGGGATATATGCAGATTCCAATAGACCCTGAGGATCAGGAGAAAACAACCTTTACCTGCCCATATGGCACATTTGCATATCGGAGAATGCCTTTTGGGTTATGTAATGCGCCAGCTACGTTTCAGCGGTGCATGATGGCCATTTTTCATGATTTTATAGAAAAATTTATGGAAGTATTCATGGATGATTTCACCATATATGGGGTTGATTTTGAGAGCTGTTTACAGCATCTTGATCTAGTACTAGGGAGGTGTGAAAAGACTAACCTGGTATTGAATTGGGAAAAATGCCATTTTATGGTAAGAGAGGGCATAGTGCTAGGACATAAAATTTCAGAGAATGGGATAGAGGTAGATAAGGCCAAAGTTGAAGTAATTGAAAAATTACCACCTCCGACAAATGTTAAGGGCATAAGAAGTTTTTTAGGACATGTAGGGTTTTACAGGCGTTTTATTAAAGATTTTTCAAAAATTGCAAAACCCTTGTCTAATTTACTGATGAAAGATGCTCCTTTTGTTTTTGACAGTGCATGTATGTTAGCCTTTGAAACTTTAAAGAAACGACTTATTTCAGCTCCGGTGATTATATCTCCGGATTGGAATTTGCCGTTCGAACTAATGTGTGATGCTAGTGACTTTGCAATAGGGGCAGTGCTTGGACAATGAAGAGATAAGATTTTTTATGCCATATATTATGCTAGTCACACTTTGACAAGAGCACAGGTAAATTACACCACCACAGAGAAAGAACTTCTGGCGATAGTGTATGCGTTTGAAAAGTTCAGGCCGTATTTGCTGGGTGCAAAAGTGGTGGTGTGGTCGGATCATGCAGCCTTGAGGCATTTATTCGCAAAGAAGGAATCAAAACCGAGGCTGATTCGATGGGTGCTTTTGTTGCAGGAATTCGATTTGCAAATTAAGGATAAGAAGGGCGCTGAGAATTTTGTGGCAGATCATCTGTCCCGATTGGAAAATGATCGTATTGAAAAAGGGGAAATTTTAGATTTATTTCCCGATGAGCATATTTGTGCTGTATTTTCCTGTGAAAATTCTGTACCTTGGTTTGCTAATATCGCTAATTTTCTTGCAGGGGGCTTTATGCCAAAGGATTTTACATGGCAGCAAAAGAAGAAATTGCGGGCGGATGCGAGACACTACATATGGGATGATCCCTACCTTTTCAAACTATGCGCTGACCAAGTGTTAAGACGGTGTATCTCAGATGCGGAGACCAGTGCAATCATCACAGCTTGTCACAGTGGAGAAGCTGGTGGACATCATGGGCCGAATAGAACGGTAATGAAAATTTTGTCTTCTGGTTTTTATTGGCCAACAATGTTTAAAGATGTCCAATATTATGTGAAAAGTTGTGATAGATGCCAAAGAGTAGGAAATATATCCAAACGTGATGAGATGCCCTTAACAAATGTGCTTGAGGTTGAATTATTCGATGTTTGGGGAATAGATTTCATGGGACCTTTTCCGGTTTCATACGGGTTTGAATATATTCTGGTAGCAGTGGATTATGTTAGTAAATGGGTCGAAGCTGTAGCTACTAGGACTTGTGATGCACGAATTGTGTTAGAATTTTTAAGAAAAAATATTTTTACCCGTTATGGAGCTCCTAGAGCCATTATAAGCGATGGTGGTAAACATTTTGTTAATCACCAATTCAATGCTTTATTAAAGAAATTTGGCGTTAGGCATAAAGTCACAACCCCATATCATGCTCAGGCTAATGGTCAAGTAGAAGTGTCAAATAGGGAATTAAAGGCCATTTTAGAAAAAACGGTAAATTCCTCTAGGAAAGATTGGTACCTTAGGTTAGACGAAGCTTTATGGGCCTATAGGACTGCTTTCAAGACGCCAATAGGGATGTCCCCCTTTAGGCTGGTTTATGGGAAGTCTTGTCATCTTCCGGTGGAATTAGAACATAAAGCCTATTGGGCTACGAAATTTCTAAATTTTGACCTTGAGAATGCAGGAAAGTGCAGGTCTTTGCAGCTGAATGAACTTGAGGAGCACCGATTCTGGGCTTATGATCATGCCACCAAATACAAGGACATCACCAAGAAGCGGCATGATCGGAAGTTAGTTCGGAAGGAAGTTGTGCCTGGGATGCATGTACTTCTTTATGACAGTCGGCTGCGATTATTCCCTGGTAAGTTGAAGTCGAGGTGGAAGGGACCATATCAAGTAGTGGCTGTGAACAAGTTTGGAGTGGTAACGCAGAAACACCCGAGGGGTGAGACAGAATTCAAGGTCAATGGACATCGTGTGAAGCCTTATTTTACATCTTCGTTTGATAATGCTTCCACGATCGTCACTCTTATAGATCCTTGACGGTTTTAAAAGTCCAGCTGCGGACTTGTGAAATGCAGAACTACTTTTTATCTTCATTTATCTGTATCATTTAATGGTATTTTGTCTAGGAAGTTAATCTTGTTTCATTTTGTAAATTTTAGGTTTAGAAGAGAAATTATGTTTTGTTGGAAAAGATTCAAAACATTTGTATTAAGAGATTTGGAGAAATTGATGAATGTGTGCAAGTGTGCAGGTGGACACTGTCACAATGAATTTCATTGTGACCGTGATCAAAGGAGGATGCATTCTGGATTCTGGTTGATGCACATGTCACGGTCACAATGAAACTCATTGTGACCGTGACCATCAGGTAAGTTACATTCTGTTTTGAGGTGTGCACATGTCACGGTGACAATGAATTTCATTGTCACCGTGAGGTAGAGTGAGTGACATTCTGTTTTCAAACTGGGTTATGTCACGGTCACAATGAGTTTCATTGTGACCGTGACATATTGCACATTCGATTCTGTTTTCCAATTTGGTAATGTCACGGTGACAATGGATTTCATTGTCACCGTGAACCCATGGCGGTTCAATTTTGGAATGCAAATTTTTTTATGTGTCACGGTCACAATGAAACTCATTGTGACCGTGACCAACGAAAGGAAGTTTTAAAAACCCAAGTTTTCTATTTGTTCTTTCTCACTTTCTCACACCTCTTTCACTCTCACGAGCACGATTTATTTTTCTCTGCATTCCGTGTGTATCTTTTCTCTCTTTAGACCATCACTCCGGATTTCCTCCAACAAGTAAGTAGTTTTCTCTTCCTTTTTGATTTTATTTCAATTCATTTATTTGTTTTTTTTCTTCCTCCCTGCGTTCCCTGTTTACATTGATTTCTATGCCTGTGATTGAGGCGATTCCTGTGCTGATGTTTATTGTTTTTCTTCTTGGATGATTTTCGATTCAAGCTGTGCATCCCATAAATTCTTACTTCCCCATTTCAATTTGTTTTTTTTTATTAAGAACGAGTTGGGTTGGGTTGTTAGGGCAAGCGTGTATATATGATCTAAATTGAAATTTTTTTTCAAATTCTTGGTTCATAATGGAAATTGCTGGTTTTTAATGGTTTAATTTGTATTGTAATGCCTGATTGTTGACATTGTGGGTTGTTAGTATGACCTTTGAGCTTTCATTTACTCAGTAACTTATCGGCATACCAGGTGTTCGACTAAATGTCTTAATGAATGATTTTCTTATTTTTCCAATCCCTGCCAATTTGCAATGCCAAGATTCTTTCGCAATAATGTTCAAATGAGTGTGTTGTTTCTCATTTATCAATTTTGCCTTTTAACAGTAACTCGAATTCTCTTAACCTTTAATTGCATTTTGTGGGTTTAAGACTGCACTTGCTCACATCTTTTGCTGAATTATGCTTCTGTCATTTGAATTCTTCCTGCATTATTGCATCTTTTATGTTATTCAATTGGAATTAAGAGATTGCCCCAAGTTAGAATAAACTTGCCCTTCTGCTGTATTTTCCAAATCCATTGCTGTTGATGCCATTTCATGCTATTGAACTTGACTTTTTCCATTTCGTGCAGTGGCTCCGAAACGAAAAAGCTCCGCTCTCGCATCGAGCTCTGGCAGCCAACCCCCCAGCGTGGATTCTGTAGACATTTCGAAGGTGCCAACCTGGGTTCCAGCTGTTAAGAAGGTTCCATATGCCAGGTTCACCAAATGCTCGTTCATCCCAACGACCTATTTGGATTTTGGATTGCTGGAGAAAATTGGCATAAAAAATGAAGTCCAGCAACTTATCACCCAAATTGGCTGGGAGCGGGTGTTTATGCTCAACGAGAAAGTCTACCCCACCTTGACGAGGGATTTTGTGTCCACTGTCACGTGTAGACCAGGCCGCAATCTCATCACGGATCCAGGTTCTGTTTCATTTTTCTTGGACTCGATTGAGTATAACCTAACCTTCCATGAATTTTCAGAATATCTTGGATTTCCACATTTGGTTCCGGATTGGTATGAGGATTACACTAAAGATGGCGCGTGGGCAATCATTCGAGATACTGTGACTGCCACACAGTATGTCTCAGGAAAAACGAAGGCCCATCATCTGAACAGTCACATTTTGCGGATCCTCCACAGATTTTTTTCTTTATCTCTGCTCAGCCATGCCGATTCAGCGGGCCAAGTGAACTTGCCGGAAGCCCTGTTTCTTGTGTGCATGATCCAGGGTGTCCGAATAAATGGCGCCACTCATTTCTGGCACAAACTGGAGGAGATGCAATGGAAGTCTAAGAAAGTGATAAAAATTGCACTGGGAGGATTTGTAACCGCCATTGCCAAGCGCGTCCGCCATCCATTAAAAAAATACAAATCACTGCCTTCTGTTGCCACCATCGATCAGAAAATGCTCATCAACATGAAGGTACTAGTGAAGGATGTGACAATGGCCGATGGTTTTCGGTTGTCCACTAGGGAGGAGTATCTACACGGAGTTGAGCGGAGTTTGGGCGGTTTACCTCATGAGCAGGAGGAGGATCCAGAGGCACACGCTCCCCCAGCCCCCGAGCCCCAGCCGTTATCTTCAGCACATTATGACGCGATTATGGAGCGGATGGATAGTATTTCCGCCACCCAGACTGAGCTCCGATCTCAGATGGAACAAGTGCTCTATGGCCTGGCGTCTTTGACGTCCAGATTTGATGCACATTTCCCCCCACCGCCACCATCATCCGATCTATGATCAGGGAGAACCCTTATCTTTTGTTTTGACTTTTGTTTATTTTATTTTTATTTTTCTTTTTGATCTGTAATATTATTACTTGCTGGGGACAGCAAGTTTTTATGTGGGGGGGTAGGAGACATTAATTTTGCATTATACATGTAATTAACAGTCATTCCATTGATGTATGATGCATGGTTAGTTCTGTTTTAGTTTATTTGCACTTTATTACGGTTGCCTAAATACCCTTATCTTAGTTTAGCTTAACCTCAGTTATTCCTGTTGTGAATGTTTTGAACTTTAATTGGAGAATAGTCTATCTTAAAAAACTGATCTTGGCAAACGAGTAGTTGGAAGTTTTAGAAGCAAATAGAATCTCAATCGGTCATATATCTTGTGATTTCAAATCTTTTATGCACTATAGGCTTGTTTGTAAAAATTGAAAAAAATCCGGTGCGTAAGAGTTTTTGAGTGAAGGAATGGTAGGATAATTAGAACCTTCCTCATCACCCTTTGAAACATGATAATAACTTAAACAAGTTTAGGACATGATTAAGGCAATTTGTTCTTTGATAGCCACTTTTAAACAGCTTTAGACCTACCTGTTTATATTATTTCCATTGCTAGCCCCGTTGAGCTGATTTAGTATGCTAAAAGCGTACTACGAAATTTTCTTGTTACACTATTATTTTACCATTTAGCCTAAATGCCTTCGCCTACCCGTTTCTAAGAATTGGCCACTCTAGGATTGGGTTGGAATATCATTGAAAGTTGAATAAGAGTATCTATTGCTGAAATAGTGGAAGTGTGAGAAGAATTGTTGAAGTTTGTGGGCATTATTTATTATGGTGTTAAACTTTCCCTCATTAGATGGGGATAAGAAATTCTAGACTTTGGGTACCCCAGAAAAAAAAAAAAAGAAGAGAAAGAAAAATAAATAAAAAAGAAAAAAAAATGATGATGAAAGTTTGATGAGTTCTGTGGTTTTTATTGGTCAATTTTGATGTATTGAATATAGAAAAATTCAAGTGTGGGGTACCTTTGAGTAGAGAAAGATATACTCATAATTACGGAATTGGATTTAAAAGTGAATTAAAAGGGAAATTCATCATTTTGTTGTTGTTGAGTTCAATGCATATTATGTATGGAGAAGTAGACAACATTGGAAATTATGGGTGAATTGAAGGTAGGATCTGGACAATTTTGTTCAGTTTGGTTAGTTGAATCTTAGGTAAAGTGGCAAATTCTTTGTTTGAATTCTTTAACTTTTCTTGTTAGCCAATACCTTAACCTAACATTACAACCCTGGAATAAGTCCTTTTGATTCTATTCTTGGTTTGAGTTGTTTAAGTGGAGATGACCCTTGTGGTTCCGGTGCTAAAGGAGAGGCGTATGATTATCCTGAGTTTTAAGCGCGAAACTTATATGCGAATTCATTTGCATATTTAATTTCTTTGCTCAATTACTGGAATGCATTGGTTGTTTTGTTTTGAAAAGAGAAAATTTGTTTTGAGCCTAGCACACACACAAGTGAAATTATTTGATATAAACTGAATTGAGAATTTTGTAACTAAGACCCTTCTGCTTGGTGCTATGACTGTTGTTAAGTTTTCATATTCTGAGTTAGAGTTTGAAATTTCAGGAATTTGGATAATTCATTTACTCGAGGACGAGCAAAGTCTAAGTGTGGGGTATTTTGATAACTTCAATATAGTGCTTAGTTTTCATAGTGTTTTTATATGATTTTAGGTGTTTAGTTGTGTTTTTGTGTTAGGTTTTGTTTCCTTTAGGTTGATTTTACTAATTTTAGTCAAATTGGAATTTTGATGCATTATAGATAGTTTTTGATTGATTTTTATGACACTTTGCAGGTGAGGTTCTAGTTACATCACGGTCACAATGAAATTCATTGTGACCGTGACATGAAGAGAAGTGGAAGTCAGGAGCTGGCATAGATGGGTCACGGTCACAATGGATTTCATTGTGACCGTGACATCGTGAACAATTGGGCAGAATGCAAATAGGAGGTATGTCACGGTGACAATCAATTCCATTGTGACCGTGACATAAAAATCCTCAAGGCAGAATCAAAGAAGCACATACATCACGGTCACAATGGTTTTCATTGTGACCGTGACATAGCTAAATCCTGGACAGAAGCAAACTTCGAAGACCTCACGGTGACAATGAATTTCATTGTCACCGTGACTCATTTCCTGTGCGTGAACAGATTTGAAATTCTCGACTGAACACGGTGACAATGAATTTCATTGTCACCGTGACCCATCTGGAACTATAAAAACGAACTTTTCTATTTGGCTAGGGTTCTGATTTTTTTTTAGTTAGTTTTGGTTATTAGTTTTGCAGCTGAGATTTTGAGAGATATTCTTCGGTCTTAAACTTCAATTTTCGTTCTTGTTTTTGATTTTCGATTAGTAATTGAGATTAATTTGCTTTAGTTTCACAGTTCAATTTCAAGAGTTTTGCTAGTTCTTAGTTTTTTCCAGAATTTTAGTTATTTTCTCCATTGAAGATTTGAAGAAAGAGATCGAAGATCGAGCAATTCAACCGGGATTTTCTCAATGAATTTCAGGGTTTATTCTTTCTTATACTCTTTTGATTTTGTAATGGATTGTGAGTAGTCGTTTAGTTGTTCGGGGGATCTCTGAATCTCCTATATCTAAGATGTGAATTATGAACATCTATTGAGTTTATGTATGAAAGCTTGGTTTATTTTGCTGGTGTTTATTGATTGTTTTATGGATTTTAGTTTTTCAGTTCAATTTCCAATTGTGATGAATGATTTATTCCATATGTCTATGTTGGTTATTGAATTTATTAATTGGATGCCATGAATGTATTTTATTCTCAGAATTTTCTATCATGTTTGCTGTGATGTTTAGACTACTCCGGAATGGGAATCTAAATGGACAGGATTTTATGATTTAAGATTTGAGTGATGAGCGAAATAATGAGGTTTTGGGATGTTTGACTCCGGAATGGGAAAGCAAACCGAACCTAGGATTTTAGACCCATGATTAAGCTAGTTGTATGACTTGCTCCGGAATGGGACGTTATGCGATTAGAATAGCTTGCTCCGGAATGGGACGCTTGGGTTAAGAGGGTTATCCCGATTTCTTTCATATAAGATTCATAGGTTGATTTTATTCATATTTGGGTAAGGGGTGGATGAGTGAACTTGAACAACGCTTTTATAATTTGATATCTTTTCTCGTTTTTATTTACTTTTATCTTTGTTAGTTTTACTGTCATCTTAATTTGTTTTTGCTTAATCATTACAGCAGTCGATTAATTTATCAGTTTTTAGTTTAGTTAATTTAATCAATTCAATTAATTGGGAATTCTTTAGCATACATTCAATTTTCATAACTTGCGTGTTCAGTCCCTTGGGTACGATAACTCGGAGTCATAATTTTACTCCATTATATTACTTGTCGATTCAGTACACTTGCTGAGGTCGTGTCAAAGGACTCTCCTGATTTCTTCTATAACAGCTTTAGGTCCTTCAAAGTGACCTCCATCCGGGTACTACAGTCATACTGTTTGAGGAACTCCTTCAGCAGCATATCTCAATCCTCTTTGGACCTTATATCCAATCCATGATACTAATCTACTGCGGCTCCAGTAAGGCTCAGGCAGAAATAATCTATCATCTATTTCCTAGACAAGGTGGTACCCTTCATAACCTGAGAGTACTGCTTAATGTGCGCTGTCGGATCAGAAGTCCCATCAAATTTGGGAATATAAGGCATCTTGAAATTTTAGGGCACTAGGTCATCCCCATCCAACTCTCTATTTTCAGGGTTTATCCCACTACCTACTGTCAATATACGGGTCATGGCCTCAAACCACTCTTCCATCTTTTTCCACATCGCCTCCTCGACTTTAGGTGCCTTACCCTTTACTGAGACTGGGTCCTCAGGGTCCTCTTCAAAGAAGTCATCGTCAGGATCTACAACCCTTTTAGGTTCGGGTGCACCCCTGGGCTCAGCCACTGGTAGGCATAAAATCACTAGAGGATCCTATCTAACCAGATCTTGCCTCTCTTGTCCTACTGTAGGAGCAACTGGTGGCTACCCGGTAGGTTGTGTCATTGCAGCAGTCAAATTTTCCATTATTGTCATCATCCTATTTTCGAACTCCTTTAGTCTCCTACCCACTTCCTCAGCAATCAATGCGCGGGTCGCATCAGACTCTCTCGAAGGATCAGCCATACTAAATTTCGCTAAAAAGTCTGAAGATAAAGTCTCACTGCCCTCTGAAAGTGAACCTAAATCCCGAACTGATACCCTTCCTGGTAACTCGAGGATAGGATTTCTGATCAGTCGTCTACTAGGATCCCTAGACTACTCAAACGAATCTATGATGGCTGCAGAGCTTACTTTGTCAGAATGATGTATGAATGACATATACGATGCATGATCGTGAGTCGTGCAGCATTTCACAACCACGTATAAGCAAATAGATTCTTCCAATCTTTTAACTCCCGCACATGAGGTCAATTGGTTTCTTCCTATGTGGGCTTAATCCATGGGTCAACAGAGGACCCGAGGAACGCATAGTGCATGGTGGGAAACTGGCAGCACAATGTCTCTCAGAATGCGCATACGTATGAGTTTCGGCCATTATGTATTTGGACACTTCAACCAAATTAAAGTGAACCCACCGGGGTATGAAAGCCTTCCATAGAAGATGACTTAATTCGTTTGATTTTGTTCAATACATGATGGTCCACATGATAAGCTTACTGTTCATTTCACCTAGGGGAAGTATCTATTGCCATTACATGAGATTTGGTCAGGGTGATGTTACTTTAGGGCTACACAAGCAAGGTCCCTGCTAACGGGTCTAGCTCATTATGAGCATAATGACCAATCGGGTCTCCATTTGATATACCAAAAGGTACTAAGCTTGGGCTAGTGATTATTCTTAACACTTCCCCACATTGAGTGAATGTAGTGTCGTGTTTCGGGAATGCACCGGGGTAAGAGAGGGTCCATACTAGCGTAGTTCTAAGGCTCTAGCATGATGCGATGCAATTTTAGAAGACAAATGGAACCTTAGTTTTAAAAACTCAATTATAAATTTTAACCAAGATACTTTTAGAGCAAAGTCACAAAGTCCCCAGTGGAATCGCCACGTGACGCGTCCCGAACCAACCCGTTAGGGAGGTCTTCCCTTTTTGAGAGCGCTTTTAGGGCTCGGGGATTGGTTTGCATCATTTGATCTTGGGTAACATGAGACATTTTGGAATCCCTACCCAATAAAACATTGAGAGAGTTCATCTAGTCCCATGAAATCTTTAGGCACCTTTGAATTATTTTGGAGTCGTCACCCAATTTACGAGAAATTGAGAAAGGTCGTCTAATCTCTATGGTCTAAACCAGAGAGTAGTTCAGAACTCCACTCTTATTAATGTCTTAATTAGTTATAAATGAGTTTTTAGATTAGAAAATTCCATCTCTCATCTCACACGGTTAATGCAATTTATTAAAGGCACAATTCAAGTATCGAGAAAATGGTAAATGAAAGCGGTAAACACACAAAGTCACACCATTACAAAATAGAAATTGGGACAAATACAATCCCCCAAATGAAAAGAAATTGCCCCAAAAATAATTAATTACAAGGGCCCATGAGATATATAAACATAAAACTAAAACAAAATTGCTCTAAAAATAATTAATTACAAGGGCCCACAAGATATATAAACATAAAGTTAAACAATCAAAAAAAATCAATCAAAAGCGGCCAGCCCACCCCTCACCTTTTTCCCGCCCCTAAGGGGGAGGTGGTGGAGCGGCCTTCAAAAGCTCAAGATTTTTCAAAATATCAAACACTAAAAACTTGATTTTTTTTGCACCTAAATCATATACATTTGTCCATTCTCAAACTAAAACAAGATAAAAATTGGAAATTCATACAAAAAGAATAAATCTCAGCTCCTAAAAACACATATTTATCAAATCAATATTCATGTATTCATTAATGTAAGAAAAGTAAAACGAGAAAATAAAATGAGATAAAAAAAAAATAGGTTCAAGATCCTTTACCCTCAGAGTAGATAATCTGGAAGAAAGATGTTCTCAATCCGTTCCCTTCATCAAGATTCAAAAATAGACTAAAAAAGATGCAAAAAATCTTAAGTTTTTGTCTCAAAAAACTCAAAAACACTAATACTCAAAGATGTTTTTTTGCTGTTTGATGAGAAACCCAAGCTAAGGGAATTGATTTTCCCTTCCTCAAGTTAAATCTGACCTCAAAAAACTTTTTTAGATCCAAGAAAATCAAAGAAGAAAATTTTGCTCTCAAGGAAAAAATTGTTCTTTTTCTCTCAAGAAATCCCACGTTTTTGTTTAAAAACTTTTTTTCTAAAATTCTCCTTTATCTGCTTTTCTCTCTCTTCTTCTTATATAATACACCTAAAAAGTATAAAAAATGAAAAAACTAGGTTTTTTTCAGTCCGATTTGGACTGTAGCTCCCCCAAAATCTGATAGAATCTAGCTTCAGAAGGAGGGAAAGAGACAGGGGCAGCCAGCGAGTAGGGGCGGCCTAGCATGCTACAGCCCGCGCGCAGGTCGCGCCTGCAGGGCGCCTTCGCACGAGGCTACCGCGAGGCTGCTCAGGAATCTGAGGCTGTGGCTGCTGTGCCTGCTGAGCCTACAATCTCTGCTGAATATATTCTGCCATCACATTTAAAAAGTCTGGCTGAGGTGGAGGAGGAGGTGGCACAGCTGATGGAGTAGCCTGTGGCTGCGGTGTCTGATCTCGCCCAGCACTAACAGAAGCGGCGCTCTCTACATCACCTTCACGGTGCCCTTCCTCAGATGCCATAACTATAACACAAAGGAGCAAGCATACATTAGTTTAATAGTCACTTTCCATTTCACATTGGCATGTATATACATTCAATCAATCTTCAAATAACCCCACTCCGATCTTAGAATCGCCTAAACCCCGCTCTGATACCAATAAAATGTAACACCCTTATATAACTTTTCATAACGTACGTTTGACGAAAACAGCGGTACTAATACTATTACTAACGTGGATATGCGAATAAATTTGTTTTGTTTAAATTTTTGCTTAACTATTTTTAATTTTGACTTGTGATGCTTAGTCGATAACCTGTAACTGTCCAATTTATTAACCCAATCTGTAAACATTTCGGCAGCAGAACGACTATAATATCAACCTATCCAAACCTGCAAATTCAACAAACCGCAGCCCACACGGGCATAACAACAATATATAATATTTTTCTCACCATCCAAACACCATAAATAGTCTCATAATATCCACTAAATATTAATGTCCATTACATACCATAAATTACATAATCTACAAACTTCATTATCATAAAAGTATATACATGCCATACATCAATAAATACAAAATGTCTGGTACAAGCTTAATTCCATCAATCTCCCAAAAAGTAGTATGCTTGCTCCACGCTTAGCCTGTACCTACACGCAGTAAACAGAAACTACGTGCTGAGCATTAAATATGCTCAGTGGTAGTTACAATTCTAAAAATTTCCATCTAACTAATATACATTTTCAAAACTATATTTACAATATCTATTCTTACCTAATATGAATTTTATTAATTTATTTAACTATACTTACTAGTTTAATTTCTTTAAATTCATTTATTAATTTATCCACAATGTAAATTTTCTTATTCTTATTATTATTATTATTATTATTATTATTATTATTATTATTAATTAACACTTATTCCTACCACCATTACTATTTACACCCACTTTTATTAATCCCATATAACTATTTAGATAATCTATTCACATTACTAATTACTAATTTCTTATAATAATATTCTCTCTCTCTCTCTCTCTCTCTCTCTCTCTATATATATATATATATATATATATATGAAAAATTATTATTTACATAATAATCTTCTCAATTAAACATTTAACTTCAAATACCTCTTTAAATACTAATATATTACATTATTTTATATTATATTATTTCATTCCGAATTCAATTATTTTAATTTTAATTTCCTTTTTAGTCCTTAATTTAATTTCTACTTACAATTTTACTCTTCTAGTTTATTTATTTACTAAATTGCCATTATCTATTTAATATTTCTAAATCTAATTTATAATTTTACCCTTAAATTATTATTTATTTCTTATTCAATTAATTTTATGATCATTTACCTTTTAGTCCCTAAACCTTATAATTTATTCCATTTTAATCCTTTTTCCTTCCTTTTCACACATTAGGCTAGGTTTAATTAATTTTACTCATTTTTACTAATTTGCCCCTAGTATCGGTCCAGTAGAAATCTCCAAACCATATATGCGGGACGTGGACCCCACAGATCCACATCATTTCAAAGTGACCCCGTAGGATAACTAATACATTTACATTTCATTTCATTTGACATTTTGAACATTCATTCATTTGTAGACCTCCATTGGTCTACTAGTAGTGAGTCGCTATGACTCACACCGCGGTTTTACTGTCCCTATGCCTAGCCAATTATATCCTGAACTAAATTTAACTACTAGACTATTACTAAGGGCGAGATAAATAAATATTCACATTCTTTTATCATGATATATCATTATGTTAACAAAATCAAGCTTTATAATATTCATCATTTTATTACTAAATTATATTTATCTCATCACTTATTTAATAACATAATCATTTAAATCAACATTTCATCTAAAACTATACATTTAACTTCATTTCCTTTAAATTATTATGTACTAATTCATTCTAAAAAAAATATTCATTTATCCTCAATAAATTCTAAATAAATTACCATACCCTCAATTTCTTCTTCTTCTTCTTCTTCTTCTTCTTCTTTTCTCTCTATTTTTTTTTATTATTCTTTAATCAAATTATACTATACTTTTCACTAAATTTCACATTTAATTAAATTTTTGTTATAAACATATTACACTAATTTATTCTAAAATATCCATTTATGCATAATAAATTCCAAATAAATTATCATATAATCAATTTTTAGCCTACTTCCATTTTATACTATTATTTTTAGCAAATATTAAAGTTATGCATTAAAATGTCCACTTTGACCATTCGGCCAACATCAATTATTCAACATATGTATATATATTTTCATGCTCATTATTATTATTTATGTTACTTTATATTCTAATTTACATGTATACACCTCTAACTCAATAATATACTTAAAATATACCTTAATATCAATTAGTATACCATTCGGCCACCCTAGTCTCACTATCCTACAATTTAATTCATCTTCATTTAATTCCTCAAATTATCATTTCTAACACCCTAAACCATGATTATAACATTTATTTCAATTTAACATACATAATTCACCTAATTACCATTTAAACATAACCTAAATACATCCTAAATCAATGAAAATAATTAGAATTTGTAACTACTCACCTTGATTACTTGATTTACTCTCCTATGGCTTCCTTTCCCTTGCTTTTTCCCCTAGACACTCCTTCACCTTCTTTATTTCCTAATTATGGCCAAAATTCAAAATTAAGCCACCATAAAAATCATGCATTCTATCCACAATATAACTACATATTTGCACTCTACAAACCCTAATTTACCTATTAGAACCATTAATTAAATTTAAACCCTTCAATTTCTCTTACCTCACTTCAAACCCTAAACTTTGAACCCTTAGAATTTACCAAATTCTTCACTCAATTTGAAAATTAGAGGCTGCAATAGTATTAGAGAGGGGATGAATTTTATTAGGGAGGCTTGAATTGAGTAGAAAATTAGAGGAGAAAAGAAGAAAATTTGAGAGGAAAAAGGAGAAGAGAGGTTCGGCCACTTGAGGGAGATAGAACAGCTGAAGAAACTCCAGATTTCTGATTTTTAAGCTTTTAAATAGGCTAATTTTTGGGCTGGGTTGGTCCAGCCAAAGTGGTTGGACCTAATTCTAAGCCCATTTTAATTTAATAGCCCATTAATCAAACTAAAATAAATTCTCCCCCTTCCCAAACTCCAATTCACTCCAAACAAGTTCCAAAATTCCCCAAATAATTAATTAAGCCTCCGCAAAAATTTTCAGCCGAATCGAATGTTGGGTTTAATCGCAATAATTCAAATTAACGCAGCGGAATAAATCAAAAACCCAAAATAGGATCCATGTATTTTCGATTGATTCAAAAGGAAGAGATTAAGATTTACCGACCTTTCTCAAGCGCAGGAAATCGAGATTAACTCCTTATCTTGGACTACAGGCGCTGCAACAATCACGAACACCCTCTACCGGTATCCACACGCATGAATCGACGAACAAAATTTCACAGGGGTGCTAGCTCCCTTGTGTTGCGACTGGATTTTATGTTATTTTTTTCTCAAAGAAAAATGGTGGCTAGGGTATTTTTCTTTCTTCACTTAAGAAGTTACAGCCACTCTCAATCTCTCCTTTTTAAAAGAATGTGATTCTTCAATTATTAGGGTTAATCATCCTTTATTTAACATATATATATATATGTAAATATGAAACCTTAAGAGATAAATAGGAATACAAACACTTATTCAAAATAAGAGATATTTATATAAATATATATACATATATATTTATTTCTTATTCAAATTAATATGAAATAAATTTTATATATATATATATATATATATATATATATATATATATATATATATATATATATATATATATATATAAAATTTCAAAATTAAATATAAATACATATATTTATATTATTCCGAAATAACCTAATAAAATCCATTTTGTTCATTTTTGGTCTTGGTGTGTGACCCAATAAGTTTATATTAAGTTGGCAGTGGGTCTAATCTCATAATAAGCCCACAAGTCATAATTAGCCTCTAGCAAGACATTATGACTATCCAAATAATATAAATATCGTTAATCCGATTTTAACCTGACAATAGAACATGCCATTATCCTTTTGTTATACGATGTCTTGTTTGAACATAAGTCATGGTACATTTCAAACTTATATTGTTCAAACATATAATTTCTTGATCACTAAGTAGACTGATAAATTCAAATAACATTGATTACACTATCAATTCATTCGAGCACGGCCATGCTTTTGCAGTCCTACTTATCGAGGGGCCCAATAGATATCTCTCTCAAAAGAGAGGGACAAATTCTATCTTGATTATTCACTTTCCTCTGCATAATTCTCATTATATCCGATCATAAACTTTATAATTATCCGATTAAAGATAACGTTTGATTATGTCAAAACATAATGTTTCTTATGTAGGAAACCGTGATAACCTCAGGTCAAAGGATTCAATAACACATCTATTATAAGATCACTTATGACACTATCCCATGTAGTGATCTTATAGTGGGTCTATCCAGTACTTTGTTCTCTAACAAATACCTATAGATTCGATTTATATCATCATATATAATCATCCCATGATTATCAATACAAATCTATACTAGTCTTAATTTATCTTTATACCCTTTTAGTGATAAATGACTAGGAATATCATGAATAACATTGTTATTCATAAACATTACAATAATGTAACATGCCAATAATATTAATGTGAAGAAAACCATTATATATATAAATGAAAATGTAATGATTACATTAAGGTCCAAATGCTTGGCCTAGGGCATAACCACTAACATCGGAAACCATTTTCGGGACTGGTTCACTCTAACCGGTCCGATTCGATAATTTTCAGTGTTACCGTGAAATTAATTTTTATTTACCAAAAATTTCTAAATATTATTATAAGCTTATCCATACCCTCAAAATAATTTTTGGAGGTCATTTAATATTTTTAAAAGCCCAGTCAAACCGGGGTCCCTAAACACGGTCCAGGATTTTTCTTATTTTTGACTTTTAGAGACCTATTTAAGCTCATTTTCACTTCAAATTTACCACTGAACTCACCATGACTAATATTTTTTAATGGTGAAATAAAATATTTTTCGCCTCCGAGTAAAATTTCTGTCCCGAGTGCACTATTCACCATCGAAAAATACTATTCACGGCTATCCCAGTATTGTGGCCATTACAATTCTCTCCTACTTATAAAAATTCCGTCTTCGAAATTTTACCTTTATCGAAAAGTTGCGGATACTACTGTCTCGTTGCAGTTTTTGGTTCTCATGTGGCTTCTTCAACATTATGATGATTCCACAAAACCTTGACCTGTGGGATTTGCTTATTCCTGAGTTATCTGATTTCTCTGTATAATATTCTCACCGGATTCTCCTCATAAGTTAAATCAAGCTGAATCTGTATCTCCTCGGGTTTGATGACATGGCTAGAATCCGACCGATATTTTCGAAGCATAGATACATGAAAGACTCCATGGATCCTCTCTAGTTCTTGAGGTAGCTTCAATCGATAAGCAACAGGTCCTACTCGTTGAGTGACTTTATATGGACCTATGAATCTGGGACTGAGTTTCCCCTTTTTCCCGAACCTCTGAACCTTTTTCCACGGAGATACCTTTAAAAATACTTTGTCGCCAACTTGGAACTCGATATCTTTTCTCTTTAAATCAGCATATGACTTCTAACGATCCGAAGCTTCTTTCAATCTATCTCTGATGATTTTCACTTTCTCTTCGGTTTCCCGAATCAAATCTGATCCCATTAATTTCCTTTCACTCAGTTCTGTCCAGTACAGACGGGTTCTGCATTTCCTTCCATACAATGCTTCGTACGGTGCCATTTTAATGTTGGATTGATAACTATTGTTATATACGAACTCTATTAAAGGCAAATACTTTTCCCAATTATTCCCGAACTCGAGGACGCAACATCTCAACATGTCCTCCAATATCTGTATCACCCTCTCAGATTGTCCATCGGTTTGAGGATGGAATGTCGTGCTGAAATGAAGCCTTGTTCCTAGTGCTTCTTGTAACTTCTTCTAGAATTGGGAGGTAAACCTTGGATCTCTATCAGAAATAATAGATGATGGCACCCCATGTAGCCTTACTATCTCATTTATGTAAATTTTTGCTAATCGGGTTAATGGGAAGTCCATTCTGACCGGTAAGAAGTGTGTTGATTTAGTCAATCGATCAATAATCACCCAGATGGAGTCATGCTTCTTTCTCGAGAGTGGAAGCCTAGTCACAAAATCCATCGGCACTCTATCCCATTTCCACTCCAGTATCGAAATAGGCTGAAGTAAACCTGATGGTACCTGGTGCTCCGCTTTGACTTGCTGGCAGATTAGGCACTTGCCTACAAATTCCGTTACGTCCCGCTTCATACCTGGCCACCAGTATTGCGCCTTCAAGTCTTGGTACATCTTGTTACCACCAGGATGCATAACATAACTACTATGGTGTGCTTCAGTTAAAATCTTTCTCTTCAACTCCACCTGGTCAGGAACACACAACCTCTGCTTATAATATAAGCTTCCATCAGTGTTCAGGGAATAGTTATCATCACCCTTTTCCTTTTTCCCGATTCATGATAGAGGACAGATGATCATCTTGTTTTTGAGCAATTTTAACTTCATGGAGAAAATCTGGTTTCACCATCATTTCAGCTATTAAGGCTCCATCTTGTGCAATGCCCAATTTGACATTCATAGCTCGAAGGGCTGCACATACATTCACATTTCAGTCATTTATACTCTTAACATACCAAAAAGGGAATTATTTGAAGCAATAACATTACCTGCCATGAATTTCCTGCTAAGTGCATCTGCAACTACATTTGCCTTCCCTGGGTGATAGTCAATCAGACAATCATAATCCTTTATGAGTTCTAACCAACACCTTTGTCTCAGATTGAGCTCCTTTTGAGTCAATAGATACTTTAAACTCTTGTGATCTGTATAAATATAACATTTTTCACCATACAGATAATGTCTCCAGATTTTCAATGCAAAAACAATGGCTGCGAGCTCGAGATCATGTGTAGAGTAATTCCTTTTATGCGTCTTGAGCTGACGGGAGGCATATGCAATCACCTTGCCTTCCTGCATTAATACGCAATGCAACCCATTCCTGGAGGCATCACTGTAGATTACAAAATCTTTACCCGTTTCAAGTTGAGTTAAGATTAGAACTTCTGTCAACATATTTTTAAGTTTGTCGAAGCTTTGCTGACATTTATCAGTCCATTCAAACTTAACACTCTTCTGTAGTAATCGGGTTAATGGAGCTGCAATAGTGGAGAAACCCTTCACAAATCTTTCATAGGAGCCTGCTAATCCCAGGAAACTTCTGACTTCTGTAACATTTTTAGGTGTTCTCCATTGCAAAATGGTTTCAATCTTCTTTAGATCCACTTTTATACCTTCTGCTAATACCACGTGACCCAAAAAGGACACTTCATTTAGCCAGAATTCGCACTTGCTAAATTTTGCATACAGCTATTTCTCCCGCAAAGTCTGCAGAATAATCTTTAAATGCTTGTCATGATCCTCTGGAGTTCTTGAGTACACCAGAATATCATCGATGAATACCACCATGAATTGATCCAAATATGGATGGAAGATTCTGTTCATCAGGTCCATAAAGGTTGTTGGTGCATTAGTAAGCCCAAATGGCATGACCGAGAATTCATAATGGCTATATCTGGTGCGAAAAGCAGTCTTGGGTACATCCGTTCCCCTAACCTTCAACTAGTGATATCCTGATCTCAAGTCTATCTTAGAGAATACACCTGCACCCTTTAGCTGGTCAAACAGGTCTTCGATCCTCGGATGGGTACTTGTTCTTAATTGTGACTTTATTCAACTGCCTATAGTCGATGCACAATCTGAGTGTCCCACCTTTCTTCTTCACAAATAATACTGGAGCTCCCCAGGGTGAAGTACTAGGTCTGATAAAGCCCTTGTCAAGTAATTCTTGCAGTTGAACTTTTAATTCTTTAAGCTCTGAAGGCGACATTCTGTAAGGAGCAATGGAAATGGGTGCTGTACCTGGAGCTACATCAATTATGAACTCCACTTCTCTATCAGGAGGCAACCCAGGTAACTCTTCAGGAAAAACATCTGAAAATTCACATGCTGTAGGTACATCTGCAACCTTTAAAACTTCCTTTTTAACTTCCATTGCATAGCACAAATAGGCAATACATCCCTTCATTATCATTCTTTTCGCAGCTGTAGTAGATATCACGTTTGAGAGGAAATCTGTTCTTTCACCCACAACAATGATCTCCTGATGATTTGGAGTTTTCAGTGCCAACCTCTTTCTCTTGTAGCCTACGGTTGCTTGGTGAGCAGATAACCAATCCATCCCTAGTATGATGTTGAACTCTCGAAAAGGGAGTTCAATTAAATTTGCTAGAAAAACATACCCTTGTGCACTCACAGGACAGTTTCTATATACTCTGTTAACCACTACGTTGTGCCCCAAAGGATTGCTGACTAATATATCCTGATCTAATTGTGAGTCTCTCAAACCCTTTTCCCTGCAATCTCAGTGTTTATATATGAATGTGTAGAACCTGAGTCGATCAGTGCCATCTAGGGCATCTTTTTCTTCTCTAGCTCTAACAGCATATGTGCGACCCGCGGCTCATCCCTGCTGATGCTGGGCAGTAGGTATGGAAGTGGCTGGCTGTGAAGAGGACCCTCTGCCTCTGCCTCTACCCGCAATGGGTCCTGAACTTGGGGAAGGAAAAGTAGCTGTGGAACTCTGCATCTCTGGACAATCCTTCACCTGATGCGCTTTTGACCCGCACCTAAAGCAAGCTCTAGTCAGAAATATATACTCTCCCGGGTGGAATCTGCCACAATACTCACACTGCTGAACCGTGCCCCATCCTCTGCCTCGGGGTGCACTGCCTACTGAAGAAGCTGGAATACTGTTGGCAGCTGGATTTCTCTGACCACGGGGTGGTGCCATAGATCCCCTACTCTGTGTAGGTGGTGGTCCTCTTAATCTCTTACTCTGACTCCCCATGCCACTGGATTGACCCGATTTCCTTTTTTGTTGAAACCGAGTCTGCCTTTCTACTTCATCTGCCTAGATTGTCTCCACTTTTATAGCAGCATCAACCAAAGCCCTCAAATCAAGATGTCTCTGAGTCGCAACTATCTGTCTAATACGATTATGCAACCCTCTCTCAAATCTCTGCATCAGTCTATCCTCAGTTTTCAAAGCATTATCCAGGTAAGAACTTAATCTCTCAAATTCCCGCTCATACTCAGATAGTCTTGTTACCTTGCCTTAACCTCCAGAAGGCATCCTGCATCAAAGTTTTGTACTCTGCCCCAATATACTTTTTCTCGAACTGAGCCAAGAAATACCCCCATGTCAACTGATCTACTGGAGTATGCCCACCATATAAAAGCATGGCCCTGAAGAAAAGCAACTGCTCCCTCAAACATCTCCTCTAGAGGGTTGTGAGTGATCTCACACAATATCTTGGTTCTAAACAACCATGCCTCAGCTTGTTCTGGAGTCATCGGATCTTTCCCATAAAAATTTTCTGCTCCCAATCTTTTTAACTGCTCCAAAATAGGTTTTCTTTTTGGTGGAGCTGAGGGCTGCTCAGGAATCTGAGGCTGTGGCAATTGTGCCTGCTGAGCCTGCAATCTCTACTGAATATATTCTGCCATCACATTTAAAAAGTCTGGCTGAGGTGGAGGAGGAGGTGGCATAGCTGATGGAGTAGCCTGTGGCTGCGGCGTCTCATCTCGCCCAGCACTAACAGAAGCGGCGCTCTCTACATCACCTTCACGGCGCCCTTCCTCAGATGCCGTAACTATAAGACAAAGGAGCAAGCATACATTAGTTTAATAGTCACTTTCCATTTCACATTGGCATGTATATACATTCAATCAATCTTCAAATAACTCCACTCCGATCTTAGAATCGCCTAAACCCCGCTCTGATACAAATAAAATGTAACACCCTTATATAACTTTTCGTAACGTACGTTTGACGAAAGCGGCGATACTAATACTATTACTAATGTGGATATACGAATAAATTTGTTTCGTTTAAATTTTTGCTTAACTATTTTTAATTTTGACTTATGATGCTTAGTCGATGACCTGTAACTGTCCAATTTATTAACCCAATCTCTAAACATTTCAGCAGCATAACGACTATAATATCAACCTATGCAAACCTGCAAATTCAACAAACCGCAGCCCACACGGGCACAACAACAATATATAATATTTTTCTCACCATCCAAACACCACAAATAGTCTCATAATATCCACTAAATATTAATGTCCATTACATACCATAAATTACATAATCCACAAACGTAATTATCATAAAACTATATACATGCCATACATCAATAAATACAAAATGTCTGGTACAAGCTTAATTCCATCAATCTCCCAAAAAGTAGTATGCTTGCTCCACGCCTAGCCTGTACCTACACGCAGTCAACAGAAACTACGTGCTGAGCATTAAATATCCTCAGTGGTAGTTAGAATTCTAAGAATTTCCATCTAATTAATATACATTTTCAAAACTATATTTGCAATATCTATTCTTACCTAATATGAATTTTATTAATTTATTTAACTATACTTACTAGTTTACTTTCTTTAAATCCATTTATTAATTTATCCACAATGTAAATTTTCTTACTCTTATTATTATTCTTATTCTTATTATTATTATTAATTAACACTTATTCTTAACACCATTACTATTTACACCCATTTTTATTAATCCCATATAACTATTTAGATAATCTATTCACATTACTAATTACTAATTTCTTATAATAATATTATCTCTCTCTCTCTCTCTCTCTCTCTCTCTCTCTCTCTCTCTCTCTCTCTCTCTCTCTCTATATATATATATATATATATATATATATATATATATATATATATCAAAAATTATTATTTGCATAATAATCTTCTCAATTAAACATTTAACTTCAAATACCTCTTTTAATACTAATATATTACATTATTTTATATTATATTATTTCATTCCTAATTTAATTATTTTAATTTCAATTTCCTTTTTAGTCCTTAATTTAACTTCTACTTACAATTTTACTCTTCTAGTTTATTTATTTACTAAATTGCCATTATCTATTTAATATTTCTAAATCCAATTTATCATTTTACCCTTAAATTATTATTTATTTCTTATTCAATTAATTTCATGATCATTTACCTTTTAGTCCCTAAACCTTATAATTTATTCCATTTTAATCTTTTTTCCTTCCTTTTCACACATTAGGCTGGGTTTAATTAATTTTACTTATTTTTACTAATTTGCCCCTAATATCGGTCCAGTGGAAATTTTCAAATCGGATATGCGGGACGTGGACCCCACAGATCCACATCATTTCAAAGTGACCCCGTAAGACCACTAATACATTTACATTTCATTTCATTTGACATTTTGAACATTAATTCATTTGTAGACCGCCATTGGTCTACTAGTAGTGAGTCACCATGACTCACACCGCGATTTTACTGTTCCTATATATAGCCAATTATATCCTGAACTAGATTTAACTACTAGACTATTACTAAGGGTAAGATAAATAAATATTCACATTCTTTTATCATGATATATCATTATGTTAACATAATCAAGCTTTATAATATTCATCATTTTATTACTAAATTATATTTATCTCATCACTTATTTAATAATATAATCATTTAAATCAACATTTCATCTAAAACTATACATTTAACTTCATTTCCTTTAAATTATTATGTACTAATTCATTCTAAAAAGAATATTTATTTATCCTCAATAAATTCTAAATTAATTACCATACCCTCAATTTCTTCTTCTTCTTCTTCTTCTTTTCTCTCTGTTTTTTTTTTATTATTCTTTAATCAAATTATATTATACTTTTCACTAAATTTCACATTTAATTAAATTTTTGTTATAAAAATATTATACTAATTTATTCTAAAATATTCATTTATGCATAATAAATTCCAAATAAATTATCATATGCTCAATTTTAGCCTACTTCCATTTTATACTATTATTTTTAGCAAATATTAAAGTTATGCATTAAAATGTCCACTTTGACCATTTGGCCAACATCAATTATTCAACATATGTATATATATTTTCATGCTCATTATTATTATTTAAGTTACTTTATATTCTAATTTACATGTGTACACCTCTAACTCAATAATATACTTAAAATATACCTTAATATCAATTAGTATACCATTCGGCCACCCTAGTCTCACTATCCAACAATTTAATTCTTCTTCATTTAATTCCTCAAATTATCATTTCTAACACCCTAAACCATGATTATAACATTTATTTCAATTTAACATACATAATTCACCTAATTACCATTTAAACATAACCTAAATACATCCTAAATCAATGAAAATAATTAGAATTTGTAACTACTCACCTTGATTACTTGATTTAATCTCATATGGCTTCCTTTCCCTTACTTTTCCCCCTAGACACTCCTTCACCTTCTTTATTTCCTAATTATGGCCAAAATTCAAAATTAAGCCACCATAAAAATCATGCATTCTATCAAAAATATAACTACATATTTGCACTCTACAAATCCTAATTTACCTATTAGAACCATTAATTAAATTTAAACCCTTCAATTTCTCTTACCTCACTTCAAACCCTAAACTTTGAACCCTTGGAATTTACCAAATTCTTCACTCAATTTAAAAATTAGAGGCTACAATAGTATTAAAGAGGGGATGAATTTTATTAGGGAGGCTTGAATTGAGTAGAAAATTAGAGGAGAAAATAAGAAAATTTGAAAGGAAAAAGGAGAAGAGAGGTTCGGCCACTTGAGGGAGATGGAGGGGCTGAAGAAACTCCAGATTTCTGATTTTTAAGCCTTTAAATTGGGCTGGGCTGGTCCAACCAAAGTGGTTGGACCTAATTCTAAGCCCATTTTAATTTAATAGCCCATTAATCAAACTAAAATAAATTCTCCCCCTTCCCAAACTCCAATTCACTCCAAACTAGTTCCAAAATTCCCCAAATAATTAATTAAGCCTCCGCAAAAAATTTTAGGCTAATCGGAAAACGTTTTCGAGACTGGTTCACTCTAACCGGTCCGAGACAATTTCAGTGTTACCGTAAAATTAATTTTTATTTACCAAAAATTTTTAAATATTATTATAAGGTTATCCATACCCTCAAAATAATTTTTGGAGGTCATTTACTATTTTTAGATGCCCAGTCAAACTTAAGTCAAATCGGGGTCCCTAAAAACGGTCCAGAATTTTTCTTATTTTTGACTTTTGGAGACCTATTTAACCTCATTTTCACTTCAAATTTTACCACTGGACTCACCATGACTAATATTTTTCGATGGTCAAATAAAATTTTTTCTTCTCCGAGTAAAATTTCTGTTCCGGTGCATTATTCACCATCGAAAAATATTATTCACGACTATCCCGGTATTGTGGCCATTACATACTCTCTCTAAAAACATTACTAACTTAAGTTTCGAAGTTAGGGGTGTGCATTAAGCGGGTTCAGGTTAATCCAACCCGAACCTGAATAACCCGACACCCTAAGAACAACAATATTCCCCACCCAAACTTATCCTAAATATATTTTTGGTCCCTACTTGCTCGAACAATCCAAAAATTTCGGGGCCCAACTCAAAATACTTGACCAACTTGAAATTCACAATCAAAATCAAAATCAAGTCACAGTATCTGCTGATTTCTTTCTCTTCTGCCTTTTTTGTGATTTTCAACAAGAGAAAGCAGAACGATCAAAATCAAACACAAATTTGCAATTAATAAAGGAAAACCCATAAATCAAACACATAAAAATAAAACCACAACCATTGAGGAGAAGAAAGCAGAGTGATGGATCGATCGAGCATAGAGAGAGAGAGAGAGAGAGATCGAAGTAGAGAGAGAAAGAGATCGAACTAAAGAGAGAGAGATCAAAGTAGAGAGAGAGAGAGAGAGAAGCAGATCAACAATGGTGGTAATCTGAGGAGGAGGAGGAGGAGGAAGAGAGAGAGAAAGGGAAAAGCGCAGAGAGAGCGAGAAAAACAATATATATAGTAATTTCGGTCGAGTCGGGTTGGGAAAGGTTTTAACCATACCCGACCTGGACCTGAAATATTAAAATTTCCTAATCCAACCCGACCAACCCTAATAACCTTACCTGATTGCAATTTTGGGATTGAGTTTATTGGGTTCTTCGGGTCAGGTTGAGTTTTGTGCTTACATTTGGTCTGACCGAGCACCTCTGATTGCAGGTCCATCAAGTCTTGTTGATCCGATCGGCTCATTCATCCCTTCCATCTAGCCTCATTTTATTTCTGATCTTTCGAAAACTATTAAGGTAGAATAAGAAGAGTAGAATTCCATAAATATTAGTTGAATAATTAAAAGGGAAAAAAAGAAAAAGAAGACAAACAAATAAAATTATAGAAAATAAAAATTAAGAACAAAAACATGCTTATTAAACATACTCATCAAAAAGAGTAGTTAATTCTCCTGTATATCACATATTTTAGTGAGTTATTTATGTTGAATTATTAGTTTTATGAAGAAAAAGAAGATGAGATGGGTATGAAGGAGAAATAAATGGAAAAATAATGATGATGGATTGATGGTTTGAGGTAGAAATTGAAGAAATTGGCAAGAAATTAGGTAAGTATTCAAGTAAATTCATTTTTCCTTGCATTTATGTTTTATGTAAATTAAGTATTTTGAGTATTAATCAAGAATTTCATGAAATTGGTATTAAAAATATTAAATTGGGTGCTAAACTAAATTTTATAAGTGATTAATATTGGTTTTTGACTTAACTTGAATTTTTATTAATTGACATAAAATCTATATAAATGCTTAAATTTTGCTTACAAGCTAAATTGCTTGAATGATTTAATATTTATGTTTAAGAATGAAAATAAGCTTGTGTAGCAACTAAATGAAGAAAGAAACTACAAATAAATTAGAATTAGTCTTGAGTTAAATTGTTCTTGAAATAAGAATTAGCATTACTTTTGCATGTTTAGGCTAAATTTATTGTAATTGAGAATTATTATGGTGAAAGTAAGCTCAGACATGTTAATTTCCTTGGTTCAAATGTGTATGAAGTAAGAACTAAGGAGGTGCTTATATAAATAAGTTAAAATTGATATGTTGAGATTGTTTGTGATGAAATGATGGAGGAAATTATAATTTTGAGGATGTTTAAAAGAGGATATGAGCTATAAATTGGGTTAAATTAACTTAAAATGATGTTATGAGTTTATGTTTGTAAATTGGAATATATTTTATTTGCCCTTGTAAAACCAAGTAGGAATTGGAGGAATGTGATAAGGTTGGCATGCCAATTAGGGGAGTTTAGCAGTACTGCGCCGTTGAGTAAAACCGGACTGAATAGCTCCGAGAGCTCTGTTCCGGTATAGTATGTTGAATTTGAATCGTGGACTGAAGGGCTCCGAGAGCTCTGTCTACATATATGTATATAATGATAATAATAATAATAATAATGTAGTAATATTGGTAATAAAAGAAGTAAAAATGAACCGAATGGTTCTGAGAACACGGTCCCGTATTAGAACCCCATCTATCCGGCTCGACACAATTCCTGCTGGATTTTTACTTGGGCAAACATAGAAAATAAGCAAATACAATATAAAAGGGGAAAAACTCCAATTGGAATAGTTAGCTTAAAATTAAGCTGTAAATTAGTTAGTCATTAATTAGTAATTTATAAATTAATATCATATGTACATTATCTTAATTTTGTGCCATGATTTTTAATGTTGATATGTTTGAAATAAAGTGAACATTACTTGTATTTGAAATTAGCGAGTATTAAACGTGTTATAATTATATATATATCATATTGTGTGAAAAATGGAATTGTTTGAACACCACTAAGCATATAACTTAGCGTGTGGTTTTCCTCCGCGCGTAGGTTTTGAAAGGAAAAGCTTAAATTTAGCTTGAAGTGAATCTACACCAAAATCTAAGTCACCAGAGAAGAGTGGAGGATTTTAAGGTGGATGCATAGTAATTTATTTTGTTATGTTCTTTTAGAAATTTTTGGGCATGTACACCGTATAAGGGTGAAGTAAATTTGTATATATATGTGTGTGTGTATATGGTTAATGTAAATTATATTTTGAAGTTATGTATATAGAAAAATGTAAACTGGATATATATGGAATAGTGAACATTTGTGTTTTAATTTTGATTAAAATTAGTTGGAAATTATGGAAGTTGGGCAAATTATTGTGAATTGGAGTTTGAAATGGAGATGGATGGTTGGGTAGCTAAATTTGAAATGTTTGGAAGTTTAATTGCAGGAGGATTTTAAGAAATTACAAAAGAGACTCTGTCAAAATTTTTGTAAAAATGAACAGTTTATGTTAGAACAATAAAGGATTTAAGTCAAGAAATTTATATTTCTTAATATTTAAAATCAAGAAAGAGTATGTGACAACCGATATCCGGATCTTTAAACAGACCGGGTATGGGTGTTACACGAACCCGATACCCGAAATATACCGAAAATTTCACCTTTAATCGATCCTAACTATTACAGGGGCCCGATCCGAACAACCTAATTATTTTGAGGCCCAGACCCCATGTAACGACCCAAAAAGGGTCTAGTCGGAATTCAGGAGCTAAGTCGGAGAATAAAAGGGTATTTCAGTAATTTGTGCATGAGAAAATTTGGACATTAAGGATTTAATTGCAAAAATTAATTAAAATGTTAAGTGAACCAATTATCTAGTGTGTGTGTCATGTTTGGTAACAAGGAAGTAAGGTATTTAATAAGAAGTTATCTAGTGTGGGTTGTGTATGGTGCCAAGTGTAGAGAAGTCAAAGTGGATTCTTTGGTTCAATAGGATTGTGCCATGTAGTTTAGGTAGGTGGGAGCATTGAATGTGAAGTGAGTGAAGAAGAGAGGGAAGCAAGGAAAAACAGATTTTCTCTTCTTGCTCACGCTTCCTCTCCTCTTTCTTCTTCTTCTTCTTTTCTTTCTTGCTCTCTCTTGCTTTGCCCTAGCGTGATTCTTCAAGTGTGAGTGGGATCTCTGAGTTTTTGAAGCTGGATTTGAAAGGTAAGTGATTGGGTTGCTTTGGGTTCTTCTTCTCCTTCTTTATTTCTGGTTTTGGTTGAGTGAGTGCATGGGTTGACTTAAGTGTGATTGTGGTTGGGTTATGTGCAAGAAACGAAGGAGAGAAGGAAGAACTAGGCAAAGGAAAAAGTGGGATTTCTGAAGGAGTTGGATTGAAGCTTCTTTTTCAGGTTTGGGAGCTCTATTTGAATGTGTTTTATTTGGAATTGATTGCCCTGTTCTCTTGGATTATGTGTGAGTATGTGTTCATGCATGTATATATTTGGGTAATGGAATTGGATTTGTATGTTAGTGTTTTAATGAGGATGATTTGCATGTTATGTGAAATTAATTGAGCATAGCTTTTGCATGAGTTTCTGGGTTTGTTTAGTTACTTTGATCTTCAAGAGTGTATGTGTATGATTATTGTGTAAATTGTGTTATATGTGATTATGGGCATGTTTTGGAAGTATTCCAGTGACTGGGTAAGTGTTTATGTTTGTCTGAAGGATTGATTGTGTTGGGTTATGTTTTGAAAGCTTTGGAACATATGTGTTTTGTGCTAAGGAACTGGGAAATTCGACTTTATCGTGATCGCGATGCTTGTTGCGAGCGCGACAGAGCCACTTGTTTCCAGCTTCTCGTGGCCCACTCGGATGCACTCCTCACGACACGTGAAAATCCCTCATGAGTCGTGAAGATTGCCCCATCGGATGTGAGCATTCGGCAAGCGATCCTTCACGACACGTGAAGCATCTTCACGAGTCGTGAAGAATAGCTCGGGTCCTTCATGACATGTGAAGTATCTTCACGAGTCGTGAAGAACCTCAATTTCACCCACTCGGCAAGATGAGCTTCGTTCAGCGTTTTCCTAATCGTCCGCTCGGCAGGGATTCCCGCTCGGCGTGGAGCGCAGCTCGCCACCTAGGCTTGTGCGCGAGTCGTGCATTTCATCGCGACTCGTGCACAAGCAGTGGAGGCCAGCACGAGTCGTGCACCATTGCACGACTCGTGCTAGCCTGTTTTCCCATTGTCGCGAGTCGTGCATTGCGATACGAGTCGCGACAGCCCCTTCTGGCCTATAGCGCTGAGGCTACTGTCGCGAGCGCGACACAAGTCGCAATTGCGACAGTGAGCCCCTTCTCCTACCTGTTCTGTTATGTTTTGCCTAAATGATTTCTTCTCTCTCTTTGCATGGCTTTTTCGCACTGTGTAAGTTATGTTTTGTATTTTTATACTAGTGTATTGATGTTTTTGAATTGTGCTATTAATTAATGACCTGTTAGTGTTGGACTTTGGCTTTTGACATTGTCTAGTGATAAATGTTTAGAGTAAGTGTTTTAAGCCTGAAGTGTCAACGTTGTGGATAAATAACCATGCTTATAAAGGGTTAATGAGTGTAGCTGCCAGTGTTGGCCCCGCTATGGGTCAAGTGATTTCGGTTGACCTCCGTTATGGTTTTAGTGAAAATATTTTAAGACTTCGGTCTCCTGTGCTACCTTCGGGTATAAAAGTATTTAAAATTTCGGTCTCCCGTGTATTGTTCCCGTATCCACCACCAGTGAAATTCAAGCTATTATTGAAGTGTTTGGCTTTTGTTTAGTGAAGTGCATGATTGTTAGAGTGGTTCCAGTTAGTGTAATTGCTTATTGCTTTCTGTTAACAAGTTATGTTTCCTTATAGTAATATGACTTATATATCTCTGTTTATTCTACTTAGTGAATTCAGTGTGATGCTTAATTACATGTATAATTGCATGATATTACTGTATAGTGTTCTGTTATCTTTATTCCTCCCCACTAAGCGTTATCGGTTAGCACGAGCTGTTTTCCCGTGTAGGTGGCAGGTTTTGTTTGGTTCGTCGCGCATCTGCAGGGTTGGCCACTAGGAGTAGAGTCTTTATTTATTTTGTACTCCTCCTGTATTATTCTTTTTGTATATTTATTCTTTTGATTAGTGGCATATGTAATTTTTGTTAAGGATCTTTAAGTAATTCTGAATAATGTATTTAATATTTTAATTTAATGTTAAGGTTATGAGTTCTATTATTGTTAATGTACGCTTCTGCTGATATGTATGCATGTTTCTGAGTGAGTGTCGGGTAGCCCCCCGGCGTCCTTCAAACGGGGGCGTCGGGGGTGTTACACCCAACAACCCGATCAATCCAAAATTCTTATTTTTGAATTAAAAATATTTTTTCTCTATAAATTTACAACCCAAAATGATCCAGCATATCATGAAATTTGCCAACAAAAAATAAAAAAGATTGAATTTAATGAGGAATACTCTTTTTAATCAGATTATATATATACAGAAGAAGAGAAGATGGAAATAAAATTACAAATAAATATCAAAGGACAATCAAATCTATGAAAGAATCAACTAATCAAGGCAACAAAATTTAATAATAATAGAAATCATATAAAAAATACCCATTTCTGGTAAGAAAATCAATTTAGTATAAGGAAGAAATTTACATAAAAGAAGAACACGAAATAAACACCAAAAAGAAGTAGATCTTGCTTCTCCTTCATTGCTTGGTTCCAGTTTGAAGCTTCAAGACGACGATGAAGGGAAGCGCCGGTAAGGAGGAAAGGCGGCGGTGAAGAAGAAGAAAAAAGATTAATAAGATTTTGATTTAGGGATTTTGGGTATTGAAACTTGAGAGAGAAAATGAGGAGAGAAGATATGTGGATGGAAACCGGGGAGAGAAAGAGAGGGGAATGAAAGGGTGAAAAATTGGACAATATATAAATGTAAAAGTTAAAGTAAAAAGATAAAATTTGGTTTCCTTAAGTTTTGAACTCGACTCGAGACCACAAGAGCAGTTTTAAATGCTTTGAACCATCAAACCAAGTAGCATCAATTGTTATGATTGACAAATTATCATATATATATTATAATTCGGTCGGGTCGGGTTTGTAGAGGTTTTAACCTGACCTGATCCGACCAGAAAATTCATCATATCTCAAACCTGACTCGAATCAAACAACCCTAATAATCCTATCCGAATGTGAATTTTGGGTCGGTTTATTCCGGTTGCTAGGATTTTGCACACCCGTAGGAAGCAAATAAGATTGGACCACCACCAATTGCATATGGAATGCATCGTTTTCGTTGAATAATTGCAAATACACGAGCAAATACTGAAAAGTGCATAATGGTTATGGTTAATTTGCTAAATGGAAATAATACATTATCGTCTTATTAGAGATTTACACTAATATACATATACACACACATTAAGAAATAAAATTCATTAATTAAATAAATGGAATTAAACATACATCGTTTCCCCAAACCAATGCAAGTTAAAAAAGTAAAAAAAAAAATTAAAGATACATTGAAGAAACGAGAAAAAATGGAATGAAGAAAAGCGGATAAAAGAAACAAACAAATAATAAAACGAAAAAAGAAAAGAAAAGAAAAGAAAAGAAAAGAAAATAATTGGCAAATGGGTGGAGGATTAAATTCCTTCTTAATTTCTTATATATGAAGAGTTAGTGTGTCATAAACACACTAATCACCGATTGCAAGCTCATTATTTTATCTCAATAGGGTGGAAATAAAATATAATTAATATAGTAATTAGAAAATAAAATAAAATAAAATAATAAATAACAAATTTGTAAGAAAGTCTCTTGAATAAATCCAAAAAATTTCCGCCGTACTATATAAATAGGTTGTATTGTTGAAAGAAAGAAAGAAATGGAAAATGAAAAGAGATGGGTTTATAAAGGAAAAAATGAAAAAAGATCTAAAAGAATGAAAAATAAGTAGAAAAATTTATTTTTAGTGTCTTTTATTTTAATCACATGCCTGATAAAAAAAAAATTCTGAAATTTATACATCAATAGGTAATAAGTGTGTTTTTATCAAGTTTAGATATGTCATGGTGTTTATAAAATTTAAGTATGCGTATATAGTGATTTTTAATCAATAGTTAGGAGAAAAATAGGTGTATTTTTTTTTTTTAAGTTTGAGCGTGTTATTAGACATTTACAAAGTTTAGGTGTGTAAAAATTTTTTAGTGATAAGTTTGAGAAGAACAATATGTATTAAGCCTATAAGTATTGAGTATTGATGTATTTTTGTGGAAAATGAAATCATACAGCACAGAGAGGGTGATTTAAGCAAACTTTATTTGGTTAAATTGCATTGGGCGTGTCTTTTTATGGGTCTTTTGTTAGACGAAAACCAATTTCATTTATAAAACGAACTTGACAAAAGTACCACACAAAATACTAAAGAAATGTACAAAAATCAAAATAAGTAGATATACAAATATCCAATTATAATATGATTTACACTTGAAATTTCTTATGATGCTGCAAGGCTTAATTTTAATTTTAGTTTTTTGCCCTTTCTGTCCTAAGAAGCATTTGTTCTTTGATTGTACAATTTCCACTTTCAGTTATAAGAAAGAAACAAAAATTATAATTGAGTGACCAATTATGTAAATTATTCCAAATACAAAATTTATAGTATTGTAGTAGAAAAATTAAATAGGGGTCTTAGTATACAATTCGTTTCTTTGTGGTAATTTGCATCATTGGTCACCCAATTACAACCCTTGAAAGGCGTTTAGAAAAATTAACCCTATGTCAAAAGTAGAGAGTTTTTAAAATTTGATGCAAGTTATTGCATTTTAACAAATATAAAAAATTTAGAAAAGTCAAAAATTTTAAAATTCAGTGTCAAAAATAATTTTAAAATTTTGAAAATAGTTATGTATATGATTGTGACTAGATTAGTTAAAATTTTTAATATAGAGCATATTCACTTTGATTAGGATTAGAAGCTAGATAAAATTTTTGAAATCAAAGGAACTATAGTTTTAACTTGCAAAACATGTTAAAGGGTATTTTTTTTTTTATTACATAAATTAAAGTTAGTTGATATTTATGTTACAAATTAGTAAATATTAAGGACTTTATTATTACGAGAGTTATTACAACGCCCTAACAATTTTAATCATGTAAATAAACAGTAGTATTATGGCTATAATACTGTACGTTGAGGTAAAAAGTATCATGAAAGATTAATAACTGATAGAATACCAACTTTTAACTTGAAAATAATTAATAGTAGACTCCCACTAAATAATTAAATTATAAATGAAGTTAATTAAAGTGAATCAGTTAGATCGACATCATTTATAGTTATTAATTAAATAAAAAAAGTTTAAGCCATAAAAAATTATTTGATTAGAAAATTAAAAAATTAGGATTAAATCAAATGAATTATGACAGCAAATAATCAAATAAAATACTAACAACTAAATAAAATAATAAAAAAAGTAAAGAAAGAAGATGAAAGAAAGAAATGCAGAAAACACGAAAAAGAAAGCGAGAGAAGAATCGGGAAAGAAAGAGGGGGGTGGGGGTGCTGCTTCCGTCGAGCTGACAGAATTCAACAGTGAACGCCAGCTCGACCACCATCAACGGCGACCCTCACGACCACCGGTTCCCCACCACAGACATCCCTACCATTAGTCCTTCCTTGCTCTGCCTTCCTTCTCCTGCTGATTTCTTTATCTCTCTCCTACCGCGATCTTCAAGGCCATTATCCGGCAAACTCCGATGACGGATGGCAACACGAGCACCATCACCGGACTCCTAGCGATCAAGCGCTTCTTCCTTTGCCCACCGATTGTCCTCATTCACTGCCGGCAAGGAGATCGGAAGAAGGGTAATCCGAAGTGCTCCGACTCCGATTTGAGTTAAACCACGCCGCTTCAAGGCGCGTGACCACCATTAGCAGATTTTTGATGGGACGAGCTTCACTTTGACTGTAATGGCACTCCTCCGACGACGTTCCGGTGATTGTTGACCGGCGAACTAGGTTTGATTCCGATCAAATCAAGCTGAAATTTAGAGAATTACGACTCTGAAATAGTAAGTGCACTACCAAAATGACCTTTCCTCATTTATTTTATATGTTAGGGATTTATTTTCATGTATTTGTGGGGATGTTTTTAATTTAGTTTACCTAGCAAAGCTTGGGTTGTTTAATTACTGATTGGTTTGATAAGATTGACTCAGCCAAAAGTGAGTATTAAGCTATGTGAAAATTTTATACTGTTTAAACTTGTTTAACAGTTTACTATGTGAAAGAGCTTAGAATATTAGTATGTTAAGGTAATGAATTAAGAACATAGAGACATGTATAATTATATGAGTATTTTAGGGTTGAGTTTTGGTATAATTGATGACTGGATAACGTAATTTGATGGGATTTGAAATTTAATGAATGCTCAATTGAAGATTTGACATGTTTAATTTTAGTTTTCTCCAATTTTTTATAATATGTCTAAAATATGGTTCACTCAAGAGCTGTGCCTTTGTGTGATTGGGAATGTTAGTATGTCATCGGCATGCAAATGATTAATTTAAATGTTCAATTGGAATCTAGCAAGTGAAATTTTCAATCTTTTAAAGTTGTGTGCGATTGATATACATTATGTTTTATGAAGAGCTTCTTTCTATATACATACATGATATATTGATAATTTAGTTTAAAGGATTTGTATGTTATGTCAATGATAGATTGATATACATTATGTTTTATGAAGAGTTTCTTTCTATATACATAAATGATATATTGATAATTTAGTTTAAAGGATTTGTATGTTATGTCAATGATAGCCGAATCTTGATTTTTATGATGGGAGTGAATTTAAATTGTTATTTGGGTCGATTTTGACTTGGAATACATGTGCAATAAGATAAATGAGTTTGTTTGATATATATATATACACACACACACACACACACTCATTTGTATATGGACTTAAGAATGGTTGGTGATTATGAATTTATGCCTAAATTAGTGAAATTTATGCATAAATTAACGTTTTTGCAATGTTATCGGAATGAGACTTTGGATATCAATTGAATACTTTATTTTAAGAAGTCTTGAATTTAATTTATTATCTAATAAATGAATATGTATATAAGATGGATAAGTTAAACACATTTATAAATGAATAGCAAGGTAGGAAACATGTAAAGAAAGTAAGTGATTTTAAAGTTTTGTAGCTTACTTTTATTGGAGTGAGGTTATGGATATAGTCTTATAAATGATGAAAATATGTTGCAAGAATGCCAATTGTTTTGATTTATGAGAATGTGCTAATTAATACTTGATAAATGAAAATATATTATGAAAAGGAGGATATGATAGTAGTATTGGTTTGAAATGATAAAAAAAGGGGATTATTGTGAAATAAGATAGAATATGGAATTGCGTTTATGTGATTATACATGTATGTAAGATATCATAAATATTATAGTACGATTGAAAAGATTTTGTTGCCTTTAGTAAACGGTAGGAATTATGAATAGATGCAATTGGCCGGCTATAGGGATGGAAATTTATTCGGTGTGTTGGATGATTTGTTATTTCGGTATGTTATGTGGAGTATTGGCTTGATGGTGATATGTATATTATAGGTTAATGAGAACCTACGTAATAGGATTGAAGTGCAGTGCCCGGTATTGGCCACTTCAATACGATAGGCCAAAATGGCCTTAGTCCTGTGTATCCGATTCAGTGAATTCCTCCGAACTATTTTGGAGTGTATATGAATATTTAAATGCTATATATTTTCATATTGAGTTATTTATGAATTATGTGGGATTAAATGGATAATTATATGTAACATATTAAATGTGAAAAACATTGTTTATTTAAGTTGTATAATATGAAATGGACGGAATTGAATAATTATGCATACTAAGTGAAGGGTTGAGTATAGCATGTGAAATGTACTTTATTCTATATTGTGTGCATTGAGGTAGAAATTTGGTGATCTTTGTACGAGATTATGATAATGTATGCTCATGTTTTTATTATTGGAAAAATAAATTTGGTAGTCACTACTAAATTTCTAGCTTGGCGTGTGGTTATTTCCGTGCGCAGATAAAAAAGAAAGTGTCATTGAGGTCGGAGGAATAGTTCGACAAATTTGCTGATATTTGGAGTTGTATCAAAGTTTGGACGGGAAGGCTATCCTGTTATGTGTTTTGGAATTTCTATCTTGGCATGGCATGTACACTCGATAGATAGTTTAGAGTGTTATTGTAATAGGAGTTTGTATCGAATAGTTGTAATATAGTTATTAGTTTATGATGTTTCAATGTTGTTTAAGCAGAAGATCTTATAATTTGATGTAATTAATTTTGAAATAAGCGTGTTATGTCACAGACACGTATGATTTTGCGGTTTTTGTATTTATACAGTTAAGATAAACTATTGAGTGCCAATAGATATGTGAATTGCTTGGAAATGTATGGATTGATATATATATAATGGAAGATGGGAAAATTTTGTGTTGGAGTTTGTTGAGGAGTTTTGGAGTAAATATGTGATTTTAAAAGTGTAAAAAGAATTTGTTTTTTTCCATATAGGAGAATAGATAATATTCCGGGGAGATTTTATCGAAATTTTGTAAGATTGAATAGTAACAAAAGTGACGTAATTTTATTAATTAAAAGAAAATTTTGTTATTCATATGTTTATGGATTATAGGATAGTGTGTAATATTTTTATCCGGTCCGCTCATTGGATTGGATATAGGATGTTTTTATCCGGTCCGCTCATTGGATTGGATATAGGATGTTACAGTTATAATTGGCTGACCAATGATGTAAATTACCCTTTATATTTGCTTTAAATTTTTTAACACAGTGCACAAACATAGATATGTATCATCATTGTATGCAAAATAATAAATTAGCTCAATATGTTGACTATTAAACAACAAATGTAAGTTAAAGTTACGTTATAATTGATACAATGATTAGTAATTTAGCCGTTATGAAACATTTATGATAGCTTTAATAAGGTCAACACTATATAAAAGAGTCTCACATACTAACCTACACACTAATAATCTTTTATTTGTCTTTTAATAAATGATACACCGACTTGATTGTTGAAGTAAAAGCAGAGACCTTTGCCGATCAATCTTGCCAAGAGTAAAGAAAGCTCATCCAGCTATGGAAACAGATTGGTAAATCGATTTATTATCAATTTGTTTAATTACTTAACTGCTTCTTTAGGAAGAACATGATAAAAAGATGACGTTTTATTTCTTGTTCTTTCAATGACTTGGTAGCAAAGGTTTTAAAAAGGGATCATGGTGAGATCTATTGAGATTTTCATTTTGAATATACATGCACTGAGCACGTATGCAAAGATATTTTGCATATTGGTAAGTGAATACTCGCCATTTATTTGAAAATCAATTAGTGTTAGGAAGAGACTACCATTATTCTTATATAGCACAAAACACGAGCACTAGGCTATAGCTGGGCTTTTGCCACCGAACAATTGCTGCCACAGTTTGACCAACAAAATCTTATTAACAATCCAAAGCCAGTAGATCATATGTAAAATCTAAGCCATTTATTTCCAAAATCTGGCTGGATTTTATTCTTTACTCCACTTTTGGAAACAAGAACATTGGTTTCTTTGCTTCCATTGTTTTGGTCAACCTAAAAACTGATATTTATTTTTAGGAGTCAATTATAAGGCATCAAACTAGGACAACATAAGTACCATAACATAAAGCTTGTTGGTGGTTCAAAATCTTGAATCCTCTTTTATTAATTTAGCCATAAGGAATTCCTAAGGGGTTGATGAGCTTTACCTGTTACTGGAATTGCTGATCAATGGAGAGGGATATTCATAAAGCAGGAGGCAGTTTACGAAGAGGCAACTCTTTGATATCAAGCAATGGAGCAGAAATTTTTTCATCATCTTTCCATAGTCAGCAAGATGATGAAGAGGCTCTAAAATGGGCTGCACTTGGGAAACTTCCTACCTATGACCGGCTGAGGAAAGGTATATTAAGTACCTCAAAAGGTGAGGCCAATATTATCAAAGTACACAATCTTGGATTGAAAGAAAGGAAGAATTTGGTTGACAGATTGGTGAAAGTAGCTGAGGATGATAATGAAAATTTTTTGTTGAAGCTTAAGAGTCGCATAGATAGGTAAGAACTAGAACTCTCATCATTCATTTCGATTTGTTTTATCTGTTTTCAAGGTGGATTTCAGTATTAAGTCCATGTTTCCTGGTGTTTTCAGAGTTGGAATTCAGGTTCCTACAATTGAAGTCCGGTTTGAGAATCTAAAAGTTGAAGGAGAAGCCTATGTTGGAAGCAGAGCTTTGCCTACATTCTTTAACTATTTAGTTAATATGGTAGAGGTAAGATAACCAAAGAACATATCACAATTTTATTATATTATTGTTGCATTTTTATCTTATTTGTTTTGGTTTATTTCATTTAAATTTTTAGGGTGTCTTGGATTATCTCCATATTTTTCCAAGCAAAAAGAGACACCTTTATATTCTTAAGGATGTCAGTGGCATCATCAAGCCATCAAGGTTAGATGGGCATAAGTGAAATCCAATTCTTATGCTTTCCGTTTCATGTTTTGAATTGATATTTCTTTTTATATGGTTTTGTAGATTGGCATTGCTTTTGGGTCCTCCAAATTCTGGAAAGACAACACTTTTGTTGGCTTTGGCTGGAAAGCTTGATCCTTCACTGAAGGTGAAAAACATATAATTCAAGAACAATATTTCATAGGATTTCAATTTCATTCTCTTCATTCATTCTTGGGTTTGATCTGTAACTTTGGAAATGCAAAACTTGGCCTACAGTTTTCGGGGAGAGTGACTTACAATGGCCATGCCATGAATGAGTTTGTGCCCCAAAGAACTGCTGCCTATATTAGTCAATACGATGTCCATATAGGGGAAATGACTGTAAGAGAAACTTTGGCCTTCTCTGCAAGATGTGAAGGTGTAGGAACCCGTTATGGTATGATAAGCTTTCTTTTCAAATTTTAGCATTAGTGACTCTGCATTGTCCAAGTATATAACAAATTAATTTACAGATATGTTAGCAGAGCTATCAAGGAGAGAGCAAGAAATGAACATTAAGCCTGATCCTGATGTTGATCTTTTCATGAAGGTGAAACAAGCCAAAACACATTTATTTGATTTCTGGTGGTTTCTATGCCATAATAAGTTTCACTTGTAGTGATTCTTCATCTGACAGGCAGCGGCAATAGATGGTCAGGAGGCTAGTGTGGTGACAGATTATATTCTGAAGGTTACAGAACTATATATAAATTTGGAAACTGTAAATGGATCTTTAAGGAAAATTAAAATATACCCTTAGTTTATCTGATGCCTTTCTCTTATATATTCAGATCTTAGGACTTGATGCTTGTGCGGATACAATGGTGGGGGATGAGATGTTGCGGGGCATTTCTGGAGGACAAAGGAAACGCGTAACAACAGGTAAAAATACTTCACAAACGCAGCTCTTTTGATGAAGAACACATTGAGTTTTGCATTTGTATTAGCAGAAAGTAAGTGTTTTACAAATTAACTGTAGGAGAAATGCTGGTTGGACCAGCAAAGGTGCTGTTTATGGATGAAATATCAACTGGCTTGGATAGCTCAACAACTTACCAAGTTGTGAACTCACTCAAGCAATATGTTCACATTCTTAAGGGAACTGCTCTCATTTCTCTCCTCCAACCAGCACCAGAGACTTATGATCTCTTTGATGATATAATTCTCCTGTCAGATGGCCATATTGTATACGAAGGCCCTCGGGAACAAGTTCTCGAGTTTTTCGAATACATGGGCTTCAAATGTCCTGAAAGAAAAGGAGCGGCTGATTTTTTGCAAGAAGTAAGCATGAAATTGGTTGTTATATATCTTTATTTATGAAATGACATTTAGCTATGAATTGTCTTCAAATATGTTATCATTGCAGGTGACATCAAGGAAGGACCAGAAGCAATATTGGGCAAATAGAGACGTACCTTACAGATTTGTCAGAGCTAAGGAGTTTTCTGCGGCATTCAAGGAATTCCATGTTGGAAAGAAACTTGGAGATGAGCTAGCAATTCCATTCGAAAAGGCGAAGAGCCACAGAGCTGCTTTGGCAACTAAAAAGTATGGCATTAGTAAGAAAGAGCTTTGTAAAGCTTGCTTCTCAAGAGAATTCCTACTTATGAAGAGGAACTCATATTTCTATATCTCCAAGTTCTTTCAGGTGGGTTAGTGTCTGTTATCAAAATTTTACTTTGAAAATTGTGAATACAAATTGTAACTAGTTGTCTTTGTTTGTGCTATTAGCTCATAATAGTGGCAATAATTTCAATGTCACTCTTCCTACGGACTGAGATGCATCGTGATTCAGTGATCGATGGAGGTATTTACCTCGGAGCTATTGCCTACATTCTTAGTATGGCAATATATAATGGCGGAGTAGAGGTTTCCATGACCCTTGAAAAGCTTCCTGTCTTTTATAAGCAAAGGGACTTTTTATTTTATCCTGCATGGGCATATGCTCTTCCACAATGGATCCTTAAAGTCCCTATCACATTCATAGACGTTGGTATTCTGGTATTTCTTACTTACTATGTCATTGGATTTGATCCAAACATTGGAAGGTAAAAAGAAAAAAAAAAACGTAACCATTCTTGTTGATTATAGGTATATTTTAAGTTAATTCTTCATTCATGTTATTGAAGTTATACTTTAATAACGACTTAATCACAAAAGAAATATATGTTTCATAAAAATACCTCAGCACTAAAGTCATTTGATCAGAAAATTATGAATTCGGAATGAGAGCATTGACCTGACTTGACACGTTCGGTTAAAATATGCACATGACATATTCTGAAAGGTTACAAGATGCATTGTTTTTAATATTCCAAGCCATATCAGTACTTCAGTGCTGGATTTATAATTTTCTGGCCAAAATAACTTTAGTGCTAATATTTCAAAAATTAAGTTACTTTTGTAAAAAAAAAGTTATCGTTATAAGTTTAGTGATTATTGACGAAATTAAGCACTATTTTTGTCCTTTAGAGTAGACATAGATGTTGCTAATATAGTTTTTTTCTTCAGGTTGTTTAAGCAATACCTTGTGCTTGTACTCTCAAACCAGATGGCTTCTGCATTATTCAGATCAATTGCTGCAATCGGTAGGAACATTGTTCTTGCGAACACCTTTGGTTCATTTGTGCAGCTCTTGATTTTCATATTGAGTGGCTTTGCCTTGACAAGAGGTATATGATTAATTACTAATTGTTAACTGAACTTAATAAAATTACAAAAGTTAGATTAAGATCTTAGAGAACAATACTTTTTTTTATTTGTTTAATGTCACAGACAAAATAAGCAAATGCTGGTCATGGGGTTACTGGATGTCGCCAATGATGTATGGGCAGAATGCAGTTGTAGTGAACGAGTTTCTTGGAAAGAGTTGGAGCCATGTAAATTCTTGAACCATGCCATTCCGAATTTCTTGCATTTGTCCTTTAGCACTTTAACTAATGTTCTGAGTTTACTTAACATTAAAGGTTCTTCCAAATTCAATGGAGCCATTAGGAGTCGAGTTTCTAAAATCTCGAGGATTCTTCACAGAAGCTTTTTGGTATTGGCTTGGAGTTGGAGCATTATTTGGATTCACACTGTTATTTAACTTGTTGTATGCTCTAGCTCTCACTTTTCTCGATTGTAAGTATCTCACTTATATAACTTTGATGCTATTTCAATATGAACTGATGTTTTAATATGGTAGATGATAATTTTCACAGCACTTGAGAAGCATCAGGCAGTTATATCAGAAGATCTGCCAGAAAATGAATGTGAAGCCATTTCACTGAACTGGGAAAGTAGCTCAGGTGTGTAGCTTATTCAATGTATGCAAACTACTAAATCCCTTCCAAAATATTAATGGAATTTTATCCGGATTAATGCAGATAATGGTGATGAAAATAGGCCCTATTGGAGTTTCACTCATAACAGGAAAAAAGGAATGATTCTTCCATTTGAACCGCATTCTATAACCTTTGATGAAATTACATACTCTGTGGACATGCCTCAGGTAGCAAAAAGTTAGGCAGATGGCATAATGTCAAATCTCAACCTACTATACAACAAAGAAATATGACATTTTATTATCGAATTGGACTCTGCAGGAAATAAAAAATCAAGGAGTTTATGAGGACAAGCTAGTTTTATTAAAGGGTATAAGTGGTGTTTTCAAGCCTGGTGTTCTCACAGCCTTGATGGGTGTTAGTGGTGCTGGAAAAACCACTTTGATGGATGTGCTGGCTGGTCGTAAAACTGGCGGATATGTCAAAGGGAATATCATGGTTTCTGGGTACCCAAAGAAGCAAGAAACATTTGCAAGAATATCTGGATACTGTGAACAAAATGACATTCACTCTCCACATGTCACTGTATACGAGTCCTTAGTTTTCTCAGCTTGGCTTCGGCTTCCTCCCAAAGTAGATGCAGAGACAAGAAAGGTAATTATTAGCAATCCATTCGATGCTCTATTTTTAGTACACTTATTAATCTTCTGATAATTTGAGACAGATGTTCATTGAGGAAGTCATGGAGCTTTTGGAATTGAATCCGTTGAGGCAAGCACTAGTTGGATTGCCTGGTGTAAATGGGCTGTCAACTGAGCAGCGGAAGCGCCTGACAATTTCAGTTGAGTTGGTGGGAAACCCTTCAATCATATTCATGGATGAGCCAACTTCAGGGCTAGATGCAAGAGCTGCTGCTATTGTCATGAGAACAGTTAGGAACACAGTTGACACTGGACGAACAGTTGTCTGCACCATCCATCAGCCAAGCATTGACATTTTTGAATCTTTTGATGAGGTATGAAATTTATAATCGTCATATGGGAATTAATCATATATTTTGACATGATTAACATGGCATTGCAGCTAGTCTTATTGAAGCGAGGAGGGGAGGAAATTTACTTTGGGCCATTAGGTCGCCATGCTCGCCATCTGATAAAATATTTTGAGGTATTTACTGATTAATATATAAGAATCCTAGGAATTTGTGTTCACTCTCTAATGCATATACTTGAAAAAACAAGGGAATCAAAGGTGTTGGTAAGATAAAAGATGGTTATAATCCAGCAACTTGGATGTTGGAAGTTACTACTCCAGCACAAGAATTAGCTTTAGGGGTTGATTTTGCTGATATTTACAAGAAATCTGAACTGTACAAGTAAGTTTACTAATTACTACTTGACTACTTTATACTAAAAATTCACTCACTATTCAGAATATGAACCTATATTGTTTGGTTATATTTATTTGGCATGTATTTTTCAGGAGAAACAAACAGCTTATAGAAGAATCAAGCAAGCCTGCTCCCGGTTCAAGAGACCTTTACTTCCCTACTCAACACTCACAGCCATTTTTCACTCAATGTATGGCATGCTTATGGAAACAACGCAGGTCATACTGGCGAAACCCAACATACACTGCTGTAAGACTTGTTGTCACAATCTTTGCAGGCTTAATCCTTGGTTCAATCTTTTATAATCTTGGCTCGAAGACGTAAGTCATGCATACCCAAATTAATACTAAACAGATTGAAAATATAAAACATTTTATCTTCCTTGCCTATATATGTCATACGACTGATTAATTTCAGGAAAAAAAAGGAAGATCTCTTTAACTCAATGGGTTCAATGTATGCTTCGGTTATATTCCTTGGCACGCAAACTGGATCAACTGTGCAGCCTGTTGTAGCTGTGGAGCGAACAGTGTTTTATAGAGAAAGAGCTGCTGGAATGTATTCAGCCTTGCCTTATGCCTTTGCACAAGTAATCAACTTGTCATATTTTAGGGTTGATTTCACGTACCCAAAAAAATTTCATAATCATAAAATATTTAAACTGAAATTTATTATCAATTAAAAGTAACTTTTGCAAATGAAAAGTAGATGTTGCAACTCCATCTTAAAAGTATTGAAATTTAAGATACAAATTGTCACATGCAATCCATTTCTGCATTCAGTTTGACATTACGTCTCTTAAATTGACAAGTAGGACTTGAAAAAATGATTTTTTTTTTGTATTTTTGTGTCATGTCAGATGTCATGTATACTGCTGGCGTGGCTTACCTTTTGATTGGATTTTGACGTGGTGTCGATTTGTATTTTATATGTAATGCAAATATGGAGTTTCGAAATTTACTTTTCATTTTTCCGGCGAAAGTTATTTTTGTTAAAAAAGAATTTCAATTTAGATATTTTATCGTCACAAAATTTTATTTTGTGATTTTAATGTTAATTGAGGATAAGTCCCGCGACCGTTCATGAAATTAACTCCATATTTTACTTTATTTTATTAATTTCTTTACCAATTTTGATCTTTGTCCTGCAGGTTGTTGTAGAGATTCCTTATATTTTAGTTCAAGCTTGTGTTTACTGTGTTATAATATATGCACTGTTGGGATTTGAATGGACCGCCTCTAAGTTCTTTTGGTACCTATTTTTCACTTACTTCACTTTCTTGTACTTCACCTTCTATGGCATGATGGCTATTGCCTTGTCGCCCAACTTGCACGTTTCAGCCATTATCACAACAGCAGTTTATGGAATGTGGAACTTATTTTCAGGTTTCATAATCCCAGAATCTGTAAGTCCTTGTTCACCATATAAAATTATTTTAAGTGCTACATTTTACATATAGATTAGACAAATTTATTCATAGGCACTCGAATGAGCTCGTAAACTAATCCAATAATAACCTGTCTCGTATGGCAAATAATAACCAAATGACCCTTTGGGATATTCCAACTATAAAATTGGTCCTAAGGTACTGCTTTTAGGTTCGAACAAGGCTGGCTCAAGCTTATGGAAAGCCTTAAGTAAGAAAAATAAATGAGACTTTATTAAACAAAAAAAAACTGCAAAAATTTATTATGTAAAAAGTTTATTTTAAAATTTATTTAAAAAAAAAAAGCAAAAATTTATTTAAAATTTAATTTTCTCTCTATGAGATGCAAATTATATATATATATATATATATTTTTTTTTTTAAATTTATTTTTCTCTCTATGAGATGCAAATAATATATATTTATATATATGGGCGCCTTGGTTTTTGCAGGGCTTTAGGCCATTGCCTTTGTGGCCTATAGCAAAACCGGCCAATGGGTTCAACATTACGCCCGTTTCCTATAAAAAAGACTAATTTAGATATTTTTTTATTATTTTCATTGCAGAGAATGCCAGTGTGGTGGAAATGGTACTATTGGATATGTCCAGTGGCATGGTCATTAAATGGATTGGTTACAATACAATATGGAGATCAAAAGCATGCACTTGAAACAGGCGAAACAGTGGAACATTTTGTGAGAAATTATTTTGGTTTTAAGCATGAACTTCTAGGATTAGTTGCTTCTGTTATGGTTGGCTTTGTTTTGCTATTTGCTTTTACCTTTGCTATTTCCATTAAGTTTTTCAATTTCCAGAAGCGCTAGGGGCTGTTTAGTTCAAGAAAACGTTTTCCATTTTTCTTTTCCAGTTTTCATTTTCTTTTTTTATTTTTCTATTTTTCCATTTTCCAAAATAAAAAATTAGAAAATGAAAATTATGTTTGTTTCTCTCCTTTTATCTGTATTTTCATTTTCTATTTTCTTTACAATTTTTTTAATATTCTGAGTATTCTATCAATATAATTACAATAACTGTTATTTATAATATTTTAGGTATTGATAAATAAATATTTAAATTAATCAATATTTAAAATACTAACAGGTATATATGGAAATTTTAGACAAGTTATAAGTGAATTTAAGTAATAAAATTCAATTAATCAAATCCAATACACAAACCTTTTTTTGCGTATTCGAATTGTTCATTCTTCTCAACCCAGAAAAAAATGAACAATTCACAAATAAAAATTACAATAAAAATATTGTTGGTGATAATCAAATGAAACAAAAAAATAATAATTATAATAAAAATAAAAAATTAATATGTAAATAAATAAAAAATCAATAAGAATAATGATCACAAAAAAAAAATTTTACCTCGTAGTTTGTTGTTGCAGTAAGAGATGAACTGTTTTATTAAGTTTGTATTAGATTTGTTTTTTATAAATTAGAAAAGAAAGTAATGTAATTGAATTTGAACTCTTTTTTAATAAAGGAAAACTAAAAAAACATATTTTTTGTGTTTTTCATACAGTAGTTTAATTTTGAAAAATTCAGAAAATAGTTTTCTAATTTTCTAAATTAAAAAATATTACAACTAAACAGCATTTTCCATTTTCTAATTTTCTTGGAGTAATTTTCTGGAAAATTGGCTGTATTTTCCAGAACTAAACAGCCCCTAGGATTTTTCTTGTTGCAAATTTAGCGATATGACTTATTTTATTAATAAAAAACTATTCAAAAAAATGTTATTTTTACTCACTCACACTTCTCTTAGTGTCACTCTACCCTTACTTGCACCTCCACTCACTCTTTAGTCAATTGTTTCTCTGAATTTTTGCGCACAAACTACAATGGCCAAAGGCCTATTTATAATGTTTAGGCAAAGCTTAGAATTTATGTCATCTAATAACTACCAACTAACAACAATTTCTTCAAACTAACAACTCCCACTTAATATTACACCAATCAACTAACAACTTCTACAAATATTACACAAAGTCTATAAAACTTATTAAATGAATGGCAAATTTATTCAAAAGTTGATGATGACTTTTAACATTCCTTTCAGGCTTTTTGTATTTTTACCTTTTTGAGATTATATTTTTTATTGTCCTTTGACAATATAAAAATGAAAAAAATAATTTTTATAAAAATATATACATCCATAATAGCTTATATACAGATAATAATAATAATAATAATAATAATAATAATAATGTGTATTCTACTGGTCTAAAAGTTAAGAGAACAATTGTTTAACTGTCTCGATGACATATAAAAGAGATGGTGTAATGATGCATCTTTTCGTTCTCTTTTTCCAGTGACGTAAAACAAAAAGAAAAATGTTGGACCAACAAATTAAAGAATAAAAATTAATTACTTTTAAGTGGAATAATTTCGAAAAAAAAGTACACATTTATGTTGTAATTCAATAAAAATTATTTTTTATATATCAGTTGATTTTTTTTTGACTAATTTTAAAATTTAAATCTTGAAAAATAGATTTTATTAAATTAAATGATCCATAAAATATGACAATTGGCGTTGCCTTATCTTACAATAATGAAGGAAAACAATGGACAAAGACCTGGACACAGAAAGGAACAGAAGTTTGACAGCTACGCTATCAATTTGTGCAAATTGGATTGGAGTTAGTATATTGCCGGTAGGATGTTGTCGATATGGGTGATCACGGGGTGGGACAGGGGAGGGAAGTGGCTCTCCATCTACTGCCCTGCCCAGGGGCGGGGATTCGTTGTCCCCGGCCCCACCGGGGATGTGGGGAAAAATCCCCCCGTCCCCGATAAAAATATACAATTTTAATAGAAATTTCTTGTCTGTTGGAGATTTTCGACCCGAATCAAAAATATTTTACAAAATTTATGTTGAAAAATATAATAAATGATAACTTAAAATTAAAAACATCAAATACAATTTAAATACAAATATTTATAAATATATAATACAATTAAAATATAAATATTTGTAAACATTCCGTACAATTCAAATATATATATATATATATTTTCGGGGCGGGGATCCCCGCGGGACAGGAACTCCTTTCCCCTTTCCCGCTTTGAATTCAAGGGCAGGGATTTTTTACTCTCCACTCCCGCCCTCGCAGGGGAAAAATTCAGGAATTCCCCGGCCCATTCGGGTCGGGTCCCCACAGGGGACGGGGAATCCTCGTCTCATGATCATCCCTAGTTGTCAATTTCCATAATTAAAGAGATTATATATAATCTGTAGTGGTGACAATAATGCTAACTAATACATGCTGCTGTGAGTCACATAAGAAGAAAATGGATGCTACTTTATTTCCATTCATCTTTTTAATAAATTAATATTCATTTTTATAATAATAAAAATAAATCTTAAGAATGCTAATTATTTTATTAAGAATAATCAAAGGTATAAACAGTGGTGGAATCACATTATAGTGAGGGTTGCATCACTTTTAATTTTTTTAAATATATATATCTATAAATTATAATAGTGATCCCCTTATTTATTTTAAGTGCTCCATCTCAAATTTTAAGTGCTTTGAATGTTTTGAGCACATAAATAAAATTAAAAATTTAATTATAAGGGATTATATTAAGTATTAAAAATTTAGAATATTCATAAGTAAAATAAAAGTAACAATGATAAAACTATTAAAATTTTTATGGAATAAAAAATATGGCGTGAAAGAATTTAAATTAGAAATTCAAGAGTAAAAAAGGAGGGATTGGAATGAAAATTTGACAGAAGAAAATTTGCCCTTACACCTAAACGGCGTTGTTTTGGCCATTTCACTTCTTCTTCTTCTCTTCTTCTCTCATTTTTCCCCGATCAGTTCCTGATTATTCTTTCCCGTTCTAGCCTCCATCATCTGCATCTCTCTCTCTCTCTCTCTCTCTCTCTCTCTCCCGTCACCACTGTTACCATCTCTTCCATCAACAGCCGCCAGTTCCCTCTTTTCTTCCTTCGACGTGTGACGACAATAACCATTTTTCTCCTATTTTTCTTGCATTTTCGCTCCGGTTGTAGCCCCAAAACCCGGCATCTTCGATCACTAGGATACCACTGGATTCCTCCTCTCTGATCAGCGACTGGAGGGTGAGTATGAGTGATTGTAAACTTTAAATTTAGAGGGATTGATAAGGGGGATAGATTTTGGGATTTAAAATTTAAAGGTTAATTCCATTAATTATTTGTTTAAATTGCATTATTATGTGTTTTTGTTGGATTAATGAATGAAATGGTTCTAGAAATTTCTAGAATAAGAAGAAAATTTAAGGTAGGAGGAGAAAGGAAAGGAACTGTTTTGTTGTAAACTAAGGTTTGCAACCACTAAATTCACTTTTTGCTATTATTATGTTGCTTGTGGCATGAATTGTGGAATTGTGGTATAAATATTTGATTGAATTAGCTAAGACTTTCACAATTTATAGATATAATGGGGGTTTTTTAGAATTGGGGCATTTTTTTTTATAAGTAATTAGGGATATGGTGCTACAATAAAAGATTTTAAGATTTTGGTGTGTCAAAAAAGGGCGAAATTGTTCCGTTTTGTATTAGAACGGGGCCCACACTTCTTTTTCAGAATATTGTCATAAAAATGGCATTACTTGTTGCCTTTTTTGGAATCCAAAACGGTACCGTTTTGTGAAGGAATCTTAGATTGGATGACTGGGCCTCGGTCTATCAGAAAATGGCAACCATAGTTGACGTTTTCTATATTTTTTTTAACAAAAAGCTACAGGTGCATGGGAATTATTGTGCTCTGAAGCAGCGCACAGTAATTCCCGTGCACTGCAGCAGCAGGCATGAGTCTATAATTTTTTTTTTTTTTAAATCTGCCTTTAAATATCCATTCCCTTTCCTATTTCCTACCCTTTTTGCATTAACTCTCATTTTCATTTCATTCTTTCTTCCTTCTTATTTTCATTCTTCCATTTTCAACATTTTCATCTTATATTCACTTTTCCATTTCACTATTTCAATATTGTTGAAGAAATTTTATTGCAATTATTGTAGAAGATTTTGTTGAAGGTAAAAAAGAAGGTAATATTATGTGAATATATTATAAATTAATTTTGTTAATCAAATTTTAATTTTTGATTAACTTTATTTTCATTCTTAAATTGTAGGTGCTGTTAAGTTTGTAATATAATTTCGGTCAATATTTTTAAAAGTAAGTTATTATTATTTTGTTTTTCTTGAAAAATAGCTTTAATTTGTAAATGCGGCTTAATTTAACTATTTGTTTAAATTTTTTTTATATAAAATTGATAAGTGATAATTTTTTTTTTATTTTTTTGTTTATATTTAGAATTCATTTTTAAATTTTAGGTGTTAAATTTGCAATATATTCGCCGCCAATATTTTTAATGGTAAGTTATTATTATTTTATTTTATTTATTTTGACAAATAGCTTTAGTTTAAGTTAAGATAATTAAATTGTACATGTTATTTATGGTTTATTCAGATAAATTATAATCGTAAATATTTGTACAACAATTAGTTGTCCGAATTTAGTTATATTATTTTACTTTTATTTTGTCATGTTTTGATATTTAGGAACATATGAAAGTAAATTGATATGTAAATTTATTATATATAGTTTTTATAAGTGAATTAAAAGTAAAATTTAGAAGTGAATTAAAATATAAATTTAGAAGATTAATAAAGTAATCGGTATAAGAAGTTAAAATATTTATAAAGATATATATATATATATATATATATATATATATATAATATTATGTTATTTAAAAAAGTATTGTAAATCTGAAAAAAATATAAATTGCAAGAGTTAAGAAGTGAATTAAATTTTAATTTAGAGAATTAGTGGACTAATTAGTACAAAATATTTATATATTTTTTTTTTGTTAAAGGAATAAATATTTTAAAAAATAGTTGCATAAAATGATTAAATTTATCAATGAGTTTAAAATTTATGGATAATTTTTTTATGACAAAAATAGTAAAATGATGCATTAATTATTAAATATGTACATATAATGCAGAAATTAAAAAATGTTAATTCCAGCAACATTTATAATTCATAGTGGAGGACAATCAATATAGGGCATTGCTGGTTACCAGTATGATACTTCAAGTCACTCAGCAAGATCGAGGAGATTAAAGGTTAGAAGCAAACCAACATTTGCAGAACTTGTTCATAAGATATCAGTTAAATTGGATTTAGCTGTGGATGTGAGGGTTAGTAGAGTAATATATAAGCGTTATATTAATAATCAGGGGCCAATTTCCTGGGCGTTTATAGATTTAATTAATGATGATGTCATTGATCAAATTTATGAAAATTTTGTTACATTTCCTGGATATACCATTGCAGAGCTAATTGTTGATACTAAAATAAATTTAATTGGAGATGAACAAAATGTGTTGAATAATGTTAATCAGATGAATACCGATGTAGAAAAAGATTTCATACCGACTGTTGACGAAAGAAAAGTATTTAGTAACAATTAATATTTTGCGAGAGGAAGTCAGTTCGATTTTGGTAAATAATTTGAGGATCTACCACAATGTGAAGGGGTGTAGAAGCAAGTCCTATAAGAGAGTTTAGGGGGCAAAACCAAGTGAATTTTGCCTTATGTTCTAGCTTTAGATGTAGGGATATAGCACGTAATGATGATAATGTTGCCAATAACGAGTATATTTCTTCAAATTTTGATCCAGATGAGGATGATGAAGAGATAGTGTAGACACCGGATCCTGAGGCAGCTCAGACCGAGGTTACCCAATGATGAAAACGATACTCGTTGATAGGGCAAAAGACAGATCGAAGTGATGGTTTTCTCGAAAAAAATATTTTTCATTTTTTAAAAAAATTTTAGAATAGAAAGAGGGTAGAAAAATAGGAGGGCAAGGGAGCCTTGGGGGCCTGTGTGGTGAGGCCCATCTCACTAAGTGAGATGCTGCCTCACGTTGGTGAGGCCCATCTCACCAACGGATGAGGTAGCCTCACGTTGGTGAGGCCCATCTCACCAATGTGAGATGCAGCTCTCACGCGCCCCATGCTCCAGTACGTCTCCGTTCCGTTGATTCCCTTTTCATGATCGGATGTTATAGAAGAGAGCCATATTTCCCGATCGGACTGCACGACTCGTGCAATCCATGCACGAGTCATGCATGCCTGATCTCCTCCTGTGACGCGCGCCGGTGCCCAGCAAGGGTCCTCGAGGTGAATCCGCTTTAGGATTCGAGGGACTGGTTCACATCTTTTGATCATGGGCACAATGAGAAATCATAGATGCATCCCTTCCAATAGAACATTGGGAAGAACCACCTAGTCTAGTGACGCCTATAGGCACCTTTGAGGTATCATGGAGTCGCCACCCAATTCACAAGGAATTGGAAAAAGGTCTCTCACCTCTATTGGTCAAGACCAGAGATATGGTGTTCGGAACTTCACTCTTATTTATGCTTCGGTTAATTATAAGTGAGCCTTTAACTTCTTAAAATTATATCTCTCACCTCACGCGATTAATGCATTAAAAGTAAAAGCGCATCATAAGCATTCAAAAAGCAATAAAATGAAAGCGATAAAAGAAAGCGATAAATGAAAGCGGTAAACACAGAAGCACGCAATTTACAAGAGAAATGGGGGGCAGAATACAACCCCATTGAAAGAAAGATAAAGACATAAAGTGGGACGAAATACAATCCCAAGATTAAATTAAAGTTGCCCCAACAATTAATTACAAGGGCCTAAAAAGAAATGAATATAAATTTAAAACACTCACACAAAATCAAAATAAAAGTACATACATAAATCAGGGCATTGTTTTAGGAACATTGGTTCCTGCGCACTTGACTCTGATACCAAAAGACCCCGGAGTACGCAATACCAACACCAATTTGTAGTGCCTAGTCAAGTATGACTGTCCTAAACGGCTCTTCCTGGCCAACTGATGGACTGTCCTGTTAGACTGACAGCACAGATAGAGAGGAACTGTTCTGCGTACTAAGGAGTTTTAGATAAGAGGATCCCAGATTAATAATAAGAATATTCTAATGAAAAAGAAGAAGGAAACTTTAGAAATTCATAGTAAAGAGATTTTATAAAGAAGGCTAAAGAGAAGTGTGTCCTCCTCCTTCATTTTAATTCATATTTATAGCCTATAAAGAGGCTTACAAACTTACAATACACACTAGTACATATGATTACAATCTAGGATAAGGAGGAATCTTCTTTACAAAAGCTAAAGCAAAATAAAGCTACTTTAATAAGAAAAATAAAGCTACTTTAATAAAGTAGAGGAATATATTCCTCTTTTACAAAGTTACTTAAACAAAGATACTTTATTTATGTTTGATGGGCTCATGTGATGGTGACATGTTCATATCCTCAGGAGCTGTATCTATACCATGACGGATTTGTGGGGTCCAATCAAGATCTTCATTTGGCCTTTGCTGCTCAGGTGTAGGCAGATGCTGTTCAGGAGATGACAAAAAGTTTTGTGCCATTGTATCTCTTAATAATTCTTCATCATTAAGGAGATTGACATTAAGATCAAGATATGGATCCTGTGAATTTTGGAAAAGTGAATCCATAAAATTTGGCTGGAGAGAGGATTCTGCTGTGTCATATGTGGGAGGATTCAATGAAGCTGGTTCAACATTGTTCAAGTCGCAGAGGGTATTTTGAAGATTTTTCTTCCAAAGAGGATGTCGACAATCATCAAAATCATCAAGTACTTCCCAACACCAGGCTTGTGGCTGGGTCCAGATAGAGTTACTAGCAGGATTCCAAATATAAGGCCTATGGAAAAAATAGACAACAGATAACTTTTTTGCCATATTTTTCGTGCTTGAATTTGGCGAAGAAATTCATTACGCCACCATGACAATGGTGCGTACCATTCTAAGAATTGCCAAATATAGGAACCTTGTCTGGATGGTTCTGTGAGAAGATCAAAAACATCAACAAGTGGGAAGATAACTGCATGAGTGTGTAAGACAGACAAACACCATAAGAACCATAGTTCTTCATCACAGAAAGGTGCATTTGGGTAAATCTTGAACAGAATACTCCAAGGTTTGTTAAGATTGAAGTAATTCTTGGTGAGATTTTTCTTGACACAGAAGAGATGGAGAAAATAAAATAAATGACGAGTAGCAAATGCTTTTATCTGAGAAGGAGATTTCAGAGAACAGTTTGGCGGATGAGATTCCTTTCTTAAGGCTGGCATGTGTAGGGTAGGAACCTGAGATTTTCTTGGGCTTGGATTAGGACGAAACCTATCCATGGAGAGGAGTAATGGAAGGATTGGAGATTGCAATGGGAGAGTAGGTTTATGAGCAAGTCGTGAAAGATAATCAGGAATAAGGTTCTTATCCCCTTTTATATGCTCGACTTGGAAGTTGTATTTGCTAAACCATTCTGCCCATCTTAAAAGTTGATGATGTGGCACTGACTTCCCTTTGAAGTTAAGTATCTTAGGGAAAGAAGAGCAATCCATTACAACGGTGAAGTGGTGTCCAATCAAGTGGAACTCAAACCTTTTGATTCCATACTTTACAGCTAGGATTTCTTTAAAGGTTGAGTGGTAGTGACATTCTGACTCTTTGAACTGACCACTTGCATATCCACAAATACTGTAGATTTTGTCTTTTTCTTCCAAGAGTATTGCTCCCCAACACTCATCACTTGCGTCAGTCTGCAATATCCTTTTGCCAGTGGAAGGAATATGAAGAGGTGGCAAATTCTGAGTGACTGCTTTGATTTGTTGGACTGATTTGGAGTGGATATCTGACCAGGTGGGTGGATTCTTTTTCAAAAGCTGTGTTAGTGGTTTGGACAGGTGGCTAAAGTGATGGATAAATTGTCTGATATAATTGGCTATTCCAAGGAATTGCTGAACTTGCTTTTGAGAAAGCTGGTGATCTGGAAAGTTAAGTAATTCTTTCGCAAGATGTGGCTGAGGTTGATAGGATCCATTAGCAAAATGCATGCCAAGGAAATCAATTTCTTTTTGTGCAAGTATCATCTTTGATGGTGAAAGCATGATTCCATGTTCCTTTGTGAGTGAAATGAATTGGTGTAGATGATTTTGGTGTGAGGGAACATCTGGAGAGAATATCAACACATCATCAATGTAGATAAGTGCAAAGGAAAGAATTGACTTATAAACCCTCATCATAGACTGTTGAAAAATAGAAGGTGCAGTTTTAAGACCAAAAGGCATAACAGTCCATTGATAATGAAAATTTGGGATGCAGAAGGCTGTTTTGGGTCTATCATCTGGAATTATTCCGAGTTGCCAAAAACCTGCTTTGAGGTCAAATTTGGAAAAGATTTGGGCATTATGAAGGTAAGGGAAAAGGGAGGACATATTTGGTAAAGGATATTTGTTGTCCTTGTGAAAAGGGTTAAGTGGTGTATAGTCAATAACAAGTCTCTTCTTGCCTCGGACTTGTTCAGAATGTTTATTAACATAAAAAGCTTGACAGGCCCAATCAGATTGAGTGGGCTCAATTAAGTTCTGGGCTAAAAGCTGAGAACATTCATCCTGGGCTAAAGCAAAATCTGCTGGTGACATTCCTGGATGGGTAGCTTTAGTAGGATTTATATCTTCAGACTTTTTGAAAGGAAGGGTAATGAAGAATTTTGGTCTGGTCCACAAAGGGTTTGGATTCTTCGAGAGAAAATCAGTATGAGACATTGCACAACAATGGGTTTCAAGTTCACTTTGAATTTGAGCAAAGGGTCCTAGGTCAAAGACAGGAAAGAGTGAGTGAGTAGTAGTATAAGGCTGGAAGAATTTTTTGTGTTGAAGGCCATTGGGTTTTATTCTGAGATGAGGTAATTTACAATAAGCATCAAAGCCAAAGACAAGATCCTTTCCTAGGAGTTCTGATCCAAAAGCATGGATCCAGACAAAACAATCAGGAAATAATTGGATTTTTATGGGGTTTCTGGTTTTGAGCTTTATTGTAAGCACACCTTGGTTGGCTGCCTGAAAATGTTGGGTATATGGAATCCAGCAGGAGGAAGGAAGAATTTTTGGATTCAGGATAGTGTTATGGGCTCCAGTGTCTATGAAGGCTATTATGCTAATGGGATTAGCATATTTATCAGGAAATACTTTTGCTGGGACCAGTGGGATTGGATGGGTGGATAATATGGATTTTGGTGGAGATGGAAATGGTTCAATGGTTGAAATTTCAGAAATACTATCTTCATCTTCATCTGAGGAATCAGAATCTGAGAAATCAGAATCAGTATACTCAATTGCAAATAGAGTATATGGGTCTGGTTCTTCATTTTCAGAGAAGAGAGATTCAATGTCATCATCTTAGATATTGATGGGAGAAGTTTGTTGAATTTGTTGAAGAAGTTGTTGAGACTTTTTTCGTTGAGGACATTTCTTGGCAAAGTGACCTTTCTGGCCACAAACAAAACATCTGTCACCTTTAGGTTTGTGTCTCTTTCGTCTGAAAAACCGAACTTTCTTCCCTTGATAAGGAAGACGATGCTTATAAAACTTCTTTTTGTGAAACTTGAATCTTTTATGCTTCTTGGAAGGAGAACATGAACAATCTTTCTTAGGAAAACATTTGATTTCCAAATCAGGTCGTTTGCAAGCTGCTTTGATCTGAGGATCTTTTCCTTTTAAGAAAGTATTCTTGATCATTTTTTGAGAAGCACAGAATCTTTCCAAAGCCATAAGAACTCGTTGATAGATCTGTCCCAAAGAGAGAGAATTTAACTGAATACCTTGTTCCCGAAGATAGAACATTGTACTGTCAGAAAGTTGCTCTAGAATAGAAGACAAGAATCCTTGTTTCAGATTAGGATCATTTGCTCCATTAAGCATATAAAAGAGTTTAGACATCCTCTTATAATGCTTATTGAGATCCTTTGGAAGGAGAGAACAACATTTCATTTTGAAAAATTTGTCTCTGGAGGTATTCTCAAAATCTCGGACATCACCAATGAACTCAGCATGAATCTTTTGGAGTACATAAGTGATAGATTCAGATCTGACAAATTGAGTTTTTGAATATTCATCAAGGCGAGTGAACCAATCTCTCAGTCTGCCTGTGAATCTGCATTGAAATTCATCAAGAATGGGTTGCAAAGTAGTAATCCTTTGTGGTCGTGTTCGTGATTTGAGATCAAGCCAAGCATAAAATTCTTGAAGACGATCACGCCATTGATCACTAGAGATATCTTCAAATTGGAACCATGGACCACCTATTGGTCTGGAATCAGCAGGGAGTGGAGTTGTAGTATCAGCTATATCTTCTTCTGGCTCTTCTGCTTCATATTGAGTAGTAGTGCTTTCTGCAGGTGGAGGATCTGCCATGAATAAAGGAAAATGCTTTGGATCTAGTTCGTCATCAGAGGTAGAACTAGTATCACTTTTATCTGTTTCTGTAGCATCAGAAGAATCATCAATAGTGGCAGATGAGATAGCAGGTAAAGTCTGCAAAGCTTTTTGTTTCAGTGTTTGGATTATGGGATTTGGATATGAGGGTTGTTGGATCATATGAGATGCTGGTGGTTCAGAGATAATAACACCTTTTTATTTGAGATCTGGAGAAGAAATAGTGGGTGTGGTTGTTACATCAGATGTAGAAGTTATACTAGTGGTGTGAGATGTAGGGATTGTATGAGTTAATGGTTTGGGTGGTGTAACTAGGTTAGCAAAGTTTTTCCTCATGAACATCTCATGAGAATAACCCAATGCTTCAAGGTCGTCTTGTGAAGGTTCGGAATAAGGAGGGATTTGTACAGAAGGTTGATGTGTATATGGCATGAAAGTGGAATGGTAAAAGGGTAAAGAAGGTACTGGAGAGGGTTGTGGTTTAGCTAGATCTCTTTTGATTGTTTCAATCTCTGATTTCAATCTTGTAGCTTCAAGGGCTTTTGCTTTAAAGGTAGCATCATATGTCCTTTGATTGATGGATGTCATCAATTGTTTGTCTAATTCAGCAACTTGATTTTGCAATTTAGCAAGAAGCTGATATGTAGCAGCATTTTGACTTGTGATCTGAGAGTTAAGCGTATCTACACGAGTAGAAACATGATCAACCTTAGTTTCTATTCGTTGTAGTAGCTTATTTTGTGCAAGTGAGTTCTCAGATTGCCAATTGAGTACTGCTTCTGCTGGTGATACAGATCTGGGAGTTCCTTCAGTGGAAATACCGGGAGATTTGACAAAGGGTGTTGTTCTGACTTTTGTGGCAGGATGAGTAGTTTCAGTAAGAGAAGGAAATTCATCTGTATATTGACCAGTAGGATGATACATACAGACAGAAGGAAGAAGAGGAGTTTGCTGTATTTTGGGTTGCCATTTGAGAGAGGATGCTGAACATGGTTTTGATGAAGGTTTGTAAGGCTTAGGTAAAGGTTTGCATTTTTCTGGAGTGGGAGTTGGTTTTGTAGGGGGTTTGTACCAAGATGGAGGAGTATAACTAACAGCATAGTCATATTTACCAGAAGGTTGGCCAAGTGTACCAACTGTAGGATCATCTTATCTAAAACTCCTTAGTACGCAGAACAGTTCCTCTCTATCTGTGCTGTCAGTCTAACAGGACAGTCCATCAGTTGGCCAGGAAGGGCCGCTTAGGACAGTCATACTTGACTAGGCACTACAAATTGGTGTTGGTATTGCGGGGTTCGAAGAGTCATTTTGGTTGTTTGATGAAAACGGGGATGAGTGATCCTATTTTTGGGGAAAACTGACTCTTCGTTTTAATGGTGATGTTTTTATTGTTAGGTTAAAACAAGGGACATTGGTTCCAATTTTATTAGTAAAAATTTTAATTTAATTATAGAAATATTTTTGTGATTTTTTATCTCACGCGTGCATAAATAAAATAAATATTTACAAATAACACAACATAAAGAGAGAGAGAGTTGAGAAAGATCTCACCAAAATCGGCGTGATCCTCCACGCGTCGTGACCCATCCAGGGAGTCGCGGGGATGCTCAAATAACCCGACTCGAGTTAAATCTCATACAAAAATGATATCAAAAATATTAGTAATGATTTTAAAAATTAAAAAAGTGAAAACGGGATAAATATTAGATAAGTCAAATTATAATGATGAGACAAACACGACGAAATTAATAATAACAATAAATATAACATGATAATATTAATAATAAATAAATCAAATAATGATAATAAGAATAACATTAATAAATAGTAATATAAAAACATAGAAAATGAATGAGAATGAAATATAATAATAATTATAATAACATAATATCAATAAATACAAAATGAATAAATAATAATAATAATAATAATAATAATAATATAATAATAATTAATAATGATAATAAATAATAAATAATATGAAAACAGAATAATCAATTGATAATAAGCAAATATAATAGTAATAATAACAATAATAATAATAATAATAACAGAAAAACAAATAATGAATAATAATAATAATTAGTATTAATAAAACATAATAATAATAATAATAATAATAATAATAATAATAATAATAATAATAATAATAATAATAATAATAATAGTAGCAACATAATGTTAATGGCCATCAACATAATAATAAATAATAATGGTAAGCGCACAAACATGAACAGTAGCAAGCATGAACTAAATGAGCATAAAATTATAGTTAGTAACATGATAATAATAATACTAATAACATGAAGAAGATGGCGTCAGCAAAGCAATAAACAAAACCCCATAAAATAGACTAAAAAGGTCACAAGGAAAATTAAGTGAAAAGTGTCAACAGGAGCCAAGCAAGGAGAGTATTAGACAAAGAGCATGATGTTAATGGCAGCAGAGGCAGAATATTCACGACGATAAATAATGTACAAAAAATGAATGAAATTGATCCAAGTGTTTACCCTCAGAGTTGTAGATTGAAGAGAAAGGATGTCTAGATCCGCTCCCCTTGTCGAATTTGTGGTGGTAATTATTTTAAAAAAGTAGAAATTGATTTTTTTTGAACAAATTTAAGTCCAGAAAATATTTTTGATGGGAGTTTTGAGCAAAAGAAATTAATTTTCCAAGCTTAAAATCATCCAAAGATTAAATGTTCTTGAAGAAAAATAAAAAGAGAAAAAAAAAGGAAGAATTTTCGGTGACTTTTTGCTTGGCTTGGTTGAGAGAAAATATTGTTTTTTTCTTGAACCCAAAAATCCAGCCCCCAGAAAATGAAACTCAGTTTTTCTTTTAATTTGCTGGGTTGTTCCAAAATAAAGAAAAAACAATTTATTCTTTTAATTTTTCTTCCCAAAAATTGCACAGAAAAAGAAAAAAAATCAGCGGTCAAAACGGATTGAAATGCAGAAAAACAGCGAAAATGACAGGCCAAAAAGGTGGCCGTGTGGCGCAAGGGGTACCACGCGGGCAAAGGGGAAACAACGCGCGCTGTCACCGCGCGCATGCACGCACCTAGCGGCAAGCGGCCGCGTGATGGCCAAGTGGCCATTTAATTTTTTTTTTTAGAAAAACCTTCTAAATTCTTTTCTTTTCCTTAAATTAATTAGATAATTTAATTCCTCTTTTCCAATTAAACCAATTAATTAGCTTAATTCAATTAAATTAAATAACTAATTTAATTTCCCTTTTCAATTAAATCAATTAATTAATTTAATTCAATTAAATTAAATAACTAATTTAATTTTTCCTTTTTTTTTAAAGAAAACGAAAATAACACTTCCCAATAATATTATTTTTAGAATTAATTTAATAAAATTTTTTTTATGATAATATATTTTATATATATTTATTTTTTTATTAAAAAAATAACGAGGGTCTCGACAAAAAAAATATCATTTTTGACACCTCTGCCTGTAAGCCAGTATCATTTTCATCATCGGATAATTCTGATTTTGGACCGCCTCGGGACCCGGTATCTACAGTTGCCCCCAATTTTGGGGAACTTAGAACGTAGGTGCCTAAGTGAGCCAAAATTCAGAAAAGAAAGGAAAGAAACGCGTACCAGAGGCGGTTGTCTTCGCGGTCATGCTAATGAAGTCGTCCCCTTCGGTCGCCGTGTAGCTTGAGGAACGATTTTTATCCTTCTGGGTGATGCGTCGAGTCTGCTCCAGACTTACAAAACGCGAGGTTTGCTTCTCTTGAGCTGTACCGAGCCTGCTCCAGACTTACAAAGTGCGAAGGCGTGTGAGATTTGTCCCCTCAGAGAACTTGGGGAACTGGCCTCCTCAGAGGACTGAGAGATTTTGCCTCCTCAGAGGACCGCGAGATTTTGCCTCCTTATAGGACTTTGAGATTTTGCCTCCTCAGAGGACTTCGAGATTCTGCCTCCCCAGAGGACTTTGAGGTTTTGCCTCCTTAGAGAACTTTAGGATTTTGTCTCCTCAGAGGACTTTAGGGTTCTGCCTCCTCGGAGGACTTTAGGATTGTGCCTCCTCGGAGGACTTTGAGGTTTTGCCTCCTCGGAGGACTTTGAGATTTTGCCTCCTCGGAGGACTTTAGGATTGTGCCTCCTCAGAAGACTTTGAGGTTTTGCCTCCTCAGAGGACTTTAGGATTTTGCCTCCTCAGAGGACTTTAGGATTGTGCCTCCTCGGAGGACTTTGAGGTTTTGCCTCCTCGGAGGACTTTAGGATTTTGCCTCCTCGGAGGACTTTAGGATTTTGCCTCCTCAGAGTACTTTGAGATTTTGCCACCTTAGAGAACTTTGAGATTTTGCCTCCTCAGAGGACTTTAGGATTTTGCCTCCTCAGAGGACTTTGAGACTTCGCCTCCTCAGAGGACTTTAGGATTTTGCCTCCTCAGAGGACTTTGAGGTTTTGCCTCCTCAGAGGACTTTGAGGTTTTGCCTCCTCAGAGGACTTTAGGATTCTGCCTCCTCAGAGGACTTTGAGGTTCTGCCTCCTCAGAGGACTTTGATGTTTTGCCTCCTCAGAGGACTTTAGGATTTTGCCTCCTCAGAGGACTTTGAGGTTCTGCCTCCTCAGAGGACTTTGAGGTTTTTGCCTCCTCAGAGGACTTTGAGCTTTTGCCTCTTCAGAGGACTTTGAGATTCTGCCTCTTTAGAGGACTTTGAGATTTTGATCTGTGTCGATGTCATCTTGACTTATTTGTCCAGCACGAGTGAGTGCTACTGCTGAGCTAAGATGGTCCTGGCCCTGCTTTCGTGCGTGCGGTCTTCACTTGGACTTTTTTCTGCAAAACTGTGTGTGCAAGAATATATACAAGAGATTGTGCATGCATGTATAAAATGCCATATGTAGATATAAGATGTCACACCCCGTTTGCCCCCTAGTAGAATGAGCCATATATGTGAGTATGTATTTGTATGTGTTTGGCATATCATAAGTGCATTTTGAGAATATTGCATGTTTTATGGGTTTATTCTGGTGTGGGTGTGCAAATAGAAATAAGGTGGGCATAAGTGGAGTTGTGATTATATACATGTGAGCATATCATAGTGTGTGTATTAGATGAGATTGCATTGGGTGTGTTGCTCATACATGTGTAGGGTGCATTATTAGAGTGTTTCATTGTGTGTGTGTGACATGTGCATCTAGTGTGTGAGTGATTAATACCCTCCCCTAAGATGTTGACAAGTGTAAAGGGGGAGAAAAGAAAGGAAAGAGAAAGAGGAAAAGGGGAAAATTCATATTTCCAAACCCATTTTCCCGTTCTCCCTTCTCCTTCCCTCTTCTTCTTCCTCTTTGCTCTTCTCTAAGTGATTTGCTTGGATTCAAGTTGGTGTGGTGGGGATTAATTACTCCTTATGTTTGATTGGTAAGCTTTATGCTTTTGGTTTTGCTTTTGTTCAAGTTCTTCTTCTTCCCTTGCATTTTTCTGGTTTTGGGTTTTAAGTTAGGGTTTTGAGTTTGTGTATTTTTGTGGTTTGTTGCTTAGTTGAGCCTCAAAGAGATCCTAAAGGCAAGAAAGTTGCTAGATCTAGTGGAACCAAGTGATAGAGCTTCTAATTTTGAGGTTTGGGAATTTGTGTTTTATGTATTGTTGGCATGATATTATTTGATTGAAATTCTAGAAATTGTTGATGTTCTTGATGTTGTTCTTTGAATTTATGAGTGGGTTTTGTTATGGCATGATTTTGATGATGGATTCGGTTGAATTTAAAGTTTGAGTCATTATATCATGGTTTGAGTGAGGAATTTTAGTGTTGGGTTGAAAAATCTTGTGTTTTGGCTCGACAGCGTGGAATCTGGGCATGGGTCACGGTGACAACCATTTTGGTTGTGACCGTTAGGTGCCCAGATTTTGCTTCTGTTCTGGGTTTTGGGTACGTCACGGTGACAACCATTTTGGTTGTGACCGTGAGGTACCCAAACTTTTGCTTCTGTTTGGCTTCTTTGGTACGTCACGATGACAACCATTTTGGTTGTGACCGTGAGGTACCCAGAACTTCAATTCTGTTTTGGGTTAGGGACATGTCACGGTGACAACCATTTTGGTTGTGACCGTGAGATGTCCAGCTTTTGGGTTCTGTTGATTTTCTTGGTACGTCACGGTGACAACCATTTTGGTTGTGACCGTGAGGTACCCCTTATCAGCATTCTGCCGAGAGCTTTGGTATGTCACGGTGACAACCAATTTGGTTGTGACCGTGACCTACCCTGTTTTGCAATAAAATCCTGTTTTCTTCCCACGTTTTAGAAATGTTATACTATGGATTTTAGCATTCAATATCACTTAAAATGAGCCATAATTGTGCATGTACTGATCTATTTAAAGTATATGAATTCTTTATTTGTTATAATTAAAATGTGGACGTTAATTGTATGATTTTAGCCTGCAAGAGTCAGTCCAGTGGATAGTTAGGCATGCCTAATAGAGTCTATTAGCTGCAGCCATTTGTTCAGTTTGGACCCCGATCAGGTCCCCGCTTGGTTCCTCGCGAACCCCTTTGTGTTCGGATCTTGTTTAAGGTCCCTATTGAAAATGTTTTGTGGAAATTAAAAGTAAAAATTGGTTTCTAGATTAGTACCCGTAAGGTACTGTTTGTAATCGGCTAGTACCCGTAAAGTACTGTTTGTTCACTCGTTATCCACTACTTTGAGTCAGCAGGCACTCTGTCTTTTTGAATTGCTTTGTTAGGTATGAAATTGTATTATCTGAATATGCTTATTTATGAGATGTTATGAAGGCAGTGGTATTTTATCGAAGGTATGACTTTATATGTTTACATGTTCATATGTTCATACTCTCGTTTAATGCATATTTTCGAGTATACCATCTGTATGTGGTTGCCTTGACGACCGTTGTGAATGGTTGTCCTTATGCTATATGTGTGTTTCCCCACTAAGCGTTTATCGCTTAGCACGGTGTGTTTACCCGTGCAGGTGCGGAAGGAGTTTGCTAGGGAGAGTCGCAGCCATCGGAGTCAACACAGCTGGGTCTTTAGTGTAGGGCCTAATTTTTGTATCTCGATGATTATTTTTGTAATAGAACTCTCTTACTTCAGTTTTGTAATAGCTTTCGCATATGTATACGTATAATTTTGGTTATGTAATTATCCTTTGTATCTTTGGGTTGATCAAACAGTAATGTAATGATTTTCGTTACATTAATGCATGATCAGCTTAATTCATGATTGGTTCCGCAAAGTTTTAATTTACCCTGTATTTCGGTATGTATGTTTATGTATGGATGTATGTATATTCTGTATCTGTGTTGTGGCACCTCTACTCATACGGCATCTCACTCCTTATTGGATGGGATCACCTAAGTACTGGTAAGGGGTGTTACAAGTTGTGGTATCAGAGCCTAAGTTTAGGCATTTCTGGGTGATTATTTATGTGATGTTATGTGTGGATACATCTATGTCTAGGGCTGTGTTGGCTGATGTGGCTGTCGTCTTGTTTGTTAGATGGATTCTGATTCTGCTCGCGGTGCGCTTGAGGAATCCACTGAAAGTGTGAATCCTCCAGCTGTAGATCCGTCCGTTTTTATTTCTGTGTCGGCTCAATGTGCTATGGTCCAGCCCGAGGTCGCTGCCATGCCTTTTGAGGCGATGTTCAGATTGCATCAGGACATGGCTCGGGTTTTGGAAAGGGTGACTGCCCCTAAAGCTTCGATAGAGAGTTTAAGACGAGCTAGTGTTGAGGATTTTTATGGTACCGAGCTAGATGAGTCAGAGTTAGCTGAGAAGTGGCTTGATAAAGTAAAGAGAGCTTTGAAGGAAGTCAAATGTCCTCCCGATCAGCAAGCTGAATGTACGGTGGCATTGCTTCAAGGGCCGGCTTATGAATGGTGGGAGTTGGTATGTAGGCAACCTCAGATGCCTGATCCGGTTACATGGGAATTGTTTAGGGAGGAGTTCACAAAGAAGTATGTGACTCAGGCATATAGGGACGCAAGATGGGCACAGTTTCTGAGTTTGAAGCAGAGGGCCATGTCAGTTTCAGATTATGAGAAAGAGTTTAATCGGCTGTCTCGCTATGCTCCGCGTGGGGTTATGACAGATGATTTTAGATGCAAGCATTTTGAAGCGGGGTTGAACGAGTCTTTAAAGATTGCTTTGATTTCTTTGATCTGAATGCCTGGGGTAAGTTATTATCAGTTTGCAGAGGCTGCCATGAGGGCGGAGAAGATGGAATCATTGCTTAGGGAGAGAGCTCAGCGAAGGAATTCTGCTCGGGGTGGTTCTTCCTCATCTTCGGATAAGAGATCTAGGAACCCGCAAGATGAGTCATCAGCTGGTTCGGCTACTAGAGGTAAAAGGCAAGGTTCAGCAGCGGTATCTGGTTCTGGCAGAGGTGGTAGATCGGATGCTATACCTGTTTGTGCTCATTGCAATAAGGCTCACCGGGGTGAGTGTAGGTGGCTCACTGGTGGGTGCTTTAAGTGTGGGAGCACCGAGCACCGTCTGGCTAATTGTCCATAAATGAGCGAGGATTCGGGTCCTCAGAGAGGGGCTAGTGGAGTTGGATCTAATGCTACTCAGGCTACCCATGGTAGGGGCTGGGGTAGAGGTCGAGGCGGTCGACCACGAGAGGGAGCTGTTTCTGAGATGGTTGAGCGTCCTCCACCAGTTGCAGCCAGAGCTTATGCAGTGAGAGCCAGAGAGGAGCAGGATGCCCCTGATGTGATTGCTGGTAAGTTCCTACTCCATGACACTGAATTATATGCTCTAATAGACCCTGGTTCCACACACTCATATTTGTGCACGCATAAGATTGTTGATAAGTTGCATGTGGTAGATCAGTTAGATTATGAGATATATGTGACCAATCCATTAGGGCATAGTGTCAATGTGAGTAGAGTCTTTAGGAATTGTCCTTTGTTTGTGGAAGGTGTAGAGTTCCCAGTGGATTTGATAGAGCTGCCGTTCCAAGAATTTGACCTGATTTTGGGTATGGATTGGTTGGGTAAGCATCGGGCTGTGGTTGATTGTCATAGGAAGACCTTTGTGCTTCGGGATAGGAACCGAGCTCCAGTGTTTGTAAGAGGTTTGGGTGCAAGTTCTGTGAATAATGTGATTTCAGCGATTCAAGCCAAGAGGTTTTTGAGGAAAGGTTGTGAGGCTTTCCTAGCTGTGGTTTTGGATTCCAAGAGAGATCAAGTTAGAATTGAGGACATCCCTGTTGTGCAGGAGTTTAGTGATGTTTTTCCAAGTGATTTGCCGGGTTTGCCTCCAGAGGGAAGTTGAGCTAGCCACAGAGATCATACCGGGTACCACACCTGTATCAAAGGCACCTTATCGGATGGCTCCTGTAGAGTTGAGATAATTAAAAACTCAACTGTAAGAGCTATTGGATAAGGGGTTTATTCGACCCAGCATATCTCCATGGGGAGCTCCGGTTCTGTTTGTCAAGAAGAAGGATGGGTCTTTAAGAATGTGTATCGATTACAGGCAGATTAATAAGATCACAGTGAAGAACAAGTATCCGCTACCCAGAGTTGAGGATTTGTTTGATCAGCTTCGGGGTGCAGGTGTGTTTTCTAAGATAGATCTTCGATCGGGGTACTATCAGCTTCGAGTTAAGGATGAGGATGTGGTTAAGACTGCATTCCGGACGTGGTATGGCCACTATGAGTTCCTTGTGATGCCGTTTGGTTTAACTAATGCTCCAGCGGCATTCATGGATTTGATGAATAGAGTGTTTAGGCCATACTTAGACCGGTTTGTGGTAGTGTTTATAGATAATATCCTGGTGTATTCCAAGGATGAGACCGAGCATAAGGAGCATCTCCGATTGGTTTTGCAAGTGTTGAGGGAACATCGGTTGTTTGCTAAGTTGAGTAAGTGTGATTTTTGGCTTCGGGAAGTGTCATTTCTGGGCCACATAGTTTCAGCCAAGGGTATTCAAGTAGATCCAGCTAAGATTGAGGCGATAGTCGATTGGAAAGCACCGAGGAATGTTTAGGAAGTGCGGACTTTCCTTGGTTTAGCGGGGTACTACCGTCGATTTGTTAAGAGTTTCTCTGTGATTGCCGCTCCGATGACTAGGTTGCTGAGGAAAGGAGTTAAGTTCGAGTGGTCGGATAAGTGTCAGGCTTGCTTTGAGAGGTTGAAGCAGTTGTTAGTCGAAGCTCCTATACTTACTCAACCCATTTCGGGTAAGGAGTTTGTTATGTATAGTGATGCTTCAGGTGTTGGTCTGGGATGTGTTCTGATGCAGGAAGGTAAGGTGGTGGCTTATGCGTCTCGACAGTTAAAGCCAAATGAGAGGAACTATCCGATGCATGATCTTGAGTTAGCAGTGGTTGTCTTTGCTTTGAAGATTTGGCGCCATTATCTCTACGGGGAGAAGTGCAGGATCTTTACAGACCACAAAATTTTGAAGTATTTCCTGACTCAGAAGGAACTGAATATGAGACAACATCGATGGCTTGAGTTGTTTAAAGATTACGAGTGCATTGTGGATTACCACCCGGGTAAGGCCAATGTAGTCGCAGATGCTTTAAGTCGAAAGTCAGTTTCTGCCTTATTTCTGAGGCGGTTTAGATGGAGGTTTGGTTCGGATGGGGCTTTGATAGCTCAGTTGAGAGTCGAGCCTACCTTGAGACAGCGGATAATTGATGCTCAGAAGTTTGATGAGAGGCTTCAGCGGATTGTACAAGAGGTTAGTTTGGACAAGCAGTCAGAGTTCTCGGTTCTTAATGGAGTGCTTTTGTATGGGAACCGTTTGTGTGTTTCGGATGATAAGGATTTGAGAAAGCATCTTTTGAGCGAGGCACACAGTACAGTTTTTACCATGCATCTCGGGAGTAACAAGATGTATCGGGATATGAAGCAGTTTTACTGGTGGTCTGGTATGACGAGGGATATAGTGGACTTTGTATCCAAGTGCTTGACATGTCAGCAGGTAAAGGCTGAGCACCAAGTTCCTTTGGGATTGCTCACGCCTTTGTCCGTTCCCGAGTGGAAGTGGGATGATATTACCATGGATTTTGTTTCCGAGTTGCCCTTGACTCAGAAAAAGCATGATTCTGTTTGGGTTATTGTGGATCGACTCACAAAGTCCGCTCACTTCTTGCTGGTTAAGATGGATTACCAGATGGATAGATTGGCTAGTATCTATATGGATGAAATAGTTCGGTTGCATGGAGTGCCTTTGTCCATAGTTTCAGACCGGGACCCAAGGTTCACATCTAAGTTTTGGAAAGAGTTGCAGCGAGCTTTGGGTACCAAGTTGAACTTCAGTACGGCATTTCATCCTCAGATAGATGGTCAGTCCGAGCGAGTGATTCAGATCTTAGAGGATATGTTAAGGGCTTGTGTTTTGGACTTTCCGGGTAGTTGGGACAAGTATGTATCGCTTTTGGAATTTGCCTACAACAATAGCTATCAGTCCAGTATCGGTATGGCTCCTTATGAGGCTTTGTATGGACGTCAGTGTAAGACTCCAGTTTGTTGGACAGAGTTATTCGAGAGGTCAGTGATTGGGCAAGAATTGGTAAGGGATACAGAAGAGAAGATCAGAGTTGTGCAGCGGAATTTAAAGGCGGCCAAGGATCAACAGAGATCTTATGCCAACTTGAAGAGCAAGGATGTGCAGTTTGAAGTCGGAGACAAGGTTTTCCTGAAAATTTCTCCTTGGAGAAAAGTGCTTAGGTTTAGAAAAAAAGGAAAACTTAGTCCTCGTTTCATTAGTCCGTATGAGGTGTTGGCAAGAGTTGGTCTGGTGGCCTATAAATTGGCTTTACCGATAGTGTTGTCCAAGTTGCATGATGTGTTCCAAATTTCTATGCTTCGTCGGTATAGGTCGGATCCTTCTCATGTTTTGTCGGTTTAAGAGGTTCAAGTGCAGTCTGATTTCTCCTACGATGAGGAACCAAAAGCTATCTTAGCTCGGGAAGTGAGGCAGTTAAGAAGTAAGCAGATTACGTTGGTAAAGGTGTTATGGAATCACCACGGAATCGAAGAGGCGACATGGGAACCGGAAGAGTCGATGAGAGCTCAGTATCCGCAGTTGTTCAGTTCAGGTGAGAATTTCGAGGACGAAATTCTTCTTAGTAGGGGAGAGTTGTCACACCCCGTTTGCCCCCTAGCAGAATGAGCCATATATGTGAGTATGTATTTGTATGTGTTTGGCATATCATAAGTGCATTTTGAGAATATTGCATGTTTTGTGGGTTTATTCCGGTGTGGGTGTGCATATAGAAATAAGGTGGGCATAAGTGGAGTTGTGATTATATACATGTGAGCATATCATAGTGTGTGTATTAGATGAGATTGCATTGGGTGTGTTGCTCATACATGTGTAGGGTGCATTATTAGAGTGTTTCATTGTGTGTGTGTGACATGTGCATCTAGTGTGTGAGTAATTAATGCCCTCCCCTAAGATGTTGACAAGTGTAAAGGGGGAGAAAAGAAAGGAAAGAGAAAGAGGAAAAGGGGAAAATTCATATTTCCAAACCCATTTTCCCGTTCTCCCTTCTCCTTCCCTCTTCTTCTTCCTCTTTGCTCTTCTCTAAGTGATTTGCTTGGATTCAAGTTGGTGTGGTGGGGATTAATTACTCCTTGTGTTTAATTGGTAAGCTTTATGCTTTTGATTTTTCTTTTGTTCAAGTTCTTCTTCTTCCCTTGCATTTTTCTGGTTTTGGGTTTTAAGTTAGGGTTTTGAGTTTGTGTATTTTTGTGGTTTGTTGCTTAGCTGAGCCTCCAAGAGATCCTAAAGCAAGGAAGTTGCTGGATCTAGTGGAACCAAGTGATAGAGCTTCTAATTTTGAGGTTTGCGAATTTGTGTTTTATGTATTGTTGGCATGATATTTTTTGATTGAAATTCTAGAAATTGTTGATGTTCTTGATGTTGTTCTTTGAATTTATGAGTGGGTTTTGTTATGGCATGATTTTGATGATGGATTCGGTTGAATTTAAAGTTTGAGTCATTATATCATGGTTTGAGTGAGGAATTTTAGTGTTGGGTTGAAAAATCTGGTGTTTTGGCTCGACAGCGTGGAATCTGGGCATGGGTCACGGTGACAACCATTTTGGTTGTGACCGTGAGGTGCCCAGATTTCGCTTCTGTTCTAGGTTTTGGGTACATCACGGTGACAACCATTTTGGTTGTGACCGTGAGGTACCCAAACTTTTGCTTCTGTTTGGCTTCTTTGGTACGTCACGGTGACAACCATTTTGGTTGTGATCATGAGGTACCCAGAACTTCAATTCTGTTTTGGGTTGGGGACATGTCACGGTGACAACCATTTTGGTTGTGACTGTGAGATGTCTAGCTTTTGGGTTCTGTTGATTTTCTTGGTACGTCACGGTGACAACCATTTTGGTTGTGACCGTGAGGTACCCCTTATCAGCATTCTGCGGAGAGCTTTGGTGTGTCACGGTGACAACCAATTTGGTTGTGACCGTGACCTACCCTGTTTTGCAATAAAATCCTGTTTTCTTCCCAAGTTTTAGAAATGTTATACTATGGATTTTAGCATTCAATATCACTTAAAATGAGCCATAATTGTGCATGTACTGATCTATTTAAAGTATATGAATTCTTTATTTGTTATAATTAAAATGTGGACGTTAATTGTATGATTTTAGCCTGCAAGAGTCAGTCTAGTGGATAGTTAGGCATGCCTAATAGAGTCTCTTAGCTGCAGCCCTTTGTTCAGTTTGGACCCCGATCAGGTCCCCGCTTGGTTCCTCGCGAACCCCTTTGTGTTTGGATCTTGTTTAAGGTCCCTATTGAAAATGTTTTGTTGAAATTAAAAGTAAAAATTGGTTTCTAGATTAGTACCCGTAAGGTACTGTTTGTAATCGGCTAGTACCCGTAAAGTACTGTTTGTTCACTCGTTATCCACTACTTTGAGTCAGCAGGCACTCTGTCTTTTTGAATTGCTTTGTTAGGTATGAAATTGTATTATCCGAATATGCTTATTTATGAGATGTTATGAAGGCAGTGGTATTTTATCGAAGGTATGACTTTATATGTTTACATGTTTATATGTTCATACTCTCATTTAATGTATATTTCCGAGTATACCATCTGTATGTGGTTGCCTTGACGACCGTTGTGAATAGTTGTCCTTATGCTATATGTGTGTTTCCCCACTAAGCGTTTATCGCTTAGCACGGTGTGTTTACCCATGCAGGTGCGGAAGGAGTTTGCTAGGGAGAGTCGCAGCCATCGGAGTCAACACAGCTAGGTCTTTAGTGTAAGGCCTAATTTTTGTATCTCGGTGATTATTTTTGTAATAGAACTCTCTTACTTCCGCATATGTATATGTATAATTTTTGTTATGTAATTATCCTTTGTATCTTTGGGTTGATCAAACAGTAATGTAATGATTTCCGTTATATTAATGCATGATCAGCTTAATTCATGATTGGTTCTGCAAAGTTTTAATTTACCCTGTATTTCGGTATGTATGTTTATGTATGGATGTATGTATATTCTGTATCTGTGTTGTGGCACCTCTACTCATACGGCATCTCACTCCTTATTGGATGGGATCGCCTAAGTACGGGTAAGGGGTGTTACATAAGATCTATGCCACGTCCTGGGTAGTGAAGGGTCCATTCAGGGTACGGCTTGGCATTATCTGATGCCCCCAAGGATCTAGAAAAGCGTCTTTGCGGCTCAGGAATTCTGACCCATAACCCCCCCTCAAGGGGGACCATTAGGTGGGCATCTTTGCCCCCAAAGATTCTGACTCATGTCTTGCATTATACCATCTTCTCGAGAGGATGTCATTTGAAAACCCACGGCTTTATCGGTCCAGGCGTTGGAAGTCATTGATTAAAGGTAGTGCGTAGCGGGAAATGCGTCCTTGTCGGATTTTCACATAACCCTGTGCCTTATTTTTTGCCTGAAATGGACCCAACCCAATCCAGCGGCTTTTATTCATTTTATTTTTTTATAGGACAAACTGCCTGTTGCCAGGTTTTCACCCTGCTCTTTGGCCTAACTTTTGCTTAGAACGCCGGTCACAGTTTTCATCTCTAACGGCCTCCTATTTTTTTTTAATGTGAGAGAAGTTGGAGTTGTTGCGAAAGATCTTTCGGGTATAATTGACATGTGCTTATATCTCAGATTATGGTTGTATGAGCTTGGTTCTTTATCGGGGAGTTTCCGTAGGATTGGCTTCACAGTTGATAGCAGAATGAGTTGACTGAAGTGCCTGAGTGGCGAGAGCGGCAGAGGATAGTTGTTGTAAAAGGTCTTTCAGGTATAATCGGCGTGTATTTGCTTCTTAAATCATGGTTGCTAGAGCTTGGTTCCTACCATGAGGGTGCTACAGAATTGGCTTCACAGTTGATAGTAGAAGTAATTGGCTGAAGTGCCTGAGTGGCGAGAGTGGCAGAGGGTTGATAGTACCAATGTGCTGATTTTATGCTGGAACCAGACAACTTTGAGTGTGCAAAATGAACTGCCCTGGTCACAGACTACACCCTTGCCTCCCTAAGTGCATGTGAGAGAAGGATACTTAGCCCCGTAGTAGGTAATAGGACCCATCGACTTAGGCATCTGGCTGGTGAGAGCAGGAGTAGAGTAATCATTTAGATTTCATACATTCAGTAATGAATGACGTTTATCTTTTTATAATAGAACTAGAAAATGATGAGCCAAATTGCTTTTGTTTCATGTATTTGCAAAGACTGTGTGCATTTCAGCATGATTTCTCCATACATGATCATCATTTAAAATGGATTCGGAATGCAAAATTACTTCTAATCTCGGAGTGGATCTTGTAAGCATCAGACTCCTGTTTCCAATCGGCCCTCATGGGTTTTCTTGATTGAATATTTTCTCTCTTTTTTTTTTAGCCTCTGCCATGGACCCTCCTTCATTTCATCGGTGTTGATTGAATTTGCTTCGCTTACTGTCCGTCGGGATTTTGCTTCCTTGGATAACAACTTTTCAAGAATGAATGGGCCTTCATATGCTGGTCTGTATTCATCTCGTCTGTCTCGAACATGCGGAACTATTTGCTCAGACACCCAACCTTATTCTTTCGGCGGGTGCTTTCTGACTTTCTTCCCAAATGATTGAATAAGGTGTTTTCTGATAGATCTGATAGCGATGGTAATCCCGAAGCTCGTTTCCGTTCGATGCAGCTGTTGCTTCCACGACTGCCCCCTTAAGGATTTGACGTGCTCCCATGGGGCGGCGATGCTTTTTTGCCTCCTGATGTCGAGGAATAAAGGGTGACACTTGCAAGGGTTCTATTTGTAGGCGCCAGAATGGGTCCACTCCATAACCTTCTGGTCGTTTGGCATCTCAGTTGTAGGTCATCAGTTCATCTCTCGTACAGCACATCCTTTATACTTACGGACTGATTGGGTGGCTTGTGGTTCATTCTTTAGGTCCTTTTTAGTGGCTAAGAAGAACGGCAAAACGAAGATACATGTAGATTAACGGGATTTGGGCGAAGCTTGCCCCCAAATAGCATTCCCTTGCCCCCCGATCAATTCTCTCTTTTCTTCTCTCTTTTCTTTTATCAATTTTTTTTGTTTTTTTTTTGGTTTTTTTTTTTGGATCCCCAATTTTCTTTCTTTTGATAAGCTTCGCTCAAATGCCGAAGTTTACGCGCACCTTTCTTCTTAGCCATTGGGACCATCGTTGTTCAATCTAGTGGGGTGTTACACTTCAGTACGGATTTTGGTTATGGTTCTGTTGGTGATTTCCCCTTTCAACCATTTCTACCCCTCTCGGCTTGAGTTTCCTTGGCTTCTGCTTGATTGGTCCATGATCGAAATGTGCTAGTGTAGCTTGTTCGACGACTTCCTAATTACCTCCTGGCATGTCTTCATAGGTCCAGGCGAAGACTTTAATTTCATTTTTTTTCATTCTCTCGATTTCATCTCACTTCAGGAGTCATAACAGATGCTATCAAGATTTTCTTTTGAGTCTCCAAAGCTCCGAGATTAAATGCAATGGCATTATTTGAATCATCATTAAATACGAACGTGTCATGATCATGCATAATGAAATCACGAGAAAATATTGCACAAACAAGTGAAATCATTCACTTCATTCAATAAAACCAGAATTAAAACATCGCCATTAAATAGTTCAAGAATAAAAAGAACATCTAAATGGATAACACCCTTTTGCTTCTGGCTAATGGCTCATCACCAGAGATGCCTTGGCTGATGGCTCATCACCGTCCACGGAAACTGTCTTCTTTCTCCAATTAGGTACTCAACCTATCTGCCTCCCCCTTCGCTCTTCTGGGTTAGTGATCTGCTTGCTATCAATGAGGTCCTAAATCCGGTCTCTTAAGGCCCGACAATAGTTCGTCAAATGCCCAGTGTGCTGGTGGAATGTAAAATATTGATCCGCTCTGTGATTGGGCTGCCCTTGACTGCTGGCGGGTCTCGCGGGTAATGGCTGCAACAACCCCCTCTTCACTAGCTTTTCAAAAACTCGCGACAAGGATCTACCCAAATTAGAGTAACATTATTTGATTCCTTTTCGCGGCTGACTCTCCCGTCCTCTTAGCATTGCCCTTATTGTCATTGCGGATACCCGAGTATGCATTTTTCAGAGCGCGCATCCTCACCGGACCCCTATCCCCTTCAAGCATGATGTCACTTTCCAGAGTAGGCCTTTTACCATCTCCTTGTCCAACTGGTAAATCAAGCGGTTCTTTACCTCTGGGCTTAGAGGTACAAGGAGACACCGTGGTTGTCATTGTATGGGCCGTCTTGATAATGGCTAGCTCAACCCGGTTAAAGGTAGCTGCCATCAATCGGGCTTGCAGGACTAGTGCCATGGCATCTATTCTTTCCTTAATCATAGCTGATAACCTTCTTTCGAGCTCTTCAAACCTTCTATCCATCTCTTGGGCCAATAATGCATGAGTCTCCTCAATCTGTCATGAAAGGCTAGCCATACTCAATCCCTGGTTAGAACCCTCCTATTTTCCTTCTTCCTCTTCCTCCCCACTTTCGCTGGTGGACCAACAACCTATCATCGCTATGGAAATCCCTCCTTCGTTTTTCTCTGGGCAACTAATAGTGGCGTATCCATTCCCATACAAGTCTTGCAGTACATACCATTCAGGTAAGCTTGAACCAATCATGGCATTATAGGCGAATTTCTTCTTACTTTCCCTCTTTTCAGGATCAGTGATTTGCCTGCTGTCGATCAAGTCCTGAATTTCATGCCTCAGTCTCGCGTACTGGTCCGTCATATGCCCCGTGTGTTGGTGAAAAGCACAATACTCATCGTCTTTATGACCCGGCTGTCCTTGGGTTTTGGCGGGCTTCGGTGGCAGGGGCTGCAGCTTTCCCTCTTCTTATAGTCTCTTTAACACCCAGGATAAAGGTCGGCTCAAATTTGAAAAGTGCCTTTGGTTTGCCCCTACAGCTGTCACCTCCACTGCCTTTTCAGTCCTGTTGCCACTGCTGGAGCCTACCCACTTATTCGTCCCCTGACTATTATAGCCCCTTTTTATAAATCCTTCACCACTCGCCTTCTTGGCCATGTGTTCCCCCTCTGCCTCTATGGCAATGTCCTTCAAAGACTCCCAATCTTTTAACCCTTTCATCTTGAGCCCTTCTCTTAAGTATGGGCTTGCATTTCTAATGAACAGCCTGATCTGATCTGCCGTATCGGGCTTCCTCTTCATCTCTATCACTCGATTCCTCCATCGAGTGAGATAGTCATGGAAGGACTCACAGGCTTCTGGTACAATAGTTCAAGGTCTTTCAAAGTAACCTCCATTCGGGTACTACAGTCATATTGCTTAAGAAATTCTTCTGTCAATAAATCCCAATCTTCTCTTGCCCTCTTGTCTAGATTGTGGTACCAATCTACAATAGGCCCCACCAGACTGAGACAAAAATATTCCACCTTCTGCTTTTTTGTAAGCCCCGTGCCTTTCATGATCAGGGCATATTGCTTAACGTGTGCAGAAGGGTCTGAAGTACCATCGAATTTTGGCAAATTTGGCATCTTGAACCTCTGGGGCAGCAGCTCTTCATCATCTAGATCTATACCTTCAGGGTTGACCCCCTTTCCGGCTGACAGCAGGCGTGTGATTGCCTCAATCTTTTCCTCCATCTTCTTCACCACATCATCCTCGACTTTGGGGACTCTTCCCCTCACAGTTTGAGGAATTAGTGGTTCATCCACTTCCTCATCTATAAGGTCATCTCTCGGGTCTAAAATGTTCACCCTTCTCTGCTTAACAGGTGCCGTTGCTCTAGGCTCAACAATTGGTGGTTGTACATTAGCGGCCGCTATATGAGCCTCCTCCATAACAGGTGGTTCACCTTGCTCCACGACAGGAGCTACAACTAGTTGCCCGGCACTTAGTGCCATCTGGGCGACGATGCTCCCCATCATAGTTAACATCTTCCTCTCAAAATCCTCAAATCTTTTGTCCTAATCTTGCGTCATTAAAGCATCTATTTCTTGTGGTAGATCTGCCATTACCAACCTTGAAATCTCTGCCACCCAATTCGAACTCTGCTTGCTCCTCAGGCACCCTCAGGGACCCCAAAACCCTCCAGGTGAATGGTCTATAGTGGCTGAAAAATCCAAGGGGTTAGAATGATGCGTGGATGAGATGTAATGCATGATCGTGCTATGCAGATGGTCCTTACTGAGTGAAAGATTAGTAGATCACAGTGATATGATGCGATGCATGAAAAAAATCGTACGTACGATGATATGTATACGTGAAAAGATATGCAGATAAAAGGATATACACACGCAAAAATGAAATGCATATGTGTTTATATATACATTTTATTTTATTTTTAACATGCATGAATGACACGCGATGCATGAGCATACTGTACAGCATCAACAACCACATGCAAGCAAGTAGATCCTTCCAACCTTATCACTCCCACACACGAGGTCGTGCGGTCTCTTTCCTAGGTGGGCTTCATCCAAGGGTTAACAGGGAGCCCATCGGACACGTGTTGTAACACCCTTTTTACTGTACATAATAACTTAATTGTCTTAAACTATTCTTAAAATCATTACGAAAATCCAGGTAAATTTTTGTTTTTTTTTATCACTATTAAACTTTACTAATCACACAATCATTCTCAAATAGGCTACTTAAATTCTACCAAAATTTCGGCAGAGTCTCCTCTATAATATTGCCTATCCCCCTGTAAACAGAAAGTGTTTACACTTCTATAATCACATACATATTCATCCGTCCTACTCCAATTCAAACTCCAACACAATTTTGCCCATCCTCCAATTTAATTCCAATCACATACTTATATAATAGCTCACAATGTCATCAGCTCACTATTACATCAATTATACAAAATACAAGACATAATACTAACGTGCCAACTATCTACTATAACAAATATGTAGTACAACTCTTGATACAATAGAATCCTAAATATCTATACAGTGTACATGCCATCTAGAACTGAGATTCACATTATCAAATCCCAAAAATTACATTCTCATCCTCTTATTGTCATACTTACCATCCCACGTTATTCCTTTGAAACTGTGCTGACATTCACTTGATCTCTGTCTTATACCTGCGCGAGGATAAACCACGCGCTAAGCTTTATGCTTAGTGGTGACTACCAAATTTACTTATCCACTACATAAACATAATATATACATGTAATTGATTATTCATACATTAATATAGCAAATTACTTTTTCCTTTCATAATCAATATAATACTTTATAATTAATATTATACCAATAGCTATTTAACTCCAAATTAAATATGAATGGTTTGTGGGATAAAACCATATTTATGCGATACATTCCATATTCTTTTCAAATGCTGAAACTTCATAAACCTTTATAATCAAATTTCCACATCAACGACTAAGATCTTTCTGCATTTTAATAATGTGTAAAACTCACTTATCATGCATCATTTTATTAATGTCATGCAATATTAAACAGACAATATACTTCTAACATAGTACATAATATTTCATTCCTACATTATCGGTTGTTGTAGCATTTATCCAACCCAATAATACCCACTACTATGTATATTTGCATTCCTGGAGTACACGTTGGTGAATATAAGGTTCATATATTTTCATAAAGCCACTTTCATATCCCAATTTCATAGGCTCATTTATTAATATTATTTATTCAATTAAAGTTTTTACCACAGAACCATCAACCTTATCAAAATTCGAAATCATATTATAAATTAGTTAACTTTCATCCAAATCTATATATACATATATACATATATATTAAACTTTAAATTTCACTCATACCTCTTAGTTAACATCTCTTTACTAATTGTACTACTTCATCCTTCAACTTTATTTCAACCATTAAGTTACTTTACGGCTTCTCAATCCACATTTACTTTTATCCATGCCATCTAACTTCTTAGGTTATACATTTAATACGGATTACAACATTTATTATTTAAATCCACCATTTACCATGCTTCATTTATTAATCATTCAATTTCTTGATTCACACAATTATTTCACATTCACCAATTCACTTTGCAATTTACCATTTTGCCCATAGTACAATGCTGGCAAACTCTAAGCACAGGATAAACGGGATGTGAACCCCTAAGAGTTCACAATAACCTGGAGAGACCTCTGAGAGATCACTCCAGTCTTTCAAACCTGAAGGAACCCCGAAGGATTACCCCCAGTCTTTCAGATACCAGTGGAGTTCTGTGTGACCACCACTGTCTTTAAATACAGTACAATACACTTCGGATATGCAAATACAGAAGTAGGACCATCATTGGCCTACTAAAAAGTGATATTCAGATACAGAAGTAGGACCATGATTGGCCTACTAAAAAGTGAGTCGCCATGCTCACACCCGCGGTCTTATGTCCCTATGGCTAGCTACTATATCCTGAACTAGACTTGACTACCAGCTCATCGAATAGGGCCACATTATTGAATGTTATTTAAATAAATTAAAACTTTAATCTTTACATAAAATAAGATCAACATACACTTCAATTCAATTTTTCAGAAATAATCCCGGTATCATCCATCATCAATTTCTCATAACATTCCATTTACTTACCAAATTTCACTAATCTTAGCTTCACAACAAGCCATTAATCATATTTATATATTTAAAATGTGTTAACAATAACAATATACCTCATTTATATCAGTATACATTCTGCCACTACTCTTTCTTTCCATTTCAATTCATTTTCATTTTATTTTGTCAAATTAAGTTTATTTCATACCATACCATTAATACATTATTGTTTAAATAGGGATTCACTATTTTTTTCATTTATCCAATTCTTCTTACAAATTACCCCATTTAAACACGTATAACCCATTTTTACTTTTATTTATAGCCTGATATTCTGACTTCCTTAACAGAATAATTTACTTTATTGTTATAATTGTCTTTTAGGCATACTTGACTATACTCTTTATTTGTTAAGTACACTCACTTTCTCTAATTCATTCACATGTCATGAGCCTGCTTAAAATACTTTTAGTCCTTTATTTATCAGTAATATAGTAAATTTATATTTTCTTCTCTAAAATTTAAGTAAAGTACGATGCTGCCTTCTATTAGTCTTTACTTATAAATATATTTATTTTCTTTCATGTTGAATTCCATCCTATCTTTATAGATTTACACTAAATTTCATTTACTTTAAATGACACGTATTATAAACCGTTAACTCTACTAGATCATTCATAACATTTAACAAAATTTCTACTTAACAAATTTGTGCAAGTCAACACACATATAGGGATTAAGATTAGTTACAGTAACAATTCATTACAATAGGTGTATTATCCATTCTTAGTTTATAAATTCGAAAGCACAATTCAAGTAAAATTTCATGATGTACCCAAAAACAGAATTCCAAACTTCTCTGTTCCCTACTTGCTTCCATTTCAATATTTTAGCTCAAATCACCAGTTTAACTTAATTTACTCGATTTATTAAAGCCTTCACTTACCACTCAAAATAAGTAACTAAACTAAATCAAACTCACCAAGTAGTCTGAATTTAATACAAGGCTTACTATTGTTTTTATGTTATTTCATTCTTATATATGTGTAAGTACATGCATTTCTAATTTAATCCTAACTGTAATTTGATTTCACGAAACATTGGCTTCAACCTTGCACCTACCATTTTAAAACATACAATAACCAGATTTTAGTATAACACGTCAAATACCTTCAACCCAATTTCATGTACTATTCTTAATTCAAACTTTCAATAAACATATTTGGACTTTCCACTTAACATTTAAAATTTCCACCAATTCTTCGAGTATTACTAATTACACTACCATTACCTAGATTGGCATATTGTGATACTCATGTATATCCTAAGATCTAATTATGGTTAAGTTACTTATACATTTAATTATTACCCTGATTTGTATGTCAAAATTTAAATATAAAAAAAAATCATAGACAATGCAACTCCTAACTTACATATCAACGTACATTTCATCAACTCCATAAATACTGTTCAATTTTCTCAAATACGGACAATTTTCCAAATCTTCCATTCAACCCAAAATCTACAACATCCTAATTTAATTTTATTCAGCTAAGCCAGTACTCTTAACACACTGCCAGCAAATAAATAAAATTGTTCACATACTGTATTTAGCAAAAATCACTCTTAATAAATTTTAACTTATGGAAGATCACTTAAGAAAGTAATTTTGGTGGCCACATACCTATTTTCTGCATTTTTTTGGCCTTTTTACGGTCACCGGAGATTCGCCGGAGTCTCGCCGGAGCTCCACCGGAGTCACCAAGACCATCGGAAGGAAGCTCGATGCCTCGGGGTTCCTTTTCCGGTGATCACGCGCCGAAAATGCCCTCCATTTCGCCGGAATCGTCGTCGGTAGGTTCGGTTTTCTCCCTCTCCGATCTGCTCGTCACCGGCGATTGAGGGGGATCCACGGCCACTAAAAGCTTTGCCTTGCCGCCGTGAGTCCAGTCGCACCGCTCGTGTCGCCTCTCGCTGTCGGAGCTCGCCGGAAAACGCAAGAGAAGCTTCGGTTCCTCTCTCTCCGATCTGGTCGTCCCCGGCGATTGAGGAGGATCCATGGCCACCGAAAGCTTCGTCTGGCCACCAGGAATCCCACGGTGCCCTTCGTGTCGTCAACCGCCACCGGAGTTCACCGGAAAATGCTGAAGAACTCCCGATTTTTCCTCCCCTCTTTCTGAAACGACGATGTCGCAACGGGGAAGAAGACACCTGCGATCAGCAACGGCGAGGAGTCCGGTTGCTCGCCATCGACCAGCGCCAACCGCTCGCCCCTTCCACCGTGCTCCGCCGTCCCTCTCTCTCTCTTCCTCTCTCTTTCTTCCTTCGGTTTCTTCCCTTCCCTTCACCGTGTTTTCCCTTTCTTATTATTCCCAATAATTCTAGCTTACACTAGTCCCACTTGTCTAGATAATTCTAGACCCATAGAAATTTTCACATGTTTTAATTAATTTATTTTCTATATCATACAATTCCCACTTATTCTAGTCCATAATTCACTCCAATATTTGGACACTCTTAGACGAATAAAAATTATCACATAGAAAAATTATTTATCTCGTCTATTTACTCTTTATTTCTTTGTTTATTATTTTCTTATTTATTTGCATGTAAACATACACTATATATATATATATAGACTTAAAATTATTTGAATAATTAAATTGAGCAACTTTAAGGAAAATTCCACTCTTATGCGTCAAAAATCAATTTTCTATAAATATTTAGCAAGTTAAGCTATTAATAAAAACACCAAAAATTTTGGGGCGTTACACGTGTGGTGCACGGTGGAAAACCGGCAGCATAACAATCTCATCTAATGTGCACGCGTATGAGTTTTGGCCATTACGTATTTGGATAATTCAATCAAGTTAAGGTGGGCTTACCGGGGCATGAAAGCCTTTGATAAAGGACCACTTAATTTGCTTGATTTTGTTTAATACGCGACGGCCCACATCACAAGCATCGTATTAAGGAGCATACCACCTAGTGGAAGTTTCTATTTGTCATTACATGGGCTTTGGTCGATGGTGATTTTTTTTGGCTACCCAAGCATGGTCCCTGCCAACGGGTCTAGCTCATCACGAGCGTAGCGACCGATCGGGTCTCCATTTGATATACCAAAAGGTATGAGGCTTGGGCTGGTCATTATCCTTAACACTTCCCTACAATGAGTGAAAGTAGGTGTGACGCGCGCCGGATCCCCTCAGCCGCCCCTCTGACCGCCCGCTAGAGGGCGTTCGGGCAATTGAGGATCCGTTGGCAACTTGTAAAGATATTTACAAGTGCATCTATTTTGGGCAACTAGGAGGTTTTATGGAGTCGCCACCCAATAGAACATTGGAAAAGTTTCTCTCGCCTCTGAGAGCCTAAGACTGCGCTTGGTATCCATTTTGGGCCAACCAATGGGGTCTTGGAGGGTAAACCTCTCGCCCTAAGGAACCTAGGATTCATTGATTAAGTCTTTTGATGGGACACAGGAGGTGTCTTGGAGATCCCATCGAAACGGGTCTCTCGCCTCGTTGAGCCCAAAGACCAGAGATAGGTTCGGGACTTCTCATTTATTCGTACTTTGATTAGTTTTACAATTAAGTTTTGAATTTATTTTTTCGCCATCTTTCCATACGATGCAATCAATTAAAAGTGCAATCATTCATTTAAAAGCGAGAAATAAAAGCGAAATTAAAATAAAGCATTCAAAAGTAAATTACAATGGGCGGAATATAACCCTCATTGTAAATAAAATACGAATCATGCATAAATCGGGATATTCATTAATGATGAGGACATTGGTCCTCGCACACATACTTATTATGAAATAATTTTGATGTGATGATTTTGGATGGAGAAAATTGAGACATTGGTCCCATTTTTATTAGGAAATTTCGTTTTGATAGAAAACATTTGTGTGGTGGTTCTTTTAAGCGCGGTCGAAAATCTTTTATTATTATAGACCATAAACGAATAAAAAGAATAAAATAATAATTACATATTCCAAATAATAAATAATAAATTCATCCTAATTTACCTGTTCCGACCATACTTCTTAGAAAAACCACATGCCTCCCGCATTGCAGTCAAAATAGAAAAATGATATTGGTTAATCGTGAATAAATAAACAATTGAATAAATAAATAAACAAATGAATGATTGAATAAAGTAAATTGGAAAAATGAATGAGATTGATAATGGATTAAATTAAATGATAAGTAAATGAATAAATAATTAAATAAATAATTGAATGAAATAAATTGAGAATTAATGAAATATAAAAGCACAAATGACAATTAAAATGATTAATGCCAATAAGAATAATAATGCTAATAATAATAATAATAATAATAATAATAATAATAATAATAATAATAATAATAATAAACATAAAACAATGATAGTAATTATGAATGGATAAAATAATAATCCAATGTAATGATAGTAACATGAACAAAATGATGATAATGATAATAATATACTAATAACAATAATAGCTATAAAATGTATTAGACATAAAATTAATATTAGTAAAATAATAAAAAAACAGAAAGCTAAATAAGAATAAATAAATATACTAATTATAATATTAATAATAATAATAATAATAATAGTAATAATATAATATAACAACAATAGTCACAACAATAATCATAATAATAATATTAGCAATAATAATATAGTAATAATAATAAATAAATATAAAATAAATAATATTAATAACAACAATATTAATATAACTCAATAATACTAATAATAAATAAAATAAAAAGATAATAATAATATAATATTAATAAACAGAAAATAAATAAATATATAATAATAATAATAATATAAAAAATAGAATAATAATAATAATAATAATAATAAATATTAATTAATAATATATTAAAATAAATAAATATAAAATAGACTCACCGGAGGCTCGTCGGAGCGGCCGTTGGTGACACCTCCGCCACCGCCGGGTAGATCGCATCGCCGGGATCTTGCCGCCGTTGGTCACGCGCCGGAAGGACATGCCGGCTCGCCGAAAAATGCCTTGGAGCGTCGCGGGTCTTCTTCTCCGATCTCCCTAATGGCGGTGAGTGATGGAGGCCGGTGGATGCCGGCTGGATCGCCCTGCTTCCGGGAGCACGCCGGTGGGGCGCGTGTGCCGTTCCGGCACGGTGGGTGGCCGGCGGAGGCCTCGCTTCCTTCCTCTCTCTTTTCTTCTTTTTCTCTTCCGGCGTCGTGGGTCTGTGGCTGCTCCTCTCCCCTCCTCTTCTTTCTATTTCCCTTTTCTTTTCCTTTTCTATTTGCCTTTCTTGCTCTCTGTTTTTTCTGCTCTTTGATTTCCCTTTGTGTTTTTCTTTGCTCTCCCTTTCTATTTTCTTATTTTTCTTTCTTCTATGGCCGGCTCTTCTGTTCTTGCTCTCTCCTTCTTCTTTCTTTTTTTTTTCTTTTTCTCTTTGGTCTTTTTTCTTTGATCTACCGAGAGAGCTCCTCTCATTTCTCTTCGTTCTTTTCTTTTTATACCCTAAAATTAGGGTTGATTTTTTGGGTCATAATGGTAATTTCCTCCATTTTAATTTCTTAATTAATTTAACTTAATTCAAATAACACACATTAATTAATTTAAACATTACATATTAATTACATTACATATTTTACATCTTAATATAATTAATCTATTTAATATATCATATAATTTATCTAATTAATTAAACACTTTACATATTAACTAATTAATCTTTAATCTTTCATGCATTTTAATTATCTAATTAAACTTACAATATTAATAAATTAAATTAACTCAACATTAATAATTAATTTCTAATATTACCTACCTAATCTATATTATATATATATATATTATTTTTTTCGGAGGGAATTACTAAGGACCCAAAAATCACCTTTTGACATTAAACCCGACTCGGGACCCGGTGTCTACAGTAGGGTCGTGCTTCGGGACCGCACCGAGGTAAAGAGGGACCAACTATCATAAGTCTAAGGCTCTAAAATGCAATGCAATGCAATTTCGAAAAGAGATAGAATTTTAAGTTTTAAAAACCCAATTATATTTTTAACCAAAGCACTTTCGGAACGAAGTTTCAAACACAAAGTCCCCAGCGGAGTCGCCACTGTGACGCGCGCCGGTGCCCAGCAAGGGTCCTCGAGGTGAATCCGCTTTAGGATTCGAGGGACTGGTTCACGTCTTTTGATCATGGGCGCCATGAGACATCATAGATGCATCCCTCCCAATAGAACATTGGGAAGAACCACCTAGTCTAGTGACGCCTATAGGCACCTTTGAGGTATCATGGAGTCGCCACCCAATTCACAAGGAATTGGGAAAAGGTCTCTCACCTCTATTGGTCAAGACCAGAGATATGGTGTTCGGAACTTCACTCTTATTTATGCTTCGGTTAATTATAAGTGAGCCTTTAACTTCTTAAAATTATATCTCTCACCTCACGCGATTAATGCATTAAAAGTAAAAGCGCATCATAAGCATTCAAAAAGCAATAAAATGAAAGTAATAAAAGAAAGCAATAAATGAAAGCGGTAAATGAAAGCGGTAAATGAAAACGGTAAACACACAAGCACGCAATTTACAAGAGAAATGGGGGGGGGGGGGGGGGGGGGGCAGAATACAACCCTATTGAAAGAAAGCTAAAGACATAAAGTGGGACGGAATACAATCCCAAGATTAAATTAAAGTTGCCCCAACAATTAATTACAAGGGCCTAAAAAGAAATGAACATAAATTTAAAACACTCACACAAAATCAAAATAAAAGGACATACATAAATCGGGGCATTGTTTTAGGAACGTTGGTTCCTTCGCACTTGTTCGAAGTTTAGGAACATTGGTTCCCTCGCATTTATTTAAAGAAGGGTTCGAAGAGTCATTTTGGTTGTTTGATGAAAACGGGGATGAGTGATCCTATTTTTGGGGAAAACTGACTCTTCGTTTTAATGGTGATATTTTTATTGTTAGGTTAAAACAAGGGACATTGGTTCCAATTTTATTAGTAAAAATTTCAATTTAATTATAGAAATATTTTTGTGATTTTTTATTGTATGCGTGTATAAATAAAATAAATATTTACAAATAACACAACATAAAGAGAGAGAGCTGAAAAAGATCTCACCAAAATCGGTGTGATCCTCCACGCGTCGCGACCCATCCGGGGAGTCGCGGGGATGCTCAAATAACCCGACTGTGACGCCCATTCCCTAACGTCAGACTAGCTCAGCTAATCTTAGTTAGAGAAGGCCGCACGCACACAACAGAACACATGTTAATTCAGAACAATAAAATTTTATCATCTACAAGCATAACTCACGCATCACATGCTAACTACTTATAGTGCATTCTCCATAGCCACACATTCATGGTTATCAGATTATTACATGCCTTTACATACCCACTACACATTTTGATTATACAAAAAGAATCCCAAAATATCAAACCCAAAACCTACACTTTCTACTTCCTACTGTTCACCGTACAAAATGCGGGGGCGTCCTCCGGTCACCTCTCGTCCGAACCTGCACGGATCAGAGTAAATCCATGCTAAGCGATAACGCTTAGTGGGGAACACAAATATACAAGCAACATATACATTTAATGTCATTATGTATATATTTCCCATGCCAAAGGTCATGCAAAGCATTTGTTAATAGTTTGTTATCATTCAGAGTATAGCAACATTTAACACTATATTCAGTCATAAAGTGTCAGTCACTTATTCATACATTCACATTACATACCATATTATATCCCAATCATTTCCATTTAATAATTAATTGGTTTGCCTGCAATTCAATGACGCGGATAACGGGTATTGCATTGGTACCACTCAGGTACTAGAATCTCATCGAGATTACTTTTACGCATTGGTACCCTCAGGTACTTAACATCATTCCACATATAATAAAATCCAGCAAGGATTATTCGCATTGTTTTCGCATTGTGATTCGCATGGAATCAGACACATTTAACGCATTGGGCTGCAGCACTTTGACCCTTTAGGCATGCCTAACTATCCACTACTTGACTCGCAGGCTTAAGTTGTTAAACATATTATTTAGTTCACGTTGATCACTTTTCACATCACATATGTTGATAGCTAATATCACATTCACTTTACACATTCGCATTAGCACATAGCTAAACATTACACTTGCATACTCAATATGCTTCCAAATTCATTCTTCATAGTTAAAAATCACATATTTGATTGCATTCAAGAATCATCACGTAGTATGCAATTGTACATTACCCAGTACACACATAACACTTACTCATAATGTCCTTCATTTCAGTTCATAGCCTTTCCATTTGTAAGGCCAAACACATTAGGGTTATATTGCCAACACAGGGTAGGTCACGGTCACAATCAATTCCATTGTCACCGTGACACGTTGAAGTTCAAAACAGAATGCAAACTGGGGGTAGGTCACGGTCACAATCAATTTCATTGTCACCGTGACATGTTCCCAACTCTCGGCAGAATGCAACTTGAGGGTATGTCACGGTCACGATGAATTTCATTGTCACCGTGACATATCCTCACTTTGCAAAACAGAATGCTCTCTTGAGTACCTCACGGTCATAATGAATTTCATTGTCACCGTGACATACAAAATCCATTAGGCAGAATTGAACTCAAGCATACCTCACGGTCACAATCAATTTGATTGTCACCGTGACCCATGCAAAAACACCATAACACAGCTGTGTTTTGTCACTAGCACAGCTGTGCTTTCCAGTCCAATTCTTCCTTCTCATTAAGACGTCAAATCTCATTCTCACGTTTGGCAATCAACCCAAATACATCAACCACTTACTCAATTAGCACATACCTAATTTCCCTTTTTGTTTTGGCATTCAATAATAGCACAAATCATAATTATTCTTAAGCAACTTTATCACAAAGCATGTTACTACAACAATCATATAACCTAGCATCACATAATTCATGCTTAAACCTCAATTGCACATACACATATAATTCATTCCAAATCTCTATCCAACCAACACAAATCACGCAGTTATACAATTAGGGTTGGTTCCCAAACCTTATCGCCTTAGCTCCTAATCTCGACGGATGCTCGGCTCTCCGATTACAGCTTTTCCCTTATATCTCTTCACTTCTTCGTCTACCAATACAACACAAATGCTCAAGTTCAAACTCAATCCAATAATATCCCATCCAACCCAACTCAACCACGAAGAAAGAGTAGAAGATGAGAATATGCATGCATAACCACTTACCTTTGAGTTTGCCCTTAATTCTTACTTCAATACTACAAGCACACACACTCACTCACCAACTCTCCTCTTCACTCACGGAAAGAAGAAGAAAGAACATATTCAAAGTAAAGAAAAAGAGAGAGAGAAACTGAACCACACTGACCTCTCAACCCCCTAAACATTTGCATGCATAAGTGGAGGTGGCATCCTCACAATGAGCCACACGGAACCCACTTCAGAAAATCTGCCTCCACCAACTATTTTCTTACTTTATTTTATTCTTAATTAACCCTCCTTAAACTAATTAATCAGCCTTTAACTCATGCTTATTACAACCATATATAATTACCATTTAATCCCTTAACTATTCTTCTTTCTTTCAATTAAGTCCTGCCTTCATTTCAATCTAGTCCAAAACTCACATTCAATTCACACACACATGCCAATTTAAGTTAATTCTTTTAGGGTACAAGTCTGGTCATGACAACTCTCCCCTCCTTAGAGAATTTCGTCCTCAAAATTCATACCTGAGTGAAACAGCTGTGGATGCTGCTCTCGTATAGCTGCTTCTGGTTCCCAAGTTTCTTCCTCAACACCATGATGCCGCCAGAGCACTTTTACAAGTGGTATTTGCTTGTTCTGAAGTTGCCTCACTTCTCTTGCTAAAATCACTTTCGGTTTCTCATCATAGGTGAAATCTTACTGCACTTCCACTTCCTGTACAGGTAGCACATGGGAATCATCTGACCTATATCTTCTTAACTTGGATGCATGGAATACATCATGCAGCTTAGCCAAAGTCGGGGGCAAAGCCAACCGATAAGCTACTGAACCTACTCTTTCAAGCACTTCGTATGGCCCGATGAACCTCGGGTTCAGTTTTCCTTTCTTACCGAATCTAAGCACCTTCCTCCAAGGAGACACTTTCAGAAACACTTTATCGCCCACACTGAACTCAATGTCCCTTCTCTTCAAATCAGCATACGACTTCTGTCTGTCACTTGCTGCTTTCAATCTTTGCTGTATGATCTTAGCTTTCTCTTCTATATCCCTCACTAGTTCAGGTCCAATGATTCTGCTTTCATTCAATTCCGTCCAGCAAACCGGTGAACGACATTTCCTTCCGTACAAGACTTCATACGGTGCCATACCAATACTGGTCTGATAACTGTTGTTATAAGCAAATTCCATAAGTGGAAGGTACTTATCCCAACTCTTAGAGAAATCCAAAACACATGCTCGCATCAAATCTTCCAAAACCTGAATAATTCTTTCTGATTGTCCATCGGTTTGCGGATGAAAAGCAGTACTAAAATTCAATTTCGTACCCAAAGCCGCTTGTAAGCTCCTCCAAAACTTAGAAGTGAATTTGGGATCCCTATCAGAAACAATAGACAAGGGTATCCCATGCAATCGGACAATTTCTCTTACATACAACTCAGCCAACTTTTCCATAGAATAATCCATCCGAACTGGTATAAAGTGAACTGATTTCGAGAACCTGTCCATGATAACCCATACTGCGTCTTGCTGTCTTGAGGTCAGAGGCAATCCAGACACAAAATCCATCGTAATATTATCCCATTTCCATTGTGGAATAAGGAGTGGATGCAACATCCCCTGAGGCACTTGATGCTCCGCTTTAACTTGTTGACAGACAAGGCACTTAGACACATATTCCACTACATCCTTCTTCATCCCAGGCCACCAGTACAACTGTTTCATATCTTGATACATCTTGTTTCCACCTGGATGCATAGTGAAAATTGTATTATGAGCCTCATGCATCAATTTCTTCTTTATTTCTTTATCATTTGCCACACACATTCTATTCTTGTACAACAGTACTCCATCTTCATTCACTGAATAGTCAGTCTTGTCCATATCCCTGACTGACTGCAGAACTTGTTGCAACCTCGCATCATTTCTCTGAGCAGCTATTAACTCGTCTTTCAAGATCGGTCTCGCTTTCAACTGTGCTAATAAAGCTCCGTCCTTAGAAAACCTCCACTTAATCTGCTTTAACTGTAATGCTGAAATTAATTTCCTGCTCAAAGCATCAGCCACTATATTAGCTTTTCCCGGGTGATAATCCACAATACAATCATAGTCCTTAAACAACTCGAGCCATCTTCGCTGTCTCAGATTCAATTCCTTCTGTGTAAGCAGATATTTCAAACTCTTGTGATCGGTGTAAATTCTACACTTCTCACCATACAAGTAATGTCGCCAAATCTTTAAAGCAAACACTACTGCTACCAATTCCAAATCATGAGTCGAATAATTTTGTTCGTGCGGTTTCAATTGCCTTGACGCATACGCTATCACCTTTCCATCTCGCATCAATACACAACCCAACCCTATACCTGAAGCATCGGTGTACAGCACATATTCTTTACCAGTCATAGGCTGTGTAAGAATCGGTGCTTCTACTAACATCTTCTTCAACTGATCGAAACTCGAATGACATCTTTCAGACCACTCATATTTCACTCTTTTTCGTAGCAATCTTGTCAACGGTGAAGCTATTACTGAAAATCCTTTCACAAATCTTCTGTAATATCCAGCCAACCCTAAGAAACTGCGAACCTCCAGCACATTCTTAGGCGGTTTCCAATTCACAATTGCTTTTATCTTAGTTGGATCTACTTTAATCCCTTCAGATGAGATCACATGACCCAGAAATGACACCTTTTTGAGCCAGAACTCACACTTACTTAGTTTGGCATACAGCTGATGCTCCTGCAGTGTCTGAAGCACAACTCTCAAATGCTGTTCATGTTCCTTCTCATCCCTTGAATAAACCAGAATATCGTTTATGAACACTACCACAAATTGATCCAGATACGGTCTGAACACCCGATTCATTAAATCCATAAACGCAGCTGGCGCATTGGTAAACCCGAATGGCATCACCAGGAACTCATAATGCCCGTATCGAGTTCTAAATGCAGTCTTTGGTATATCTTCTTTCTTCACTTGCAACTGATAATACCCCGAACACAAATCAATTTTTGAGAATACACCTGCTCCTCTTAACTGATCAAACAAGTCTTCAATCCGAGGTAAACGGTACCGATTCTTTACTGTCACTTTATTCAACTGCCGATAATCAATGCACATTCTCATTGTACCATCTTTCTTCTTAACAAATAGCACTGGTGCTCCCCAAGGAGAAACACTAGGTCTAATAAAACCCCTGTTCAGCAATTCCTGCAGTTGCTCTTTCAATTCCTTCAACTCAGTTGGAGCCATTCTGTACGGTGCCTTACATACAGGTACTGTTCCTGGCATCACATCAATCGATAACTCAACCTCGCTTATTGGTGGTACACCGCTCAATTCTTCAGGAAACATGTCAGGAAACTCTCTGACTACCGGTATCTCTTGCATCTTCATATGTTCTCTCTTACTGTCTAACACCAAAGCTAGATAAACTTCACATCCTTTTCTCATACACCGCCAGGCTTGCATAGCAGATATCGCATTTACAAGAGGATTAGTGCACACCCCTCTCACCGTCCCTCTGTTCCTCTCACGATCAGTGAGTATAACCATCCTCTTCTTACACTTAACATCCGCATCATATTTAGTTAACCAATCCATACCCAAGATCAAATCAAACTCATCAAACGGTAGTTCAATCAAATCTGCTGGAAACACACTACCCTGAACTTCTAATGCACAGTTTCTATACACTCTGTTCACATTAACATTACCCCTTAAAGGGCTAGACACACATATATCACATTTTAAACATTCAACTTTAGGCATCTTTTCGCATATCTTTTTATCACACACATAGGAATGAGTTGAGCCCGGATCAATAAGTGCAAACATTTCCACACCATAAAGTAGAATAGTACCTGCTATCACCTCAGGCGCATCCTGATCCTCTCGTGCCTTCATTGCATAAGCCCGCACTGGTGTCGCATTAGGCCTATCCACAATCTCAGAATCAACTGCACCCCTGGATTGGCTACCTTTGCCACGTCCTCTTCCTCTTCCTCTATTAACAGAAGGCAAATTTGAACCACCCCTACTCTGCTCTTGCTGATTTCCTGCCATTTCATAGGCATTGGGACAGTTAGCAAGGAAATGCTCAGTGCTTCCACATCTAAAACAAGCACCCGTCACTCTCCAGCATTCACCTCGATGCCTCTTACCACAGTGAGGACATTATTGTACCTCACTTCTGTAACTAGATGTTCCTTTCCCAGCTCCAGATGCGGAGGGAGAGCCACGCTTCTTACCTCTCGCTGCAGAGCTGAACACTGATTCCGCAGGTGGTGCTATATGAGAATCTCTTGATCTTTTCCCCGCCTCAGAACCACCTCTACTTGCACTCCTCCTTTGTCTCCATTCTCTCTGAGCTCCCAAAGTCCTTTCTGCTCTCAAAGCTGCTTGAACAATTTGATAATAACTTACATTCTGCTCCGTTGTTAGAGAAATCAGCAATGCTTTAATCTCCTCAATCAACCCTTCCTCAAACTGTTGACATCGCAACACATCGGTCAAAACACCTTTTGGCGCATACTTGCTTAAGCGTAAAAAATTTCGCTTCATACTCCGCCACCATCACGGTTCTCTGTCTCAAACTCAAAAACTTCTTCCAGTTTGCCTCTCGATGTGCTTTAGTAATAAACTTGTTCTTGAATTCCTTTTCAAAGAATTCCCAGTTTAATGGTTCAGGAAGCATCGGATTCTGCAGGACCAGCTTCCACCAATCATATGCAGGGCCTTGGAGTAATGACTCCACACATTCAACCAACTGGTCTGGAGGACACCGTATTTCCTTAAGAATCCTTTCCACCTTCTCAATCCAGTACTCTACTTTTTCTGACTCATCTAACCTTGTTCCATGAAATTCCTCCAAACCATGCTTTCTCAAAGATTCTATTGGGGCTCTAGGTGCCATCATACATTCCATCACTCTCGCCATATCTTGTGTCATTTTCATCATAGCTTCCATAGGTCCAAACGGAATCTCATTCCCGTAACCAACCGATATAGACTGTCTAGACCCCATCACCTCAGCTTCATGAGGATTCACACTTTCGGCAGATTCTTCTCTGGTATGCCTTCCGAAATCCATCTTATTACACAGATTAAACAAGGAATTTCGCATTAGGTCAACAACTATGCACATCTTATCTACCCAATTCCCAGAAAGGACTCAACCTAGGCTCTGATACCACAACTTGTAACGCCCATTCCCTAACGTCAGACTAGCTCAGCTAATCTTAGTTAGAGAAGGCCGCACGTACACAACAGAACACACGTTAATTTAGAACAATAAAATTTCATCATCTACAAGCATAACTCATGCATCATATGCTAACTACTTATAGTGCATTCTCCATAGCCACACATTCATGGTTATCAGATTATTACATGCCTTTACATACCCGATACACATTTTGATTATACAAAAAGCTTATACAAAAAGAATCCCAAAATATAAAACCCAAAACCTACACTTTCTACTTCCTACTGTTCACCGTACAAAATGCGGGGGCGTCCTCCGGCCACCTCTCGTCCGAACCTGCACGGATCAGAGTAAATCCATGCTAAGTGATAACGCTTAGTGGGGAACATAAATATACAAGCAACATATACATTTAATGTCATTATGTATATATTTCCCATGCCAAAGGTCATGCAAAGCATTTGTTAATACTTTGTTATCATTCAGAGTATAGCAACATTTAACACTATATTCAATCATAAAGTGTCAGTCACTTATTCATACATTCACATTACATACCATATTATATCCCAATCATTTCCATTTAATAATTAATTGGTTTGCCTGCAATTCAATGACGCGGATAACGGGTATCGCATTGGTACCACTCAGGTACTAGAATCTCATCGAGATTACTTTTACGCATTGGTACCCTCAGGTACTTAACATCATTCCACATATAATAAAATCCAGTAAGGATTATTCGCATTGTTTTCGCATTGTGATTCGCATGGAATCAGACACATTTAACGCATTGGGCTGCAACACTTTGACCCTTTAGGCATGCCTAACTATCCACTACTTGACTCGCAGGCTTAAGTTGTTAAACATATTATTCAGTTCACGTTGATCACTTTTCACATCACATATGTTGATAGCTAATATCACATTCACTTTACACATTCGCATTAGCACATAACTAAACATTACACTTGCATACTCAATATGCTTCCAAATTCATTCTTCATAATTAAAAATCACATATTTGATTGCATTCAAGAATCATCACGTAGTATGCAATTGTACATTACCCAGTACACACATAACACTTACTCATAATGTCCTTCATTTCAGTTCATAGCCTTTCCATTTGTAAGGCCAAACACATTAGGGTTATATTGCCAACACAGGGTAGGTCACGGTCACAATCAATTCCATTGTCACCATGACATGTTGAAGTTCAAAACAGAATGCAAACTGGGGGCAGGTCACGGTCACAATCAATTTCATTGTCACCGTGACATGTTCCCAACTCTCGGCAGAATGCAACTTGAGGGTATGTCACGGTCACAATGAATTTCATTATCACCGTGACATATCCTCACTTTGCAAAACAAAATGCTCTCTTGAGTACCTCACGGTCACAATGAATTTCATTGTCACCGTGACATACAAAATCCATTTGGCAGAATTGAACTCAAGCATACCTCACGGTCACAATCAATTTGATTGTCACCGTGACCCATACAAAAGCACCATAACACAACTGTGTTTTGTCACTAGCACAGCTGTGCTTTCCAGTCCAATTCTTCCTTCTCATTAAGACTTCAAATCTCATTCTCACGTTTGGCAATCAACCCAAATACATCAACCACTTACTCAATTAGCACATACCTGATTTCCCTTCTTGTTTTGGCATTCAATAATAGCACAAATCATAATTATTCTCAAGCAACTTTATCATAAAGCATGTTACTACAACAATCATATAACCTAGCATCACATAATTCATGCTTAAACCTCAATTGCACATACACATATAATTCATTCCAAATCTCTATCCAACAAACGCAAATCACGCAATTATACAATTAGGGTTTGTTCCCAAACCTTATCGCCTTAGCTCCTAATCTCGACGAACGCTCGGCTCTCCGATTATAGCTTTTCCCTTATCTCTCTTCACTTCTTTGGCTACCAATACAACACAAATGCTCAAGCTCAAACTCAATCCAACAATATCCCATCCAAACCAACTCAACCAAGAAGAAAGAGTAGAAGATGAGAATATGCATGCTTAACCACTTACCTTTGAGTTTGCCCTTAATTCTTACTTCAATACTACAAGAACACACACTCACTCACCAACTCTCCTCTTCACTCACGGAAAGAAGAAGAAAGAACATATTCAAAGTACAGAAAAAGAGAGAGAGAAACTGAACCACACTCACCTCTCCCCCCTAAACATTTGCATGCATAAGTGGAGGTGGCATCCTCACAATGAGCCACACAGAACCCACTTCAGAAAATCTGCCTCCACCAACTATTTTCTTACTTTATTTTATTCTTAATTAACCCTCCATTAAACTAATTTATCAGCCTTTAACTCATGCTTATTACAACCATATATAATTACCATTTAATCCCTTAACTATTCTTCTTTCTTTCAATTAAGTCCTGCCTTCATTTCAATCTAGTCCAAAACTCACATTCAATTCACACACACATGCCAATTTAAGTTAATTCTTTTAGGGTACAAGTTCGGTCATGACACCGACTCGAGTTAAATCTCGTACAAAAATGATATCGAAAATATTAGTAATGATCATAAAAATTAAAAAAGTGAAAACGGGATAAATATTAGATAAGTCAAATTATAATAATGAGACAAACACGACGAAATTAATAATAACAATAAATATAACACGATAATATTAATAATAAATAAATCAAATAATGATAATAACAATAACATTAATAAATAGTAATATAAAAACATAGAAAATGAATGAGAATGGAATATAATAATAATTATAATAACATAATATCAATAAATACAAAATGAATATATAATAATAATAATAATAATAATAATAATAATAATAATAATAATAATAATAATAATAATAATAATAATAATAATAATAATAATAATAATAATAATAATAATAATATAATTAATAATGATAATAAATAATAAATAATATGAAAACAGAATAATCAATTAAAAATAAGCAAATATAATAATAATAATAATAACAATAATAATAATAATAATAACAGAAAAACAAATAATGAATAATAATAATAATTAGTAATAATAAAACAGAATATTAAATAATAATAATAATAATAATAATAATAATAATAATAATAATAATAATAATAGTAATAATAGCAACTTAATGTTAATGGCCATCAACATAATAATAAATAATAATGGTAAGCGCACAAACATGAACAGTAGCAAGCATGAACTAAATGAGCATAAAATTATAGTTAGTAACATGATAATAATAATACTACTAACATGAAGAAGATGGCGTCAGCAAAGCAATAAACAAAACCCCATAAAATAGACTAAAAAGGTCACAAGGAAAATTAAGTGAAAAGTGTCAACAGGAGCCAAGTAAGGAGAGTATTAGACAAAGAGCATGATGTTAATGGCAGCAGAGGCAGAATATTCACGACGATAAATAATGTACAAAAAATGAATGAAATTGGTCCAAGTATTTACCCTCAGAGTTGTAGATTGAAGAGAAAGGATGTCTAGATCCGCTCCCCTTGTCGAATTTGTGGTGGTAATTATTTTAAAAAAAGTAGAAATTGATTTTTTTTGAACAAATTTAAGTCAAGAAATTATTTTTGATGGGAGTTTTGAGCAAAACAAATTAATTTTCCAAGCTCAAAATAATCAAAAGATTAAATGTTCTTGAAGAAAAATAAAAAGAGAAAAAAAAGAAGAATTTTCGGTGACTTTTTGCTTGGCTTGGTTGAGAGAAAATATTGTTTTTTTCTTGAACCCAAAAATCCAGCCCCCTGAAAATGAAACTCAGTTTTTCTTTTAATTTGCTGGGTTGTTCCAAAATAAAGAAAAAACAATTTATTCTTTTAATTTTTCTTCCCAAAAATTGCACAGAAAAGGAAAAAAATCAGCGGTCAAAACGGACTGAAATGCAAAAAAACAGCGAAAATGACGGGCCAAAGAGGCCAAAAACCAAAAGTGGCTGCGTGATGGCCATTTTGCCATCACGCGACCAACAATTGGTAAAGTGGCCATACTTTACCACATTTTACATATATATAATTTTTTTTTTTTAGAAAAACCTTCTAAATTCTTTTCTTTTCCTTAAATTAATTAGATAATTTAATTCCTCTTTTCCAATTAAACCAATTAATTAGCTTAATTCAATTAAATTAAATAACTAATTTAATTTCCCTTTTCAATTAAATCAATTAATTAATTTAATTCAATTAAATTAAATAACTAATTTAATTTCCCCTTTTTTTTAAAGAAAACGAAAATAACAGTTCCCAATAATATTGTTTTTAGAATTAATTTAATAAAATTTTTTTTATGATAATATATTTTATATATATTTATTTTTTTATTAAAAAAAGTAACGAGAGTCTCGACAAGGAAAACATCATTTTTGACACCTCTGCCTGTAAGCCGGTATCATTTTCATCATCGGGTAATTCTGATCTTGGACCGCCTCGGGACCCGGTGTCTACACCTCCCCTTTCAGCTCTTCGTCTCTCCTATTTTACCCGAGCATACACAGAATAGGGTTTTTGAGCAGAAAATTGTTGATAAGATTTGGCAGAATTGAAAAAGTTTTGCGGGGCGCTGCCCCTTAACCCCACCCGTTGACCGGCCAGCAGGGCAGTTGTGCTACCTATTCGTAGCGCCTTATATGTACTTTTTTTTAGGTGCCCGAATGTAGGAAGTTGCCAAAAATGCATGTGATATAATATAATTTGCTCTATTTTTCATTGTTAATTTCTGTCTTAATTCATTTTATTAATTTTTAGCTTTTATTCAATTTATCTCTATTAATAATTGTTAATGTTATTGCTGGTTATTGATTCATTTGTATATTTGTTTGCTGGTTTTTTTTTCTTTGACTAGTGCAATTAGCATGAATTTAATTTAATCTGTTTTATCTTTATTTATTTCCATTTACTTAATTGTTTATATTTGATTAGTTTAATTGATTATTATTTGATTGATCTATTAATCGTTTTAATTATATTATTAAATTAATTAATTTGTTCATATTACATTAATTATTAAACTTACTTTACTAACATTCATTTTATTTTTATTTTGTTGTCTCAAAATTGTTTATCTTCGTGAGTTACACTCATGCTTGGGTTGGAGAATCGGGAGACCAAAGACCTTCAATTTAGGGTTTGCATTTTTTAATTGTTGTATTTCCTTTTATTATTATTTTTTATGTGTTGTATTTAAAATGTATTTCATATTTATCCATATTATAGAAAATCATGTTTTTTATAATAATTAATAACTTGAAATTTTTCCTAATAAATTGGACCAATGTCCTATTTTAACCAATAAAATCTCACTATCAAATAGAGAACTAATTTTAATAAAATGGGTCACTCATCCCGGTTTTTCTCAATCAATGCCTTAAAAATAGTTCTCTAATTTTTAAGTTAAATAAAAAGGGAACCAATGTTCTTAAAAATAATAAATGACCCGAGTTATGTATGATTCATTTTAATTACTTTGATATATTTTATTTTGGATGTGTTTATTTATTTTCCTTCTTTTCTTTTGGGGCCCTTATAATTAATTTTGGGGCAAAATTTATTTATTTATGCTTTCTTATTTCATTTTATTTTGGGGGATTGTTCTATCCCATCTTTTATTCATTTTTGGGGGATTGTTCTGTCCCATTTTCTATTTTTTGTAATTTATTTATTTATCTCTTTATTTTACTACTTTCAATATGCTTGCAAATGAGCTTTATATTTATCGCACAATCACGTGAGATGAGAGATGAAATTTTGATTTCTTAAAAACTCATTTATAAACTTAACTTAAGTCATTAATAAGAGTGAAGTTTCGAACACCATCTCTAGTTTAGACCAATAGAGGTTAGAGACCTTTCCCAATTTCTCGTAAATTGGGTGGCGACTCCAAAATACCTCGAAGGTGCCCAAAGGCGTCGTGAGACTAGGTGATCCTTTTCAATGTTCTATTGGGAAGGAGGCATCCAAAATGGCTCATGATGCCCAAGATCAAAAAGACGTGAACCAATCCCTCGAATCCTAAAAGCGGATTCAACGAGGGCTTTTGGTAGGTTCGGTGCGCGTTACAGATAGACTTGAATAATGCTGGTAAGGAAACCACTATTGGAAGAGATGATCTGTAACACCCCCTACGTCCCCGTTGGAAGGACGCCGGAGAGCGTTACCGATGCTCACTCACAAACATGCACACATATACTATGCGGAAGCATACATTCATACATAGACATACATGCATAAATACGGAATAATTACAAACTTACCTTGCGAGCAAAAGCTGGTCATGCATTAACTCACACACTCGCAAGCACTACGTGGAAGCATAAGCACATACACACATGCATACACTCTTTCAATCAGCGGAAGCATAAGGTGAATAATAAAATCGAGGATTAACTTAATACATAAGCATTTTAACGCTTACATCATCAGAATTATTACATAAAAAAAAGGTTATCGAAATACAAGATCCAAAATACAGAATCTGAACAAAATACAAAACTTCTAACTCCTATGTGGCCGACCTTGCAGATGCGCGACTCGATCAGAACCCAAACCTGCCACCTGCACGGGAAAAGAACCCGTGCTAAGCGATAAACGCTTAGTGGGGAAAACACACAAGCAATATGGACGACCATTCACAATGGTCATCAAGGCATAACGCATTTACAATGGCAAATGCAAACATTCAATCATATATATAATCAGGCTTGCATAGAAACGCATTCATTCGAAAACTTACATTCATATCCATATACTTATGTCGAATTAAGTTGAAGGAGACATAACACCATACACGATACAAGTATCATCATGCGGAACTACATACAATCTCACATGCATATACTTACCAAGGTATCGGACATCAGCACCTTACCGTTCATAGTGGCATGACATTTATACGTGCAATTATTATGACCAATTACTTGTACATTAACTAAAAACCCATTCACATGTTATAAGATTACCATGCAATAATGCGCACAATTATTATGCCAAGAACACGAGCTAATTAAACCTACTTTTTGTCATGTCATGGCACACACACTAGCCGAACCCAAGGAAAGACGTCAAAACACCACACTTCCACTGCAAGTCTCTATCACATAAAATATCATGCCATAATCATAGACACATGACAACATGCCAAAGATACTATAATAGCAGACTAGAGAAACTCATACCAAACGCAATAATTCTGGTATTCAATAGTCGAGATCACATTCATATTCATACTAATTCACATACTTAACCATGACAGTCAACGGTGCGAAAGCACAATCACATACTTACCAAGTAACCATAGCATTCAGTAATTCAGGCTCGCCTTCACATGCATATCAATTCCCATGCTTATAACCATAACGGGCTATATTCAAAACACAGTCACAATATGGTATATGTGAATAATCATCCAAAATGTACATGCTTGAGTCATTTTTTTCCCATTCAGAGGTTCATAATCACATCCTGATAAATAACTGATTCACATAACTGGAATCCTACACATTCGGATATTTTATTCACTTATTCATATTAAATAAGCAAACAGAATACATGCTGACTCAAAATAGTGGATAACGAGTGAACTGAGGGTACCTTACTGGTACGAATCGAAAAGCAACATCATTTTTTTTTCATATTCAAAAACATTTTCTGAGGGGACCTTAAACAAGATCCTAACAAATTAAAGGTTCGCGAGGAACCACACAGGGGACATGATCAGGGTCCAGAACATAACTGAGGGCTGCAGCTACTGAACTCTATTAGGCATGCCTAACTATCCACTAGACTGACTCTCGCAGGTCACACATAAGCAAAAGCATGTTTCAAGTCACGTGACATAGTTCATCATGCACCAAACTGAGTATAATAGACATATAAATAAGTCTACACTATCCACGAGTATCATCCAAATCATGTGTCGATTCACACAATATATATATATATATATTATTCATCATGCGTAATCCAGAGTCTAATAGACAAGTACATATGTTCGTAATATCAATCTTACCTCATACAATTTATATTATGAAGCATATATTATAATTCAATCAATACACTTTAGCATTATTCAATATTCTAAAACATATCAGAAATAAATGTGGAACCATATTATTCCACGCATAATCTTAATCATGGAATGATACAATATACACTTCGCCATAACATGTTATTCCTAGAGAAGGATCTGATTAAAGATATGCATAACATATTTTACATTTTAATAACATGCTCGGGACTAAACAATCGGGGACTTGGCATTCATAATTCCTTCGCATTCGAAAAATGACATGCAATATAAATCACAACAATTAACATATCTAAATCCAAACCATACAGTTTAAATCCAACAATCGTTTAACAGGATCCTTATTATCCAAAACTTACTCCAAAATACCACGTATAACTTATCATGGATAACATATTATTAATCGCAAATAAATTAAGATAATCTTTCATATAAGCCAGGTAATATAGCGCACAGTAAAGGAAAAGCCATATAAGAGCATATAAAAGTATGACATGTATCATACAGCAGTATAAGTCCATTCAAAAGAAGTCCAAAATTCATTTCTGTGTTAAAACCGGGAAATTTCAGAAAATAGGCCGAACGGGTGACCAACAAGGTTGGGCCGGTCACGAGTCATGACTGGCATCACAACTCGTGGCTGGCCTCCTCCCCAGGCTGGTCACGAGTCATGACTGGATGTCACGACTTGTGACTGGCCTCCTTTTGGCTGGTCACGAGTCGTGACTGGCAGTCACTACCTGTGACTGCCTCTCTAGCCGGTCACGAGTCGTGACTGGATGTCACGACTCATGACGAGTGGTGACTGCCAGTCACCACTCGTGACTGGCCTCTCTGCTTGGCTAGTCACGCGACAGACGCAACTGGAAATGGGAATTTCAACAGTAACGCGATTTCCCATTTCCAGAATTCCCAGGACTCAAAAATCAATTCCAAAATTGAATCAAAACCATGCAAATCTCATCATACCTCCCAAAAGATGTCCCATACAGCATACACAACATAAATACAACTTAAATCAGAAATCAAAACAAGCAAAATCAAGCATAACCACATTCAAGTTTCTCAAGAACATAAACCCTAGAATTACAGTAATTTAAATTCTCAAACAAGATTTCTAAAACAACTCCCAAACCTGAAATCCTTAGCTTCAAACCCACACTTCAAACTTCAATCCTCCATCTTCTCCAAGCCCCTAAGCCTCCTCTTGTAACCCAAAGCCTGCACAAATAAAAACCCACAAATTACTCTTCCTAAACCCTAACTCAAAATAGCAAAACCAGGAGAAGAGGAAGAAGAAGAACATGCAAGAAACCCTAACCCAACTTACCTCTTCAAGAAATCTTCAAGCTCTACCAAGACACCAATTCACACACAGCCAAGGAAGGGAGAACAAGAAATGGGAAAGGAAAAGAAAAAAGAGCAAGGAAGAGGAGAGGAGAGAGCAGAACGTGATCTGCTCCTCTCTCTCATTCTTTTTCTTTTTCTTCTTTTCCCACTAATTGCCCACCTGCCAAGACACATGGCAGCCTCCTATTGGCTGCAACCAAAATATCTTGCTTTATTACTCTTTAATCCTTTGACAAACTTGCACTTTACTCACTAGCATAATTCTTTCCTTACAAACTTTAATTATCTTTTCAATTAGGTCCTTATCATCCAAATTCCACATGCACAAATTACCGAAATATCCATCACTTATCCGACTTAACTTGCCAAATCCGACTAGGCCCGATTTGGGGTGTGACATGATCACTTTGTTCCAGGTAGTTCAATCCATGTGATAGAAGGCCTACAGAGTTTGAACATGCATGATGTCAGAGTTGATGTGAGTGGACAATTTAATATTTCACAACTTCACTTTTCATTAGTGCACCACACAAATGTTAATTTTACAGAAGCTAAAATTAACATGTCTAATGATTCACCAATGCTAAAATGGGATGGTATTTCTGACTTATGAAAGCTTGGCATTCACATCAAAGGATGAAGTTAAGGCATGTGTACAGGAATTTTTGATTTAGAATAATGTTTTGTGTAAAGTTGTTGAATCGAATCCCTCATATTGGGCGATGTGTTGATTGCGAGCCGAAGATAAAGGTTGTTCGTGGGGACTAAGAGCTATGAAAAAAAACATCTCTTTACTAGATTATCAGTGTATACAAGGAATCCCACAACTGTATCGTGTCATTGATATTTCAACACCATAGACAATTAGATACACAAATAATTTGTGATTGCTTCTTGGAGATGGTTAGTGCCGCTCCTGATCTCAAAGTTAGTGTTATAATGGCTGACATCAGGAGTCATTTCAACTTTGATGTATTGTATAGTAAGGCTTGCTATGCAAAAACTAAAGCATTGGAGGAGATATTTGGTAACTATGAGGCTTCATATGTAAAGTTGCTAGGTTATATGAAAGCGGGTATTATGGCATTATTTCGTGATGATAACAGTGGTTGGAAGGAGCCATTAGCTTACCATCGTTACTGTGTACGCCACTTTGTCAGCAACTACAATACCGCACATATAATTTCCAAAATCAAAGATATGTTATATAAGGCCGGTATGTCATTTATAATTATTTTATATTAATTGTATATTGGTTTATATGTTGAATGTTCAAAACTTTATTAATATCCAATAACCTAATTGACAGGAAACAACTTCCAACCCCGAAAGTTTACGAAATGAATGGAAGAGATAAAGGAACTTGATGTTGACTCATATATATATATATACATAAAGTAAAATAGAATACCACTAGAAATTAACATGTGTCATTCTTTACATTTAGAGTGCCACTTGTCAAGTTTTAAAAAAATTCTATTTGTTGTTTTTATTTTTCTTAATATTTTTAATGAAATGAATTTAGAATTCAATAAATTGTTCTCCTTAATTACAATTTCAAATTCTCAAAGTAATTAATATTATTATGGTTATAATTTTATTTAATTTAAATCAAAATCAAAACAAATTATCCATATCATAATCACAATTTAATTTCATATTATTTATAATTAAATGTATAATGAATAATTTATTTCCACAAGGTATAAAAGATATGAAAATTATAAAATTAGTGTTATAAATAAAAGTAAAATCAAAGTAGAAATAGAGAGGAATGAGAAATATATATTCTCTGATAATTTTATTGTGTTACTTTAATAGCTCATAACTAGCATATTTATAGGCACAAAAACTAAGTAATAGAATTTGATTAGGAATATAATACTAGTAGACTTAGAGTCTAATTAGAACTTAGGGTGGTCATCCAAATAGGAATATTCCATAATAATATTTTATAATACTTTCCCTTGGATGACTATACACTATGAACATGCCTCGTTAAAACCTTGCTAAGTGGGATAAAAACTTAGCAAAGGAAAAAGAGTATAATATTCATAGGTACTTCCCCTAAAAAATGAATGAATCACACTAAATCTTTCAATTGACGCATTCCAATATTGCGCACATGCTTCTTGAAAATTGAACTTGGTAGGGTCTTTGTGAATAAATCTGCTGGATTGTCACTTGAGCGAACTTTGCAAACATCAATTTGTCCTTCTTTCATAAGTTCATGAGTGTAAAAGAACTTTGGTGAGATATGTTTGGTTCTATCTCCTTTGATATAGCCACTTTTGAGTTGTAAAATACATGCTGCATTATCTTCGTGTTTGCTTGTTCTCTACCACTAACCCACTTGCTCCTATAATGTGTTAGGTCATGGATCTCAACCACACACATTCATGACTTGCTTCATGAATGGCTAATATTTTTGAATGATTTGAGGAAGTAGTAGTGATCATTTACTTTACAGATCGCCAAAAAATAGCAGTGTCACCATGTGTGAACACATAACCTATTTGTGACCGACGTTTATGAGGATCTGATAGGTATCCGGTATCAGCATAACCTTCCAATTCTGACTTTGCTCTTTTTGGAAAAAATAAACCCATGTCAGAAGTGCCACGAAGATAACGTAAAACATGTTTTACACCATTCCATTGTCTTCGAGTTGGTGCAGAACTAAATCTTGCTAGCAAATTAACTGCAAAAACTATATCTAGTCTAGTGCTATTTGCAAGATATAAAAGTACACCTATTGCACTAAGATATGGTACTTCAGGACCAAGAATATCTTCGTTGTCTTCTTGTGGACGAAAAGGATCTTTCTTGACAAAAAGAGAATGGACAACCATTAGAATACTTAATGGATAGGACTTATCCATATAAAATTGTTTCAAAATTTTCTCAATATAGGTTGCTTAATGCACAAGAATTCCTTTTGTCAAATATTCTGCAGTAATAGAAATCTCTTCTGGAGTCTCCACCATGTTTAAGTCATCAACATAAACTGTAACTATAGTAAATCCAGAGTTTATCTTTTTGATAAAAACTCATGGACAAATGAAATTATTCACATATCCATTTTTCACTATAAGATCTGTCATGCTTCTGGCAGACTTTAAATTCATTGACAATATTGTAAAATGTCTTGCATGGATAATAGCTGTTTACCTTTTATTTTTAATAAGCCATGCTATCAATTTTAAGGGGTAATGGACATTCATAATCATGGGATTCGTAGTACATCCTTTCCCTTGAATGTCCATTAATACATAATGTACCTCATTAAAAACCTTGACAGGAAAACCCAATGGGAAAAAACCTTAATTAAGGAAAAAATAGTATAATGTATATTTTTCTTCCCCTTATAACAATATCAATACACAACTTTAAACTTGTGCATGTTAAATTCTGATATGTCATATTATAAGATTCTTTATCTAAAAATGAGGCACATATCTTCTGGATATGCTAGCCATATATCTCCTGGATATATTATGCATGAACTGAAAAATAACAGCTAAAACTTAATTTTCAAAATTACATGTTGTATCTTTACAAGCATGTACAAGTTCATCTCCACAACTTTCATTTATTTAAGAAGGAGAAATTATAAAACTTAATAATATGATAATACGTATAATAGGTATGTGATAATATACTTTCATATCATATAATGGATAAGTTATCCGTTCTCAAATAGTTTTCTTAACCTTTCTTATTTTTCTCTTAATTATCAGTCACTTCTGGTGGTGAAAATTAGCAATATAATAATAATTTTTGTCATTTCTTGAAAATACCATTTCTATGGCTATAATTTTATATTGCTTTATTCACTTCAGGAAATGAAATAAATGCAATAAAATAATTTTTGTGACACATATACAATATAATCATATAATAGCTATTACAAACGAATGCATTTAGTAATTTAATTCAAACATGTCTAAAGCAATACTTAAAAATAAATGAAAATAATAGAATTTTCCAAATAAAAAAAATATAATTATACAGAGAACTATAATCTTTAAAACAATATGTAATTTTAAGTAACAATTTAACAATTACCTTATAATGCATGATTACATAATACATCAATAGCAATAATAGCAATAATATATGATAAAAAAATATGTTGTCTCTAGTGACTTTACAACCATTGGGTATTCAATGGAAAATAATTTATAAACATGTAATTACTTTATCAAAATTATATTTTCAATCAAATAGTATTTGATCTTTAGGTCGATACAAAATTTTAATGTTCAATATTTGTTAAAATATTTCAAACTCTTCAAGAGCCAATAACAATCAAAATCATAAATAAATTATGATAATATACAACATTATAATACTTCAAAATCATACACATAAAATTTAATACACATTTGTTCAAATAAATTTTTTCAAAAATATCTATATATGCTTCAGGCATGATAAATCCTTCAGGGATTTTTATGTAATAATTTCATTATCAAATAGGCAAATAGTATTAGTTATTTGCATATTAACATATTGCCAGATTGATAAATACTTTAAAATTATTGCATCCATATCTATTATAAGAAAATATATCTCTTCATAATAAATGCCAATTCATTGCAATAAATGTCATAAAATAAGTCATGTTTTATGACTTCATTGTACATTGCATGAATGTGCACCCAATTGGCACCATATTTTTCAATATTTAAACTACAAGTCCAAAAATTCATATTATAGAATTAAATGCAATTAGCATATGTATTTTTCAATAAATTTAATTTCAAGATCCTCATTATGTTGAAAATATCAACATCAAAAATATTGTCGACAACTTTATCTTTTTCGGATCCTTTCAATGACATAACATATTGAGATCTCTTATTTAATTTCAAGTACTTGAATCACTTCCGGGGTCTTGAAATTAGTTATATCACATGTCTCTTTAGGAGCACATGCCTCCATAATATGACCATATTGATTTATTTACTCTTTATTATTTAAAGATTTTGTTTTTATTTAGAATCGAATAATTTACCCTACAAGGCAAATTGTCCTACTGGGACATTACTTTGAATTGGAGCATTTGCAGTCGATACACATGAGATTCAATAAATCTTTACATACTAACAAATACATTATGTCACACCCCGAAATGTACCCTAGAAGGATTGGGCGTATTGAGGATGAGTAGTGATCAAGGTTGTGCACATTGAAGAGTTTGGTATGCCAATTTGACAATTTAAGAGTTAATGTAAAAGTTTCGATAAGTGTGGCTAATGGAAAAATTGTGGAGTATGAAATTAAGATTTGATTGGAAGAATAAAATTAGTTAAGTGCTTTAATGTGAAAGATTAGTAAATTATGAATATCAATGTTTGAGGTTATAAGGGTTTGAGGATTAAAAAGAGAATTTGACATAAATATCTATTTGTGGGTTATGCATGATTTGTGGGTTTTGATAGAGTGTAGATGCATAGAGGGAAGTAGTGTATGTGTTAGTGGAGTTAGTCTTGTGTATAGTGTCATGCATGGGTTTAGTGCGTGAGTGGTCAGGTTCCACCAATTATAAGATGACATATGGTAAGGATTTAGAGAGGGGTATAAAAGGCAAGGAAAGAGTAAGGAAGAGCAGAATATTGCCCTAGCTCTCCCATTCTCTCTCCCTCATGCCTCCTTCTCCTTCTCTTCTTCCTTCCTCTTTGCTCCATCTTGATCCCTCTCCCTTTGTCTGAATTTGGTGGAAATTGATCAACTCAAGAGATTATTTTGGGTAAGTTTTGTTGAGTTCTTTCTTTTTTTCATCTTCTTCATTTATTGTTAAGATGTGTTCTTAATCTAGGGTTTTGTGTTTGTGTGACTGATGAGGATTTTGGGATAAAAAAGATCTTGAATGAGTTTGGAAGCAAGAAAGATCATCTAAGTAAGCTATTGGAGCAAAGGAGTTAAGGTTAGGGATTTTTGTTATTTTGATATCTATTTGGATTTGGGGTTTTGATTTGATTTTCTGGAAATTCATGGAGTTAAACTTGTTTAGATATGTTCAAATGTTATGGGTCTTGAGTAATTTGAGTTAAGATGCTTTGAATGTGAATTATTGAACCAAAGTATGTTTTGATTGAGAATTTAAAATTGTTTTGGCTGTCAGTAAATTTAGAGATTTTGATTATGTTAATTGCATGATTTAATTATATTAATTGGTGTGAAGGTTGGGTTTTATGTTGTTTGTGATGAATTGGATGTTTAATATGAGTTGTGATGAGTTTTGGGTTTGATCGGAAGGTTTGGGTAAGTTTTGGAAGGAAGAAGTTCTGCAAATTTTGTAGGAATCTGGAAAATGCGACTCTATCGCGAGCACGATACTATCGCGATCACGACAGAGATGGGTTCTTCGTTCAGTGAGGGGGAGTGCATGAGACGTGCACCTTGTGCACGAGATGTGCACTTGGTGTACGAGTCGTGCACGTGTTGGTCCCCTCCCCTCTTGTGTTTGCTTGTTTCCTCTGTGGTTCTCCTTCATGATTTGTGTCTCTGAGCATGAGTCGTGATGGGTTCTTTTTCCGCAGGTGAGTCTTGCCACTAAGAAGTCGCGATCGCGACAATCTCCTCTTTGCTTGGAAACTGTTTTTGAGGAACTTCTTCTTTGCATAATTTTTCACCTATGTTATGCATCTATGATTGAAAATGTGAATTATTGATGTATTCCCATGCATAGTAATTATTGAAATATAAGAATTTGATCTACCATGATTATGTCGTAAATGTATATGTGTAACGAAATGTGAACTTATCCGTTAAGTCTAAATGGATATGATAACTATAAATTAATTGTTGAGACTAAATATGGACATGATATCTAATAACATAAATGTCTTTAATATGTTAATATGAGGTATTTATACGTAAATGAATGCATGTGCCCAATAAAAATGAAATAATGTTATGCGTATTGGTGGAATGTGTTTGTATGTGGAAATGAGATGAATCCAATAATAATAATATGGAAATTTAGCCTGTGTTAGTTGAGTCATGGATAGATAGGCATGCCTATAGAGATCCGTTAGCTGCAGCCCTCTGTTCTATTCTGGACCCTGATTAGGTCCCCATTTCGTTCCTCGTGAACCGCCATGTGTTCACTCGCTTATCCACCCCTATGACTTAGCAGGAAATTAATGAAGATAAAAGTATGTGAATGAATTGATAATTCTGTAATGATGTGCAAAAGTTATGTGAATAAACAATTGATGCATTTGTGATAAATGCCATTTGACTTGTGCTCTATGCACTCCTCTGTTCTGGATCCTTTATGGACACTTATGTGGAAGGGTGTGGTATCTTCGGATACCCTTGTGTTTTGTATAATAAGGCGATATCTGTTAAATGAAAAGAAATGTATCACATAGTATTTGTTCTAATAGACATGTATGCAAAGATCCTAAATGCATAAGAGTTAGTATGTGACTACTGTATATTATTAATCTGTTCAAGAGTTATGAGTATGCTTGTCTACAAGATGCCTTTAGAAAGAATTTTTGAAATATTTGATATGCATGTTTGCTATGGTTGAACATTCAGTAAATAAACTTTGTATATGTATATATATATATATATATATATTTGTTATGTGTTTAAATGAGAACATAGGTATGTTATGTGCTGTTTACCTATGGAACTTTAGCCTGTGCAATTTCGGTAAGTATATTGGTAAGGAACTCATATGTATTTATTTGTGGTTTTAATGAATATGGTGAATGATGTATTGATTGGTAAGTAAAATAGATAATAAGCGTTACGCATGAGATAGATAACTGAAATTGGAAAAAAATTGATTTAAATTAATTCTTCGATTATTTAAGTATATAAGATTTTCTGTACAACTACGTGGTTCTGATTCCCTACCATAGGGATATGTAGGAAGCTTGGAATAACAGTTTCAAGCTCAAACCAAATCTGAATATTGTAATGTTTTGTTAGTTTTGAACAAGTAACGGTTTGATTAGAATCGAAATGTTTTGATTTAAGTATTGATACTGTAATTTGTATGATTTTGAAATATTTGTAATAATGGGAATTTCTGAATTTCATATTTCGAACCTTAAAATGTATTTCGGGAATTTACAAAGTATAACTATCTACAGGGCCATTAATTGATTTAAAGTATATGATAAGTTTTGTATAAGGTATTCTTTTTGATTAAAAAGTAAATATGTATTTCTATGTATGGTTTATGAGACGCTAATGTATGTGTAATTGTTTAAGTTTCCGTAATAAGATAATGATATTAGTTTGTTATAACTTTAGCCGGTATTCCATTATGTTTATTTATATATATATTGATTGGCATGTGTTGCCTCGGGAACCACTGTGAGTGGTTGCCCATTATTTGTTTTGCCCGACTAAGCATTATCGTTTAGCACGGTTGTTTGTCCGTGCAGGTTAGGAGATCAGAGTAGAGCAGCGGTCCGCTGAGTTTTGGCCAACGAGTTGGTAGAAATTATAGAAAGTTTTTTATTGACTGTCGGTTTGTAATTAAGTTTTATTCATTAGCATTTGTAATAAGTTGTAATAATATTTAGTGTGAATGATGGTGTGTGTGAGTTATGTTTAGGAGTGTATGTGGTTGAGGTTCATGATGTTAGAAATTTTATTATTCCACCTTCTGTTCTGCTAAGTAAGTGTCTCGTCCGGTAGCACCTTTCGCTCACCGTAGCTCTCTGTCCTTCGTTATGCTATGTGTGGGAGTTGGGGGTGTTACACATTAGCATCATAATTTGAACTTCAGGTTCATGATATGAGGACCTAAATTACACTTAATGTATTTATTATTTTATTTTTCAGCTGCTTACTTCCCCTAATATTATGAAAACAATTTAATCAAAATGCAATTTTTAACTAAAAATTGCAATAGAGGAGTTTAATGATCTTTATTGGTATAATGCATGTAAGTATTGCTTCAAGCAATAATATCCCTATATAAAAATGAGAGTATTGTTTTTCTCTTAAAAATATCTAGCAATTAATCAGATGCATAAATATTTTGCTAGAACTTTGAGACGAGCTTATTTTACCCGCGACATATGATCACCAGCATTATCAAGAAAAGTGTCTTGATTGCATAATCTGGAAGTTGTGCACTTAATTTGAATAATCTCACAAACTACAGGTTGTGAATTGATAACAAACACACATGTTATCTGTAACGTCCAGTTATCCCCGTTGGAAGGATACCGGAGCGCCACCCGAGCAAACACATAAACGAATCCCAAATACATACTAGTAAATAAAACCAAATGAGATGAAAAGAAATTTTTAAAACATAATATAACAAGTCCTTGAACATAAATCATATTAATATCGTTTTACAAAAAGGGCTCGTAAGCAAATACTGTTAGTGTAAGCCCTAGCCCCAATACATTGTAATAAAACACTTTAGTTAATAAATGAGGCATTTGTTTTATCCATTGTATTCCTGTGCATGTCAATTGATAGAACTATCCAAGAATGTTGTTTCAGTTTAAGTTATCATGTGTGAGGCACATGGTTGTAAGACCTTGAAACAAATGAGACTTCATTCTAAATATCCCTAGTCAGTCATTGTTATGGGAATAACAAATGAATTAAGACTAGTATGCTCTCTCTGATTAGTTGAGTTCTGTCTTACGGATCATAAGGACAAAAGTGTCAATCAGAGATCATAGATACATGTTTGTAACATGGTATTTGGATACGATCCACACATGAGAACACCACATGGTACAAGTCATAAGTGTTCCTCATATGCAAGTTTTGTATCGGAGTTCTTAGACCTAAAATCTCTATGAAACTCTTTATGAATTACTGTGTACTTTGACATACACCTAACGTGCTCGTAACTGAGTGACAAGTATGGGTATGCTTGGGTATGCATTGATTCATGTTAGAGAGCATGAGAGAAGTGAAGGGATTACCCCTCTCTATAAGAGAGAAAATATCATCGGCCACTTGATCAGTGAACTGAGAAGTGTATGGCCATACCGAGATGAAATAATGAGTAACCATTATTTATCTGAGAGTTCAGTGTCACTGGAATATCAAGAAAGGAATTAACTTACATATAAGGATGACTAGTTCCATGCCTTATATTAATTCTGATATTTAAGGGTAAGGGACTATATAAAATTGCATTAGGTCACTAAATGCCAATTGCATTTTCATTTAATTTGGAATGCTATAATATCTTGCTAGAGAATAAATATAGCCTTTGAATTAATTCTTAATTCATTGCCAATATTAAATGGACCTATAGGATCGCACACAAAGCATTGGGCTTAAAATATTTAAATAATGTATTGGGCATTAATTTGGGCTTTTAATTAAAGTCAAATTAATGTATGTAATGGATATTTAAATTGCTATTGGACCTTGGTCCATGAGAGAGGAGAATTTCGGCCCATAAGGTTTAATATCAATTAGTTAATTATATTAATTAAGTTAATTGATTATTAAATCCGAATTTGAACTCTAAATTCAAAAGGGTTTAAATTAATATTTGTTACTTATCTCTAGGAAGTGTTTAAGGTTGAATATACTATCTTAAGGTAGTAGAATTCAATTTAAAGACTTGCCATATGATGAGTATACGGATGGGAAGAAAGAAAAAACCCTAGGAGAGCTAGTATTGGTGTGAACCTCTTTTTCTCTCTCTCATTTTTCTTCTTGGCCGAAATACACAAAGGGAGATATTTTCTTGCTTTCTTGTGTTATTGAGGCGTGAATAACATCTAAAGGAAGGGCAAGAAAAAATCTTGTGGCTTCAAACTAATTCCATTGCACAATACATATTTAGTAAGCTAGCACTTTCGGTTTTGAGCCGTCTTTGCAAGTGTGTGTGTGAGAATAGAGAGGAGTGGCGAAAAAGGCTGTTCCTTGGCATTGGTGGTGAACATCTAAGGTGGACAAGATCATCTAAATTGCTGGTCATCATCAAATTCAATTTGAAAGGCATCTAAAGTTGTAAGTTATTAAAACCCTAAAATTGCATGTTTCCGATTCTTGTCATGGAATTGTTTGGCATGTATGATCAAATTTTTTTGTTTTCCGCTGCGTGATCATCATAGACATACCATGACATATTCCATCAGTGGTATCAGAGCCTAAACATGCTTATTTTAGTGCTTTAGATGCATGAAATAATTAATTAAAAATCGTTACTTTTAATACATGCAATGCTGAAATTTTCTGTTTTGAGTTTTTTGCATTGTTTTGGTGTAAAAACGATTTTAATTGATTATATAGGTATTATAATTAATATGACATGTTAATATAATGTCCTAAGGTTGTTTAGGGGCTGTTAATGGTCGGATTTAATTATGTATACCTGATGGTACATGTTAATGTTAAAACTAGGTGCATTATGGCATGTTAATTGAAATTTTAACAACTAGTTTTATATATTAAATGTAAAATTGGTTTTGGCATGTTTGTAAGTATTTTTAAAATATTAAATATCAGGTCTGGACATTATTTAAATATGGTTTTAATTCTGGTCCATGACAATTTAATTGATTAATTTTAAAATCACTTAAAACATGACTAGTTTGTGTTTGTTACATGTTTAATCAACATTGTTTGTTTTGATTTGATTAAAATGGTAAAAACACATTTAGATCAGATTGGTACAGAATGTTAAATCAATATTTATGACCTTATTTAGATTATTAAATGACTCATAAAATTGATTTAAGTGTTTGTGCATTTTTGGCATCACATAAGCATTAAACAACTAGTTTTTGTTGTTTGTTTGTTTTTATATGCATGCCATGTTTTTATATATATGTTCTTCATGATTTTATGCTTTAATTCATGTTGGTACATATTATATGTATTTTTAAATTTATGGGCTGAATGACATAAAATTAAAAATGGCAAAATTGGAAATAACACTAGAGTTGATTTATGGCACAAATCTAACTAGTATGTGTTTTGGGCTTTTAAGAGAACTTATTCAATAAGAGGATTTAGTCCATTGGGCTTCGGCCCAGGCCCATCACGGGGTCATCTCTTAAAGGTTCAAGTACACAATTTCCATTAATGGGCTTGGCTAATTTAATTAAAATTGGACTTTGTTTGATCCGTGAATGTTATGTATATTAATTTGCTTGTTTGGTGTGATAAATGGATATGCATGGTGCATTCATGGGCCCTGGGTTTTTGTATTTAATTATGGCCTGCGAGCCATTATGTATTATTGTAAAAGTTTCATTTATTTCTTAGAATAGAATTTACTTGAAGACTTTGTAAATCAAGATGAAGCCCACCGGAGTGGTGAAGCCCAACTCGAAGATTCTTGTGTAATAGTATAGAATCTTAGTTGTAGGTTTTATGGGCCCATGTTTGTCACGCTTTACTTTATGCAATTATTTATATATGCATGCTATGAATGGATGACAAAGCGTATGCCATGTAAGCCGTAATAAAATGAATCCCTAAAATAGTAAGTCATAAAGTTGCCTTCCTAATTCGAAACATGTCAAGGCATCGATCATCGGTAACGTAGACTAGGAGTCCTAGATGCGCCCGATTATCTTTGTGAGGCATGAGTTGTGAATGTAGGTTGGACTTAACATGGAAAGGGATGCCCGGACCTAGGCAACTAATAAATGGGTTTGTGCTATAACATCTTAAGATGTTAGCCCATTTGATCCAAGAGTCATGTATGAGTCATGATTGGAGTTATCCTACCTAAGTAACTTAACTTGTTAGGTGTACAAGCTCAGCTTGACTAATAAGGTTGTTGTGAAAAGTGGATCTTGGCCCACATTAAATCACTAACGCGAATTATTTAAAGGGATATTAATTCGGTTTGTGGGATTATTAATAAGACCTCATTTAATCTTGCTAAATTTTATTGTAGATTGAAAAATGGCATCTTCAAACAACAATTTCTCATTGCGATCGGTCCTTGAAAAGGACAAATTGAATGGCACCAATTTCATAGACTGGTCTCGAAACTTAAGGATAGTTCTTAAGCAAGAGAAAAAGTCGTATGTTTTGGATGCACCCTTGCCTCAAGAACCTGCAAGGAACGCCTCTGCGGTTCAAAGGGAAACTTTTGAGACCAAGAAGAGCGACTCCAATGATGTGACCTGTTTGATGCTAGCCACTATGGTGCCTGACTTGCAAAAGCAATTTATGGACCAAGAGGCGTATGCGATCATGGTGCACTTAAAGGAGATGTTCCAAGAGCAAGCTCGTCACGAGAGGTTTGTGACAACTAAGGCCTTAATTTCCTGTAAGATGGCTACAGGTACTCCTGTTAGTACGCATGTACTCAAGATGAAAGGGTATCTTGATACTCTTGAGAAGCTTGAGGTACAAGTACCAAAGGAATTGGCTACTGACTTGATTTTAGGATCATTGGCTGATGATTATGATCCATTTGTAATGAATTATAACATGCATGCGATGAACAAGTCAGTTACTGAGCTTCATGGGATGCTTAAGAATGCTGAAGAAAACATTCGCAAGACTAATCCCATACTGATGGTTTAAGGGGGCATTAAGAAGGGACCGGCTAAGGGAAAAGGAAAGGGAAAGGCAAAACCCAAGAATGACCTGGCTCGGTTCAAGTCAAATGGGAGCGCACCTCAGGCCCATTCCAAACCCAAGGCGCAAAAGCCCAAGGAGAGCGAGAGCACTTGCTTCCATTGCAACAAAATAGGGCATTGGAAGAAGAATTGCGCTCTCTTCAAGGAAGAACAAAAAAAGAATGGAGCCAAGGCGTCCAGTTCAGGTATTTTTGTTGTTGAAATTAACCTTTCTATTTCTACCACTTGGGTACTAGATACCGGTTGTGGTTCTCACATTTGTTCAAATGTGCAGGGGCTAAGAAATAGGAGATTACTTGGGAAGAATGAAGTGGACCTCCGTGTGGGGAATGGAGCACGAGTTGCTGCCATGGAGATAGGCGACTATCAACTCACTTTACCTTCCGGACTTTGTTTAATTTTGAAAAATTGTTATTATGTGCCTGCTATGAGCAGAAATATTATTTCAGTTTCATTATTGGATTTGGATGAATTTGATTTTGTTATTAAAAATGGCAATGCTCATATTCGTCGCCAAGGCATTTCATATGGCAATGCCATGTTGCAAAATGGCCTTTATATCCTTGATCTATCAAACAAAGAGTCCATATACAACATTAATACAAAGAGGGTTAAATCAAATGAGTTAAACCCTACTTACTTCTGGCATTGTCGTTTAGGACATGCAAACGAAAAACGCATTTCAAGACTCCACAAAACTGGAGTGCTTGGGTCATTTGACTTAGAATCTTATGATACATGTGAGCCATGTTTGCATGGAAAATTGACAAAGAGTCCTTTTAACAAGAAAGGTGAGAGGACTAATGGCTTATTGGAGCTAATACATACCGATGTATGTGGACCATTAAGTACACAAGCCAGAGGTGGTTTTAGCTACTTCGTGACATTCACAGATGACTTCAGTAGATATGGCTATGTCTATCTAATGAAGCATAAATCTGAAACTTTTGAGAAATTCAAAGTGTTTAAAAACGAAGTAGAAAACCAACTTGGCAAAAGTATAAAAGCCATTCGGTCAGATCGAGGTGGCGAATATTTAAGCCAAGAGTTTGACTGTCATCTAAAGGAGTGTGGTATTATTTCACAGCTCACTCCTCCTGGAACACCACAATGGAATGGTGTGTCCGAAAGGAGAAATCGAACTCTATTGGACATGGTTCGATCTATGATGAGTCAAGCAAATCTTCCTGTCTCTTTTTGGGGCTATGCATTAGAAACTGCTGCGTTTCTACTAAACCGTATTCCAACTAAAGCAGTTGAAAAGACACCATACAAGGTATGGACTGGGAAAGAACCCAATATGTCATTTCTCAGGATTTGGGGCTGTGAAGCACATGTTAAGAAATTAACATCTGACAAACTAGAGTCCAAATCCACTGTCTGCTTATTTGTGGGTTATCCCAAAGAAACAAAGGGATACTACTTTTACTCACAAACCGAGAACAAAGTATTTGTTGCTCGCAAGGCTGTTTTCTTGGAAAAGGAGTTCCTTCTCAAGAAAGACAGTGGGAGTAAAGTAGAACTTGGAGAAATTCAAACGCCACAAACTCCTATACAGGATGAGTTGGAAATGGGATCAAGTTCACAACCAATTGTGGAACAAGAACCCATTGCACAAGTACCTAGAAGGTCCGGTAGGGTACGTCAGGGGATTGAGAGATATGGTTTTCTAATCACCGACAGTGACACTATTGAGTTAGTAGATCGTGAGGATCCTACTACCTACCGAGAAGCTATTGAAAGCCCAGACTCGAAAAATTGGCTTGAAGCCATGAAATCCGAGATGCAATCAATGTACGATAACCAGGTTTGGACCTTGGTTGATCCACCGGAAGGTGCTAAGGTAATTGAATGCAAGTGGCTATTTAAACTCAAAGCTGATAAGACCTACAAAGGTAGACTAGTAGCAAAAGGTTTTCGACAAACTCATGGTGTAGACTATGATGAAACCTTTTCGCCTGTAGTCATGCTCAAATCCATTAGGATCTTGCTTGCCATAGCTGCATATCATGATTATGAGATATGGCAAATGGATGTCAAAACTGCTTTCCTCAATGGAAATTTACTAGAGGAGGTGTTTATGACACAGCCTGAAGGTTTTGTCAATCCCAAGCATCCTAAAAAGGTTTGCAAGCTTCAGAAATCCATTTATGGATTAAAGCAAGCATCCCGAAGTTGGAATCTTCGTTTTGATGAGGCAGTCAAAGAATTTGACTTCGTCAAGAACGAAGATGAGCCTTGTGTATACAAGAAGGTTAGTGGGAGCATAGTAGTATTTCTGGTCCTGTATGTGGACGACATCCTTCTCATTGGGAATGATATTCCAACATTGCAAAAGGTTAAGCAATGGTTGGGGAAATGTTTCTCAATGAAAGACTTAGGTGAAGCTGAGACAATACTTGGTATTCGGATCTACAGAGATAGATCGAATCGGCTATTGGGACTAAGTCAAGATAAGTACATAGACAAGGTACTAAAGCGTTTTAGTATGGGAGACTCAAAGAAAGGGTACATACCTTTGGCTTTGGGAGTTCCTTTAACTAAAGAACAGTGCCCTAAAACCAAAGAGGAAAGGGACAACATGAGTAGAATCCCATATGCATCTGCTATTGGATCTATCATGTACGCTATGTTATGTACTAGGTTGGATGTTGCTCATGCACTGAGTATAACCAGTAGGTTTCAGCAAGACCCTGGTGAAAAGCACTGGTCTGCTGTAAAAGGGATTCTAAAGTACCTACGAAGGACTAAGGATCACTTCTTGGTGTATGGTGGTCAGGAAGAGCTCGTCATACAAGGCTATGCCGATGCTGCTTTTCAAACCAGCACTCAGGACTCAAGATCGCAATCTGGATTTGTTTTTGTTTTAAACGGTGCTGCTGTCAGCTGGAGAAGCTCAAAGCAAGAGACCGTTGCCGACTCAACTACAGAATCTGAGTATATTGCAGCAAGTGAGGCTGCAAAAGAGGCTGTTTGGATTAGAAATTTCATTTCTGGATTAGGAGTGGTCCCAAGCATCCTAGATCCATTAGAAATTTTTTGTGACAACAACGGGGCCATTGCACAGGCCAAAGAGCCCCGGTCACACCAGAAATCCAAACACATACTCAGGAGGTACCACCTGATCAGAGAAATCATTGATCGTGGGGACGTTAAGGTCAGCAAGATAGCAAGTGAAGACAATGTAGCAGATCCTTTGACGAAACAGTTGCGCCCAAATCTGCACGAAGCTCATTTGAGATCATTCGGTCTTAGGGCTATGCCCAATTGGGACTAGTGCTAGTGGGAGATTGTTAGTGTAAGCCCTAGCCCCAATACATTGTAATAAAACACTTTAGTTAATAAATGAGGCATTTGTTTTATCCATTGTATTCCTGTGCATGTCAATTGATAGAACTATCCAAGAATGTTGTTTCAGTTTAAGTTATCATGTGTGAGGCACATGGTTGTAAGACCTTGAAACAAATGAGACTTCATTCTAAATATCCCTAGTCAGTCATTGTTATGGGAATAACAAATGAATTAAGACTAGTATGCTCTCTCCGATTAGTTGAGTTCTGTCTTACGGATCATAAGGACAAAAGTGTCAATCAGAGATCATAGATACATGTTTGTAACATGGTATTTGGATACGATCCACACATGAGAACACCACATGGTACAAGTCATAAGTGTTCCTCATATGCAAGTTTTGTATCGGAGTTCTTAGACCTAAAATCTCTATGAAACTCTTTATGAATTACTGTGTACTTTGACATACACCTAACGTGCTCGTAACTGAGTGACAAGTATGGGTATGCTTGGGTATGCATTGATTCATGTTAGAGAGCATGAGAGAAGTGAAGGGATTACCCCTCTCTATAAGAGAGAAAATATCATCGGCCACTTGATCAGTGAACTGAGAAGTGTATGGCCATACCGAGATGAAATAATGAGTAACCATTATTTATCTGAGAGTTCAGTGTCACTGGAATATCAAGAAAGGAATTAACTTACATATAAGGATGACTAGTTCCATGCCTTATATTAATTCTGATATTTAAGGGTAAGGGACTATATAAAATTGCATTAGGTCACTAAATGCCAATTGCATTTTCATTTAATTTGGAATGCTATAATATCTTGCTAGAGAATAAATATAGCCTTTGAATTAATTCTTAATTCATTGCCAATATTAAATGGACCTATAGGATCGCACACAAAGCATTGGGCTTAAAATATTTAAATAATGTATTGGGCATTAATTTGGGCTTTTAATTAAAGTCAAATTAATGTATGTAATGGATATTTAAATTGCTATTGGACCTTGGTCCATGAGAGAGGAGAATTTCGGCCCATAAGGTTTAATATCAATTAGTTAATTATATTAATTAAGTTAATTGATTATTAAATCCGAATTTGAACTCTAAATTCAAAAGGGTTTAAATTAATATTTGTTACTTATCTCTAGGAAGTGTTTAAGGTTGAATATACTATCTTAAGGTAGTAGAATTCAATTTAAAGACTTGCCATATGATGAGTATACGGATGGGAAGAAAGAAAAAACCCTAGGAGAGCTAGTATTGGTGTGAACCTCTTTTTCTCTCTCTCATTTTTCTTCTTGGCCGAAATACACAAAGGGAGATATTTTCTTGCTTTCTTGTGTTATTGAGGCGTGAATAACATCTAAAGGAAGGGCAAGAAAAAATCTTGTGGCTTCAAACTAATTCCATTGCACAATACATATTTAGTAAGCTAGCACTTTCGGTTTTGAGCCGTCTTTGCAAGTGTGTGTGTGAGAATAGAGAGGAGTGGCGAAAAAGGCTGTTCCTTGGCATTGGTGGTGAACATCTAAGGTGGACAAGATCATCTAAATTGCTGGTCATCATCAAATTCAATTTGAAAGGCATCTAAAGTTGTAAGTTATTAAAACCCTAAAATTGCATGTTTCCGATTCTTGTCATGGAATTGTTTGGCATGTATGATCAAATTTTTTTGTTTTCCGCTGCGTGATCATCATAGACATACCATGACATATTCCATCAAATACATATACCAAAATAGTTGTTCCTTTACAAAAGATTCATTTTGCTATTAACAAGCCATGTACAAAATAACAGCGGAAGACTCAAAAATAACTTCATCCAAAAAGACTTCTAGTGGCCGACCTGCAGATATCTGACTCCAAATCGAACTCGCCACCTGCACGGGAAAAGAACCCGTGCTAAGCGATAACGCTTAGTGGGGAGGAACAAAACAAACGAACAATATACATGTACAATATTTACAACATTAATATAATCTCATCGCAACATAAACGTGCAATAAAGCTATGATTCCAAAATCAAAGGCATCAAAATTACATATAAACATATTTCCATGTTCTCTACTTGACATGCATAAACATACATTACAAGTAAATAACTACTCAAATGATACTTAAGATTAACGAATTTCTCACCAATCTAAGTACACAGATACAAGGTGCATAATATAAAGTTATGCAAGAATTTATGTGCATCATATACTTTTAATCCTGTCAATATGCATCTCAACATATGCAACACATATAACATATAGCCTGATTAGTCTGAGAATACCCTTTAGAAGTGGATGCGGTCATTTGGATACTGATAGAACACAATATCCCAAGCATATAGAGACATGAGTCTCAAACATGTGATTTTCATATAGAGACCGGAGTCTCGCATTAATTTCCATATAGACCCAAACGGGGTCGAAACAAGGATCCAAACAGGACCTGCATGTAACATTTTATCATATAGCAGCTGCACACACACCCTGACCTAAGTAAGCGCTTACTTATCCACTACTATTACTATTCAGGCTTAAAGGACACAACTCAAAAAGAAACTCAAGTACTTATCATATCATGAGAATTGCATTAAATACAACTTATAACTCATGTATACATGTATATTGATAAAATTCAGAAACATATAAATATATAAATACCCAATACAGGAGATAATAAGAACATATAACTCTCATTGAAGTAATCCATATTCATGTAAATTATAAACATTTAAATTATGTACATTAATTATTAATCATGTACACAAATCTCATAATTAAACAATTATTAACTTATAGCACAGATTAAACCTGTTCTTGAGTCAAGTAGTGAAAATCTCATGCAACAGAAGCTTTAAAGAAAAATACTTTGCTTTTTAAAAACAGGGCAGCAGGAAGGAGGCCAGTCATGAGTCACCCAGGCAGTGGCGACTCGTGACGCTGGCTTCTCACGAGTGCCACGCCAAACAGGGGCAGTCACGAGTCGTGACCATCCGTCACGTCTCGTGACGCCAGAGAGGAGAGGGGAGGTCACGAGTCACTCGGCCAGTGGTGACTCGTGACACGCAGGAATGGGATGGTCACGAGTCGTGACTCTTCGTCACGTCTTGTGACTTCCCAGGGAGGAAGGTCACGACGTGATGCTGCATCACGTCACGTGATCTTCTTCACACACTTCTGCTTCTCCTTCTCAACACTTCAGAATTTTCAGAAAACGTAAAAACCCAGAAACATCATGAAAACAGAGTACATCTAAAACTCAAAACCCCATTTTGTCTAAAACCATTTTTCATGCAATAATGATTCGAATACATACCTTCAAGTCTCCAGAGCACATTTACAGCATTAATCACTCAAATTATTCACATTATCACACAATCAATTATATAAACAGAGAGAGACACAAACCCAGAATCTTCCCTTTAACTTACATGCATATCGACTTCCATTTCAGTATAAAGCAATAGAACTTTTACACTACTATTCATAAGTATAATTTCTATTACTCAAGAATTTTGATCAACAAACACACGTAATTAATATTGACATCCAAACAGTAACCAGGATCCAAAAGAATAAGGAAGGACAGACACTCCCAAACCTGTAATGAAGTTCAAAATAACCACTGCAACTTCAATCCACAACCTTCCTGTTTCCCTTCTCTTTTCTCTTATCTTCAGATGCTTGCAAACAGATAAAACCACATTCCATTAACCCATGAACATAAATTTAAAAACTCAGGCAAACCCGAAGAAGAAGAAAGGAAGAAGAAACCCAAAAACTTTCAGCCACTTACCTTGAAAACTCTTCAAAGCTCAAAACCCTAGCTCAAAACGGATGAACATACATGCAAATGGGAAAGAACAGAAAATGGAAAAGGGGAAGGAATGGCTAACGTGAGAGAGAGCAAGAGAGAAAGAGACTGAAATCTGATGGCTTCTTTCTGAAGTTACAAAAAATTTCTGAAACCCTCTTTTCTCTCTCCCACATGCACACACTCACCTTTCCATTTGGCACACATGCACTGGTTCATTTAATTCCCAAAAAAAATTACCAATAGCTCCTCACAATCTTCTAATAGGTCCTTATTAATTACTTTTTACTCACTACAATAAAAATCTGCAAATAATACTTTTAATTCCTTGCAATTAAATCCTCTTTCACTTGTAAATTACCCAATTACCCTTAATTACTCTTGTAACAATTACCAATATATCCATATTTTCCAATTAAAGTTGCCAAATCCAATTAGGCCACTTTTGGGGTGTGACATTATCATTTTATCGATGCATCTCTCAAAAATCATAAAACATTTAAGTGCTTAACATGGTGGATAGTGGGCCCACATATATTATCTTTATTCATTCCAGAATGAAAGGAATTCAATCGCTTTATTAGCTAGCGATACTTTAGTAATATTTCTTGAGAACAAGTAACTTATGAGAATTTCTTAAATTAAATTAAAGAAACTTCTGGTTCTCTAATATATATAAATTCTCAATAATTTATGCATTATAATTGATCCGGGATGGTCAAGCTGGTCATGCCAAGTAATCAATTGTCATTTGATAGTAAACTTATCACTATTTTTATTATATCAAATATTTATATCAATTGATAAACATCAAGTTTCTTAATATCAATATCAATCAGTCAGTAAATTTTGAGTTTACTAATATTTACATTTATCAATAAACTTCAAGTTTACTGATGTTAGTATCAATTAATAAGTAAACTTCAGGTTACTAATATTTGTATAACAATTAGTAAACTTCAAGTTACTAATATTTCTATTTGTTAGTAAAATCAAATAATTTTCAAGAATATTTTTGAATACAAATATTGTCATATATATATTTCAATATTCTAATCTCAATCTCAAAGTGATATTCATTTCAGCGAATATCTTTTAGAAATCAATAAATTTCTTTGAGAAATATTGAAAAATAATATATATCATAACAAATTGTATGCGGATAATGGCATTACGGCTCTTCAGGAGCCTTCCAATAATTGTATTACTCAAAATAAAAAATTATACAATTCATTATACCATAACTCAATCTATAATCAATTTCATTGATTCACGAAAATTTAAAATTTACGGATTAAATTTACTTACCGTTTAATTCTTGAAAATTAAAATCTTGATTCCTTCGAGCTAGGTTGTGGTAAACCACCAGTTTTCAATTATCAAAATTTATTATAGAGACTTAATCGTGCTAATAATGTGTTATAAATAAAAGTAAAATCAAAATAGAAATAGAGAGGAATGAGAAATATATATTCTTTGATAATTTTATTGTGTTACTTTAGTAGCTCATAGCTAGCATATTTATAGGCACAAGGACTAAGTAATACAATTTGATTAGGAATATAATACTAGTAGACTTAGAGTCTAATTAGAATTTAGCGTGGTCATCCAAATAGGAATATTCCATAATAATATTTCACAACAATTAGCACAATAAAATTAATAATGATATTTAGACCTAGCAAACGGACAATTTGGGTCAAAATAAGTTAAATCATAAATAGATCATCATGAAACGAATTGAGTTGGGTCACTAATTGACCTAAACGGGTCAGATCACACATTTTTCTAAACTCTACTCAATATATTATTCTTTATTCTTTATGGGGAATCAAAGTTTTGAAAATAGTATAAATTAATATAAATGAGTCTTTGTAATTCAATATATTAATAACAAAATTAATAAAAAAAAAGAGAACGTTTTTCTCTTTAATTTGTATAGTGCTTTGTTAATAAAAGAAAAATGAAAAAAAAAACAAAGCAATAACTACGGGTGGGCAAAAAAAACCAACGGACTTGGTTAACAGAAAAACCGGTTTGAAACTGAATTGATTTTTCGGTTAATCAAACCAATCAGTTCGATTTATGTTTACTGACATTTTAATTTTTTGATTTCGGTTTCAGTTTACGATTTAAAAAAACCATTGGCTTAGGTTAATCGACTGGTTTAATTATATTTTTTTAAAATATATATATAAATTGAACAAATTTTAAACTACAAAACAAGACGAAGTTCTGGAACAGAAAATACAACAAAATTTGTAACAGAAAAATGAAAATTGAACAACAAATGAAACCCAACTAAAAGGAAAAAAAAATAGAAGATACAAATCTATAACAGGCACAAGGATCTGGAACTAGCACACAAAATAAAAACAAAAATCTCAATAAAATAAACTAGATTTGGAAGGTGCTTCTTCGCCCTCGCCGGTCTCCTGCTCGCCGCTTTCCCTTCAAAAGCTTCGTAAGCTAGAATTCTGTAAACCAAACTAGCAGTAGATCTTAACAAAAAAAAATATCAGAAGGAAAAAGCAGCTTTTGGAAAGAGAGAAATGGAATGAGAGAGAGAGATAGATGGAATGAGAGAGAACGAGAATCAGAGAAAGAGATGTAATCAATTAATCACTGTAATTAACCTGCAATTCGTTGTGCAATATATGAAGTCTAATAATAACTTAAAATCTTGTACACTTAGAAGGAAAATGCCAAGTTACAAAACCTAATTAACTAGGCGCAACTCAATTTTGTCAATATAAAATGATAAAATAAATGAAAATTAATTAGAAATTGATAAATTAAATCACAACAAGTTAATTTCAATCAGAATAAATTACTTCAAAATTAAAATTAATAAACCAATAAAAGATAATGTCGTTCAGAACCATATTCAGATCTGGCCCATTTTTTATATACAATTTGTTTTACTCTACAAACCGAATATTATCATTTGTTTTATAATTGTAATGGTTAACCGTAATAATATTGGTTAAACGATCCGAAAATTCGAAAGCGATAAACTAATTAGCTCATAATAACAGACTAATTAATTTTAAAAATCGATATTTAATAAACTGATTTTTTTGAGCTTATAAACCGATTAACTGGTCCATAATCACCCTAACAATAACTATACTAGCCATACAAAAAACAATTTAATAAGACTGAAGTTTATTCTTCGTTTAATGAAATTTATGGCCTTAATTAAATAATGCTTATAGTCAGTCTCAATTCATCACCACCATAACTGCATAAACACAAATAATATTTTTATTGAAAAGATATTGTAAAACTATTCTAACGGGTGACACGAACCAATCTGTAATCCCATCCATATGGATTAAGATAAATTAATTTACGAATTAATTCTAATCTGATTCAAAATTTTTCAAATCATACAGATCGGATCAAATTTAAATGCGAATAGGTTTAAAATTTGCAAATCTATAATAAGTTGTAATTTGAAATCATCAAAATAATTAATATTTTTTTATATTACATTTTTTAGAATTAATGATATTTAATTCTAATTCCAAATTTTCACTATAATTAATATTTTTATATTACATTATCAATGTAATTTTTTCAAATTATGAAAGTAAGTATTATCACTGTTCACTTTTAAGTGTTGCCTTTGAAGATTTTCTTTTGTTCTACTTCAAGTACCGCTTTTCAAAAATTCAAAAAGAAAATTTAATGCACTTTTCAGAATTTTAAAAAAAATTTAATGCATTTTTTCTATTTTATCCTTATTTTGATATTTTAAATATATTTATATGTTTGTTGTCACTTTTTTCTATATTATTTAATAAAAGGATAATATAGTCAATTACTATTTTTTTTTTATAATATTGAGATGCATTAATTATTTTTTTTAATTTATGTGTTAAGAGTCAAAAGTGACATTTAAAGAGTAATTGATGTAGCAATAATTTATATGTGTATACAAGCATAAATGGATATTCTTCTAAGAGTCTCTCCTTTTGGAGTGTTAGTTTTCTTGTCTTCTCTTTTGAGATGCTTTATAATTCTTTTTGTTAAGTTATTTGCTAACTGTATTTTGTATTCACATTATGGAGTCTTCGTCTGACAAAGGGAAAGAGGTGGTTGATTTATATGCTAGTTTACGTATTGGGGATGAGGAGGAAGAAGGGCTAGTTTTGGAAGAGAAGCATGGCAGTGTGCAGTTTAAATAAAAGCAGTTTTCCGTTATTGGTCATTTCCTAAACAACAAGCCTGTTCATTTCAACTATATGAGAAATACTTTGGCATCAATATGGAGGCCAGTTAAAAGGGTGACAGTTACTGAGATGAATAATGTGGGCCGATACTTGTTCCAATTCTACCATGAGCTTGATATGGAGAGGGTGCTCAATGATGGTCCATGGACTTTTAATCAAAATGTTTTGATTGTCAAGAAACTGGATGATACTGAACAAGAAGCGCAAGTCGAACTAAATCTTCTCTTCATATGGGTTTAGATTGTCAATCTTCCTATAGGATTCAAGACTGAGGAAACTTGCAAAGCCATCGAGAATAAGATTGGGCTCTTCGTAGAGGCTGATCCTAAGAATTTTTATGGTCCTCGTAAAGGGTACTTAAGAATCAAAATGGCAATTGATGTTCGTGTTCCAATAAAGCCAGAAGATAAGGAGTGGAGGAGATTGGTTTTGGGTTGACTTTCGGTATGAAAGGCTACCATTTTTTTATTTTTTTTTGTGGAATCATAGGTCATGCAGATAAATTCTATAGCATTCTATTTGATCACCCTGATCGGCCCATTGAACGTGCTTATGGGAGCTATTTACATGCAATAGTAAAAAGGAATAATTTTCAAATTTGAAAAGCTTGGCTTTGTGAATCCATGGAAGAGGATGGAGGGGCAGTTTGGGAAAATCCGTTGACAAATATGGAAGTTGAAGGTTTAGGAGATAATGTCCATGATCAAAGGAAGGTGGTTAAAGGGCATGATTTACATGGGTCATATATGGGAATTGCCATGCATGCAGATGGAGGAAATAATAGAGTAACTGATGCTAAGTTAACGGGCTCTGAGGATGGGATTATTATGGATGCTAAACGGGCTCGTATGGAAGAAGGCCCTAACTTGTTGGATCAAGGCAGGCAAACAAAAAACTCCTTAATGGCGGGGCCTGGAGCCTAGGCCTGCCAGGGCCCATGAGTCTCCTAAGCTAGAACTATTGTGGACTAGGCAATCCACAGATAGTTAATTCTCTTAAGGACATTATATCCTTAAGAAGGCCCAACATTGTTTTCCTTATGGAAACAATGATAAAAAATAATAAAGTAAATGAAGTCTGTAAAAGGTTGGGATTTGATTTTTGTTTGGCAGTAGATGGAGAAGGACATGGAGGTGAGTTTGCTTTATTTTGGAAGCGTGATGTGTAGGTTCAAGCGCTTTCTAGCTCGCATAACTTTATAGATGTGAATGTTCTGTTCTAGTAAACTGCTCCGTGGCGTCTCATTGGTTTCTACGGTTTCTCGGAGTGGCACCGACGTAAGCTTTCTTGGGATTTGTTGAGGTATTTGGCCAGTGGGATAGGAGGACATTGGTCTTGCGTTGGGGACTTTAACGATATGCTAAGGGAATCAGAGAAGAAGGGATGTAATAAACAAGCTCGATGGCTCCTTGATGGATTTATAGAAGCTGTGGGTGACTATGGGTTAGTGGATTTAGATATGAGGGGCTACCCTTTTACTTGGTAATCTGGCAGGGGCACTCACCGATGGATTGAAGAGAGGCTTGACAGAGTTTTTGTGAATGCTGATTGGATCAAATTATTTTCTAATTCAATTTTCCATAACATGCTTACTGTAGGTTTTGATCATACTGCTCTATTATTGGTAATGAAAATCTGGATGAAAATCTCGGCAACTAAAAGATTCAGGTTTGAGAATGCTTGGCTTCGAGATCTAAATTGCTACACTGTGATTCAGAATGCTTGGGAGAAAATGGGATCAAACTCAGTTGCTGAAAAAATTGATTCTTGCATAGGGGCTCTAAAGGTTTAGAGCCAGACTTTGGATGGGAATTTTAAGTCAAGGCTGAAGCAGTACCTTTTTTTGGATGGAGAAACATAAAGGCCAAAGAGATAAATTTTTGATAGATCAGCATACAAAAGCTTCAAATGAGCTTTCAAAAGTCTTAAAGCAGTAAGAGGATTTTTGGAAATAGAGAGCTAAGCTTTTTTGGTTGCAAGAAAGAAATGCTAATTCAAAATATTTCCATGCTTATGCTTCGGCTTGGAGGAAAAGTAACAATGTAACTCATCTTAAAAACTCTTCTAGAGACCGGAACGAGTGGGGAACAGGTTTAGAGCATGTTATCCTTGATTATTTTCATAATATCTTTAAGAGCAATGGGAGCTCTGATTCTGAAGTTATTGATCTTATTAGACCAAAAGTTATAGAGGAGCAAAACGCTGAACTCACTAGAAATTTCAGTGAAGATGAAGTTAAAGAGGCTTGTTTTGCAATGCACCCAAATAAAACTCTAGGTCCAGATGGCTTGAACCCGGCTTTCTACCAACGTTTTTGGAGTATTGTCGGTAAGGATGTTATTAAAGTCTGTATTTCCATTTTGTAGTTGTGCTCTATGCCTACTCAATTGAATGATACGCTTATTGTGTTGATTCATAAAAAGGCTAATGCAGAGTTTATTACTGATTTGAGGCCTATTGCTCTGTGTAATGTATTGTTCAAGATGGTTTTAAAAATGTTAGCTAATAGGTTGAAATAGGTACTTCCAACCATTATTTCGGAGTCCCAAAGTGCGTTCATTCTAGGTCGCATGATTACTAATAATGTTATTGTGGCCTATGAAACTATACATTATTTAAAATGCAGGAGACAAGGGAGGAGGGGTATGACAGCTCTAAAGCTGGGTAAGCATATGATAGAATAGAATGTGTCTTTCTGAAGAAAATGTTAATCAAATTGGGTTTTGACACTGTTTGGGTGAATTGGATTAGTATGTGTGTGGAGACTGTGCCTTACAAAATTGCCCAGGGAGGGAAAGAACTGGGACCAATTATACCTCAAAGGGGACTAAGACAGGGAGATCCTTTATCTCTCTATCTTTTTATAATTTGTGTTGAAGGTCTATCAGCTTTATTGAGGGACAAAGAACAGAAAGGTTTTATACACGGTTGCAAGATAGCTCCTACTGCCCCCTCTGTTTCTCACTTATTTTTCGCGGATGATAGTTTTCTTTTTTTTTTTTTTTTTTTTTTTTCAGAGCTAACCAAATGGAAGCAAATTGTGTCCAAGATTGCCTTAAGAGTTACGAATTAGCTTCGGGACAGTGCATAAATTTTCAAAAGTCCACAATATTTTTTACCAGTAATACTGGAAGTGTAGAAAGGGAGGCAGTTTGTAACAGACTCAATGTGTCAATGACGGATGTTTTGGGTTTTTATTTAGGTGCTCCAGTGTTAGTGGGCAGAAAAAAGAATGAAGTCTTTAGTTTCCTAAAGGAATGTATTTGGAAGCGTATTAATGATTGGAAGGAGAAGTTCTTATCTACAGCAGGGAAGGAGATTCTCATCAAAGCAGTTTTGCAGTCAATTCCAACCTACATCATGGGTATTTTTCAGATGCCAATGCAATTTTGTGAGGATGTGAATCGGATATTAAACAAGTTCTGGTGGAAGTTTAATGGCAATAATCCATCGGGTATTTGCTGGCAGAGATGGGAGAAATTATGCATTCTAAAAAGGTCTGGGGGTATGGGGTTTAGAAGTCTCCATGAGTTTAATCTTGCCCTCCTAGCAAAGCTGGGTTGGCGTCGGCTACAGAACCCAAGATCTCTCGCCACCTCAATTATCAAAGCAAGGTATTTCTGTTCTTCTGATTTTATTCATGCAGAGTTGGGGTATAATCCATCCTGCTAACCTAAGAGTTTCAAGCACTGTGATCTGAAATCCCTCAATATCAAAAGTAAGTGATTTGTTAGACTCTGTTGGTAACTGGAATGTGGATTTGGTGAATGAATTGTTTAACGATAGGGACAAATCACTCATTTTATCCATTCTAAGGGGAAGAAGAGAGTGCACCGATTGTTGGGTGTGGCTTTTTGATAAGAGAGGGATGTTTACGGTGAGGAAAGCTTATCTTGAGCTTATGAACACGTCTCTAATAGAGCAGCTAGCAGGAACAATGTTTAGCTAGAAAAAATTGTGGGATTTGAAAATACCGCCTAAAATCAAGAATTGCATTTGGCGAATTTTAACTTCTTGCTTACCCACAGTTAATAATCTTCTTCATAGAAGAGCACCAATTGTACCAGTTTGTCCTGTTTGTTAAAACTAAGGGGAAGATGAAACTCATATATTTATTCAATGTGATTTTGCTCAACAGGTTTGGCGCATTTTATTTGGGGATAGGCACATGTCTGGGGTTGTTTGTTTTACATAATCATTTTGTGTTGTTGGAAACTGCCCAGGGGAATATTATCATCGAATTATGCTTCATACTTTAGAGTTTATAGAAAAACCGTAATAAGGTGTTGTGGTATAAAAAGTGGGTATAATGGCCCCAACACCGGGTCAGTGGTATTCAGTGAATTTTATAGAGTCTGAAAAGTGATTTCAATGTAGAGTAAAGGGTTGAGAATCTTTATTTACAGTAGAAGTAAAAAGATAAGTGTGCTTAGGGTATAATAATCCCGAGATGGGTAACCTTGGGACAACTATACAGTGGAAATTGACAGCAGTTATCAAAAAATTTTTAGTGGATAAAATTGATTTGTCGACTGTCAAGAGTCTAGTGGTATAATTTGGAGTGAAAATGAGGTCTTTGGACCTCCGAAAGTCAAACAGAAGTTAGCCTCTAGTTCGGTACAATTGAACCAGGGTTTGACTGAAGTTTGAATGAATTTTTAAAAATAATTTTTGAGCTCAAAGTAAAGTTAGAAGTGTAAAAGTATAAAATAATTTTTAGTAATTTTTGACAGCATTAGAATGATGTTTTACGGCAGAACCGAACAGGTTTGAACCGGACCGGTTTAAGTGAACTGGGCCCCAAGTGGGCTCCGATTGAGCTAAAATTTTGTAGGGATGATATTTTTGATATTATAAGAATGATGGAATTGATTGGGAGTGAAAATAAGTTGAGGAACACATAGATGCCTTGAAACAGTGGAATTTGGCCGAAAAATCGAAATTTTAGTTCAAACCGGTTGGACCACTTTGGTTGGACCGATTAGGTTAAATTTCACACTATATAAGACAGCTAGAGGCCAGATTTCTCTAGAGAAATCCAGCCTCCATTGCATCTCTCTTCTCTCTTCAAGGCTGAATGGTGTTTTCTCTTTTCTTCTCCATTTTTCTTCCATTTTCATCCCATTTCTCACCAAATTTCAGCCTCCCAGACAAACTTCAGCCCCTCTATAACATAAAGATAGTAATTGGAGTCCATTTAGAGCATTGGAAGTAAGGAATTCTAAGTGAGCAAAGTTTAGGGTTCATTTTGAGGTAAGTGATTTGGGTATTTTTAATTGGGTTTAAAGGTTCATATGGGTATTTTTAAGGGCGTAGAACATGATTATGAAGTTATTTTGTAAAAATAAAGCATGGTTTTGGTGTTATAAGGTTGCTTAGATTCAGCCACCACAGGTATACAAGGTGAAGAGGATTGTTCTCAAGCCAAAGGGAAAGGAAAGGAAGGTTAAGGGAGTGTAGGGCAAGAATTTGAGGTTTGTGGTTACAAGATCATTCTATTTCCATTGATTTGGTTTGAGTTTTTGGTTATGTTTTATTATAAACTTTAGAAAAAGGAATGTTTAATTAAATCTAACTTGATAATCATAATTAGCGAGGTTAAATAAGCATGTGTATGTGTTTAAAATGAAATAAAGAAACATAGAGTGAATCCCTAAGGAATGGAACCTAAGAGAAATTCTTAATATATTTTGATGTTTAATGCATGTAAATGATGTATAAGCAATGTTTAACATGATATTTAGTAAATGGAGTGATTAAAAGAAAGAAAAGTAAACTTAGTGTGAAAATGAAACCTAGGCCAAATTGATGTCTAAGGAAAACAGTCATATACTTTGGTGTTTTATGTAAGTAAATGATGTAAATAATGTGTATAACATAGGATTTAGCTAATTAAGTGGTTAAATGAAAGAAAAGTGAATATATTGGGTAAGTGTTAGTTGGGCCGAATTGAAGTTAATAGAAATCCTACATATAACTTAATGATTATGGCTTGTAATTGGTGAAAATAATAAGTACAATATGAGAATTAAATAAATGTGTGATTAAAAGAATGAAAAACAAACATAGTGAATTATTGAAAGGTTGGCCGAATTGAATAATGGTAAAATTAATAGTGTATGTTAGTAATTAAGACATGTAATTGATATTTATGATAAGTACAATAAGTATATGGAATGAATGAATGATTAAGAGAATTAAATATGAACATAGTGTAAAATAGGTACCTTGGCCGAATTGAGTATGATAAGTATTTAAAATTCATTTTAATATTTTGTTGTATATATTGGCATAAATTGATAAAATATTGATAAATGAGTGATTAAAGTGAAAAGAATAATTTATAGTGAATGAAGATGAACTTGGCCGAGTAGTAAATATGGTTTAAGTAATGTGTAAGTTGATTATTTATTAAGAATAATAGCATAAAGTGAATAAAGAATGAAAAATAAGTATATGTGATTTTATTCGAAACAAATAGAGTATAATCGTATACATTAAAGTGTGATATTGAATTATGTTCACTATGAAGATGATGAAATAAGTGTGCATTTCTGTGAACTCATGGTATGTATGAGTATATTTTGAATATTACGTGGAGTGGAATGGAAGTGTATGAAATGGAAGTGAATTGAGTGATGATTATGTTTTGCCCTTAGTGATCTGGTAGTAAATCTAGCTTGGGATATATATATGGCTAGCCATAGGGACATCAGTGTATGCCGCGGTAGCGAGTCATGGTGACTTGCAATTATAGACCAATGACGGTCAATCATAAATGATAGTGTAGAATATAGTGTAAGTGTTATCGTCGGAGTGTAATTTGACCCCTTAGTGGTCACTTCGGTAGGTTAGGGCTATAAAGCCCAGTTCTGCATATCCAATCTAGTGATAACTACTGGGTGTTACTAGGGGCAAATATAAAAAAATTATTTAAAAAGAGATTTATTGAAAAGTATGGTGAAAAAGTGTAAAGAAAGAATTAAATTGAAAGAAGATAAAAGATTAAGGACTAAAATGTAATCTATCGTGAAAAATGATTAGTTAGTGGGTCAATTGATAAATTATAAGTTAAGAAGTGAATAATTGTGAAAATATAGTTAACTAATGGCATATTATAAATAAATTGAGAAGAAGGGTAATATTGTAATTTGGTCAAACTTTAGGGGTATTATGGTAATTATAGTTAATATGCAATTAAATTGATTAGAATAATGATAAAAGAGAAAATAAGTAAAAATGAAACTAAATTGAAGAAAATTGAAAGTTTAGGGGTGAAATAGTAATTTTACACGTAATAGATAAGAACGGAGTAAGTTAGGTAAAAAGTGTAACTTAAGGGTTAATTATGTAAATAAATGAAAATATAGCGTTAAAACGGTAAATTGGCATGAAAGTGGTTAAGTAGGGACTAAATTGTAATTTGATAAAATGTTAAAGGTTAAAGATGGAAATTAAGCATATATATATAAGGGTAAAAAGGTAATTAATAGTAATTGAAGGGTATTTTGGTAATTAAGTGAAATAAAGGACATAGATGTAATTATTGAAAAAGATAAGGACCTAAATGTAAATTTTGAAATTGTAAAGTGAATTAAAGGATTAAAGTATAATTAATTAGTAATTTGACTATATAGTAATTTGACTATATAATCGAATAAGTGACTAATATGTTAAAATTTGTGTTTAATTGAAATTATTGAGTGAGTGTAAATGTTAAATAAGTGAAAAATGAGTTAAATGGAAGAATTAAGATAACTAAAGGTATAAATGTAATTATGAGAAAGTGAAGGGTAAAAATCAAAATTGGGTAATAGAAAAGAAAGAAAAAAAGAAGACATAATTGTAGAATTGACCATAAAATAAGTAATTAGAAGATCGAAATGAAATTAATTATAAATGACAGTTGTGAATTTAATAAGTGGTAAGTAGAAAGAAGTATGGTATAAATATGGATAATATGAAATTGAAATAAATAATAGGCTAAAATTATATTTTTGTCATGTGTATGAACTTAATTTGTGCAGTGGAAATCTTTGGATTTGTAACCACCACGGGGTATATGTAATGCTCAACACGTAGTTTTGTTTGACTGCGTGTAGGTTTGCTTTAGGAGTGGTGCAGCATAGCTCAGGAGTTTTTGGAAGCAAATCGGAGAAGGATTATTGGAAGTTTATTTTGTATGTATTGGTATTGGCATGTATATGGATAAGTTTGGTTTAATATTGTATGGATATGTATGACTGGTATATGACTCTGTGACAATGGTTATTATGGTTTGAGCTAGTAAATGATTGTGTAAAAGTATGATATTATTGTTGCCTTTGCCGGGGTTGTGATTGCAGGTTTGGGTAGTTAAGGTTATAAGCCGTTATACTGCCGAAATTTGACCAAATGAATAGTAATTTTAGACAGTTATAGGTCAATTGGCAAGATAGATAACTAAGTGACAAATGGATAAGTGATTTCAATTGTAGTGTGGGAAAAAAATTTTACGCGCTTTTGGCATTAAGATTTTAAGATTGCATTTTCAATCATGGTAATCGCACAGTAGCTTTAAATCAGTAGTGTACATATAGCGTAAAGGTGTTAAAGTGGGAAGCTCCAAAATTGGTTCTTCATTTAACTCGGCAGGCTCTCTCTTAATGGCAGCTAGCACAGGCCCAAAAAATTTGTGGCGTTTCGGTCCCAATTTTATCTGATTTGAAGTGGAAAAAACCAAGGGCAGGTGAGTTAGTCTATAACATTGATGTAGGTTGCTTCAAACAAGATGGGTATAGTTCATATGGCTTTCTCATTTGGAATTATATGGATGAGTGTATTATAGAGTGATATGCAGTTTTTGAAGGCTGTTTTGAAGCCCATATAGCAGAGGCTCTAGCAGTTAAAGAGGCGTTAAGCTGGTTGAAGGAAAAAAGTTTCTCTTATGTTTGCATTCAAGCAGATTGTTTTATAGTATCTAAGGCAATGAATGAAAATTGTAGTGTTGCTTCTTATTTTGCAGATATCATAGTAGATTGTAAAGAGTTGTTAAAAGCATTAGAAGGATGCTCTATTGCTTTTGCTTTTGTTAGGTGAACAGCGAATTTCGCTGCCCATACGTTAGCTAAAGAAGTTAAATCTAAGTCCGTTTATGGAGAGTGGGACTGTCCATCTCCATTTCTTTTCGATATTTTTCCTAACGATTTATGTTTTTAATGAATGGTTTATTTTAAAAAAAAAATATACATATGTGTGTGTGTTAAATATAGTATTAACAACATTTCTTGAATTTTAAACCATTATTACAACAAACTAGCCAAATCCAAAAATTTGACATTATGAGGTAAATCATTTTCTTATATTTTTTTGTATTTATTTTATAATGTTTTTTTATTATATTCTTGCAAAATATTTAAAGTTAAAAAACCGAATAAAATATATGATTGCATATGAAATTTGGATTCCACAAAAATGAATGGAAAGATCGAGGTTAAAGTATAACGATTATGGCATCTTATGGATTCAACTAGTACCAGTAATTTATTTTGCATTGAAATGGTCCTTCCTTATGAATATATAAAATTAATTTCATCTGTGGTAACTAAATGATATGAGCCTAAATAGCTCATATTTAGTTGATGTTTTGTGATAAAAGTTATGTTTAGTTATGGTTAATTGTGTTAGAATTAGGTGTGTTTTATATTTTTGTGTTAGGTTTTGTATTTTTAGGAGAAAAGGGAGAAAATATGGAGAAAGGAGCAGAATTGACCAAGAAAAGATAGTTCTATCGCGAGCACGATAGAAGACGCCTAGCGACGGAATCGCGAGCGCGACGGAGCAAGAAAAGTCCAGATAGTCAATGCAGCTGAAGGAAATCAAGATAGAGGAGTCCGTGTCCTGTCGCGAGCGCGACAGAGAGAGCCGTTGGGGCATTTATTTTGAAAAGCCACTTGAAAAGTCAAGTCTTCCCACCAACTTTTGCAACCTTTTGAAGAGGCATTTTAAGGGATATGAACTTTGGAACATTAGAAATATTAAATTCAGTTGTAAATTTAAAAAGTTGGAATTTTAACGAAGTATTTTTCTATAAGTTTTAGAAGAACATTTTTTTAGTAGTTAAAGTTCTTAAGTTAGTTTTTATCTTTTGAAGAAGAAGACATAAAGAGAAGAAGACATCCTTTAAGAGTTTGGGAAAGGGTTGAGAGATTTCTTTCAACTTTCTCTTTATTTCATTTCTTTCTTCTCTGCAATTAAATGAATTATATTTAGGAAACTTGAATGATATTATTGGTATTTTCTATTTCTATCAATGTTAATAGTCTTTTAATGTAGAATTGTCTATTAGTATTATTGCATGATCATTATAAGTTAAAGTAGAATTGAGAGATTCACTTTACCTTATAACTACTAGAATTTCATTATCAAAATATTGCTTGAGAGATCAGTATGTTAAGATAATTGCTATAAATTGGTAACTATTCTTAGAATATGTAATAGGAATTAACTAGTTCATTAATGAGAATTAAGGATTAGTATTGTAATTGCATGTTTTAGGCATTCTAGTTCATGTCGAGAGAGTGGATTAGAACATTACTCCAATTTGGCTTGCTTATGAGATTATATTTATATTTAAAAGATGGAATCAAGTTTCATAATCATTATTTCTTCATCATTGTAATTATCTTCTTTGATCATCATTAATTAGGTTTAATTAATTTGCATTACACTAGTAGTATAGAATTAATCATCAAAGTATTGAACATTGTAAATAAGATAAAATCAAGTAGTAATAGTGAGTAGTAATCAACATACTTTTCTCGTGGGAACGATATCTTAAGTAATATAATGGGTAAACCTTGTGCTTACGGATTTAGCACAACAAGTTTTTGGCGCCGTTGCCGGGGAATGTGTTATGTTTGATACAATTGTTATTATAAATCTTGATTTATGATTTTGGATTACAATATTTAATTTGTTTGTTTTTGTTTTACAGGATTGGATAGTTCAAGTTTATGCCTAATACAAGGAGTTCTCAAGAAGAACTTGAACAATTGAATCCGGAAATAGAAAGATTTTTGTTGAGTAACCGTAAATCCAATAAAAATAAAAGTAAAACTAGGAGACCAATTATGGCTAATGACTTGTGCTTACGGATTTAGCACAACAAGTTTTTGGCGCCGTTGCCGGGGAATGTGTTATGTTTGATACAATTGTTATTATAAATCTTGATTTATGATTTTGGATTACAATATTTAATTTGTTTGTTTTTGTTTTACAGGATTGGATAGTTCAAGTTTATGTCTAATACAAGGAGTTCTCAAGAAGAACTGGAACAATTGAATCCGGAAATAGAAAGATTTTTGTTGAGTAACCGTAAATCCAATAAAAATAAAAGTAAAACTAGGAGACCAATTATGGCTAATGACAAGAATCCACCTACATTGATGGATTTTGCTACACCAGCTTTGAGTGGGGCTCAACAAGGAGTGGTAAGACCAACGGTAAATGCAAATCAATTCGAAATTAAACCATCTCTTTTAGAAGTGATTTAAAATAGCATTCAATTCTATGGTTTGGAAAATGAGGATCCAAATGCTCATTTGGCAAATTTCTTAGAAATTTGTGATACCTTTAAAATCAATGGAGTTTCAGCGGATGCAATCAAGCTTAGGCTATTTCCTTTTACATTGAAGGATAAAGCAAAAGCTTGGTTGAATTCACTTGCTAGAGGATCTATTACAACTTGGGACCAATTGGCTCAAGCATTTTTATCTAAGTATTTTCCTCTAGTCAAAACTACAAAGATTATTAAGGATATCACTACCTTTGTGCAAAATGAAAATGAATCTTTGTATAAGGCATGGGAAAGATTTAAGGAATTGCAAAGAAGTCGTCCACATCACAATCTTCCAAGGGAGTTGCTCATGCAAGCATTTTATAATTGAGTCAATCCTACCAGAAGATGAACCATTGATGCAGCTATAGGAGGTTCTCTTATGAGGCAGACAACAAATGCTACGTTTGAGTTGCTTAAGGAGATGTCAATAAACAATTGCATGTGGCCAACCGAAAGGGCTAAGGTATCAAATTCTTCCCCTGTTAAAGGTTTACATTCCATTGACTCGGTTGTTGCCTTGCAAGCACTAGTAGCAGCTTTGACACATAAGATAGACAACTTGAACATGGGAGGAACTTCATCTAATGCATGGACAATTTGTGGACAACAAGGCTATGCAAGTGAAGGTTGTAATTTGGGAATGGCAAGTACGGAGGAGCAAGTGAGTTTTATTCAAGGACAAGGGCGTGGAAATCCTTATTCTAATACTTATAACCCTGGATGGAGGAACCATCTAAATTTCTCATGGGGGAATAACAATAATCAGAATAGAGGAAGTGTAGGTTTTCAGCAATCACAAGATAGATTTAGAGTTTTGGAGGTTAAGATGGATAGATTCTTGGAGGGAATAAATTTGAAGTTTAACTTACAAGAGGAAAATCATAAGAGGCTGGAATCTAAGTTTGATCAAATAGCTAAGAATCAAGCTTCATCCATTCATAACCTTGAGGTTCAATTGGGGCAAATTGCAAATGCATTACCATCAAGACTACAAGGATGCCTTCCAAGTAATACGGAAGATAATCCTAAGGAGCACTTGAAGGCAATCACATTGAGATCAGGAGAATGTTACATAATATGGGACTTTTGCCTATAGGAGAATGCGTTTTGGGCTTTGTACGACCACTTTTCAAAGGTACATGAATTTGATTTTTGGGGATTTAATAGAAGAGATAATGGAAGTTTTCATGGATGATTTTTCAGTTTACGGAGATTCATTTGAGTTATGCTTGAATAACCTAGATAGAGTTTTGGCTAGATGTGAGGAGACCGACCTAATACTTAATTGGGAAGAGTGCCATTTCATGGTTAAAGAAGGGATAGTTTTAGGTCATAAGATCTCAAGTAGAGGTATAGAGGTGGATAGAGCTAAAACTGAATTAATTGAGAAGTTGCCTCCACCTACTACACTTAAGGGTGTTAGATCATTCTTAGGTCATGCTGGATTCTATATAAGGTTCATAAAAGATTTTTCTTTGATAGCTAAGCCTTTAACTAACTTGTTAGTTAAAGATGTGCCTTTTGATTTTTCTAATGCATGCATGGATGCTTTTGAGAAATTAAAGAGAGCTCTTGTAAGTGCACCTATAATCACATCACCTAATTGAAATTTATCTTTTGTGATCATGTGTGATGCAAGTGACCTTGCGGTAGGTTGTGTGCTAGGTTAACAACAAGGTAAGCATTTGAATGTTATTTATTATGCTAGCTGTAGACACCGGGTCCTGAGTCAGCCTAGATCGAAGTTACCCAATGATGATAATTGCCTTCACAGACTTAAAAGGTTAAAAGTGATGGTTTTCTCGTCAAATTTGCATTTTAGAGTGAAAAATTAGAAAATAATAAAAAATATTTAAAAAATTAATTTTGAAAAATGGGGGCTTAAAATTATAGTGTTTTTAGTCAATTTAAAATTAAAAAAAAAAAAATTTTCGGATCGCGAGTGTCGGGCGCTGCAGCGTTGTGCACACTGCGCCCTGAGGCGCGAGGATTTTGCGCAGCCTCGCTGCGTGAGGCCCGTCGCTCTATAGCGACGGGCGGCGTCCCTCATCCCCTGGCCGTCACTATAGGGTCTGATACCCTCTTTTCCGATTTTTCACCCCTTTTTCCGATTTTTTCACCCAAAAATCCGTTTTTTATCCCTTTTTTTTTGGGTTTTTGACTTCAAATTAAATTCTAAAATATTTTTTTAGATAATTAATTAATAAAACTTGATTTTATCATTAAAAATAAAAGAATTTTGTGTTAAAATAGGTTTGTTTTCCTTAATTAAATTAGGGCAACCTTTTTTATTTTATAAATACTTTAGGATGAAATCAAGGGGAGCCTCCACACAGTTTTTAGACCTAAAAATTTCCAGAATTCTTCTTCTTCTATTTTCTCTTTAAAAATTTCAGATTTCTTTTTTATTAAAAAGGTTTAATTGAAATTGAAAAGATCAATTTTCAATTCTTAATTATTCCAATTAATTTCTTTGTTTTTCCTGCATAAATACAAGAAATTAATCATCACTTTGACATCAATTTATTTTCAATCTTAAGCATACAAATCAATTCCTTTATTTTTCTCCATAAACAAAGAGAATTAATTTTATTGCTAAATTATTATTTCAAGCAATTTTCCGGAAAATCATCACTTTTCCTTTATCAAATCCAATATTCTGAGGGTAAATATTCTTGGCTCAATTTCTATTCTATTCTATTCTATTTAATTTATTCATGTATATCTTATTGTTTTTATTGATTTATTTATTGTTTTCATCTATTCATTTGTATTGATCTTATATTTGTTTCATTTAATTGTTTATATATGATTTGATCTTTATTCATGTCAATATTGTTTTCTTTTAATTCCTAACATGTAAATGATTTTATTGTGATTCCTAATTATTTTTAACATGCAAATAATTAACTTAAATTAATCTTTATGCCATGTAAATAGTTTATATTAATTATGAACACATCAATTAACCTTGTTATACATCATTATTATTTTCATCATTCCTTTGTTTATTAATTTTTATTATTCTTTTTATCATTGTTACATGATTGATTTATTATTATTTGTTTATTCATTCATTTATTATTTTTCACTTATCATCATTATTTTCATCATGTGTATATTTTCATGTACTAATTAATTAACATATTATATTTTATTTTCATCACATCATTTAATCATTTGTCATACATAATGCATGTTTCTCATTTATTTTGGTTTGTTAACATTTGGTTCCATTATCATTCTTTTAATATCATCTTATTTTATTTTAATTCATTATTTTTTATATTTAATTGAATTAATTGATTTAATTACTAATATTATTTTTATTTGTATTTTATTTTTTATGTCTAAACTCATTTTTTTGATTGGGCGCTTTCGCGACCACACGTGGAGGTCCAAAAGGCTCGTTCGGAATATTTATTTTTCTTCATTTGTAATATTTTATTTATTTGGCTTTTTTCTATTTATTTTTGCCATATAATTTTCTTGTAAAATTGTTTATTTAGGCCCGCTAGAAAGAAAGTTACTAAACCATTTTTATTAATTAACTTGGTATTTTTTCTAAATAAAAATGGGACAAATGTCTCAATTTTCTCTATCCAAAATCATCACATAAAAATTTTGATAATGATGCATGCGAGGACCAAAGTCCTCAAAATAAGCAATACCCCGATTCGTGTATGTATCGCACATTTATAAAGGGAGTTGTATTCTGCTCCTTGTATTATTGTAATTTATTGCTTTCAATATTTATCTTGCTCATTTAAGGCTTTCTAAATATGAATAAATGCGCCTTTAATCAATCGCATCGTGTGGAGAGAGAGCGAATTGATGATTAATAAAATTTAATCATAAAATAATCGAGGTAGAAATAGATGAGAAATCCCGGACCCAGCTCTGGTCTTTGGGCTCAAAGAGGCTAGAGGTCTACCCTCCAAGACACCTTTTTGTGCCACGAGACTTTAGCGCTAATCCTAGGCTCCTTAGGGCGAGAGGTTTACCTTCCAAGACCCCTCTGGCTGGCCCAAAATGGATACCAAGCGCAGTCTTAGGCTCTCCAAGGCGAGAGTAACTTTCCCAATGTTTTATTGGGTGGCGACTCCATGATACCTCCTTGTTGCCCAACATAGACGCACTTGCGATTTATCGCAAGCTGTCAACGGACCCACAAAAGCCCCGATCGCCCATGTGCGGGCGGTCGAATGGGCGGCCGCGGGGATCCGGCGCGCGTCACAGTGGCGACTCCACTGGGGACGTTTATGGTTTGAGATTTCGATTTGAAAATACCTCGCTTAACATGTATGATTAAAATTTAATTCATAAATTCGCTTTCTCTCAAAATTGCATTCGCATATCATTAGAGCCTTAGAATATGCTAGTTTGGTCCCTCTTTTAGCCCCGGTGCGTTCCTGAAGCACGACCTCATTTTCACTCAATTTGGGGAAGTGTTAAGGATAATCACCAGCCCAAGCCACGTACATCAAGGTATATCAAATGGTGACCCGATCGGTCGTTACGCTCGTGATGAGCTAGGCCTGTCGGCAGGGACCATGCTTGGGTAACCCTAAAATATCATCACCCATGACCAAAGCTCATGTAATGGAAATAGTCACTTCCCCTAGGTGGTATGAACCTTAATACTATGCTTGCTATGTGGATCATTATATATTGGACAACCTCATATAATTTGATTGGTCACCTAATCAAAGGCTTTCATGCCCCGATAGGCCCATGTCAACTTGTTCGGGCTGCCTAAATACATAACGATCATAACCCATGTGCTTGCACATTAGATAAGAGATGTTATGATGCCGGTTTTCCACCGAGCACCATACGCATCCATTGGGTTCCTTGCTAACCCATGGATTAAGCCCACCTAGGAAAGAGACCGCATTACCTCGTGTGTGGGAGTAATAAGGTTGGAAGGATTTACTTGCTTGCATGTGATTGTAAATGTTGCATAGCTCACTATCATGCATTGTATATGTCATTAATGCATTATCCTAACAATCTAATTTTTTCAGCCATCATAGATTCATCTAAGTGGACTAGAGGTTCCGATGGTCGGCTAGTAAGGACAAATCTGCTCTTTGAGTTGCCGGAACTAGTGTCTGACTGGGATTTTGAGTCATCCTCATCAATCAGTGAAGCCTCTATAGAACCACCAATGGCAGAAGAAACCGGAGCACTAACCACTCAAGACCTAGCTAGGAGGCTAGAGGACTTCAAACGGAGAGTGCTAGACATGATGGGTGCCATGGCTGAAAGGATTGCCCATCCACCTGCTGCCCCACAGCTGCCTGCTGCTCTACAGCCACAGGCAGCCCCTCCTCGGGGGCAAGCCGAACCACCTGCTGGTGGGGAGGCTCCCTTTGTTGGAGCTGCTGCTCGCCAACCCAACAATGAGCACAGAGCTGCCGCACCCATCGAGCCAAGAGGGGAAAGGATTCATAACCCCAACGATGATTTCCTGATGGAGGAAGAAGATGAAGAGGTGCCGATAGTCCACCAAGCTGCGAGGCCCAGAGCACCCAGAGTAGAGGATGAAGCTTTAAGAGGTATGAGACAGCAGATCGAAGCTATCACCCACATGCTCTCGGCTGGAAAGGGGGTCAACCCAGAAGACAGAGATCTGGGGGATGAAGAGTTGCTGCCCCAAAGATTCAAGATGCCCGAGCTGCCGAAATTTGATGGCACCTCTGACCCATCCGCCCACATCAAGCAGTACACCTTAGTCATGAAAGGCATAGGGCTGAGCAAGAAGCAGAAGGTGGAATATTTCTGCCTTAGTCTGGTGGGCCCGGCAGTTGACTGGTACCACGGGTTGGATAAGAGGTCCAAAGAGGAGTGGGACCTTTTGACCGAAGAATTCATGAAGCAGTACGACTGCAGCACTAGGATGGAGGTCACCCTAAAAGACCTCGAGCTTCTACAGCAGAAGAATGATGAGTCATTCCATGAGTACCTTACAAGTTGGAGAAACAGGGTCATGGAGATGAAGAGGAAGCTTGACACTGCAGACCAGATCAGGCTATTTATCAGAAACTCATGCCCTTACTTAAGGGACTTGCTCAGTTTTAAGGGGCTCAAGGACTGGGAGTCGCTTAAGGATATCGCTATAGAAGCCGAGGCGGCTTACCTGGCAAAGAAAGCAAGCCAAAATAACTTTGCTGGGAAAGGCTATGGGAACCAGTCGGGATTCAAATCAGGAGGTGCCGGGAGCAGCAACAGCAGAAACGGTAGGACGGCAGAGGTCTCAGCTACTGGAGTTGGGCAGGGTCAGAGATACTACTCCAACTTAGGCCGCTCTCCATCCTGGGTGCTGGAGAGACTAATGAAAGAAGGCAAGTTGCAGCCATTGCCACCCAGACCAGCCTTGAGTCAGGGACAGCCGGGACATAGAGGTGATCAGTACTGCACTTACCACCAGCACACCGGCCATTTGACTGACCATTGCCGAATTTTGAGAAACAAGATCCAGGATCTCATTGACACCAATCAGATCGCAGATCCTAAGAAGAGAGAGAAAAAGAAGAAAGCAGGTTATAATACAGTCCCTCCACCGCGAACATGATCGTGTCTTCTGGCCCACTAGTGATATTGCTTTTAGATGCTGAAATTCTTTTTATTTCTAGAACATTTTATGTTACAATTTTCGGTTTGTAATGAAGAGAACAATTTTTGCTTATTTGTATAATGTTTCTATTGATTTCATTTCACATGATCATAACACATTTACTTTGGCATTAATTCAAATAATATGACTGCAGTTAATCTCGAAAACTTTGGGGAACCCAAAGAAAATTTTGATAGCATCTAACATAGCTCCTGTAGAGAGGGAAATTAAAAATAATAAAGAAAAACTAGTTGCAATTAGGGGACTGGATGGAAACTCACTAAGAGCACTAGAACCTTTCTGATTACCCGTCAAAGCGATCCCTGGATAAGACGGAACCTAGAAAATGATTTAGGCAACATTTTCTTTGTATAGTTCCCTAAATGACCATTTCCTACCCTTACTTCACAATCGCTTGCTAGCCCATTGAGCCTTTATGTGGGTATGCTAAATGCGTGCCAATTTTGTTGTTACACATGTTAAAACTATCACCTCGCCTAAAATGATTTTGGCTTCCCCTTAGAAGAGTGGCCTCTCTAGCAGGGATGGATGAATGTTTTAACAATTAACAATTTCTTTGTGGGTTATCAAAATTGCCTTGGTAAGGATGAGTTTACACTTTGGGAAGAGGGTTTCAGTCATGCGCCAAAGACATGAGCTCCAAAAAAAAAAAAAAAAAAGAGAGAAAAGAGCCGTTAGAGTGAAAACCGTAACTGGCGCTCTAAGCAAAAACTAGGCAAAAGGATAGGGTGAAAACCTGAAAACAGGCAGTCTGTCCTTCAAAAAAAGAAGAAAGAGAAAAGCCGCTGGATTGGGTTGGGTCCATTCTAGGCAAAAAATAAGGCACAGGGTTATGTGAAAATACACAAAGGACGCATCTCCCACTAAGAAAAGCTAGTGTGAAAATTCACAAGGGACGCACTACCTTCAAATAATGACTACAGGTACCGGATGAGAATCTCGCAATCCCGAAGGGCATGAAATTCAAAAGCAGCTTAAAAGGCATCGATCCTATTGCAAATTACAGCTAGCCCGGCTATCATCTCCAAGTCCACATAGATAAATTTTTATCCTGCATTCCTGCATGACTCATGCATTTCACTTGCATGCTCACTATTTTTCCTGCATATTTTAGTTTCCCTATTTTGCAGAAAAAGAGATTTGATGCGGACACCGACCAAAGCCGAGTGACGACATCAGTCCAAGCAATCAACCAAAGACTTCTCAGGGAGCAGCAAATTGAAGACCTCTCAGGGGACAATCAACCAAAGACTTCTCAGGGAGCAGCAAACCGAAGACCTCTCAGGGGGCAATCAACCAAAGACTTCTCAGGGAGCAGCAAACCGAAGACCTCTCAGGGGGCAATCAACCAAAGACTTCTCAGGGAGCAGCAAACTGAAGACCTCTCAGGGGGCAATGAACTGAAGACCTCTCAGGGGGCAAACGATAAATGAACCGAAGACCTCTCAGGGGGCAAATGATCAATGAAACGAAGACCTCTCAGGGGGAAATGAACCGAAGACCTCTCAGGGGGTAAACAATCAATGAACTGAAGACCTCTCAGGGGGCAAACAATCAATGAACCGAAGACCTCTCAGGGGGCAAATGATCGATGAACCGAATACCTCTCAGGGGGCAATCAACCGAAGGGCTCACAGATAGCACCACTTCAACAAACGAAAACACACCATGGTAATAACCACCATCTCAGAATTCTCCAGTTCAGAACGACGGCTGACTCAGGTACTTGTCTCTTTCCTTTTCTTCTTTGAGTTTAGGCTCACCTAGACACTAGTGTACTAGATTCCCCTAAACTGGGGGCAACTGTAGACACCGGGTCCTGAGTCAGCCTAGATCGAAGTTACCCAATGATAATAATTGCCTTCACAGGCTTAAAAGGTTAAAAGTGATGGTTTTCTCGTCAAATTTGCATTTTAGAGTGAAAAATTAGAAAATAATAAAAAATATTTAAAAAATTAATTTTGAAAAATGGGGGCTTAAAATTATAGTGTTTTTAGTCAATTTAAAATTAAAAAAAAAAAAGTTTTTCGGATCGCGAGTGTCGGGCGCAGCAGCGCGCTGGTGCCCAGCTCGCGGGCGCGATTTGGTGACGCGCAGCGTTGTGCGCACTGCGCGCCTCTGCGCGAGATTTCCGCGCCTCTGCGCACGAATTTCGCGCAGCCTCGCTGCGTGAGGCCCGTCGCTCTATAGCGACGGGCGGCGTCCCTCATCCCCTGGCCGTCGCTATAGGGTCTGATACCCTCTTTTCCGATTTTTCACCCCTTTTTCCGATTTTTTCACCCAAAAATCCGTTTTTTATCCCATTTTTTTTGGGTTTTTGACTTCAAATTAAATTCTAAAATATTTTTTTAGATAATTAATTAATAAAACTTGATTTTATCATTAAAAATAAAAGAATTTTGTGTTAAAATAGGTTTGTTTTCCTTAATTAAATTAGGGCAACCTTTTTTATTTTATAAATACTTTAGGATGAAATCAAGGGGAGCCTCCACACATTTTTTAGACCTAAAAATTTCCAGAATTCTTCTTCTTCTATTTTCTCTTTAAAAATTTCAGATTTCTTTTTTATTAAAAAGGTTTAATTGAAATTGAAAAGATCAATTTTTAATTCTTAATTATTCCAATTAATTTCTTTGTTTTTCCTGCATAATCACAAGAAATTAATCATCACTTTGACATCAATTTACTTTCAATCTCAAGCATACAAATCAATTCCTTTGTTTTTCTCCATAAACAAAGAGAATTAATTTTATTGCTAAATTATTCTTCCAAGCAATTTTCCGGAAAATCATCACTTTTCCTTCATCAAATCCAATATTCTGAGGGTAAATATTCTTGGCTCAATTTCTATTCTATTTTATTTTATTTAATTTATTCATGTATATCTTATTGTTTTTATTGATTTATTTATTGTTTTCATCTATTCATTTGTATTGATCTTATATTTGTTCCATTTAATTGTTTATATATGATTTGATCTTTATTCATGTCAATATTGTTTTCTTTTAATTCCTAACATGTAAATGATTTTATTGTGATTCCTAATTATTTTTAACATGCAAATAATTAACTTAAATTAATCTTTTTGCCATGTAAATAGTTTATATTAATTATGAACACATCAATTAACCTTGTTATACATCATTATTATTTTCATCATTCCTTTGTTTATTAATTTTTATTATTCTTTTTATCATTGTTACATGATTGATTTATTATTATTTGTTTATTCATTCATTTATTATTTTTCACTTATCATCATTATTTTCATCATGTGTATATTTTCATGTACTAATTAATTAACATATTATATTTTATTTTTATCACATCATTTAATCATTTGTCATACATAATGCATGTTTCTCATTTATTTTGGTTTGTTAACATTTTGATTCCATTATCATTCTTTTAATATCATCTTATTTTATTTTAATTCATTATTTTTTATATTTAATTGAATTAATTGATTTAATTACTAATATTATTTTTATTTGTATTTTGTTTTTTATGTCTAAACTCATTTTTTTGATTGGGCGCTTTCGCGAGCACACGTGGAGGTCCAAAAGGCTCGTTCGGAATATTTATTTTTCTTCATTTGTAATATTTTGTTTATTTGGCTTTTTTCTATTTATTTTTGCTATATAATATTCTTGTAAAATTGTTTATTTAGGCCCGCTAGAAAGAAAGTCACTAAACCATTTTTATTAATTAACTTGGTATTTTTTCTAAATAAAAATGGGACCAATGTCTCAATTTTCTCCATCCAAAATCATCACATAAAAATTTTGATAATGATGCATGCTAGGACCAAAGTCCTCAAAATAATCAATACCCCGATTCGTGTATGTATCGCACATTTATAAAGGGAGTTGTATTCTGCTCCTTGTATTATTGTAATTTATTGCTTTCAATATTTATCTTGCTCATTTAAGGCTTTCCAAATATGAATAAATGTGCCTTTAATCAATTGCATCGTGTGGAGAGAGAGCGAATTGATGATAATTAAAATTTAATCATAAAATAATCGAGGTAAAAATAGATGAGAAATCCCGGACCCAGCTCTGGTCTTTGGGCTCAAAGAGGCTAGAGGTCTACCCTCCAAGACACCTTTTTGTGCCACGAGACTTTAGCGCTAATCCTAGGCTCCTTAGGGCGAGAGGTTTACCTTCCAAGACCCCTCTGGCTGGCCCAAAATGGATACCAAGCGCAGTCTTAGGCTCTCCGAGGCGAGAGTAACTTTTCCAATGTTTTATTGGGTGGCGACTCCATGATACCTCCTTGTTGCCCAACATAGACGCACTTGCAATTTATCGCAAGCTGTCAACGGACCCACAAATGCCCCGATCGCCCATGTGCGGGCGTTCGAACGGGCGGCCGCGGGGATCCGGTGCGCGTCACACTAGCCATACGCTATCAGCACCTCAATTAAATTATACCACAACTGAAAAAGAAATGTTGGCTGTTGTCTTTGCATGTGATAAATTTAGATCTTACTTATTGGGATCTAAAGTCATAATCTATATGGATCATGCAGACCTTAGGTATTTGTTTGCTAAGAAAGATGCTAAGCCTCGTCTCATTCATTGGGTTCTTTTGTTGTAAGAATTTGACATTGAGATTCGATATAAGAAAGGTTCTAAAAATCTAGTGGCTGACCATTTGTCAAGATTAGAAAATGATGAAGGACCTTTAGGGGATAGCAATGAAATAAATGAATCCTTTTCGAATGAGTCTTTAATGTCCATTGAACAAGTACATGTGCCATGGTATGCAGATTTTGCTAACTTTCTTGCTGCAGGAATTATACCTCATGGTTTAATATGGCAACAAAGGAAAAAGTTCTTTAGTGATCTTAGAAATTACCTTTGGGAGGAGCCTTATTTGTTTAAGATAGGAGGGGATAGTGTGATTCGTAGATGTGTTAGTGAAGATGAGTATGTGAACATCTTGCAAAATTGCCATTCATTTTTATATTTAGGTCATAATGGTAGTACAAAAATTGCATCTCGTGTGCTTGAATGTGGTTTCTATTGGCCTACATTATTTCATGATGCTAGGAGTTTTGTAGCTCAATGTGATAGATGTTAAAGGGTTGGCAATATAGGGAAAAGAGATGAGATGCCTTTGAATAGCATTTTAGTGGTAGAAATATTTGATGTGTGGGGGATAGACTTCATGGGTCCTTTTCCTACATCTTTTAGACAAAGCTATATCTTGGTTGGGAAGGATTATATATCAAAATGGGTTGAAGCTAAAGCTACACCAACCAATGACTCAAACGTAGTTGTGAAGTTTTTAAAGAAGCTCTTTTCAAGATTTGGAGTGCCACGGGCTATAATAAGTGATGGAGGTACGCATTTCATAAACCGATATTTTGCTTCCTTACTGCACAAATATGGTGTTCATCATAAGGTAGCTACTCCTTATCACCCACAAACTAGTGGTCAAGTAGAGGTTTCCAATAAAGAGCTTAAATGGATACTTGAAAAAATAATTTCTAGCTCTAGGAAAAATTGGGCACATAAATTGTAACACCCCCATCGCCGTCCCCGTTGAAAGGACGCCGACGGACGCGCTACACGACGCTCACATATACAGATATACACATGCACAATGCAGAAGCATACATTCATACATAACATGCATACGGAAATACGGATTAATTAAAAACTTACTTTACCTGCAGGCACGGGCTGATCATGCAATAACTCACGCACATACAGACACTAAGCAGAAGCATACATAGAAGAAGACATAAGACTAATCCACGGAAGCATAAGCAAAATAATAAAACAAAGGAATAACTAAACATAAGGACATACTAACTATTACATTCCCAAAAGAAAACTCAAGATTAAAACATAATTAAATACATATACAATACTACAGAATTACAAAAGCTGAAATACAGAAGCTGAACCCAATACAGAGCTTCTAACTCCTACGTGGCCGACCTTGCAGAAGCGCGACTCGAACAGAACCAAACCTGCCACCTGCACGGAAAGGAAATCCGTGCTAAGCGATAAACGCTTAGTGGGGAGAACACACAAGAGTATGGACGGCCATTCACAATGGTCGCCAAGGCATAACACATTCAAATGGCAAATGCGGATATTCATAACATATCAATAATTAGGCTTGCATATTAAAGGCATTCATTTCAATACTCAGAATCAAACCATAAACTCATGTCCAGGATAGACCAAAACCGACATAATACAATACACGTTACAAGCATCATCATGCTGAACTACATACCATAACACATGCATAAACCTACATGGGTATCAAATAATAGCATCTTACCATGCGGAGTCACAAGAGCTATACACATGCAATAGACATAACTAAGTACCCATGCATGAACTGACAATCAAACCATCATGTTAAGCATGCTAAACACACACACTAGTCAAATATCCAAAGGATAACATTTAGAGCATCACAATACTGCTGCGCAACTCTAATATATACTAAGCATCAAGCAGAAACATTCTGATAACGGAGACTGAGGGCATAACCACTTAGTATTACATTCATATCATCATCATGCAGAGAGTACAGTAATCATCACATACTTACCATCACAGCTGCTTCGGTTCACAAGCTAATATATTAACAAAACATGTTTAAGTCACATACATAAATTCTCTAGTCGCATCATAATCAAAGCATTCAGAAACTTATAACAAATCACATGACGAGTACGAATAATCATGTTAGATATAAAGTCATGCTTATTTAAAACAGACATACATTCTGAAGCCCATAATCACATTCATATACACATAAACTGATTCCTGAAATCTTTATCATAATCAAACGGATATCACATTCATATAATTATTTCAAAGTAATACAAACCAGTAAAGCACCTGCTGACTCACAATAGTGGATAACGAGTGTACTGAACTGATTAGTACCTTACGGGTACAAATCGAAAACCACTTTATTTTGTCACAAAAGCATTTTACTGATGGGGGATCTTAACCCGATCCAAATTCATTAAAAAGGACCACGAGGATCCGTACTGAGGGGGGTTCGCGAGGAACCATACGGGGGACCTGATCAGGGTCCAATACGTTCAAAGGGCGCTGCAGCTACTGAAAGACTCTATTAGGCATGCCTAACTATCCACTAGACTGACTCTCGCAGGTCATACATCAAACAATTCACGTTTCGAATCGCATAATGCATAGATAAGTAAATATCATGCATAAACCGGAGTACAATAGACATATAAATATGCTCATAAAGTTGATCATATCTCATACAATTCCGCATGGCAAAACATATTACAGTCCATACACATTAACATTAAACAATATTCTAAAGCATGCCAAGAATCAGGTAAAGAGGTACTACCATGCCAATGGTTATCAAAACATAATCCTAAACATATGTTTTAGGTGAGGTTACTAAGTATAAATCATGCATAGTCCAAATTACATTTAAACATAACACTTCGAATTCCCAGGCTAAAGCATAATCATGCATTCAGACATTAACCATATTATTCAAATAAATATAGCATAGCATAATATCAATCATACCTCATTCAAGTTATATTCTGAAACATGCAATAGGTCAATCAATCGTATTTTATCCCTACTTAATTTACTAAAGCATATCAGGAACACATGTGGAAACATATTATGTAACACCCCAAATCGGGCCTAGTTGGAATCGGAAAGCTAAGTCAGTTAAGTGAAGGGTATTTTGGTAATTTATGCATGAGTAATATGGATAATAAGGATTTAATTGCTAAGAAATTAACTAAATAAGTTTAGTGAATGAATTATCTAGTGGAACATGTGTATGGTATGTAAGAAGTGATTGGATAAGATTGTGACACTTGGGTTTGTAGGATGATGACAAGTGGCTTATAAGGAATTGTTAGAGTATGCTTGAAGTATATGGAAGTAGGATGTGAGTGGGCTAAGAAAGGATATGGTGTGAGTGGTGTTTGGTGTATTGAAGATATTTATTCAAGAATTATTTGTGTGTGTATGGAGTATGGTGCAAGGTGGAACAAGTCAAAAGGTGAATTAAGGAACCAATAAGATTTGGACACATGGCTTGTGGTAGGTGTGCATTAAGTGTGAAAAAGAAAATCAAAGTGAAAGAAAAAGAGGAGTCCACGTTGGTTTCCTTTCATTTTTCCCGATTTTCCATTTCCTTTTTCTTGTCTTCCCTTTCTTTGTTCCATCTTTTGGTTTTGAGTGAATTAGAAGTGATTTGGTGGAGATTGGAAGCAAGATTGTTAAGGTAAGTAAGGGTTTTAGGGTTCCTACGGATGGATTCTCCTTCTTCTCCTTTTTCTTTTAATTTTGTGTGAGTTAGGGTTTTGAATTAAAAGTAATTTCTGGATTTTTGGTTTGTGTAAGTTGGTGGTAACAAGAGGAAGCTCAAGGGCAAGGAAAAGATTGTAGATAAAAGCTAGAGAGTGACTTTGGATCTTTGATTTCCAGGTTTGGGAAATTTTATTTTATATATATGAATTTTTGTTTACATATTTATGTATGATATAAGTTTCTTGATTGTGTGGTTGATGATAGATGATGATGGTAGTGAGTGTTGGTAAATTGCTCAATTGTGCATGTGAGTAGGTTTTTGGGTGAAACTGGGTTTGAATGCAATTGACCTCTCTTCAGTAATTAGGCTGTACTGGGAGTTTTAGAACTCCAAATCATGCGATTCGTGAACCATTAGAACCATGAATTCCATTACTTTAACAGTCTTAGAAATAGCCTCGGGCCAATTCGTGCTCTAAGACCATGAATTTTTGATAACATCGTAGTACCTCCTTTTGTATCAGGTTGTGTGAACAGTATAGGTTGTGGAGGTCATATCTGGAGTTCTAGATGTCCAATTGACCTGAAAATTGTCCCATTTGCAATTTAAGATGCAGGAGAACATTTGTTAAGAAGAACACTTTTCCTAAAAATGATGTTTAGAGGTCGGTTTTTATGATATTAATTGGTGGTAGAAAGCAGTCTGTTAAGATAGCTGAGGCGAGTCTCTGTCGCGAGCGCGACAACGGTCGCGACCTCGCGACAGAAAATCATGTTTTGAGCCTTTTCTTCTCTATTTTTGAGTCTAGGGTTGATCCAGATCAATCTCGTATCTTTCCCATCAGTTATTACGCATGTTTAGGGTAATTAATTGGTTATACAAGTAATTATCGTTGGGAAAACTTAGGAGTACGTTTAAGATTGGTGATTTAACTAGTAATTAATCATAGATATAACCCTATGAAGGATTGTTTATGAATGAGTGCTATTATGTGATAGTCTTATGAGTAACCTTAGCATGAAGAACCATACGTATGAATACATTTAATGTGGGTGCGATTGAGATGATTGACGAATAATGTTGTTATTATAGATTGTGTATATGGATATTGTTAATGGTATGTGTTATTGAAATACTTGATACGAATGTTGGATTATGTTGTCAATAATGTGTGACTGGCTGGAGATGAGGTAAGAGACCTTTGGATGTGTTTCGTGTGTTTGTGGGTGAGTTTGAGGAAGGAAAGACCTTGCAAAATTCTGCAGATTTTTGGAATCATGACTCTGTCGCGATCGCGACACTGTCGCGAGCGCGACAGAGACCGGTGATGTCGATGCTGTGCCGTCGCGAGCACGCGACGCTGTCGCGAGCCCGCGATAGCAATAGCTTGTCTGCTCTCTGTCGCGAGCGCGACAACCGTCGCGATCGCGACAGAGCACATTGTTGGCCTGTGCTATCGCGAGCACGCGACTTGTCGCGACCCCGCGATAGCAATGCTTGCCCTCTGTCGCGATCGCGAGCGTGACAGAGCTGGGCCCTTCTCTCCTTCCCGCGATCGCGAAGTCCGTCGCGCGCGCACAGCGAAGAGACTATGGTCTCTGTCGCGAGCGCGACAGGCATCGCGAGCGCGACAGATGTGTTGTGTTGAATGAGTTTTCTTTGGTGATTTCAATGTTTGAATTCCGAACTTGTGGCACTTTTAGGTTTATAATTGGACTATTTTGTGAAGTACGTTAATATAATTGGATGTACTATGCATATCTATACTTATGATCTCTCTCTAAGATTAGTATGTTATGTTTAAGTGTAAATTGTATGACGCGTGATTGACTTTATGAACTTACTCATATGTCTCACTTATTGCTGATTATGTACAATGATATAAATTATGTGATTTGAAAAATGATTGGTATGATGCATGACCTGCGAGAGTCAGTCTAGTGGATAGTTAGGCATGCCTAATAGAGTCTATGTATGTGTAGCTGCAGCGCCCCTTTGAACGATTTGGACCCTGATCAGGTCCCCGAATGGTTCCTCGCGAACCCCTATTATGTGTATGTGTATGGATCTTGTCTAAGGTCCTGTTCAATGAAATGTTGCCTTTCGACTTGTACCTGTAAGGTACATTATATTATGTGTTCGATTCGTACCCGTAAGGTACCATTCAGTACTCGTTATCCACTATTATGAGTCAGCAGGTACTTTGATGGTTTGTTTTATTCTGTTTTGAAATAGTCATCAGAATGTGATATCTGAATGAACAAGAATCAGTTTATATGTATATGAATATGACTACGGGCTTCAGAAGGTAAATCTGTATTTAGTAAACATGACTTTTCAGTTAACATGATTATCCGTACTTGGCATGTGATTTGTTATTAGTTTCTGAATGCTTTGAAATGATACGATCGATGTATTTATGTACATGAGTTAAGCATGGTTTTATTGTGTACAAGCATGTGAATCAGATCGGTTGTGAGGGTAATTATATAAGATGTAATCGTACTTTCTGCATGGTTTTGATATGAATGTGAAGTGATGTGATTATACCTTCAGTCTCCGTTATGGGAGTGTTTACAGCATGACATGCTATGTATTAGAGTTGTGCAGCAGAAGTGTGGTGTTTTGGATGTTTTCTTGGGTATGTGGCTCTGCATGATAACATTGGTGTCGTGTTTTGGGGTTATGACTGTTTTAACCCATTCCTGATATATGTATATGCTTATGTGTGTGAGTTTCCGAATGAATGCCTTTACTATGCAAGTCTGTTTAGATATGTGTTTTGAATATCCGCAATTGCCATTTGAATGTATTTGGCCTCGACGACCATTGTGAATGGCCGTCCATATTATTATGTTTGTTTTCCCCACTAAGCGTTATCGCTTAGCACGGGTTCTTTTTCCCGTGCAGGTGGCAGGTTTGCTTCTGTTCGAGTCGCGCATCTGCAGAGTCGGCCACATAGGAGTTAGAAGTGATGTATTTTGTTGAATTTCTGTAGCCTGGATTTTGTAATTCTGATGAATATGTATATGTAATAATATGTAAAGATACTTATATAATATTCTGGGCCATGTAAATATTTGTATAGCGATGATTGGAGAATAACTTCTATTGTATGCTTGTAAGTTTTCACAACTGTATGCTTTCGATTAATGTATGCGCATTTGCGAAATATGCATGTCCAAATCTACTCCTCAAGTTTTAAATTCTTCCGTATTTTAGTATGCTTTGTCTCGCTTCAGTCCGGTGACACACCTACTCGTACGGCCTCCTACTCCATTGCGGATGGGTTCGTCCACGTATGAGTTGGGGTGTTACATATTATGCTAATGACCAAAGACGCATCATCTAAATCGGAGAAAGTGATTACATAATCTTAAGCATGGCAAATTATTCTTAAAGAAGAAGCAGACTAAAGATATGGCAACATAATTCACATTAAGACAGAACATGTTGAGAACTAAACAGTCAGAAAGTTAAGCTTTCTAAATCCTTCGCATTTAAAATATGACATGCAATACATATCACAATAATAAACATATTAAAGTCCAAAGCATACTGTTAAAATCCCACAATCACTCAACAGGATTACTATAATCCAAAACTTATTCCAAATTACTACATATAACTTATCATAGATAACATATTATTAATACCAAATAAATTGGGATCATCAATCATATCCGCAAGGTAATATAGCACACAGTAAGGAAAATACCATTAAAAAGCGTTTGGAAATCATTTTATAAAAACTGGACACTTGGGAAGGAAAAACAGAAGCAAAACAGAAGATCTGGGAGACCTCACGTCACATGAGGGTTGCTCACGTCGCGTGAGCATAGCTCACGCCTCGTGAGCAATCTGCTCACGTCGTGAGCATTGCTCACGTAACGTGAGCAATCTGCTCACGTAACGTGAGCCTAGCTCACGTCACGTGAGCTATTTCTCTTGCCCTCTTCTTCTTCCCTGAAATCGCAAACATGCAGATTTCCATCCTTTTTCCAGAAATTCAAAGAACTCGATAAAAACTATTTTCAATCTAATTCAAACACCTCCAGAACTCATCTTACCTTTCAATTGATGTCCCAAACAGCATAAACAAGATAATTGCAACTTAATTCAACAATCAAAACCATGCATAAACATAGTTAATCAAATTAAGAACATAAACCCTAAAAACAATTACAGTAAGTTCCAAATACAATTACAGTAAGTTCCAAATGTATCAATCTGTTCTTTGATTCAAAGTCATGCATACAAACACCGTACCCAAAACACGACTTGCATAAACTCATCTCAATCATTCAATTACTGGAAATCAAACACCAAAAACCATTCATAATCCAAGAAGAAAATGGGGCAGAGACAAAAACCCAAAACCAAAATAAAGAACACAGAGCTCCCAAACCTGGAAATGACAATCCAAAATCACGCTTCAAGATCACTGCTCAATCCTTTCCTTGCCTTTGATTTGCTTCTTCATGCAATCCAAAGCTTGCACAACAAAACCCACAATTACTCTTCAAAACCCTAACTGAAAATAAAACCAGTAGATGAAGAAGAAGAAGAAACACAACACGTAGGACACCTTAAACCAACTTACCTCTTCAAACAGCCTCACTTCAAGCCAAACACAACTCCAGCCAAATGAGAAAGAAAGGAAAAGCAGAGAAGGGAGAAGAGAAGAAGAAGGGAGGCGTGAGATGAGGGAGACGGGAAAGCCAAACCAAAATCTGTGTTTTTCCCTCTCTCTCTTCCTCTTACTTCTTTCTTCTTTTTCTTCTTTCAATGCCCACCTAACAGTCTACTTAGCAACATCCTATTGGACCCCAAACTCCACTCAACATTTCAAACCATGGCACAATACTTGAGTCATACCCAAACATTTCCTTAATAAATATCTTGTCTTAATGCTCTTTAGTCCTTAGACAAATTACACTTCACTCACTTACACATTTCTTTCCTTATAAACTTAATTATCTTATCAATTAGGTCCTTAACACTCTAAATTGCTCAAACATAAATTACCAAAATACCCTTCCAATCCCGACTTTGCATGCACAATCCGACCAGGGCTATTTTGGGGTGTGACATAAATTAGATAATGCACTTTGGGCATATTGCACTACTTTTAAAACACCTATTGGGATGTCTCCATATAGGTTAGTGTATGGCAAAGCATGTCATTTGCCTGTTGAGTTAGAGCATAGAGCTTATTGGGCCATTAGGGCATTGAATTATGACATTAAGGAGGCTAGTGAGAAAATATGTTTACAATTGAATGAACTTGGTGAATTATGCCTTATGTCTTATGAAAATGCAAGAATCTATAAGGAGAGATCAAAGAAGTGGCATGATGCTCACATAAGATATAAAAGTTTCAAGATAGGAGATAAAGTTCTTTTATTCAATTCTAGATTAAAATTATTTCCTGGAAAATTGAGATATAGGTGGAGTGGACCTTTTGAGGTGACACAAGTTTTGGACCATGGTTATTTGGAACTTAAAAATGATAAAAGAGAAATGTTTAAAGCCAATGGTCAAAGATGTAAGATATATTTAGATGGAACTTTTCATGGTAGAGAGGTCTCAAGTATCTCTGTACAATTGGGTTGAAGGTTATTTACACATTCTTTTTTATTTTTGTATTTATTGTATTATTTTTAAGTTGTTTTTGTATGCTAACATAGTTTATTTTTATTCTACAGGTTATATTAGTAAGCAAGTTTATTAGTATTAAATGTTGAGTATTTTCTTCAAGAGATAAATTTTTGTGGTGTTTTTCCAATTTCCGCGAGCATGATAGAGCAAGGAAGTTTGAGTGTCATGAGTGTACATGCTTTCGTGAGCGTGATGGAAGGCAAACTTTGGTTTCTGTCGCGAGCGCGACAGAAGAAGGGTATTGATTGAGTGCGCATTCTGTCGTAGGTGCGACAGAACGTGGGATTTGAATTTTTGGGTGAGTTCTAACCGTTGTACACTAATTTTAAACTTCCCTATAAATACTTTTTGAGCCCTAAATTCAACTTCCCACTCTTATTTTCAGTTTTCTCTCTATCTCCATCATGTTTTCTCTCTATATTTTTCTTTCTCTTTGATTTTTCGTTCATTTTTCTAGGGTTTTTCTTGTTGTTTTTGTTTTTGTTTCTTCTTGTCATTTGTTTTGACTGTTTTGCTGTTTGTGTGGCTATGATCTTCATGATGGTTCGTACCAAATCGTTGGCAAATAAAGGCAAGAAGGCAACTAGAAGTTCTAGTTCTGAAGCCCCAGATTCGCATTTTCTCCAATTCAAGTATGATTGTCAATTTATACTGATGAGGAAGGTGAGAAATTTCTATATTTTGCTAAGAAAACGTATGTAGGAAAGTGGCATGTAGATTTTTCTTTGTTGAATGATTTTAGCTTTACCTAAGAATTTGAAAAGTATTTGAAATATATGAAATGGGGGGAGTTTGTGCATATGAATTTGCTTGTTAGAAAATATTGGGCTCTTATTTTTTTGTGACTTTGGAATATGTTAAGTGAAAAATCAATTTTAAATTTAGACATCAGGGTAAGGTATATATTTTTGGCTTTGATGAAATGCATGATTGGTTTGGTTTCCCTCTGAATGGCAAAAGATTTGATCCTCACATTTTTAATCCCTCTGATGTTTGGAAAACATTGACAGGTTTGGATCATTTTAATCCCAAAAAATCCACTAATAGGCAATTTAATGATGATGTGTTATTGCTCTTTCACAAATTTTTATGTTATGCTTTATTTGGTCGTGTGGAGAGTAATAAGGTTCAAACTAAAGACATATTTGTTTTAAACCTAGTTCAGTCTAGAAAAACACCTTGTTCAATAGATTTTATTTTTGATGGCTTATATCATGCTTCTATAGCCAAGACTAAAACTGTAGGTATGGGCCATATGGTGACCGGAATTGTGTTAGGTTATTTGGGGGATTTGAATAGTTTTGTAATGGATGAGCATGAACATGTTATAATGATGGACGCTAAATATTTGCGCAATTCTAATGTGTTAACAAGAGGCGGTTGGCCTCCCAAGTTTGTTTCTCGTCATGCACAGGTTGAAGGCCAAGGTTTGGACAAGGGCAGAGGTCCCTCAACCTCTATAGCTACCGTAAATGAAGAGGAATCTAATGATGAAGAAGCTGGTGAAGCGGAGGAGTTAGATTCTGAGCATGACGAGGGTAGTAATACAGCAGGGTGGAGACAAGTTTTAAATCGCTTGGATGGGATGGAGGCTGCCAACCAAAGCTTAGCCGCAAGAATGGATTCCATGGAGGCATCAGTGCAAGAGATGCATAAGAGCCACAAGAGCCTCAGTCGCAAGTTGCTTTTTTTTTTTTTTTGCAAGCAAAATTTGGAGTTTACACCATCTCCACCGGGTTCCCCTAGTGGGACATTGTGAGGGCAGTACTTTTCTCATTTTACTTTTTATGTTTATTTTTTGTATTTTGTGTTTTGTGTTTTGGTTGTTTCGTTTTTCTAGTTTGTGTTAGGTTGTGATTGGTTTTCTTACACAATGAGGACATTGTGTCCTTTAAGTGTGGGGAATACATGTTATGTTCATGTATTTTTGTTTGTGTGTTTAGTGTAGCTTGTGGATATGCATGATATGTTAGTATTAGGTATTTGTTTGTGTTATGTATATATATTGTTAGTGTATTTGTGTTATAGGTTTATATGTTTAGGTTGTTTGTGAGTTTGCCTAGTTGTGGAGCTTTTGTATTTGATGCATATTTGGAAGCATATGCATTATTAGCTTGAGTTTTTTTTATAATTGGTCCAGTTAGCAAATTCTTAAGGAATATCATTGGTTTACTTTATTTTAACAACTTTATGTGCATAGTGTAATATCCCAAATTAGGGCCTAGAAGGATTTTGCATGTTTAATCGGATAATTAAGGGTAATTCGATAATTGGACATGTGAGGATTGATTTAATTAGGGACTTGTTTGAAAGGGAATAAAGTATTTAAGTGAAGAATTTATTTTAGTGATCAAGTGGTAATTGTCAAGGACCAATTAAGAGAAAAGCCAAGGACCAAGTGGTAAAGTCAAAGATATTTTTTTATTGAGCCAATAGAATTGTGATATGTAGACTGGGTAGGTGGAGAGCATTTAATTGAAAGAAAGAGAGGAGAGAGAGGGAGAGCAGAAATTCTTGCTTCTCGTGGAAGCTTTGGCTGCCCTTTCCCTTCTCTTTCCCGTTCACCTTTCCCTTCTCTTTCCCGTTCACCTTTCTCTTTACCTTTCCTTTTGTGTGATTTTCCAAGTTTTGAGCTGGGTTTTTAGAGGTCAAGAGCTGGTTTTCAAGAGGTAAGTGGCTGGGTTGATTTGGGTTTGTTTCTTGTTCTTCTTCTGTTTGGGTTTGATGTGCATATATTGTTTCGGTTTGCATGGATTGATGTAGTGTTTGTTTGGCTGGGTTTTGTGCAAGAATTGGAAGAGAGAAGGAAGAGTAAAGGCAAAAAGAAAGTGGGTTCTTGAAGAGGAGGTTTGAAGCTTCATTTTTTTAGGTTTGGGAGTTGTTTTGCCCTATTCTCATTTCGGATTATGTGCATGTTTTGTGTTCTAAATTCTGGATTTTGAGAGATTGGTATGTGTTAATGCATGTGTTAGTTAGAGTGGGTGGTGTTGTGATGGTTTGCATGTTGATTTTGAAGTGAAATGGCATGAGTTACTGTAAGTTTTGATCTTGAAGTTCTTGAGCTTCATTTAGTGTAACTAGTTAAATTTCATGTTAAGTTAATGTAAATTGAGTGTATGATGATGATTAACATGTTTTTGAGTGCTTTGGAGGTATGTTTTTTAATTATTTATGCATGTCGGATGGTTGTGGGTAAGTTGGATTGATGTTGGAAGATTTGAGTTTCTGCAGTTTTCTGGAGATTTGGAAAACGCGACACTATCGCGAGCGCGACTGTGACGCGTGCCGAACCCCGTGGGTGCCCCTTGACTGTCCGCTTGAGGGCGATCGGGAAAGTGAGGTTCGTTGACAACTTGCGACGAATTGCAAGTGCGTCTATTTTGGGCAACAAAGAGGTTTCATGGAGTCGCCACCCAATAAAACATTGGGAAAGTTCCTCTCGCCTCGGAGAGCCTAAGACAGTGCATGTATCCATTTTGGGCAAGCCAAAGGGGTCTTGGAGGATGAACCTCTCTCCCTTGGAGCCTAGGATTTTTAATTAGGTCCTTTGGCGGGACACAAGAGGTGTCTTGGAGATCCCATTGGAATGGATCTCTCGCCTCGTTGAGCCCAAAGACCAGAGATGGGTTCGGGACTTCTCATCTATTTCTACCTTGATTAATTTTACAATTAAGTTTTGAATTTATTAATTCTCTCTCTCTCCACACGATGCAATTTAATTAAGGTGCAATTATCCATTGCTGAAAGCGATAAATAAATAGAATAAAGAATAACATTTAAAATGAAATACAATGACACTAGGAGCGGAATACAACTACCATTTTAGAAGTGCAAGCCATACATAAACCCGGGAAATTAATTATGAGGACATTGGCCCTTGACTTTGATTTATTATGAAAACAATTTTTAGTGATGAATTCATTGGATAAAAAAATAGGACATTGGTGCTTGACCTTGTTAAAAAAAAAATCCAATTAATTACTATAAGACGTTTATTTATTTTTTTTCGCGCGAGATAAAATAATTTATACATAATGAAGACTATGAATAAATAAATAAATAAACAAAATGAAAGAATAAAGTTATAGAATTAAACCAAAAGGGACTCTCCCAAGGTGTGAACGGTGACCGTTGTCTCAAGTTCAACTCGCCAAAGAAAAAACAAGGAAAAGACATTTCACAAAATAATAAATATGTTAGTGAGAGAGGGGTCAAAAATTAACCAAAAATCAAGATAAAGTTATGAGAATAATAAATAATAAAATCAAGCAAGGTTAAAAAAACTAAATAAATTAAACAGAACACATATCCAGAATATTTACCCTCAGATTTTACCTTTTTGGATGAAAATTCGATTGGATTTGGTCCCACGCGTTTTACGAGAAGAAAACAGAACCAAAGAAAGAGATTTATTAAACCTTTTTGGAGTGAAAATCGGATTCTTCTATATATGGGTAAAATGAGAATTTTTCCCACCTCTCAAAAGTGTAAAATTTTCCTTTTGTAGAAAAACACGACTGACGGGCATCGGAGGCTAACCGACGGGCATCGGTTAAATCCTATTTCCACCAGGAAACAAGATTTAACCGACGGGCGCCTGACCTACCGACAGGCATATGCCAACGGACATGTGTTTGCTAGTTCGGACACGTGGCCGTTGGTACACTCACAGACAGCCCGTCCCTCGTGACGAGTGAGACAGGCTGCCGCTATGACCGACGGATGCCCCCGCGACCGACGGTCTGACCGTCCGTGGAAGAAAACTCAAAATTTAAGTGAAAATTCCCCCGATTTTCCGCTTCTCTCTACCGCAAATAAAAAACCTTTAATTCTCATGAACTCAAAGGACCGACATCTTCGAATTCCATCCATCTATTCGGAACCAGGCATTGGTTTCTTCATCGGCTAATCTCTGATCTGGACTGCCTCGGGACATGGTGCTTGTGACGATTGTCACTAGTTGTGATAGTCAGCCAGCACGACTCAGCAAGTGTAGCTTGTCACGAATCGTGACATTGTGCACGACTCGTGATAGCTTTCGTTTCGCAGGGTGAGTGTTTGGCTTCGTTATGAGTTATGACCACTATCACAAGTCGTGATGGTAAGCCCCTATCATGAGTTGTGACATTGTGCACGACTCGTGATAGCCTCCTTTCCCGCAGCGTGATTCTTGCTACTGTCGCGAGCACGATAGTGACCCCCCCTTCTTGCCTGCGCTATTTTTCTGAAATGGTTTTTCTTGTCTCACTCTGCATGGTTTCTCACTATTGAATGGTTCATGCTTTTGCTTATGCTTGTTAATATAATTGTTCTTGATTGTGTATTTGATTAAATAGTATTATTATTATTTTGACTCTTGGTTTTGATATTGTCTAGTGTTATATTTTGAGTGAGTGAGTTGAGCCTGAAGTGTCACAATAGTGCATAGATAAGCATGCTTATAAAGGGAAAATGAGTACAGCTGCCTATGTTGGCCCCATTTGGGTCTTACAGCGACCTCCGTTATGGTCTTACTGAAAAATGTTTTTGAGACTTCAGTCTCCCTTGCTACCTTCGGGTATAAAAATGTTTTTGAGGCTTCGGTCTCCCCTGTAATGTTTGACACTATTCGCAGTATCCCCCTGTAGTGTACCCGTATCCTCCGTTAGTGACTTTCAGGCTATTGTATGAGACGTTTGGTTTGATGTTCAGTGTAATGTTATGGTTTATGAGTGACTTCGTTTAGTGTTTATTTTGTTATGATTATTGCCATTACTTTATCTTCCTGAGTTAGTGATATGCATATGTTACCTCGTGATTTTGCTATGGTAAGAATTTCTACGTGTGTGGATGCATCTGAATTCGCATGACTTGATTATATTCCTATATAGTGTCTTTGTTTTGTTTTGTCTGTGTTTCTCCCCACTAAGCATTATCGCTTAGCATGGGTGTTTTTCCGTCTAGGTGGCAGGTCCAGTTCGGTTCATGTCGCGCATCTGCAGGGTTGGCCACTAGGAGTTAGAGTTATTCTTTTTCTTTTTGTATTGTGATTCAGCTCCTGTATTTTTGTATATCATTTTGTTATGTAATTCTTTTTGTAGTGGCATATGTATATGTTCTTAAGGGCTCTTTTGTAATTTTTGTAAGTATGGATCTTTATGTAATTATTTTTGAATGTATATATATATTTATTCATCTTATGCTTATATTGTGATTTAATTTATTTCTGCTTTAGTGCTTCCGTTTGTATGTATGTATGTTGTGTATGTGTGCACGTAGCGCTCCGGTATCCCTCCAACGGGGGTATCGAGGTGTTACACATAGTGAGGGTTATGACTTGGCAAAGCACTTTAGTGTAGGTTCTTTTTAAGTTGTTTATCTTTTCACATGTAAATATGATTATTTTGGCAACTCATTATTTAGGGTAATTTGACCTATAGCTAAGTGAGCTTTTGAAGCCTTTTACATTGAAAATTTTCTTTGTATGAGAACCTTGGTATGCCATATCCTCTAGAAGTTGTTTTAGGTAAATTTCAAGATTACATTTAGTATGAGTTGTGCATGAAAAATGATAAGGGTATTTAGAATACCTTTTTGACTTTAGGTAGCCAATTTTGAGCCTTTAACCAATTATTTTTGTTCTAAAAGCCCTTAATTATCCTTAATCCTTCTTGAACATTAAACTATTTCTTTTGTTAACCTTTAGTGTAAGGGATTAGGATTGCTATGTCATTGGAGATAATTTTTGTTTAGTATAAGCATGATGTTACTTGAATTTCCTTTGTCTCAAAAGTCCAATGCTAGAAAAAGCTAGTTCCTATAAAAAGTAAAGAAAAATATTAAGAACATGAATGAAAAAAGAAAAAATAAAGAAAAAAGAAAAAAAAAGAAGTTGTGAAAATGGGAACTAGTGAAAAAATGGACATTCATAAGGGAATAAAATAGCAAGTTAGAATTTCATGAGATCATGCTATACTTAGGTTTTAAGTCTTTTATGATATAGTGGTTACTTTTTCTTTACATATTATGAGCTACTTAACCAAATTTGTCCTACCTTTACCTAAGCCAAGCTACAACCTTGAATAATACCCTTTGATTTCATGTACTAACTTGTGCTAGTAGTGGAGATTTTTACTTTTTACAAGCTTATGGTATGCAATGGTATATTAAAGGAAATAGTGAAACACTAACCCTAAAAAAATTGAGTGAAGAAAAGATAAAGTGTTTGATTGAGATTTATTCTAGGCAATGTTTTGTACGAAATAATCTATACATGTGTTAAGATATTCAATTCTTGAGGGTAAACATTCTTGTGTTTTGCAATTTCATGATTTTCCAAATGTACATGGTTGTTGGAGTTTAATGGACAATGAAATTTAGTTTGAGAATTTGCATATTTAGACTAATGTATAAAGAGATGAAGGTTTATTCATGTTATTTCCAAATATTTGTCAAATATGAGTGCAGGCTCCAAATTTGTGTGAACGTTGTTATGTGCTATGTGTTATGTGTGTTTTTGCATTTTAAGTTTTGCTTGAGGACAAGCAAATGTTCAACTGTGGGGATTTGATATGAGCCTAAATAGTTCATATTTAGCTGATGTTTTGTGATAAAAGTTATGTTTAGTTATGGTTAATTGTGTTAGAATTAGGTGTATTTTATGTTTTTGTGTTAGGTTTTGTGTTTGTAGGAGAAAAGAGAGAAAATGTTGAGAAATGAGCAGAATTGAGCAAGAAAACATAGTTCTATCACGAGCATGATAGACATCATGAGCGCGATAGAAGATGCCTAAGAAGAAGGAAGAGAAGAGAAGAAGAAAGAGCAAATGAGGGATGCTGCGCACTATCGCGAGCGCGAAGGAGTCGTGAGCACGATGGAGCAAGGAAAGTCAAGATAGTCAATGCAGCTGAAGGAAATCAAGATAGAGGAGTCCATGTCCTGTCGGGAGCGCGACAGAGAGAGCCGTTGGGGCAGTTATTTTGAAAAGCCACTTGAAAAGTCAAGTCTTCCCTCCAACTTTTGCAACCTTTTGAAGAGGCATTTCAAGGGATATGAACTTTGGAACATTATAAATATTAAATTCAGTTGTAAATTTAAAAAGATGGAATTTGAACTAAGTATTTTTCTATAAGTTTTAGAAGAACAATTTTTCAGTAGTTAAAGTTCTTAAATTAGTTTTTATCTTTTGAAGAAGAAGACATAAAGAGAAGAAGACATCCTTTAAGAATTTGGGAAAGGGTTGAGAGATTTCTTCCTATTTTCTCTTTATTTCATTTCTTTCTTCTCTGTAATTAAATGAATTATACTTAGGAAACTTGAATGATATTATTGGTGTTTTCTATTTCTATTAATGTTAATAGTCTTTTAATGAAGAATTGTCTATTGGTATTGTTGCATGATCATTATAAGTTAAAGTAGAATTGAGAGATTCACTTTACCTTACAACTAATAGAATTTCATTATCAAAACATTGCTTGAGAGATTAGTATGTTAAGATAATTGCTATAAATTGGTAACTAATCTTAAAATATGTAATTGGAATTAACTAGTTCATTAATGAGAATTAAGGATTAGTATTGTAATTGTATGTTTTAGGCATTTTAGTTCATGTCGAGAGAGTGGATTAGAACATTACTCCATTTTTGGCTTGCTTATGAGATTACATTTATATTTAAAAGATGGAATCAAGTTTCATAATCATGATTTCTTCATCATCTTAATTGTGTTCTTTGATCATCATTAATTAGGTTTAATTAATTTGCATTACACTAGTAGTATAGAATTAATCATCGAGCAAGTACTCCTAGGGCTGTAAATAAGCAGATTGGGAAGTCAGGTATGACTATCAAAATAAAGGGCTCTCCTGGCCAACTGGAGGACTTGTCCTGTTAGACAACACAACACAACTTTCTTTACAGACTTAAGAGATAGATAACAGGATCCAAGGATGATGAATAAGAGTATTTTAATGAAGAGAGAAAGAAGATCTAGAAGAAGAAGTTCTGGATAAAGATAAATTGGTCATGGACATAGGAAAATGGTTTCTCCTTCATCAAAATACCTTAGACATCAACCTGAAGGCTATGATACCAAGTACTCTTAGGGTTGTAAATAGGCCGATTGGGAAGTCAGGTATGACTATCTAAATAAACGGCTCTCCTGGCCAACTGGAGGACTTTTCCTGTTAGACAACACAACACAACTTTCTTTACAGACTTAAGAGATAGATAACAGGATCCAAGGATGATGAATAAGAGTATTTTAATGAAATGAGAAAGAGGGAACTTTTAGAAACTCATCAGATAAGAGAAAATAGAAGATTTTATTTTTTTTCAAGCTTGATCCCTTTATGGGATTGGACAAACATATTTATAGAGATTTAGAGCTCCCACACTTACATAATGCTTACATCATTACAAGATAAGGAGGAATCTCCTTTTACAAAAGATACTTTATAAAAGCTACTTTATTGAAAGCAAGAATCTACTTTTATTAAAGATACTTTACTAAACCTACTTTATCTAAAGTAACTTTAGTTTTTGTTGTGAGGATGGATGGCTTCATGTGAGGGGGACATATTCATATCTTCAGGATTATTGTCTTGTGAAATCCAATCAAAATCTTCCAAGTCGTCAAATTTGTCCTTATGTGCTGGTTTTTGTTCTAAGGCAGAGAGGAAGTCTTGAGTGGAACTTGTACAAGCATCATTATGATCTATATTCAAATCAAGGTATGGGTCCTGGGAATCCTGAAATAGTGAATCAAGATAATTGGGCCGAAGAGATGACTCAGTAGTGTCATATGTTGGCAAATGTAAAGATGATGGCTCAATATTGTTGAGTTCACAAAGAATGGAATGGAGAGCAGTTTTGACAGCTTGGTCTTCTAATTGGTCATTACTCTCAAGTGTCTCCCAGTGGAAAGCTTGAGGCTGGTCCCATATGGAATTCTTAGAAGGATTTCATAAATATGGCCTGTGCATGAAATAGATCACTGTATGGTTTCTTGCTCTGGATTCAGTCATATTCCATACCTAAAGGGATTGAAAGTACTCCTTAAACTGGCCACTAGCATATCTACAGATATATTGAGTGTTGTCTTTTTCTTCCAGGAGAACTGCACCCTAGCATTCATCACTAGCATTTATCTGAAGGAATCTTTTGCTAGTGGAGGCAATTTGAAGAGGTGGCAGGTTCTGAGTGACTTCTTTGATCTTTTGGATTGAGTGGGAGTGGATGTCAGACAGAGGTGGAGGTTTCTTTTTCAAAAGTTGAGTGAGTGGTCTTGACAGGTGGCTAAAGTGGGGAATGAATTGTTGGGTGTAGTTGGCAATTCCCAAGAATTGTTGAATTTGCTTTTGGGAAAGATGGTGATCTGGAAAGGTAAGGAGCTCTTTAGCTAAGTGGGACTAAGGTTTTTAAGTACTATTGAGAAAATGCATCCCTAAGAAATCAATCTCATTTTTTGCAAGAATTATTTTGGAAAGTGATAATATAATCCCATGCTCCCTGGTTAAGTCAATTAAAGTCTGTAAATGACTTTGGTGCGTTGGAACATCTGGGGAAAATATTAAAACATCATCAATATATATTAATGCAAAAGAGAGAATTGAGTTATAAATCTTTATCATGGTCTGTTGAAAGAGAGATGGTGCTGTTTTAAGACAAAAAGGCATGACTGTCCGTTGATAGTGAAAATTAGGGATACAAAAAGCTGTTTTGGGATGATCTTGTGGGAGAATCCCAAGTTGCCAAAAACCAGCTTTGAGATCAAACTTGGAGAAAATGCGGCATTATGAAGGAAAGGAAAAAGAGAGGAAATGTTTGGTAAGGGGTATTTATTGTCTTTGAGAAAAGGGTTAAGAGGAGTGTAATCAATGACAAGACATTTTTTTCCACGGACTTGTTCTGAATGTTTGTTAACATAAAAACCTTGGCAAGCCCAATCTAATTGAGTGGGCTCAATTAAGTGCTGGGCCAATAACTGAGAACATTCTTCTTGGGCTAAAATGAAATATTTAGGGGACATACCAGGATGAGAGGCTTTTGTGGGATTGATATCCTCAAATTTTTTGAAAGGTAAAGCAATGAAAAATTCTGGACATGTCAATAGTGGGCTTGGATGTTGGATAAAAAATTAGTATGGGAAGTGGCACAACAATGGGTTTCGAGTTAGGTTTGAATTTGTTAAAATGGGCTTGAGTCATGAATAGGGAAAAGAGAATGGGTAGTCGTATAAGACTGGAAATATTTTTTGTAGTTAAGTCCAGTGGGCTGAATGCGGAGATGAGGTAACTGATAGAGAGTATCAAAAACAAGCACGAGATCTTTTCCAGGAAGATCGGATCCAAGTACATGTAACCAAACAGAACAATCAGGAAATAACTGGATTTTGATAGGCTATTTGGTTTTTAGTTTGATGGTTAGAACACCCTAGTTTGCTGCTTGAAAATGTTGGGTGTAGGGTTTCCGAAAAGAGGGAGGAAGGATTTTTGGATTGAGGATGGTGTTATGTGCCCTAGTATCAATATAGGCAATGATATTGATAGGATTTTCAAATTTATCGGGAAAAATCTTTGCTGGGACTAAAGGAATAAGATGAGTAGATGAAATTGTTCTGGGGATAATTTCTTGTTCAAGTGTAGGCGGATATTCTAAAGCAGCAATATCAGTCATTGGTTCATCTTCAGAATCTTCTTCTGAGAATTCAGAGTCAGAGTACTGAACTGCAAAGAGAGTGTATGGATCTGCCTCATCAGCAATAGAAAAAAGTGATTCAACATCATCTTCTTGGAGATTAACAGGGGAAACTTGTTGGATTTGTTGAATCAAACTTTGAGACTTCCTTCGATTAGGACATGCCTTAGCAAAATGACCTTGTTGGCCACAAACAAAACATCAATCTCCTTTTAGCTTGAATATTTTTCGACGAAAGAATCGGATCTTCTTATGTTTGCGAGGGAAATGGGACCGATAAAATCTCTTGGAAAATTGAGATGTTTTATGAGGGTAACAGGAACATTCATTTTTAGGGAAACATTTAATTTCCAGATCTGGTCTTTTGCAAGCTGCTTTAAGTTGAGGATCCTTTCCTTTTTTGAGAGTTTCCTTGATTAATTTTTGAGACGTACAAAGGCGATCGAGAGCCATGAGAACTTTTTGATAGATCTGACCAAGGGAAAGGGAGTTGATCTGGACTCCTTGTTCTCGAAGATAGAACATAGCACTTGCAGCTAACTGCTCTGGAATGGATAACAAGAATCCTTGTTTAAGATTCGGATCATTGGCATTATTAAGCGTATAAAAGATTTTTTACATTCTTTTATAATGCTTATCAAGATCCTTTCGAAGAAGAGAACAACACTTCGTTTTGAAAAAATCATCACGAGCAGTGTCTTCAAAGTCAGATGTATTACCAAGGAATTCAGAATGAATTTTTTGTAACACATAAGCAATGGACTCAGATCTAATGAACTTAAGTTTGAATAATCATCTAGACGAGTAAACCAATCCCGTAATCTGCCAGTAAAGCAGGAAGTAAATTCATGCAAGATTGGCTCCAATGTAGTGATGTCAGGACGTTTTGTTTGGAGTTCAATCCAAGCAAAGAATTCTTGTACGTGATCTCTCCATTTGTGTCGAGGAATATCCTCAAATTGGAACCAAGGCCCATTTGATAATTTAGAGATCTGGATTGGAACACTTTCAGCCATATCATCAGGTTCTTCAGCCTGATATATAGTGCTTTCCTCAGGAGGATCCATAGGAGGATCAGCCACGAAAATTGGAAAAGGCTTTGGGTCTAGTTCTTTGTCCTTTGAGAAACTAGACTCATCATCAGATGAACTATTAAAATTTTCAATAGTGGCAGATGAGATGGCAGGAATTGTCTTGCTTTAAGGTGTGAATAGATTGGGTGGTTGAATCATATGAGATGAAGGTGGTTCAGAGATAACAATCCCTTTTTATTTGGGATCTGGTTTGGGAGCAATTGGTGGTGGAGATGGCTCAGTGGTGGAAGTAGGGGTAGTCACAATCTGAGTGGAAGTAGAAGTAGGGATGCGTGGATCAGGAGATCGTTTAGGCTATTTATGGAACTGTTTTCTCATAAACATTTCATTAGAATAACCTAAACTATCAAGCTCAGCTTGAGATGGTTCAGAAAAATGTGGAATTTGGATAAGATGTTGATGGGTAAAAGGAGGAAGGTTGGAAGTGTAAAATGGGAAGGAAATTGTAGAAGGTGCTGGAGTTGTGGGTTTTGCTAAATCCCTTTTTATTGTTGCAATTTCAGCTTTCAAACAAGTAACTTTTGATGCCTTTTCTTTGAAGGTAGAATCATATACTCTCTGATTAATAGCTAACATAAGTTGCTTATCTAGATCAACAACTTGATTTTGTAACTTGGACAACAATTGGTAAGTAGCAGCATTCTGTCCAGTAATCTGGGATTTGAGAGTGTCAACACGGATAGAAACATGGTCAAGTTTAGTTTCTATCCTGTTAAGAAGCTTATTTTGTGCGATAGCATTCTCAAATTACTAGTTAAGTACGGCTTCAGTTGGTTGAACCGATTTGGGAGTTCCGTCAATAAAAACACCAGGGGATTTAATAAAAGGGGTAGTCCTGATTTTTGTGGTAGTGTTTGTGGTTTCTGCTAGGGTTGAAAACTCATCTGTATAAGTACCAGTTGGTTGGTACATATACACAGCAGGAGAAGAAAGATGGTTTACTGTCTTGGGTTTCCAAATAAGAGGAGAGGTAGAATAGGGTTTCTTTGGCTGTAGTTTAGGTTGTGGTGTACATGGTGAAGGAAGAGGTGGATCTGGTGGTTTGTATGGCTTGTAAGAAGGAGGAGGTGTGTAAAAAATAGTATAATCATATTTTCCATATGATTGGCCAAGGGTACCAACAGTAGGATCACCATCTTCATCTAGATGGTCTTGAAAACGAGCTTCAATAGAAACTTCTTTTTGGCTTTCCATCGTCTTCGACAGAGATCTTCATCATCAAGCTCTACTTCTAATAAGGCTTGGTAACAATCTTCAAAGTCACAATTATCCTAGTAACATCGATCATCCCGTTTATAAGCATAAATGGGATTTCTACTATTATCAAAAACTTCAATAGGAATGGCTTCTTGTTGTAAAGAAGAACAAGGTTGCAGCATGAACTGGGTAGAAAAGACTGTAGTTGTGGTGGACTCAGAAGGATCTTCTGTATCATTGGGTGAAACAAATTGGGTCTCAATCATACCATCCGGTTTTTGGATAAACACAGGAGTGGTAGACTGTACTGGCCTTTTTTGTTGGTGAAGAACTTCATAACTGGTAAGCCAAGATTTAGGAAAATAATTGAGTAGTTCATCCCTTGTAAGCTGCTTAGGGATTTGAACACATGTGGGAACCTAATTTGAATTAGCACTAATAATTAGTGCATCATTGGAACAAGGAAGGCAGGTGTCTAGAGCATGATTTTGAACTCGATAGATCATCTAGTAGTGCAAAGTAGCCACATCTATTGTCTGAACTTGATCTGTTCCAGTGATTTGAATCCAGACTCTGAGATTGCCAAGGATATGTGAATCATCTAACCTCATATTGAAGTTAGGATAGAAGGTGAACATCACTGTGCCAGCATTCAAAGAGGTTTGAATAGTACCAATGATAGCTTGAGAATAATTCAAATAACGGGCGTCAAGAAGAGCAATCCTGGCAAATACAGGAAGACCTTTGCGTCCATAATAGGTGACTGCAATTCGAATAGCTCCAAAATGAAGATGGGTTAAACCTTGATGGATCTAGTGAGGAATGGATTCAGAAGGAATATCAAGAGATATGAACTGTTCCTTCCCAGTAGCCTTGATCGGATGTTGGCTAAAGGAAGAGGATTGAACATATTCCTTAACAGGATATTTAGATGGACGAACAAGAGTTCTAATGTTGGAAAGAACATTAGATTTAGATGTTTTAGTAAAAGAATCATAAGGATTAAGAAATGGAAGATGAGAGTCTTGGATTTTTTGGGAATCATCCAAGAAGTTTAATTCATAAAGGTAGTTTAAATTTTGAGTGGTTTCTGGTTTAAGAGAGAAAGAAGATCTAAAAGAAGAAGTTATGGATAAAGATAAACTGGTCATGGACATAGGAAAATGGTTTCTCCTTTATCAAAATACCTTAGACATCAACCTGAAGGCTCTAATACCAAGTACTCCTAGGGCAGTAAATAGGCCGAGTGGGAAGTCAGGTATGACTATCCAAATAAATGGCTCTCCTGGCCAACTGGAGGACTTGTCCTGTTAGGGAAACGGGACCGATGAAATATCTTGGAAAATTGAGATTTTTTAGTGAGGGTAACAGGAACATTCCTTTCATCGGAAAAGATTCAAGCCAAAAGGAGATCGATGTTTTGTTTGTGGCCAACAAGGTCATTTTATTAAGGCATGTCCTAATCGAAGGAAGTCTCAAAGATTGATTCAACAAATCCAGCAAGTTTCCCTTGTTAATCTCCAAGAAGATGATGTTGAATCACTTTTTTCTATTGTTGATGAGCCAGATCCATACTGTAACAACCCAAAAGGGGCCTAGTCGGAATTTGCGTGGTAAGTCAGAAAAGTAAGGGTATTTCAGTAATTTTAGTAAGAGAAAATTTGGATAATAAGGACTTTAGTGCAAAGAAATTTATTAAATAAGTTAAAAAGAGGAATTATATGGTGTGCATGTGGTGTATGGAAGTAGGGTAATTGTAGGGATTAATCTAGTGTGGTTTGTGTGTATGGTGCCAAGTATGTAAAGTATTTTTATGAGAAGTGATTTAGTGGAATATGGGTTTGGTAACAAGGATGTGGATATTTATATAGGAGATGATTGGGTGTGTGTTGTGCTTGGTGCATAGAAGGAATAAGTCAAAATGGGTTTTGTTGGTCCATTAGGAGAGTGACACTTGGCTTGGTGGGTGAGAACATTTAATGAAAAGGAAGAGAGAGGTAGGGAGGGCTGTTTTGTGAAGCTTCCCATAGAAGCTACTCCCCTCTCCCCTTGTTTCCATTTTTCCCGTTCTCCCTACTCCCTCTTGCTTCATTTTCTGTTCTCAACCCCTCTCTCTTGTGTTTTTCCTTGAGTTTTGAGTGGGATTTCCTGAAGTTTCGAGATGGGTTTTTGAAAGGTAAGTGTTTGGGTTTACTTTGGACTTCTTCATCTTCTTTTCTTTATCTTTGTTTTCTGGTTTGGATGAATTTCTGGGTTAGATTTAAGTGTGCTTTGATTGGATTTGTGCAAGAATCGAGTGGCAAGAAGAAGAGTAAAGGCAAGGAGAAGGTTCAAGAGTGAAGATTAGCTGGGTTTTGGACTACAAGAGGTTTGGGAACTTTAATTTGAATGTGTTTGGGAGTGTTTTTCCCCTATTTCTTCTTGGATCAAATGTATTTTGTGGTTGCATGTTATTAGTGTTATTGAGTGTTAAGTTACATGTGAATGCATGTGTGCATCATGTAATGATTATGAGTGAGATGTTAGTGATATAGTGAGGATGGCATGTGTTTTTTTTGGAAAACATGAACATGTTATGTAAACTGAATTTTTGGAGTTAGTTTTGTTGGCATTCATGATAAATTGATGTTTGATTATTGTGTAAAATGTGTTTATGTGGCTTTGAGAATGTTGCGGTGTTGTAATAGAGGCATGAGGTAAGTGTTTGTGCATGATGAATGAATGTTTGAAGGTTTGAGTGGGAAAGAGTGCTGGAAGTGCAGATGCTGGGCAATTCTGGGTTCTGTCGCGATTGCGACACTGTCGCAAGCGCGACAGATTGCGGAATGGTTCCTTGTTGCTAGAGAGCCCTCTGTTGCGATCGTGATGCTATTGCGAGCACGACAGAGAGCTCGGTAGGCCGAGTCCTCAACGCGAGCATGCGGGCGAGGAGGAAGCGGCCGGTCTCTATCGCGACCGTGATGTTGTCGCGAGCACGATAGAGCTCGATTTGTGTGAGTCTGCAGAGCGTGCTTCGTCTCGAGTGCGCCTCTTGGCGTGAGCCCGCGATGAAGTACCCTATGTTCTATCGCGAGCATGACACTTGTCACGATCGCGACAGAAGCCCTTCCTGCCTGCCCTGTTTTCTGAATGTGATTCTTTTGCCCCACTTTGCACGGTTTCTCACTATTGTATGGTACATGTTTGCATTTTGTCTTGTTGACATTATTGTACTAGTGTCGTTGTAGTGGATTAATTTGATGTTGGAGTTTTGATTTGAGATGTGTGTAGTAAGTGTTGTGTTGAGAGTGAGTTGTCGAGCCTGAAGTGTCAAGGTAGTGGATAATTAAGCATGCTTAAGAAGGTTTTGTGAGTGCAGCTGCCCGTGTTCGCCCCGTTTGGGCGAAGCGGTCGACCTCCGAGATGGTCATTTTCCGTGTAGTGATAAAATGTTTTGAGACTCCGGTCTCCCGCGCTACCTTCGGGTATTAAAATTGTTTTTGAGGCTTCGTTCTCCCATGCCGTGTTCCCGTATCCTCCACCAGTGAATTTCAGGCTATTGTTTGAAGTGTTTGGTATGTGTCTAGTGAAGTGTTTTAATCATTGTGTGATTCTAGTTAGTGTAGTGGTTTAGTGCTATCTATTATTTTACTTTGAATTACATATCTATGTGCCCTGATTCATAGTGAATTATGTATGTTGATGCATGAATTTATTGTATAGTGTTCTGTTGCATTGTTCCTCCCCACTAAGCGTTATCGCTTAGCACGGGTTCTTGTCCCGTGTAGGTGACAGGATTTTTTGGAGATTGCTCATGTCGCGCATCTGTAGGTCGGCCACATAGGAGTAGAGTTCTTTTGTTATCTCCTCCTGTAATTCTTTTTGTATATGTATTAATTTTGTAAAGGATTTAAGATGTAATCTTTTGGCTATTGTAAATAACTCTATATTTTGATTATATGCGATTTATGTTCTGCCTTTGTTATTATTCTTAGAGAATGCTTCCGCTTAGCGCATGTATACGTGTATGTGTGAATGTTATGAGTGAGCGTGGGGTAGCGCGTCCACCGGCGCCCTTCCAATGGGGGCGACGGAGGGGGTGTTACACATACACTCTTTTTGCAGTTCAGTACTCTGACTTTGAATTCTCAGAAGAAGAATCTGAAGATGAACCAATGACTGATACTGCTGCTTTAGAATATCTGCCTACACTTGAACCAGAAATTATCCCCAGAACCATTTCATCTACTCATCCTGTTCCTTTAGTCCCAGTAATGATTTTTCCTGACAAATTTGAAAATCCTATCAATATCATTGCCTTTATTGATACAGGGGCACATAACACCATCCTCAATCCAAAAATCCTTCCTCCTACTTTTTGGAAACCCTACACCCAACATTTTCAAGCAGCAAACCATGGTGTTCTAACCATCAAATTAAAAACCAGACAGCCTATCAAAATCCAGCTATTTCTTGATTGTTTTGTTTGGTTACATGTACTTGGATCAGATCTTCCTGGAAAAGATCTCGTGCTTGGTTTTGATGCTCTCTATCAGTTATCTCATCTCCGCATTCAACCCACTGGACTTAAATACAAAAAATATTTTCAGTCTTATACCACTACCCATTCTCTTTTCTTTATTCACGACTCAAGCCCATTTCAACAAATTCAAACCCAACTCGAAACCCATTGTTGTGCCACTTCCCATACTGATTTTTTATCCAAACATCCAATCCCACTATGGACATGACAAGAATTTTTCATTGCTTTACCTTTCAAAAAATCTGAGGATATCAATCCCACAAAAGCCTCTCATCCTGGTATGTCCGTTGAAGATTTCATTTTAGCCCAAGAGTAATGTTCTCAGTTATTGGCCCAGCACTTAATTGAGCCCACTTAGTCAGATTGGGCTTGCCAAGCTTTTTATGTTAACAAACATTCAGAACAAGTCCGTGGAAAAAAACAACTTGCCATTGATTACACTCCTCTTAACCCTTTTCTCAAAGACAATAAATACCCCTTATAAAACATTTCCTCTCTTTTTCCTTTCCTTCATAATGCCTGCATTTTCTCTAAGTTTGATCTCAAAGCTGGTTTTTAGCAACTTGGAATTCTCCCATAAGATCGTCCCAAAACAGCTTTTTGTATCCCTAATTTTCACTATGTAACCCCCAATCCCGACCACTAGATTAGCTCAGCTACTGTAGTCAAGAACAGCCGCTACACAGCAACACAAGCACACTTCACAATCACAAACTCATGCTGACAATCTGAATAATAAAATTTCTTAACTAAGCATACATTCACATGCATCATACGTCATAAGTTACTTCCTCTTTTCCAACAATCTTGCTTACATACATAAACTATAGGCATTAAGTTTACAACACTTGGATATTACACCTTTGCATACTTTTGGATTACCCCAAAATAACATACAAAACTTGTACAAACACATTACTAAAAACCCCCAAAACCTACACTATAGATGTACTCCTAATTTTGACCGTTGACAATGCGGAAATGTCCCTCAAAATCACCTCACGTCCAAACCTGCATGGATTAGGAAGAAACCCGTGCTAAGCGGTAATGCTTAGTGGGGAAACACATACAAAGCATATATATAGACACATGAAATCAAATATCACACAAGCATCATGTTTTAATTCATACTTAAGCTATCAAGTCAAAAGCATGTAAATCATTATACTCATAACATCATTATTTAATCACATTTTTATATAGCATGCATATGACTGGCACATACTCATTATAACCAACACGTTCACACACAACAAATGTATAAATTAAGATTATCATTATCTTATATGATTAGATTTTCCTGCAATTCAAAGACATGAATAACGGGTATCGCATTGGTACCCCTGAGGTACTATAATTTCAGTGTATCCATGGATACACACACTCGCATTGGTACCTAAGGTACAATAATTACAATAGAATCAATATTCCACATTTAAGAATCTAACAAGGATTTAACTCGCATTGTGATTCCCAAGGAATCGGACGCATTAGGCTACAGCACTTTGACCCTATAGGCATGCCTATCTATCCACTACTTGACTCGCAGGCTAAGATTATTCAATTTAATTCACAGTTCACTTGATCACATGTTGCAACAAGACATTTGCAAACTAACAATGAATTCACATGCTTAATCTCATCATATAGTTGTATTAACTTACCTCATTACTTTTGATATAAGCCCTTCAAATAGTTGGCTTAAGCATAGCACAATGGATATCTTTAAATTAATCATTCACTTATAAACATCCCATTTAATAATAGCATGAAGCACTTATTAAGTGTCATTGTATGTGATTAATCATTAACTTAACATCCAAGCATTACCCTCAATGAATAAGAATTCTTCTCAAAAATAGGGTACCTCACGGTCACAACCAGTTTGGTTGTCACCGTGACATACAAAAGGTCTCAAAACAGAATATAGTCTAGGGTATCTCATGGTCACAACTAATTTGGTTGTCACCGTGACATACATTCAATACCCTAACAGAATGCAATTCTTGGGTATCTCACGGTCACAACCAATATGGTTGTCACCGTGACATACCTCATGTGTGCAAAGGCAGATTGTAAACCTTGTACCTCACGGTGACAACCAATTGGTTGTCACCGTGACATACCAAATTCACTTTGGGCAGAATAGACTACATGATATCTCACGGTCACAACCAGTTTGGTTGTCACCGTGACATATCAATCACTCTCGGGAAAATGTAAACTTTTCATATCTCACGGTAGCAATCTCTTGGTTGTCACCGTGACCTATACACAAGTTGCAAAACACCTCTTTGCAAATCACCTCATTTTCCTGTTATACTCAAGACTTACTAACTCACCATTTCAAGCACAAACCATTATGTATTTCATCTCATTAGTTAACACATTACAAACTTCCATTCAAACATCTCAATTCCATGAACTTAGCATTAAACTCACATATATATAATCCACAATTCTAGGTAAAGTTCATTGGGTAAAGACAACCCAGAATCTCATGCCATTTAAGTTACTCCACAATCACATACCATTCAATATTTACATACAACATTCAAATCAACTAACTCATTAACACATATTAAAATAGGGCAAGTTTCCCAAACCTCGTTGCCTAAGCTCCTAGCGTTCACTTGGCACTCGATTCTCCGACCTTTGCTTTTCCCTTATCTTTCTTTACTCCTTCCTCTACAAATTCCATCCAATTTCCAGAATTGGACACAAATCATCAATTCCTCAATCCACCATATACCAAAACCAGAAAGAGAAGAAGATGAACTTACCTTTCAATTTTAAAAACTTAATCCTGGATCCACATAGCAATATTCATACAATCAATTTGATGAATTCTAAAGAACCATGCAGAAATAAAAGGTAAAAGAAATGCAGAGTTTGGAAGTGAAAATGGCTAAAGATTAATGCTAATAGTGGCCCTTTCTCTCTCGTCAATTCTATATATATGCATGCACTTAGTGTAGGTGGTAGCACAATTAAGTGTCACCCGAATTCCACCTCCACCTTCTGCCCTCAATTAGCCTAATGACTCTCCACTCAGTTTAATTAATCCCTAATTTAGTTAACTAACCCTCACTTAGCTTAATGATGCAAAATTACAACTTGGCCACTTAACTTTACTTTAGTTTCTCAATTAGGTCCTTACTTTTATTACAATCAAGTCCACATTACACCCTTAGTTAATCCAATTATACCAATTACAACTAGGGTACATTTTCGGCCATTACACACTATCAATGGACTGTCATGCCTTTTGGTCTTAAAACAGCACTATCTCTCTTTCAACAGACCATGATAAAGATTTTTATAACTCAATTCTCTCTTTTGCATTAATATATATTGATGATGTTTTAATATTTTCCCCAGATGTTCCAACTCACCAAAGTCATTTACAGACTTTCATTGACTTAACCAGGGAGCATTGGATTATGTTATCACCATCCAAAATGATGATGAGGCAGATCCATACACTCTCTTTGTAGTTCAGTACTCTGACTCTGAATTCTCAGAAGAAGATTTTGAAGATGAACCAATGACTGATATTGCTGCTTTAGAATATCTGCATACACTTGAACTAGAAATTATCCCCAAAATCATTTCATCTATAAATCCTATTCCTTTAGTCCTAGCTGTAGACACCGGGTCCTGAGTCAGCCTAGATAGAAGTTACCCAATGATGATAAGACGCCTTTCCATAGGCAAAAAGGTTAAAAGTGATGATTTTCTTTTCAAATTTGCATTTTAGAGTGAAAAGATAAAAACAATAATAAAAAATATTTTAAAAATTAGTTTTGAATAATGGGGGCTTGAAATTGCAATATTTTTAGTTAAATTAGAAAAAAAAATTCGGTGAGTGTCGGGTGTGGCAGCGTCCAGGCACGTGTGGGCGCCAGCACGCTGTGCGCACTGCGGCCGTACACGCGCGCTACTACGCGTCGCGCGTGAGGCAACGCTAGCGCGCAGCGTCACTTGCACGCTCGTCTCTCAATAGCGACGGGCGTCCCTCCTTTCCTGGCCACCGCTAAAGGGTCTTGTAACGCGCGCCGGCGCCCAGCAAGGGCCCTCGCTTGTGAATCCGCCATTGGGATTCGAGGAATTGGTTTGCGTCTTTTGATCATGGGCACCATGAGACATCATCGGTGTATTCCTCCCAATAGAACATTGGAGAGAACAACCTAGTCGAATGACGCCTAAAGGCACCTTTGAGGCATTTGGAGTCGCCACCCAATTTGCAAGAAATTGGGAAAAAGTCTCTCACCTCTAACGGTCTAAAACAGAGATATGGTGTTCAGAACCTCCCTCTTATTTATGCTTTGGTTAATTATAAATGAGTTTTTAATCTCTTAAAATTATATCTCTCATCTCACACGATCAATGCATTTAAATTTAAAGGCACATCGCAAGCAGTCAAAGGCGGTAAAAGGAAGCGATAAAGGAAAAGCGGTAAACACGCAAGCACACAATTACAAGAGAAAATGGGGCAGAATACAACCCCAATAAAAGGAAATTAAAGATATAAGTGGGACGGAATACAGTCCCCAAAAATAAAATTGCCCCAAAATTAATTACAAGGGCCCAAAAGGAAATAAATTTAAAACACTCACACAAGATCAAAATAAGAAAAGACATACATAAATCGGGGCATTATTTTAGGAACAGTAGTTCCTTCGCGCTTGTTTGGAGGCTTAGGAACATTGGTTCCTTCGCGTTTATTTAAAGAGTGTTCGAAGAGTCGCTTTGGTTGTTTGATGAAAACGGGGATGAGCGATTCCATTTTTGGAGAAAATTGACTCTTCGTTTTAACTGTGATGTTTTTATTGTTTGGCTAAAATGAGGGATATTGGTCCCAATTTTATTAGTTAAATCCCGATTTAATTGTAAAAATACTTTTGCAACTTTTTACCCCACGCGTGCATGAGTAAAATAAATATTTGCAAATAAACACCAAACACACCAAAAAGAGAAGGAATTAAATAAATCTCACCGAACCGAAGTGACTCTCCACGCGTCGCGACCCATCCGGGGAGTCACAGGGACGCTCACATTACCCAACTCAAGTTAAATCTCAGACAAAAATAATATCAAAAATATTAGTAAATATTCCAAGTAAATTGATCAAACAAATGCAAAATATAATAATAAAAACAATGATAGCAATGCAATAAAATAAATCATTAACAGTAATAATAATACAACAATAAATAAGGTAAATAATAAATATAATAATCATAATAAAATCACATAATAATAATAATATATTAATACGAATAATGATTATAGTATAAAGTAAATAATATTAATAATAATAATAAAATAATAATAACAAAATTAATAGAATCATTAATAACAAATAACAATCTAACAATACTAAAATAAATGATAGCAGTAGCACTAATAATGATGATAACATAAAATAAACAAACACAACATAACAATGGTGAGTGAATAAATAAGACGATGATGACAATAATAATAAGATTAACAATATAATATGACAATGAACAGTAGCACACATAAGCACAAAATAATGGTTGATAACATAATAATAACAATAATAGTAACGATAATAATAGCAAAAAAATAATATTAACAACAATAAATAATATACAAAAAATAAATGAGAACGAGTCCAAAAATGTTTACCCTCAGAATTTTTAGATCGGAAATAGGATGTCTCAATCCGTTCCCCCTGTCGATTTTTGGTGATGAATGTTTGAAGAAAGTGTAGAAATTGATATTTCAAAATAAATTAAGACAATTTTTTGATAGAAAATATTTTTTGGTGGATGATTGAGCAAAGGAAATTAATTTTTCAAACTCAAATCACCCAAGAAAATAGATTATATTTTTTGAAGAAAAATGAATAGATTAAAGCTTGAGAAAAGGAAAAAAAGGAACTTAAGAATAATTTTGAAGAACAAAATGGAAGAAGAAACCAGTTGCTGGAGAGGAAAAAAACTAGAGAGAAAGCTAAGAAAAAATCCTTTGAATAATAGTTGCCGTCTCCTGAAAAATGAGGGGAAAACCCTCTTTAATTTTCAGTTTTGGTAAAAAAAAGAAAAGGACCAAATAGCTTTAATTCTTAGTTAATCAAAAATAGCATAAAATGGTGAAAAAAATGGAAAAATCAGACTGAAAAATAGACTGAAATGCAGGAAAAAGGGACATTGGCCGCACAGAGGGGCAACAGAGCGCGCGGTGGGCTGTCATTGGGCAGCGCGCGGGGATGGCAAGTGGCCGCGTGATGGCCAAGTGGCCACCACGCGGCCACTTTGGCCAAAAAAGAAAGTGGCCGCGTGATGGCCACATTGCCACCACGCGGCCACAAGGTAAAGTGTGGCCACTTTACCACCACAATTATAAATTTATTTTTATTTTTTAAAAACCAACAAACGTTGATTTGAAAAATCAACGTGAATTCATACGTTGATTTCAAATCAACGTGTATTTCATTTTTTTTAAACTTCTTTTTCTTTTCTTTTTCAAATTATCACTTTATTTAAATTTTTTTTTTCCAATTAAGTTAATTAACTAATCTAATTCAGTTAAATTAATTAACTAACTTAATTCCCACCCTCCTTTTTCCAAATAATACTATTTTAAAAACTAATTCAACAAATTTTTTTTATGATATTATATTTTATATATATATATTTTTTATTAAAAGAAACGAGGATCTCGACAAGGGAAACATCACTTTTGACACCTCTGCCTATAAGCCGGTATCATTTTCATCATCGGGTAATTCCGATCTTGGACCGCCTCGGGACCCGGTGTCTACAGTTGCCCCCAATTTTGGAAAACTTAGAACTCAAGTGCCTGGGTGAGCCAAAATTCAGAAAAGAAAGGAAAGAAGTGCGTACCTGAGGCGGCTGTCTTCCCGGACTGGCTGGAGTTACTGCGGGTAGTTATTGTCTGTTCATCGACGTGTTAACCCCTATTGCTTTGGCATCTAACCTATGCGGTGTCTAGCCTTGTTAATGTGGTCTATAATTGAGCTTAATGCGGTGTCTAACCTCTTCCGTTGTGGCATCTAACCTGTGTGGTGCAGATATCCTCATGGATTGAAAGGATTTGGGATATTTTGGAAAAAGCCCAATGCCATGAAGGGTAATGCTCCGAAGAGACTGAAAATGCCTTAACAAAGGACTCAAAGATAATGCTCCGAAGAGACTGAGAATGCCTTGAAAAAAGGGCCTAAAGACAATGCTCCGAAGAGACTGAGAATGCCTTGAAGAAGGACTTAAAGATAATGCTCCGAAGAGACTGAGAATGCCTTGAAAAAGGACTTAAAGATAATGCTCCGAAGAGACTGAGAATGCCTTGAGAAAGGACTTAAAGATAATGCTCCGAAGAGACTGGGAATACCTTGAGAAGAGGACTTAAAGATAATGCTCCAAAGAGATTGGGAATGCCTTGAAGAAGTGAGTTAAAGATAATGCTCCGAAGAGACTGAGAATGCCTTGACAAAGGACTTAAAGATAATGCTCCGAAGAGACTGGGAATGCCTTGAGAAAGGACTTAAAGATAATGCTGCGAAGAGACTGAGAATGCGTTCAGAAAGGACTTAAAGATAATGCTCCGAAGAGACTGAGAATGCCTTGAGAAAGGACTTAAAGATAATGCTCCAAAGAGACTGAGAATGCCTTGAGAAAGGACTTAAAGATAATGCTCCGAAGAGACTGGGAATGCCTTGAAGAAGGACTTAAAGATAATGCTCCGAAGAGACTGGAAATGCCTTGAGAAAGGACTTAAAGATAATGCTCCGAAGAGACTGAGAACGCCTTGAGAAAGGACTTAAGGATAATGCTCCGAAGAGACTGAGAATGCCTTGAGAAAGGACTTAAAGATAATGATTGGAATGTAAAATGTATGTGCAAAGCTGTGGGCACAAATCATGCTAAGGATAAATGTGTGAAAATTATGTGTACACGATTATAATATAAAAGATCAAATGCACGTGATAAGTTCTTGTGCTAGGCATGTGCAAAGGATTATGTGTTGCAAGTATGCAGAGATTATGTGCACGAAATGTGTGCGAAGAATTGCTTATGCAAGGTATATAAAGTTCATGCATGCATGAATGCACGTTGGGCATCGTCAAATGCCATGCCCGTGGGATGCATATGTATGCAGTAATGCAGGATAAGGATTCATCTGAGTGGATCTGGGAGGCGAAGGCCGGTTTAGTTGTCAGTTGCGGTTGGATTGGTGCCCTCTGAAATTGCTTTTGAATTTCGTGCCTTTAGGGGATTATGAGGCTCTCCTCTGATACCTGTAGTCATTATTTGAAGGTAGTGCGTCCCTCGTGGATTTTCACACTAGCTTTTCTTAGCGGGAGATGCGTCCTTGTCGGATTTTGACATAACCCTGTGCCTTATTTTTTGCCTGGAATGGACCCAACCCAATCCAGCGGCTTTTATTTATTTCATTTTTTGTAGGACAGACTGCCTGTCGCCAGGTTTTCACCCTGCCTTTTGACCTAACTTTTGCTTAGAGCGCCAGTCACGGCTTTCATCTCTAACGACCTTTTTTTTAGTGCGAAAGATCTTTCGGGTGTGGTTGGCATGTTCTTATGTCTCAGATTATGATTGTATGAGCTTGGGTCTTTATCGGGAAGGAGCTGTAGGGTTGGCTTTACAGTGGGTAGCAAGATGAGTTGACTGAAGTGCCTGAATGGCGAGAGCGTCAGAGGGTAGTTGGTAACAATGTGCTGGTTTTATGCCGAACCCAGACAACTTTCAGTGTGCAAGATGAACTGCTCTAGTCATGCCAATACATCTTTGCATAAATGCATATATTTCAATCTGATTTCATAACACATGATCACTATTCGACATTAACTCGAAAAAATATAAGACCTCATCTAATCTCGGGATAGATCTTGAGAGCATCAAACTCCTGTTATCAATCAGCCCTCGTGGGTTTTCTTGATTGAATATTTTCTCTCTCTTTTTTTTTTAATTCTTTATTTAGCCTTTGCCATGGACCCTCCTTCAGTTCGTCAGTATTGGTTGAATTTGCTTTCATCTGCATTAGCCGGGGAGGCTGCTGGTTCTGAGAGTGGTTCCTCTTGGTATCAAAGTCTTAGTCTTAGCCCTTGTGCAGACTGGTTGAGGTGATGGGTTCCTTATTTGGGGCTTGAATGTGAAATCTCACACTTGGCTTTTGTCGGCTTTGGGGGTGCGATTTTTGAAGTGGCCTTTCAATGGTTGAGATAGGGTGATAGGTTGGGCTTGGATGATCTGGGGTACTTTTATCGGCCTCGGCAGTTTAAGTTTCGAAATGGTTTTCGTCGACCGGGATTGGGTGGATGGTTCGTAGGTTAGTCTTTTAGGTCTTTTTCAGTAGCTAAGAGAAATGGCAATGTGTAGGCATGTGTGGATCAACGGGACTTGAACAAAGCTTGCCCCCAAATAACATTCCCTTGCCCCCTGATCAATTCTCTCTTTTCCTTACACCCCAATTTTTTTTATTATTATTATTTTTTTTTTACCCCAAATTTTTTTTCTTTTATGCCCCAATTTTTCCAATTTTTTTTTTACAACCCAATTTTTTTTTTGCCCCGATTTTTCTTACACCCCATTTTTTTTTTACAAGCTTTGCTCAAGTCCTAAAGTTCACACGTACTTGCACTTTTCATCTTAACCACTGGGACCATTGTAGTTCAATTCGGTCGGGCATTAAGTTTTGGTAAGAAATTTGGCTATGAGGGTTCTTAATGGTTAAGAGTCGATCATAATTGTTTTTGGGGTACACATTTCAAATGGTTGAGAGGAAAGGGTTCACGTTGTTTGGTTCTAATGAGTTGTATTTTCCTTGTGAAGGTCTTGAGCTTTATTCGTCTAACTCCCGATGTGGCTCTTGAAGTTTGATTTTATTTGGCAGCATCATATGCATCCCAGATGTCGGGGGGTGTAAAAGAATGGCTCCTAAAATTTGGTTTGGCGTCATGTTGGCACGTTGAAGTAGTACTGATCTCAAGAACGTCCTTGTCAATTTTCAGCATGTCACACCAGGTCCAGGCAAAGGCTATTTTGTTTTTTTTTTATCTCTCAAAATTATCCTCTCTTCAAGAGTTATATCAGATGCCACCAAGATTTTGTTTGGATTCTCCAAAGTTCAGAGATTAGATGGGGTTGTATTAATCGAGTCAACATCAAAAATGAATGAATGCGTTGTGACCATAAGAAATGAAATTATTAGAAATATCATACAAATAAGCAAAAAGCATCCATTTCATTTAACAAAACCAGAATTAAAAATGTCATCATCTAATAGTTATGGGATAAGAAGAACATCTGAATAGCTATCTTCTTCCGATTTCCATCGATAGGGCTGTTTCGGCCAACGGTTCATCACCATCCGCAAGAACCACCTTCATCCTCCACCTAGGTATTCAATTTGTCTTCCTCTGCTCCTTTCGCTCTTCTGGATCAAACATTAATGCTTGAATACGATCTCTTAGAGGACGACAATAGTCTGTTCTGTGCCCTGTGTACTGGTGATATGCACAATACCAGTCTGTTATGTGTTTAGACTGTCCGTGGCTTGGGGCAGGCCCAGCTGGCAAGGATTGTAACTTTCCTTTCTTGATGAGACGGGTGAAGTGCCAAGATAATGGTCTGCCTGAGATAGTGAGGTGTTTAGGAGCCATTCCAGTGGCTGAGACTTCTGCTACTCTATCATTGCCCCCGTTATCATTGCTGCTTCCTTTGCTTCCGCCCAAGGCCAAGTTTGCAGGCTTAGCCATCTTGTCCAGATGTTCGGCCTCAGCTTCGATGGCTATATCTTTAAGCGACTCCCAGTCTTTGAGTCCCTTCATCTTTAGTGCCTCTCTTAGGTACGGGCTAGCATTCCTGATGAACAACCTTATCTGGTCAGAAGTATCAGGTTTTCTCTTCATTTTCATGACCCGATTTCTCCATCGGGTCAGGTATTCATGGAATGATTCCCCTGGCTTCTGCTGCAATAGTTCTAGATCTTTCAATGTGACCTCAATCCTGGTACTGCAATCATACTGGCTAAGGAATTCTTCTGTCAACAAGTCCTAATCTTCCCTCGTTCTTTGATCCAACCCATGATACCAGTCTACTGCCTAACCCGCTAGACTGAGATAGAAATAGTCCACTTTTTGCCTCTTAGTCAACCCTGTACCCTTCATGATCAGGGTGTATTGCTTAACATATGCAGAAGGGTCCGATGTACCGTCAAATTTTGGCAGGTCTGGCATCTTAAACCTCTGGGGCAACAACTCTCCATCATCCAAATTCATATCTTCAGCGATGACTCCCTTGCCAGCTGTCAACATGCGGGTGATTACCTCAATTTGCTGTCTCATACCCCTCATAGCCTCGTCTTTTACCCTGGGTGCTCTATCCCTCATGGCTTGATGGGCTGCTATCTCCTCAGCCTCTTCTTCCATTATGAAATCCTCAACAGGGTTTGGGATCCTTGCTCTTCTTGGTTTAACTGGCACAACAGTAGCTTTAGGCTCATTTATAAGTTGATGGGCAGCGACTCCAGCGAGGGGAGCCTCCCCACCAACAGGCAGTTCAGCTTGCCCCCGAGGAGGGGCTACAGGTGGCTGTGGAGCAATTGGTGCTTGTGGAGTAGGGGGCTGAGCAATCCTTTCGGCCATGGCGCCCATCATGTCCAGCATCCTTCGTTCAAATTCCTCGAGTCTCCTAGCGAGGTCTGGAGTAGTCAAAGCTTCGGTTTCTTCTGCCATGGAAAATGATTCACTAGTCGTTGAGAGTGACTCAAAATCCCAAACAGGCACTAATTCTAGCAATCCAAAGGGCGAGTCTGTCCTCACTAGTCTATTGTTAGAACCTCTAGTCCACTTAGATGAATCTATGGTGGCTGAAAGATCAAGATTGTTAGAATGATGCATGGATGACATATACAATGCATGATCGTGCCATGCAAATGGTCTTTGATCGGCGTGGGATCAATAGATTACCACGATACGATGGGATGCATGGGAGAAATTACACGCAGGATGATATGCACACGTGAAAAAAATAATATGCAGACGAAAAGGTATATACACGTATAGCATGAGAGAAAATTTATCATTATTTATATACACACATATTTATTTTATTGACATGCATGAATGACATGCGATGCATGAGCATACTGTGCAGCATCCACAACCACATACAAGCAGATAGATCCTTCCAACCTTATCACTCCCACACACGAGGTCGTGCGGTCTCTTTTCTAGGCAGGCTTCATCCAAGGGTTAACAGGGAACCCATCGAACACGTATGGTGCACGATAGAAAATCGGCAGCGTAACAGTCTTAATCTAATGTGCATTCGTATGGATTTTGGCCATTATGTATTTTGGCAATTCAATCAAGTTAAGATGGGTTTACCGGGGCATGAAAGCCTTTGATAAAAGACCACTTAGTTTGCTTGATTTTGTCTAATACGTGATGGCCCACATCACAAGCATCGTATTAAGGAGCATACTACCTAGGGGAAGTTTCTACTTGCCATTACATGGGTTTTGTTCAAGGTGATGAAATTTTAAGGCTACCCAAGCATGGTCCCTGCCAATAGGTCTAGCTCATCACGAGCGTAGCGACCGATCGGGTTTCCATTTAAGATACCAAAAGGTACAAGGCTTGGACTGGTGATTATCCTTAACACTTCCCTACAATGAGTGAAAGTAGGGTCGTGCTTCGGGAACGCACCGGGGTAAGATAGGGGACCAACTAACATAATACTAAGGCTCTAAAATGCCATGCAATTTTTTGAAAAGAGATAGAATTTTAAGTTTTAAAAACCCAATTATATTTTTAACCAAAGCACTTTTGGAGCGAAGTCTCAAACACAAGTCCCCAGTGGAGTCGCCACTGTGACGCGCGCCGGCGCCCAGCAAGGGCCCTCGCTTGTGAATCCGCCATTGGGATTCGAGGCATTGATTTGCGTCTTTTGATGATGGGCACCATGAGACATCATCAGTGTATTCCTCCCAATCGAACATTGGAGAGAACAACCTAGTCTAATGATGCCTAAAGGCACCTTTGAGGCATTTGGAGTCGCCACCCAATTTGCAAGAAATTGGGAAAAAGTCTCTCACCTCTAACGGTCTAAACCAGAGATATGGTGTTCGGAACTTCCATCTTATTTATGCTTTGGTTAATTATAAATGAGTTTTTAATCTCTTAAAATTATATCTCTCATCTCACACGATCAATGCATTTAAATTTAAATGCGCATCGCAAGCATTCAAAGGCGGTAAACGGAAGTGATAAATGAAGCGATAAAGGAAAAGCGGTAAACACGCATGCACACAATTACAAGAGAAAATGGGGCAGAATACAACCCCAATAAAAGGAAATTAAAGATATAAGTGGGACGGAATACAATCCCAAAAAATAAAATTGCCCCAAAATTAATTACAATGGCCCAAAAGGAAATAAATTTAAAACACTCACACAAGATCAAAATAAGAAAAGACATACATAAATCGGGGCATTATTTTAGGAACATTAGTTCCTTCGCGCTTGTTTGGAGGTTTAGGAACATTTGTTCCTTCGCGTTTATTTAAAGAGTATTCGAAGAGTCGCTTTGGTTGTTTGATGAAAACGGGGATGAGTGATCCCATTTTTGGAGAAAATTGACTCTTCGTTTTAACTGTGATGTTTTTATTGTTTGGCTAAAATGAGGGACATTGGTCCCAATTTTATTAGTTAAATCCCGATTTAATTGTAAAAATACTTTTGCGACTTTTTACCCCACGCGTGCATGAGTAAAATAAATATTTGCAAATAAACACCAAACAGACCAAAAAGAGAAGGAATTAGATAAATCTCACCGAACCGACGAGACTCTCCACACGTCGCCACCCATCCGGGGAGTCATGGGGACTCTCACATTACCCAACTCAAGTTAAATTTCAGACAAAAATAATATAAAAAATATTAGTAAATATTCCAAGTAAATTGATCAAACAAATGCAAAATATAATAATAAAAACAATGATAGCAATGCAATAAAATAAATCATTAACAGTAATAACAATACAACAATAAATAAGGTAAATAATAAATATAATAATCATAATAAAACCACATAATAATAATAATATATTAATACCAATAATGATTATAGTATAAAGTAAATAATATTAATAATAATAATAAAATAATAATAACAAAATTAATAGAATCATTAATAACAAATAACAATCTAACAATACTAAAATAAATGATAGCAGTAGCACTAATAATGATGATAACATAAAATAAACAAACACAACATAACAATGGTGAGTGAATAAATAAGACGATGATGACAATAATAATAAGATTAACAATATAATATGATAATGAACAGTAGCACACATAAGCACAAAATAATGGTTGATAACATAATAATAACAATAATAGTAACGATAATAATAGCAAAAAAATAATATTAACAACAATAAATAATATACAAAAAATAAATGAGAACGAGTCCAAAAATGTTTGCCCTCAGAATTTTTAGATCGGAAATAGGATGTCTCAATCCGTTCCCCTTGTCGATTTTTGGTGATGAATTTTTGAAAAAAGTGTAGAAATTGATATTTCAAAATAAATTAAGACAATTTTTTTGATACAAAATATTTTTTGGTGGATGATTGAGCAAAGGAAATTAATTTTTCAAACTCAAATCACCAAAGAAAATAGATTATATTTTTTGAAGAAAAATGAATAGATTAAAGCTTGAGAAAAGGAAAAAAAGGAACTTAAGAATAATTTTGAAGAACAAAATGGAAGAAGAAACCAGTTGCTGGAGAGGAAAAAAACTAGAGAGAAAGCTAAGAAAAATCCTTTGAATAATAGTTGCCGTCCCCTGAAAAATGAGGGGAAAACCCTCTTTAATTTTCAGTTTTTGCAAGAAAAAGGAAAGGACAAAATAGCTTTAATTCTTAGTTAATAAAAAATAGCATAAAATGGTGAAAAAAACTGAAAAATCAGACTGAAAAACAGACTGAAAAGCAAGAAAAAGGGACAGTGGCCGCGCAGAGGGGAAACAGCGCGCGCGGTGGGCTGTCACCGCGCGTGCTGCCCTCGGCAGCGCGTGGAGACGGCAAGTGGCCGCGTGATGGCCAAGCGGCCACCACGCGGCCACTTTGGCCAAAAACAAAAGTGGCCGCGTGATGGCCACATTGCCACCACGCGGCCACAAGGTAGAGTGGCCATTATGGCCACTTTACCACCACAATTATAATTTTTATTTTTTAAAAACCAACAAACGTTGATTTGCAAAATCAACGTATGAAATCAACGTGAATTCATAAGTTGATTTCAAATCAACGTGTATTCCATTTTTTTTAAACTTCTTTTTCTTTTCTTTTTCAAATTATCCCTTTTTTTCAAATTTTTCTTTTTTCCAATTAAGTTAATTAACTAATCTAATTCAATTAAATTAATTAACTAACTTAATTCCCACCCCCCTTTTTCCAAATAATACTATTTTAAAACTAATTCAACAAATTTTTTTTTTATGATAATATATTTTATGCATATATATTTTTTTTATTAAAAGGAACGAGGATCTTGACAAGGGAAACATCACTTTTGACACCTCTGCCTATAAGCCGGTATCATTTTCATTATCGGGTAATTCCGATCTTGGACCGCCTCGGGACCTGGTGTCTACAGGTCTGATGTACATTTTTTCGTTTTTTTCACCCTTTTTTTCGATTTTTCACCCCAAAAATGCATTTTTTACCCTAAATGAAGGTTTTTGAATCAAAATTAAATTCTAAAACATTTTTTTAGGTAATTAATTAATAAAACTTGATTTTATCTTTAAAAATAAAGGAATTTGTGTTAAAAGAAACTTCTTTTCCTTAATTGAATTAGGGCATCATTTTTTCTTCCTATAAATTTTTTAGGATGAAAACCTAAAAGGGAGAGCCTCCATAATTATTCTTTTCACCAAAATTTCAGAATTTCCTCTCTTCATCTTTGATTTTTCTTCCAAAAATTTCAGATTTCTTCTTTCAATGAACAAGGATTAATGGAGATTGAAAAATTAATTTTCAATTCTTGATTATTCCAAATTAATTTCTTTGTTTTCTATATAAACATAAGAGATTAATTTTCACTTTTAAAATCATTTTTTTTTTAATTCTTAAGCATTCAAGTTAATTCTTTTGTTTTCTCTATAAACAAAAGTAATTAATTTTATTGTAAATTATTTTTTTCAAGCCTAATTTTATTAGAATAAAATTCCAACATTTATCATATTCAACTCTAAATTTTTGAAAGTCACAAACAAAGAAAATCAAATCAACTTTTACCTTCATCGAATCCGACTCTGAGGGTAAATATTCTAGGCTTGATTTTTTATTTTATTTTATTTTGTTTATATTTAATTTATTCATGTATATTTTATTGTTTTTATTAATTTACTTATTGTTTCCATTTATTTGTTTATTCTATTATTGTTATGTTTGTTTTATTTAATATGTTTATATATGATTTTGTTTTTATTCATGTAAATTTTGATTCCCTATTAATTCCTAACATGTAAATAATTTATTTTATTTTGATTCATAATTATTTTTTATCATGTAATTAATTAATTAATTTTGATTAATCATTTTGCCATATAAATGGTTTATGTTAATTGTGATAATAGTAATTAATCATGTCATTGTTTTAATTATTTTTATCATTCTTTTATTCATTACCTTTTATCATTCTTTTATCATTGTTACATGTTATATTTATTGTTTGTTCAATTTATTGTTTATTTTCATTATTTTTCATCATGTTCATAATTTTCATGTATTAATTCATTAACATGTTATATTTTATTCTAATCACATCATTTATTTAATTTGTCATAAAAATGCATTTTTCACATTTATTTTAATTGTTAACATATTAATTCAATTGTCATTTTGATGTCATGCTATTTTATCTTATTTTATTCCATTTTATCTTTTATTATTGATTTAATTGTTTTAATTACTAACATTATTTTGTTTATGTTTTATTTTTATGTCAAAACTCATTTTTTGCTTGGGCATTTTTTGCGAGCACACGGGGGATCCAGAATGGCTCGTTTGGATTATATGTTTATTTTCTTTATTTGTAATATTTTCTTTATTTGGTTTTTTTTTTATTTTTGTCATATAATTTTCTTGTAAAATTATTTATTTAGATCCGCTAGAAAGAAAATCACAAATGTTTTTTATTAATTAAATTGGTATTTTTGCTAAATAAAAATGAGATCAATGTCTCAATTTTCTTCATCCAAAATCATCACATAAAAATTGTTTTATAATAAATATGCATGCGAGGACCAATATCCTCATCATTAATGAATATCTCGATTTATGTATGGTTTGTACTTTATTTACAATGGGGTTGTATTCTGCCCCTAGTTTTGTTGTATTTTATTTTCATGTACTTTATTTTATTTACCCTTTTTATTTATGGCTTTCCTTGAATGATCAAACTTGCGCTCTAATTATTGCATCGAAATGTATGAGAAAAGGGATAAAAACTTAAATTCAAAACTTAATTATAAAATAACCAAGGTATGAATAAATGAGAAGTCCCGAACCATCTCTGGTCTTTGGGCTCAACGAGGCGAGAGGACCATTTCGATGCTTCATTGGAATGGGATCTCCAAGACAGCTCTTGTGTCCCACCAAAAGACTCAATTTACAATCCTAGGCTCCATAGGGTTAGAGGGTCATTCCAATGTTCTATTGGGGTGAATGCCTCCAAGATCCCTTTGGATTGCCCAAAATGGATATTATGCGCCGTCTTAGGCTCACTGAGGCGAGACGAACTTTCCCAATGTTTTATTGGGTGGCGACTCCAAGAAACCTCCTTGTTGCCCAAAATAGATGCACTTGTAAATACATTACAAGTTTTCATGAACCTCTCTTGAAAGCCCTACGAGCGGGCCTTCGGGGCGTCCTACGGGGTTCGGCGCGCGTCACACCAGCAAAGATTTTTCCCAATAAATTTGAAAATCCTATCAATATCATTGCCTTTATTGATACTGGGGCACATAACACCATCCTCAATCCAAAAATCCTTCCTCCCACGTTTTGGAAACCCTACACCCAACATTTCTAAGCAGCAAACCAGGGTGTTCTAACCATCAAACTAAAAACCAGACAGCCTATCAAAATCCAGCTATTTCCTGATTGTTCTGTTTGGTTACATGTACTTGGATCAGATCTTCCTGGAAAAGATCTCGTGCTTGCTTTTGATGCTCTCTATCAGTTACCTCATCTCCGCATTCAGCCCACTAGACCTAAACACAAAAAATATTTCCAGTCTTATACTACTACCCATTCTCTTTTCCCTATTCATGACTCAAGCCCATTTCAACAAATTCAAACCCAACTCGAAACCCATTGTTGTGCCACTTCCCATACTGATTTTTTATCCAAACATCCAAGCCCACTATGGACACGACCAGAATTTTTCATTGCTTTACCTTGTAAAAATCTGAGGATATCAATCCCACAAAAGCCTCTCATCCTAGTGTCCCCTAAAGATTTCATTTTAGCCCATGAGTAATGTTCTCAGTTATTGGCCCAGCACTTAATTGAGCCCACTCAGTCAGATTGGGCTTGCTAAGCTTTTTATGTTAATAAACATTCAGAACAAGTCTGTGGAAAAAAATGACTTGTCATTGATTACACTCCTCTTAACCCTTTTCTCAAAGACAATAAATACCCCTTACCAAACATTTCCTCTCTTTTTCCTATCCTTCATAATGCCCTCATTTTCTCCAAGTTTGATCGCAAAGCTGGTTTTTGGCAACTTGGGATTCTCCCACAAGATCATCCCAAAACAGCTTTTTGTATCCCTAATTTTCACTATCAATGGACTGTCATGCCTTTTGGTCTTAAAACAGCACCATCTCTCTTTCAACAGACCATGATAAAGATTTATAACTCAATTCTCTCTTTTGCATTAATATATATTGATGATGTTTTAATATTTTCCCCAGATGTTCCAACTTACCAAAGTCATTTACAGACTTTCATTGACTTAACCAGGAAGCATGGGATTATGTTATCACCGTCCAAAATGATTCTTGCAAAAAATGAGATTGATTTCCTAGGGATGCATTTTCTCAATGGTACTTACAAACCTCAGTCCCACTTAGCTAAAGAGCTCCTTACCTTTCCAGATCACCATCTTTCCCAAAAGCAAATTCAACAATTCTTGGGAATTGCCAACTATACCAGACAATTCATTCCCCACTTTAGCCACCTGTGAGGACCACTCACTCAACTTTTGTAAAAGAAACCTCCACCTTGGTCTGACATCCACTCCCACTCAATCCAAAAGATCAAAGAAGTCACTAAGAACCTGCCACCTCATCATATTCCCTCCACTGGCAAAAGATTCCTTCAGACAGATGCTAGTGATGAATACTGGGGTGCAGCTCTCCTGGAAGAAAAAGATGACACTCAACATATTTGTGGATATGCTAGTGGCCAATTTAAGGAGTCAGAATGCCACTATCATTCCACCTTTAAGGAGATATTAGCTGTAAAGTATGGCATCAAAAGATTCGAATTTCATCTTATTGGACATTGCTTTATAGTTGTTATGGATTGCTCATCTTTTTCAAAGATTCTTTCCTTCAAAGGGAAGTCAGTTCGACATCATCAGCTTCTTCGATGGGCAGAATGGTTCAGTAAGTATAACTTTTAAGTTGAGCATATAAAAGGGGATAAGAACCTGATACCAGACTATCTCTCAAGGTTACCAAAATCAAAATCAACTCCGTCCACTTCTATTGCCACCTTACCTTTAGTATACACCATGGACAAGTTTCAACCTCATCCTCACTCTAGGAAAAGCCAACCTCAACATCTGAACCTTTTCGCCATTAATAAAGACTCTGTCCCTCCTAATTGTCCTCTCATCTCACCTGCAACTATCAAACAATTTGCTACCCATGACCTGTTCTATTATCTCCATCTTTTCTCCCAAAAAAGAGATATCTCTCCTAAGGAAAATTACTTCATTGTTGATCAGCCGCAGTCCATTCTGTTTAAAATCTTCCATAACTCTCCTTATTATGAAGAGGAACTTTGGTTCCTTTGGTGCCTCTCAGTCCTTTACACTCATGCTATACTGTTCCCACTCATTGATGTATATGAAATCCTTATAGCTCCTACCAAACGGTCATCATTCCATTGGCAATTGTTTGAGTGGTATGCCCCCCTTTCATGGTAGCGTCATAAACTTTTATCCAAAATTCAATCCCTTCAGGTATGGAATATGACTGAATCCAGAGCAAGAAACCATACAGTGATCTATTTCATGCACAGGTCATATATATGGAATCCTTCTAAGAATTCCATATGGGACCAGCCTCAAGCTTTTCACTAGGAGACATTTGAGAAGAATGACCAATTAGAAGACCAAGCTATCAAAATTGCTCTCCATTCCATGCTTTGTGAACTCAATAATATTGAGCCATCATCTTTACATCTGCCAACATATGACACTGCTGAGTCATCTCTTTGGCCTAATTATCTTGATTTACTATTTCAGGATTCCCAGGACCCATACCTTGATCTGAATATAGATCATAATGATGCTTGTACAAGTTCCACTCAACACTTCCTCTCTGCCTTGGAACAAAAACCAGCACATAAGGATAAATTTGACGACCTGGAAGATTTTGATTGGATTTCACAAGACAATAATCCTGTAGATATGAATATATCCCCCTCAATGAAGCCATCCATCCTCACAACAAGGACTAAAGTTACTTTAGATAAAGTAGCTTTAGTAAAGTATCTTTAATAAAAGTAGATTTTTGCTTTCAATAAAGTATAAAGTATCTTTTGTAAAAGGAGATTCCTTCTTATCTTGTAATGTTTTAAGCATTGTGTAAGTGTGGGAGCTCTAAAGCTCTATAAATATGTTTGTCCGATCCCATAAGGGGATCAAGCTTGAAAAAAAATAAAATCTTCTATTTTCTCTTATCTTATGAGTTTCTAAAAGTTTCCTCTTTCTCTCTTCATTAAAATACTCTTATTCATCATCCTTGGATCCTATTATCTATCTCTTAGGTTTGTAAAGAAAGTTGTGTTGTGTTGTCTAACAGGATCAGTCCTCCAGTTGGCCAGGAGAGCCGTTTATTTGGATAGTCATACCTGACTTCCCAATCGGCCTATTTACAGCCCTAGGAGTACTTGGTATCAGTAGTAATCAACATGCTATAATTAGTAAACCGTGTGCTTGCGGATTTAGCACAACACTAACTCTCTCAATTGTAATGTTGTGGTCACTAAACTTTGATTTGTAATGAAAAATAATCCATCTTTTATTTTGTAATAGGAAGGTTACGATGACTGGAATTTGCCTAATCCGGCCACCTGCACATGAGAGTCACAGCAAGACTCATTGCCATGTAAGAAAAAATGCTACATTAGATGCCGACTAGATCCAACATGGCATGATTTTTTATAAAAAAAATAATTTTTTTTGTTTACTGTCTGCTTCTTCGTTCTTCTCTTTCTATCTATCTCTCCCTCTCTATCACTTTCTCTTTAGATCTATCTCGCGTAATCACTGACCAGATCGTGGTGGCTCCTTCTTCTTCTTGCCATTCACTTTTTAGTCTTCGAAGTCTTCATTACGGCTTCAACTTCACAACCAAAATAAGGGATAACAATTTCTCTTCCTTCACTTCGACTAAAACAGTTTCAATTTCTAATGAATAAGAATGAAAAGCCATTGAAGAATAGATTAAGATGATGAAGACAACATGTTAAAAGAAAAGATGAGATTGGGAGTTATAGAACATAGACACAATGAAGACAAGGGAGAGAGAAGAGTGATATGAATAGTGAGAGATGAGAAGAAGAAGGAGCTACCACGATTTGGTAAGTGAGTATGCGAGACAAATCTAGAGAGAAAGCGATAGAGAGAGAGAGAGAGAGATAGATAGATAGAAAGAGAAGAACAAAAAGACAGACAGTAAAAATTATTTTAATTTTTTTAAAAATCATGCCTTGTCGGAATTAGTCAACATCAGACGTGACATTTTTTCTTATGCGGCAATGGGTCTCGTTGTGATTCCCACGGGCCGATGATCAGATTAGGCAAATTTCGGTCATTGTAACCTTCTGTTACAAAATAAAAGATGGGTTATTTTTTCGTTACAAATTAAAGTTTAGTGACCACAATGTTAAAATTGCAAACGTTTAGTTACCACAGATGAAATTAACCCCGAATCCAGTCAACATCTAATGTGGCATTTTTTCTTACATGGCATTAGGTCTTGCCGTGATTCTCACATGCCGATGGCCGGATTAGGCAAATTTTGGTTATTGTGACCTTCTTGTTACAAAATAAAATATGAGTTATTTTTTCGTTACAAATCAAAATTTAGTGACCATAACGTTACAATTGCAAAAGTTTAGTTACCACAAATGAAATTAACCCATAATATTATATTTACAATTTTATTGCTTTCAAAAATCTACAATTCTATCCTTTCTTTTTTTCTAATTTATTTTCAGTTTTATTTCAATCCTGCTTATTCTTATTTTCTAATTTTATTTTAATTATTTTTGGAAGTTTGAATATATATAATTGCTAACTAAATAAAAATGTTTTTGTTATATGTAAGTTTTCTTTCTATTTTCTAATTTAATTTCAATTGTTTTTGGAAATTTGAATACATATATTATTCCATAAGTAAATGATAACTTAATAAAAATGTTTCTATCATATGAATTGAAAGTTTGTAAGAAAAATGCCTTTTTTTATTAATATAATGAAATGTTTCTATTATTTTTTTGTTAATATCATATAAAAATGAATTTTTTTTATCATGAATTTAATAAAAATTGTGATATTGACTATTCAACTAAATTTTGTTATCATAATTAATTTTATTGAAAAATTATTTAACAAAAAGAATAAATGTAAGTTTTTTCTTTTAACATTATCACAATTTACTTCACATTGTTTAAAATTAAACGTATAATGAATGATTTATTATCCATGATATAATTAATTTTTTTTTTATCTCAGATTATTTTTATGACGTTTTAAGAGTGTTACTTTAGTACTCGATCTTATGAAGCCTACTCGCGCGCACCATATTATGCCCCATTTTTTTTAATTATGAAATTATTTATTATTTTAAAAAAAAATCGTTATTCTATTCTTTTAATTTTTAAAGTCCTTTGCTACAAAAAATAATTTTTTCTAAAGCCAAATTGAATCAATAGTTTATTTTGATCTTTCAAATGCCTTTTGGGGATAAAGAACAACATGTTGTTGATCTACCTTATAAAAATAATTTTTACAAAAGCCAAATTGCATCTAAAGTCCATCAAATTCAAATTAATAAAGATCTTGAACTTTTTTTGTAGAAAAAAAAAATTCGATTTACTTTCTAAAAAAATTAATTTCTCCTTTTAGGTTTTCATGGAGTTGTGCAGCCTTTTATGTAAATAAATCTTATGAGATTGAAGAGGTGTCCCTATACTTGTTATTAATTACAAACCTTTAAAATAAATTTGAAATGAATTAGATATCCAATTCCAAACAAGAGAAATCTTTACAAAATCTTTATGTTGCAAATATCTTTTCAAAATTTGATTTAAAGTTAGGTTTTTAACAAATTCAAATTACTCCAAAAGATCAATAGAAAATTGCTTGCATTGTTCCTTTAGGTTAGATTGAATTGAATATTATACCATTTGAATTTAAATGCACCATTTAAATTTCAAAGGATGATGAATGATATTTTTAACTCATATTTTGCTTTTTGCATAGTTTATATCGATGATGTTTTGATCTTTTTATCTTTGATAAAACAACATTTCAATCACGTAAAGACCTTTTTGTATGCTGCTAAGGAAAATGGGTTGGTTGTTTCAAAGTCTAAGATGAGTCTATTTCAAACAAAAATTAGATTTTTAGGTCATTGCATCTCAAATGGAACAATCACACGTATAGAGAGATCTTTAGCCTTTGCAGATAAGTTTCCTGATAAAATCCTTGAGAAAACTCAGCTATAAAGTTTTTTAGGGTGTCTAAATTATATTTTAGATTTTTATCCAAATTTTAACAAAATTTTAAAACTTCTCAATGAACGATTAAAAAAGAATCCAAAATTGTGGACCCGAGAGCACACATTCGTAGTTCAAAAAATCAACGCCCAATTTAAAGAGATTCCTTGTTTACATCTTGCTGATCCAAATGCTTTTAAACTTGTTGAAATAGATGGATCTGAATTTGGATTTGGGGGAATTTTAAAGTAATGAAAGATTGGTAAAGAACAAATTGTTCAATATTACTCTGGACATTGAGATAGTACTAAAAAAAACTATTCTACAATAAGGAAAACAAAATATTATCTATAGTTTTATGGATTCAAAAGTTTCAAAGTGATTTATTAAAATAAAAGTTTCTTTTACGAATTAATTGTAAATTTACTAAATAAGTTTTGAAAAAGGATGTTCAAAATGTTGCTTCAAAACATTTTTTTTTGCCTGATGGCAAGCTATTTTGAGTTTTTTTTTTGATATTGAATTTATTAAAGAAGACTTAAATTCAGTCTTGACTTTTTTAACTTGTGAACTTTTGCAAACATCCTACTATGATCCCTAGGAAGCCACTAGAAGATCCTCCAAAGGATCCAAAAAACCCAAAGCCCAAATCGTATACCACAACCCTCTCTATAAAAGCATAAGATGAAGCCCAAAGCTTAAGCCAAAGCCAAAGTAAATTTGCAAAAATACTTTTGAGCAAATTCATGCCCTCATTTAAGATCTCCATTGTAATACCCCAAATTGCACCCTAGTAGTTTTGGATAGGTTTGGGGAATCTATATATATTTATGTTTGGGGTAAATGAGCATAATTGTCATTATGAGTTAATATATAATTGGGATTAATCTAATAGAAGAGGTTAATGTAGTAATCTCACATGTGAGGACCTAATTGCATAAATATATATATGGGTTTAATTGCATCAATTGAGTAGTTGTATGTGTCTATGAATAAATATGTTTAATCAATAGCCAAATGCATAAAATTTAGTAATAAGAAGGATCAATATGGTAAATGGACAAGGGGAACCAATCATGCATAGACATCTATCCATTGTAGAATTTTGAGGAGACTTTATGGCTTTATAAGCCATGAAGGTCGGCTGCCAAGAGGGAGAAGATAGCCAGCCGACCTTCCTCCTCCAAGGCAGCCCTTTTCCATCTTTTTGACACCCAAAATCTAATTAGAAGTGGTTTTAAGTGGAATTCAGGCTAGAGATTTAGTTTAAAAGTAGTTTTGAAGCAATAAAGGTAAGAATAAGTAACTATTCATCATCTTCTTCCTCTTTGCTTCTTAGAGTGCAAGTTGTGATATGTATGTATATTTATGAAAGTTGATATGGTTTTGCTATTTGAACTTGAAGAAGAAGAAAGAAGAGGAAAGGAGGTGAAGGAGTAGATAAAAAAGTGATTTTGAGGTTTGGGAATTTTCTATTCCTTTGTATTCAATTTATCTCTAATTGAGTAATCGAGGTGTTTTTGTGCTTGGGAATATTTCTAACATGGTATGGGAGTTATTTTAGTGTGGAATAATGATTGTGGAAGTGGTTGCATGTGAAAAGAATGAGTTTAGATGTGTTTTTGGGTTAGAAATCATAAAACAGAACATATCGAATTTCTAGATTAGCATAGCTGTGCTTTTGAAAATAGAACTGTCTTTTAGTGGAAATGAGGTAGATATACTAGGTTACACGGTGATCAGGAATATCCTTACTGCCATGTGATCGTGTTAAGTTACGGAGATGTGGTAGTCCGTTGGCTTATACGGTGGGCAGGTTAGCCCTTACCGCCGTGTAAAAGCATTATGTCCAACTTTTTAGAATGTGAGGAAATCACACATCGGTCAGGAACATCCTTATCATCATGTAAATGCATTCTGTCTAGCAACTTTTATTTTTAGGGCGGTCAGGTTTCTCTACCCACCGTGTGAACTCCCTTACACGTCGGCCAGGATTGTTCTTACCGCCGTGTAAAAGAATTTTATTTTGACAATGTCTAATTCTCTCATTTCACACGACAGATAGGTTTTCCTTACCGCCGTGTGACCTCTATTTTCTAGAAATTGTTTGTGAATTTTGCTATCAAATGACTTCTAAATGACACCAAATTTCATGTAATAATTGTTTATCATTAATAAATGTATTCACTGTATTTCTATATTGTTTGGTGAACTACTCTTATGAGGTATATGTGTACTATGCAAATTTTCATTTAATGGCATGGTATTATAAATGCATAAAATGACAAAAATTCGGATTCCTACTCTCCTACCTGCTTTAGACCAAGGAGTGGATAGATAGGCTTGTCTATAGGGACTCTAATTGCTGCAGCCCCCGCTTGTCCTATAGACCCTATTTGGGTCATCCATTATTTGAAAAGAGATAAAGAATATAAGCAAAATGTATTGTACCATTGGGTACGCTTGTTTGTACCTTCGGGTACCCCTGTTCAGTACTCTTCTCGTTATCCACTCCCCTAGGTTAATGCAGTTAACTGTATAACATTATTATGTGCTTAGTACTGGGAACTGAAATATACTTGCTATGGATATATGGTTACTCTCTATTTCATTATATTGAGATTACGGTTATACATTATGTATCTATGGATGATATCTATTTATGCATTCATTATGTGAGCCTAGTGTCGATGACTACTGTGAGTAGTTGTCCATCTCATGTATTCCCTACCAAGCTTTACATTTGGCACGGGTGTTCTATCCGTACATGTACTAAAGATCAAGGAAGCACCCGAGACATCCCATATTAGCTAAGGTCAACACATCTGTAGAAGAGCCCATATGTTTGTGGAATGTCTTTTGAGTCATGCAATGAGATATGGATTTTGTTACAATTTCTTGATAGCTTAATGTTTGATGAAATTTTATATTTCTGATTGTTAAACATGTATTCTATTGGTGCACTCTCTTGTTCTACGAAAGGGGTATAAGGGGTGGTGTTACATTTATTTGTATCAGAGCATAGGTTTAGGCGATTCTAGATAACTAGTGGAACCTGATTGTGCATTCAGAGGATTCTGTTGGCTTAATGCGGATGTTCTTGTTTTCTTATAGTGTTATGAATGGACTCATCTCGGGGCACTAGTGAAGGGTTAACAGAAAGTGTGAATCCTGGGGATCGAGATGCATCGATCTCGAGTCCCATTGAACCACTAAGAGAGGATTGAGATGTTCCTATCGTGCCAACTGAAGCCTTGCTTAAGATTTCACAAGATATGGCATGTGTTTTATATCGGATGACAGACCTTAGAGCACCAATTGATGCAATTAGGAAACACGGGGTTGAAGAATTTCATGGTACGAGCTTGAAATAATTCGATAAAGCCGAGTATTGGATTTAGAAATTGTAAAGAGTGTTTGAGGAAGGGAGATGTCCTCCTGAGCAGATGGTTACTTGTACAGTTTCCCTTTAGCAATGTGCCGCTTATGATTAGTGGAAATTGGTTCCATGCCATCCCCAGTACTCGGATCCACTTACTTAAGATTTTTTTATGCAAGAATTGAAGAGTAAGTATATTAATAAAGCTTATAGGGAGACAAAGTGGAAGTAGTTTCTAAATCTGAGACAACAAAATTTGCCTGCAGCTGAATATGAAAAGGAATTCAGCCGTCTTAGTAAACATGCTACGGAACAGGTTCTCACTGAATCATTCTGATGTACACAGTTTAAAAACTATTTGAATGATTCCATTAGGAGATATGTTGAAGTTACTACCTCTTTGCAACTGGTGAATTTCTATTAGTTAGTATAAGCAATTATAAAGGTTGAAAGATCTGAGATGATCAGCCATGAGAGAAGTCAGAGGAAGAGTTATTCCAGGAGTAGTTCCTCTTCAGGTAAAAGGGCTAGAGAGTCCCAAGCTGAATCAGTACAGAGTTTTGCTACTAGGGGAAGAAGGCAAGGAACTCTTGTGGCATCGGGTACCAATAGGTCCAACTGGACAAGGTAGTGCACTTGAGTGTCTTAATTATAACAAGCATCATTTTGGTATGTGTAGAAAACTAGCAGGAAGATGCTTTCGATGTGGGTACACGAATCATTTCTTAGCAAATTGTCCTAAGGAGCCAGGAACCGCTAAAGATTAGCAAGGAAGTGATAGAAGAGGATCAAATGCTCCTCCAACAGCTCATGGAAGAGGTAGACGTCGGAGTGGTACAGGTCAGAATAGAGGAGGCACAATATCAAAAATGGTAGATTGACCTTTTACTAGTACTCCTGCATGAGCTTGCACCATGAAAGCTAGAGAGGATCAAGATGCACCTGAAGTGATAGCTGGTATTTTCTTTCTTTATGATACTGAGATGCATGCTTTAATAGATCCTGGCTCTACACATTCATATATATGTACTAAGCACTTGTTTGATAAAATGCCACTAGTAGAACAGTTAGAATATAATATAAATGTGACAAGTCCCTTGGGTTATAGTGTCAATGTTAATCAAATGTATAGAGATTGCCCTATAGTAATTCAGGATAGAGAGTTCTCTGCTAATCTAATTGCCCTACCCTTTCATGAGTTTGATTTGATATTGGGGATGGACTGGTTGTTAAAACATCTGGCTATTGTTGATTGTGGTAGGAAAATGGTGGTACTTCACTGTCCTGACCAGTCAAATGTGATAGTGCATGGCCTCTGATCTAACCTAATGTCTAATGTGATTTTGATCATGCAAGCTTGTCAATGTCTTAGAAAAGGATGTAAAGCTTTTCTGGCATTAGTGCTCAACTTTAAACGAGAAAAAGTTAAATTAGAGAATCTACTAGTAGTGAAAGAATTCCCGGATGTGTTTCCTGAAGAGTTACTCGGACTTCCTCTAGAAAGAGAAGTGGATTTGTCAATTGAGACCTCACCTAGGATAGCTCCTATCTCTAGGGAACCCTACAGGATGGCTCCAACTGAATTAAAAGAATTAAAAGTTCAACTGCAGGAGCTCCTAGATAAAGGATTTATTAGACCTAGTGTTTCTCCTTGGGGTGAACCGGTCTTATTTGTTAAAAAGAAGGATGGTACTCTTTGGATGTGTATCGATTACCGGCAAATTAACAAAATGACTGTAAAGAACAAGTATCTTTTGCCCCGAATTGATGATCTTTTTGATTAGTTAAAGGAAGCAGGTGTCTTTTCCAAGATTGATTTGATATCGGGGTATTATCAACTTCGGGTAAAGGATGAAGATGTTTCGAAAACTGCATTTAGAACCCGATATGGTCATTATGAGTTTCTAGTAATGCCATTTGGGTTGACCAAAGCACCCATAACATTTATGGACTTGATGAATCGAATATTCCGACCTTACTTGGACCAGTTTGTGGTTGTGTTTATTGATGATATCTTGGTGTATTCCAAGAATAAACAGGAGCATAAACAACATTTATAGATTGTGTTATAGATTTTGCCGACAAAGTAGCTCTATGCTAAGTTAAGTAAATGTGATTTTTGGCTTAGGAAGGTTTCACTTCTAGGCCATATTGTATCTGTGGAAGGTACAAGAGTCAATTCTAGAAAAGGTAAAGCTATTGTGAACTGGAGAGCACCTCAGAATGTACCAGAAGTAAGAAGTTTCCTGGGGCTAGCAGGTTAGTATCGGCAATTCGTAAAAGGATTTTCTGTAATAGCTTTTGTAACACCCATTCCAGACTGCACATTAGCTTTGCTAAAACAGTCGAGAACGGACGTCATGAAATGCATTACACTTACACAACACATAACTTCTTCACATACAAAAACCTAGGTTAAAAAATTTCATCCACATACGCAGCGGATCACACATTCAAATATATTCTTACATACATATATTAACTTTAGATTATATCTTGAATAGTTGTCACATGATATACTTTACATACCAGATTAACTTAATACATTTACATAGTACGAAACTACAAAACCTACATAAGTACAAAATCCTAGTGTGTTGACCGTTTGGATTGCAGATCCATCTTTCACGTTCACTTTGCTTCAGAACCTACATGGATTAGAAAACCCATGCTAAGTAATAACGCTTAGTGGGGAAACAACATACAATGTACAATATACACACGTATAACATGTTCTGAGCAATAAAAGATACATATTCATTCTCATGCCATAGTATATATTTAAATACTTGCTTAATAAACACAATATTATATGACAATCATATTTAGTGTCATACTATCGCGTAACAATATTGTATACATTGCATTCTTTTTCATATATACATAGCATAAGGTTCACATTATTCGTAGTTATTAACTTAAACATAATTAGCCTTGGCTGTAATTCTAAGACGCGGATAACGAATATTGAATCTGTACTCGAAAGTACAACAATCATTTTTGTATATGAAGATACACACTTTTACATTAGTACCTTTAGGTACAGAAATAATCAATAGAATTTATCATAGAAATATGTGAATCCATATTGGACTCAATACACAGTAAGGATTCCAAATGGAACAAGACGCTTTAGCTGCAGCACTTAGACCCTATAGGCATGCCTAGCTATCAACTACTAGACTTGCAGGCTAAATTATTAATTCCAGTTAACATTCATTCACTTTTATAGTAAAGTATCTACATAATCTCATAGAACAATATCATAGTATAAGCTATCACTCATGAATACATATAAGTTTCCAATCATGCTCACTTTTTCTCATATAAATTCACATTATAGGTTCAATTCAATGTTGTTAAAGTTAATTAAGTATTAACTCATTCATTTATTCTTCATTGCATAAGGTTTAGAAAGAAACATGCAAAGTTGAGGTACCTCGCAGTGGCAACCAATTGGTTGTCACATTGACATAAGCTCAAATCCAGAACAGAATTTAAACTTGGGTACCTCACGGTGGAAACCATTTGGTTGTCACCGTGATATACTAAAATTGCCAAAATAGAATGCCAACTTAAGCATTTCACGGTGACAATCATTTGGTTATCATTGTGACATGCAAAGCAATCCGTGGTAGAATGCAAATCAATCATACCTCACGGTGGCAACAAATCCATTGTCACTGTGACATATGCAAAACTTAAGGTAGAAAGCAAAACACATGCACTCAACCTACACATCCAAAACCTTAATTCTCACATCTTATCTTATGACTTCTAAACTCAATCAAAATGCCATATTTAGCCAACAAAGCTTTCTGGTAATTTATCCACCTACATGTTAACTTGCAAATGACACAACTTTCATTCCATTCAACCCTAAATTCAAGGTGCTGTGGATAAAAGTACACCATATGATCCACAAGCCTTCATAAAAAGTTTTGAATATTATTAGAGGTCTTTTTTTTAAAGACATTAGAATTCACCAAAACAGAAAATCTAACTCTCTGACATATTAAGGTTTATAGAATATAAATGCAATCCAAATAGTCTTAGTTATACTAAACTCACAAGATTTATTATATGACTTATACAAAGCAAATTGGTCAAAATAGAATTTGAGCAACTACACACTTCTAATTTCATTATGTTAACTTAATAAGTTTGATAGCAATTTACCATTCAAATCAAACCAACACCTTATATATTCATATGAACCACACGCCACACTCAAACTACAATACACATTCATTCATTCATTCATTCATTCATTCATTCATAATCTATATAATAAATTCCAAATCACTAAGAATTAGGGTTCCAACACATTATAAATACATAGCATTCAATATAATACTATCCACTCATATTTCCCAAACCTCTTCTCCTTATCTCCACTTTTTATCACATAATGTTTGGCTCTCCCACCTTTCCTTTACCCTTGTCCTTCTTTGATTTAACCTCTACATCCATCATCCAAATTCCAAAATTTGCAATAAGAGATCAAAACCAATTCAATCACAATTTAAACAAGAAAGAGTAGAAGGAGACGAAAAACCTGAATTGCTTACCTTGTTCAAGAATACAATTTAGAAATTATTCAACCAACTCAACTATTAATTAGCCAATTTATGCATGAAGATTTTAGTCTATGGATGAAGAAGAAAACAAAGGGAAATGAAGATGAAGGAGCCGAAGAAGCCACATGGAAAAGCTGCCTTTTCTCTCTCATCCAAAAATTATATATTGCATGATTTAGGTGTGTTGGCAAAGCCAAGAAGAGACACCCGGATTCCACTATGAAAACCCTTAATCAAGCTTAATCAAATATCATCTTATTAGTGTTAATTTAATCCCACTTAAACCCAATCATGCATAATTACTTAATGGCCACTAAACTTATTTCTTTTATTTAATTAAGTCCACATTTCTAATTACTTATAGGTCCGAAATTAGCAAACTTAAATTAGACTTACCCCTAATTAGTTCAACTTCAGGTCATCACTGTAACACCCCCGCCGCCGCCCCCGTTGGAAGGGCGCCGGTGGGCGCGCTACCCGACGCTCACTCACGACGCGACGAAACATACAGCGGAAGCATACATGCGCTAAGCGGAAGCATTCAACAACCAATAATAAAAATCTTAGAAAATATAATAGGAAACATACTTCATTACATAAATAATCAAAATACGAGTTATATACAATAGCCCAAAAGATTACATTTTAAAATCCTTTACAAAATAAAGAAATACATATACAAAAAGAATTACAGGAGGAGACAAAAATAATTAACTCGACTCCTATGTGGCCTGCCTGCAGATGCACGACTCGAGCACTCCCAAAAATCCTTCACGCTACCTGCACGGGATAAAAGCCCGTGCTAAGCGATAACGCTTAGTGGGGAGAAACAAACACAACAGAACACTATACAAGGAAACATGCACTAACATACATAAATCATTATGCATCAGAGTACAGAGATATAAATAAATATATCAAGAATAAATAAGAGAAAGCACTAAACCAATACGCTATCCATAGCCACACTATAATCAGAACACTTCACTAAACCAGTACCAGACAGTTCACACAAAAGCCTGAATTCAATGGTGGAGGATACGGGAACACGGCACGGGAGACCGAAGCCTCAAAAACACTTTAATACCCGAAGGCAGCGCGGGAGACCGGAGTCTCAAAACATTTTATCACTACACGGAAGATGACCATCTCGGAGGTCGACCGCTTCGCCCAAACGGGGCGGACATAACAGCTGTACACTAACCCTTCTTAAGCATGCTTAATTATCCTATACCTTGACACTTTAGGCTCGACAACACATTCATTCACACGACCATACCCAAACAAAAGCAAGATTCAAATCCAGACTCTAACATCAAAAGAATTCATAACTAAAACACTAATACAATGGCATCGCGAGTCATAAACACAAACATATTTCATGCAATAATGAGAAACCGTACAAAATGGAACAGGAGAAACACATTAAGAAAACAGGGCAAGCAGGAAGGGCCTCTGTCGCGATCGCGATAGGTGTCGCGCTCGCGACAGAGCACGGGGTACTTCGTCGCGAGGTCGCGCCAGGGGGCCTACTCGCGACGGAGTACTCGCGGCGGAATTTCACGGAACCGAGCTCTGTCGCGCTCGCGGCAACGTCGCGATCGCGACAGAGGGCTCTTCAAGAACAAGGCCCAAGTCCGCCTTCTATCGCGATCGCGACAGAACCCAGATTCGCCCAATTCTGCACTTTTCCTACTCTTTTTACACACAACTCTTCATGCATGCACACAACATGCTCAAGCACTTACCTCTCGCCTCCAGCACATCACCGCATCATTCTCAAGCCACATAAACACATTTACACAATAATCAAATATAATTTCAACATGAAATCACTCACAACCAAACTCAAATACACTAACGTGGCATGTTCAAAATTCCGAAAACACATAACATCTTCACTATATCACTTACACTTCACTATAAATCACTACTTCAATTAAACATGCATTCATAAAACACTCAAGATTACAAATAACATGCAAACACAAGATAGAGTTGATCCAAGGAGGAAATTAGGGAAAAACCATAATCCACAACACAGCTCACAACACTTACATGCACTCAACCACAAACTCAAGCACTACTAATCAGGCTCTCATACCTGGAAAAATGAAGCTTCAACCGAACTCCTCACGAAACCACTTTATCCTTGCCCTTGCTCTTCCTTCTCTCTTCCGATTCTTGCACAACCCAACCACAAACACTCAAATCAGACCCAAACCATAACAAAACCAAAAATCGAAGAACAAGAAAAAACATAAGAAACCCCAAACCTAACTCAACCACTTACCTTTAACACTCCCAGCTCAAACCTTCAGGATTCCCACTCAAAGCTCCAAGAAAGCACAAGAGAAAAGAGATGAGAGCAGCAAAAATGGAAAAGCAAGAGAGAGAGAATAGGAAAGAAGAAGAAAAGAGGAAGAAGTGAGCTAGCTTCCACAGGAAGCTAGGAAATTCTGCCCCTCCCTTTCCTCTCTCCTACTTTCCATTCAATGCTCACCAACCCCTTACCCCTTGCCACTTGTCTCAATCTTAGAGAATCAAGCCATCAATCTTAACAACACCACTTATGGCACCATACACTAACCACACACAAGCCTATTTACACAAATATCTTCTATGCACCATAACTTAACTTACACCATAACAATTCCAATAAATCCACTTTACATCCAAGGCACCATGCCTACAAACCACACAAAAACAGCCCTTAGACCACTAACACCCTACAACCATACACTACAAGCACACACTATTATTCCCTCCACTTAAATAATTAATTCTTATAACACATACTTCCTTATTAACCAAAATTCCTCTTACTCAAATTACGAAAATACCCTTAATTAACCGACTTACCGTACAAATTCCGACCGGGCCCTATTTGGGTTCTTACAATCACTCCCCCTTAAGAAATTTCGTCCTCGAAATTTCCCCGCTAATCACTTATATCCAACAACCCAAAACTCAAACCGAATCTTAACCGAAAGCTAATAACATAACTTACCAGAAGGTCCAGCTCGATCTGTTATATCCCCAATTTGCATCGCATAAACTCTTGGATGTGCGGGCACTTCTTTGGTTGGCGACTTCTGCACTGTCTCTGATGGCGCTTGCAAAGGACGTCCACTACCCCTTCCACTCTGATTCCCTCTCGCTCTCTGACCACTGGCTCTACTCTCAGATCTATCCTGAAGTTCTCTTCGATCCGGACAATTTGCCACCATGTGCTCTTGACTTCCACATCTGAAGCACGCTCCAGAGATCCTTCTGCACTCGCCCCAGTGGCGTTTATAGCAATGCTCACACTCCGGGATAACACTTCCCTTGCTAGAAGGTGGCGCTACACTCCCAACTTCTGAACGTACCGGAACTGAACTCTTCCCACCTTGGCCACTCGGAACTCCTCTTGACTTCTTGCCACTACCAATCCCACCTTCCGGTGGTTTCCTCTTGCTCTCTATCCTCTGCTTGATCACCTCAGATTCCTCTAACTTCATTGCCGCTGCCACAAGCTGATAATACCCCACGGGTTGCAAGACTGACAATGCTGACAAAGGACCTCTGAACACCTCACGCAATCCCTCCAGGAAATGCCTACTTCTAAACTCATCCGTCAACAAAGCCTCAGGCACATACTTACTCAACCGGCTGAATTCCTTATCATACTCACTCACGGTCATACCTCGCTGCCTCAGACTGATAAACTCTCTCCACTTAGCTTCCTGATATGCCTTCGTCACATATTTCTGTTCAAATTCTTCCTTAAAGAAATCCCAAGTCAACTCGGCTGGTCGCTGAGGATTGCGCATCACCAATTCCCACCAATCGTACGCTGGCCCTTGAAGCAAGGACACTGCACAAAGCACCCTCTGATCTGCAGGACATCTAATCTCTTGCAAAATCTGACCTACTCTCTTAAGCCAAAACTCGGCCACATTAGATTGGTCCAAAGCAGTCCCATGAAAATCCTCTGCTCCTCTCTTTCTTAACAACTCAGTCGGGGCTTTAGGAGCAGTCAGCCTCTCTACCAACTGAAGCAAACCTTGCACTAGGACCGGATTCTCTTGACCAAAACCCATACCAGGAATCTCCTCTTGCTGACGCTGCGGAGCAGGTTGCTCACCTCTCACTACACTTGCACTACCAACCGTCTCACCCACATGCTCACTTGGATCAGACTCCATCTAGACACTACATAAGGCAAGACACATCTGCATTAGGCCACGACACAAAACCAACTCGCATGCAAAGACTCGACATACAATAAACAAAGACAACCAGAACCGCATAAACCGGGGCTCTGATACCACAACTTGTAACACCCCCGCCGCCGCCCCCGTTGGAAGGGCGCCGGCGGGCGCGCTACCCGACGCTCACTCACGACGCGACGAAACATACAGCGGAAGCATACATGCTCTAAGCGGAAGCATTCAATAACCAATAATAAAAATCTTAGAAAATATAATAGGAAACATACTTCATTACATAAATAATCAAAATACGAGTTATATACAATAGCCCAAAAGATTACATTTTAAAATCCTTTACAAAATAAAGAAATACATATACAAAAAGAATTACAGGAGGAGACAAAAATAATTAACTCGACTCCTATGTGGCCTGCCTGCAGATGCACGACTCGAGCACTCCCAAAAATCCTTCACGCTACCTGCACGGGATAAAAGCCCGTTCTAAGCGATAACGTTTAGTGGGGAGAAACAAACACAACAGAACACTATACAAGGAAACATGCACTAACATACATAAATCATTATGCATCAGAGTACAGAGATATAAATAAATATATCCAGAATAAATAAGAGAAAGCACTAAACCAATACGCTATCCATAGCCACACTATAATAAGAACACTCCACTAAACCAGTACCAGACAGTTCACACAAAAGCCTGAATTCAATGGTGGAGGATACGGGAACACGGCATGGGAGACCGAAGCCTCAAAAACACTTTAATACCCGAAGGCAGCGCGGGAGACCGGAGTCTCAAAACATTTTATCACTACACGGAAGATGACCATCTCGGAGGTCGACCGCTTCGCCCAAACGGGGCGGACATAACAGCTGTACACTAACCCTTCTTAAGCATGCTTAATTATCCTATACCTTGACACTTCAGGCTCGACAACACATTCATTCACACGACCATACCCAAACAAAAGCAAGATTCAAATCCAGACTCTAACATCAAAAGAATTCATAACTAAAACACTAATACAATGGCATCACGAGTCATAAACACAAACATATTTCATGCAATAATGAGAAACCGTGCAAAATGGAACAGGAGAAACACATTCAGAAAACAGGGCAAGCAGGAAGGGCCTCTATCGCGATCGCGACAGAGCACGGGGTACTTCATCTCGAGGTCGCGCCAGGGGGCCTACTCGCGACGGAGTACTCGCGGCGGAATTTCACGGAACCGAGCTCTGTTGCGCTCGCGACAAGCGTCGCGATCGCGACAGTTACCAGTTCCTTCCTCCTCGCGCGCACGCTCGGCACCACGCCCGCGCGGAGGTTTCCGCTACCGAGCTCTCTATCGCGCTCGCGGCAACGTCGCGATCGTGACAGAGGGCTCTTCAAGAACAAGGGCCAAGTCCGCCTTTTGTCGCGATCGCAGCATTTGTCGCGATCGCGACAAAACCCAGATTCGCCCAATTCTGCACTTTTCCTACTCTTTTTACACACAACTCTTCATGCATGCACACAACATGCTCAAGCACTTACCTCTCGCCTCCAGCACATCACCGCATCATTCTCAAGCCACATAAACACATTTGCACAATAATCAAATATAATTTCAACATGAAATCACTCACAACCAAACTCAAATACACCAACGTGGCATGTTCAAAATTCCGAAAACACATAACATCTTCACTATATCACTTACACTTCACTATAAATCACTACTTCAATTAAACATGCATTCATAAAACACTCAAGATTACAAATAACATGCAAACACAAGATAGAGTTGATCCAAGGAGGAAATTAGGGAAAAACCATAATCCACAACACAGCTCACAACACTTACATGCACTCAACCACAAACTCAAGCACTACTAATCAGGCTCCCATACCTGGAAAAATGAAGCTTCAACCGAACTCCTCACGAAACCACTTTATCCTTGCCCTTGCTCTTCCTTCTCTCTTCCGATTCTTGCACAACCCAACCACAAACACTCAAATTAGACCCAAACCATAACAAAACCAGAAATCAAAGAACAAGAAACAACATAAGAAACCCCAAACCGAACTCAACCACTTACCTTTAACACTCCCAGCTCAAACCTTCAGGATTCCCACTCAAAGCTCCAAGAAAGCACAAGAGAAAAGAGATGAGAGCAGCAAAAATGGAAAAGCAAGAGAGAGGGAACGGGAAAGAAGAAGAAAAGAGGAAGAAGTGAGCTAGCTTCCACGGGAAGCTAGGAAATTCTGCCCCTCCCTTTCCTCTCTCCTACTTTCCATTCAATGCTCACCAACCCCTTGGCACTTGTCTTAATCTTAGAGAATCAAGCCATCAATCTTAACAACACCACTTATGGCACCATACACTAACCACACACAAGCCTATTTACACAAATATCTTCTATGCACCATAACTTAACTTACACCATAACAATTCCAATAAATGCACTTTACATCCAAGGCACCATGCCTACAAACCACACAAAAACAGTCCTTAGACCACTAACACCCTACAACCATACACTACAAGCACACACTATTATTCCCTTCACTTAAATAATTAATTCTTATAACACATACTTCCTTATTAACCAAAATTCCTCTTACTCAAATTACAAAAATACCCTCAATTAACCGACTTACCGTACAAATTCTGACCGGGCCCTATTTGGGTTGTTACAATCACAGCTTCTCCCCTTACTAGATTGCTTCGAAAAGGAGTAAAGTTTGAATGCACTGATAGGTGCTAAGCCAGTTTTGACTAGTTGAAAAAGATGCTTATAGAAACAGCAGTTTTAACGCAACCCACTCCGAGTAAAGAATACGTGATATTCAGTGATGCTTCGAGGAATGGTCTGGGATGTGTACTGATGCAAGATGGCAAGGTAGTGTCATATGCATCAAGATAGCTAAAATCACATGAGCAAAACTATCCCACTCATGATCTGGAATTAGCTGCTGTAGTTTTTGCTTTAAAGATTTGGTGATATTACCTGTATAGTGAGAAGTGCAGAATTTACACTGATCACAAGAGCCTTAAATATTTTTTGACATAGAAAGAACTTAACTTGGGCCAGAGATGATGGCTTAAGTTATTCAAGGATTATGATTGTATCATCGACTACCATCCCAAAAAGGCTAATTTGGTGGCAGATGCCTTAAGTAGAAAGACGATTTCTGCTTTTTCATTGTAGCATAATAGATGAGATTTGCAACGGATGGAGTCTTATTGGTTCAATTAAAAGCTAAACCTAGACTAAGATAGTTGACAGTTGATGCTCAGAAAGATGACACCAGGTTACAGCAAGTCATGCAATCAGTCAAAAATAGGGATAAGATTGACTATTCAGTAAAACATGATGGAAGCCTGCATTACAAGAACATGTTATGTGTACCTATCGACCATGAGTTAAAGAAGGAATTACTACATGAAGCATATAATACAGTATTCACTATACATTCTGGAGGTAACAAGATGAACCGGGATTTGAAGCAATTTTGCTGGTGGCCGGGATTGAAAAAGAACATAGTTGAATATATATCAAAAAGTCTAATTTAGCAATAGGTAAAAGCGAAACATCAAGTGCCATTGGGGTTTATTAAATCCTATCCCAATTCCGCAATGGAAATGGGATAATATTACCATGGACTTTGTGATTGGCCTTCCCCTTACACAGAAGAATCATGATTTAGTCTGGGTGATTAATGAGAGACTTACTAAATCAACTCACTTCTTACCCATGAGGGTTGATTATCCCATGGATTGGCTAGCCGTGTTATATGTGAAGGAGATTGTTCGATTGCATGGGGTTCCATTATCCATTGTATCCAATTGAGATCTGCGGGTTACATCTAGGTTTCGAAAAGAATTGCAGTCAACTTTTGGCACTCGACTTCATTTCAGTATAGCATTCCATTCGCAGACTGATAGTCAATTAGAAAGAGTGTTGTGGATACATGTTAACTTGCAAATGACACAACTTTCATTCCATTCTAAATTCAAGGTGCTGTGGATAAAAGTACACCATATGTTCCACAAGCCTTCATATAAAGTTTTGACTATTATTAGAGGTCTTTTTTTTGAAGACATTAGAATTCACAAAAACAAAAAATCTAACTCTCCGACATATTAAGGTTTATACGATATAAATGCAATCCAAATAGTCTTAGTTATACTAAACTCACAAGATTCATTATATTTCTTATACAAAGCAAATTGGTCAAAAAAGAATTTGAGCAACTACACACTTCTAATTTCATTATGTTAACTTAATAAGTTTGATAGCAATTAACCATTCAAATCAAACCAACACCCTATACACTCATGTGAACCACGCGCCACACTCAAACAACAATACATATTCTTTCATCCATAATCTACATAATAAATTCCAAATCACTAAGAATTAGGGTTCCAGCATATTATCAATACATAGCATTCAATATAATACTATCCACTCATATTTCCTAAACCTTTTCTCCTTAGCTCCACTTTTGATCACTTAATGTTAGGCTCTCCCACCTTACCTTTACCCTTGTTCATCTTTGATTCAACCTCTACATCCATCATCCAAATTCTAGAATTTACAACAAGAGATCAAAACCAATTCAATCACAATTCAAACAAGAAAGAGTAGAAGGAGATGAAAAACCTGAATTGCTTACCTTGTTCAAGAATACAATTTAGAAATTATTCAACCAACTCAACTATTAATTAGCCAATTTATCCATGTAGATTTTAGTCTATGGATGAAGAAGAAAATAAAAGGAAATGAAGATGAAGGAGCCGAAGAACCCACATGGAAAAGCTGCCTTTTCTCTCTCATCCCAATATTCTATATTGCATGATTTAGTTGTGTTGGCAAAGTCAAGAAGAGACACCCGGATTCCACTATTAAAACCCTTAATCAAGCTTAATCAAATCTCATCTTATTAGTGTTAATTTAATCCCACTTAAACCTAATAATGCATAATTACTTAATGGCCACTAAACTTATTTCTTTTATTCAATTAAGTCCACATTTCTAATTACTTATAGGTCCGAAATTAGCAAACTTAAATTAGACTTACCCCTAATTACCCTAATTAGTTCAAGTTGCTGCTAGGGTGTAATTCGAGTCATCAAAGCTTCTCACCTTACTAGATTACTTCGAAAAGGAGTAAAGTTTGAATGCACTGATAAGTGCTAAGCCAGTTTTGACTAGTTGAAAAAGATGCTTATAGGAACACCAGTTTTGACGCAACTCACTCCGGGTAAAGAATACGTGATGTTCAGTGATTCTTCGAGGAATGGTCTCGGATGTGTATTGATGCTGGATGGCAATGTAGTGTCATATGCATCAATACAGCTAAAATGACATGAGCAGAACTATCCCACTCATGATCTGGAATTAGTTGCTATAGTTTTTGCTTTAAAGATTTGGTGACATTACCTATATGGTGAGAAGTGAAAAATTTACACTGATCACAAGAGCCTTAAATATTTATTGACACAGAAATAACTTAACTTGAGGCAACGATTATGGCTTAAGTTGTTCAAGGATTATGATTGTATCGTCGACTACAATCCCAAAAAGGCTAATGAGGTGGCGGATACCTTAAGTAGAAAGATAATTTCTGCTTTGTCATTACAGTATAATAGATGGAGATTTGCACCGGATGGAGCCTTATTAGCTCAATTAAAAGCTAAACCTAGACTAAGATAGTTTATAGTTGATGCTCAGAAAGATGACACCAGGCTGTAGCAAGTCATGCAATCAGTCAAAAATAGGGATAAGATTGACTATTTAGTAAAACATGATGGAAGCCAGCATTATAAGAACATGTTATGTGTACCTGTCAACCATGAGTTAAAGAAGAAATTGCTACATGAAGCACATAATATAGTATTCACTAGAAATTCTGGAGGTAACAAGATGTACAGGGATTTGAAGCAATTTTGCTGGTGACCAGGAATGAAAAAGAACATAGTTGAATATGTATCAAAGTGTCTAATTTATCAACAGGTAAAAGCGAAACATCAAGTGCCATTGGATTTATTGAATCCTATCCCAATTCCGCAATGGAAATGGGATAATATTACCATGGACTTTGTGATTATCCTTCCCCTTACACAGCAGAATCATGATTTAGTTTGGGTGATTAATGAAAGACTTACTAAATCAACTCACTTCTTACCTATGAGGGTTGATTATCACATGGATTGCTTAGCCGTGTTATAAGTGAAGGAAATGTTCGGTTACATGGGGTTCCATTATCCATTGTATCCGATCAAGATCTGCGGTTTACATCTAGGTTTTGGAAAGAATTGCAGTCAGCTTTGGGCACTCGACTTCATTTCAGTACAGCATTCCAATCGCAGACTGATAGTCAATTAGAAAGAGTGTTGCGGATATATGTTAACTTGCAATTGACACAACTTTCATTCCATTCTAAATTCAAGGTGCTGTGGATAAAAGTACACCAAACGTTCCACAAGCCTTCATATAAAGTTTTGACTATTATTAGAGGTCTTTTTTTTAAAGACATTAGAATTCAAAAAAATAGAAAATCTAACTCTCCGACATATTAAGGTTTATAAAATATAAATGCAATCCAAATAGTCTTAGTTATACTAAACTCACAAGATTCATTATATGACTTATACAAAGCAAATTGGTCAAAATAGAATTTGAGCAACTACACACTTCTAATTTCATTATGTTAACTTAATAAGTTTGATAGCAATTTACCATTCAAATCAAACCAATACCCTATGCACTCATGTGAACCACATGCCACACTCAAACAACAATACATATCCATTCATCCATAATCTACATAATAAATTCCAAATCACGAAGAATTAGGGTTCCAGCATATTATCAATACATAGCATTCAATATAATACTATCCACTCATATTTCCTAAACCTTTTCTCCTTAGCTCCACTTTTGATCACTTAATGTTAGGCTCTCTCACCTTTCCTTTACCCTTGTCCTTCTTTGATTCAATGTCTACATCCATCATCCAGATTCTAGAATTTTTAATAAGAGATCAAAATCAATTCAATCACAATTCAAATAAGAAAGAGTAGAAGGAGAGGAAAAACTGAATTGCTTACCTTGTTCAAGAATACAATTTAGGAATCATTCAACCAACTCAACTATTAATTAGCCAATTTGTGCATGAAGATTTTAGTTTATGGATGAAGAAGAGAATAAAGGGAAATAAAGATGAAGGAGCCGAAGAACCCACATGGAAAAGCTGCCTTTTCTCTCTCATCCAAAAATTATATATTGCATGATTTAGGTGTGTTGGCAAAGCCAAGAAGAGACACTCGGATTCTGAAAACCCTTAATCAAGCTTAATCAAATCTCATCTTATTAGTGTTAATTTAATCCCACTTAAACCTAATCATGCACAATTACTTAATGGCCACTAAACTTATTTCTTTTATTCAATTAAGTCCACATTTCTAATTACTTATAGGTCCGAAATTAGCAAACTTAAATTAGACTTACCCCTAATTACCCTCATTAGTTAAAGTTACTGCTAGGGTACAATTCGGGTCATCACAGCTTCTCCCCTTACTAGATTGCTTCGAAAAGGAGTAAAGTTTGAATGCACTGATAGGTGCTAAGCCAGTTTTGACTAGTCAAAAAAGATGCTTATAGAAACACTAGTTTTAACGCAACCCACTCGGGGTAAAGAATACGTGATGTTCAATGATGCTTCGAGGAATGGTCTGGGATGTGTACTGATGCAAGATGGCAAGGTAGTGTCATATGCATCAAGACAGCTAAAATGACATGAGCCAAACTATCCCACTCATGATCTGGAATTAGTTGCTATAGTTTTTGCTTTAAAGATTTGGTTACATTACCTGTATGGTGAGAAGTGCAGAATTTACACTGATCACATGAGCCTTAAATATTTATTGACACAAAAAGAACTTAACTTGAGGCAGTGATGATGGCTTAAGTTATTCAAGGATTATGATTGTATCATCGACTACCATCCCAAAAAGGCTAATGTGGTGGCGGATGCCTTAAGTAGAAAGATAATTTTTGCTTTGTCATTACAGCATAATAGAAAGAGATTTGCACCGGATGGAGCCTTATTGGCTCAATTAAAAGCAAAACCTAGACTAAGATAGTTGACAGTTGATGCTCAAAAAGATGATACCAGGCTGCAGCTAGTCATGCAATCAGTCAAAAATAGGGATAAGATTGACTATTCAGTAAAACATGATGGAAGCCTGCATTATAAGAACATGTTATGTGTACCTGTCGACCATGAGTTAAAGAAGAAATTGCTAGATGAAGCACATAATACATTATTTACTATACATTCTGAAGGTAACAAGATGTACCGGGATTTGAAGCAATTTTGCTGGTGGCCAGGAATGAAAAAGGACATAGTTGAATATGTATCAAAGTGTCTAATTTATAAACAGGTAAAAGCGAAACATCAAGTGCCATCGAGTTTAATGAATCCTATCCCAATTCCGCAATGGAAATGGGATAAAATTACCATGGACTTTTTGATTAGCCTTCCCCTTACACAGAAGAATCATGATTTAGTCTGGGTGATTAATGACAGACTTACTAAATCAACTCATTTCTTACTGATGAGGGTAGATTATCACATGGATCGCTTAGCCGTGTTATATGTGAAGGAAATTATTCGGTTGCATGGGGTTCCATTATCCATTGTATCCGATCGAGATCTGCGGTTTACATCTAGGTTTTGGAAAGAATTGCAGTCAGCTTTGGGCACTCGACTTTATTTCAATATAGCATTCCATTCGCAGACTGATATTTAATTAGAAAGAGTGTTGTGGATACATGTTAACTTGCAAATGGCACAACCTTCATTCCATTTTAAATTCAAGGTGCTGTGGATAAAAGTACACCATACGTTCCACAAGCCTTCATATAAAGTTTTGACTATTATTAGAGGTCTTTTTTTTTAAGACATTAGAATTCACAAAAACAGAAAATCTAACTCCCCGACATATTAAGGTTTATACAATATAAATGCAATCTAAATAGTCTTAGTTATACTAAACTCACAAGATTCATTATTTAACTTATACAAAGCAAATTGGTTAAAATAGAATTTGAGCAACTACACACTTCTAATTTCATTATGTTAACTTAATATGTTTGATAGCAATTAACCATTCAAATCAAACCAACACCCTATACACTCATGTGAACCACACGCTACACTCAAACAACAATACATATTCATTCATCCATAATCTACATAATAAATTCCAAATCACTAAGAATTAGGGTTCCGGCATATTATCAATACATAGCATTCAATATAATACTATCCACTCATATTTCCCAAACCTCTTCTCCTTCGCTTCACTTTTGATCACTTAATGTTAGGCTTTCTTACCTTTCCTTTACCCTTGTCCTTCTTTGATTCAATCTCTACATCCATCATCTAGATTTCAAATTTGTAACAAGAGATCAAAACCAATTCAATCACAATTCAAACAAGAAAGAGTAGAAGGAGATGAAAAACCTGAATTGCTTACCTTGTTCTAGAATACAATTTAGGAATTATTCAACCAACTCAACTGTTAATTAGCCAATTTATGCATAAAGATTTTAGTCTATGGATGAATAAGAGAACAAAGGGAAATGAACATGAAGGAGCCGAAGAACACACATGGAAAAGCTGCCTTTTCTCTCTCATCCCAAAATTATATATTGCATGATTTAGGTGTGTTGGCAAAGCCAAGAAGAGACACCCGGATTCCACTATGAAAACCCTTAATCAAGCTTAATCAAATCTCATCTTATTAGTGTTAATTTAATCCCACTTAAACCTAATCATGCATAATTACTTAATGGCCACTAAACTTATTTCTTTTATTCAATTAAGTCCACATTTCTAATTACTTATAGGTCCGAAATTAGCAAACTTAAATTAGACTTCCCCTCATTACCCTAATTAGTTTAAGTTACTGCTAGGGTACAATTCGGGTCATCACAGCTTCTCCCTTTACTAGATTGCTTCAAAAAGGAGTAAAGTTTGAATGCACTAATAGGTACTAAGCCAGTTTTGACTAGTTGACAAAGATGCTTATAGAAACACTAGTTTTAACGCAACCCACTCCGGGTAAAGAATACGTGATGTTCAATGATGCTTTGAGGAATGGTCTGGGATGTGTACTAATGCAAGATGGCAAGGTAGTGTCATATGCATCAAGACAGCTAAAATGACATGAGCAAAACTATCCCACTCATGATCTGGAATTAGTTGCTATAGTTTTTACTTTAAAGATTTGGTGATATTACCTGTATGGTGAGAAGTGTAGAATTTACACTAATCACAAGAGCCTTAAATATTTATTGACACAAAAAGAACTTAACTTGAGGCAGTGATGATGGCTTATGTTGTTCAAGGATTATGATTGTATCGTCGACTACCATCCCAGAAAGGCTAATGTGGTGGCGGATGCCTTAAGTAGAAAGATAATTTTTGCTTTGTCATTACAGTATAATAGATGGAGATTTACACCGGATGGAGCCTTATTGGCTCAATTAAAAGCAAAACCTAGACTAAGATAGTTGACAGTTGATGCTCAAAAAGATGATACCAGGCTGCAGCTAGTCATGCAATCAGTCAAAAATAGGGATAAGATTGACTATTCAGTAAAACATGATGGAAGCCTGCATTATAAGAACATGTTATGTGTACCTGTCGACCATGAGTTAAAGAAGAAATTGCTAGATGAAGCACATAATACATTATTTACTATACATTCTGAAGGTAACAAGATGTACCGGGATTTGAAGCAATTTTACTGGTGGCCAGGAATGAAAAAGGACATAGTTGAATATGTATCAAAGTGTCTAATTTATTAACAGGTAAAAGCGAAACATCAAGTGCCATCGAGTTTATTAAATCCTATCCCAATTCCGCAATGGAAATGGGATAATATTACCATGGACTTTTTGATTAGCCTTCCCCTTACACAGAAGAATCATGATTTAGTCTGGGTGATTAATGACAGACTTACTAAATCAACTAACTTCTTACCGATGAGGGTTGATTATCACATGGATCGCTTAACCGTGTCATATGTGAAGGAAATTGTTCGGTTGCATGGGGTTCCATTATCCATTGTATCCGATCGAGATCTGCGGTTTACATCTAGGTTTTGTAAAGAATTACAGTCAGCTTTGTGCACTTGACTTCGTTTCAGTACAACATTCCATTCACAGACTGATAGTTAATCAGAAAGAGTGATCTAGATTCTGAAAGCTATGCTATGGGATTGCGTACTGAACTTTTTTGGCAGTTGGGATAGGTACATTCCATTGATGGAATTTTCCTATAATAATAATTTCCAGTCAAGTATTGGCATGGCTCTGTATGAGGTATTAAATGGCAGGAAGTGTAAAAATTTAGTGTGCTGGACCGAATTGGATGAACATAAAGTAATTGGGCTAGTCATTGTGAAAGATACAGAAGAGAAAGTTTGGGTCATCCAACAACGATTAAAAATTGCCAATGACAGACAAAAATTATATGTTGACTTGAAGGGAAAGGGTATTGAATATGGTATTTGGGACAAGGTGTTCCTAAAAGTATCTCCATGGCATAAGGTACTTCGGTTTAGAAAGAAAGGGAAACTTAGTCCACGGTTTATTGGTGCGTATGAAGTCCTGGAAAGAATCGTCCCAGTGGCATATTGTTTGGGTCTTCCACTAAATTTGGCTAAACTTCATGATGTATTTCATGTATCCATGCTCCGCAGATACCGTTCGAATAAGTCGCGTATTCTCCCGATACAGGATATATGGGTTCAACCAGACTTTTCTTATGATGAAGAGTCTAAAGCTATTCTAGCTTAAGAAGTAAGACAATTTAGGAATAAAAAAATTTCTTTGGTAAAAGTACTTTGGCAGATCCATGGTATGGAGGAAGTATCTTAGGAACCAGAAGCTGTTATGAGAGCTCAGTACCCCCAGTTATTCAATACAGGTATGAATTTCGAGGATGACATTCTTTTTAGGGGGAGAGAATTGTAATACCCCAAATTGCACGCTAGTAGTTTTGGACAGGTTTGGGGAATCTATATATATTTATGTTTGTGGTAAATGAGCATAATTGTGATTATGAGTTAATACATAATTGGAATTAATCTAATAGAAGAGGTTAATGTAGTAATCTCACATGTGAGGACCTAATTGCATAAATATATATATGGGTTTAATTGCGTCAATTGAGTAGTTGTATGTGTCTATGAATAAATATGTTTAATAAATAGCCAAATGCATGAAATTAAGTAAGAAGAAGGATCAATATGGTAAATGGACAAGGGGAACTAATCATGCATAGACATCTATCCATTCTAGAATTTGGAAGAGACTTTATGTCTTTATAAGCCATAAAGGTCGGCTGCCAAGAGGGAGAAGCTAGCCAGCCGACCTTCCATCTTCAAGGCAGCCCTTTTCCATCTTTTTGACTCCCAAAATTTGATTAGAAGTGGTTTTAAGTGGAATTCAAACTAGAGATTTAGTTTAAATGTGGTTTTGAAGCATTAAAGGTAAGAACAAGTCACTATTCATCATCTTCTTCCTCTTTGCTTCTTAGAGTGCAAGTTGTGATATGTATGTATATTTATGAAAGTTGATATGGTTTTACTATTTGAACTTAAATAAGAAGCAGTTGTAGGAGAAAGAAGAGGAAAGGAGGTGAAGGAGTAGATAAAGAAGTGATTTTGAGGTTTGGAAATTTTTTGTTCCTTTGTATTCAATTTATCTATAACTGAGTAATTGAAGTGTTTTTGTGCTTGAGAATATTAATAACATGGTATAGCAGTTATTTGAGTATGGAATAATTATTGTGGAAGTGGTTTCATGTGAAAAGAATGAGTTTAGATGTGTTTTTGGGTTAGAAATCATAAAACAGAACATGTTAAATTTCTAGATTAGCATAGCTGTGCTTTTGAAAACATAGCTGTGTTTTAATAGAATCTAGGTTACACGACGGTCAGGAATATCCTTATCGTTGTGTGATCGTGTTAAGTTACGGAGATGTGGCGGTCCGTTGGCTTACACAGTGGGCAGGTCAGCCCTTACCGCCGTGTAAAAGCGTTCTATCCAACTTTTTGGAATGTGAGGTAATTCACATGGCAGTCAGGAATATCCTTACCACTGTGTAAATGTATTCTATCTAGCAACCTTTGTTTTTTGGTGTTCCACATGGCGGTCAGGATTCTCTACCCACCGTATGGAGTCCCTTACACGATGGTCAGAATTGTTCTTACCACCGTGTAAAAGCATTATGTTTTGACAATGTCTAATTCTCGCATTTCACACGGTGGGTAGGTTTTCTTTACCACCGTGTGACCCCTATTTTCTAGAAATTGTTTTTGCATTTTGCTATTAAATGACTTCTAAGTGACACCAAATTTCATGTAATGATTTTTTTTCATTAATAAATGATATTCATTGTTTTTTTATACTATTCGGTGAACTACTCTTATGAGGTATATGTGTACGATGCAAATTTTCATTTAATGGCATGATATTATATATGCATAAAATGATAAAAATTCGGATTCCTGCTCTCTTGCCTGCTTTAGACTGAGTAGTGGATAGATAGGCTTGCCTATAGGGACTCTGATTGCTATAGCCCTCGTTTGTCATGTAGACCCCATTTGGGTCATCCATTATTTTAAAAGAGATAAAGAATATAAGGAAAATGTATTGTACCATCGGGTACCCCTATTTGTACCTTCGGGTACCCCCGTTCAGTACTGTTTCCGTTATCCACAGGCAACTGTATAATATTATTATATGCTTATTACTGGGAATTGAAATATACTTGCTATGGATATATGGTTACTCTCTATTTCATTACATTGAGATTACAATTAAGCGTTATATATGTATTGATGATCTATATTTATGCATTCATTATGTGTGCCTAGTGTCGACGATTGCTGTGAGTTATTGTCCATCTCATGTATTCCCCACTAAACTTTATGCTTAGCATGGGTGTTCTATCCATGCAGGTACTGAAGATTAAGCAAGTGCCCGGGACATCCCGCATTAGCTAAGGCCAACACATATGTAGAAGAACTTATATGTAGGGTTTACTTTTATTATAAGTTTTGTCTTTAATGTATTTTTGGCTTGCAATTATATATATTAACACTACAATCAAACATGTATGTTAATGGAGTGTCTTTTGAGTAATGTAATGAGATATGGATTTTGTTACAATTTCTTGTATTGTCTAATGTATGATGAAATTTTATATTTCTGATTGTTAGACATGTATTTTGTTGGCGCACTCTCTTGTTCTCCGAAAGGGGTATAAGGGGTGTTACTCCATTATTCCTTGGAGAGAGTTATTTTAGAAAGAAATTGATCATTTACCAAGCTCACAGAAAGCCCAAATTAATGAATCTTCATCCTCTTAGAATTCTCAAACTTCAAAGCCTTTTGAAAATCAGGTGTAAGATTGCAAGAATAGTTAGCTTGATTAATTGGTAACCCATAATTTCAACAAGCTTTAACTCAAATTACTTTTAAAGCCCCTAAAAAGGAAATTGTATTGAGAGAACCCAAACATGAAGAACCAAAACCTATTTTTGCAAAAGATTTAATTTTAAAGCCAAATAAACAAATGGTTCCTCATGATTTATCTTCAAAAGCAAAAGGAACCTTAATTTCTAAAAATTTTGATCAAACTCCAATAATTCCTCAATTTTTTTTTCTAAAAGTTCACCATCTTAATATTTTTTAATGAATTCTTATCAAACAATTTTAACTATTGAAGATAATTTTTATGATGCTAACTCCAATTTTATACAGAAAAGCTCTTTGGTTCAGGGAAGTACAAGCCTTGGGATTTCTTAAAAACCTCGGGGTATTATCAAAGCATTTTGATTGAAACAGAATCTGACATTATCAAGCATCATTCTGAAGGAGTTTCTATTATGAACTATTTAACTTGCATAATCCTTAATATTATTCATCTCATAGATTGGGGCACGGACCTTTCACTTTTAAGAAAATTTAAGCCCAATTTGGAAACATATCAATTGCTCATTTAACTTTTAACTACTTGGATTATCATCAAGATTGGATCAATGATTTTCTCATTCAAAACAAGAACATAACCCACACTTGGCTCTTTTACTTTAACACTGACAACAAATATCATTTACTAGGATGGTTTTTTTAGTCCCAAAGACACACAAGAGGGGGGTGAATTGAGTGTCTCAAACTTTTTTGGCCATTTGTGTAATGGAACAAAATTGTACGAAAATACAGAATTCTAAATATGAACATAGAAATGCAATGCAAATAATGTTAAGATTTTTGCAAGTTCTTTTTCAATCAAAATCTTAAAAATAATTCTGAAAAGTGTGAGTATAAAATTTGTTGTGAATATTTCAAGAAATGTTTTAAAGACAATTTTGAAAACACAAATTCAAGAATATGAAAACATAGTAGTAGAAAAGCAGAGTTTATGAAAAGGGAATAGAAAAGCAAACACACAGAGTTTATAGTGGTTCGACCAACTTGCCTACATCCACTCCACAAGATTCACTTCTTGAGCTTTTCTCTCCACTCTTAACTCTTTTAAGGGCAAGTGTAGCACCCTAAAGTGGCCCTAGTAGAATTATAGAATTTTGACATGTGGCATTGTAGGAGTGTGACAAGTGGTAAGAATTTATGTGATTTATATGAGTTAAAAAATTAAACAAGTGACCAATGGATAAAAGGTATTTGGCTTGGTTGAAAGTTAAAAGGAACTAAGTTGGTTAAAAGATATGCATGTAATTAATTTGGGTAAATGGTATTGACTAGAGCAGTAAATGTTGGATGAGGATGGACTATCTGCGCTTTTTCTTTTTCACATTGGTTTTGCTTGGACTTTTACCTTTCTTTCTTTCTTTCACCTTTGGTTCCCGTTGTCCACCATTGCTCTGCCCTTTCTTTTATTCCTCCTTCTTCTTTCTTGGTATGTTTTGAGTGAATATACTTGGATTGGTTTGAAGAGAGTGGGTAAAGGATTGAGATTGGTCTCTTAAGAAGGTAAGTGGTGTTATTTAACTAGTATTGGTCTTCTTCTTCTGTTCCATTCCTATTTTTGATTTAAAGTAAAGAGAAGAGTAACGCAAGTGTTTTGTATGGTTTTGGTTCAAGCTGTGGCCAAGAGAGTAGATAAAGTCAAAGAAAAAGTTGGAGCTGAATAGAGCATAAAGTTCAAGCTTCCTAGAGGTAGGGATCGTGTGCAATTTTATTATCTTTGCATGTGTTTACATGAAATACAGGATTGAATAGAGACATGATTACATAGAGATGTGCATGATGATCTTTAGTTAGCTTAACTTCTCTTTTAGAGTATACTTGTTAGATGTTCATTTTGATTGGTTACAGTGTCTAACTAATTGTATTGATTGTGAAATTGAGGTGATATGCATGATTGAATGAGTTGTGTATGGGTCTTATATGTTAAAAACATGGTTTTTCTAGAAATTATGGGTCAGGAATGGTTTACACGGTGTAAATGCATTCTAGAATTGTTGCCTGTTCAGTCACACGGCGGTAAGGGCGTTCTATACCACCGTGTAACTGGGCCCTGGACATCTTTTTTCCCTGGATTTCAGAATGTGTTGCCTGATATGTGAGAGGAGGAGTACGAGACGTGCTCCATGAGCATGAGTCGTGCTCAGTAAGCACGAGACATGCTCAAGGAGCACGAATCGTGCTTGGCTCTGAGGCGTGTCTTGCTTTGTTCTTCTGTGTGTTATCTCCGATACATAAAGAGAAAGGAAGAGGGAGCACGAGACGTGCTCTAGGAGAGAGAGGGGGAGCACGAGTCGTGCTCAAACAGAGAAGGAAGGTGGGAGCATGAGACGTGCTCCAGGAGGAAGGAAGAATGAGCACGAGTCGTGCTCAAGGAGCACGAGTCGTGCTCATGTCTTCTCCTTCCCTATTGCGTCGCCTTACACGGTGGTGAGGTATTCTTATACCGCCGTGTAAGATGCTTCTATTTTTAATTGTGGATTTTGAATTGAGGTTTGACTATGCAGGGTTTTTGTATTACTATTTGGTCTCTGTCCCTTCAAAATCGTCTTTCAAACCTCTTGCATGATAAATACTAGCTAAATGAACATGATTAATAAAGTTTGTACATGAATTAAATATTTTTGAATTTGATGAATGTACTTGAATTATAGACTATAGTTTGGCAATAGTGCAAAGTATACTTGTAATGTTATTGAGCCAGATTTACCGTTATAGTGGATAAATAAGCATGCTTATAAAGGGTTAGAGTGCAGCTGCTAGAGTTGGCCTTAATTGTGCTCAGAGTTTTGAATACCCTGTGTATTCAGTAAAGTTTGAGTTAATTTTTCACATGTAAGATACTGTAAACAGTATCCAGAGTTACCCGTATCCACCTTGAAAGGAATTCAAGCTTATTAATATTGTATAGTAAACATGGAAAGATTAAAAGTATTGCTCTAAATAAATGTATAGCACATGAGAGTAATGCTTTAAGTACATGACAGTTCTGTATACAAGTATAATGTTACAGGAATGTGGACATGTGGTTATTGTTATGTGAGCAAATGATCTGTACAAGTGTGAAAGTTGTACGCATGAGTTATTTGATTATTGTTATGTGAAATGTGTGATTTATTTGTGACTTCGAAAAGAAGTCCTTTGCATTATTTTTCATCACCACTAAGCGTTATCGCTTAGCACGAATGCTTATTTCCGTGTAGGTACAGGTTCGGACCAGTGAGAGCTTGCATTTGCAGGTCAAGGCAATTAGGAAGTGTGACGCCCTTTTCCCACGTCAGACTAGCTTAGCTAATCTTAGTTAGAGAAGGTCATACACACACAGAACACACTCATAACCTTATGAAAACCTAAAACAAAAGTTTCCATTGCAAACGATCATACATCATGCATACTTGTATCACTGTTTCATTACCATTCTGTTATCTCATTATTACATGCCTTTACATATCCGGTACACATATTAATTACAAAAAAAACTTAAACAAAAAGCCCAAGAGACAGATCCCAAAACCTACACCAATCCCTCCTATTGTTGACCGTTGGTATGCGGGTGCGACCTTCGGTCACCTCTTGTCCGTACCTGCACGGATTAGAGTAAACCCGTGCTAAGCGATAACGCTTAGTGGGGAACACATATAACAAGTGATTTATCACACCAATATGGTTATCACACATTATATGCTAACAATCATGTTAAATTAAGAATCACTTCATCTAATTCCGTTCCATACATAACATGGTTCAGTACTATATTCAATCATAAAGCAACTATCACATATTCACGTATTCACATCGCATACTATATTGTATCACAATCATTTCCACTTATTAATTAGTTGGGTAACCTGCAATCCAAAGACGCAGATAACGGGTATCGCATTAGTACCACTCAGGTACTAGAATCTCATTGAGATTACACTTACGCATTGGTACCCTCAGGTACAAAATATCAATCCACTTATAATAAAACCCAGCAAGGATTATTCGCATTGTGATTCCCATGGAATCAGACATATTTAACGCATGGGGCTGCAGCACTTGACCCTATAGGCATGCCTAACTATCCACTACTTGACTCGCAGGCTTAAGTTGTTAATCATATTATTCATTTCACATTGATCACCTTTCATATCACATATGACGTTAACCAACATCACATTCATTTTACACATTCGCATTAGCACACAGCTATTCATTTCACTTGCATACTCATTGTGTTTCCACACTCATTCTTTATAGTTAATGATCACATATTTGCTTGCATTCAATAATCATCATATAGTATGCAAATGTACATTACTTAATACACACAAAATACTTACTCATAATGTCCTTCATTTCAGCTTAAAGCCTTGCCATTTGAAGACCAAACACATTAAGGTTATAGTGCCAAAACAGGGTAGGTCACGGTCACAACCAATTTGGTTGTCACCGTGACATGTTGAAGTCCAAAACAGAATGCAAATTGAGGACAGGTCACGGTCACAATCAATTTGATAGTCACCGTGACATGTTCCCAATTCTCGGCAGAATGCTACCTGAGGGTATGTCACGGTCACAATCAATTTGATTGCCACCGTGACATATCAGATTTTACAGGGCAAAATGCTTCCTTGGGTACCTCACGGTCACAACCAATTTGGTTGTCACCGTGACATACCCATTTCAACTAAGCAGAATAGAACTCCAGCATACCTCACGGTCACAATCAATTTGATTGTCACTGTGACCCATGCAAGATTTCTCTAATTCCCCATTCAATTCCCATTTCCTTTCAAGGACTTCCAACCCATTTTCCTTTTTAACAAATTAACCCAATTCATCAACCACATACCCAATTGGCACATACCTGATTTCCATCTTGACAATGGCATTCACTCATAGCATAAATCATAATCATATTCATTATACACATAACATACATATTCTCAAACAACATTCTCACAAAGCATATCTCCATATCCAACATTAGACCTAGCCATACAATTTCATGCTCAAGGCCATTACTTCTCATATACACATAATTCATATCAAATTCCTTTTCAAGCAACACAATTTTCACAATTTTACAACTAGGGTTTGTACCCAAAAGTTGTCGCCTTAGCTCCTAATCTCGACTAACGCTCGGTTCTCTAATTACGGCTTTCCCTTTATCCTTCTTCACTTCTTCAGCTAGCAAAACCAGTTCAATTCCAGAATTGAACATAATCCATCAATTCTCATTCCAACACCAAATCAAAACCAAGAAGAAGAAGAGTAGAAGATGAGAATAAGCATTCATAATCACTTACCTCCTAAGTTCAACAACTTAATTCTTGAGCAACTTAAGAACTTGACCTTCTTAATAATTATGCAATTTGATTTAGAGACCTAAAGACTACTCTCACGCAAGAGGAGGTAGAAACACAGAAAATGACTCAATTCTCTTAAATGGGTCATTTCTCTTCCTCAAAGGGACACATGCATGCATAAGGTGGAGGTGGCGTACTCACGAGAAGCCACACGGATTCCACTTCAATTTCTGCCTCCCACTAACTGATTTCTTACATTATGTTATTCTTAATTAATCCATCATTAGATAAACTAATCAGCCATTAATCCATTCCTAACTTAATCTCATATATATACTAATTGGCCACTAAACTATCCGCTCATCTTTCAATCAAGTCCTTCCAATCTTTAATTCCAATTTAGTCTAAGCCACACATTCAATTCACATACATGCCAATTCAGATTAATTCTTTTAGGGTTCATGTTCGGCCATGACAGGAAGTTTTGTTCATCTTTTTGTATAAGATAGGGATGGAGTTTGTGATGTTTTGAGTAACATCATTATGTATAGAAGGGTTTAGTCATCACGTGTAAAGTTTATTGTAATATATGTATAGAATCGAATATGTAAAGCTAAATGACAACAGTTTTGTAATATGTTTATATATGTGTATAATATTGATATAAATGCATGTTGGGCCCGAGTGATAATGTTAATTTTTTTATTTTATTATTTCTGTATAGTTATGTATTTTTTATTATCACTTCCGCTAGTGTATGTATTTGTATAAGTATTTGAGTGCGTGGCGCCCCCATATCCTCCCAGGGGATGTAGGGGTGTTACATTTTAGTGGTATTAAAGCACTAGGTTAAATGGTTCAGGACTATAAGATGATAGCGTATAGTATGTGTGTTTGAGCTTGTCTAGAGTGTGGCCTAATGCAAATGCTATTTTGTAGGTTTTAGATGGAGTCCGACCCGAGTGAGAACGTTGGAGAGACTACGGGTAGTGTGAATCCGGTTCGTGTGGATCCACATGTACGGGCACAAGATAGAGAGGAAAGAGCTGGAGCTATTCAGGACCACCCGGAGCTGATGCAAGGGTTGGTACAGATTCTGGATAGGTTGACAGCTCCAAAGACACCATCAGATTTGATAAGAAAGAGAGGAGCTGAAGAGTTCCATGGGACATCCTTGGATCAATCTGAGATAGCAGAGTTTTGGTTGGAGAGAACAGGAAGAATTTTACAAGAAATATGTTGCCCACAAAATCAAAAAGTAGCTTGCGCGGTGTCGTTGCTGCAGGGTGCAGCATATGACTGGTGGAAGTTAGTGTTGAGGAATCCTCAGAGGCCGATGGAATTGACATGGGATTTCTTTTTCCATGAGTTCAAAGAAAAATTTGTAACCAAAGCTTACCGAGATGCCAAATGGAAAGAATTTGTGACTTTTAAGCAAAAGAATATGACTGTTGGGGAATATGAAAAAGAGTTTACTCGTTAGAGTAAATATGTACCAGAAGGTATGTTAACTGAGGATTTTCGGTGTCACCAGTTTGAAGATGGATTGAGAGAGAGCCTTCGGGGACCCCTGTCTGCCATGGTTGCTTTGCAACCAGTAGATTATTATTGATTGGTGTTGGCATCGATAAAATTAGAGGAATCTGAATTGTTGAAATAGAAAAGAGAGCAAAAGAGAAGGTTTCTAAGAGAAGATGAGAGTACTGGTAAAAGAGATGGAGGGGTTAGAAGAGGCAAAGATGAACAAGATTTATCGTTTGTGCTAACTTCGGTTGGGAGTGTAAGGCCACTAGCTAGTAAAGGAAGTGTAGCACCGAAGTGTGTACACTGTAGAAGGCGTCATTGGGGTGAGTGTAGGAAACTCACCGGAGCTTGCTTTAGATGTGGTAGGGCGGAGCATCTCCTTGCCCAGTGTCCCAAGTTAAAGGAAAATTTAGCATCACAAGCAAGCAAAGATAAAGGAAATATTTCTGGAAATGTTAGAAGTGGGAGAGGAAGAAGTAGAGCTGAAAGACAACCATCGGAAATGGTAGAGAGGCCATTTTCCACCGATGATCAGCCACGTGTATATGCGATGACTGCTGAAGCTATAAAGACACCGGCCAGATCTTCTAGTAAGTCCTTTTATCGATTAATGAAATATAGTTTCAGTTAATTGTCTAATATCGGGGAAATTTTGAGGACGAAATTTCTTAAGGGGGAGATATTTGTAACACCCTAAAGTGACCCTAGTAGAATTATAGTATTTTGACATGTGGCATTGTAGGAGTGTGACAAGTGGCAAGAATTTATGTGATTTATATGAGTTAAAAAATGAAACAAGTGACCAATGGATAAAAGGTATTTGACTTGGTTGAAAGTTAAAACGAACTAAGTGGGTTAAAAGATATGCATGTAATTAATTTGGGTAAATGGTATTGATTAGAGCAGTAAATGTTAGATGAGGATGGACTATCTGCTCTTTTTCTTTTTCATATTGGTTTTGCTTGGACTTTTACCTTTCTTTCTTTTTTCTCCTTTGGTTCCCATTGTCCACCATTGCTCTGCCCTTTCTTTTGTTCCTCCTTCTTCTTTCTTGGTCTGTTTTGAGTGAATATACTTGGATTGGTTTGAAGAGAGTGGGTAAAGGATTGAGATTGGTCTCCTAAGAAGGTAAGTGGTGCTATTTAACTAGTATTGGTCTTCTTCTTCTGTTCCATTCCTATTTTTTATTTAAAGTAAAGAGAAGAGTAACTCAAGTGTTTTGTATGGTTTTGGTTCAAGCTGTGGCCAAGAGAGTAGATAAAGGCAAAGAAAAAGTTGGAGCTGAATAGAGCATAGAGTTCAAGCTTCCTAGAGGTAGGGATTGTGTGCAATTTTATTATCTTTGCATGTGTTTACATGAAATACAGGATTGAATAGAGACATGATTACATAGAGATGTGCATGATGATCTTTTGTTAGCTCAACTTCTCTTTTAGAGTATACTTGTTAGATGTTCATTTTAATTGGTTGCAGTGTCTAACTAATTGTATTGGTTGTGAAATTGAGGTGATATGCATGATTGAATGAGTTGTGTATGGGTCTTATATGTTAAAAACATGGTTTTTCTGGAAATTATGGGTCAGGAATGGTTTACAAGGCAGTATGGAACACCATACCGGCGTGTAAACCCATTCTGGAATTGTTGCCTGTTCAGTCACACGGCGGTAAGGGCATTCCATACTACCATGTAACTGGTCCTTGGACATCTTTTTTCCCTGAATTTCAGAGTGTGTTGCCTAATATATGAGAGGAGGAGCACGAGACGTGCTCAAGGAGCATGAATCGTGCTTGGCTCTGAGGCGTGTCTTGCTTTGTTCTTCTATGTGTTATCTCCGATTCGTGAAGAGAAAGGAAGAGGGAGCATGAGACGTGCTCCAGGAGAGAGAGGGGGAGCAAGAGTCATGCTCAAACAGAGAAGGAAGGTGGGAGCACGAGATGTGCTCCAGGAGGAAGGAAGAATGAGCACGAGTCGTGCTCAAGGAGCACACTCATGTCTTCTCCTTCCCTGTTGCGTCGCCTTACATAGCGGTGAGGGATTCTCATACCGCCGTGTAAGATGCTTCTGTTTTGAATTGAGGTTTGACTATGCAGGGTTTTTGTATTACTATTTGGTCTCTGTCCCTTCAAAATCGTCTTTCAAACCTCCTGCATGATAAATACTAGCTAAATGAACATAATTAATAAAGTTTATACATGAATTAAATATTTCTGAATTTGATGATTGTACTTGAATTATAGACTATAGTTTGGCAATAGTGCAAAGTATACTTGTAATGTTATTGAGCCTGATTTACCGTTATAGTGGATAAATAAGCATGCTTATAAAGGGTTAGAGTGCAGCTGCTAGAGTTGGCCTTAATTGTGCTCAGAGTTTTGAATACCTTGTGTATTCCGTGAAGTTTGAGTTAATTCTCCACATGTAAGATACTGTAAACAGTATCCAGAGTTACCCGTATCCACCATGAAAGGAATTTAGGCTTATTAATATTGTATAGTAAACATGGAAAGATTAAAAGTATTGCTCTGAATAAATGTATAGCACATGAGAGTAATGCTTTAAGTACATGACAGTTCTATATACAAGTATGTAACACCCCCTACTCATACGTAGCCGATCCCATCTGATAAGGAGTGAGATGTCGTATGGGTAAAGGTGCCACCACGCAGATACAGAATATACATACATACATACACAAGCATACATACCTAAATACAGGGTTATTAAAAACTTTACAAAACCATTCACGAAAGAAGCTGATCATGCATTAATATAACAGGAAACATTACATTACTATTTGATCAACCTACAGGTACAAAAGATAATTACATATCCAAAAATATACTTATACACATGCGGAAGCTATTACAAAACTGACATAAGAGAGTTCTATACAAAAAGAATCATCAAGCTACAAAATTAAGCCCTACACTATAAACCAGCTGTGTTGGCTTGGCTGCAACGACTCTCCTAAGGCAAACTCCTTCCACACCTGCACGGGTAAACACACCGTGCTAAGTGATAAACGCTTAGTGGGGAAACACACATATGAAAATGGATGGCCATTCACAATGGTCGTTAAGCATAATGCATACCGATGGCATAATTAGAAATACACATATGATATCAATATGAACAAGCGAACATATAGAGTAAGACATTTGATATATCATAACTGCCTTCATATTATCTCATTAATATACATATTCAGATAATACATTCTCATAATTATCAAAACAATTCAAAGCAATTAAGCACCTGCTGACTCTAGGTAGTGGATAAATAATGAGTGAACGGACAGTACTTTATAGGTACGAACCGATTACTGACAGTACCTTACGGGTACGAATCAAAAACCCTTTTACTTAATCATTTGCAAAACATTTTATTAAGGGACCTTAAACAAGATCTGAACACATTAAAGGGTTCGCGAGGAACGAAACGGGGACCTGATCGGGGTCCAAAATGAACTGAGGCTACAGCTATAAGACTCTATTAGGCATGCCTAACTATCCACTTAGTTGATTCGCAGGCTAAAATTATACAGTTAACGTCCATAGTTCAATTATAACAAGCAAGGAATTCACATACTTTGATTAATCAGTAAATGTAAACATCATTCATCTTAATATTATAAAGCTCGTATTAAGAGTCATTGTGTGTGTTGAAATCAATAATTTAACACTCCTACATCATCCTGAACAAATAAGGTTTTATTGTAAAAACAGGGTAGGTCACGGTCACAACCAGATTGGTTGTCACCGTGACATACCAAAACTCTCGGCAGAATGCAAGTCTGGGGTACCTCACGGTCATAACCAAAATGGTTGCCACCGTGACATACCAAAGAAACCAAACAGAAGCAAAAGTCTGGAAACCTCACGGTCACAACCAAAATGGTTGCCACCGTGACATGTCTAGAACCCAGAACAGAAGCAAAATCTGGACACCTCACGGTCACAACCAAAATGGTTGCCACCGTGACATGTCCAAACTTACGGTAGAATGCATCTTGTACATACCTCACGGTCACAACCAAAATGGTTGCCATCGTGACCCATGCCCAGATGCGATACCATAGAGCCAAATTCACCTCATTTCCAGGCCAAATCCAAAACTTCTCATTCCAACCAATTTCTCCTCACTCAAACTACATTAATAAACCATCCAACAACATCAAATCATACCAATATAATATCCTACTCATGAATTCTCAAAACAACATCAAGTTACACATTCAACCTCATCACTATTCATACTATAACTCAATCAATCTCACATTTGGTTCAATAACTCACAATCAAGGTTTTATGAACAATAAGAATCAAAACCCTAAACATAGTAACCAGTAAAAACATCAAGAACACCAAAATTTTCCAGAAATTCATTCAAAGAATAAATCGCCAAAAGTGCATAAATCACAAATTCCCAAACCTGAATCTCCTTAGCTCCTAATGCTTAGATCCACTAGAACCAACCTTCTCTTTGCCCTTTGGCTCACGAGGAGGCTCAACTAAGCATCAAACCACAAGAACACACAAAATACAACTCTAAATTAAAAACCCAAACCAGCTAGAAGAAGAGAAGATGAAGAAGAGGAAGAACAAGATGGAAAATGCAGAAAACTTACTATTTAAATGAAAGATGTGATCAATTCCCACTACCAAGAGCTTGAATCCAAGCTAGGGCAACTAAAGGGTGAAGAAGAGGAAGAAGAGCAGTAGAGGGAGGAGAGGAACGGGAAAGAGATAGGAAAAAATCTGATTTCCTTTTTCGTTTCCTCCTTTTACTTACTCTTACTCAACCCTAGACACATGGCATCTCTCTAGTGGTGGAAATAACCACTCACACACTACCACCATGCATCACATACACCCAAAACTCTCCCAACTAATAACACCCTACAAGTGTGTGAGCATACACACACACAAGCACAGCCCCAAAAACACACTCTAACACCATACATGCATCCACATTCTATTTTGGCACTGTTTAGGGAAACCTCAGATTTTTTTGAGTCATTAGCTGAAGCTTTCTGCTCTACATCAGAAGATAAATTTTGCTCTTCACGATTAGAAATTTCCATCAGACCAATGTTATTAGAATTTACAGATTCTGGTTCACTTGTGCTTGATTCTTCAGTATCACTCCATGTAGCTTTCATAGCCTTCTTTTTGAATCTTTTCTCCTTTCTTTTTAAATTCAGACATTTTGATTTGATATGACTAGGTTTGTTGCATTTGTAGCAGATAACATCTCTAGCAGATTTTGAGGAATTTTTTACCTTGTGATGAGGGAATTTTTGATGCTATTTTCTGTAGGACTTCTATCCTTTTCTGTACATCTTTCTGAATTTCTTAGTGATCAATGCCATTTCATCATCACCAATAGAATAATCACTTCCAAATTCAGCTTTGAGAGCAATAGCTTTCAATTTCCTATCTTTTTCTTTTTATACATCTTGAGACTTAATATAAAGTTCATGTGAAATGGGAGATCCACAAATATTATCAAAATTAAGAGTACTAAGATCCTTATCTAACAGAATTGAAGCTTTTGCTTCCCACCTGGGAGTAAGACCTCTAACAAGTTTTGCAATTTTATCATGCTCATTAAGTATTTTACCAAGAGCTTTAATTTCATTAGTTAATTTTACATACCTGTTGATTACCTCAGAAATTGACTCTTCTAGTTTCATTTTTAATCCTTCATAATCTACCATGAGAATATGAAGTCTAATATCTTTAACTTGATTCATACTTTCATAAGTTGCTTGTAGCTTGTCCCATATTTCTTTAGCAGTATCACATTCGGAGACTCTGTTGAACTCATTAGTTTGCAATAAGCATAATAGAATACTCATAGCTTTAGAATTCAGCTGCACTTACTTCTTTTCTGCTCCAAAAACTTATTTTCTGGTTTTCAGCATAGTAGCAATGATGGAAGCTCCTTCTTCAATTGATTGCTTTTGTGAAGGCTCATATCCATCTTCAATAATATCCCAACAATCCATATCTTGCGATGGAATTAAGTGCCTCATAACTACTTTTCAGAAGGAATAATTTTCACCATTGAATATTGGAGGACGATGAACAGAATGTCGATCTTAGAAAGGAATAGCTACTGGAGTCTCAGCCATCTTTAGGATCACTCAAAGAGTTTAAGCCTTAGAGAAATGAGTACTGCTTTGATACCAAATGTAGGTCCCAAAGACACACAAGAAGGGGGGGAGGGGGGGTTGAATTGAGTTTCTCAAACTTTTCTGGCTATTTTTCTAATGGAATAGAATTGTATGAAAATGCAGAATTCTGAATATGAACATAGAAATGCAATGCAAATAATGTTAAGATTTTTGCAAGTTTTTTTTCAATCAAAATCTCAAAAATAATTCTGAAAAGTGTGAGTGTAAAATTTATTGTGAACATTTCAAGAAATGTTTTAAAGACAATTTTGAAAACACAAATTACAGAATATGTAAATGGAGTAGTAGAAAAGCAGAGTTTAAGAAAATGAAGCAGAAAAGCAAACACACAAAATTTATAATGGTTCGGCCAACTTGCCTACATTCATTCCTCAGGATTCACTTCTTGAGCTTTTCTCTCCGCTCTTAACTCTTTTAAAGGCAAGAGTCAAAGCCAATAAACAATCCTAGATATGTATATCTACACACAATCTTTTTCCAAAGTAAAAGATAGAAAACACTTACTAGAATTTTTCTTCTAGGTTCTAGCCAACCCAACTCACAATCTTTTACAAAATAGATTTCCTCACAAACAATTACAACAAAATCTATAATCAAATTGAGGAGAATACCTAAAGAATAAAGAGCAAAAGATGTGGACAGTGAGATGAACAGAGTTAAGCTTTTATCTTAAGAGACAAAAATTCTTTCCTAACTTTTTCTAACCCTCTAATAGGTGAAACAACGTGTATTTATACTCAAAAAATTTAGTTTTAGGTGTTTGAAACATAAACTAGCTATCTCTAGTTGTTGGAGGACAAAGCAGGGAAAATAGACTAAAACTAGCCGTTATTTTTGTCTTGTAGTGAAGTTCAGATTTTTTTCCAGAAATCTAATACTATCAGAAATTCATTTAGAAAATTGATAGAGATAGAAATTCATTTTCTAAAGAATCATTTTCCAGTGAAAACCAGTTTTGTTCAAAAACTCATTTTCAGACTAAAAAAAAAATATTTTTATGCAATTGTAAAGCTATAATCTGTATGCATTAATGGAGAGGATTTACCTCAATTTGATTTTACAATTTAGTATAAACTAAGGCAACTCATCAATTTGCCTTCTTAAGTCCATGCTTGATATATCTTGATCTTGATAATATTGATATTTAGCATCAGAAAATATGTAGAAAAGTTCCTATAGAAATTGCTTAGAAAAGAATTCACAATAGAGTTTATTTAAGGTTTGATTATCATCAAAATTAGGATGTGGCCTTGAGCCAATAGTTTTCTTAGTGGTGGAACTGGTTTGGGGCCTCAGTAAAGATACTAACCCCAAAAGTTTTTCAAGGATACATCTTTAAAGCTAAATACTCTCCCACAATTGAAGATGACCTTTTTCACCCACTAATCATTTTCACTTCAAAGTTTTTTCTTCCCTGGGTTACTGCTTTGGATTATGACTTCAAAGAAGACTCTTTTTCAAAGAGTCCAATCCTAATTAGGAAACTTAAAGTTAATTGATAGTCCAATTTCTTAAAAGCACACAACCTTTAGTACTGCTATTGAGGAATGGCTCCAAAGCTATCAGAAGCATTTAACTTCTATAAGAACTTTCTTAGCTTAAAAGTCCTATACAAGTTCTCTTTTAACTTAAGCAAATACTAAAGAAGAATGTTTCACTCTAATAGAGCAGCTTTTAGTAAGTACTCTTCAAAAGCTTTGGTAAAGTAAGCACAGTAGGAAATGTAGTCAGCCTTAGTAATGATAATAAAGATGATTACTTTAGAATTTTTACCCCTTTAAAGTAATAATAATTTATTAAACAAAGCAACAAACAGAGCATATGAAGCCCATGTGAAGATACAAGTTTTTAAATAAAAAGATAAAAGAATAACAATAATTTCACTATTTCAACAGTACTTTTACTATTAAAATAGTGTCACCCACTTCTCTATAAATACTCCCCATTTCTAAAGCAATACATCCTTTCTTACTTCCTAAAAATTCTCTCACCCAACTCTCTCTATAATGCCTCAAAAATTTTGGTTTCATGAATAGTACTTTTCGAAACATGAATAGTGCATTCTGAGATTAATAGTGTCACTAGAAAGCTAAGCTGCACTTTATCGAGCATCAGATAGTATTATTCAAGGACAATTCGATGGAAATGAGTTTATTTAAAGTGTTAAAAACTGAAAATAAAATATGAGCAGCAGTTTCAAAGTGAATAGTACTAGTTTGATCATTAGTCAAACTTTCACCTAGAAAAACCATAAGTCAAACCCAACTTCAAAGGTGATTTATTAGGGCATAACATGAATAATTAAGTGGAATTAAGATTTCTTAATTTGTGTTTATTAAAATTAAAGAAAATAATTAATTAATAAAGGAAATGTACGAATTAATATGGACCATTAGCTTAAATAGTGACACACTCAATCTTAACCATTGGTTTGGGTGTATGTAAGAGTATTTGTGTAGGGATTGATTGTGGCCATTAGATGATATAATAAGAAAAGAAATCATGGCCATCCATTTCAAAATAAAATAAAATGAAAATAAAAGAGAAATTATGAGGACCATTGGATGGTATAGTGTAGGATCACATCATAACCATCCATTTTAAACACGTGTGTGTGTAAAAAAATCAAGAAGATATACATACATCTTCATCTCCTTAAGGCCGACCTTGTACCCTATTCTCCTCTATTTTTCTTCATTTTTATAAACTCTAAATGTAAGACCTAAAACATACCGTAGTTGTATTTAGGTATGATTAGGGTAGTTAGTAATCGAATATGCTTGGTTTGTTAATGATTGTGTTGGAAGGACGTAACTATCATTAAACAAAGAGGTTTGCAAGTTACGAAAATTTAGTAATTTGTTAAATTGTGACTTGCATATAATAGAGAACTAATTATATGGGATAAATTATAAATATAACTTAATTTGGAGGCTAATGTGAGAAATAAAAGAGGAAGGAAGGATTTAATTGATAGTTTGCATTAATAGCCAATCAAAGCTTGACAATTCACTGTTCTAGAATTAAAAAAAAAATTGAATGGGTATTAACAAAGCTGAAGTCAGTGGGGGAAAGGAGTAAGAATTCTAGAACTTCTCTCCACCCTTCCCATGCCAACTTTAGCTCTATCAAGCATCAATTTGATTCCTCCTCATGATTAGATGAGTTTGGTGTGAGATTTCTGTACAATTAGTAAGTTCTTGGCTTTACATTCTCCTTTATTCTTTCTAACATGAGCAAGGTGAAAATTGTGTAAATGAGACAATTCATGGTGTAAATTTTGGTGTTTTAGCTGAAGAATTTGATAAGAAGGATGAGATAAAGGGAAGGAGAAAGCTCAGTGAAGAGCTTGAAGGGAAGAAAGGAAGCTATAGCAGGTTTGGGAACTCTTCATCCTACTTGTATGTGTTTGTGTATGTATTTCATGTAGAAATATGAATTTTGATTAAATAAGAATGGAATGGACTCTAATGGGGATTTTTGAACTGATTGTGCATGAATTTAAAATGAAAGAACTTAATGGTTTAAAAATAAGAAATATGTTATAGGAATTTACATAACTAGTCCATGTATTTTAAGCATGTCTCAACTTGTAGAGATTCATATGGAGTGATTTTGATTGGAGAGTTTTCTTAACATAGGGACCTTTATATGTCTAGAAGGAACCTTAACTTCATTTTGCCTTTAAGGCTCTCTAAATTGAGGTTGAAGACAAACACTTGATTTTGCCCCTTCTTGAGAGTAGTTTCTATTCTCAAGGGTGTATCTCTTCAAATATAGATCCAAATGAAGTGAATTTTATGTCATTGTAAACTTAAAACATAGATGAACATTTGTTATGAGGAGATTTGGTCTAAAAATGCCATTTTCTAGTTGAAAAAGCTCAGATAAGATGACCCACGAAATATGCTATGTTGTGTCTTGTTTTAGTAGGGAAATTTACAGGGTTACACGGCGGCAGGCCATCCTGCCTACCATGTAAACTTTCTGTATTTCGGGTAAACTTTTTGCTCGCCGTATAAATAGCTATTGGATTGCCTAAAATTGCCTAAAATTCACCTTACACGGTGGTCAAGACTTCCCGCCCACTGTGTAATCAGCTATTGGATTATACAAATTTGTCTAAAACTCATCTTACACGGCAGTCAGGGATTACTGCCTGCTGTGTGGGTTTTTTGCCCTCTGTAACTAGCTATTGCCTACTGAATGCCATATTCTTGCCATTTTACATGGTGGTCAGGAATTCCTGTCTGCTGCGTAACTCCCATATTTTAGCCTTTTATGTGAATTTTCACTCCATTTTGGACCCAATTTCGACCCGAATTTTTCTGAAACTTATCTGGAACTTTGTTATTGATATGGAATCGATATGTATGCATGAAATATATTAAAATATGAATTTTTTCATATAAACATGAATTATGTTATGCATGGTTTTGAACTACGAAATATGCTGAAAATGGTATCGGTACACTGGCATGATATGAAAGCTATATTATCTATTCTAAAATAGCTGCAATGTAAGTGTATGAACATAAATTCTTGTTTGTGATTAAATATGAATAAAATTAATTTAGTTCTAGTATAGCTTTCTAAATACCTTGGCTATGGACAAATAGGCATGCCTATAGGTAGTTGGATACAGCTGCTATATTTATGACATTATGGTTTCATTCTATAGATACTCATGTCTCATAATAATTAGGGGAATACCCATCTTGATATTTATCCCTCTGAGAATTTTGATATGCTTTACCCTTTAGGGTTCTATTCTGACATACTTCCTCCAAGAAGTCCTATTTTCTCCTTATTATCTACTTTTTAGTTAGGCAAGCGAACATGACTTGTATTTGTGATTTGATCTTGAGGAAATGCTTAATTTTATTTGATAATGATTATAATGTACAAGAATAATTATGAACTTGATGAATAACTATTTGCATCTGTTATTGAATCTTATGGTTTTATATTTTCCCTTACTATTTGGTTTGACTATTATATAGTTTCTTTAGTGCTTAATGCCTAAAGCGCCTATTGATGTTGTAAGAAAGCATGGACCTGAAGAATTTCATGGTACAAGCTTAGAAGAATCTGATAAAGCCAAGTACTGGTTATAAAAAGTACAAAGAGTGTTAGATAAAGTGAAATGTCCTCCCAAACAGATGGTCGCTTGTGCAGTCTCTCTTTTGCAAAGAGCGGCCTATTATTGGTGGAAACTTGTACTGAAGCATCCATTGCTCCCAGACCCGATCACGTGGGACTTTTTTATGCAAGAATTTCAAAAGAAATACATTACAGATGCTTACAGGGAGGTCATGTGGAAGCAATTTCTAAATCTGAACTTGGCATTAGCTAAATATGAAAAGGAATTCAATCGACTTAGTAAATACTCTCCAGAACTAGTTCTTACGGAAACATTTATGAGTAGACAATTTGAAGATAGACTGAATGAATCTATTAAAAGACATATTGTAGTTGTTACTTCCTTGCAACTAGTAAGTTACTACCAATTGGTGCAAGCTACTATTAAAGTCGAGAAATCTACAATGGTTTAAAAGGAAAAAGCTCAGAAAAATGAATCCTCTCATGGAAAAATGCTTTTACACGGTGGTTAGGAATCTGCACAAGGCAGAATCTAAGTTCGGTTTTACACAAGGTTTTTCACCAAGCAAACATCATTTTTAGCGAAAGTGATCTCTTAGCAAATGTTCCCTGAGATTTTAAATTTCTAATGGAACAAATTTTAGGTCATTTGGGCATTTAAAATTCTAGATATGACTTAAACAACCCAAACTACTCCCATGACCAGGCCAGAATAGAAACACTTATGTTTTGGCCTATTTTGAGGCACTTATAGCAAAAATTAGCTCATGGCTTTTTCTAAGACATTTATAGATATGCGTCTTAGATTTCCCATGAAACTAATGTAATACATTTTAGAGTTCTATAACTCATTTTATGTCTACAATAGTGCCACAGGATCTATTGAAAATTGGATAGAATTCCTCCTATTCAATCTATATAACCATATCAACCAATTCCATAAACGCAACAACCACAAATCAATTCAAATCAACATATATCATTCATCCACATACGAGATCACATAAATCTTCACCGAATGCATATAAATAACTTAGTTCCTGTGACGCGCGCCGGACCTCGCGGCCGCCCCTCTGACCGCCCGCTTGGCGTCGATCGGCCAATTGAGGATCCGTTGGCAACTTGTAAAGACATTTACAAGTGCGTCTATTTTGGCCAACAAGGAGGTGTCATGGAGTCGCCACCCAATAGAACATTGGAAAAGTTTCTCTCGCCTTGGAGAGCTTAAGACTGCGCTTAGTATCCATTTTGGGCCAACCAAAGGGGTCTTGGAGGGTAAACCTCTCGCCCTAAGGAGCCTAGGATTAACGTCAAAGTCTCGTGACACAAGAGGTGTCTTGGAGATCATAATTCCAATGAGTGATCGGATAGACCTCTCGCCTCTTTGAGCCCAAAGACCAGAGCTGGGTTCGGGACTTCTCATCTATTTCTACCTTGATTATTTTATGATCAAATTTGAGTTTTCATTAATTCGCTCTCTCGCCACACAATGCAATCGAATCAAAGCGCATTTATTCACATTTGGAAAGCGGTAAATGAACAAATAAGTAATAAAAGCGATAAATTACAATAACACAAGGAGCGGAATACAACTCCCTTTTATAAATGTGCGATACATACATGAATCGGGGCATTGCTTATTTTGAGGACTTTGGTCCTCGCATGCATCATTATTAAAATGGATATTTTTATTGTGAGGATTTTATTGGATAAAGAATAGGACATTAGGTCCTTGATTTTATGAAGAATTCAGTTTATTAAGTATAAAACGTTTGGTCGATTTTTTACATTAGCGAGAAATACAACAATTTTGTCATATACAGGAGGAACAATAAATAAATACATGAAATATATAAAAAATAGGAAGATAGAGAACTAAACCAGGTGACCTTTCCATACGGGAGAACTCTCTCGGGCTCCAACCAATCCAAGAAGTAAAAGTAAATTCCTCAAAATAACCTTTTTGGTTGGATTCCTTGTTGTTGTATGGCTCCCCGCACGCTCCACGAGAAAACAAGATGAAAAATCAAGAATAAGGAAAATGGGTTGTTTCCTTCTTGATTTTTCTAAAAACTGAATTTTTGGAATCAAAACCTTAGAAAAAAACCAATTAAATTTAGCTCCTTTTGATGGCTTGATTCTTGAATCGATTAAATCTTTTTAGAAATGTGTTTGTTGGAATAGAGAGAAAACACACGTGAATTTTGGCAGAGTTTTTCCTTCAGAAATTTTTCCAACCCTCTTTATGAGAAAATTCAAAGCTTTTATAAGCCAGGCATGACCGACGGGCATCTGTGGTGGCGACGGGCATCGGAAGAATCCTACTGACACAAGGATTCATCCAACGGCCCTGCCACTTTGACCGACGGGCGTCGAAAGAATCCTTCTGACACAAGGATTCATCCGACGGCCCTGCCACTTTGACCGACGCTCATGTTCGGACTTTTGATCTATGCTTGTGTTCGGATCAATGTTTCTCTATACCTGTGTGATAAAAGGTTTTGTTAATTCATGTTTGAGTTACTATCTTTTAACATGTCTACGAATGGCGTGGTTTTGTTTTATTTACCACGTCATGTTTCAGTTATATTCTTTCTTCGTTTTATTTGTTAAGTTGTCACTTTTCCAATCTTGGTTATCTTTTGTTATTTTTCGCTTTCGTTTGTTATGTCGTCATCATTTTGGAATATGAGCAAATGTGAAAACATACACTTATCTGTAATATGAATGAATCATAAATAACTTAATGAATGCACAAAACTGAAGACAAAAGTTTTTCACTAGAAATATCCACTTTTGTACAATGTATATACAAAGTGAAAATGTACAAAAATACAAGAAATGACTCCCTGAACATCAGAGGGGTGAGTAGTCGGAGGGCTCCTCGTCGTCTGATATATGCACTGTCCTTGGCTGAGGTGGAGGTGGAGGTGGAGCTGACTGTGTCAGAGGTGGAGGTTGAGCCGTGGAAGGTCCTGCCCCAACATCATGGGTCTGTCTAAACCTGAGTTGAGCATAGCCATCCAAGAAGGGCTGGGTGCAAGTCCTCATGAACTCCAAAGTCTCCGAGACTGTGCCTCCTAACTTCTTGAATGCCTGGCTCATCTGAGTGGTCTGCTCGCCGGCGGCCCTCCTCATCTGATCTAGGCACTGCTCCGCCTGCTCCCTAAACTCCCTCATGGTCTGGGACAAGGGAGGAAGTATCCCCTCTATCGCCTGGACCCGGGATCTCAGGGAGTCGAGTGACTCATCGATCATCTGTAGAGTCATATCAACTCTCTGAGACGCCTTATCCTGGGACGTCCTCAGATCATGAGTGAGCTGCTGCCTAAGCTCCCTCTGGCCCTGGGCAATCTGCTCTACCAGCCTCGCCTGCTCGTCCCTGAAGGTCTCCACGACCTGAGCCTGCTCTCGTACTGTATGCTCAATAAAATTGGCCTGCTCCTGGGCCAACCGCTCTATCATCCGGGACTGCTCCTGAATAGCAGCCTACTGACAGTCTAACCTCTCCTGTAAAGCTCTGTTTCTCTCATCCTGTCGTCGCTAGAAGGATGCGAACATGGAAGTGAGGAGCTGGGAGAAATCAGGCTGTGCTGGATGCTACTGGGCGTTGCTAGGAGCGACCGACGGGCTGCCCGTCTGTCGTTCCCCATTCCCCAATTAATGCACATTTAATGCTCATGATTAATGCTATGCTGACATATTGTAGATACCAGGTCTCGAGGCAGTCCAGATCAGAGTTACCCGATGAAGAGATCAATGTCGATTTTTGAGTAAGGGGATGAAATTCGGAGGTTTTCGTCTTTCGGTCTTGCAAGGATTAAAATCTTTTTCTATAGCATGGAGTTTGGAAAGAGTTGGATAAATTTTACAGAATTTGGGTAAAAATGGGAGTTTTGCTTCACAGACGGGCATCCCGTCTGTATAGGGACGCCCGTCCCTACGTGGGGAGATACCCATCCCTAGGCATAGTAGGGACGGACCCGTGGCAACCTAGGGATGCCCGTCCCTAGGATCGTGCCCCGTCCCTAGTCAGTCTCCCGCATTTGCCCTTAGTAGGGACGGCCGTCGGTAGGCCCAGGGAAGCCCGTCGGTACGGTAACTGACCGGATCACTCGAGATTGGATAAAATTTAATCTCTTTTCTTTTAAAAAAGGGGATAGAATTTATCTAAAACTTGAATTTTAAAGTCCTTTTAAAATTCAAACTTTAGATAGAGGTTTATCTTAATTATCTCATAAAACCCTATAAATAAAGGATCAAATTTCAGTTAAAGGGGTTAGGAAAATTGGAGGGAATTTGGAAAAGAGATAAATTTTAGAGAAATTTTATTTCGAAAAAAAAAGGCTATCAAATATTTTTGGGAAAAAATTGCTTTTTAGAGAAAAGGTTTTTTCTGTGAGCAAATTACACAAAAAGTATATAAGTCTCTATTCATCTGTAAAGTTTTATTTTGATAAAACTTCTTCTAATTAGTTGATTTCTTCAAATTTTTCTTACGAATTAAGTCAAATTGAGGTGACGAAATTCAGTCGTTTCCATCAATATAACTAATTCGAAAACACGATTGCTATCAAATTTTTAAGGAAAGAATAACATAAATTTTCTTTCTTTGATCTGATTCTTCTTTTGATCCTTGCGAAGCACACGGGGTAAAATCCGAGGGTAAACATTCTGGATTAACATTTGTATAATTTAATTTGATTTACATTGATTTCTATATATACTTCATTATCATTTTTTTACAAAAGATTTAAGAGGTTTTTTTCTGATTTGTTTTCCCCTCACTAGGGACGGCCACTGGCACGATCCAGGTAGCCGTCCCTAGGCAAAATTCTCATTTTTTTATCTCATAAAATCCTATCTCTTAACTTATTTCTATTAGAATTTTCTCATTTTTATTTTTATTCACGTTTTTGCTAACGTGTTTATCCTGGTGAGTTCTTTTCTGACCATTGAAAGTTGGAGTTGCGAGAGATGTTGGTTACGCCATCCTGCAGATCTTGATTCGGGTTCATTTTTCTACCCTTACCTTGTATTTATGTTGTTATGGAAATGGTTTTAACATCGTTAAGGTAAAAAGAACCAAAAGCTTTATGACAATTAAACCTGGAGATTTTCCCAAAAATGGCGGACCAATGTCCCATTTCAACCAATAAAATTGACACTTCATAAAAACCGCAATGCATGGTAGGATCAAAGTCCTCATTCCAATGAATATCCCGCTTTATGTATGTATCGCACTTTCATAAATGGGAGTTGTATTCCGCTCCTAGTATTATTGTAATTTATTTCGAACACTTTATGCCTTATTTTGATTTTTACTTACTTATCGCTATGGACGTGAATAATTACGCTTTAATAAAATGCATCGTGTGGAAAGTTGGTGAAATAATAAATTCAAAACATAGTTGTAAAATTAATCAAAGTACGAATAAATGAGAAGTCCCGAACTCACTCTGGTCTTTGGGACTCAAAGAGTCGAGAGGTCTAGGACTTCCAAGACACCTCTTGAGTCCCACCAAAAGGCTTAAATATACAATCCTAGGCTCTAGGGGAGTAGAGGATAAGGCCTCCAAGATCCCTCTGGCTAGCTCAAGATGGATATGTATGCGCCGTCTTAGGATCGATAAGGCTAGACGACCCTTCCCAATGTTCTATTGGGTGGCGACTCCAAGAAACCTCATTGTTGCCCAAAATAGACGCACTTGTAAATACCTTACAAGTTGCATGAACCTCTCCTGATCGCCCTGAAGCGGGCTTTCGGGAGGCCGCGAGGTTCGGCGCGCATCACAGTGGCGACTCCGCTGGGGACATACTCGAGACTTCGATTCGAAAGTACTTTGATTAAAATTTACAATTAGATTTTAGCTTAAAAATTTCACCATCTTTCAAAATCTGCATTGCATCGCATTAGAGCCTTAGATCTATGCTAGTTTGGTCCCTCTTTTAGCCCCGGTGCGTTCCTGAAGCACGACCCTATTTTCACTCAATTTAGGGAAGTGTTAAGGATAATCACCAGCCCAAGCCTCATACCATCATGGTATATTAAATGGTGACCCGATCGGTCGTTACGCTCGTAACGAGCTAGACCCGTTGGCAGGGACCATGCTTGGGTAGCCCTAAAGTAACACCACCCTTTGACTAAAGCTCATGTAAATGGAAATAGTTACTTCCCCCAAGTGGTATGAACCTTAATACGATGTTTGCTGTATGGATCATTAGGTATTAGACAAACCCGAATAGTTCGACTGGTCACCTAATCAAAGGCTTTCATGCCCCGATAGGCCCAGGATGCCTTATTCGGATTGCCTAAATACATAATGATCATAACCCATCCGCCTGTGCATTATTTAGGAGAGGTTATGCTGTCGGATTTCCACCGTGCACCATACGCGTTCATCGGGTCCCCAGATTGACCCATGGGCCAATCCCACCTAGGAAAGAGACTATGACCTCAGTTGCGGGAGTAATAAGTTTGGAAGGACCTATGTGCTTGCATGTGGCTTGTGAGTGCTGCATAACACGATCATGCATTATTTTTTTGCCAATCATGCATCATCCTGACCCCTATGTTTTTCAGCCATCATAGATTCGCCTAGGTGGACAAGAGGGTCCCGAGGACGGCTATGCAGGAATCCATTTTTCGAGTTACCAGAAAGGATAAAGTATCCGGACAGTTCTTCTGAGACCAGTTACGCCACTTCAGATCAGTTTTCTGTACCCGAAGAAATGGCAAACTCACCGAGAGGGGCAGAGGCCACCCGGGCAATGATAGCAGAGGAAGTGGGCCGAAGGTTGGAAGAGTTTGAGAACCGGGTGTTGGCAATGATAGCCGTAATGGGTCAATAAGCAGCCCCGCAAAACCCACAGCCTCCTCCTGTGAGGAATAATGAAAGGGAAGAGGTCAGAGAGGACCCACAAAATGAAACGTGTCCGCCACTCGTGAACCTAAGAGCTACTACATCGGGGGCACATAGGGGAAGACCTGTCCCGAGGCTGGATAATGACTGGGAAGACGAGGAATATGAGGAGCGGGTGTCTGAGAAAGGGAAAGCCCCTCAAATCGAATACGCCATTTGGAGGAAGGTGGAAGAGAGATTTGAAGCTATGACGAGGATGTTGACAAAAGGCCAAGGAGTGAATCCTGAGGATAAAGAGTTAGAAGGAGAAGATCTAGTCCCAATGAACTTTAAGATGCCGGACGTGCCAAAGTTTGACGGTACTTCTGATCCCCTAGCACATATAAAGCAGTACTCATTGGTGATGAAAGGCACCACTTTGACAAGGAAGCAGAAAATTGAGTACTTTTGCTTGAGCTTGACGGGCCCGGTGGTGGGTTGGTATCACGGGCTCGATCGCCGAACTAAGGAAGACTGGGATTTATTGACAGAAGAATTTTTGAGGCAATATGATTGCAGTACAAGAATGGAGATAACCCTGAAGGACCTGGAACTGTTACAGCAGAGAGAAGGAGAGTCCTTCCATGAGTATCTAACCCGGTGGAGGAATCGGGTGATGGAAATGAAGAGGAAACCAGATACCCAGGATCAAATACGATTATTCATTAAAAATGCGAGCCCGTATTTGAGGAATGGATTAAGGATGAAAGGACTAAAAGATTGGGAGTCCCTGAAGGACATCGCCATTGAGGCCGAAGGAGAGTACCTTATTAGGAAAGCAGGAAATGAGAACTATCCTAAGAGAGGTAGTGGGAGTCAAGGGGCCGGCAGACCAACAAGTTCTGCTAGTGGTACAAGGAAGATTGCTGAGGTGTCAATAACAAACGCCACTCCGAGACATTTCTCCAATCTCGGGAGGTCCTTATCATGGGTATTAAGAAGACTGGTGAAAGAGAATAAGCTTCAACCCCTACCGCCCAGACCTGCGAGAACTCAAGGCACGCCAGGACACAAAGATGATGAGTATTGTGCATATCATCAGCACACTGGACATGTAACCGATAACTGTAGGACTTTGAGGCACGCAATTCAGGATTTGATCGACTCAAAATAGATCACAGATCCAGAAAAGAGAGGGGGTCAAAAGAAAGCCGGGTACAATAACATGTTTCTGCCAGTGAATATGATCCGGTCCAGTTTGCCCGAGAACTTTGTGTTGAAGGAATTATACGGCAACGATATCCACACTGCTGTCACGAGCCTCTATGAGGGGAGTGAAGAAGGGCTTCCCGCTGCAGTGATCGATTGCTGGTCCATTGATGATAGTGGAACTGAAAGTGATGATTTAGAAACATTTTTCGACCTTTGGGGTTTGGAAGAGGAAGGAGAAGAACCAAAGAGAAAAGAAGTGGGAGCTATGACCCGGAGTGGAAGGGTAGCCCCGGAAGTAGAGAAGCCACAAGAGCTGATCGAGGACAGAAGGGGAAAGGAGCCGGAGGAAGATCTGATTGTCAAGCAAATGAAGAAGACGCCGGCTCAGGTTTCAATATGGGATCTTTTGAGACAGTCGCCATCACATAGGCAGAAGGTGGTGGAGGCTTTATGCGAAGCAACTGTGGCTACGACCATTTCACCTACGGAGCTTCTTGAGGTAGTAAAAGGAGGATCGGGAGAAAATGTTGTTTTTACCAGTGCGGATCTGCCGGTGGAAGGTCGCAACCATAATCGCCATTTTTACATAAGGGCGCAGATTAACCAAAAGCATACCGCCTGTGTGATGGTGGATGATGGTTCTTCCATAAATGTATGCCCACAGGTAGCAATAGCAGCTTTTGGGGTAACAGAGGATATGTTGGCAAAATTTGATCTTACCATCACGGCATATGACAACTCACGTAGGCAGGCTTCGGGAACCTTCACAGAGGTGGTGAAAATGGGACCAGTAGAGTCAGAAGTAGAGTTTGTGGTATTGCCCATACCCACCAATTTCTCAGCTTTGCTAGGCAGACCATGGTTTCATAGATTGGGAGGAGTCCCCTCTACACTGCATCAGATGGTAAAGATACCTTACGAGGGCCAGATCGTGACTATAAAAGCTGCACGAGAGAATCAGGTTTCAGTGCTGGAGATAGCCAGGCAGCCGTTTAATGGGTTTCATGTCACCTTGATAGGCAAAGAAGAGCAGAAGGGAGAAAGCCCCCAGGTGTTGAATATGATGAAGAAAATGTCATTCCTCCCCAGTGCAGGGCTGGGCAAGAATTCCCAAGGGATACCGACAGCCGTTATCACTAAGGGTCAAAAGGACAAGAGGGGTCTTGGATATACAGGTGCTGTAAAGAAAGGCGAGAAGTTGAAAATGGAAGTTCCCCATATTTGGAAGACCTTTGTGCCAGCAACCGCAGCATGTGCCTATGCAGGAGAAAATGAACCGCAGTGGCTGGATAGAAGAATTGTGCCAGGGTTCGAGGTTTTCAATGATGTCTATGGCTGGGGCATTGGATTAATCAAGCCAGTAGAGGGTTTTTGGGATGAAGAAATCACGACCAGTAGGACAATTTGGGACTGCGAGACACTGGAAGAAATAACTACTGAAAAGATGATAACCACCCAGCTGAAAGGAAAGGCCAAGATAGAGGAAGCTGTGCGGAAGATGGATGAGGAGACTCCAAACGGCCGATGTGATGCGAAAACGTCGACTGCGGCAGATACACTAGCAGAGGAGGAAGAGGAAAATAGTTTAGATTTTCTTTTTGCTCCAGAACTTTTCAATGATGTCAATGACAATCTCAATCTTATTAATAAATTGAATGGTTTTGCTTACTTGTGTCATGTTTCTGATGATTTCACTATGCATGATCATGATCATTATCCATCCATATTTGATATTGATTCAACTGATGCTACTCCATTCAATCTTGGAACCCTAGACAATCCAAAAGAAATTTTGATAGCATCAAATATAACTCCTGAAGAGCGAGAAAAATTTGAGAGAATCTTGAAAAAATATGAAAAAGTCTTTGCCTGGACCTACGAAGATATGCCAGGAATCGATCGAAAAGTCGCAGAGCATGTTATCCCCACCTATCCAGACCATAAACCTGTTAAGTAGAAGTTGAGAAGGCTTAGGTCGGAATGGGCGGAGAAAGTGAAAGAAGAGATTCGCCAGCAAATCAAAGCCAAGTTTCTAGTCGAGGTGCAATACCCAACATGGTTGGCCAATGTTGTCCCTGTAGCCAAAAAGAATGGCAAAGTAAGAGTATGCGTGGATTATCGGGATCTGAATAAGGCCTTTCCAAAAGATGATTTTCCATTGCCTCGTATAGACGTACTAATAGATAGTGCCGCTGCTTGTGAGATGTATAGCTTCGGAGATGGTTACGCGGGCTACAATCAAATTCTCAATGAAATAATTTATCGGATCAAGACGGCCTTCATCACAGAGTGGGGGACTTACGCTTATCGCGTGATGCCTTTTGGCCTGAAAAATGCAGGGGCCACTTATCAGAGGATGGCAATGAAGATATTGGATGAATTGATTCATAAAGAAGTAGAGGTATACGTGGACGATATGATGATCAAGTCAGCCACTAGAGAAGGCCATTTTGAAGCCCTGGAAAAGTTCTTTCGAAGGATAGATAAGTACAACTTGCGGTTGAATCCTAAAAAGTGCATCTTTGGTGTTACCTCAGGGAAGCTCTTAGGACACATAGTTAGTAAAAGGGGGATTGAGATTGACCCGGATAAGGTTAAGGCCATCAGAGAAATGTCGATACCGCAGAAGGAGAAGGATGTAAGAAGCTTTCTGGGCAGGCTGCAATACATCAGTAGGTTTATCGCTAAGCTTACTTCGATCTGTGAGCCAATCTTGAAACTACTCAGAAAAGATCAACCAGTAGTATGGAACGAGAATTGTCAAAAGGCTTTTGATGCTGTCAGAAAATATTTGTTGAATCCACCGGTACTGAGACCACCACGGCCAGGCAAGCCGCTGATCCTATACCTGGCCATAGAAGACAGTTCTGAAGGTGCTATGATGTCCCAAGAGGATGATTTTGGAGTGGAATTTGCTGTTTATTACCTCAGCAAGAAATTCTTAGCCTAAGAAGTCAAATAGAGGTAGAAAAGATTTGCCTTGCAGTAATCTGGGCTTCTAAGAAATTACGACATTACTTTCATGCTTACAAAGTGCAGATAGTCGCGAGGCAGAATCCCCTGAGATATTTGCAAGAGGCCCCATCTTTTCTTGGGAAAATGGGTAGGTGGTTGCTGTTACTTCAAGAATTTGATGTGGAGTATCTAACCCGGAAGACCTTTAAAGGGCGTGCAGTGGCGGAATTTCTAGCAGAACACCCAATCCAAGGAGACTCATACAAGTTTAACTTTCCAGATGAGGATGTGGCAGCTATTGGGATTCAAGGTTGGAAATTACACTTTGACGGAGCTGTAAATAACAAAGGGGCAGGAGTAGGAGTCATTCTGATAACCCCGGATGACGAAAAGCTTCCCTTGGCGAAAAAGTTGAGATTCAAGGCTACCAATAACGAAGCTAAATACGAAGCATGTGTTTTCGGATTGGAGGCGTTAATAACTTTAGGAGCAAAGAATGTGGAAGTGTTTGGTGATTCTTCCTTAGTGGTCAATCAAATCCGAGGTGAATGGGCCGTGAAAGAAGAGAGGCTAATGCCATATATACGGCACTTGAGAGACCTGAGCAGTCAATTCGAAGTATGCACATTCCATTTCATTCCCAGGGATGAAAATCAGTTAGCCGATGCGCTCGCCACGCTAGCATCAATGTGGGATAACCCTGAAGGGGTGCACATGAAGCCAGTATTAATCTATAGTTCTGAGAGACGTAGCTTCGAATCTAGATCAGTTATGGAAGTAGAAGTGGTGGATGGAAAGCCATGGTATCATGACATTATGAATTACCCAGAGAATGCGACATTTGCAGAGGAGGCTACCGAAAAGGATCAAAGGATGATTCGCAAGCTGTCTACCCAGTTCATTTGTATAAATGGGATAATATACAAACGGCAAGCTGATGGTATCCAATTGAGGTGTTTGGACGAAAAAGAAGCCAGGAGGGTAATGGAAGAAACACACGCCGGAATATGCGGAGCCCATATGAATGGGATGATATTAGCCAAAAAGATCATGAGGCAAGGCTTCTACTGGCTTACGATGGATAACGATTGCTCAAAATATGTGAAGCAGTGCCAACTGTGCCAGCAATACGCAGACTTAAGGCATTTGCCAGTGTCAGAGCTACATAGCCTAACGTCACCTTGGCCATTCGATGCCTGGGGAATAGACATTATTGGAGAAATCCGCCCTACGGCATCCAACGGACACAAATATATAATAGTCGCAATCGACTATTTTACAAAATGGGTGGAGGCAGAGTCCTTTAAGAAGATTGACGCAAGAGATATGGCCAGGTTCATTGAAAGAAATCTGATATGCAGATATGGCCTCCCACATCACATAGTGTCTAATAACGGGGTGCAATTCATGGGGGAAACCAGAACGATTCTTGAGAAGAACGGGATCGAGCACCACAAATCCTCCCCCTATCGACCACAAGCTAACGGGGCAGTAGAGGCCGCCAATAAGAATGTAAAAAGAATCCTAGCCAACATGGTCCAAACCTACAGAGATTGGGCAGAGAAGCTTCCCTTTGCATTGTGGGGTTACAGAACGACGGTGAGGACATCTATAGGCATTACTCCGTATTCTTTGGTTTATGGGACAGAGGCAGTGCTGCCGATTGAGGTAGAGCTTAAATCACTGAGAGTAGTCATGGAAGCTCAGATTTCGGAGGCCGAATGGATACAAGAGAGGTTACAGCATTTGAACTTATTAGATGAGAGCAGGATGAAAGCTTACTATCATAATCAGATCTATCAGAAAAGGCTGACAAGATCATTTGGGAAAAAGGTGAAAAAGCATCCGCTGAAGGAGGGGGATTTGGTGTTCAAACAGATGAGACCAGGCGTACCGGATATCAGAGGAAAATTTAGACCAACTTGGGAAGGACCATATATCCTCAAGAAGCTGTTATCCAAAGGAGCTGCAATCTTATCGGATAGCGATGGTAATGAATTCAAGGAACCGGTCAATATCGACAGACTCAAAAGGTTCCATGGCTAAAGACCGAAATCAAAAGAAGAGAATAAAAGCCCCACGGGTCAAAAATCGAAAAAAGGCGGCCTTGCTAAAATCGGGCACCTCGTCAGGGTGAAAATCGAAAAAAGGCATCCTGGGCAAAATTAGAGGCTCGAGAGAAAATATCCAATCATGAAAACCCGAGAGGGCTGATTGGAGACAGGAGTTTGATGCTGTCAAGATTTAGTTCCATGAATGAATGTAGTCTTGCATAAGTTAATTAATGTCAAAAAGCGATCATGTATGCTGAAGTCGTACTGAAATGTACACAAATTTGTGAAATGAAATAAGTTTGATTTATTCATTTACATTATTGTCCAATTCTGCTTTAAAAAGAAACATACTGCTCAAAATGCATGTAAAGCTAAACTATGCCCTACTACTACCCTCGCTGGCCAAATGCCTTAGTCGTCGGGTTCGGTTATCAGCTGCCAGGCTAAGTATCCATCTCTTGTACGCCCTGGTAGAGATGGTAGAATGGTTCCCGAACAAAGGTATGACGGTTTTCAATTGAAGTCGGCTCCAAAGCTCATGATAGTGGGAGGCAAAGGCCACAGAAAGGACTCCACCTTGAAAAGATAAAGGGAGTCTCACCACATCCTGAGTTACTCCGAGTTGACGGGAGCAATGAGCTGTGATGTAGAAAGTCGCCTCACGGAGCCCGCATAAGGGAACACATCCTGAAGACCCATCAATAACTGCACCGGACAAGGGAAGCCAAGCATGCGTAAAGCTAATATCATCGTCAGATAACTCACTGAATCTGGTAATGCACTCATCAGGAGTCCCAGGTAAATACAGACGACGTCGAGGGAGGAAACACTTCGCAGAGTAACGATTGATGACTCTAGGAGGTGGCTCTGACAAAAGCTTTAATTTCTCCTGCAACCAAATCTGATAGGGGAAACAAAGAAAGACAAAGAAAATAAAAGCCAAAGATAATAAAATAAAAGGCAAAGATAAGCCGCTGGAGTAAGTTGGATTTACTTCAGGCAAAAATTAGGCTTAGGGCTATGTGAAAATCCGAAAGGACGCACTTCCCGCTAAGAAAAGCTAGTGTGAAAATCCACAAGGGACGCACTACCTTTTAAAACAATGATGTACCTGGAGTAATAAGGGGCTCCCAGAGAATGAAGTGGTAGACCCGACATGAACAGAGTCCAAACCAAAGATAGTCTCAGCTAGAATAAGGGGGAAAGGTGTGAGCCCGTGATGAAAGTCATCCAGAATTCCAAACAGACGAGGGTCTCCGAGCAGCTCCTCTGAGGTCACGACTAGATACTTCATCAGGCAAAAGAGGAAGATGACACTTACGCTGTATGAGGGAATGCTGGAGAATTCATCCATTGCTTCAATCAGAGGTTCCAAAGAAAATACCGAGCCCTGAGGAACTAGACGAGAAGCGTAAGAAGGAGGTACACTTAAGGACAAGGCAATATCCCGGATTTGGATCAAACCGCAGCGAGGTACGCAAGGCAAAGCACCAGGTGGATACCAACTTCCAATGATAGAAGCAAATTCTTCAGGCAAGGGGCATATTTCCTGATAGGTGAACCTGAAGACAAGAAAACGAGGATCCCAGAAGTGGGTTGTAGCCAAAAGAAGGGTGTAGTCTACCTTGACTCTCCGTAAAAACCTCAGTCCAGAAAGGGGGGTAAGAGTACTGTGTTCCCAAATTTGAGCATCATCTAAGATACGGTGCATCTTGGAAAGGAAAGGAGAATTCATGTCTTGATAGCTAAGGCCACAGTTGCTAAGAGGAAAAAAGGGAAAAAACTAGAGAAAATAGCCTATTTTGGAGCTAAAATAAGGAAGGGGCACGAAATTCAAGGAAAATGGTTGAATTGTATAGATTTGGCTGACAAACGGCTAACCCGTCCCTATATTCAGACGGCGAACCCGACTGTACTTGTCCACCTGGCGAATCGTGCATTGTGCATATCACATGCATTAATTAGGTAATTAATGAGGGAATCTGGATAGACCGACGGAATGCCCGTCTGTCGCTGTATGGACGGGAAGCCCGTCGGTACTTAAAATCTATATAAAGATGCAAGTACCGACGGGAATCATTTTCTTCTCCTTCTTCTCCACACCGACGCCTTTTCCTTTGTTTCCAACAGTTTTTTTTCGTTTTTGTCTTTTCAAATTGCATTTTTTCGCACAAGTTTTCAGTTTTGACTTCTTCAATGGGTCTCGACTTCCAGGATGCCACCACGATGATATGCTCCACATGATCAGCCTGAGCCTGAGACCCCAGGTTGGATGAGCGACGAGGCTAGACAGAGGTATGCAGCACTGGCTCAGGTGCAGTTCCGAGCTAGCCGTTTCATTTCTAGGCCGTTCCTCAAGGCTCTGGGGATGGTGGATGAGGTGGATATACTGATGGCAGGCGCGGGTTGGATAGAGTTTTTGGGACCTACTTTCCAGACTCACCCAGAGGTGGTACGATAGTTCCTTGCCACGTTACACTATGGCGGATATCAGAGATCTGATACGGAGGAGGGTGTCATCCAGTTTTGGGTTGAGGGTCACCATTTCAGCATCACCCGTCAGCGGTTTACAAAGGCCATGGGGCTCCCATTCGGGCAGGATATCATAACACCCCAGAAATCAGTGAGACGTCAGCATTGGGTGGTTATAGCCTTACCAGGAGTGCCGTATGATCATGATACGGCGAAGAGTACAGTACTTTCATCACAGGCTCTGCCATATCTTCATCGAGTTCTGTCCAGCTCATATTTGGGATGAGCTGGTAACCCAGGTTCCCTCAATGCAGCAGAGATCTGGAGTTTATCGGCCATGATGGCAGGTCAGAGGCTCAATATCAGCCACGAGATTTTGGTCAACCTGGTGAGGGTATCTAGGGGGGCAGCCCCTGTAGTGTATGTCGGGGGGGTCATTACCAGATTGATCTTGAGTTTGGGTGTTCATCCAGATATTTTGGGGTGCCCTTTGGATGAGAGTATTTATGTGGACTCTCCAGTGGCTATGACGATGGCCATGATACTGCCGATACCGGACCACCCTGAGGCATACAAACTTCGCACTGTGCACGAGACTAGACGTGCATTTAGCTCGCCCTCGTTAGAGCCAGTAGAGGAGCAGGCTCAGGACCAGCCTCTTGAACACCCGGAGCAGGCTCAGGACCAGCCTCCCGAGCACCCTCAGCATCAGGAGGACCAGCCTCCCCGATAGCTAGAGCATCCAGATGATCAGCCTCTGCAGCCGTAGCACGAGGAGCAGCCGGGTACACCTTTTGATGTGGGGATCGAGTTTACTATGGATGAGTTGCTGGCTACTCCTCCTGGGCAGAGAGTGCAGAGTCCTATGCCTCCATCATCGAGAGTACAGCGGACAGCTCCCCGAGCGCCTGAGAGGTTTAGCCCATATGCTAGAGTGGGGGATCCGGGAGCATCTACTTCTACAGCTCCACCACCTGAGCCGACGCCAGATTCGGCTCCCCCTCCATCCTCGTCATCAGCTTTCCCAGTGTAGTAGTGTTTATTGACTACATTTTGGTTTACTCAAAGGATGATAACGAGCACGAAGAGCATCTTGGGTTAGTGTTGCAAGTTTTGAGGGAGCACCGTTTGTTTGAGAAGCTCAGTAAGTGTGACTTTTGGCTTCGAGAAGTGTCTTTCTTGGGTCATATTGTATCGGCTAAGGGTATTTAAGTGGATCCAGCGAAGATTGAGGCGATTGTGGATTAGAAAGCGCGTAGGAATATTCCGAAAGTGAGAAGCTTCCTTGGTTTGGCAGGCTACTATCGTCGATTTGTGAAGGGTTTTTCGATCATAGCGGCTCCTATGACCAGATTATTGAGGAAAGGAGTCAAATTTGAATGGTTGGATACGTGTCAGTTGTGCTTTGAGAGGTTGAAGAGTTGGTTAGTTGAAGCTCCTGTACTGACTCAACCTACCTCGGGTAAGGAGTTTGTAATGTACAGTGATGCTTTGGGTATTGGCCTCGGTTGTGTATTTGTCACACCCCATCTACCCCCTAGTAGAATGAGCCATGTGTAGGTGTGCATTTGTATTTGTTTTGGCTTGCCTTGAGGGGCATTTTGGTAAAAGTGCATGTATATGGGTTCTGTTAGCACGTGGGTGTGCGTGCATGGTAATTATATGTGACCTAGTAGGATTGTGCTAGTGTGTGTTTGCTCACATGGTTGTAGGGTGTGAGTGAGTTGGGTGTGATTGCATGTGCATAAGTGTAGCATAATAGAGTCTGTCTAAGTGGGAGACCATTGTGTGTGTGTGATATATATATGTAGTGTGTGAATGATTGGTTTCCACCACTAGGAGATGGACATGTGGCCTAAGTTTGAAAAGGGGAAATTAAAAGAGGAAAGAGGAAAGAGAAAAGAGGACAGGAATTTTTGCCACTCCATCCCGTTCCCTCTTCTCTTCGCCTCCTTTCTTCCTCTTCTCCTCCCATTTTGGTGCCCTTGCTTGGAATCAAGGCTTAGTTGGTGGGAATTGATCATCCTTTAGCATTTTAGAGGTAAATCTATTGCATTTGTTCTTCTTTTCTTCAATTAGTTCATCATCTTCTTCATATTTTCTGGATTTGAGTTTTAATCTAGAGTTACTTTGTTTTGGGTTTTGTTAGGTTGTGCTTAGTTTAGCCTCCTCATGCACCGAAGGGTAAAGAGAAAGCGAGATCTAGTGGATCTAAGCATTAGGAGCAAAGGATTTCAAGGTTTGGGAAATTTCTTGTTGTTGTATGTAAATACGTTCATGTATGTGTTCTTTGTGATTTCTAAAAATTGGGTTATGATATGCTCTTGATATGGCATGTATGTTACGGGTTTTTATTTGGGTAAGGAAATTTTGCATGAGCGTGGGATTATTGTAGTGATTGTGAGGATTGATGGGTTTTTGCTGTAAATTTATGGGTTTTGATAATTTTTTGGATTATGAGTTTGAATTGATGTTTGGTGTGAAATTACTTGATGATAAATGTTATATTATGGATATTGATGGTGATGGATGGCTAGATGTGAGGTAAGAGGCCATTAGATGTGATTTGTGTGTTTGTGTGTGAGTTCTGGGAGAGGGAGAAATCTGCAGAATTCTACAGATTTTGGAAATCCCGACTCTGTCAAGATCGCGACACTGTCGCGAGCGCGATAGAGACCGGTGATCTTGGGCTGTACTGTCTCGAGCACGTGACCCTATCGCGAGCTAGCCATAGCGAAAGCTTTTGGGTGCTCTCTGTCGCGATCGCAACAGAGCGCAATTCTAGCCTGTGCTGTCGCGAGGACGCGATTTATCACGAGCCCGTGATAGCAATGTGTAAGCTCTCTGTCGCGATCGCGACATCGCCGCGAGCGCGACAGAGCCAGGCTTTTCCCTCCTCCCCGCGATCGCGAAGTCTGTCGCGCGCGCGCAACGAAGAGACTATTGTCTCGGTCGCGAGCGCGATAGCCCTGTTATGCTGAATGAGTTTTTCCCTTGGTGTGTGTGTGATTTTGAACTCCAGTTTCTTTTGGCGACTATGACTCTTATATCTATTAACTTATGAATTGTACGAATGTGAATACATGATATGAATATGCCTATATGTATGTATATATATATGATTTTGGGATATAATGGAATGAATTGAATGGATTATGCATAACCTGCTAGAGTCAGTTTAGTGGATAGTTAGGCAAGCCTAATAGAGTCTTATAGCTGCAGCCTCAGATCAGTTTGGACCTCGATCAGGTCCCCGTTTGGTTCCTCGCGAACCCTTTAATTTGTTTGGATCTTATTTAAGGTCCCTTAATAAAATGTTTTGTAAATGACAAAGTAAAATGGTTTGCGATTCGTACCCATAAGGTACTGTCAGTAATCGGCTCGTACCCGTAAAGTACTGTCCGTTCACTCGTTATCCACTACTTCGAGTCAGCAGGTGCTTAAATGCTTTGAATTGTTTCGATAATTATCCGAATGTGTACCATGATGAGTTAATGTGAATGCAATTATGTATTACCAAATGTATGACTATTTGTGTTGGCATGTTCATATTTATATCTAATGTGTATTTCTGATTATGCCATTTGTATGCATTATGCTTGACGACCATTGTGAATGGCCGTCCTTTTTCATGTGTGTTTCCCCACTAAGCGTTTATCGCTTAGCACGGTGTGTTTACCCGTGCAGGTGTTTTGCCTTGGGAGAGTTGTCGCAGCCAAGCCAGCACAGTAGAGTTTAGTGTAGGACTTGATCCTTTGTAGTCTTAGATGATTCTATTTGTATGGAACTCTCTTGTATCAGTTTTGTAATAGCTTTTGCTTCTGTATCTGTATTTTTGGATATGTAATTATCTTTTGTACCTTTGGGGTTGATCAAACAGTAATGTAATGTTTTCCGTTATATTAATGCATGATCAACTTCTTTCATGATTGGTTTTGTAAAATTTTAATTACCCTTTATTTCGGTATGTATGATCGTGTATGAATGTATGTTTATCCTTTATTTGTGTGGTGACACCTTTACCCATATGGCATCTCACTCCTTATCGGATGGGATCGCCTACGTATAGGTAGGGGGTGTTACAAGTTGAGGTATTAGAGCCCGATTTAGGCGTTTCTAGGTGTTGTTTATGTGATGCTGTGTATGGGTATGTCTATGTCTAGGGCTGTGTTGGCTAATGCGGTTCTCTTTGTTTGCTTAGATGGCTTCTAATTCTGCTCGTGGATCGCTTGAGGAGACTGTTGAAAGTGTGAACCCTCAAGCTAGGGATCCTTCTATTACAGTGTCGGCTCAACCTGCTAGGGTCCAGCCCGAGGCCGTTGCCATGCCTTTTGAAGCCATATTCAGGCTGTCACAGGACATGGCAAGGGTCTTGGAAAGAGTGGTTGCCCCCAGGCCTCCCATGGAGAACTTAAGGAAAGCCGGGGCCGAAGACTTTTATGGAACAGGATTGGATGAATCCGAGTTAGCGGAGAGGTGGCTAGATAAGGTGAAGAGGGCTTTGAGAGAAGTTAGGTGCCCCCCGGAGTTGCAAGCAGAATGTGCCGTGGCCTTACTTCAAGGGTCAGCGTATGAATGGTGGGAGCTAGTGTGCAGACAACCTCAGATGCCCGATCCTGTTACATGGGAGTTCTTTGTTGAGGAATTCACGAAGAAGTATGTAACTCAGACTTACAAGGATGCGAGATGGGCACAGTGTTTGAGTTTAAAGCAAAGGGCTATGCCAGTTTCGAATTATGAGAAAGAGTTTAATCGGTTGTCCCGTTATGCTCCGCGAGGAGTCATGACAGATGATTTTCGATGTAAGCATTTTTAGGTTGGCTTGAATGAATCCTTAAGAGTAGCTTTGATCTCCTTGATGAGCACGCCAGGGGTGAGCTACTATCAGATTGTAGATGCTGCCATGAGGGCTGAAAGGTCAGAGTCGGTGCTGAGAGAGAGAGCTCAGAGGAGGAATCAGTCTCAGGGTGGTTCTTCTTCTTCTTCATCGGGTAAGAGAGCAAGGGATTCGCAAGATCAGTTATCATCCGGTTCAGCTGCGAGGGGTAAAAGGCAGGGTTCAGCAGCTGAGTCTGGTTCTGGCAAGGGTGGTAGATCTGAGCCTATGCCTATTTGTTCGCATTGCAGTAAGGCTCACCGGGGTGAGTGTAGGTGGCTCACTGGTGGGTGTTTTAGATGTGGAAGCATCGAGCACCGTCTGGCTAATTGTCCACAGATGAGTGAGGATTCGGGTCCACAGAGAGGGGCTAGCAAAGTTGGATCCAATGCTACGCAGGTTGCCCGTGGTAGGGGCCGAGGTAGAGGTCGAGGCGGTCGACCTAGAGATGGAGCCGTTTCGGAGACAGTTGAGCGTCCTCCACCAGTCACAGCCAGAGCTTATGCTGTGAGAGCTAGAGAGGAGCAGGATGCCCCTGATGTGATTGCTGGTAAGTTCCTACTCCATGACACTGAGTTGTATGCTCTAATAGACCCTGGTTCCACACACTCATATTTGTGCACGGATAAGGTTGTTGATAAGTTGCATATAGTAGATCAGTTAGACTATGAGATATGTGTGACCAATCCATTAGGGCATAGTGTCAATATGAGTAGAATTTATAGGAGTTGTCCCCTGTTGGTTGAGGGAGTTGAGTTTCCTACGAACTTGATAGAGTTGCCTTTCAAAAAGTTTGATCTAATTTTGGGTATGGACTCGTTGGGTAAGCATCGGGCTGTGGTTGACTGCCATAGGAAGACCTTTGTGCTTTGGGATAGGAACAGATTTCCAGTGTTTGTAAGAGGTTTGGGTGCTAGTTCTGTGAATAATATGATCTCAGCGATGCAAGCTAAGAGGTTTATTAGGAAAGGTTGTGAGGCTTTCCTAGCTGTGGTTTTGGATTCCAAGAGGGATCAAGTAAGGATTGAGGATAACCCTGTAATACGGGAGTTTAGCGATGTTTTCTCGAGTGATTTGCCTGGGTTACCTCCGGAGAGAGAAGTTGAGTTAGCCATAGAGATTATGTCGGGTACCACACCTATATCGAAAGCACCTTATCGGATGGCTCCTGTAGAGTTGAGAGAACTTAAGACTCAACTACAAGAGCTATTGGATAAGGGGTTTATTCGACCTAGCATATCTCCATGGGGAGCTCCGATTTTGTTTGTTAAGAAAAAGGATGGATCCTTGAGGATGTGTATCGACTACAGGCAGATTAATAAGGTTACAGTGAAGAATAAGTATCCACTGCCTAGAGTCGAGGATTTGTTTGATCAGCTTCGGGGTGCAGGTGTGTTTTCCAAGATAAATCTTCGGTCGAGGTATTATAATCTTCGGGTTCAGGATGAGGATGTGGTTAAGACAGCATTTCAAACTCGGTACGGCCACTATGAGTTCCTTGTTATGCCGTTTGGGTTGACCAATGCTCTGGCGGCATTCATGGATTTGATGAACAGAGTGTTCAGGCCATATTTAGATCGATTTGTGGTGGTGTTTATAGATGATATCTTGGTGTATTCCAAGGATGTGACTGAGCATGAGGAGCATCTTCGGTTAGTTTTGCAAGTTTTAAGAGAGCATCGGCTATTTGCTAAGCTTAGAAAGTGTGATTTTTGGCTTCGGGAAGTGTCATTTTTGGGTCATATAGTTTCAGCTAAGGGTATCCAAGTGGATCCAGCCAAGATAGAGGCGATAGTGGATTGGAAAGTGCCTAGGAACATTCAGGAGGTGCGGAGTTTCCTCGATTTGGCGGGTTATTAACGTCGGTTTGTTAAGGGTTTCTCAGTGATTGCCGCTCCGATGACCAGGTTGTTAAGAAAAGGAGTTAGGTTTGCGTGGTCAGATAGATGTCAGACTTGTTTTGAGAAGTTGAAGAAGTTGTTAGTTGAAGCTCTTATACTGACTCAACCCATCTCGGGTAAGGAGTTTGTTATGTATAGCGACGCTTCGGGTGTTGGTCTAGGTTGTGTTCTGATGCAAGAAGGTAAGGTTGTGGCTTACGCTTCTCGACAGTTGAAGCCGCACGAGAGGAATTATCCGACACATGATCTAGAGTTGGCGGCTGTGATCTTTGCTTTGAAGATTTGGCGCCATTATCTGTATGGGGAGAGATGTAGGATATTTACGGATCACAAGAGTTTAAAGTACCTCCTCACGTAAAAGGAGTTGAATATGAGACAACGTCGTTGGCTCGAGTTGTTTAAGGATTACGACTGCATTGTGGATTACCATCCCGGTAAGGCCAATGTAGTCGTGGATGCTTTGAGTTGGAAGTCAGATTCAGCTTTGTTTCTGAGGCGGTTTAGTTTAGATGGAGCTTTGATGGCTCAGTTGCGAGTGAAGCCTAACTTGAGATAGAGGATAGTTGATGCTCAGAGGGTTGATGAAAAACTTCAGCGGATTGTACAAGAAGTTAGTTTGGGCAAGCAGTCAGAGTTCTCAGTTCAGGATGGGGTTCTTCTGTTTAGAAACCATTTGTGTGTTCCGGAAGATGAAGAATTAAGAAGACCGCTATTGAGAGAGGTGCATAGTACGGTTTTTACTATGCATCCTGGTAGTGAGAAGATGTACAGGGACATGAAACAGTTTTATTGGTGGTCCGGTATGAAGAGGGACATAGTGGATTTTGTGTCCAAGTGTCTGACATGTCAGCAGGTGAAGGCTGAGCACTAAGTCCCTTCGGGATTGCTCACGCCTCTATCCATTCCCGAGGAAATGGGATGACATCGCCATGGATTTTGTTTCCGGGTTGCCTTTGACTCAGAAGAAGCATGACTCAGTTTGGGTGATAGTCGATCGGCTTACGAAGTCAGCTCACTTCTTGCCAGTGAGAGTGGATTATTCGATGGACAAGTTGGCCAGTATCTATGTGAATGAGATAGTTCGGTTGCATGGACTGCCGTTGTCCATAGTTTCAGATCGGGAGCCAAGGTTCACATCTAAGTTTTGGAAAGAGTTGCAAAGAGCTTTGGGTACCAAGTTGAACTTCAGTAAAGCATTTCATCCTCAGACAGATGGGCAGTCAGAGCGGGTTAAACAGATTTTGGAGGATATGCTGAGAGCTTGTGTATTGGACTTTCCAGGTAGTTGGGATAGATATGTGTCACTTATGGAGTTTGCCTACAATAACAGTTATCAGTCGAGTATTGGTATGGCACCGTATGAGGCTTTGTATGGTCGGCAGTGTAGGACTCCGATTTGTTGGACCGAGTTTTCCGAGCGATCAGTGATTGGGCAAGAATTGGTTAGGGATACAAATAAAAAGATCAGAGTTGTGCAGCGGAATTTGAAGGCAGCTAAGGATCGACAAAAGTCTTATGCCAATCTGAAGAGAAAAGATGTGCAGTTTGAAGTCGGGGATAAGGTTTTCCTTAAGGTTTCGCCTTGGAGGAAAGTGCTTCGGTTTGGAAAGAAGGGTAAGCTGAGTCCTCGCTTCATTGGTCCGTATGAGGTTTTGGCCAGAGTCGGTCCGGTGGCCTATAGGTTGGCTTTATCGATGGAGTTGTCAAGGTTGCAAGATGTGTTCCATGTTTCGATGCTTCATCGATACCGATCGGATCCGTCGCACGTTCTGTCAGTGCAAGATGTGCAAGTTCAGCCCGATTTCTCTTATGATGAAGAACCGAGAGCTATCTTAGCCCGGGAAGTGAGACAACTGAGGAGTAAGCAGATTCCTTTGGTAAAAGTGTTATGGAGTCATTATGGGGTTGAGGAAGCAACTTGGGAGCCAGAAGAGTCGATAAGAGTTCAGTATTCGCAATCGTTCAGTTCAGGTAAGAATTTCGAGGACGAAATTCTTATTAGTGGGGGACAGTTGTAACACCCCATCTGCTCCCTAGTAGAATGAGCCATGTGTAGGTGTGCATCTGTGTTTATTTTGGCTTGCCTTGAGGGGCATTTTGGTAAAAGTGCATGTATATGGGTTCTGTTAGCACGTGGGTGTGTGTGCATGGTAATTATATGTGACCTAGTAGGATTGTGCTAGGGTGTGCTTGCTCACATGGTTGTAGGGTGTGAGTGAGTTGGGTGTGATTGTGTGACACCCCTTACCCGTACTCAGGCGATCCCATCCCAAGAGGAGTAAGATGCCGTACGAGTCAGGGTGCAACCAAACAAAACAAAGTACAATACATATATAGACATACATAAAAGCGGAACAATTAAAAACTTTTGCGAAGAATAAGAAAGCAAAAGCTGATCATGCATTAATATAACTGAGACATTACATTACATTACTGTTCTGATCAACTAGGAGATACAACCATAAATTACAAATCCCAAAATTACATAACAAAAGCGGAAACTATTACAAAACCACCATAAGAAAGTTCTATAGAAAAAGAATCACAAAAATACAAAACTAGGCCCTACACTAAAGACCCAGCTGTGTTGGCTTCGATGGCTGCGACACTCCTAAAGAAACTCCTTCCGCACCTGCACGGGTAAACACACCGTGCTAAGCGATAAACGCTTAGTGGGGAAACACACATATAGCATAAGGACAACCATTCACAATGGTCGTCAGGGCACACACATACAGATGGCATAATCAGATTACGCATTTCACAAGAGTAAGAATATATGAACGTGCAAGCATATATAGTCATACCTTATATAGAGTCCACTGTCTTCATAACATCTCAACATAAACATATTCGGATAATACAGTTTCATACTTATCAAAGCAACTCAAAGAAAAACATAGTGCCTGCCGACTCAAAGTAGTGGATAACGAGTGAACAAACAGTACTTTACGGGTACGAACGATCACAAATGCTACCTTACGGGTACGAATCGAGAAAACCAATTTTTACTTTTATTTTGCACAAAATATTTCAAAGGGGATCTTGAACAAGATCCTAACACATAGGGGTTCGCGAGGAACCAAACGGGGACCTGATCGGGGTCCAAACTTATCAAAGGGCTGCAGCTTAGAGATTCTATTAGGCATGCCTAACTATCCACTAGACTGACTCTTGCAGGCTAAATTATACAATTAACAACCACATTTTAATTACAACTAATAAAGAATTCATATACTGTAAATAGATCAGTTCATGCACGAATATAGCTCATAAGAAGTGATAAAGAATGCTAAAAACAATAATGTAACATTTCTAAAACGTAGGACGAAATCAGAAATTTAATGGACAAATAGGGTAGGTCACAGTGGTAATCAGATTGGTTGCCACCGTGACATACAAAAGATTTATGGCAGAATGCTAGTCTAGGGTACCTCACGGTGGTGACTAAACTAGGTTGCCACCGTGACATACCTAGACCCAAAACAGAAAGCTTCATTGGGGTACCTTACGGTGGTGACTAAACTTGGTTGCCACCGTGACATACCCACTACCCAGACAGAAGCTAAAGTCTGGACAACTCACGGTGGTGACCAGGTTGGTTGCCACCGTGACATGTTCAAACTCTGGGCAGAATGCATTTGGTTCATGGCTCACGGTGGTAACTAAATAGGTTGCCACCGTGACCCACGCCCAGATGCGATTCCTGAAGGCAATTTTCCAGATTTCACGCCAAAAATCCCACCATTCACACATCAAAAGCATACCCTCACCTCAATAACCAAATTAAACCATTCAACATTAAATCATGCCATAACAGAATCCTATTCATGAATCCAAAGAACAACATCAATTTACCAAAATCAAAAGCATCAATATTCACATCACATATCTATCAACCCTAAATTGATTCCAAACTTCACAATCAAGGTTAACTAAACAAAGAGAACCAAAACCCATAACATAAGAATCAATAGAAGCATCAAAAGCATTCAAATTTCAAGAATTTGCTCAATAAACACATACCATCAAAACATAACACAAATTTCCCAAACCTCAAAGTTAGGAGCTCAATCACTTGGTTCCACTAGATCCAACAACTTCTGTGCCTTTAGGATCTCTTGGAGGCTCAACTAAGCAACAAAGCACAAACAAAAATACACAAACTCAAAACCCAAAACCAGAAAAATGCAATGGAAGAAGATGAAGTTGAACAAAAACAAAACCAAAAGCATAAAGCTTACCAATCAAACACAAGGAGCAATTAATTCCCACCACACCAACTTGAATCCAAGCAATTTACTTAGAGAAGAGTAAAGAGGAAGAAGAAGAGGGAAGGAGAAGGGGAACAGGAAAATGGGCTAGAAATTTTGAGTTTTTCCCTTTTCCTCTTTCCCTTTCTTTTCTTTTCTCCCCTTTACACTTGTCAACATCTTACTAGAGGGCATTAATCACTCACACCCTAGATGCACATGCATCACATACACACAATGAAGCACTCTATTAATGCACCCTACACATGTATGAGCAACACACACAATAATAACCCACTAGTGCACATCCTACTATGATATGCTCAACCACACATAACACAACTCCCATGAACACACCCTACAATGGTGCACTCATGTACACACACACGCACTAGAAAACCCCAAATTATGCAATATTCCCCAAAATGCCCTTATGATCATGCCAAAACACATATAAATACATACACACACACACATGGCTCGTTCTACTAGGGGGCAAACGAGGTGTGACAACTCTCCCCTACTAACAAGAATTTCATCCTCGAAATTCTCACCTGAACTGAATAAATGTGGGTACTGAGTTCTCATCGACTCCTCCGGTTCCCATGTTGCTTCCTCAACCCCATGGTGATTCCATAAAACCTTGACCAAAGGAATCTGCTTGTTCCTCAACTGTCTTACTTCCCGATCTAAGATAGTTCTAGGCTCCTCATCGTAGGAAAAATCAGACTGCACTTGAACCTCTTGATCCGACAACACATAAGAAGGATCTGATCTATATCGACGGAGCATCGAAACGTGAAACACATCATGAAGATTCGATAATTCCATCGGTAATGCCAATCTGTAAGCCACCGGACCAACTCTTGCTAACACCTCATATGGACCAATAAAGCGAGGACTAAGTTTTCCTTTCTTTCCAAATCGAAGCACTTTTCTCCAAGGAGAAACTTTCAGAAAGACTTTGTCCCCAACTTCAAACTGCACATCTTTTCTCTTCAGGTTGGCATAAGACTTCTGTCGATCCTTAGCTACTTTCAAGTTCCGCTGCACAACTCTGATCTTCTCCTCTGTATCTCTAACCAGATCTGGCCCAATCACTGACCTCTCGGACAACTCTGTCCAACAAACTGGGGTCCTACACTGAAGTCCATACAAAGCCTCATAAGGAGCCATACCGATACTGGACTGAAAACTATTGTTGTAGGTAAATTCCATCAGCGATACATACTTGTCCCAACTACCTGGAAAGTCCAAAACACAAGCCCTTAACATATCCTCTAAGATCTGAATCACTCGCTCGGACTGACCGTCAGTCTGAGGATGAAATGTCGTGCTGAAATTCAACTTGGTACCCAACGCTCGCTGCAACTCTTTCCAGAATTTAGATGTGAACCTTGGATCTCGGTCTGAAACTATAGACAAAGGCACTCCATGCAACCGAACTATCTCATCCACATAAATACTAGCCAATCTATCCATCTGGTAAGCCATCCTAACCGGTAAGAAATGAGCGGACTTTGTGAGACGATCCACAATAACCCAAACAGAATCATGCTTCTTCTGAGTCAAGGGTAACCCAGAAACAAAATCCATAGCAATGTCATCCCACTTCCACTCGGGAACGGACAAAGGCATGAGCAATCCCGAAGGAACTTGGTGCTCAGCCTTTACCTGCTGACAAGTCAAGCACTTGGACACAAAATCTACTATGTCCCTCTTCATACCAGACCACCAGTAAAACTGCTTTATATCCCGATACATCTTGTTACTCCCGAGATGCATGGTGAAAACTGTACTATGTGCCTCAACCAAAAGCTGTCTTCTTAACTCTTCATTATCCGGTACACACAAACGGTTTCTAAACAGAAGAACCCCATCCTAAACCGAAAACTCTGACTGCTTACCTAAACTGACTTCTTGCACAATCTGCTGAAGCTTCTCATCAATCTTCGGAGCATTAACTATCCGCTGTCTCAAGGTAGGCTTGACCCTCAACTGAGCTATTAAAGCCCCATCTGAACCAAACCTCCATCTGAACCGTCTCAAAAACAAGGCAGAAACTGACTTCCGACTCAAAGCATCTGCAACTACATTGGCCTTACCCGAATGGTAATCCACAATGCAGTCGTAGTCCTTAAACAGCTCAAGCCATCGACGCTGCCTCATATTCAATTCCTTCTGAGTCAGGAAATACTTCAAACTCTTGTGGTCCGTAAAGATCCTGCACTTCTCCCCGTAGAGATAATGACGCCAAATCTTCAAAGCAAAGACAACCGCTGCTAACTCAAGGTCATGCGTCGGATAATTCCTCTCGTGTGGCTTTAACTGTCGAGAAGCATAAGCCACCACCTTACCTTCCTGCATCAAAACACATCCCAGACCAACACCTGAAGCATCACTATACATAGCAAACTCCTTACCCGAGGTGGGTTGAGCAAGTATAGGAGCTTCAACTAACAACTGCTTCAACCTCTCAAAGCAAGCTTGACACTTATCCAACCAATCGAACTTCACTCCTTTCCTCAACAACCTAGTCATCGGAGCGGCGATCACAGAGAAACTCTTAACAAACCGACGGTAGTGACCCGCCAGACCAAGGAAACTCCTCACTTCTTGAACATTCCTCGGTGCCTTCCAATCGACTATTGCCTCAATCTTAGCTGGATCCACTTGGATACCCTTGGCTGAAACTATGTGGCCCAAAAATGACACTTCCGGAAGCCAAAAATCACACTTACTCAACTTGGCAAACAACCGATGTTCCCTCAACACGTGCAAACCCTAAAGCCAATCGGAGATGTTCCTCATGCTCGGTCTTATCCTTGGAATACACCAGGATATCATCTATAAACACTACCACAAATCGGTCTAAGTATGGCCTAAACACCCTATTCATCAAATCCATGAATGCCGCTAGAGCATTGGTCAAACCAAATGGCATGAAAAGGAACTCATAATGGCCATACAGAGTCCGAAATGCAGTCTTAACCACATCCTCATCCTTAACACGAAGCTGATAATACCCCGACCGAAGATCTATCTTAGAGAAAACACCGGAACCCCGAAGCTGATCAAACAAATCGTTGACTCTAGGTAACGGATACTTGTTCTTCACTGTTATCTTATTAATTTGCCTGTAATCGATGCACATCCTTAAAGACCCATCCTCTTCTTAACAAACAGAACCGGAGCTCCCCAAGGAGATATGCTGGGTTGAATAAACCCCTTATCCAATAGCTCTTGTAGTTGAGTTTTAAGTTCTCTCAACTCTACAGGAGCCATCCGATAAGGTGCTTTCGATACAGTTGTGGTACCCGGCATAATCTCTATGGCTAGCTCAACTTCCCTCTCTGGAAGCAAACCCGGCAAATCACTCGAAAAAACATCACTAAACTCCCGCACAACAGGGATGTCCTCAATCCTCACTTGATCCCTCTTGGAATCCAAAACCATAGCCAGAAAAGCCTCACAACCCTTTCTCATAAACCTCTTGGCCTGAATTGCAGAAATCACATTGTTCACAGAACTCGCACCCAAACCTCTAATAAACACTAGAGTTCGGTTCCTGTCCCGAAGCACGAAGGTCTTCCTATAACAATCAACCACAGCCCGATGCTTGCCCAACCAATCTATACCCAAAATCGAATCAAATTCTCGGAACGACAGCTTTATCAAATCCACTGGGAACTCAACACCTTCCACAAACAGAGGACAACTCCTAAAAACTCTACTCACACTGACACTATGCCCTAAGGGATTGGTCACACATATCTCATAGTCTAACTGATCTACCACATGCAACTTATCAATAATATTATCCGTGCACAAATATGAGTGTGTGGAACTAGGATCTATTAGAGCATATAATTCAGTGTCATGGAGTAGGAACTTACCAGCAATCACATCAGGGGCATCCTGCTCCTCTCTAGCTCTAACTGCATATGCCCTAGCTGCAACTGGTGGAGGACGCTCAATAGTCTCAAAAACAGCTCCATCTCTAGGTCGACCGCCTCGACCTCTACCTCTACCTCTACCTCTTGCAGCCTAAGAAGCATTAGATCCAACTCCACTAGCTCTTCCTTGAGGTCCCAAAGCTTCACCCAACTGGGGACAACTAGCCAGACGGTGTTCGGTGCTCCCACACTTAAAGCACCCACCAGTGAGCCACCTACACTCACCCCGGTGAACCTTACCGCAATACTCACAAACAGGCGTAGCATCCGATCTACCACCCCTGCCAAAACCTGATACCGCTGTTGAACCTTGCCTTCTACCTCTAGCAGCCGAACCAGCTGACGGCTCATCTTGTCGGTTCCTAGATCTCTTACCCGAAGATGAGGAAGAACCACCCCGAGCGAAATTCCTTCGCTGAGCTCTCTCCCTAAGCAAAGATTCCGTCCTCTCCGCTCTCATGGCAGCCTCTGCAATCTAATAATAACTTACCCCAGGCATACACATCAAAGAAATCAAAGCGATCTTTAGAGACTCGTTCAACCCGGCTTCAAAATGCTTGCATCTGAAATCATCTGTCATAACCCCACGCGGAGCATACCGAGATAACCGATTAAACTCCTTCTCGTAATCCGAAAATGACAAGGCCCTTTGCTTGAAACTTAGGAACTGCGCCCATCTTGCATCCCTATAAGCCTGAGTCACATACTTCTTTGTGAACTCGTCACTGAAGAAATCCCAAGTAACTGGATCGGGCATCTGACTCCCACCATTCGTAAGCCGACCCTTGAAGCAATGCCACAGCACACTCAGCTTGCTGATCAGGAGGACACCTGACTTCCCTTAAAGCTCTCTTTACTTTATCCAGCCACTTTTCAGCTAGCTTTGACTCATCAAGCCTGGTCCCATAAAAATCCTCAACACCAGCTCTTCTTAAACTCTCTATCGGAGCTTTCGGGGCAGTACCCCTTTCCAAAACCTATCTGAACATTGCCTCAAAAGGCATGGCAACAGCCTCGGGCTGGACCCTAGCACGTTGCGCTGACACCGAAATAGAAACAGACGGATCTACAGCTGGAGGATTCACACTTTCAGCGGATTCCTCGAGCGCACCATGAGCAGAATCAGAATCCATCTAACAAACAAGAGGACAACCGCATCAGCCAACACAGCCCTAGACATAGACATATCCACACATAGAATCACACAGACAATCACCCAGAAATGCCTAAACCTAGGCTCTGATACCAAGACTTGTGACACCCCTTACCCGTACTCAGGCGATCCCATCCCAAGAGGAGTAAGATGCCGTACGAGTCAGGGTGCAACCAAACAAAACAAAGAATAATGCATATATAGACATACATAAAAGCGGAACAATTAAAAACTTTTGCGAAGAATAAGAAAGCAAAAGTTGATCAAGCATTAATATAACGGAGACATTACATTACTGTTCTGATCAACTAGGAGATATAACCATAAATTACAAATCCCAAAATTACATAACAAAAGCGGAAAATATTACAAAACCACCATAAGAAAGTTCTATAGAAAAAGAATCTCAAAAATATAAAACTAGGCCCTACACTAAAGACCCAGCTGTGTTGGCTTCGATGGCTGCGACACTCCCAAAGCAACTCCTTCCGCACCTGCACGGGTAAACACACCGTGCTAAGCGATAAACGCTTAGTGGGGAAACACACATATAGCATAAGGACAACCATTCACAACGGTCGTTAGGGCACACACGTATAGATGGCATAATCAGATTACGCATTTTACAAGAGTAAGAATATATGAACGTGCAAGCATATATAGTCATACCTTATATAGAGTCCACTGTCTTCATAACATCTCAACATAAACATATTCGGATAATACAGTTTCATACTTATCAAAGCAACTCAAAGAAAAACATAGTGCCTGCCGACTCAAAGTAGTGGATAACGAGTGAACAAACAGTACTTTACGGGTACGAGCCGATCACAAATGCTACCTTACGGGTACGAATCGAGAAAACCAATTATTACTTTTATTTTGCACAAAACATTTTCAAAGGGGATCTTGAACAAGATCCTAACACATAGGGGTTCGCGAGGAACCAAACGGGGACCTGATCGGGATCCAAACTTATCAAAGGGCTGCAGCTTAGAGACTCTATTAGGCATGCCTAACTATCCACTAGACTGACTCTTGCAGGCTAAATTATACAATTAACAACCACATTTTAATTACAACAAATAAAGAATTCATATACTGTAAATAGATCAGTTCATGCACGAATATAGCTCATAAGAAGTGATAAAGAATGCTAAAAACAATAATGTAACATTTCTAAAATGTAGGACGAAATCAAAAATTTAATGCACAAACAGGGTAGGTCACGGTGGTAATCAGATTTGTTGCCACCGTGACATACCAAAGATTTATGGCAGAATGCTAGTCTGGGGTACCTCACGGTGGTGACTAAACTAGGTTGCCACCGTGACATACCTAGACCCAAAACAGAAAGCTTCATTGGGGTACCTCACGGTGGTGACTAAACTTGGTTGCCACCGTGACATACCCACTACCCAGACAGAAGCTAAAGTCTAGACAACTCACGGTGGTGACCAGGTTGGTTGCCACCGTGACATGTTCAAACTCTGGGCAGAATGCATTTGGTTCATGGCTCACAGTGGTAACTAAATAGGTTGCCACCGTGACCCACGCCCAGATGCGATTCTTGAAGGCAATTTTCCAGATTTCACGCCAAAAATCCCACCATTCACACATCAAAAGCATACCCTCACCTCAATAACCAAATTAAACCATTCAAATATCATTAAATCATGCCATAACAGAATCTTATTCATGAATCCAAAGAACAACATCAATTTACCAAAATCAAAAGCATCAATATTCACATCACATATCTATCAACCCTAAATTGATTCCAAACTTCACAATCAAGGTTAACTAAACAAAGAGAACCAAAAATCATAACATAAGAATCAATAGAAGCATCAAAAGCATTCAAATTTCCAAAATTTGCTCAATAAACACATGCCATCAAAACATAACACAAATTTCCTAAACCTCAAAGTTAGGAGCTCAATCACTTGGTTCCACTAGATCCAGCAACTTCCTTGCCTTTGGGATCTCTTAGAGGCTCAACTAAGCAACAAAGCACAAACAAAAATACACAAACTCAAAACCCAAAACCAGAAAAATGCAAGGGAAGAAGATGAAGTTGAACAAAAACAAAACCAAAAGCATAAAGCTTACCAATCAAACACAAGGAGCAATTAATTCCCACCACACCAACTTGAATCCAAGCAATTTACTTAAAGAAGAGTAAAGAAGAAGAAGAAGAGGGAAGGAGAAGGGGAACGGGAAAAAGGGTTAGAAAATCTGAGTTTTTCCCTTTTCCTCTTTCCCTTTCTTTTCTTTTCTCCCCTTTACACTTGTCAACATCTTAGTGGAGGGCATTAATCACTCACACCCTAGATGCACATGCATCACATACACACAATGAAGCACTCTATTAATGTAGCCTACACATGTATGAGCAACACACACAATATTAACCCACTATTGCACATCCTACTATGATATGCTCAACCACACATAACACAACTCCCATGAACACACCCTACAATGGTGCACTCATGTACACACACACGCACTAGAAAACCCCAAATTATGCAATATTCCCCAAAACGCCCTTATGATCATGCCAAAACACATACAAATACATACACACACACACATGGCTCATTCTACTAGGGGGCAAACGGGGTGTGACAGATTGCATGTGCATAAGTGTAGCATAATAGAGTATATCTAAGTGGGAGAGCATTGTGTGTGTGTGATATATACATGTAATGTGTGAATGATTGGTTTCCACCATTAGGAGATGGACATGTGGCCTAGGTTTGAAAAGGGGAAATTAAAAGAGGAAAGAGAAAAGAGAACAGGAATTTCTGCCTCTCCATCCCGTTCCCTCTTCTCTTCGCCTCCTTTCTTCCTCTTCTCCTCCCATTTTGGTGCCCTAGCTTGGAATCAAGGTTTAGTTAGTGGGAATTGATCATCCTTTAGCATTTTAGAGGTAAATCTATTGCATTTGTTCTTCTTTTCTTCAATTGGTTCATCATCTTCTTCATATTTTCTGGATTTGGGTTTTAATCTAGAGTTACTTTGTTGGGTTGTGCTTAGTTGATCCTCCTCGTGAACGGAAGGGTAAAGAGAAGGCGGGATCTAGTGGATCTAAGCATTAGGAGCAAAGAATTTCAAGGTTTGGGAAATTTCTTGTTGTTGTATGTAAATATGTTTATGTATGTGTTCGTAGTGATTTCTAGAAATTGGGTTGTGATATGCTCTTGATATGGCATGTATGTTACGGGTTTTTGTTTGGGTAAAGAAATTTTGCATGAGCATGGGATTATTGTAGTGATTGTGAGGATTGATGGGTTTTTGCTGCAAACTTATTGGTTTTGACAATTTTTGGGATTGTTAGTTTGAATTGACGTTTGGTGTGAAATTACTTGATGATAAATGTTATATTATGGATATTGATGGTGATGGATTGCTGGATTTGAGGTAAGAGGCCATTGGATGAGATTTGTGTGTGAGTTTTGGGAGAGGGAAAAATCTACAGAATTCTGCAGATTTTGGAAATTCTGACTCTGTCGCGATCGCGACATTGTCGAGAGCACGACAGAGACCAGTGATCTTGGGTTGTGCTGTCGCGAGCACGCGACCCTATCGTGAGCTCGCGATAGCAAAAGCTTTTGGGTGCTCTCTATCATGAGTGCAACGGTATCGCGAGCGCGACGGAGCGTAATGCTGGCCTGTGCTGTCATGAGTACGCGATTTATCGCGAGCCCGTGATAGCGATGTGTAAGCTCTCTGTCCCAATCGCGACATCGTAATGAGCGCGACAGAGCCAGGCTTTTCCCTCCTCCCCGTGATCGCGAAGTCTGTCGCGTGCACGCAGCGAAGAGACTATTGTCTCGGTCGCGAGCACGATAGATGTCGCAAGCGCGATAGCCCTGTTATGCTGAATGAGTTTTCCCCTTGGTGTGTGTGTGATTTTGAACTCCAGTTTCTTTTGGCGACTATGAGTCTTATATCTGTTAACTTATGTATTGTACGAATGCAAATACATGACATGAATATGCCTATATGTATGTATATATATATGATTTTGGGATATAATGGAATGAATTGAATGGATTATGCATAACCTGCTAGAGTAAGTTTAGTGGATAGTTAGGCATGCCTAATAGAGTCTTATAGCTGTAGCCTCAGTTCAGTTTGGACCCCGATCAGGTCCCCGTTTGGTTCCTCGCGAACCCTTTAATGTGTTTGGATCTTGTTTAAGGTCTCTTAATAAAATGTTTTGTAAATGACAAAGTAAAATGGTTTGCGATTCATAGCCGTAAGGTACTGTCAGTAATCAGCTCGTACCCGTAAAGTACTATTCGTTCACTCGTTATCCACTACCTCGAGTCAGCAGGTGCTTAATTGCTTTGAACTATTTCGATAATTATCTGAATGTGTACCATGATGAGTTAATGTGAATACAATTATGTATTACCAAATGTATGACTATTTATGTTCGCATGTTCATATTTATATCTAATGTGTATTTCTGATTATGCCATTTCTATGCATTATGCTTGACGACCATTGTGAATGGCCGTCCATTTTCATGTGTGTTTCCCCACTAAGCGTTTATCGCTTAGCACGGTGTGTTTACCCGTGCAGGTGCGGAAGGAGTTTTGCCTTGGGAGAGTCGTCGCAGCCAAGCTAGCACAGCAGAGTTTAGTGTAGGACTTGATCCTTTATAGTCTTAGATGATTCTGTTTGTATGGAACTCTCTTGTATAAGTTTTTTAATAGCTTCCGCTTCTGTATATATATTTTTGGATATGTAATTATCTTTTGTACCTTTGGGGTTGATCAAACAGTAATATAATGCTTTCCGTTATATTAATGCATGGTCAGCTTCTTTCATGATTGGTTTTGTAAAATTTTAATTACCCTATATTTAGGTATGTATGATTGTGTATGAATGTATGTTTATCCTATATTTGTGTGGTGACACCTTTACCCATACGGCATCTCACTCCTTATCGGATGGGATCGCCTACGTATAGGTAGGGGGTGTTACACTATTGATGCAAGAGGGTAAAGTGGTGGCTTATGCATCTCGTTAGTTGAACCTCATGAGAAGAACTATCCGACGCATGATTTGGAATTGGCGGCTGCGATATTTGCTTTTAAGATTTGGCAGCATTATTTGTATGGGGAGGAGTGTAGGATTTTCACCGATCATAAGAGTTTGAAATATCTCCTCATGCAGAAAGAGTTGAACATGAGACAACGTCGATGGTTAGAGTTGTTCAAGGACTATAACTGCATTGTGGATTACCATCTAGGTAAAGCCAATGTGGTTGCAGATGCTTTGAGTTGGAAGTCAGTTTCGGCTATGTTCTTGAGGCAGTTCAGATGGAGATTCGATTCAGATGGGGCTTTAGTTGCCAAATTAAGAGTGAAGCCGACTTTGAGACAGTTGATTGTGGATGCTCAGAAGAATGATCTGAGATTGCAGCGGGTTTTGCAAGAGGTTCAGCAGGGTAAGCAGTCTGAGTATTCAGTTTTGGATGGGGTGCTTATGTATAGGGATCGTTTGTGTGTGCCCGAGAGCGATGAGTTAAGAAAGAAGCTTCTGAGTGAGGCACACATTATGATCTTTACTATGCATCCTGGTAGTGAGAAGATGTATCGGGATATGAAGCAGTTCTACTGGTGGTCTGGGATGAAGAGAGAGATTGTGAAATTCGTGGCAAAGTGTTTGACTTGTCAATAGTTAAAGGCTGAGCATCAAGTCCCTTTGGGATTGCTCACTCCTTTATCCATTCCTCAGTGGAAATGGGATGACATTTCCATGCATTTTGTGTCAGGTTTGCTAGTGACTCGGAGGAAACATGATTCAGTTTGGGTTATTGTGGATCGGCTTACGAAGTCAGCGCATTTTGTGCCGGTTAGAGTGGACTACTCGATGGATAAGTTGGCCAGTGTGTATGTGGATGAGGTGGTTCGATTTCATAGAGTGCCGTTGTCGATAGTTTCAGATCGGGATCTAAGGTTCACATCTATGTTTTGGAAGGAATTGCAAAGAGCTTTGGGTACCAAGTTGAACTTCAGCATGGTATTTCATCCTTAGACAGATGGTCAGTTCGAGCGAGTTATCCAGATTTTAGAGGATATGCTTTGGGCTTGTGCTTTGGATTTTTCTGGCAGTTGGGGTCAATATGTGCGACTTATGGAGTTTGCCTACAACAACAATTTTCAGTCGAGTATTGGAATGTAACCGTTTGAGGCTTTGTATGGTCGACAGTGTAGAACTCCAGTTTGTTGGACAAAGTTAACCGAGCGATCTTTATTGAGCCAGAGATGATTAGGGATACCAAAGAGAAGATCAGAGTTGTGCAGCGAAATCTGAAGGTGGCTAAGGATAGACAGAGATCCTATGCCAATTTGAAGAGAAAGGATATTCGGTTTGAAGTCGGGGGTAAAGTTTTCCTTAAGGTTTCACCTTGGAGGAAAGTATTGTGGTTTGACAAGAAAGGTAAACTCAGTCCTCGGTTCATTAGGCCTTTTGAAATTTTGGAGAGAGTTGGTCCGGTAGCCTATAGATTGGCTTTATCGATGGAGTTGGCTAAGATGCATGATGTTTTCCACGTCTCCATGCTTCGTCGGTATAGATCAGATCCATCGCATGTGTTGTCAGTTCAAGATGTTCGGATTCAGCCGGATTACTCCTATGATGAAGAGCCGAAGGCTATTTTAGCTCGGGATGTGAGACAGTTGAGAAGTAAGCAAGTCCCTTTGGTCAAGAGTCTTTGGCAACATCACGGAGTCGAGGAAGCAACTTTGGAACCAGAGGCGACGATGAGGATTCAGTATCCGCATTTGTTCAGTTCAGGTGAGAATTTTGAGGATGAAATTCTTGTTAGTAGGGGAGAGTTGTAATACCCCGTTCTCCCCCTAGTAGTTTGTGCTATGTTTGCCATGTGTATGTGTGAGAGTTTTGGCATGTGTTAAGGATATTTTGGGCAAAATGCATGTTTTATGGGCTGTAATAGAGTGTGTATGCATATATGTTAGTAGGGTGTATATGTATTGGGTTGTGTTAGTGTGTGCATGTGCATATGGTATTAGTGTGTGATTTATGAGGGTTTGTCTTATGTGTAGTATCTTGTGTGTTTGTTGGGTGTGAGTGGTCAAGTTCCACCAACCAAAGGGTGACATGTGGCTAGAGCATTTTGAAAGGAAGTATAAATAGAGAGAGAGAGAGAGAAAATGGGACAGCAATCTTACTGCCTCTTCCCGTTTTCTTCCTACTCTTTTCTTCTTCTTCTTCTTTTCTCTTCATTTGCGTGCCCTAGCTTGGATTCAAGTGTTTGTGGTGGAAATTGATCATTCCTTGAGCTTTGATTGGTAAGTATAATGGGGTTCTTCTTCTTCTTCTTCTTCCATTGCTTTTGATTTTGGTTAGATTATGTTTTAATTTAGGTTTTGTGTTTGTATGGATTTTGGGTGTTCTTGATTAGTTGAGCCTCCTCGTGATCCCAAGGGAAAGGGGAAGGCTAGTGGGAGTGGTGCTCATTGATTTGAAGCATAGGAATATCAGGTTTGGGAATTTGTTTGGGAATTTGATTGATTTCGATAAACATTTGTGATTTGTGCTTTTGTATGAGATTTCTAGAAATTTGATGTTTGACAAGGCTTATTATAGTGCTAATGTTATGGGTATGCAATTGATTTGTATTATAATGCATGAATGTTGAAGTATGGAAGTGAATTTGAAGTTTGATTTGTGTTCTTGAGAAGCTTGATTTTGTTAATGCATGATTTTGATTGTGTTAATTGTTGAATTAAGTTGTGTTTTATGTTATATGTGATGGTGGAAGGCTTATTTGAAGGTACGATGAAGTTTAGTTTGATCTGGGGTCAAAATGGATTTATGGTTGAAAATCTAGGTTTTCCTGCATTTTGCTGGAAAATGGAAGTCGCGATACTGTCGCGAGCGTGACAGAATGGTGAATTCCAGTTTTATGTGAGAATTTCTCTATTGTTTGTGAGGCGTCCGACTCGTAATTTGGCAGCACGACTTATGAATCTTCGGCTTGCGAGTGGTGCAGCAGATCACGCGTCGGCGGGGGAAGACTAAGAAATCACGACACGTGAATCACGTTCACGAGTCGTGAACAAGGTTCACTAGTCATGAACTTTGTTCACAAGTCGTGAACAACCTTCAAGAGTCGTGAAGTTTTTCTCGTGTTAGCACAGCATGACTCGCAGGTCCCTTCGCCCCTCCCCTCGCGCAGGCCATCCGGCCACTGTCGCGAGAGCGACGCTGGTCGCGATCGCGACAGTGACCCCTCTTTGCCCTGTTTTTTCGATTTTGCCCCTTTCTTCTAAAATGACTTTTGTATCATTTCTTCTTGGGTTTTTACTACTATATGGGAATAAATATGCTTATATATGTACACTATTATGATTTCTTCATGATAAATTATATGTTATACTTTGAGCATGATTTGTATTATGTATGACCTGCAAGAGTCAGTCTAGTGGATAGTTAGGCATGCCTAAAAGAGTTCTATTGCTGCAGCCCTCTGTTCCGTTCTGGACCCTAATCAGGTCCCCATTTAGTTCCTCATAAACTTTAATGTGTTGGGACCTTGTTTAAGATCCCCTTTGTAAAATGTTTTGGAAAGAGAAAATATGATATTGTTTTCCTATTCATACCCGTAAGGTACCACCATGCGTTCGATTCGTACCCGTAAGGTATCGCCATGTGTTGCTCATTATCCATTACTGTGAGTCAGTAGGTGTTATGATTTGTTCTGTTATGCTTATGAGAATGTGAATCTGAATGACTCTGATTATAAGTATTTGAATCTGAATGACTCTATTTATGAGCATACGAATCAGTTAGCTTATGAATATGATTATGAACCTTTGAATTGTTATGAATGTTATTCGTTTATGATTATATCTTATGATATTAAGCATATGCCATTATGTATGTGATTTGCCTTGATGACCATTGTGAATGGCCATCCATATTATTGTTGTTTGTTTCCCCACTAAGCGTTATCGCTTAGCACGGTGTTTTCACCCGTGCAGGTGCGGAAGGTGTATAGCTTTTAGGAGAGTCGCTGCTAGTCAAGCGAAGACAGTGAGATTGTTGATAGGACTTAGCTTCTTTTTGTATCATGATTATTTTGTAATAGTGATCTCTCTTGTATTTAGTCTTTTGTTCAGCTTTCGCTATGTATCTCTAAAAGTTGTAATTATGTTGGTATCAGAACAGTTATGTATTGAATATTGTTATTCAGTAATGAATGTTCAGTTTGATTTAAAGTTTTGATTTCCGCTGTTTATATGTATGTTTATATTTATGTGAATGAATGTCTATCCCATTCTGTTTGGTGACACCCCTGCTCATACGGGTTCTCACTCCCTTGTGGATGGGTTCCCCTATATATAGGAAGGGGGTGTAACACTGCCTCTGGTTTCCAAGTCACTTCCTCAACTCCATGATGCTACCATAACACTTTAACCAGGGGAACTTGCTTGCTTCTCAACTGTCTCACTTCTCTGGCTAAAATGGCTTTCGGCTCCTCATCATATGAATAATCTGGCTAAACCCTTATGTCCTAAATCGACAACACATGTAATGGATCTGATCTGTACTGACGGAGCATAGATGCATGACAAATATCATGTAACTTTGCCAAATCCACAGGCAAAGCTAATCTATAAGCAACAGGTCCAATCTTTTCCAACACCACAAAAGGTCTAATAAATCAAGGACTAAGCTTGCCCTTCTTACCAAAACGCAACACCTTTCTCCATGGCGATACCTTAAGGAACACCTTGTCTCCAATTTCGAACTGGATGTCCTTTCTCTTCATATTAGCATAAGACCTCTGTATATCCTTAGCCATCTTTAAATTCTGTTGAACCACTCGAATCTTCTCTTCAGTATCTCTAACCATCTCTGGCCCAACAAAGGAACGCTTGGTCAATTTTGTCCAACAAACCGGAGTCCTACACTATCGACCAAAAAGAGCTTCAAACGGTGACATTCTAATGCTCGACTGATAACTATTGTTGTAGGCAAACTCCATGAATGGCACATACTTGTCCCAACTACCTAAAAATTCCAAAGCATAACCTCGAAGCCTATCTTCCAAAATCTGGATAACCCATTCTGACTGACCGTCTGTCTGAAGATGAAATGTTGTACTAATATTAAATCGAGTACCCAAAGCCGCTTGTAACTCTTTCCAAAACTTCTATGTGAACCTTAGATCCCGATCTGACACTATCAACAATGAGATACCATGCAATCTGACTACTTCATCTATATAAATACTTGCCAACTTATCCATCGAATAGTCAACTCGGACTGGCAGAAAATGCGCTAACTTGACGAGTCGGTCCACGATCACCCAAGCTGAATCATGTTTCTTCTGAGTCAATGGCAAACCTGACATAAAATCCATAGTGATGTCGTCCCATTTCCACTGAGGAATGGGTAAAGAATTGAGCAACCCCGAAGGAACTTGATGCTTAGCCTTTACCTCCTAACATGTCAAACACTTCGCCATAAACTCCACAATGTCTCTCTTCATCTCAGAACACCAATAGAACTACTTCAAATCTCGATACATCTTTTCACTACTAGGATGCATAGTAAAGACCGTAGTGTGTGACTCACTCAAAAGCTTCTTGTTTAACTAAACATCCTCAGGCACACACAAACGATTCCTATAAATAAGCACCCCATCCAAAATAGAAAACTCATATTGCTTACCATTCTGAATGTAACACCCCGTTCTCCCCCTAGTAGTTTGAGCCATGATTGCCATGTGTATGTGTGCATGTGTGAGTGTTTTGGCATGTGTTAAGGGTATTTGGGGCAAAATGCATGTTTTATCGGCTTTAACAGAATGTGGGTTCATATATGTTAGTAGGGTGTGCGTGTATGGGGTTGTGTTAGTGTGTGCATATGCATATGGTTATAGTGTGTTAATTATGAGTGTTGGTCTTATGTGTAGTGGCATGTGTATTTGTTGGGTGTGAGTGGTCAAGTTCCACCAACCAAAGGGTGACATGTGGCTAGGGATTTTGAAAGAAGGTGTAAATAGAAGAGAGAGAAAATGGGACAGCCAATCTTACTGCTTCTTCCCGTTTTTTTCCTTCTCTTTACTTCTTCTTCTTCTTCTTTCTATTCTTTTGTGTGCCCTGGCTTGAATTCAAGTGTTTGTGGTGGAAATTGATCATTCCTTGAGCTTTGTTTGGTAAGTGTAATGGGTTTCTTCTTCTTCTTCTTCATCCATTGTTCTTGATTTTGGTTAGATGTGTTTTAATTTAGGTTTTGTGTTTGTATGATTTTTGGGTGTTCTTGATTAGTTGAGCCTCCTCGTGATCCCAAGGGAAAGGAGAAGGCTAGAGGGAGTGGTGCTCATTGATTTGGAGTATAGGAATATCAGGTTTGGGAATTTGTTTGGGAATTTAATTGATTTTGATGTTCATTTGTGATTTGTGTCTTAGCATGTGATTTCTAGAAATTTGATGTTTGATGAGACTTATTATAGTGCTAATATTTTGAATATTCAATTGATTTGAGTTATAATGCATGAATGTTGAAGTATTGAAGTAAAATTGAAGTTTGATGAATGTTTGCTGGAAAATTTCTCGGTTTGTGTTCTTGAGAAGCTTGATTTTGTTAATGCATGATTTTGATTGTGTTAGTTGTTGATATAAGTTGTAATTTATGTTGTTTGTGATGCATGTAAGGTTTATTTGAAGGTAAGATGAAGTTTGTTTGGTTTTGGGTCAAAATGGATTTGTTGTTTGAAATCTGAGTTTTTTCTGCGTTTGGCTGGGATTGGAAATCGCGATGCTGTCGCGAGCGCGACATCCTTGCAAGCGCAACAGAATGGTGAATTCTAGTTTTTCACATTAGATTGCTCTGTTGTTTGTGAGGCATCTGACTCGTGATCTTGCAGCTCGTGAAGCTTCAACGTGCATAAGGGGTGCAGTAGATCACGCATCGGCGAGGGAAAACTAAGAGATTCATGAGTCGTGAACGTTGTTCAACCTTCACGAGTCGTGAACAACCTTCACGAGTCGTGAAGGTTGTCTCGTACTGGCACAGCACGACTCTTACGCCACTTTGCCCATCCCCTCGCGCAGGCCTATAGGCCACTATAGCGAGCGCGACACTGGTCACGATCGTGACACTGACCCCTCTTTGCCTTATTTTTCCGATTTTGCCCCTTTCTTCTAAAATGACTTTTGTATCGTTTCTTGATGGGTTTTTACCACTGTATGGGAATAAATATGCTTATATATGAACAATATTATGATTTCTTTATGATGAATAATATGTTATGCTCTGACCATGATTTGTATTATGCATGACCAACAAAAGTCAGTTTAGTGAATAGTTAGGCATGCCTAAAAGAGTTCTTTAACTGCAGCCCTCTGTTTCCTTTAGACCCTGATCAGGTCCCCATTTAGTTCCTTGCGAACTTCAATGTGTTCGGATCTTATTTAAGATCCCATTTGTAAAATGTTTTGAAAAGAGAAAATATGATATTATTTTCGATTCGTACCCTTAAGGTACCGCCATGCGTTCGATTTATACCCGTAAGGTACTGCCATGCGTTCACCATTATCCACTACTATGAGTCAGCAGGTGTTATGATTTATTCTATTGTGCTTATGAGAATGTGAATCCAAATGACTCTGATTATAAGTATTTGAATCTGAATGACTCTATTTATTAGCATATGAATCAGTTAGCTTATGAATTTGATTATGAACCTTTGAATGGTTATGAATGTGATTCGTTTATGATTATATCTTATGATATTCAGCATATGCCATTACGTATGTGATTTGCCCTGACGACTATTGTGAATGGCCGTCCATATTATTGTTGTTTGTTTCCCCACTAAGAGTTATCGCTTAGCACGGTGTTTTCACCCGTGCAAATGCGGAAGGTGTATAGCTTTTGGGAGAGTCGCCGCCAGTCAAGCCAACATAGTGGGATTGTTGATAGGACTTAGTTTCTTTTGTATCGTGATTATTTTATAATAGTGATCTCTCTTGTATTTAGTTTTTGTTCAGCTTTCGCTATGTATCTTTGAAAGTTGTAATTATATTGGTATCAGAACAGTTATGTATTGATTAATTTTATTCCATGAATGAATGTTCAGTTGGTTTTTAAATTTTTAATTTCCGCTATTTATATGTATGCTTATATTATGTGTGTGAATATTTTGTACCGTTCTGTTTGGTGACACCCCTGCTCATACGGGTTCTCACTCTCTTGCGGATGGGTTTCCCTATATATGAGAAGGCGGTGTTATAGTTTTTGGTATCAGAGCCAGGTTTAGGCATTTTCTGGGTGATTATTGTGTATAGATATATGATTAGGACTGTGTTGGCTGATGCGGTTATCTTTGTCTTTCTTTTAGATGGATTCTAGTTACGTTCGTGGGTCGCTTGAGGGGTCCGCTAAAAGTGTGAATCCCCAAGCTGTAGATCCTTTAGTGTCTATTTCGGTTCAAACACCTAGGGTTCAGCTTGAGGCCGTAGCCATGCCTTTTGAGGCAATGTTGAAGATTTCTCAGGACATGGCTCGAGTCTTGGATAGGGCGACTGCTCCGAGAGCCCCTTTAGAGAGCATGAGGATAGCTGGTGTAGAGTATTTTTATGGGACCAGTCTAGATGAGTCTGAACTTGCTAAGAAATGGATTGAGAAAGTGGAATGAGTGTTTGAGGAGACTAGGTGTCCTCCAGACAGGCAAGTAGAGAGTGTTGTGGCATTGCTTCAGGGATCCGCCTATGATTGGTGGAAGTTGGTCCGTAGGCATCCCCAGTTGCCTGACCTGGTTACATGGGAGTTTTGCGAGAGGGAGTTCACCAATAAGTATGTGACTAGGGAGTATAAGGATGCCAAGTGGGCACAGTTCTTGAGTTTGAAGCAGAGGGCTATGTCAGTATCAGAAAGAGTTCATCCGTCTTTCCAAGTATGCTCCAGAGGGTGTTCTGACTAAAGAGTTTCGGTGTCGACATTTTGAGGCCGGTTTGAATGGATTGCTTCGGGCTATGATTATTTCTTTGATGAGTACTTCGGGTATTGGGTTCTACCAGATAGTGCAAGTAGCAGTGCGGGCTGAAAGATCTGAGTCGGTTTTGAGAGAGAGAGCTCAGAGGAGGAATCCCCCTCGTGGTGGATCATCATCATCATCGTCAGGTAAGAGGTGAAGGAGCCCGCATGATGAGTCTTCTTCAGATCCGGCTTCGAGAGGCAGGAGGCAAGGTTCTACCATGGGTTCTAGTGTGGGCAAAGATAGTTCCGATTTGAGGACTGATTTATTGCCTGAGTGTTCTCATTGCAGTAAGCACTATCAGGGTGAGTGTAGGTGGCTCACGGGTGGCTATTATTGATGTGGTAGCACTGATCACTACTTGGCTAATTGTCCGAAGTGGAGTGAGGCTTCTGGTGATCAGCGTGAGGCTAGCAGAGTTGGATCTAGTGCTTCGTAAGCCAGTCGTGGTAGAGGCCGAGGTAGAGGTCGAGGTGGTCGGCATAGAGAGGGAGCTCCATCAGAGTCTGTTGATCGTCCCTTGACGGTTCCAGCTAGAGCTTATGCCATGAGAGCTCGGGATGAACAAGATGTCCCGGATGTGATTGCTGGTAAGTTCTTACTCTTTGACACTGAGTTATATGCTCTAATTGACCGTGGCTCCACACACTCATATTTGTGCACGAGTAAATTATTTGATAAGTTGCATGATGTTGATCAGTTAGATTATGAGGTTTGTGTGACCAGTCCTTTAGGGCATAGTGTTAATGTGAGCAGAGTGCATAGGAATTATCCTCTTTTGGTTCAAGGTGTTGAGTTTCCTGCAGATTTGATTGAGTTGCCTTTTCGGGAGTTTAATTTGATTATGGGTATGGATTGGCTTAGTAAGCACCGGGCAATAGTGGATTGTCATAGAAAGGTGGTTGTGTTGTGAGATAGAGATCAGTCTTCTGTAGTGGTTAAAGGTTTGGGTTCGAGTTCTTTGAGTAATATGATTTCCGCCATGCAAGCTAAGAGATTTATAAGCAAAGGATGTGAGGTGTTCTTAGCAGTTGTGTTGGACTCTAAGCGTGATAAGTTTGAGATTGAGGATATACAAGTTGTTAGGGAGTTTGGAGATGTGTTTTCGAGTGAGTTGCATGGGTTGCCTCCCGAGAGAGAAGTGGAGTTGTGCATAGATATTTTGCTAGGTACTTCGCCCATTTCGAAAGCACCTTATCGGATGGTGTGACGCGCGCCGGATCCCCACGGCCGCCCCTCTGACCGCCCGCTCGAGGGCGATCGGGCAATTGTGGGTCCGTTGACAGCTTGCGATAAATCGCAAGTGCGTCTATGTTGGGCAACAAGGAGGTTTCATGGAGTCGCCACCCAATAGAACATTGGGAAAGTTACTCTCGCCTCAGAGAGCCTAAGACTGCGCTTGGTATCCATTTTGGGCCAGCCAGAGGGGTCTTTGAAGGTAAACCTCTCGCCCTAAGAAGCCTAGGATTAGCGCTAAAGTCTCGTGGCACAAAAAGGTGTCTTGGAGGGTAAACCTCTAGCCTCTTTGAGCCCAAAGACCAGAGCTGGGTCCGGGCTTTCTCATCTATTTCTACCTCGATTATTTTATGATCAAATTTTAATATCATTAATTCGCTCTCTCTCCACACGATGCAATTTATTAAAGGCGCATTTATTCATGTTTGGAAAGCCATAAATGAGCAAGTAAATATCAAAAGACGATAAATTATAATAATACAAGGAGTGGAATACAACTCCCTTTATAAAGGTGCGATACATACACAAATCGGGGCATCGTTTGTTTTGAGGACTTTAGTCCTTGCATGCATCATTATCAAAATTGGATATTTTTGTTCGTAATGATTTTTATTGGATAAAAATGGGGCGTTGGACCCCTATGCCTTTGTGTAAACCTCATTTTATTGAATATAAAACATTGAGTCATTTTTATACATTAACGAGATATGAAAAGAGTACATCCATGTACATAAAATAATCAATAAATAACAAATGAAGAAAATATTCAAGAGGATTAGGAAACTAAACCGGACGAAATCCTCCAAATATGGTAGGTAGCCGCTCCAACTCGAGATAGTCCAAGAGAAACAATATACACTCATAGAAAGTTAAAAGATGTCAATATACATACAATCAATATGTGGGAATCCAAAGGGACTTGAAAAAAATAGAAAATCGTTTGAAAGGGAAGAGACAGACTCACCGATAGCCTCTTTTAGGTGACCGACATGTCCGTCTGTCACTCAAAAAGTGGGCGTCTGTAGATGAGGTGACCGACGGGCATCGGTGATAGAGATGACCCGTCGGTCACCTCTGTCTCCGAAAAAACAGGAAGAGAGAAAACTCTTTTCAAAGCCAAAAAAGAAGTTTTATCATAAAATCATATAATGAGAGTCAAAATAAAAAAGGATGACAAAATTGAAAGAATCAACAAATAAATGATAAATATGAAATGAAATGGAGAAAGAATCCGGAATATTTACCCTCAGATAATCGCTTTGGGTGAAATTCTTGTGTTGATTAAAGCCCCGCGTGTTCCACGAAAAGCAAGATGAAGGATCCAAAGAAGAAAAATTGATTATTGCTTCCTTAACCCTTCTAAAAGATTGTATTTGGAATCAAAATCTAAGGAAAACTAATTAGTTTCTAGTCCCTTTTGACGGATTTGATTCTCTTTTGGAATGGATCTCTTTATGAAATGTGTTTGTTGGAAGAGAGAGAAAATGTGCTTGAAATTGGGTAGAGTTTCCCCTTCTCAAAAATTTTCCAACCCTTTTCTATTGAAAATCCGGAGCTTTTATAAGCCAGACACGACCGACAGGCGTCGGTTTATGGAGGCAGGCGTCGGAAGAATCCTTCTGACACAAGGATTCGTCCGACGGCCCTGCCACATCCACCGACGGGTGTTAAAAAGGTCGCGGGCTCCGGGAAACCAGGCGACGTTATGACAGGGGCGGTGACTTTTCGACGGGCGTCGGAAAGTACCACAAGCCGTCGGTGACTCGAAGCGACCGGCTGACTTCACAGACGGGCTGGTCGTCTGCGGAGGACAAAAAGCCTTTTTTGACTTGTGAATCCCTGTTTTCTCCCCCTCTGCCAACAAAAGGTAAAAAGACTCATTTCTCGTGGAACGCGGGACTAAAACCCCCAAATCCAAACCATTTATACAGGTTAGGATACTGATTTCATCACGGGGCAACCTCTGATCCAGACCGCTCCGGGACACGGTGCTTACAGTTGCCCCCAGTTTTGGGGAAACTAGTGCACGAGTGCCTAGATAAGCCAAAACTCAGAGAAAGGACAGAAAGAAAGAAGGCGTTCCTGCGACGGTTCTTACCTTCCGTGCGTCTCGGTCCGTTCGGCGGTGCGAAGATACCCCTATCGGTCTCGTCTCGACCTGTAGGCGTTGGTGAGACGTAGCATCCTCTGGCTAAGAACTCAATATGAAGAGCGGTGTTTCTTTAACTGCAGCTTCGATCTGTGAGATGCAGCATGCTTTGGCTACAACCTCGGTTTGGTGAAGAGCAGTGTTTCTTTAACTGCAGCTTCGATCTGTGAGATGCAGCATGCTTTGGCTACAACCTCGGTTTGGTGAAGAGCAGTGTTTCTTTAACTGCAACTTCGATCTGTGAGAAGGCGGTACTCTCTATACCTGTGTGATAAAAAAGTTTTGTTAGTTCATGTTCGAGTGGCCATCCTTTAACCAGCTTATTAATGGTGTGATTTCACTTTATTTGCTATGCCATGTTCATTTGTTCTTTTTCATTAAGTTGTTATTTATCATTTTTATTTTCCTTGGTTTGGAATATGAATGAATGTATAGGTATATATTCATCTGTTATATGAATGAATCATAAATGACTGAATAAATTCACAAATTTTTGAAAATAAAAGTTTTTCACTAAAAGTATCCATTTTGTACAACGTATATACAAAGTATAGATATACAAAAATATAACTCCCTGAATGTCATAGGGGTGTGTAGTCAGAGGGCTCATCAGGGTCCTCATCATCCGATATATGCACTGTCCCGCGCGGAGGTGGAGGCGGAGCTGGCCGTGTCGGAGGTGGAGGCTGAGCTGTGGAGGGTCCTGCCTCGGCATCGTGAGCCTGCCTGAATCGGATCTGAGCGTGGCCATCCAAGAAAGGCTGGGTGCAGGTCCTCATGAACTCCAATGTCTCTGATACTGTGCCTCCCAACTTCTTGAACGCCTTGCTCAACTGAGTGGTATGCTCGCTTGCGGCCGTCTTCATGCGCTCTAGGCGCTGCTCTGCCTGCTCTCTGAACTCTCTCATGGTCTGAGACAAGGGTGGGAGAATCCCCTCTATCGCCTGGACACGGGATCTCAGAGAGTCAAGTGACTCATCAATCATCTGCAGGGTCATGTCAACCCTCTGAGACGCCTGGTCCTGTGACGTCCTCAAATCATGAGCGAGCTGCTACCTCAGCTCCCTCTGGCCCTGAGCAATCTGCTCGATCAGTCTCAACTACTCACCTCTGAGGGTCTCTATGACCCGAGCCTGCTCATCCCTGAAAGCATCCATGACCCGAGCCTGCTCCCGCGTAGTATGCTCGATGTAGCCAGCCTGCTCCCGGGCTAACCGCTCCACTGACTGGGACTGCTCCTGAATAGCAGCCTGCTGGCAGTCCAACCTATCGTGAATAGCTCTATCCCTCTCATCCTGTCGCCGCTCCAAGGCTGTGAACATGGAAGTGAGGAGCTGAGAGAAGTCGGGCTGTGCTGGCTGCTACTGTGGTGGCTCTGGAGGCGGCGCTGTAGAAGTGGATGCCCCCGGGTCGCCTCTAAATAAGGATGATATCTCTCAGGGGGCCCGTGGGTAGTCCTGTGCACTCTGAAGCCCGGCGATGGGACAGGAGTCGGTGCTCGGGATGCTGGTGAGGCAGCAAAAAGATCATCCATCGTGATCTCTATATCGAAGTCCGATGGGGTCCTGGGCTGCTCCTGCTGCTGTGGCGGTGGCACAGTCTACGGCTGAGGAGGCTAAGGAGGCTGGGGCTCTGGCTCTGGATGTAGGGGGCTGGTGCTCTGGCTGAGGCTCGGGCTGAGGCTGGGGCTCTGGCTGTGGAGGCTGATCCTCGGGGTGCTCCGGGTGATCTGGATCTGGATCCAAGGGTGGAAGCGAGAACATCCGCCGGGTCTCATGAATAGTCAGCACTCTGTAGGCCTCTGCCTGGCCTGATATCTGGGAGATCATCCCCATCTGTACTGCCGCGGCTGCATCCACGTGGATCCCCTCCCCCAAGGGTCCTCTCAACCTATCAGGGGCAACTCCCAACCTCAAAAGTAGCCGGGTAATAACTCCTCCCACTATCACAACAGGTGTCAACCCTCTGCCGACTCTGGTCAAGTTGGCCAAGATCTCATGGCTAATGTTGAGACGCTGGCCTGCCACCGTGGCCCAGAGGCTCCAGATCTCGGCCGCATTAAGCGACCCTGGATTACCAGCTCGACTGAGGTACGAACTGGATAGCACTCTGTGCAAATACCGGAGTGCCTGAGACACCAGTACGGTGCTCTTTGTTGTATCATGATTATACATCACCCCCGGTATGGCAATAGCCGCCCAATGGGCGCGTCTAACAGCTCGCCGTGGGATCTCGACCCCCTCTTCTGTAGGGAGCCCCATGGCCTGAGCAAACCTCTGTCTAGTGATACTGAAGTGGTCGCCGTCGAACCAAAACTGAACCACCCCTGGGTCGGTATTTGCACTCTGAAAACCGGTGTCGCGAAGAGTGGCCAGGACCTGGTGAGTAGCCTCTGGAAAAGTCTGGAAGGAGGGCTCAAGGAACTCTGTCCACCCAGCACCGTCGACGAGTAAATCAAACTCTGGGGCCATCCCTAGGGCCTCCAGGAACGGCCGGGATACAAAACGGCTGGCCCAAAGCTCTACCTGAGCCAAAGCTCTATACCTCTGAGCTTACTCAGCATCCATCCAATCCGGAACTACGATCTCGGGCTGGGCCTGCGGTACTCTACGTCTGGGAGGCATCCTGCAAAGACGAAAAAATTAGAGAGCAAAAATTTGATAAAACAAGTATTATTAGACTTATTCTCAAAGGGGATGGCCCACTTGGGCCTCACCAGGGCAATGGCGGCCCGAAAACTAAATAGAGAAGACTGATAATAAATGAAAAGGGCAAAGGTTGCCCACATGCTTTGCACATATCAAGGCAAAAACAACATGCGATTAACATGAAAATAATTTGAAACGAGTAAAGGAAATGGGCTTTCTAGGTCCCAAGGCATGCATTATACATGAAAATATTCAATTCTAGAATAAATAATAAAAATTGGGCAGCACCCCGGCAGGGGTATGCCCGACCTCCTGCATAAAAAGGCAACAAAATAGGCCTCAGGCCTTGACAATAATATACGCATGTAAATGGGACGCACCCCGGCAAGAGTGGGCCCCCAACAACACAGAATAATGGCCTCAGGCCTCACAAACAAATATATACACAGAATAGTGCGCTAAAAAAGGTCTATTTCTAAAACACCAAAGTTATAGAAAAAATCTATTTCTATGTGATCAGGCAAAAAAAAATCAGGTTTAATTGCACTAAAATAATAAAGAAGAATTGGCAGCATTCTCCCTAAATTCCTAAGGCATCTAAAATTTTCTAAACATTTCTAAAGTTAAAAGAAAAAGAAATGAAGAAATAAATTGAATAAAATTCAAAAAAGAAAAAAGTAATTATTTACTTACTTGTAGTCGCGAGAAGTGTAGAAACTAGAGAAAAATAAATATCCAAGCACCCGGTGAGTAGAGAATGCGAAAATATAAAGAAATCGCGAAAAAATAAGAGGAAATGCTTGAAAAACCGCTAAAAAATGCAAAAAAAAGGGTTTGAGAGAGGAAATGAAAGGGACAGCAGCGTTTGCACCGTCTGTCACTCGCCCTTATATAGAATTTCTTGACCGACGGGCTGGGCGTCTGTATGTGACCGACGGGCTGGCCCGTCTGTCACGCCATAAATGCAAGTTAATACGCGTGATGAATGCAATGCTGACGTCTGCCAGGTGGATCTATACCGACGGGCAGGCCGTCTCTTAGGAGAGGCAAGCAGGCCGTCCCTAAGGATAGGCGGGCATGCCGTCGCTGTGTATGGGCGGGTAGGCCGTCGGTGACACTTCCCTATAAATTTTTCAAAATTTTTTGCCCTTCTTATGTCTCTTCATTTTCCAACATCTTGAGCCTTTCATCTTTCTCAACATGTCTTCTTCTCTAGCCCAAAGGATGCACCGTATTTTAGATGACAAACACACTTGGGAAGAAGGCGCCCTTTCCTCTCTGTCCGGGCTGAAATACCTGTGTCGGGTCAAAGTCAACCAAAACCTCCTTCTGGCGGCTACCCACTTCTGGAACCCCCGGTTCCACGTCTTCCGCTTCACCTACTAGGAATTGTGCCCTTTGCCTGAAGAGTTAGCTACCATCCTGGGAGCCTGGTTCCCTCCTAGCGCTCTGCCTTGCGTTCCCCGCTGCGGTCTATTACAGATCCGGGACATAGCCATGGCCCTCGGCATAACTTCTTCTGAGGCCGTCCGGCTGATTCACCCGGGCCCTTCCTTCGCTCTGGGACCATTGATCGAGGCTCTGGATCAGTTCACCGACATCACCACCTACCGGGTAAGCATCATATTCTTGTTTTGCATGGTGAACTTCCTCACTGTTGTTCCAGGGGGTTTGACAGGTGACTCTCGCCTGTTCGGAGTCTTAGGCGACTTTCATCTGGGATTATCACCCTTGCCGCTCATCTTGGCTGAGACCATTCTGGGCTTGGACGCTGTGAGCTCTGGATCCACTACAACCTTTGCCGGCAGCCCCTTATTGCTCCAGGTACGTTATTATTTTAAAGGTAGTGCGTCCCTTATGGATTTTCACACTAGCTTTTCTTAGCGGGAGGTGCGTCCTTTCGGATTTTCACAGAACCCTGTGCCTTATTTTTGCCTGAAGTAAACCCTACTTACTCCAGCGGATTTTTTTCTTTTTTTTTTCTTCTTTTTCTTCTCTTCTTTCTTTTTCTCTCTTTTTATTATTATTATTATTATTATTATTATTATTATTATTATTATTATTATTATTATTATTATTATTATTATTATTATTATTATTATTATTATTGTTGTTGTTGTTTATTACTAATTGATTATTCTGTTTTCATATTATTTATCATTCATTATTATCATTATTTGCATTGTTACCATCCTATTATCATTATTATTATATTTCGCATTTATTTGATTAATTTACTTTGAATATTTACTAATATTTTTTATGTTAATTTTTGTATGAGTTTAACTTGAATCGAGTTATTTGAGCACCCCCGCGACTCCCCAGATGGGTCGCAACGCGTGGAGGGTCACTTCGGTTTGGTGAGATCTTTTCGACTCTCTCTTTATGTGTTACGTGTTTATTTGTAAATATTTATTTTATTTATGCACACGTGAGATAAAAAGTCACAAAAATACTTTTATAATTAAATCGGGACTTTCACTAATAAAATTGGGACCAATGTCCCTTGTTTTAGCCGAACTATAAAAATGTCACAATTAAAACGAAGAGTCAATTTTCAATAAAATGGGATCACTCATCCCAGTTTTCACCAAACACCCAAAACGGCTCTTCGAACCCTCTTTGAATTAATACGAAGGAACCAACGTTCCTAAATCTCGAACAAGTGCGAAGGAACCAATGTTCCTAAAATAATGTCCCGATTTACGCATGTTTTTTTTATTTCGATCTTGTGTGAGTGCTTAAAATTCAAGTCCATTTCTTTTTGGGCCCTTGTAATTAATTTTGGGGCAACTTTATTTATTTTTGGGGATTGTATTCTGTCCCATTTGTGGCTTCAATTCCTTTCAATGGGGGTTGTATTCTGCCCTTATTTCTCTTATAATTGCGTGCTTGCGTGTTTACCGCTTTCATTTATCGCTTTCTCTATTTATTGCTTCATCGCTTTTTATTTACTTTTCTTTACGTGCTTTTAATGCGCTATTTAATTAAATGCATTGCTCGTATGAGATGAGAGATATAAATTTAAGAAGTTAAAACCCACTTATACTTAACCAAAGCATAAATAAGAGGGAAGTTCCGGACACCATATCTCTGGTTTAGACCGTTAGAGGTGAGAACCTTTTCCCAATTTCTTGCAAATTGGGTGGCGACTCCAAATGCCTCAAAGGTGCCTTTAGGTGTCATTAGACTAGGTTGTTCTCCCCAATGTTCTATTAGGAGGGATACACCGATGATGTCTCATGGCGCCCATGATCAAAAGACGCAAACCACATACCTCGAATCCCAATGGCGGATTCACAAGCGAGGGCCCTTGCTGGGTACCATTCGGCGTGCGCGTCACAGTGGCGACTCCGCTGGGGACTTTGTGTTTGAGACTTTGCTCCGAAAGTGCTTTGGTTAAAATATATAATATGATTTTTAAAACTTAAAATTATATCTCTTTTCAAAAATTTGCATTGCATATTAGAGCCTTAGAATTACGCTAGTTGGTCCCTTCTTACCTCGGTGCGTTCCCAAAGCACGACCCTACTTTCACTCATTATAGGGAAGTGTTAAGGATAATCACCAGCCCAAGCCTTGTACCTTTTGGTATATCAAATGGTGACCCGATCGATCGTTATGCTCGTGATGAGCTAGACCCGTCGGCAGGGATCATGCTTGGGTAACCCTAAAGATTCATCACCTTGACTAAAGCTCATCTAATGGCAAATAGAAGCTTCCACTAGGTGGTATGCTCCTTAATACAATGCTTGTGATATGGGTCATCACGTATTAGACGAAATCAACCAATTTAAGTGGTCTTTTATCAAAGGCCTTCATGCCCCGGTAAGCCCACCTTAACTTGATTGAATTGCCCAAATACATGATGGCCGAAACTCATACGTATGCTCTTTAGATTAGGAGGTGTTATGCTGCCGGTTTTTCGCCGTGCGCGTCGCGCGTTCATGGGATCCCCTGTTGACCTATGGACTAAGCCCACCTAGGAAAGAGACTGCATGAACTCGTGTGTGGGAGTGATAAGGTTGGAAGGATCTACCTGCTTGCATGTGGTTGGTGATGCTGCACAGCATACTCATGCATTGCGTGTCATTCGTGCATGTTAAAAATAAAATAAAATGTATATATAAACAAATATGCATTTCATTTTTGTGTGTATATCCTTTTGTCCGCATACCTTTTTCACGTATACATATCATCGTACGTGCGATTTTTCATGCATCGGATCACATCACTGTGATCTACTAATCTTGCACTCATTAAGGACTATCTGCATAGCACGATCATGCATTACATCCCATCCATGCATCATCCTAACCCCTTTGATTTTTCAGCCATCATACACCATTCACCTGGAAGGTTCTGGGGTCTTCATAGCCATCTGAAGAGTAAGCAGAATTCGAAGTGGTTGGCAGAGATCTACCGTCTTAGTCAGAGCATCCATAGACATTGGGAATGGCTGGTCCTTCGCGATAAATTGAAGAGGCCCGTGTCATGATTGCCCGAGAACTAGATGAAAAGTTTGAAAAACTTGAAGGGAGGTTGTCAGCCACAATTAAGGAAAGGTTGGACGCCGCGGCACTAATTCTTGAAGCTCAAGTCACTACAGCTACACTTAACCGATTTGAGCTAGCCACAACCAAAAAGGAGTACGCAACGATGGCTGTAATGTCTCCATTCGCTCTTGAGCCTAGAGGCGAGACGACACCCAACTCACTAATCGAGCAAGTGGAAAGAGGAAAAGGACTAGGGCCCTTATAGTCGATGGGTCCTCTCAGTCCCGCAAACACTAAAAAGAGATTAGCTGATCTTGAGGAGGAGATCATGAGGTCCAAGCTTGCAACTACCCAGACACCTCCCAATAGGGCCGTTACTAGCCCTGCAAGTCTCGGAATTGGTTACTATGGTGACAACAGAGGTACAAAAAGGATGGGGAAAGCACCAATGGTTGAGATGGCTCAGAGGCATTACTCTAATTTAGGCAGACCTTTGTCTTGGGTCCTGGAAAGGCTGATGAAAAAGGGGGTGTTACAACCATTGCCGTCCAAGCTGGCAAAGACCTGGGGGCAACCCGGGCACAAGGAAGGCGAGTACTGCGCCTACCACCAACACACTGGCCATATGACGGATAATTGTGCTAGGCTGAGGCAAGAGATTCAGGATCTGATCGATAGCAACCAGATCACAGATCCTGAATGCCGCCAGGGTAGTCACGGGAGCTTAAGTTTTACAGGGGGCGATGGAGAAGGTTTTAGAGCCACAAGGACCCCGACCTTCGGAATGACTCAGAGTCACTATGCCATACTGAAAAAACCCCTGTCCAAGCACTTCGCTCATTTTGTCAGCAAGGGGAAAATACAGTCAATACCGGCCCAACCTACCAGGGGCCAAGGGCGCCCCAATCACCGAGCAGATCTGTATTGTGCCTACCATCAGCGTACCGGGCACGAGACTGACGAGTACTGAATTCTGAGGAGGTAAATTCTACACTTAATTGATGAGGAGCTGAGAAGTGAGGGGAATGGTTCCCAAAAGTGATAATAGGCCGTTGACTATAGCGTCCGCGTTGGCAAGAGAAGCAGGAAGTAGCTATTTAGATGTTCTTTCTTTATTTCTGAACTATTTAATGATGACAGTTTTAATTATAGTTTTATTGAATGAAATGGATGGTTTTACTATCTTGTGTGATGTTTCTTATGATTTCATTATGCATAATCATGGCACATTTACATTTAACATTGGTTCAACTAATGCCATTCCATTCAATCTCGGAACTTTGGGAGAACCCAAAGAAAATCTTGATAGCATCTGTTATGACTCCTGAAGCGAGATGAAATTTGAGAGATAAAAAATAATAATAAAAAGAAAATAAATAAAAAGAGCCTTTGCCTGGACCTGGTATGACATGCTGAAAATTGACAAAGACATTCTTGAGATCAATACTACTTCCATGTGCCAACATGACGACGAACCGAATGTTGAAAGCCATTTCTTTGCACTCCCACGACATCTGGGATGCATATGGTGCCACCAAATAAGATCAAGCTTCGAAAGCTACATCAGGAGTTAGGCGAATGAGACTCAAGACCTTCACGAAGAAAACATAACTCACTAGAATACAACTCATCAGAACCAAGCAACGTGAACACTTTCCTCTCAACCATTTGAAATGTGCACCCTCAAAACTAATTATAACTGAGCCTTAACCATCCACAACCCTTGTAGCCAAATTCCTTACTAAAACTTACATGCTCGACCAGATTGAACAACAATGGTCCCAGTGGTTAAGATGAAAAGTGCACGTATATGTAAACTTTAGGATTTGAGCAAAACTTGTTAAAAGAAAAAAAATCGGGGTGCAAAAAAAAAATTTAAAAATAAAAAAAAATTAAAATTAAAAAAAAGAAAAAAAAAATTAATTAAAAAAATTAAAAAATTAAAAAAATAAAAAAAATAAAAAAAAAAAGAGAGAAGAAAAGGGAGAATTAGTCAGGGGGCAAGGGAATGCTATTTGAAGAAAAGCTTCGCTCAAATCCTGTTGATCTACATATGCCTGCACATTGTCATTCTTCTTAGCTACTGAAAAGGATCTAAAAGGCTAACCCACAAACCATCCATCCAATCCCGGCCGTTGAAAGGCTATTCCAGGGTTCGAACCACCAAAACCGATAAAAGTACCCCAGATCATCCAAGCCCAACTTGTCACCCTATCTCAGCCATTGAAAGACCATTCCAGGGTTGACCCACCAAAGCCAATAAAGGCCAAACGCGAAACTTCATATTCAAGCCCCAAATAAGGAACCCATCACCTCGACCAGTCTGCACAAGGGTTAAGACCAAGACTTTGATACCAAGAGGAGCCACTCTCAGAAGCAGCAATCCCCCCGGCAGATGAAGATGAAAGCGAATTCAACCAATACTGACAAACTGAAGGAGGGTCCATGGCGGAGGCTTAAAAAAAAAAAAAAGAGAGAGAAAATATTCAATCAAGAAAACCCGCGAGGGCTGATTGGAAACAGGAGTCTGATGCTTACAAGATCCACTCCAAGATTAGATGTAACTTTTGCATTTTGAATCCATGTTAAATGGTGATTATGTATAGAGAAATCGTGCTGAAATGCACACAGTTTTTGCAAATACATAAAACAAAAGCAGTCAAGCTCATCATTTCCTAGTTCTTTTATAAAAAGTAAAATCTAAATGGCTACTCTACTCCTGCTCTACCCAACTAGATGCCCAAGCCGAGGGGTCCTTTCATCCACTGCAGGGCCAAGTACTTTCCTCTTACATGCACTTAGGGTGTAGTCTGTGATCAAGACAGTTCATTTTGCACACTCAAAGTTGCCTGGTTCTAGCATAAAATCAGCGCATTGGTACTATCGATTCTCTGCCACTCTCGCCACTCAGGCACTTCAGTCAACTCCTCCTGCTATCAACTGTGAAGCCAATTCTATAGCGCCCTCATTATAGAAAACAAGCTCAGACAACCATGACCTAAGACGCAAATACACGCCGATTATACCCGAAAGACCTTTCGCAACAACTCCAACTTCTCTCAAAAAAAGAAGCCGTTAGAGATGAAAACCGTGACTGGCGCTCTAAGCAAAAGTTAGGCCAAAGGGCAGGGTGAAAACCTAGCGACAGGTAGTCTGCCCTACAAAAAATGAGATAAATAAAAGCCGCTGGATTGGGTTGGGTCCATTCCAGGCAAAAAAAAAAATTAAGGCACTGGGTTATGTGAAAATCCGACAAGTATGCATCTCCCGCTAAGAAAACCTAGTGTGAAAATCCATGAGGGACGCACTACCTTCAAATAATGACTAAAGGTATCAGAGGAGAGCCTCATAATCCCCTAAAGGCACGAAATTCAAAAGCAATTCCAGGGGGCACCGATCCTGCTGCAAATCACGACCAAACCGGCTTTCGGCTCCCAAAATCCACTCGGATGAATCCTTATCCTGCATTATTGCATACATGTGCATCTCACGGGCATGGCATTTGATGATGCCTCAATGTGCATTCACGATTGCATGAACTTTATATATATCTTGCATAAGCAATTCTTCGCACGCATTTTGTGCACATAATCTGTACGTACTTGCAACACAAATCCTTTACGCATGCCTGGCACAAGCACTCATCGCATGCATCGGAAGTCATTAATTAAAGGTCCCCGAACCAGGGCAGCTCTTTCAGACCCTTGGAGGCATAATCGACCAAACGAAGCCACGAGTCGCTTCAGCGAGAGTTATCACACCTCGACCACTGGGCCACTTAGATGAATGGTGTCGCCTGCATCCTGCATGGCATATGCATATGCACGTGCATAACTTACCCTTGCCTACAAATATCTTTTGATTTCGCAGGAAAGTCTGGCGCCTTCACACACCGACAAGCTGGTGTTTATCAGTCGCTCAGCCGTGGTTTCACACACCGACAAGCCGGTGTTCTATCAATCGCGTTCTTCAAAGTCTTGCGCCTTCACACACCGACAAGCTGGTGTTTATCAGTCGTTCAGCCGTGGTTTCACACACCGACAAGCTGGTGTTCTATCAATCGTGTTCTTCAAAGTCTGGCGCCTTCACACACCGACAAGCTGGTGTTTATCAGTCGTTCAGCCTTGGTTTCACATACCGACAAGCTGGTGTTCTATCAATCGCGTTCTTCAAAGTCTGGAGCCTTCACACACCGACAAGCTGGTGTTTATCAGTGGTTCAGCCGTGGTTTCACACACCGACAAGCTGGTGTTCTATCAATCGCGTTCTTCAAAGTCTGGCGCCTTCACACACCGACAAGCTGGTGTTTATCAGTCGTTCAGCCGTGGTTTCACACACCGACAAGCTGGTGTTCTATCAATCGCGTTCTTTAAAGTCTAGCGCCTTCACACACCGACAAGCTGGTGTTTATCAGTCATTCAGCCATGGTTTCACGTCGACAAGCTGACGTTCCTCAATCATGTTACCAGTAGTAATCCTATGATGCCCACAAGCTTGCAAGACCAAGTTCCGGACAGTGACCGCCTCAGGTACGCATCTCTCCCTCTCTTTTCTGAATTTTGGCTCACTTAGGCACCTGTATTCTAAGCTCCCCAAAATTGGGGGCAACTGTAGACACCGGGTCCCGAGGCGGTCCAAGATCAGGATTACCCGATGATGAAATAGAAGACAAATTTTCGGCAAGAAAAGGTGAGAATCGATTGTTCCCTTGTCAAAGGTGTGTTTTTCGGAAAATAATAAAAAATATATTTTTTTGGAAATCAAAATTAAAATGGAGTAAAAAAATATATATATATATATATATTAATTTTGTGTCAAGGTTCAAATTAAAAAAAAAAGGGTCGCGGGTGCCACTTGCGGCAGCGCGTGCGAGGCAAGGGGTACCGCGCGACCGCTTTTGGTCTTCGCCTGTCCCTGTTTTTTTACTGTTTTTAGTCTGTTTTTTTCAGTCTGATGTTTCCGTTTGTTTCACCATTTTATGCTATTTTGGATTAACTAAAAATAAAAGCTTTTTTTTCCTTTGCTTTTTTTTGCCAAGGCAAGATTAAATGGGGATTTTCCCCTCATTTTGAAGGATGGCAACTTTTGACAAGCATTTTTTTTTCTTTGGCTTTTCTCTCTACTTTTTTTTCTCTCCAGCAGCTGGTTCTTCAACCTGGCCTTCAAAAATATTCTTAACTTCTTTTTTCTTTTTCTCAAGTTTTAATATTTAATTGCTCTTCAAAATACATAATCCATTTTCTTGAGTGATTTGGGCTTGAAAAATTAATTTCCTTTGCTCAAATCATCCACCAAAAATATTTTTATCAAAGTATTTTCTTGATTTTATTTCAAAATATTAATTTCTACATTTGCTTTGAACAATATTAATCACCACAAATCCGACAAGGAAAACACATCGAGACACCGCTTTTCCGATCTAAAATTTCTAACGGTAAACATTTTTGGATCCGTTCTCATTTACTTTTTTCTGTATATTATTTGTTGTTGTTAATATTATTTTTGCGATTATTATCATGTATATTGTTTACTTTTAGCACTTTATTGTATTAATATCACTATTAATATATTATTTGTTTGCTTCAATTTGATATTTTGCTATCATTATTATTTTTATTGTGTTTATGTTCATTATTGTTACTCTGCCATCCTCCATATTATCATTATCACCATTATTATTATTGTTTTGTTATTATTAAGTTGATCGCCGTTGGATATTTTAGTGTTCACGGTTAATGTCATTATTATTTCTATGTTCATCTTTGCTTTAGTTTTATAGTCATGTTCCTTAGTGTTATTTCACCATCTCCATTGCTTTTCATTTTTATTATCATATATTGAGTTCCTGCCATGTTTAACACATTTATTGTCTTTATTATTATTATTATTATTATTATTATTATTATTATTATTATTATTATTATTATTATTATTATTATTGTTGTTGTTGTTGTTGTTGTTGTTGTTGTTGTTTATTACTAATTGATTATTCTGTTTTCATATTATTTATCATTCATTATTATCATTATTTGCATTGTTACCATCCTATTATCATTATTATTATATTTCGCATTTGTTTGATTAATTTACTTTGAATATTTACTAATATTTTTTATGTTAATTTTTGTATGAGTTTAACTTGAATCGAGTTATTTGAGTACCCCCGCGACTCCCTGGATGGGTCGCAACGCGTGGAGGGTCACTCCGATTTGGTGAGATCTTTTCGACTCTCTCTTTATGTGTTACGTGTTTATTTGTAAATATTTATTTTATTTATGCACGCGTGAGATAAAAAGTCATAAAAATACTTTTATAATTAAATCGGGACTTTCACTAATCAAATTGGGACCAATGTCCCTTGTTTTAGCCGAACTATAAAAATATCACAATTAAAACGAAGAGTCAATTTTCAATAAAATGGGATCACTCATCCCAGTTTTCACCAAACACCCAAAATGACTCTTCGAACCCTCTTTGAATTAATACGAAGGAACCAACGTTCCTAAATCTCGAACAAGTGCGAAGGAACCAATGTTCCTAAAATAATGTCCCGATTTATGCATGTGTTTTTATTTCGATCTTGTGTGAGTGCTTAAAATTCAAGTCCATTTCTTTTTGGGCCCTTGTAATTAATTTTGGGGCAACTTTATTTATTTTTTGGGATTGTATTCTGTCCCATTTATGGCTTCAATTCCTTTCAATGGGGGTTGTATTCTGCCCTTATTTCTCTTGTAATTGCGTGCTTGCGTGTTTACCGCTTTCATTTATCGCTTTCTCTATTTATTGCTTCATCGCTTTTTATTTACTTTTCTTTACGTGCTTTTAATGCGCTATTTAATTAAATGTATCGCTCGTATGAGATGAGAGATATAATTTTAAGAAGTTAAAACCCACCTATACCTAACCAAAGCATAAATAAGAGGGAAGTTCCGGATACCATATCTCTGGTTTAGACCGTTAGAGGTGAGAACCTTTTCCCAATTTCTTGCAAATTGGGTGGCGACTCCAAATGCCTCAAAGGTGCCTTTAGGCGTCATTAGACTAGGTTGTTCTCCCCAATGTTCTATTGGGAGGGATACACCGATGATGTCTCATGGAGCCCATGATCAAAAGACGCAAACCACATACCTCTAATCCCAATGGCGGATTCACAAGCGAGGGCCCTTGCTGCGTACCATTCGGCGCGTGCGTCACACCGGCCCACTTCTTCCGCAATCATGGCCCTGGTGGCCTCATCCCCCCTAGGCGAGTTTGCCATCTGAAATACAGTACCGCTGATTTCTGATAAGATTTCTGGTAGACCCTCTCTTTCTGACAGCTCAGGAGTAGGAACTCGGATCAGTCGTCCGATTGGTGATCTAGTCCACCTGGGCAGATCTATGATGGCTGTAGGGATAAGACGTTAGGCATGATGCATGAATTGCAGGTATAATGCATGGTCGTGATATGCAACACTCACAGAGCACAAGCAATCAAGTAGGTCCTTCCACCCTTATTTCTCCCACACACGTGGTCGTGCAGTCTCTTTTCTAGGTGGGATTAGCCCAGGGGTCAACGAGGGACCCGATGGACGCGCATGGTGCGCGGCGAAAAATCGGCAGCATGACACTCCTATGCTAATGTACAAGCGGATGGATAATGATCGTCACGTATTTGGACATTCCATAAATTTCGACATGGCCCTACCGGGGCATGATAGCCTTTGGCTAGGTTACCAAGCGAGACATTTGGACTCACCCAATACATGAGGATCCATACAGCAAGCATGGAATTAAGGTTCATTTTACCTGTGGAAAGTAACTATGGCCATTACATGAGCTTTGGACAAGGGAGATGTTTCTTTAAGGCTACCCAAGCATGATCCCTACCGACGGGTCTAGCTCATCACGAGCATAGCGACCGATCGGGTCATCATTTTGATATACCATTTGAGGTACATGGCTTGGGCTGGTGATTATCCTTAACACTTCCCCAAATTGAGTGAAAATGAGGTCGTGCTTCAGGAACGCGCTGGGGCTAAAAGAGGGACCAAACTAGCATATTCTAAGGCTCTAATGAGAAGCGAATGCAAATTTGAGAGAAAGCAAATTTATGAATTAAATTTTAATCATAAATGTTAAACGAGGTATTTTTAAATTAAAATCTCGAACCATAAACGTCCCCAGTGGAGTCGCCACTGTGACGCACAGCGGATCCCCGCTGCCGCCCCTCTGAACGCCCGCTCGAGGGCAATCGGGCAATTGTGGGTCCGTTGACAGCTTGCGATAAATCACAAGTGCGTCTATGTTGGGCAACAAGGAGGTTTCATGGAGTCGCCACCCAATAGAACATTGGGAAAGTTACTCTCGCCTCGGAGAGCCTAAGACTGCCCTTGGTATCCATTTTGGGCCAGCCAGAGGGGTCTTTGAAGGTAAACCTCTCGCCCTAAGGAGCCTAGGATTAGCGCTAAAGTCTCGTGGCACAAAAAGGTGTCTTGGAGGGTAAACCTCTAGCCTCTTTGAGCCTAAAGACCAGAGCTGGGTCCGGGATTTCTCATCTATTTCTACCTCGATTATTTTATGATCAAATTTTAATATCATTAATTCGCTCTCTCTCCACACGATGCAATTTATTAAAGGCGCATTTATTCATGTTTGGAAAGCCATAAATGAGCAAGTAAATATCAAAAGACGATAAATTACAATAATGCAATGAGCAGAATACAACTCCCTTTATAAAGGTGCGATACATACACAAATCGGGGCATCGTTTGTTTTGAGGACTTTGGTCCTCGCATGCATCATTATCAAAATTGGATATTTTTGTTCGTAATGATTTTTATTGGATAAAAATGGGGCGTTGGACCCCTATGCCTTTGTGTAAACCTCATTTTATTGAATATAAAACATTGAGTTATTTTTATACATTAACGAGATATGAAAAGAGTACATCCATGTACATAAAATAATCAATAAATAACAAATGAAGAAAATATTCAAGAGGATTAGGAAACTAAACCGGACGAAATCCTCCAAATATGGTAGGTAGTCGCTCCAACTCGAGATAGTCCAAGAGAAACAATATTCACTCATAGAAAGTTAAAAGATGCCAATATACATACAATCAATATGTGGGAATCAAAAGGGACTTGAAAAAAATAGAAAATCGTTTGAAAGGGAAGAGACAGACCCACCGACGGCCTCTTTTAGGTGACCGACGGGCGTCAGTCAAGATGACCGACATGTCCGTCTGTCACTCAAAAAGTGGACGTCTGTAGATGAGGTGACCGACGGGCATCGGTGATAGAGATGACCCATCGGTCACCTCTGTCTCCGAAAAAATAGGAAGAGAGAAAACTCTTTTCAAAGCCAAAAAAGAAGTTTTATCATAAAATCATATAATGAGAGTCAAAATAAAAAAGGATGACAAAATTGAAAGAATCAACAAATAAATGATAAATATGAAATGAAATGGAGAAAGAATCCGAAATATTTACCCTCAGATAATCGCTTTGGGTGAAATTCTTGTGTTGATTAAAGCCCCGCGTGTTCCACGAAAAGCAAGATGAAGGATCCAAAGAAGAAAATTTGATTATTTCTTCCTTAACCCTTCTAAAAGATTGTATTTGGAATCAAAATATAAGGAAAACTAATTAGTTTTTAGTCCCTTTTGACGGATTTGATTCTCTTTTGGAATGGATCTCTTTATGAAATGTGTTTGTTGGAAGAGAGAGAAAATGTGCTTGAAATTGGGCAGAGTTTCCCCTTCTCAAAAATTTTCCAACCCTTTTCTATTGAAAATCCGGAGCTTTTATAAGCCAGACACGATCGACGGGCATCGGTGTATGGAGGCGGGCGTCGAAAGAATGCTTCTGACACAAGGATTCGTCTGATGGCCCTGCCACATCCACCAACTGGCGTCGGAAAGGTAGCGTGCTCCGAGAAACCAGGCGGCGTTCTGACAGGGGCGGTGACTTTCCGACGGGAGTCGGAAAGTACCACAAGCCGTCGGTGACTCGAAGCGACGGGCTGACTTCACAGACGGGCTGGCCGTCTGTGGAGGACAAAAAGCCTTTTTTGACATAAAAATCCGTGTTTTCTCCCCCTCTGCCTACAAAAGGTAAAAAGACTCATTTCTCGTTTAACGCGGGACTAAAACCCCCAAATCCAAACCATTTATCCAGGTTAGGATACTGATTTCATCACGGGGTAACCTCTGATCCGGACCGCTCCGGGACACGGTGCTTACAGATGGCTCCTGTAGAGTTGAGGGAACTCAAAACTCAGCTACAAGAGTTGTTGGATAAGGGGTTTATTTGACCCAGTATATCTCCATGGGGAGCACCGGTTTTATTTATCGACTATAGGCAAATTAACAAGGTCACAGTGAAGATAGATCTTTGAGGATGTGTATCGACTATAGGCAAATTAACAAGGTCACAGTGAAGAACAAGTATCCCTTGCCTATAGTCGAGGATTGGTTTGATCAGCTTAGAGGTACAGGTGTTTTCTCTAAGATTGATCTTCGGTCGGGTTATTATCAGCTTCGAGTTTAGGATGTGGACATGGTTAAGACTGCATTTCGGACGCGATATGGACACTATGAGTTCCTTGTGATGCCGTTTGGTTTGACCAATGCACCTCCGGCTTTTATGGATTTGATGAATAGAGTGTTTAGGCCATATTTCGATTGATTTGTAGTAGTGTTTATTGACGATATTTTGGTTTACTCGAAGGATGAGAATGATCATGAAGAGCATATTTGGTTAGTGTTGCAAGTGTTGAGGGAGCACCGTTTGTTTGCGAAGCTTAGTAAGTGTGACTTTTGGCTTCGAGAAGTGTCTTTCTTGGGTCACATTGTGTCAACTAAGGGTATTCAAGTGGATCCAGCTAAGATTGAGGCGATTGTGGATTGGAAAGTGCCTAGGAATGTTCCTGAGGTGAGAAGATTCCTTGGTTTGGCAGGCTACTACCGTCGGTTTGTGAAGGGTTTTTTGGTTATTGCTACTCCTATGACCAGATTGTTGAGGAAAGGAGTCAGATTCGAATGGTCGGATAAGTGCCAGCTGTGCTTTGAGAGGTTGAAGAGTTTGTTAGTTGAAGCTCTTATACTGACTCAACCCACCTCGGGTAAAGAGTTTATAATGTACAGTGATGCTTCGGGTATTGGACTCAGATGTGTGTTGGTGCAAGAGGGTAAAGTAGTGGCTTATGCGTCTCGTCAGTTGAAGCCTCATGAGAAGAACTAGTCGACGGATGATTTGGAATTGGCGACTGTGATCTTCGCTTTGAAGATTTGGCAGCATTATCTGTATGGGGAGAAGTGTAGGATTTTCATGGACCATAAAAGTTTGAAATATCTCCTCACGCAGAAAGAGTTGAACATGAGACAATGTCGATGGTTAGAGTTGTTCAAGGACTATGACTGCATTGTGGATTACCATTCAGGTAAAGCCAATGTAGTTACAGATGCTTTGAGCCGAAAGTCGGTTTCGGCTTTGTTCTTGAGGCGGTTTAGATGGAGATTTGATTCAGATGGGGCTTCGGTTGCCCAATTGAGAGTGAAGCCGACTTTGAGACAGTCGATTTGACACTCAGAAGGATGATTTGAAACTGCAGTGGGTTTTGCAAGAGGTTCAGCAGGGTGTAAGCACCGTGTCCCGGAGCGGTCCGGATCAGTATCTGAGCCTGTATAAATGGTTTGGACTTGGGGGTTTTAGTCCCGCATTCCACGAGAAGTGAGTTTTTTGTACCTTTCGTAGGCAGAGGGGGAGAAAATAGGGGTTTTTTCGAGTCAAAAGGCTTTTTTTCCTCCACAGACGACCAGCCCGTCTTTGAAGTCAGCCCATCGCTTAGGGTTATCGACGGTTTGTGGTATTTTTCGACGACCGTCGAAAAATCACCGCCCCTGTCAGAACGCCGCCTGGTTTCCCGGAGCACGCAACCTTTTCGACGCCCGTCGATGGATGTGGCAGGGCTGTCAGACGAATCCTTGTGTCAGAAGGATTCTTCCGATGCCTGCCTCCATACATCGACGCCCGTCGGTCGTGTCTGGCTTATAAAAGCTCCGGATTTTTACTAGAAAAGGGTTCCAAAACTTTTGAAGAGGGAAAACTCTGCCCAAATTCAAGCTTATTTTCTCTCTCTTCCAGCAAACACATTTCATATAGAAATTTCTTTCAAAAGAGGATAAAATCCATCAAAAGGGACTAAAAACTAATTAGTTTTCCTTTAGATTTTGATTCCAAAGAAAATATTTTTAAGGGTTGAAAAGGAAATAGTTCATTTTCCTTTCTTTGATCCTTCACCTTGCTTTTCGTGGAACACGCGGGGCTCTAATCAACGCAAGAATCTCACCCAAAGCGAATATCTGAGGGTAAATATTCCGGATTCCTTCTTCATATCATTCCATATTTATTCTTTATTTGTTGATTTTTAATTTTGCCATTATTCTTCTTTATTTTGGCTCTCTTTATATGATTTTGTGATAAAACCTCTTTTTGGCTTTAAAAGGAGTTTTCTTTCTTCTGTTTTTTCGGAGACAGTGGTAACCGATGGGTCATCTCCATCACCGACGCCCGTCGGTCACCTCACCTGCAGACGCCCTCTTTTTGAGTGACAGACGGACATGTCGGTTATCTTGACTGACGCCCGTCGGTTACCTAAAATAGGCCGTCGGTGGGTTCTGTCTCTCCCCTTTTAAATGATCTTCCATCTTTTTCAAGTCCTTTTTGGCTTTCCATATATTGATTTTATGTATATTGACATCTTTTAACTTTCTATGAGTGTATATTGATTCTCTTGGACTATCCCGACCTTGAGCGGCTACCTACCATATTCGGAGGATTTTCGCCCGGTTTAGTTTCCTAATCCTTTTGATTTATTTCCTCCATTTGTTATTCATTGATTATTTTATATATATGGATATACTCTTTTCATATCTCGTTAATGTATAAAAATGACTCAATATTTTATATTCAATAAAATGAGGTTTACACAAAAGCAAGGGTCCAAATGCCCTATTTTTATCCAATGAAAATCATCACGAACAAAAATATCCAATTTTGATAATGATGCATGCGAGGGCCAAAGTCCTCAAAATAAACAATGCCCTGATTCGTGTATGTATTGCACTCTTTATAAAAGGGAGTTGTATTCCGCTCTTTGTATTATTATAATTTATTGCTTTCACTATTTATTTGATCAGTTACGGCTTTCCAAATATGAATGAATGCGCCTTCGATTAATTGCATCGTGTGGAGAGAGAGCGAATTAATGATAATTAAAATTTGATCATAAAATAATCGAGGTACAAATAGATGAGAAATCCCGGACCCAGCTCTGGTCTTTGGGCTCAAAGAGGCTAGAGGTCTACCCTCCAAGACACCTTTTTGTGCCACGAGACTTTAGCGCTAATCCTAGGCTCCTTAGGGTGAGAGGTTTACCTTCAAAGACCCCTCTGGCTGGCCCAAAAAGGATACCAAGCGCAGTCTTAGGCTCTCCGAGGCGAGAGTAACTTTCCCAATGTTCTATTGGGTGGCGACTCCATGAAACCTCCTTGTTGCCCAACATAGACGCACTTGCGATTTATTGCAAGCTGCTAACGGACCCACAAATGCCCCGATCGCCCTCGAGCGGGCGGTCCCATGGGCGGCCGCGGGGATCCGGCGCGCGTTACAGTGGCGACTCCGCTGGGGACGTTTATGATTCAAGATTTCAATTTGAAAATACCTCGCTTAACATTTATGATTAAAATTTAATTCATAAATTCGCTTTCTCTCAAAATTGCATTCGCATATCATTAGAGCCTTAGAATATGCTAGTTTGGTCCCTTTTTTAGCCCCGGTGCGTTCCTAAAGCACGACCCCATTTTCACTCAATTTGGGGAAGTGTTAAGGATAATCATCAGCCCAAGCCACGTACCTTAAATGGTATATCAAAATGATGACCCGATCGGTCGCTATGCTCGTGATAAGCTAGACCTGTCGGCAGGGATCATGCTTGGGTAGCCTTAAAGAAACATCTGCCTTGTCCAAAGCTCATGTAATGGCCGTAGCTATCTTCCACAGGTGAAATGAACCCTAATTCCATGCTTACTGTATGGATCCTCATGTATTGGGTGAGTCCAGATGTCTCGCTTGGTAACCTAGCCAAAGGCTTTCATGCCCCAGTAGGGCCATGTCGAAATTTTTGGAACGTCCAAATACGTGACGATCATTATCCATCCGCTTGTACATTAGCATAGGAGTGTTATGCTGCCGGTTTTTCGCCGCGCACCATGCGTGTCCATCGGGTCCCTCGTTGACCCTTGGGCTAATCCCACCTAGGAAAGAGACTGCACGACCACGTGTGTAAGAGAAATAAGGGTGGAAGGACCTACTTGCTTGCTTGTGCTCTGTGAGTGTTGCATATCACGACCATGCATTATACCTGCATTTCATGCATTATGCCTAACGTCTTGTCCCTGCAGCCATCATAGATCTACCCAGGTGGACTAGATCACCAACCGGACGACTGATCCGAGTTCCTGCTCCTGAGCTGTCAGATAGTGAGGGCCTACCAGAAATTATACCAGAAATCAGTGGTACAGCATCTCAGATGGCAAACTCGCCTAGGGGGGATGACGCCACCAGGGCCATGATCACGAAAGAAGTAGGCCGGCAATTTGAGGAATTCGAGGGTAGAATGATGAATATGTTGACCGCCCTGGCACAGCAGAATGCTCCACAGAATCCTCCTCCTCCTCCTCCAGTGAGACAGAATGAGCCAGAGGGAGAAAGGGCTGAAAGACGAGAAGAGCCTATCAGGCTGCCGCCAGTAGAGTTAAGGTCAGTAGCCTCGGGAGAGCAGAGAAGAAGGCCTGTGCTGAGAATTGATGATGATAGAGATGTCGAAGATGATAGGATGAGCATTGCATCTGAGAGGGGGAAGGCACTTTAGGCTGATGACTTCATTTTAAAGAAGATGGAAGAGAGGTTCGAAGCTATGGCCCGTATGTTGAGCCGGGGTCAAGGGATGAACCCAGAGGATAAGGAATTGGAGGGAGAGGACCCGATCCCTTACAACTTTAAGATGCCAGACGTGCCGAAATTTGATGGAACTTCCGACCCAACCGCTCATGTGAAACAATATTCTCTGGTCATGAAAGGGACCACGTTGTCTAAGAAGCAGAAAGTAGAATACTTTTGTCTGAATCTGACTGCCCATGCCATCGACTGGTATCATGGTCTCGACCGTCGCACTAAAGAAGATTGGGATCTGCTCACTGAGGAGTTTTTGAGGCAGTATGACTGCAACACCAGAATGGAGGTGACTCTAAAAGATCTTGAACTGCTCCAGCAGAAGGCCGGAGAATCTTTCCATGATTACCTCACCCGATTGCGGAACCGAGTAATGGAGATGCGGAGAAAGCCGGACACCCAAGACCAGATTCGTTTATTCATCAAGAACGCAAGCCCATACTTGAAAGATGGGTTGAAGATGAAGGGGTTGAAGGACTGGGAGTCTCTCAAGGATATAGCCATCGAGGCAGAGGGAGAGTTCTTGACTCGGAAAGCTAATAACAATAATTTTGCCAAAAGGGCTAGCCCCGGTCAAGGAACTAGTAGGCCGGCGGGTCCCAGTGGTAGCACCAGAAGAATAGTTGAGGTGTCTGCTACTGAGGTAACCACCCAGAGGAAGTTTTCGAACTTGGGGAGACCATTATCTTGGGTCTTGAGAAGGTTAATGAAAGAGGGAAAATTGCAGCCCTTAGCTCCTAGACCTGCTTTGACGCAGGGGAAGCCTGGACACAAAGACAATGAATTCTGTGTGTTTCACCAGCACTCAGGCCATATCACAGATAAGTGCAAAGTGCTGCGGCACTCTATCCAAGATTTGATTGATAACAAGCAGATTTCTGACCCTGAAAAGAGGGAAGTTGAGAAGAAGCCCGGTTATAATACCGTACCACCGCCCGTGTTTATGATCGAATCTAGCTTGCCAGAGTGGTACGTACTACAAGATCTATATGGGAGCGAGAATTGTGCTGTTGATTGTTCCGAAGATAGGGAGGAGAGAGCAGTCGTGGCGACCCTTGATTGCTGGTCTAGCAGTGAGAGTGGCGGAGAAGCAGAGGAGGAGGGAGAGATAAACCTTGACTTGTGGGGATCCGATGAAGACAAAGAAGAGATAGGGGCTGTAACGAGAAGCGGGAGAGTGGTCCCCGAGATTACAAGGCTACCTGAGCCAGCGCAGACGCCAGCAGAGAAAGAGCTAGAGGAGAATCAGATTGTCAAGCAATTGAAGAAAACTGCGGCTCAAATATCCATCTGGGATCTTTTGAGACAGTCCCCATCACATAGGCAGAAGGTAGTAGAGGCTTTGGTTGAGGCCACGGTCGCCACCACGATTTCCCCATCAGAGCTCTTGGGCTTAGTTAAGGGAGGATCCGAGGAGAGATTGGTCTTTTTTGATGCCGACCTATCGGTCGAAGGCCGTAATCATAACAGACCCATGTACATCAAAGCGCAGATTAACGACAAGCACACTGCTTGCGTTATGGTAGACGATGGGTCTTCTATCAATGTGTGCCCCCTGATAGCTCTGCAGGCTTTCGGTTTAAACGAGGATATGCTCAGTGGATCAGATCTGACTATCACAGCCTATGATAATTCGAGGAGGCAGGCCTCAGGAACCTTTAAGACCTTGGTCAAGACAGGACCCATTGAAGTGGAGGTAGAATTTGTAGTACTGCCCATCCCTGCTAACTTCTCAGCTCTGCTTGGGAGACCCTGGTTTCACAAATTAGGAGGAGTGCCATCCACACTGCATCAAATGATAAAATTCCCACATGAAGGGGAGGTGGTGACTATCAAGGCAGCCAGGGAGAACCAAGTCTCAGCGCTTGAAATTGCTAATCAGCCATTTGGTGGCTTCCATGTATCCATGATAAGAGAAGAGCACGGGTCAGTGGATAACCCAGCTGTGGTTAATATGTTGAAGAAGATGCATTATCTCCCCAGGGCTGGTTTGGGCAGAAACTCTCAAGGATTGCAAACTGCAATCACCACTTGAGGTCAGAAGAACTGGAAAGGTCTGGGGTACACAGGCAGCTTCGGCAAGAAGAAGGCGGCGGATAAGATCCCTCACATTTCAGAGAGCTTCGTACCAGCATCCTCGGTTTGCGCGTATACTGGCGAAGATGAACCGCAATGGGTAAAGGGGAGGATTGTCACTGGGTTCGAGATGTTTAATGATGTATTTGACTGGAGAGTCGGGTTTATCAAGACTGCTGAAGACTTCTGGGATGAGGAGGTCATGACTCAGGATATCACTTGGGACAGATGCGAGCCTGAAGAGGTCGTTACCGAGAAGATGATAGCTGCCAGGCTGAAAGGGAAAGAGAAGATAGCAGATTTAGAGCCGAAAATGGGGGGTTTAAAGATTTCCTCCGACATGCCTGAGAGGCCTCTGCTGAATCAGGAAGCCAGTGAACAAGCAGCGACAGTATCAACCTCTGGAGTAGCAGAAGAAGACTCTAGCTTAGACTGTCTTTTTATTCCAGAACTCTTTTATGATGTAAATGACAATTATAATATTATTAATAAGGCAAACAATTTCTCTTACTTGTGCGATGTTTCTAATGATTTCAACATGCATGAACATGATCATATTCCATCGATTTTTGACATTGATTCCACTGATACAACGCCTTTTAATCTTGGAACCTCAGAAAATCCGAGAGAAATTCTAATAGCATAAAATATAACTCCTGAGGAGAGAAAAAATTTTGAGAGAATAATAAGAAAACATGAAAAAGTCTTTGCCTGGACCTATGAGGACATGCCAGGAATTGACCGAGACGTGGCAGAACATGCTATCCCAACTTACCCAGATTACAAGCCTGTGAAACAGAAGTTAAGAAGGCTCAGGCCAGAATGGGCAGACAAGGTTAAGGAGGAAATCCGACAGCAGATTGAAGCCAAGTTCCTTGTTGAAGTGCAGCATCCTACATGGTTGGCAAATGTTGTTCCTATAGCAAAGAAGAACGGAAAGGTCAGGGTGTGTGTGGATTATCGAGATCTGAACAAGGCCTGCCCTAAAGATGATTTTCCACTACCTCATATCGATGTGTTGATAGACAGTGCCGCCAATTGCGCAATGTATAGCTTTTGAGATGGTTATGTGGGCTACAACCAGATCCTAAACAAAATAGCTTACCGGCTTAAGACCGCTTTCATCACAGAATGGGGGACCTACGCCTACCGAGTTATGCCTTTCAGCCTGAAGAATGCAGGGGCCACATACCAGAGGATGGCGACCAAGATCTTAAGCGACCAGATCCCCAAAGAAGTGGAAGTGTATGTCGACGACATGATGGTCAAATCAGCCACCTGAGAGGGACACTTTGAAGCTCTAGAAAAGTTCTTCACCAGAATTGACAAGTATAATCTGCGACTTAACCCCAAGAAGTGCATTTTCGGAGTAACTTCAGGAAAACTATTGGGACATGTCGTCAGCCAAAGGGGAATAGAAATTGACCCGGACAAGGTGAAGGCCATCAGAGAGATGCCTGTGCCGCAAAAGGAGAAGGATGTAAGGAGTTTCCTGGGCAAGCTGCAATATGTCAGCCGATTTATCGCCAAGCTCACTTTAATATGCGAGCCTGTTTTTAAGCTGCTTCGAAAGAATCAACCTATGGTCTGGAACGAAGACTGCCAAAAAGCCTTTGACAGCATCAGGGAATACCTGTTGAATCCGCCAGTGCTAAGGCCGCTACAACCGATCAAGCCGCTTATCCTGTATCTGGCAGTAGAGGGCAGTTCTGTGGGCACCATGATGGCTCAGGAGGACGAATTTGAGGTGGAATTCGCAATTTATTACCTCAGCAAGAAGTTCCTGCCTTATGAGATAAAATTTGCTGAAGTAGAGAAGATCTGCCTTGCAGTGATTTGGGCTTCAAAGAAATTGAGGCATTACTTCCATTCATACAAAGTTCAGGCAGTGGCCAAGCAGAATCCGTTAAGATATTTGCAGGAAGCCCCGTCTTTGCTTGGTAAGATGGGGAGGTGGCTGCTCTTGCTACAGGAGTTTGATGTGCAATACATCACTCGCAAAACTATCAAGGGGCGAGCCGTGGCAGAATTTCTTGCTGAGCATCCTATTCAAGGAGACACTCCCGAGTTTACCTTTCCTGATGAGAGTATAGTCGCGATTTCTGTCCAAGGATGGCAGTTACACTTCGACGGGGTGGTAAATAACAGTGGGGTCGGAGTCGAAATTGTCCTGACGACCCCAGATAATGAGAAACTTCCCCTAGCAAAGAAGCTGAGGTACAAAGCAACCAACAACGAAGCCAAATATGAAGCATGTACTTTCGGGTTAGAAGCTTTAGCGGCATTGGGGGCAAAGAATATAGAAGTCTTTAGTGACTCATCCTTGGTGATTAACCAGATCCGAGGTGAGTGGGCTGTAAAAGAAGAACGGCAGGTACCCTATGTTGAATATTTGAAAGAGGTATGTGGGCAGTTTGAGACTTGCACCTTCCACTTCGTGCCGAGAGATGAGAATCGTCTAGCTGATGCGTTGGCAACCTTAGTGTCTATGTGGGATAACCCTGAAGGAGTGGCTATGAAGCCAGTGCTAATTTCGAGTTCTGAGAAACCCAGCTTCGAGATCAAGCCTGTGATGGAAGTAGAAGTCACGGACGGGAAACCATGGTACTTCGACATCATGAATTACTTGGAAAATAATAAATTTCCAGAAGAAGCTACTGAGAAAGACCAGAGGACGATCCGGAAGCTATTTACTCAGTTCATATCCTTGGAAGGGGTGTTGTACAAAAGACAGTCGGACGGGATTCAGCTCAGGTGCTTGAATGAAAAAGAATCCCGCAAGGTGATGGAGGAAACCCATGCAGGTGTCTGCGGGGCCCACATGAACGGTTTGACCTTGGCTAAGAAGATCATGAAACAGGGCTTCTATTTGCTTACGATAGACAATGACTGCTCGAAATATGTTAAGCAGTGCCAGTTGTGCCAACAATGCGCAGACTTGAGACACCTGCCAGTATCAGAGTTACATAACCTGACATCACCTTGGCCTTTCGCTGCTTGGGGGATAGATATCATTGGAGAAATTCGCCCTACGGCGTCCAATGGGCACAGATACATCATAGTCGCAATTGATTATTTTACCAAATGGGTAGAGGCGGAATCCTTCAAGAAGATTGACGCAAGGGATATGGCCAAGTTCATAGAGAGGAATTTGATCTGCAGATATGGCCTCCCTCATCACATAGTGTCCGACAATGGAGTGCAGTTCATGGGAGAAACCAGGAGGCTCCTCGAGAAGTATGGTGTCGAGCATCATAAATCCTCTCCTTACCGACCACAAGCGAACGGAGCAGTAGAGGCTGCGAATAAAAATATGAAGAAGATCCTGTCCAAGATGGTCCAAACCTACAAAGACTGGGCTGAAAAGTTACCCTTCGCATTGTGGGGATATAGGACAATGGTAAGAACGTCTACAGGTGCTACACCATTTTCCCTGGTATATGGAACGGAAGCAGTATTGCCAGTTGAGATAGAGCTCAAATCACTGAGGGTGGTCATGGAAGCCCAGATTTCGGAGGCCGAATGGGCGCGGCAGAGGCTACAGCACTTGAATTTATTGGATTAGAATAAGCTGAAAACTTATTATCATAACCAGATTTACCAGAAGAGATTGGCAAGAAATTTCGAAAAGAAGGTGAGAAAGCATCTGCTGAAAGAAGGGGACTTGGTGTTCAAGCAGATGAGGCCAGGCATACCAGACATTAGAGGGAAATTCAGACCCACCTGGGAGGGGCCGTATATCCTTAAGAAACTGCTGTCCAAAGGAACTGCAATCTTGTCGGATAGTGATGGGAACGAATTCAAAGAACCGATCAACGTCGACAGACTCAAAAGGTTCCATGGCTAAAGACCAAAATAAAAAGAAGAGAATAAAATGCCCTGCAGGTCGAAAACTGAAAAAGGCGGTTGTGCTAAAATTGGGAGCCTCGACAGGGTGAAAACCGAAAAAAGGCACCCTGTGCAAAAATTAGAGGCATGAGAGAAAATGTCCGATCGTGAAAACCCGAGAGGGCCAATTGGTAACAGGAGTTGATGCTGTTAAAATTTGGTTCCTTGTATTAAGAGCGCGTGAGCAGCTGAGTAAATGCCAAAACTGATCATGTATGCTGAAATTATATGAAAATGTACACAAATTCGTGAAATAGAATGAATATTATTCTGTTCATTTTTGTCATTTTCTAGTTCTGCATTAAAAAGAAATGTAGCACCAAAAGAAATACATATGTAAGCTAAGCTAGGTCCTGCTGTTGCTCTCGCCGACAAAATGCTTGAGCCCTCGAGTCCTGTAATCAGATGCTAGACTAAGGATCCACTTCTTGTGCTCGTTAGTAGAAGACATAGAATGATTGCCAAACCTCGGGATGACAGTCTTCACTGGTAGTTTGCCCCATAGCTCATGATACCGAGAAGCAAATGCGGCCGAGAGAGCTCCTCCCCGGAAAGATAAGGGAACCCTCACTACATCCTGGGTCATCTCGAGCTGACGCGTACATCGGGAGGTGATACAGAAGGTGGCTCGACGGAGCCCACAGAGGGGAACGCACCCCGATGGTCCATCAATGACCATATGGGACAGTGGGAGCCAGGCAGATGTAAAACTGATGTCGTCATCCGACAGCTCGCTAAATCTGGTAATGCCTTCACCAGTAGTGGCACACCCTTGCAGTCGTCGACGCGGCAAAAAGTGGCTCGGCGAATACTGTGGAGTAACTCGAGGGGGTGGCTTAGACAACATCCTCAGTTTCTCTTGCAGCCAGATCTGAAAAAAAAAAAAAAGAGAAAAAAAAAGAAGAGAAGAAAAGAGAAAAGGAAGAAAAGCCGCTGGAGTAAGTAGGGTTTCCTTCAGGCAAAAATAAGGCATAGGGTCGTGTGAAAATCCGAAAGAACGCACCTCCCGCTAAGAAAAGCTAGTGTGAAAATCCATAAGGGACGCACTACCTTTAAAATAATGACGTACCTGGAGCAATAAGGGGCTGCTGGTAAAAGTTGTAGTGGATCCAGAGCTCACAGCGTCCAAACCCAGAAAGGTTTCAGCCAGAATGAGTGGTAAGGGTGATAATCCCAGATGAAAGTCGCTCAGGACTCCGAACAGGCGGGTGTCACCTGTCAAACCCCCTGGAACAACAGTGAGGAAGTTCACCATGCAAAACAAGAATGTGATGCTTGCCCGGTAAGTGGGGATGTCAGTGAACTGATCGAGAGCCTCGATCAGTGGCCCCAGAGCAAAGGAAGGGCCCGGAGGAATCAGCCAGACGGCCTCAGAAGAAGGTATGCCAAGAGCCATGGCTATGTCCCGGGTCTGGAATAGGCTGCAGCGGGGGACGCAAGGCAGAGCGCTAGGAGGGAACCAGGCTCCAAGAATGGTAGCTAACTCTTCAGGCAAAGGGCACAGTTCCTGGTAGGTGAACCGGAAGACGTGAAACCGAGGGTTCCAAAAGTGGGTCGCCGCCAAGAGGAGGTTTTGATCGACTTTGACCTGGCACAAATATTTCAGCCCAGACAGAGAGGGAAGGGCGCCTTCTCCCCAAGTGTGTTTGTCATCTAAGATGCGGTACATCCTTTGGGCTAGAGGGGAAGACATGCTGAGAAATATGAAAGACCCAAGGTGTTGGAAAATGAAGAGACACAAGAAGAGCAAGAATTTTTTAAGAATTTATAGGGAAGTGTCACCGACGGCCTACCCGTCTCTCCAGAGAGACGGCCTGCCCGTCGGTAAGAAATCCACCTGGCAGATGCATACTTCAGCATTGCATTCATCATGCGCATTAACTCGCATTTATTGTGTGACAGACGGCCAGCCCGTCGGCCTCTTCTACAAATGCCCAGCCCCTCGGTCATGAAAATCTATATAAGGGCGAGTGACAGACGGTGCAAACGCTGCTGTCCCTTTCATTTTCCTCCCTCAAACCGTTTTTTAGCGTTTTTTAGCGGTTTTTCAAGCATTTCTTCTTATTTTTTTCGCGATTTCTTCATATTTTCGCATTCTCTACTCATCGGGTGCTTGGATATTTATATTTCTCCAGTTTCTACACTTCTCGTGACTACAAGTAAGTAAATAACTACTTTCTTTTGAATTTTATTTAATTTATTTCTTCATTTCTTCTTCTTTTAGCTTTAGAAACATTTAGAAAGTTTTAGATGCCTTAGGAATTTAGGGAGAATGCTGCCCATTTTTCTTTATTATTTTAGTTCAATTAAACCTGAACTTTTGCATAATCACATAGAAATAGAATTTTTCTACAACTTTGGTGCTTTAGAAATAGATCTTTCTAGCGCACTATTCTATGTATATATTGCTTGTGAGGCCTGAGGCCATTATTCTGTGTTGTTGGGGACACACTCTTGCCGGGGTGCATCCCATTTACATGCGTATATTATTGTTGAGGCCTGAGGCCTATTTTGGTGCCTTTTTGTGCAGGAGGTTGGGCATACCCTTGCCGGGGTGCTGCCCAAATTTTTATCATTTATTCTAGAATTGAATATTTTCGTGTACAATGCGTGCCTTGGGACCTAGAAAGCCCATTTTTATTCGCTTCAATTTATTTCCATGCTAATTGCATGTTGTTTTGCTTTGATATGCGCAAGGCATGTGGGCAACTTCCTTGATAGGACGTCCGCCCTTTTCATTTATTATCAGCTTTCTATCTAGTTTTCGGGCCGCCATTGCCCTGGTGAGGCCTAAATGGGCCTTCACCTTGAAAATAAGTCTAATAATACTTGTTTTGTCAAATTTTCGCTATCTAATTTTTTCGTCTTTGCAGGATGCCTCCCAGACGTAGAGCACCGCAGGCCCAGCCCGAGATCGTAGTTCCGGGTTGGATGGATACTGAGTCAGCTCAGAGGTATAGAGCATTGGCTCAGGTAGAGCTTCGGGCCAGCCGTTTTGTATCCCGGCTGTTCCTGGAGGCCCTAGGGATGGCCCCAGAGTTTGATTTGCTCGTCGAGGGTATTGGGTGGACAGAGTTCCTTAAGCCCTCCTTCTAGACTTTTCCAGAGGCTACTCGCCAGGTCCTGGCCACTCTCCGCTATGCCAGTTTTTAGAGTGCAGATACCGACCCAGGGGTGGTCCAGTTTTGGTTTGACGGCGACCACTACAGTATCACTAGACAGAGATTCGCTCAGGCCATGGGGCTCCCTACAGAGGAGGGGGTAGAGACCCCACGGCGAGCTATTAGACGCGCCCATTGGGCGGCCATTGCCATACCCGGAGTGCTGTATGATCATGATACAGTGAAGAGCACCGTACTGGTGTCTCAGGCACTCCGGTATTTGCACAGAGTGCTATCCAGTTCATACCTCGGTCGAGCTGGTAATCCAGGGTCGCTTAATGCGGCCGAGATCTAGAGGCTCTGGGCTATGGTGGCAGGCCAGCGTCTCAACATTAGCTATGAGATCTTGGCCAACTTGACCAGAGTCGGCAGAGGGTTGACACCTGTGGTGATGGTGGGAGGAGTTATCACCCGGCTACTTTTGAGGTTGGGAGTCGCCCCTGACAGGTTGAGAGGGCCCTTGGAGGAGGGGATCCATGTAGACGCCACAGCGGCAGTACAGATGGGGATGATCTCCCATATATCAGGCCAGGCAGAGGTCTACAGGGTGCTGACCATTCACGAGACCCGGCGGATGTTCTCGCTTCCACCCTTGGGTCCAGATCCAGACCACCCGGAGCACCCAAAGGATCAGCCTCCATAGCCAGAGCCTCAGCCTCAGCTCGAGCCTCAGCCAGAGCACCAGCCTCCACACTTAGAGCTAGAGCCTATGCCTCCTCAGCCTCAGACTGTGCCACCGTCACAGTAGCAGGAGCAGCCCAGGACCCCTTCGGACTTTGACATAGAGATCACGATGGATGATCTTTTTGCTGCCTCACCAGCATCCCGAGCACCGACTCCTGTCCCATCGCCGGGCTTCAGAGTGCATAGGACTACCCACGGGCCCCCTAAGAGATATCATCCTTATTCTAGAGGCGACCCGGGGGCATCCACCTCTACAGTACCGCCTCCAGAGCCACCACAGCAGCAGCCAGTACAGCCCGACTTCTCTCAGCTCCTCACTTCCATGTTCGCAGCTTTAAAGCGACGACAGGATGAGAGGGACAGAGCTATTCATGAGAGGTTGGACCGCCAGCAGGCTGCTATTCAGGAGCAGTCCCAGTCAGTGGAGCGGTTAGCCCGGGAGCAAGCCGGCTATATCGAGCATACTACGCGGGAGCAGGCTCGGATCATGGATGCCTTCAGGGATGAGCAGGCTCAGGTCATAGAGACCTTCAAAGGTGAGCAGTTGAGGCTGATCGAGCAGATTGCTCAGGGTCAGAGGGAGCTTAGGCAGCAGCTTGCTCATGATTTGAGGACGTCATAGGACCAGGCGTCTCAGAGGGTTGACATGACCCTGTAGATGATTGACGAGTCACTTGACTCTTTGAGATCCCCCGTCCAAGCGATAGAGGGGATCCTCCCACCCTTGTCTCAGACCATGAGGGAGTTCAGGGAGCAGGCAGAGCAGCGCTTAGAGAACATGAAGAGGGCCGCCAGTGAGCAGACCACTCAGTTGAGCCAGGCGTTCAAGAAGTTGGGAGGCACAGTATCAGAGACGTTGGAGTTCATCAGGACTTGCACCCAGCCTTTTTTGGATGGCCACGCTCAGATCCGATTCAGGCAGACCCATGATGCTGAGGCAGGACCCTCCACAGCTCCACCTCCGGCACGGTCAGCTCCGCCTCCACCTCCGCTCGGGACAGTACACATATCGGATGATGAGGACCCCGATGAGCCCTCTGACTACACACCCTTATGACATTCAAGGAGTCTCTTTTGTACATTTATGCTTTGTATATACGTTGTAAAAAATGGATATTTCTAGTGAAAAACTTTCGCTTTCGAAATTTATGCATTTATTCAGTTATTTATGATTGATTCATATAACAGATGTATGCCTTCACATTCACTCATATTCCAAAACAAGGAAAATAAAAATGATAAATGACAACTCAATAAAAGAATAAATGAACATGGCATAGCAAATAAAGCGGAATCACGCCATTAATAAACAGGTTAAAAGATAACCACTCGAACATGAACTAACAAAACCTTTTATCACACAGGTACAGAGAGTACTGCACCTCACAAGGCGGGACTGCAGTTAGAGAACACTGTATCTCATGATCGAAGCTGTGGTTAGAAAAACACTGCTCTTCACCAGATCGAGATCGTGGCCAGAGAGCGCTACATCTCACAGTTCGCGCGGCAGCCAGAGAGTGCTACACACCTTGCAGATCGGATGGGGGTTAGCAAGGGAACTTCAGATCGAAGCTGTGGTTAGCAAAACACTGCTCTTCACTAGATCGAGATCGTGGCCAGAGAGCGCTACATCTCACATTTCGCGCGGCAGCCAGAGAGTGCTACGCACCTTGCAGATCGGATGGGGGTTAGCAAGGGAACTTCAGATCGAAGCTGCAGTTAAAGAAACACTGCTCTTCACCAGATCGAGATCGTGGCCAGAGAGTGCTACATCTCACAGTTCGCGCGGTAGCCAGAAAGTGCTACGCACCTTGCAGATCAAATGGGGGTTAGCAAGGGAACTTCAGATCGAAGCTGTGGTTAGAAAAACACTGCTCTTCACCAGATCGAGATCATGGCCAGAGAGCGCTACATCTCACAGTTCGCGCGGCAGCCGGAGAGTGCTACGCACCATGCAGATCGGACGGGGGTTAGCAAGGGAACTTCAGATCGAAGCTGCAGTTAAAGAAATGCTGCTCTTCACCAGATCGATATCGTGGCCAGAGAGTGCTACATCTCATAGTTCGCGCGGCAGCCAGAGAGTGCTACGCACCTTGCAGATCGGACAGGGGTTAGCAAGGGAACTTCAGATCGAAGCTGCAGTTAAAGAAACACTGCTCTTCACCAGATCGAGATCGTGGCCAGAGAGCGCTACATCTCACAGTTCGCGCGGCAGCAAGAGAGTGCTACGTACCTTGCAGATCGAATGGGGGTTAGCAAGGGAACTTCAGATCGAAGTTGCAGTTAGAGAAACGCTGCTCTTCTCTTCGAGTCCGTAGCTAGAGAGTGCTACGCCTCACAAACACCTACAAGTCGAGACGAGATTGGTAGGGATATCTTCGCATCGCTGAATGGACCGAGACAAGGTCTACCCGGCAAAAGGTGCGGAAGGTAAGAACCGTCGCAGGTACGTCTTCTTTCTTTCTATCCTTTCTCTGAGTTTTGACTTATCTAGGCGCTCGTGCACTAGTTTCCCCAAAACTAGGGGCAACTGTAAGCACCGTGTACCGGAGCGGTCCGGATCAGAGGTTACCCTGTGATGAAATCAGTATCTGAGCCTGTATAAATGGTTTGGATTTGGGGGTTTTAGTGCCACGTTCCACGAGAAGTGAGTCTTTTGTACCTTTCGTAGGTAGAGGGGGAGAAAACAGGGGTTTTTTCGAGTCAAAAGGCTTTTTTTCCTCCACAGACGGCCAGCCCGTCTGTGAAGTCAGCTCGTCGCTTAGGGTCACTGACGGCTTGTGGTATTTTCCGACGCCCGTCGGAAAATCACCGCTCCTGTCAGAACGCCGCCTGGTTTCCCGGAGCATGCAACCTTTCCGACGCCCGTCGGTGGATGTGGCCGGGCCGTCGGACGAATCCTTGTGTCAGAAGGATTCTTTCGACGCCCGCCTCCATACACCGACGCCCGTCGGTCATGTCTAGCTTATAAAAGCTCCGGATTTTTACTAGAAAAGGGTTCCAAAACTTTTGAAGAGGGAAAACTTTGCCCAAATTCAAGCGTATTTTCTCTCTCTTCCAGCAAACACATTTCATAAAGAAATTTCTTTCAAAAGAGGATCAAATACATCAAAAGGGACTAAAAACTAATTAGTTTTCCTTTAGATTTTGATTCCAAAGATAATCTTTTTAAGGGTTGAGAAGGAAATAGTTCATTTTCCTTTCTTTGATCCTTCACCTTGCTTTTCGTGGAACACGCGGGGCTCTAATCAACACAAGAATCTCACCCAAAGCGAATATCTGAGGGTAAATATTCCGGATTCCTTCTTCATATCATTCCATATTTATTCTTTATTTGTTGATTTTTAATTTTGCCATTATTCTTCTTTATTTTGGCTCTCTTTCTATGATTTTGTGATAAAACCTCTTTTTGGCTTTAAAAGGAGTTTTCTTTCTTCTGTTTTTTCGGAGACAGTGGTGACCGACGGGTCATCTCCATCACCGACGCCCGTCGGTCACCTCACCTACAGATGCCCTCTCTTTGAGTGACAGACGGACATGTCGGTTATCTTGACTGACGCCCGTCGGTCACCTAAAATAGGCCGTTGGTGGGTTCTGTCTCTCCCCTTTTAAATGATCTTCCATCTTTTTCAAGTCCTTTTTGGCTTTCCATATATTGATTTTATGTATATTGACATCTTTTAACTTTCTATGAGTGTATATTAATTCTCTTGGACTATCCCGAGCTTGAGCGGCTACTTACCATATTCGGAGGATTTTCGCCCGGTTTAGTTTCCTAATCCTTTTGATTTATTTCCTCCATTTGTTATTCATTGATTGTTTTATGTATATGGATATACTCTTTTCATATCTCGTTAATGTATAAAAATGACTCAATGTTTTATATTCAATAAAATGAGGTTTACACAAAAGCAAGGGTCCAAATGCCCTATTTTTATCCAATGAAAATCATCACGAACAAAAATATCCAATTTTGATAATGATGCATGCGAGGACCAAAGTCCTCAAAATAAACAATGCCCCGATTCGTGTATGTATTGCACTCTTTATAAAAGGGAGTTGTATTTCGCTCCTTGTATTATTGTAATTTATTGCTTTCACTATTTATTTGATCATTTACGGCTTTCCAAATATGAATGAATGCGCCTTCGATTAATTGCATCGTGTGGAGAGAGAGCGAATTAATGATAATTAAAATTTGATCATAAAATAATCGAGGTAGAAATAGATGAGAAAGCCCGGACCCGGCTCTGGTCTTTGGACTTAAAGAGGCTAGAGGTCTACCCTCCAAGACACCTTTTTGTGCCACGAGACTTTAGCGCTAATCCTAGGCTCCTTAGGGCGAGAGGTTTACCTTCAAAGACCCCTCTGGCTGGCCCAAAATGGATACCAAGCGCAGTCTTAGGCTCTCCGAGGCAAGAGTAACTTTCCCAATGTTCTATTGGGTGGCGACTCCATGAAACCTCATTGTTGCCCAACATAGACGCACTTGTGATTTATTGCAAGCTGCCAACGGACCCACAAATGCCCCGATCGCCCTCGAGCGGGCGGTCCCATGGGCGGCCGCGGGGATCCGGCGCGCGTCACACAGGGTAAGCAGTCTGAGTTTTCGGTTTTGGATGGGGTGCTTATGTATAGGGATCGTTTGTGTGTGCCCGAGAGTGATGAGTTAAGGAAGAAGCTTTTGAGTGAGGCTCACACTACGGTCTTTACTATGCATCCTGGTAGTGAGAAGATGTATCGGGATATGAAGCAGCTGTACTGGTGGTCTGGGATGAAGAGAGATATTATGGAATTCGTGGCGAAGTGTTTAACGTATGTGCAACTTATTGAGTTTGCCTACAACAACAGTTTTCAGTCTAGCATTAGAATGTCACCGTTTGAGGCTTTGTATGGTCGACCGTGTAGGACTCCGGTTTGTTGGACAGAGTTAACCGAGCGATCTTTTATTGGGTCAGAGATGATTAGAGATACCAAAGAAAAGATCAGAGTTGTGCAGCGGAATCTGAAGGTAGCTAAGGATAGGCAGAGATCCTATGCCAATTTGAAGAGAAAGGATATTCGGTTTGAGGTCGGGGATAAAGTTTTCCTTAAGGTTTCACCTTGGAGGAAAGTATTGCGGTTTTGCAAGAAAGGTAAGCTTAGTCCTCGGTTCATTGGGCCTTTTGAGATTTTGGAGGGAGTTGGTCTGGTAGCCTATAGGTTGGCTTTACCGATGGAGTTGGCTAAGATGCATGATGTTTTCCATGTCTCCAGGCTTCGTCGTTATAGATTGGATCCGTCGCATGTGTTTTTAGTTCAAGATACTCGGATTTAGCCGGATTACTCCTATAATGAGAGCCAAAGGCTATTTTATCTCGGGAAGTGAGACAGTTGAGAAGCAAGCAAGTCCCTCTGGTCAAGGTTCTTTGGCAACATCACGGAGTCGAAAAAGCGACTTGGGAACCAGAGGCGACGATGAGGATTCAGTATCCGCATTTGTTCAGTTCAGGTGAGAATTTCGAGAACGAAATTCTTGTTAGTAGGGGAGAGTTGTAACACCCCGTTCTCCCCCTAGTAGTTTGAGCCATGATTACCATGTGTATGTGTGCATGTGTGAGTGTTTTGGCATGTGTTAAGGGTGTTTTGGGCAAAATGCATGTTTTGTGGGCTTTAATAGAATGTGAGTGCATATATGTTAGTAGGGTGTGTGTGTATTGGGTTGTGTTAGTGTGTGCATATGCATATGGTTGTAGTGTGTGAATTATGAGGGTTGGTCTTGTGTGTAGTTGTAACACCCTTAAGTCGTACGTTACCTTAATTAACTATTCGTTCTAAACCGGTTAACCTAATTCAACTAATCAGGTTATTAAATAGCAAATTAATTAAAACCGGTACATTTCTTTTTTCTCCGGACATTACTATGACAATTAATTAAATCAATCGATCACAAGTCACTAGGCCTTTAATCTTACAATCACATTTTAATTTACTATCAATTTCGTTGATTGATCTATAACTGTCTAAGGTCACTATTGATTTGGTCAGTTTTCATTAACATGCATTCACACATTTATCATTCCCAATTTCCTTTTTGCTTACTTTCCTATCAAATTATTTGGCATGCCAACATTCATTCACACACGTTCAGTCATAAATAAAAAATACATCACACACATAGTTACAAATATGTTTACCAGTTTTACAGACCGATACAAATCACAATACCCAATACTAAATATAAGACATATACATGCCAAACTCTTACGTACTTATAATCAAAAATAATCATCGGTATGCTCCCAAAATATATGTAAGGTGCCTTGCTCCGATTCTAAGACGAACCTACACACAGTCAAACAAAACTACGTGCTGAGCATTAAAAATGCCCAGTGGTGATTGCAATTCCACAAATTTCCACTAGACTAAGGTTCACTTGCATAAACATTATTCAAAATATACTTATAAATAAATATTACTAATAAACAATTAATTTTCTTAATTTATTAATTATGCACACCACAATCCACATAATTATCAATAAATCAATTAATTAGGGCCATTTATACAATTACCACACATCAATTACCTTAATTACCATTTTATTCTTAACTTATGGCAACTTTCCAATTTTGCCCTTAAACTTTTCAAAAATGATAAAAATGCCCTTAGTTCATTTTATATTACCAAATTTACACTTATGCCATTAGTTCATTTTAATTCACATATATTTACATTTATGCCATCAATTCTTTTTCTTTTCACAAAATTTACGATTTTGCCATCAATTCAATTCCAATTTCATCAATATTACCACATTGCCACTTGTTCATTTATTTTTCACCAAAATTACGATTATACCCTTATTTTACTTTTCTTTACTCATAGTTACCAAAATGCCCTTATTTATATCCCTTCTTACCATTTTTCATTATTTAACATGCAAAATTACTATTTTACCCTCTAATTTCAATTTTCATACCAAATTACATTTTTACCCTTCAAAAGTCACCAATTTTCACATTTAACCATTTAAAGACATTTTTGCCCTTATTTATCATCATTCACACACATAAGCATAAAATTACCATATTACCCTCAAACTTTTCATATGATTTCATTTATGTCCTCAAAACTTTTTATTAATTACAGTTATGTCCTTTTTCACACAAATAACATTTTAAATCACAATTCAACCACTTAAAGCATATATTTACCATATTGCCCCTAAACATTTTACATATTATGTTTTTGCCCTTCCTTTTTCTTTTATTTACAATTATGTCATTTTCAATCTTATCTTAACTTAACTTTATCCTTATCACTTTAATCATTACCATATATCATCATTATCATAAAATCATTGCCATATCTTTGTCTTTACCACATAATCACATGCATATCTTATCTTTATCACATAATCACATGCATATCTTTTCTTTATCACATAATCACATGCATATCTTGTTTAATCATTCATACTTCATATTCATATCATTTTAACTTATTTTATTATTTTTCTTTTCCATTTGCCCCTGTATAAAGCTGGCATATATCTATAATCAGGATAAATGAGACGCGAACCCCTAAAGGCTTGAATAACCTGAAGGACCACAAAAGATCACTTCAGTCTTTAATACATACTAGAGGAATCCCGAGGGACTACCCCTGTCTTTATATACTTTCCATAACATTTTAACTTTAAATACAATGAGGTAGGACCGTCATTGGTCTACCATAAGTGAGACGCCATGCTCACACCCGCGGTCTTATGTCTCTATGGCTAGCCTATGTATACCACTCGGCCTCACATGTACATCATACATCATACAACTTTTCATGTTGTAACACATGCCAATGGTTAGTTTTCATACCAAATACCATGTTTATACCATAAACATGTCTTAAACATCATCATACATCATGCAAAACCCATGTATACCATTCGGACTACATATTAATCTTTCACTCTCAATTCTTTTCATCAACTTTATCTTTTCATCAACTTTAACATTTATTTAAGCCAATTACATATTGTATAACATCACTATACCATTTACTTCCATTAAATCACATCAAAATCTCATTTTTACTCATGATTACCATTCAGCCACATGTGTATCACATACATAACACATCCTTCACATTGTTTAACACATACCATTAATTAATTAACATGCTAAATATCATAAATCCATCATAATCATGCATTAAACATCATTTAAACTCATGGAAAAACCTTAAATACCATTCGGCCAAAGAAGTATATTTTCATACAAAATTATTTTCTTCATTTTAATAATTCATTCCATCATTTTTAACATCCCTAAGCATGAATATAAGGTTACTTTACATTAAACATGCCTTAAACACATACATGGTTAACAAACATAACCTAAAACACATACTAACACATGGAAATAGATGGAATTTGCAATCACTAACCACAAATCCTTGCTATTCACTCCTCAAGGAGTCTTTTTCTTGTCCTTTGGTTGACTGGATATTCCTTCACCTATTAGACATAATAGGTTTTATACATAAAAATGTAGATCTAATCAAAACCATGCCTCCTTTCCATAAATAAACTTCATAAAAATCTTATACACATCCTAAATTACTCATAACAACCTTGAAACAAAATTAAAAACAACTAAAACATATACCTCAATTTCACACCTAAACTTTCAAGTCTAGGTTTCACCAACTTTTCAACCACCAAATGGACTTCCAAGGGTACCAATAGAAACTAGAGGAGTTGAAATTTGATGGGGAGGCTTGATTTTGGGGTTAGATGGAGGAAATTCGAAAGAAAAATGGAGGAGAAAGGGAGAAGATGAGTTTGGCCAAGGAGAAGAGAGAGGAGGGCGGTTCCAAATGGAGAAATCTGGATTTCGCCAGCCATTTGGGTCTATTTATATTAGTTTCATTGAACCAAACTGGGTCCAACCAGAGTGGTCGAACCGGTTTGGTCCGATTTTATATTTTCGGGTCATTTTGCACTGTTTTGGGTAAATTGAAAGTTCTTGACCTCATTTTCACTCCCAATCAATTCCATCATGTTTAAAATATCAAAAATAGCCTCCACACAAAATTTCAACTCAATCGAAGTCCATTTGGGTCCCGGTTCACCTAAATTTGTCCGATTCGATTCAGTTGGTTTCTGTCGAAAAACTCAAATCTAAAGCTGTCAAAAAAATCTAAAAATTATTCTGAGCTTGTATGCTTCCCACACTGATGCTTTTTATTAACTATAACATTTTCTAAAAAGTCGGTCAAACCTCGGTCAAACTTCGGTTCAACCGAACCGAACTTCAGACGGACATTCAGGGGCCGATTTGACCTCGTTTTCACACAAAACTGTACCACCCGACTACGTTCACTCTACAGATTATTTCTATGCAATAAAATATTTATGACTTACTTAGCTATTACCTTCACAGTAGGTCACCCATTGTAGAATTGTTATGACTCAGGCACGTTTAACTTTTAAACTTTACTGAATATAAAACTCCAGAAACATAGTCTCATGTTGCGAAATTAACAACAGACACTACCAAAAATACTGAATGCTTCTAGGCTATCATGCAGGCCATTATAGTAGTGGCATGTGTGTTTGTTGGGTGTGAGTGGTCAAGTTCCCCCAACCAAAGGGTGATATTTGGCTAGGGATTTTGAAAGAAGGTATAAATAGAAGAGAGAGAAAATGGGACAGCCAATCTTACTGCTTCTTCCCCGTTTTCTTCCTTCTCTTTACTTCTTCTTCTTCTTTTCTCTTCATTTGTGTGCCCTAGTTTGGATTCAAGTGTTTGTGGTGGAAATTGATCATTCCCTGAGCTTTGTTTGGTAAGTCTAATGGGTTTCTTCTTCTTCTTCTTCATCCATTGTTCTTGATTTTGGTTAGATGTGTTTTAATTTAGGTTTTGTGTTTGTATGATTTTTAGGTGTTTTTGATTAGTTGAGCCTTCTCGTGATCCCAAGGGAAAGGAGAAGGCTAGAGGGAGTGGTGCTCATTGATTTGGAGCATAGGAATATCAGGTTTGGGAATTTGTTTGGGAATTTGATTGATTTTGATGTTCATTTGTGATTTGTGTCTTAGCATGTGATTTCTGGAAATTTGATTTTTGATGAGGCTTATTATAGTGCTAATGTTATGGGTATTCAATTGATTTGAGTTATAATGCATGAATGTTGAAGTATTGAAGTAAAATTGAAGTTTGACAAATGTTTGCTGGAAAATTTCTCGGTTTGTGTTCTTGAGAAGCTTGATTTTGTTAATGCATGATTTTGATTGTGTTAGTTGTTGATTTAAGTTGTATTTTATGTTGTTTATGATGCATGGAAGGTTTATTTGAAGGTAAGATGAAGTTTGTTTGGTTTTGCGTCAAAATGGATTTGTTGTTGGAAATCTGGGTTTTTCCTGAGTTTGGCTGGGAATTGGAAATCGCGATGCTGTCACGAGCAAGATAGAATGGTGAATTCTAGTTTTTCACGTTAGATTGCTCTGTTGTTTGCAAGGCATCTGACTCGTGATCAGGCAGCACGACTCGTGAAGCTTCGGCATGTGCGAGTGGTGCAGCAGATCACGCATCAGCCGGGGAAAAATGAGAGATTCACGAGTCGTGAATCACGTTCACGAGTCGTGAATAAGGTTCACTAGTCGTGAACGTTGTTCACGAGTCGTGAACAACCTTCACGAGTCGTGAAGGATGTCTCATGCTGGCGCAGCACCACGCGCACGCCCCTTCGTTCCTCCCCTCGCACAGGCCTACCGGCCACTGTCGAGAGCGCAACACTGGTCGCGATCCCGATAGTGACCCCTCTTTGCCTTATTTTTTCGATTTTGCCCCTTTCTTCTAAAATGACTTTTGTATCATTTCTTCATGGGTTTTTACTACTGTATGGGAATAAATATGCTTATATATGAACAATATTGTGATTTCTTTATGATGAATTATATGTTATGCTCTGAGCATGATTTGTATTATGCATGACCTGCAAGAGTCAGTCTAGTGGATAGTTAGGCATGCCTAAAAGAGTTCTTTAGCTGCAGCCCTCTATTCCGTTTGGACCCTTATCAGGTCCCCGTTTAGTTCCTCGCGAACTTTAATAAGTTCGGATCTTGTTTAAGATCCCCTTTGTAAAATGTTTTGAAAAGAGAAAATATGATATTATTTTCCGATTCGTACCCTTAAGGTACCGCCATGCGTTCGATTCATACCCGTAAGGTACCGCCATGCGTTCACTTGTTATCCACTGCTGTGAGTCAGCAGGTGTTATGATTTATTTTGTTATGCTTATGAGAATTTGAATCTGAATGACTCTGATTATAAGTATTTGAATCTGAATGACTCTATTTATGAGCATATGAATCAGTTAGCTTATGAATTTGATTATGAACCTTTGAATGGTTATGAATGTGATTCATTTATGATTATATCTTATGATATTCAGCATATGCCATTATGTATGTGATTTTCCTTGATGACCATTGTGAATGGCCATCCATATTATTGTTGTTTATTTCCCCACTAAGCGTTATCGCTTAGCACGGTGTTTTCACCCTTGCAGGTGCGGAAGGTGTATAGCTTTTGGGAGAGTCGCCGCCAGTGAAGCCAACATGGAGGGATTGTTCATAGGACTTAGTTTCTTTTGTATCATGATTATTTTATAATAGTGATCTCTCTTGTATTTAGTTTTTGTTCAGCTTCCGCTATGTATCTCTGAAAGTTCTAATTATATTGGTATCAGAACAGTTATGTATTGAATATTGTTATTCCTTGAATGAATGTTCAGTTGGTTTTTAAAGTTTTAATTTTCGCTATTTATATGTATGTTTATATTATGTGAGTGAATGTTTTGTACCATTCTGTTTGGTGACACCCCTGCTCATACGGGTTCTCACTCCCTTGTGGATGGGTTTCCCTACGTATGGGAAGGGGGTGTTACACTGAACCTCTTGCGAAACTCGCTGCAACCTCACATCATCTTTCTTGGCATCAACAATCGATTGCCTCAAGGATGTCTTAGCTTTCAATTGGGCAACCAAAGCCCCATCCGAATCCAATCTCCACTTGAAGTGCTGCAAAAATAAAGCCAACAAAGGCTTCCTACTCAAAGCATTCGTTACAACGTTGGCCTTGCCCGGATGATACTCCAAAATACAATCATAATCCTTAAACAACTCCAGCCATTGATGCTGTCTCATATTCAACTCCTTCTGCGTGAGGAGGTACTTCAAACTCTTATAATCCATGACAATCCTATAAGTCTCCCTATATAGATAATGTCGCCAAATCTTCAGAGTAAAGATCACAGCTGATAACTCTAAATCATGCATCGGATAATTCTTCTCATTAGGCTTCAACTGACGAGACGCATAAACCACAACCTTACCCTCTTGCATCAAAACACATCCAAGCCCAACTCCTAAAGCGTCACTGTACATCACAAACTCTTTGTGATGCCTCTTTCCCGAGCACATGATTTGCTCAGCTAATATAGTCGAGAACGGTTGCCACGCAACAAAATATAAACATACATACATGCCTAAACCTGTACAAATAAATTTCATCACTCATACATTCACATGCAGTGGAAATCATATGCACATGTTACACATTCACATACTTATATACATCATACACATATACTGTAGGCCTACATTACAATAATTAGCTATTACATTCATACCTATTGCTTGGTTGCAAAAAGGATTAAACCGAATATACAAAATTCATTGCCAACATGCAACATCCCCCAAAACCTACATGACAGACACTCCTAGTGTTGACTGTCGGTAATACGGATTCGTCGTTCAACTTACTTCGCGTCCAAACCTACACGGATCAGAAAAGAAACCCATGCTAAGTGCTAACGCTTAGTGGGGAAATAACATATAATCTATATATACATACATAGAATTAGATATCGTAAGAGCAGTATTCGAAAGTTCATATCCTAATTGTTAACTTATAAGCTTGCATATAATTTATACACATATTACGATTGCTTATACTCAATTCAGATCAACATTCATATGCTTATCATATACTCGACAACGTGCACAGTAAATCATACATAGCAAATTAATCGCTTAAGTTTATCTTTATCTCATTTATTTAGCTTTGCTTGCAATTCAATGACACGGATAATTGGTATCACATTGTTACCCTGAGGTACAGTAAATTCAGTATATCCATGAATACTCACATTCTCATTGGTACCCTAAGGTACAGTAAAAATATTCCACATATTCAATGTTTCACATTGAAGAATCCAGCAAGGATTCAAATGGCATTGTGATTCTAGAGGAATCAGACGCTTTGTACTGCAACACTTTGACCCTATAGGCATGCCTATCTATCCACTACTGGATTCACAGGCTATAATTATCCAATTCATTTATTAATTCAATTAACCATTGATTCAGAAGTTACAATAAGTCATTTGTAACTAATAACAAATTCACAATCTTTTCCACATCATGGCATTATTTTAACTCATCACATAGCTCATGAAATAACTTGGCATAGATTATACATAACAACCATATAAACTCATTAATCACATATGATCATCCCATTTGATATCAACATTAAGTACTTGTTAAGTGTTATTGTACTTAATTACTCATCACTTTACCATTTGGATATCAACCATGAATAACTAAGAATTTTCACAAAAACAGGGTATCTCACGGTCACAACCATTTTGGTTGTCACCGTGACATACCAAAGATTTCAAAATAGAATGCAATCCGGGGTATCTCACAGTCACAACCATTTTGGTTGTCACCGTGACATATACCAATTGCCCGAACAGAATGCAACTCTTGAGTATCTCACGGTTATAACCATTTAGGCTGTCACTGTGACATACTCCTTTGGTGCAAGGCAGAATGTAAATCAAGGTACCTCATGGTCACAACCATTTTGGTTATCACCATGACATACCAAGTTCACTTCGAGCAAAAAAAAAATTCATGGTACCTCGCGGTCACAACCAATTGGATTGTCACCGTGACATACCAATCGCAACTAGGTAGAATGTAACTTTGCATACCTGACGATGGTAATCTCTTTGTTGTCACCGTAACCTATGCAGGAGTTGCAAATCATAATGGTGCAAACAACCTCTTTTCTCATATAATTCACAAGAAATACCATTCAACCATTTCACTCTTATATCCATATGCCAACCAACTTATTAACTAGCATATTACACAATTTCCATTTCAACTAACTCAATTCAAGATGTATAGAATTAGGCACATTACATGTTCCACAACCCTAGATATAGTTCATTATGTTATAGGCATCTCTTATTCACATATCATTAGAGCTTCTCAAGAAACACATACCAACCAATTTTCATGCTAATCGCACAGCAAATACCTAAGTGCCAACATTTAACATTCAATGTAATAAAATCAACTAACACATAACTAAAACAAAGCAAGTTTCCCAAACCTTATCGCCTAAGCTCCTATTGCTCATTTAGCACTAAATTCACCAACTTTGGCCTTTCCCTTGCTCTTCTTCAATTCTTCAGCTACCAAATCAAGTCCAATTTCCATAATTAGGATACCCATGTTAATATCCATAGAAATTCAAAGATCTAGAAATAGAAGAAGAAGAAAGGCACAAGCAATCAACTCTTACCTTGCTGAATTTCAAATTCTAAACATAGGCAACCAACAACTCAACATTTACAGGTTTCCTAAGAGATGCATGAGTAGGAAGAAGAAGAAGAAGAAGAATTTGAGAGAAAAGAGTGGCTATAAACACATGCAATTTCATCCACTTTCTCTCTCCACCAAAAGCTTATATTGCATGTTATGGGATTACGTGGCAGCTCCATCAATGGACACCCAATTTCCACTAGGTTTCCATTAATCCCATTCTCCTTTTGTTAACTTCATTAACCTCTAATTAACTAAATCATGCAAAGTACATATTGATTACTTTATTTCTTCAATTAGGTCCTCAATTACCTACACTTAAGTCCTTATTCATTTACAATTAATCCAGATTTTACAACACACTTCAATTTAGCATGCTCACTACTCACAATTAATCACTTTACTACTAGGGTACATTTACGGCCGTTACACTCTTTACCCAAAATGGGTTGAGTAAGTACAGGAGCTTCGACCAACAACCTCTTCAACTGTTCAAAACATGCTTGACACTTATCCGACCATTCAAATCTGACCCCTTTCCACAATAGTCGAGTCATAGGAGCAGTAATAACTGAAAACCCCTTAACAAACCGACGATAATACCCAGCCAAACCCAGAAAACTTCTCACTTCTAGAACATTTCTAGGTGCCTTCCAATTCACAATTGCCTTAATCTTGGCCGGATCCACTTGAATACCCTTAGCTAACACAACATGACCCAAGAATGACACCTCTCTAAGCAAAAAATCACACTTGCTGAGCTTCACAAACACATGGTTAGCCCTCAAAACCTAAAGCACAATCCGAAGATGCTCTGCATGCTCACTCGCATCCTTCGAGTACATAAGGATGTCATCAATAAACACCACAACAAATCGATCGAGATATGGCCTGAACACTCAGTTCATCAAATCCATAAAAGCCGCAGGTGCATTGGTCAAACCAAACGGCATCACAAGAAACTCATAGTGGCCATACTGCGTCTGAAATGCAGTCTTAACCACATCCGCTGTGACACCCCGAAATCCACCTTGGAAGGATACCGGAGCGCTACGCGCACAAATACATATACATATACTCAATCATGCTAAAAGAAAATACATTAAATCAAAAGGATGCCAAATCCATATATAAATAGTCATATCATTTTACAAAATGATTTGTAAACATTTAACATCTACATATACAAAATTGCTCCTTTACAAAATTACATCTGCCCAAAACGAAAATCCATATACAAAATTTACATCAATACAAAATATAGCAAAAGACAAAAAGAAACTCCATTTAAAGACTTCTAGTGGCTGACCTACAGATGTCTGACTCCAAACTGAACCTGCCACCTACAATGGAAAATAACCCGTGCTAAGCGATAACGCTTTGTGGGGAGGAACAAAACAACCATAGATATGCATATAAAAATAACTACAATAACAACTTATAGACTTATCAAAGTAATCAAACATGTAAACAATATTCCACTCATACTCATATAAACTATTCATATACATCTAAAAGGATCACAGCATGCCTTATCATATTCAAATACATATCCATAATCATGTAACATATATCCATATCCATATCACTGGGATCACATATAATAGCCATACCTAATAGCCACATTGTGACGCGCGCTGAACCCCGAGTTGCCCCAAAAGCCCGCCTTTAGGGCTTTCAGGATGAGGTTCATAAAAAACTTGCAAGTGAAATTGCAAGGGCATCTATTTCGGGCAAAAAGGAGGTTTCATGGAGTCGCCACCCAATAGTACATTGGAAAAGTTCGTCTAGCCTCAGTGAGCCTAAGACAGCGCAACTATGTCCATCATAGGCAAGCCGGAGGTATCTTGGAGGCCCCACCCTAACATTAGGATGGCCCTCTCGGCCTCGCACTTGGGCAAACCAGAGGTGTCTTGGAGACCCCACCCTAATAGAACATTAGGATTGCCCTCTCGCCTCATGGCGCCTAGGACTGTGCAAATTGAGCCTTTTTACGGGATACAAGAGGTGTCTTGGAGGCCCATCCCAATAGAACATTGAGATGGCCCTCTCGCCTCATTGAGCCCAAAGACCAGAGATGGTCCGGGACTTCTCATTTATCTCATCCCTTTTCTCATATGTTTTGATGCAATAATTAGAAGTTGGTCATCCAAGAAAAACAGTAAATGAAAGCATAATTAAAATAAAATGCATAAAAATAAATTACAACAAAACTAGGGGCGGAATACAACTCCCATCGTAAAATAAATGTAAATCATGCATAAAGCGGGTTATTTATTTAAGGATGAGGACATTGGTCCTTTCATGCATAGTTAAAGAAAACGATTTTAAAGTGATAATTTATGTGGATGAAAAACTAGGACATTGGTTCCAGTTTGTTAGAAAAAATCCCAATTTATTAATATAAAACATTATGTGACTTTTTAATTAACGTGCATGAAAATAAACAAAATTATTACAAATTACATATTAAAACCAAATAAAGATAAAATAATATTAAAAATGCTAAAAATATAAATTCCATCAAAATGGTGTCTTCAAACCTCCATGTGCTCCCACTTTCCATTGGAAAACTCACACATGAAAAATAAGTATTGAAATAAAAAACACAAATGAAAGTGATGTTAGTAATGAAAATGAGCTAAACATGTAACATATAAAAAATGAATTAAAACAAATAAGATGCATCATGCATGACAAATCAATTAGCTGACATAATAAAAAAAAATATAACTTAACACATGAACAATTCAACATGCACAAATAATAAAAATAACAACAATAATAAAATTCAACATGCATGAAAATGTAAAAATAATAATGAAAAATAATAATGATAATGATAACAATAACAAATTATAACAATAAACAAAACTAATAAAAATAATAATAATAGTAGTAATGATAAATAATAGCTAATAATAATAACAATAAATAAGAATAATAAAATAAAAATAATGATGGTAATAATAATAGTAAATTATAATAATAATAATAATAATAATAATAATAATAATAATAATAATAATAATGATGATAATAATAATAACAATACTAATGATAATAATAATAATAACATCAAAGAATATGAACAATCCAATTAAACATGCAAGAATAAAATGAAGAAATAAAATAAGCCAATCATGCTAACACATGTTAAATGATAATACTAACAATAATAATAATATATGAACAAAAATAATGACAAGAATAATAATATGAACAATTAAATAAGAGATAAGAATAAGAAATAATAATATGAACAATTAAATAGGAACACAAAAAAAATAGGAATTAAAAAGATAGATCTAAGAGAATTTACATGTTAGCTAACTAATTGTAAACAAAAATTATAAATTAAAAATAAATTAAAATTGGAGCCAAGAATGCTTACCCTCAAAATTGGATGTGATGAATGAAGTTAGATGATAAATTTCCTTGCTTTGATTTAGAAAAAATAAAATATATAATGAAATTTTATCCCAAGAACAAATAATTGATTTATTTGTCCTAAGGAACAAATTATAACAAAAAAATAAGAAAATTCACAAGAACAAATAATTTATTTATTTTTCTAAAGAATTAAATTAAAAAAAAATCAAATTAGAACACTTGGAGAATTTTTCTTGAAGAAGAAGAAGAAGAGAGAAAGCAATATTTTTCTTAAGAAAAATCCCCCCCAAATTCCCTATCTAAAAATCATTTTATACATAAAAAAACCCCAAAAAAATTATATTTTTATTAAATTGAATTAAATCAATTTAATTCCAATAATCACAAAAAAACTCATGAATTTGAAGGGTTTGGAAAATAAAAAGTTTTAGCATTGAATTCTATGAAAAAAATAAAGAAAAAGGCATTAAAAGTGAAGAAAAAAGCCAAAAACTGAAAAAAATCAAAAACGGGTGAAGAAGGGGCGCCAGGGGGCGAGCGACGCCCGACGGGCGTCGCCCGCTCGAGTAGCAACACGCACCCCGCACGCTGGCCTCTGAGCTGGGAGGCTGCTGCGTGCGCCCAACGCGCTGTCGCACCCCGACATTTGCCGATATTTTTTTTAATTTTTTTTTGCTAAAACACAATACTTCCAAAACTCACTTTTTGTCTCAAAATAATTTTTTAAAACATTTTTATTTATTTTTAATAAATCAATTTGGCAAGGAAATCATCACTTCCAACTTTCATTTTTGCTTATAAAAAGGCACACTTAATTTCATCATTGGGTAATCCTGATCTAGGCTGCCTCGGGACCCGGTGTCTACAGGTGCCCCTAGTTTTGGGGAAACTAGTGCACTAGTGTCTAGGTGAGCCTAAACTCAGAAAAGGGAAAGAAGCGCGTACCTGTGGCAGCCGTCTTTTCGGACTGGACGATGCTGTTGGGATGGTTGTTGCCAACTTGTTGGCGTGTCGTCCATTGTTGAAGCGGTAGTGCCGTGATCGTGCTAACCCTCCGTGGAGTGGTAGTGCCGTCATCGTGCTAACCCTTCCGAAGTGATAGTGTCGTGGTCGTGCTAACCTTCCGTAGAATGGTAATGCCGCCATCATGCTAACCCTTCTTATTTGGTGAAGTAGTAGTGTCGTGATCGTGCTAACCCTCCATGGAGTGGTAGTGCCGCCATCGTGCTAACCCTTCTGAAGTGGTAATGCCGTGGTCATGCTAACCTTCCGTAGAATGGTAGTGCCGCCATCGTACTAACCCTTCTGATTTGGTGAAGTGGTAGTGCCGCGATCGTGCTAACCCTCCCTGGAGTGGTAGTACCACCATCGTGCTAACTCTTCTGAAGTGGTAGTGCCGTGGTCATGCTAACCTTCCGTAGAATGGTAGTGCTGCCATCGTGCTAACCCTTCTGATTTGGTAAAGTGGTGCTGTCTGTGAGCCCTTTTAATTGATTGCCCCCTGAGAGGTCTTTGGTTGATGCTTGGATTGATGCTTGAATTGATGTTGGGATTGATATCGTTTTGGTTGGTTGCCCCCGGAGAGGTCTTTGGTTGATTGTTTAATTGATGTTCTGACTGATGTTTGGATTGATGTTTTGACTGATGTCGTCACTCGCCTTTCGCCGGTGTTCGCATAGAATCTCTTTTTCTGCAAAATTAGAAAACCAAATATGCAGGAAAAATAGTAAGCATGCACGTGAAATGTATGAGTCATGTAGAAATGCAGGATAAGAATTCATCTTAGTTGACTTGGAGATGATAGCTGGGCTAGCCGCAACTTGCGATAGGATCAATGCCTTTTAAAGTTGCTTTTGAATTTCATGCCTTTGGGATTGCGAGGTTCTCATTTGATACCTGTAGTCATTTTTTTTGAAGGTAGTGCGTCCCCTGTGGATTTTCACATTAGCTTTTCTTAGCAGGAGATGCGTCCTTTGCGGATTTTCACATAACCCTGTGCCTTATTTTTACCTGGAACGGACCCAACCCAATCCAGCGGCTCTTTTTTTTTTTTTTTTTTTTTGAGGACAGACTGCCTGTTTTCAAGTTTTCACCCTATCCTTTTGCCTAACTTTTGCTTAGAGCACTAATTACGGTTTTAATCTCTAACGGCTTTTTTTTCACGATTGTAAAGGAGGCTAAAGCTATTGCAAAAAATCCTTCAGGCGCGATCGGCATGTGCTTACACCCATGACCATGGTTGTATGAGATTGATTGATTTCACAGATGATAGCAGGATAAGTAGTTGACTGAAGCACCTGAGCGGTGAAAGGACTGGAGGGTAGACAGTAGATGACTTTGATCACACAAAGTGAACTGCTCTGATAACACCAATATGTCATAAATGCATATGTTTCAATTTGATTTCATTAAACATGATCATTGTTTGACATTAATCTCAAAAAATATAGGACCTCTTCTAATCTCGGGATAGATCTTGGAAGCATCAAACTCCTATTATCAACTCTCCCTCTCGAGTTTTTATGATTTAAAATTTTCTCCCTGCCCTTAATTTTTGCCAGGATGCTTTTTTTCTGAAGCAAAGCAAATTCTAGATGCAATGTTGGGGACAAGATTCAACCCAAATGCATAAATGCACTTGTGGCTTCCCGCTTGAAGCTCAAGAAATACTATATGCCTCTTCCTATGTACCGAACCTTATTAGAAGGTCATCTCTGCTAATTGGATAAGATTGAACTAAGAATCAAAAGGTCTTACTTCGGTTGTAACATTAGTCTTAGGTTGATGGCTATTAAAGGAGGATCAGGTTGCTAGAGAAGAATGGCCGCTCAACTCAATGGCATACTATAAACGTATTCTTGAATTTGGATTTGATGACATTTTTAGCTTATCAAGCTCAGAATAACAATTAAGTTAAAGTGATCGCCACTAAAACTCATCAAGAGGTTGAGCTCTACTTCTTTTTTTTTCATCTTTCTTTTCTTTTCTATCTTTTTCTTTTCATCTTTCTTTTTCATCTTTTTTTTCCTATCTTTTTCTTTTCTCTTTTCTCTTTTCTCGCGAGCTCATGTCTTTCGTGCATGACTAAACCCTCCTCCCAAAGTGTAAAATCATCCTTACAAGGGCAATTTTTGATAACCCAAAAAATTTTCAATGATGTACATCCATCCCTTCTTGAGCGGCCATTCTTCTAAGGGGAGGCAAAAATCATTTTAGGCGAGGGGATAGTTTTAACATGTGTAACATCAAAATTGGCAAGCATTTAGCATACGAGCATAAAGGCTCAATGGGCTAGCAAGCGATTGTAAATTAAAGGTAGAAAACAGTCATTTAGAGAGCTATATAAAGAAGGACTGCCTAAATCATTTTCTAGGTTCCGTCTTATCCATGGATCACTTTGACGGGTAATCAGAAAGGTTCTAGTGAATCCCCTAATTGCATCTAGTTTTTATTTCACTTTTTTTTTATTCTTTTTATTTTCAGCTCTCAGAATTTTTCCTCTCTTCAGGAGTTATATCAGATGCTATCAAGATTTTCTTTGGTTTTTCCAAAGTTTCGAGATTAAATGTGACCGTATTAATTGAATTAATATCAAAAAATGAATGCTTCGTGATCATGAGAAATGAAATCATTAGAGACACTATAAAAATATGCAAGATTGTTCACCTTATTGAAATTATAAATACTGCAAATACTGTCATAAAAAGTGTTCTTGGAATAAGAAATAACTAAAAAATATTCGTCTCCTCCGGTTACATTCATGGTGGGGGGACTGCATTATAGCCTGTCCTCTCTTTCTTGTCTCTTTTCTCAGGGTCAGTGATCTCCTTGGAATCAATAAGATCTTGAATTTTATTCCTCAGAGTCCGGTAATAATCTGTTAGATGCCCAGTGTCCTGATGGTAAGCGCAGTATTGATCCTCTCTATGCCCCGGCTTTCCTTGATTCGTGGCTGGCCTGGGTGGCAATGGTCTCAGCTTGCCTTCCTTTGTCAATTTCTCCAATACCCAAGATAGAGAGCGGCCCACATTGGAGTAGTACCTCTGAACCTATTGTGACGCACGCCAAACCTCGCGGCCTCCTGAAAGCCAGCTTCAGGGCGATCAGGAGAGGTTCATACAACTTGTAAGGTATTTACAAGTGCGTCTATTTTGGGCAACAATGAGGTTTCTTGGAGTTGCCACCCAATAGAACATTGGGAAGGGTCGTCTAGCCTTATCGAGCCTAAGAGGGCGCATACATATCCATCTTGAGCTAGCCAAAGGGATCTTGGAGGCCTTATCCTCTACTCCCCTAGAGCCTAGGATTGTATATTTAAGCCTTTTAGTGGGACTCAAGAGGTGTCTTGGAAGTCCTAGACCTCTCCCCTCTTTGAGTCCCAAAGACCAGAGTGAGTTCGGGACTTCTCATTTATTCGTACTTTTATTAATTTTACAACTATGTTTTGAATTTATTATTTCACCAACTTTCCACACGATGCAATTTATTAAAGCGCAATCATTCACGTCCATAGCGATAAGTAAGTAAAAATAAAAATAAGGCATAAAGTGTTCGAAATAAATTACAATAATAGTAGGAGCGGAATACAACTCCCATTTATGAAAGTACGATACATGCATAAAGCGGGATATTCATTGGAATGAGGACTTTGATCCTACCATGCATTTATTATAAAGCGGTTTTATGAAGTGTCAATTTTATTGGCTGAAATGGGACATTGGTCCGCCATTTTTGGGAAAATCTCCAGGTTTAATTATCATAAAGCTTTTGGTTCTTTTTACCTTAATGACATTAAAACCATTTCCATAACAACATAAATACAAGGTAAGGGTAGAAAAATGAACCCGAATCAACATCCGCAGGATGGCGCAACCAACATCTCTCACAACTCTAACTTTCAGTGGTCAGAAAAGAACTCACCAGGATAAACATGTTAGCAAAAATGTGAATAAAAATAAAAATGAGAAAATTCTAACAGAAATAAGTTAAGAGATAGGATTTTATGAGATAAAAAAATGAGAATTTTGCCTAGGGACGGCTACCTGGATCGTGCTAGTGGCCGTCCCTAGTGAGGGGAAAACAAATCAGAAAAAAACCTCTTAAATCTTTTGTAAAAAAAAGATAAGGAAGTATATATAGAAATCAATGTAAATCAAATTAAATTATACAAATGTTAATCCATAATGTTTACCCTCGGATTTTACCTTTTAGGGTGGATGTCGAATGATCTTGTCCCCGTGTGCTTCGCAAGGATCAAAAGAAGAATCAGATCAAAGAAAGAAAATTTATGTTATTCTTTCCTTGAAAATTTGATAGCAATAGTGTGTTCGAATTAGTTATATTGATGGAAACGACTGAATTTCGTCACCTCAATTTGACTTAGTTCGTAAGAAAAATTTTAAGAAATCAACTAATTAGAAGAAGTTTTATCAAAATAAAACTTTACAGATGAATAGAGACTTATATACTTTTTGTGTAATTTGCTCACAGAAAAACCTTTTCTCTAAAAAGTAATTTTTTCCCAAAAATATTTGATAGCCTTTTTTTCTAAATAAAATTTCTCTAAAATTTATCTCTTTTCTAAATTCCCTCCTATTTTCCTAACCCCTTTAACTGAAATTTGATCCTTTATTTATAGGGTTTTATGAGATAATTAAGATAAACCTCTATCTAAAGTTTGAATTTTAAAAGAACTTTTAAAATTCAAGTTTTAGATAAATTCTATCCCCCTTTTGAAAAGAAAAGAGATCAAATTTTATCCAATCTCGAGTGATCCAGTCAGTTACCGTACCGACGGGCTTCCCTGCGCCTACTAACGGCCGTCCCTACTAAGGGCAAATGCGGGAGACTGACTAGGGACAGGGCACGATCCTAGGGACGGGCGTCCCTAGGTTGCCATGGGTCCGTCCCTACTACGCCTAGGGACGGGTATCTCCCCAAGTAGGGACGGGCGTCGCTACATAGACAGAATGCCCGTTTGTGAAGCAAAACTCCTATTTTTACCCAAATTCTGTAAAATTTATCCAACTCTTTCAAAACTCCATGCTATAGAAAAAGATTTTAATCCTTGTGAGACTGAAAGACGAAAACCTCCGAATTTCATCCCCTTACTCGAAAATCGACATTGATCTTTTCATCGGGTAACTCTGATCTGGACTGACTCGAGACCCGGTGTCTACAGTTGCCCCCAATTTTGGGGAAACTAGCGCACTAGTGCCTAGATGAGCCAAAATTCAGAGAACAAAGGAAAGAGACGCATACTTGTGGCAGTCCTTACCTTTTCGCCACGGAAGCGGCAATGCGTCTAGTCGGTTCTGGACTTTACAACACGCGGGGTTTACCCTTCTCGAGCTGCACCGAGTCTTCTTCGGACTGTACAAAGTGCGATAATTGCTCTCCTGAGCTGCACCGAGTCTTCTTCGGACTGTAGGAAGTGCGATAATTGCTCTCCTGAGCTGCACCGAGTCTTCTTCGGACTGTACAAAGTGCTTCCTTCTGGACTGCTCTCCTGAGCTGCACCGAGTCTTCTTCGGACTGTACGAAGTACGATAATTGCTCTCCTGAGCTGCACCGAGTCTTCTTCGGACTGTACAAAGTGCTTCCTTCTGGACTGCTCTCCTGAGCTGTACCGAGTCTTCTTCGGACTGTACGAAGTGCGATAATTGCTCTTCTGAGCTGCACCGAGTCTTCTTCGGACTGTACAAAGTGCTTCCTTCTGGACTGCTCTCCTGAGCTACACCGAGTCTTCTTCGGACTGTACGAAGTGCGATAATTGCTCTCCTGAGCTGCACCGAGTCTTCTTCGGACTGTATGAAGTGCGATATTTGCTCTCCTGAGCTGCACCGAGTCTACTTCGGACTGTACAAATTGCTTCCTTCTGGACTGCTCTCCTGAGCTGCACCGAGTCTTCTTCGGACTGGGTGATTTAACTTGGCGGCCTCATCGTGCCCCCAAAGTACAATTCTGATCTTTTGATTTCCTGTGATCCCGAAGGACGTGATGTTTGACCTATTTATTCTTCCTTTTGACTGTGGGTCGATTTTGAATTGGTGTAAGACCATGTTCCTGTATTATAAAAGACTTTTGTTAATTCTTACGCCAAGTACCTTGATTGGTAGAGTTATGAACATCTTATATCTCTCTTTACTATTGATCATCTTATTTTCCATGTGATTAATTCCTCGTTTCTTTTTTTTCTCTTAAATTTTCTTTTAAGAAATCATGAAGAAATAACATGCAAATTTAACAAGTTGATCCAAATTTTTCCATTAAAAGGTTAAATTTTGTACAATATACAGATGTGATTACAAAAAGTATAAACACAAAACTAGAAGAACTCCCTGAACAATCTATAATAGCGCATAATCTGAGAGCTCCTCTGGATCATCATCATCGTCCGATATATGAACTAGCTGGTCTCGTACTGGAGTGGCGGAGGGCCCTGCATCTGAGGCAGATTGCTGACTAGGAGGGGCTGACGGTCTGGCCTGCTGAGTAGCCCAATCCCTGGCTACCTGCTGGTATCTGGGAGGTACAGCCACTGGTACCGATAACGGCTGTGCTCCTGCTGAGTCCTACTGCTGGAACTGGACCTGGGCATATCCATCGAGAAACAGCTGTGCACAGACCGTCATGAACTGGAGTGTACTGGTAACAACCCCCCTAACTCTCTGAAAGCATCGCCCAGGCGGAGGGTCTGATCTTTGGAGGTGGTCCTCATACTCCTCAGCCTATCCTCAGTCTGCTCTCTAAACTCCCACAGGGACTGGGCGATGGGAGGTATGGCACCCTCTAGGACCTGAATCCTGAATCTGAGAGCCTCAACTGACTCATCCACCATCTGTACGGATGCGTCTATCCTCTGGGTTGCCTCACTCTTGGAGGCCCTCATTTCCTGCCTCAGCTGACCTATGAGTCTCTCCTGCTCCTGCCTCAGATGATCAATAAGCCTCCCCTAGTCCTAGATGATCCCCTGCTGCTGATCTAGCCGATCTAATATGATCCTATCTCGCTCTTCGAGCTGTCCGAGAAGGGCCCTGTCTCTCTCCTCCTGTCTATGCTCCAAAGATGCGAACAGAGAAGTCAATAGGGTAGTAAAATCTGGCTGCGCTGGGAAAGCTGATGACGAGGATGGAGGGGGAGCTGAATCTAGCGTCGGCTCAAGTGGTGGAGCTGTAGAAGTAGATGCTCCCGGATCCCCCACTCTAGCATATGGGCTAAACCTCTGAGGCGCTCGGGGAGCTATCCGCTGTACTCTCGATGATGGAGGCATAGGACTCTGCACTCTCTATCCTGGAGGAGTAGCCAGCAACTCATCCATAGTAAACTCGATCCCCACATCAAAAGGTGTACTCGGCTGCTCCTCGTGCTGCAGCTGCGGAGGCTGATCATTTGGATGCTCTGGCTGTTGGGGAGGCTGGTCCTGAGCCTACTCTGGGTGCTCAAGAGGCTGGTCTTGAGCCTGCTCCTCTACTGGCTCTAACGAGGGCAAGCTAAATGCATATCTAGTCTCATGCACAGTGCAAAGTCTGTATGCCTCGGGGTGGCCCGGTATCGGCAGTATCATGGCCATCGTCATAGCCGCTGGAGCGTCCACATAAATACTCTCATCCAAAGGGCACCCCAAAATATCTGGATGAACACCCAACCTCAAGAGCAATCTGGTAATGACCCCCCCCCCCCCAATATACACTACAGGGGCTGCCCCCCTGGATACCCTCACCAGGTTGACCAAAATCTCGTGGCTGATATTGAGCCTCTGACCTACCATCATGGCCCATAAACTCCAGATCTCTGCTGCATTGAGGGAACCTGGGTTACCAGCTCGTCCCAAATATGAGCTGGACAGAACTCGATGAAGATATCGCAGAGCCTGTGATGAAAGTACTGTACTCTTCGCCGTATCATGATCATACCGCACTCTTGGTAAGGCTATAACCGCCCAATGCTGACGTCTCACTGATCTCTGGGGTGTTATGACATCCTGCCCGAATGGGAGCCCCATGGCCTCTGTAAATCGCTAACGGGTGATGCTGAAATGGTGACCCTCAACCCAAAACTGGATGACACCCTCCTCCGTGTCAGATCTCTGATATCCGCCATAGTGTAACGTGGCGAGGAACTGTCATACCACCTCTGGGTGAGTCTGGAAAGCAGGTGTCAAAAACTCTATCCAACCCGCGCCCGCCATCAGTATATCCACCTCATCCACCATGCCCAGAGCCTCGAGGAACGGCCTAGAAATGAAACGGCTAGCTCGGAACTGCACCTGAGCCAGTGCTGCATACCTCTGTCTAGCCTCGTCGCTAATCCAACCTGGGGCCTCAGGCTCAGGCTGATCATGTGGAGCATATCGTCGTGGTGGCATCCTGGAAGTCGAGACCCACTGAAGAAGTCAAAACTGAAAATTGGTGTGAAAAAATGCAATTTGAAAAGACAAAAACGAAAAAAAACTGTTGGAAACAAAGGAAAAGGCGTTGGTGTGGAGAAGAAGGAGAAGAAAACGATTTCCCGTCGGTACTTGCGTCTTTATATAGATTTTAAGTACCGACGGGCTTCCCGCCTATACAGCGACAGACGGGCATTCCGTCGGTCTATCCAGATTCCCTCATTAATTACCTAATTAATGCGCGTGATATGCACAATGCACGATTCGCCAGGTGGACAAGTACAGACTGGTTCGCCGTCTGAATATAGGGACGGGTTAGCCGTCTATCAGCCAAATCTATAAAATTTAACCATTTTCCTTGAATTTCGTGCCCCTTCCTTATTTTAGCTCCAAAATAGGCTCTTTTCTCTAGTTTTTCCCTTTTTTCCTCTTAGCAACTGTGGCCTTAGCTATCAAGACATGAATTCTCCTTTCCTTTCTAAGATGCACTGTATCTTAGATGATGCTCAAATTTGGGAACACAGTACTCTTGCCCCTCTTTCTGGACAGAGGTTTTTACGGAGAGTCAAAGTAGACTACACCCTTCTTTGGGCTGCAACCCACTTTTGGGATCCTCGTTTTCATGTCTTCAGGTTCACCTATAAGGAAATATGCCCCTTGCCTGAAGAATTTGCTGCTATCATTGGAAGTTGGTATCCACCTGGTGCTTTGCCTTGCGTACCTCGCTGCGGTTTGATCCAAATCCGGGATATTGCCTTATCCTTAAGTGTAGCTCCTTCTGACGCTTCTCGTCTAGTTCCTCAGGGCTCAGTATTTTCTTTGGAACCTCTGATTGAAGCAATGGATGAATTCTCCAGCATTCCCTCATATAGCGTAAGTGTCATCTTCCTCTTCTGCCTGATGAAGTATCTAGTCATGACCTCAGAGGAGCTGCTCGGAGACCCTCGTCTGTTTGGAATTCCGGATGACTTTCATCACGGGCTCACAACTTTCCCCCTCATTCTAGCTGAGACTATCTTGGGTTTGGACTCTGTTCATGTCGGGTCTACCACTTCATTCTCAGGGAGCCCCTTATTACTCCAGGTACGTCATTGTTTTAAAAGGTAGTGCGTCCTTTGTGGATTTTCACACTAGCTTTTCTTAGCGGGAAGTGCGTCCTTTCGGATTTTCACACAGCCCTATGCCTAATTTTTGCCTGAAGTAAATCCAACTTACTCCAGCGGCTTATCTTTTCCTTTTATTTTATTCTCTTTGGCTTTTATTTTCTTTGTCTTTCTTTGTTTCCCTTATCAGATTTAGTTGCAGGAGAAATTAAAGCTTTTGTCAGAGCCACCTCCTAGAGGCATCAATCGTTACTCTGCGAAGTGTTTCCTCCCTCGACGTCGTCTGTTTTTACCTGGGACTCCTGATGAGTGCATTACCAGATTCAGTGAGATATCTGACGATGATATTAACTTTACGCACAATTGGCTTCCCTTGTCCGGTGCAGTTATTGATGGGTCTTCAGGATGTGTTCCCTTATGCGGGCTCCGTGAGGCGACTTTCTACAACACAGCTCGTTGCTCCCGTCAACTCGGAGTAACTCAGGATGTGGTGAGACTCCCTTTATCTTTTCGAGGTGGAGTCCTTTCTGCGGCCTTTGCCTCCCGCTATCATGAGCTTTGGAGCCGACTTCCATTGAAAACCGTCATACCTTTGTTCGGGAACTATTCTACCATCTCTACCAGGGCGTACAAGAGATGGATACTTAGCCCGGCAGCTGATAACCGAACCCGACAACTGAGGCATTTGGCCAGCGAGGGTAGTAGTAGGGGATAGTTTAGCTTTACATGCATTTTGAGCAGTATGTTTCTTTTTAAAGCAGAATTGGACAATAATGTAAATGAATAAATCAAACTTATTTCATTTCACAAATTTGTGTACATTTCAGTACGACTTCAGCATACATGATCGCTTTTTGACATTAATTCACTTATGCAAGACTACATTCATTCATGGAACTAAATCTTGATAGCATCAAACTCCTGTCTCCAATCAGCCCTCTCGGGTTTTCATGATTGGATATTTTCTCTCGAGCCTCTAATTTTGCCCAGGATGCCTTTTTTCGGTTTTCACCCTAACGAGGCACCTGATTTTAGCAGGGCCGCCTTTTTTCGATTTTTGACCCGCGGGGCTTTTATTCTCTTCTTTTGATTTCGGTCTTTAGCCATGGAACCTTTTGAGTCTGTCGACATTGACCGGTTCCTTGAATTCATTACCATCGCTATCCGATAAGATTACAGCTCCTTTGGATAACAGCTTCTTAAGGATATATGGTCCTTCCCAAGTTGGTCTAAATTTTCCTTTGATATCCGATACGCCTGGTCTCATCTGTTTGAACACCAAATCCCCCTCCTTCAGCGGATGCTTTTTCACCTTTTTCCCAAATGATCTGGTCAGCCTTTTCTGATAGATCTGATTATGATAGTAAGCTTTCATCCTGCTCTCATCTAATAAGTTCAAATGCTGTAACCTCTCTTGTATCCATTCGGCCTCCGAAATCTGAGCTTCCATGACTACTCTCAGTGATTTAAGCTCTACCTCAATCGGCAGTACTGCCTCTGTCCCATAAACCAAAGAATACGGAGTAACGCCTGTAGATGTCCTCACCGTCATTCTGTAACCCCACAATGCAAAGGGAAGCTTCTCTGCCCAATCTCTGTAGGTTTGGACCATCTTGGCTAGGATTCTTTTTACATTCTTATTGGCGGCCTCTACTGCCCCGTTAGCTTGTGGTCGATAGGGGGAAGATTTGTGGCTCGATCCCGTTCTTCTCAAGAATCTTTCTGGTTTCCCCCATGAATTGCACCCCGTTATCAGACACTATGTGATATGGGAGGCCATATCTGCATATCAGATTTCTTTCAATGAACCTGGCCATATCTCTTGCGTCGATCTTCTTAAAGGACTCCGCCTCCACCCATTTTGTAAAATAGTCGATTGCGACTATTATATATTTGTGTCCATTGGATGCCGTAGGGCGGATTTCTCCAATAATATCTATTCCCCAGGCAGCGAATGGCCACGGTGACGTTAGGCTGTGTAGCTCTGACACTAGCAAATGCCTTAAGTCTGCGTATTGCTGGCACAGTTGGCACTTCTTCACATATTTTGAGCAATCGTTATCCATCGTAAGCCAATAGAAGCCTTGGCTCATGATCTTTTTGGCTAATGTCAGCCCATTCATATGGGCTCCGTATATTCCGGTGTGTGTTTCTTCCATTACCCTCCAGGCTTCTTTTTTGTCCAAACACCTCAATTGGATACCATCAGCTTGCCGTTTGTACATTATCCCATTTATACAAATGAACTGGGTAGACAGCTTGCGAATCATCCTTTGATCCTTTTCGGTAGCCTCCTCTGCAAATGTCGCATTCTCTAGGTAATTCATAATGTCATGATACCATGGCTTTCCATCCGCCACTTCTGCTTCCATAACTGATCTTGATTCGAAGCTAGGTCTCTTAGAACTATAGATTAATACTGGCTTCATGTGCACCCCTTTAGGGTTATCCCACATTGATGCTAGCGTGGCGAGCGCATCGGCTAACTGATTTTCATCCCTGGGAATGAAATGGAATGTGCATACTTTGAATTGACTGCTTAGGTCTCTCAAGTGCCATATATATTGCATTAGCCTCTCTTCTTTTACGGCCCATTCACCTCGGATTTGATTGACCACCAAGGAAGAATCACCAAACACTTCCACATTCTTCGCTCCTAAAGTTATTAACGCCTCCAATCCGAAAACACATGCTTCGTATTCAGCTTCGTTATTGGTAGCCTTGAATCTCAACTTTTTCGCCAAGGGAAGCTTTTCATCATCCAGGGATATCAGAATGACTCCTACTCCTGCCCCTTTGTTATTTACAGCTCCGTCAAAGTGTAATTTCCAACCTTGAATCCCAATAGCTGCCACATCCTCATCTGGAAAGTTAAACTCGTATGAGTCTCCTTGGATCGGGTGTTCTGCTAGAAATTCTGCCACTGCACGGCCTTTAATGGTCTTCCGGGTGAGATACTCCACATCAAATTCTTGAAGTAACAGCAACCACCTACCCATTTTCCTAAGCAAAGATGGGGCCTCTTGCAAATATCTCAGGGGATTCTGCCTCGCGACTGCCTGCACTTTGTAAGCATGAAAGTAATGTCGCAATTTCTTAGAAGCCCAGATTACTGCAAGGCAAATCTTTTCTACCTCTGTGTATTTGACTTTGTAGGCTAAGAATTTCTTGCTGAGGTAATAAACAGCAAATTCCACTCCAAAATCATCCTCTTGGGCCATCATAGCACCTATAGAACTGTCTTCTATGGCCAGGTATAGGATCAGCGGCTTGCCTGGCCGTGGTGGTCTCAGTACCGGTGGATTCAACAAATATTCTCTGACAGCATCAAAAGCCTTTTGACAATTCTCGTTCCATACTACTGGTTGAGATTGGCTCACAGATCGAAGTAAGCTTAGCGATAAACCTACTAATGTATTGCAGCCTGCCCAGAAAGCTTCTTACATCCTTCTCCTTCTGCGGTACCGGCATTTCTCTGATGGCCTTAACCTTATCCAGGTCAATCTCAATCCCCCTTTTATTAACCATGTGTCCTAAGAGCTTCCCTGAGGTAACGCCAAAGATGCACTTTTTAGGATTCAACCGCAAGTTGTACTTATCTATCCTTCGAAAGAACTTTTCCAGGGCTTCAAAATGGCCTTCTCTAGTGGCTGATTTGATCATCATATCGTCCACGTATACCTCTACTTCTTTATGAATCAATTCATCCAATATCTTCGTTGCTATCCTCTGATAAGTGGCCCCTGCATTTTTCAGGCCAAAAGGCATCACGCTATAAGCGTAAGTCCCCCACTCTGTGATGAAGGCCATCTTGATCCGATCAATTATTTCATTGAGAATTTGATTGTAGCCCGCGCAACCATCTCCGAAGCTATACATCTCACAAGCAGCGACACTATCTATTAGTACGTCTATATGAGGCAATGGAAAATCATCTTTTGGATAGGCCTTATTCAGATCCCGATAATCCACGCATACTCTTACTTTGCCATTCTTTTTGGCTACAGGGACAACATTGGCCAACCATGTTGAGTATTGCACCTCGACTAGAGACTTGGCTTTGATTTGCTGGCGAATCTCTTCTTTCACTTTCTCTGCCCATTCCGGCCTAAGCCTTCTCAACTTCTGATTAACAGGTTTATGGTCTGGATAGGTGGGGATAGCATGCTCTGCGACTTTCCGATCGATTCCTGGCATATCTTCGTAGGTCCAGGCAAAGACTTTTTCATATTTTTTCAAGATTCTCTCAAATTTTTTTCGCTCTTCAGGAGTTATATTTGATGCTATCAAAATTTCTTTTGGATTGTCTAGGGTTCCAAGATTGAATGGAGTAGCATCAGTTGAATCAATATCAAATATGGATGGATAATGATCATGATCATGCATAGTGAAATCATCAGAAACATCACAAAAGTAAGCAAAACCATTCAATTTATTAATAAGATTGAAATTGTCATTGACATCATTGAAAAGTTCTGGAGCAAAAAGAAAATCTAAACTATTTTCCTCTTCCTCCTCTGCTAGTGTATCTGCCGTAGTCGATGTTTCCGCATCACATCGGCCCTTTGGAGTCTCCTCATCCATCTTTCGCACAGCTTCCTCTATCTTGGCCTTTCCTTTCAGCTAGGTGGTTATCATCTTTTCAGTAATTATTTCTTCCGGCGTCTCGCGGTCCCAAATTGTCCTACTGGTCATGATTTCTTCATCCCAAAAACCCTCTACTAGCTTGATTAATCCAATGCCCCAGTCATAGACATCATTGAAAACCTCGAACCCTGGTACAATTCTTCCATCCAGCCACTGCAGTTCATTTTCTCCTGCATAGGCACATGCTGCGGTTGCTGGCACAAAGTTCTTCCAAATATGGGGAACTTCCATTTTTGACTTCTCACCTTTCTTTGCAGCACCTGTATATCCAAGACCCCTCTTGTCCTTTTGACCCCTAGTGGTAACGGCTGTCGGTATCCCTTGGGAATTCTTGCCCAGCCCTGCACTAGGGAGGAAGGACATTTTCTTCATCATATTCAACACCTGGGGGCTTTCTCCCTTCTGCTCTTCTTTGCCTATCATGGTGACATGAAACCCATTAAATGGCTGCCTGGCTATCTCCAGCACTGAAACCTGATTCTCTCGTGCAGCTTTTATAGTCACGATCTGGCCCTCGTAAGGTATCTTTACCATCTGATGCAGTGTAGAGGGGACTCCTCCCAATCTATGAAACCATGGTCTGCCTAGCAAAGCTGAGAAATTGGCGGGTATGGGCAACACCACAAACTCTACTTTTGACTCTACCGGTCCCGTTTTCACCACCGCTGTGAAGGTTCCCGAAGCCTGCCTATGCGAGTTGTCATATGCCGTGATGGTAAGATCAGATTTTGCCAACATATCCTCTGTTACCCGAAAAGCTGCTATTGCTACCTGTGGGCATACATTTATGGAAGAACCATCATCCGCCATCACACAGGCGGTATGCTTTTGGTTAATCTGCGCCCTTATGTACAAAGGGCGATTATGGTTGCGACCTTCTGCCGGTAGATCCGCACTAGTAAAAACAACATTTTCTCCCGATCCTCCTTTTACTACCTCCAGAAGTTCCGTAGGTGAAATGGTTGTAGCCACAGTTGCTTCGCATAAAGCCTCCACCACCTTTTGCCTATGTGATGGCGACTGTCTCAAAAGATCCCATATTGAAACCTGAGCCGACGTCATTTTCAGTTGCTTGACAATCGGATCTTCCTCCGGCTCCTTTCCCCTTCTGTCCTCGATCGGCTCTTGTGGCTTCTCTACTTCTGGGGCTACCCTTCAACTCCGGGTCATAGCTCCCACTTCTTTTCTCTTTGGTTCTTCTCCTTCCTCTTCCGAACCCCAAAGGTCGAAAAATGTTTCTAAATCATCACTTTCAGTTCCACTATCATCAGTGGACCAGCAATCGATCACTGTAGCGGGAAGCCCTTCTTCACTCCCCTCATAGAGGCTCATGACAGCGGTGTGGATATCGTTGCTGTATAATTCCTTCAACACAAAGTTCTCGGGCAAACTGGACCCGATCATATTCACTGGGGGAGGCATGTTATTGTACCCGGCTTTCTTTTGACCCCCTCTCTTTTCTGGATCTGTGATCTGTTTTGAGTCGATCAAATCCTGAATTGCGTGCCTCAAAGTCCTACAGTTATCGGTTACATGTCCAGTGTGCTGATGATATGCACAATACTCATCGTCTTTGTGTCCTGGCATGCCTTGAGTTCTCGCAGGTCTGGGCGTTAGGGGTTGCAGCTTATTCTCTTTCATCAGTCTTCTTAGTACCCATGATAAGGACCTCCCGAGATTGGAGAAATGTCTCGGAGTGGCATTTGTAGTTGACACTTCAGCAATCTTCCTTGTACCACTAGCAGAACTTGTTGGTCTGCCGGCCCCTTGACTCCCACTACCTCTCTTAGGATAGTTCTCATTTCCTGCTTTCCTAACAAGGTACTCTCCTTCGGCCTCAATGGCGATGTCCTTCAGGACTCCCAATCTTTTAGTCCTTTCATCCTTAATCCATTCCTCAAATACGGGCTCGCATTTTTAATGAATAATCGTATTTGATCCTGGGTATCTAGTTTCCTCTTCATTTCCATCACCCGATTCCTCCACCGGGTTAGATACTCATAGAAGGACTCTCCTTCTCTCTGCTGTAATAGTTCCAGGTCCTTCAGGGTTATCTCCATTCTTGTACTGCAATCATATTGCCTCAAAAATTCTTCTGTCAATAAATCCCAGTCTTCCTTAGTTCGGCGATCGAGCCCGTGATACCAACCCACCGCCGGGCCCGTCAAGCTCAAGCAAAAGTACTCAATTTTCTGCTTCCTCGTCAAAGTGGTGCCTTTCATCACCAATGAGTACTGCTTTATATGTTCTAGGGGATCAGAAGTACCGTCAAACTTTGACACGTCCGGCATCTTAAAGTTCATTGAGACTAGATCTTCTCCTTCTAACTCTTTATCCTCAGGATTCACTCCTTGGCCTTTTGTCAACATCCTCATCATAGCTTCAAATCTCTCTTCCACCTTCCTCCAGATGGCATCTTCGATTTGAGGGGCTTTCTCTTTCTCAGACACCCGCTCCTCATATTCCTCGTCTTCCCAGTCATCATCCAGCCTCGGGACAGGTCTTCCCCTATGTGCCCTCGAAGTAGTAGCTCTTAAGTTCACGAGTGGCGGACGCGTTTCATCTTGTGGGTCCTCTCTGACCTCTTCCCTTTCATTATTCCTCACAGGAGGAGGCTGTGGGTTTTGCGGGGCTGATTGTTGACCCATTGCGGCTATCATTGCCAACACCCGATTCTCAAACTCTTCCAACCTTCGGCCCACTTCCTCTGCTATCATTGCCCGGGTGGCCTCTGCCCCTCTCGGTGAGTTTGCCATTTCTTCGGGTACAGAAAACTGATCTGAAGTGGCGTAACTGGTCTCAGAAGAACTGTCCGGATACTCTATCCTTTCTGGTAACTCGAAAAATGGATTCTTGCGTAGCCGTCCCCGGGACCCTCTTGTCCACCTAGGCGAATCTATGATGGCTGAAAAACACCGGGGTCAGGATGATGCATGATTGCACAAAAAATAATGCATGATCGTGCGATGCAGCACTCACAAGCCACATGCAAGCACATAGGTCCTTCCAACCTTATTACTCCCGCACACGAGGTCATAGTCTCTTTCCTAGGTGGGATTGACCCATGGGTCAATTTGGGGACCTGATGAACGCATATGGTGCACGGTGGAAATCCGGCAGCATAACCTCTCCTAACTAATGTACAGGCGGATGGGTTATGCTCATTATGTATTTAGGCAATCCGAATAAGGCGTCCTGGGCCTATCGGGGCATGAAAGCCTTTGAATAGGTGACCAGTTGAACTATCCGAGTTTGTCCAATACCTAATGATCCATATAGCAAACATCGTATTAAGGTTCATACCACTTGGGGGAAGTAACTATTTCCATTTACATGAGCTTTAGTTAAAGGGTGGTGTTACTTTAGGGCTACCCAAGCATGGCCCCTACCAACGGGTCTAGCTCATCACGAGCGTAACGACCGATCAGGTCACCATTTAATATACCATGATGGTACGAGGCTTGGGCTGGTGATTATCCTTAACACTTCCCTAAATTGAGTGAAAATAGGGTCGTGCTTCAGGAACGCACCGGGGCTAAAAGAGAGACCAAACTAGCATAGATCTAAGGCTCTAATGCGATGCAATGCAGATTTTGAAAGATGGTGAAATTTTTAAGCTAAAATCTAATTGTAAATTTTAATCAAAGTACTTTCGAATCGAAGTCTCGACTATGTCCCCAGTGGAGTCGCCATTGTGACGCGCGCCGAACCTCGCGGCCTCCCGAAAGCCCACTTCACGGCGATCAGGAGAGGTTCATACAACTTGTAAGGTATTTACAAGTGCGTCTATTTTGGGCAACAATGAGGTTTCTTGGAGTCGCCACCCAATAGAACATTAGGAAGGGTCGTCTAGCCTTATCGAGCCTAAGACGGCGCATACATATCCATCTTGAGCTAGCCAGAGGGATCTTGGAGGCCTTATCCTCTACTCCCCTAGAGCCTAGGATTGTATATTTAAGCCTTTTGGTGGGACTCAAGAGGTGTCTTGGAAGTCCTAGACCTCTCGCCTCTTTGAGTCCCAAAGACCAGAGTGAGTTCGGGACTTCTCATTTATTCGTACTTTGATTAATTTTACAACTATGTTTTGAATTTATTATTTCACCAACTTTCCACATGGTGCATTTTATTAAAGCGCAATCATTCACGTCCATAGCGATAAGTAAGTAAAAATCAAAATAAGGCATAAAGTGTTCGAAATAAATTACAATAATACTGGGAGCGGAATATAACTCCCATTTATGAAAGTGCGATACATGCATAAAGCGGGATATTTATTGGAATGAGGACTTTGATCCTACCATGCATTTATTATAAATCGGTTTTATGAAGTGTCAATTTTATTGGCTGAAATGGGACATTGGTCCGCCATTTTTGGGAAAATCTCCAGGTTTAATTGCCATAAAGCTTTTGGTTCTTTTTACCTTAACGATGTTAAAACCATGTCCATAACAACATAAATACAAGGTAAGGGTAGAAAAATGAACCCGAATCAAGATCCGCAGGATGGCGCAACCAACATCTCTCACAACTCCAACTTTCAATGGTCAGAAAAGAACTCACCAGGATAAACACGTTAGCAAAAATGTGAATAAAAATAAAAATGAGAAAATTCTAATAGAAATAAGTTAAGAGATAGGATTTTATGAGATAAAAAAATGAGAATTTTGCCTAGGGACGGCTACCTGGATCATGCCAGTGGCCGTCCCTAGTGAGGGGAAAACAAATCAGAAAAAAACCTCTTAAATCTTTTGTAAAAAAAAGATAATGAAGTATATATAGAAATCAATGTAAATCAAATTAAATTATACAAATGTTAATCCAGAATGTTTACCCTCGGATTTTACATTTTAGGGTGGATGTCGAATGATCTTGTCCCCGTGTGCTTCGCAAGGATCAAAAGAAGAATCAGATCAAAGAAAGAAAATTTATGTTATTCTTTCCTTGAAAATTTGATAGCAATCGTGTGTTCAAATTAGTTATATTGATGAAAATGACTGAATTTCGTCACCTCAATTTTACTTAATTCGTAAGAAATATTTGAAGAAATAAACTAATTAGAAGAAGTTTTATCAAAATAAAACTTTACAGATGAATAGAGGCTTATATACTTTTTGTGTAATTTGCTCACAGAAAAACCTTTTCTCTAAAAAGCAATTTTTTCCCAAAAATATTTGATAGCCTTTTTTTCTAAATAAAATTTCTCTAAAATTTATCTCTTTTCCAAATTCCCTCCAATTTTCCTAACCCCTTTAACTGAAATTTGATCCTTTATTTATAGGGTTTTATGAGATAATTAAGATAAACCTCTATCTAAAGTTTGAATTTTAAAAGGACTTTTAAAATTCAAGTTTTAGATAAATTATATCCCCCTTTTGAAAAGAAAAGAGATCAAATTTTATCCAATCTCGAGTGATTCGGTCAGTTACTGTACGGACGGGCTTCCTTGCGCCTACCGATGGCCGTCCCTACTAAGGGAAAATGCGGGAGACTAACTAGGGATGGGGCACGATCCTAGGGACGGGCGTCCCTAGGTTGCCACAGGTCCGTCCCTACTACGCCTAGGGACGGGTATCTCCCCAAGTAGGGATGGGCGTCCCTACACAGAGGGAATGCCCGTCTATGAAGCAAAACTCTCATTTTTACCCAAATTCTGTAAAATTTATCCAACTCTTTCAAAACTCCATGCTATAGAAAAAAAATTTAATCCTTGCGAGACCGAAAGACGAAAACCTCCGAATTTCATCCCCTTACTCAAAAATTGACATTGATCTCTTCATCGGATAACTCTGATCTGGACTGCCTCGAGACCCGGTGTCTACACCTATCCAACCTCAGTGGCTGAAACCTCGGCCGTCTTACCACTTCTATTATTACTGCTTCCTGCACTGCCCGACTTGTACCCTGATTGGTTGCCATAGCCTTTCCCAGCAAAGTTATTTTGGCTTGCTTTCTTTGCTAGGTAAGCCCCCTCAGCTTCTACAGCAATGTCCTTAAGCGACTCCCAGTCTCTGAGCCCCTTAAAGCTGAGCAAGTCCCTCAAGTAAGGGCAAGAGTTCCTGATAAATAGCCTAATTTGGTCAGCAGTGTCAGGCTTTCTCTTCATCTCCATGACCCTATTTCTCCATCTTGTGAGGTATTCATGGAACGACTCATCATTCTTCTACTGTAAAAGCTCAAGGTCCTTTAAGGTGACCTCCATCCTGGTGCTACAGTCATACTGCTTCATGAACTCCTCAGTCAAAAGGTCCCAATCTTCCTTGGACCTCCTATCTAAACCATGGTACCAGTTTACAGCCGAACCCACCAAACTAAGGCAGAAATATTCCACCTTCTGTTTCTTGGTCAACCCTGTGCCTTTCATCACCAGGATATATAGCTTAATATGTGCAGATGGATCCAAAGTACCATCAAACTTCGGTAGCTCAGGCATTTTAAACCTTAGGGGCAATAGCTCTTCGTCCCCCAAATCTCTGTTTTCAGGGTTAATCCCCTTTCCGGCTGATAGCATGCGAGTGATTGCTTCAATCTGTTGCCTCAACCCTCTCATCGCCTCATCTTCTGCCCTGGGTGCTCTAGCCCCCACAATTGAGGTGCTACTGCCTCTTCATTTCCCTCCTCCATCACAAAATCTTCCTCAGGATTAGGGATTATTGCTCTTCTTGGCTCAGCGGGCATAGCAGCTATATGCTCATTAACAAGTTGGTGAGCAGCATTAACTATAATGGGGACTTCTCTGCCAGTAGGCGGTTTAATTTGCCCACCAGCATGAACCATCGGGGGCTGTGGAGTAATGGGTGGATATGGAGCAGCTGGTGGTTGTGGAGCAGGAGGATGAGCAATCCTATTAGCCATAGCTCCCATGATTTCCAACATTCTTCGCTCAAAATCCTCTAGCCTCCTAGCAAGGTCTTGAGTGGTTAAGGCTCCAGTCTCTTCTGCCATTTGTGATTCTATGGATGACTCTTGGGTTGTTGAGGGTGGCTCAGAATTCCAATCAGACACTAATTCTGTTAATCCAAGGGGTAGATCTATCCTCACTAGCCTACCGTCAGAACCTCTAGTCCACTTCGGTGAATCTATGATGGCTGAAAGATTTGAAATGTTAGGATAATGCATGAATGATATATACAATGCCTGATCGTGTTGATGCAGCATGGACAATCACATATAAGCAGATAGATCCTTCCAACCTTATCACTCCCACACATGAGGTAGTGTAGTCCCTTTCCTTGGTGGGCTTTATCCAAGGGTTAATAGGGAACCCGATGAATGCGCACGGTGCACGGTGAAAAATTAGCAGTGTAACATCTCTTGCCTATTGTACATACGTATGGGTGCTTGGCTATTATGTATTTAAACAATCCAACTAAATTAAGATGGGCCCACCGGGGCATGAAAGCCTTTGATGAAGACCATTTAATTTGGTTGATTTTGTTCAATATATAATGGCCTATATAGCAAGCATTGTATTAAGGAGCATATCACCTAGGGGAAGTATCTATTACCATTACATGAGCTTTGGTTAAGGGTTATGATACTTTAGGGCTACCCAAGCATGGTCCCTGCCAACGGGTCTAGCTCATCACGAGCATAATGATCGATTGGGTCTCCATTTGATATACCATAAGGTATGAGGCTTGGGCTGGTGATTATCCTTAACACTTTCCCACATTGAGTGAACGTAGGGTCATGCTTCGGGAATGCACCGGGGTTAAGAAAGGGACCAAACTAGCATAGTTCTAAGACTCCAATGAAATGATATGCAATTTTTGAAAAGGGAAATATTTGTTAAATTAAAACTCAGTTATAAATTTTAACGAAGGTACTTTCGAATAGAAGTCTCTTATGTCCCCAGTAGAGTCGCCACTGTGACGTGCGCCGAACCTCGTGGCGCCCCGAAGACCCGCTTTTAGGGCTTTCGGGATGAGGTTCATGAAAACTTACAAGTGAAATTGCAAAGGCGTCTATTTCGAGCAACAAGGAGGTTTTATGGAGTCGCCACCCAATAGAATATTGGGAAAGATTGTCTAGCATCAGTGTGCCTAAGACAATGCAGCTATGTCCATCATAGGCAAGCCGGAGGTGACTTGGAGGCCCCACCCTAACATTAGGATGGCCCTCTCGGCCTCGCGCTTGGGCAAATCAGAGGTGTCTTGGAGACTCAACCCTAATAGAAAATTAGGATGGCCCTCTCGCCTCGTGGAGCCTAGTACTGTGCAAGTTTGAGCCTTTTGGGACACAAGAGGTATCTTGGAGGCCCCATTCCAATAGAACATTATTGAGATGGCTCTCTTACCTCTTTGAGCCCAAAGACCAGAGATGGTTCGGGACTTCTCATTTATTCATACCTTGGTTAAATTACAATTAAGTTTTGAATTTTAGATTTCATCCCTTTACTCATACATTTTGATGCAATAATTAGAGCGCAAGTTGGTCATTCTAGGAAAATAGTAAATGAAAGCATAATTAAAGTAAAGTGCATAAAAATAAATTACAACAAAACTAGCGGCGGAATACAACCTCCATCGTAAATAAAATATAAATCATACATAAAACGGGTTATTTATTAAAGATGAGGACATTGGTCCTCTCATGCATAGTTAAATAAAATAATTTTAAAGTGACAATTTATTTGGATGAAAAATTAGGACATTGGTCCCATTTTATTAGAAAAATTTAAATTTATTAATATAAAACTTTATGCAACTTTTTAATTAACGTGCATGAAAATAAACTGACTTATTGCAAATTACATATTAAAACCAAATAAAGACAAAATAATACTAAAAATGCTAAAAGTATAAACTCCACCAAAATGGTGTCTTCAAACCTACATGAGCTCCCATTCGACATTGAAAAGGCTCACACATAAAAAATAAGTATTGAAATAAAAACACAAATGAAAGTGATGTTAGTTACAAAAAATGAATTAAACATGTAACATGTAAAAAATGAATTAAAACAAATAAAGTACATCTTGCATGACAAATTAATTAGATAGCATAATAAAAAATATGTAACTTAACATATTAACAATTCAACATGCATAAATAATAAAAATAACAACAATACTAAATTCAACATGCATGAAAACATGGAAATAATAATGATGATGACAACAATAATAAATTATAATAATAAACAAAACTAATAAAAATAAAAATGATATTAACAATGATAAATAATTGTCACACCCCAACCTATACCATGGAGACTTCTATCCCGGTGGAGGGAGAAGGGTCCCGATAGATAGGAGTGTCACATTACACATACCAAATCATTTGATCACAGCAAGTAAAAAGATAATACAAAGATATTATAATACTTATAAAAGAGAAGCACAGCGGTACTGAACACGATAAATTCTTTCCTTACTATTATATATTAATAATCAAAGTCTGTACATATTACAAAAGATTTCATATATACAAAGGCCCAAAGAATACTGTTTCAAAGGGCACACAAAATATTACATCTAATACAAAAGACAGGAAAGCCTATACTATAAAACTCCGATCCCTAGTTGTGATGGCCTTCCCGATGCGGCACGCCTTGACCGTGTATATAAAAATCTTCCACACCTGCACGGATAAAACAGCCGTGCTAAGCGAAATCGCTTAGTGGGGAAAAACACAAAATGCAATACCGCCACTCACAGTGGCGTTAACAGACAATCACAAATGAATGGCACAATTACTTGATAAGATGTCATAAATCAAGCTAATGCGTAGTAACACTGTAATTATGTTATTCTTAATAAGCAATAATTCAGAACTTATGCATAACATCCAATAACACTTTTGCACCTGCTATATCAAGATAGTGGATAACGAGTACACATAGATACCCGGAGGTACCAGAAATATTCTCATAACACATAGATACCTGAGGGTATCAAAACAATCTTTTTATTCTTGTTCCAAAATATTTTCACATAGAATCTTAAGTAAGATTCAACAGAAAGATCACAAAGATCCATTCAGGGGACCTGATCAGGGTCAAAATCATACACATGGCTGCAGCTACACATAACTCTATTAGGCATGCCTAACTATCCACTTATTCGACTCTAGCAGGTCATGCATAATCCAAGACACATTTCATTCCACAACATATGTTTACATCATGTTTTATGCATGGTATAAAAACATATAACGCATTCACACTTATATATATCCACGATTCTAGAAATGATACAAATTGGAAGGTTAAATATTGAAATCATACGAAAACAAAAAGAAATCAAAAGAAAATCTAGAGGGTGTCGCGCTCACGACAGAGGCGAAATTAGCCTCCTGTCGCACCCACGGCGAACCCCGTGCTCGCGTGGAGACAAAACAGATCTCACTGTCGCGCTCGCGATAGTGAGTACCCGCAAGAGCTGTCGCTGGCTCATGACAAAAGCTTGGCCAATACGAAGCTCTCTGTTCCGATCGCGACAGTGAGTTCCTGCTGCGGACGCCCGGCCGCTCGCAGCTCAGCACGCGCGGTGGAATGGAAATCACCGAGCTCTGTCGTGACCTCGCGACATCGTCGCGCTCGTGACAGAGTCGGGATTTCCACTCCCAACGCCAAAAATTGCAGAATTTTACTCTCCAATTTCAACCATTCACTTGTTTGGTTCCAAAACTCAAATTTAAATAAAATCATTCAATCAAACCATTAATTACAACTCAAAACATGTCCTTTAAACTCATTAATGTCGTCAAAACCAGCAATTTACAAAATCAAAAATCTAAGAGTTCTCAAACTAGTAATTTTTAAGAAACATGCAAAATTCCCACAATTCAGCTCCATTCTTCACAACCCATGATTCTCAACTCAAATTAAACAATACCCATAACTCATAGAAGCTAAAAACACCCAATTCATATCATCAATAAGCATAACTCATCAAAATACACAAAATACCCAAATTACACAAATGTTCCCAAACCTGATCTCCTTCGCTCCTAATCGTGAGCTCCGCTTCCACTCGCTTTCTCTTTCCCTTTAGATGTTCTAGGAAGCTCCTATGAACCATAAATTAAACACAACCAGGTTTAATTCCAACAATTAACATATAAATGAAAATAAAACCTAGAGAGGAGGAAGAAAAGAATCTAAGATATTACTAACTTAAACTCACCCTTAGAACTTATGAGACACAACCCAGCTAAACAATCTCCCAAAGAAGAAGAGAAGAGCAGAAATATGCAAGGAAGGAGAAGGAAAGATGAAGAAAAGGAAAAGAGGATGAAAATGGCATGAGGGAGAGGAAGGCAACGGGAAAAAGGAAGAAGAACTAAAGTGATTTACAGCTGTCCTCTCTCTCATCACCCACTAAATTCAACCCTATCCACTTGCCATGTGTCACCCTCTCATAGGAAATGATCCCACTAGCATATCCTACTCCCATACTCTCACTCACACACAAATAACATCACTTATTCACATCCTACTTCCCTATCCTACGCACAAACACTAACAAACCCCTCTCCTCACATAACATTTACATAAACACATACACTTAAATAAATTAACATGCCTGCAACATCAAAATGCACACAAGTATGCACACACGCAGATACAGACAGGCACATTCAGACGCAGTCAGGCTCAGACTACTAAGGCGGTTTTGGGGTGTTACAATACTCCCCCACTTAACAGAATTTCGTCCTCGAAATTCTCTCCTGCTCCAAATAACTGAGGATACTATAATCTCATAGTTTCCTCCGGTTCCCACGTAGCTTCCTCAACCCCGTGATACTGCCATAGGACTTTAACCAACGGTATCTGCTTATTCCGAAGCTGTCTGACTTCTCTATCTATGATCCTTTTTGGCTCTTCATCATACGAAAGATCTAACTGAACCCGGATATCTTGCACTGATAATACGTGAGAAGGTTCTAATCGATATCGACGAAGCATTGACATATGGAAGACATTATACAGTCTGGCTAACTCCATGGGCAAAGCTAACCGATACGCTACTGGACCCACTTTTCCTAAAATCTCATATGGCCCAATAAAGCGCGGGCTTAGCTTGCCTTTCTTTCCAAAACGAAGAACTTTTCGCCACGGTGACACTTTCAAGAAAATCTTATCACCTACGTCATACTGAATATCTTTGCATTTCAGATTGGCATAAGAGCACTGTCTGTCTTTAGCTGCTTTTAGATTCTGCCGAACAATCCTTACCTTCTCTTCAGTGTCTCTTACTATATCCGGACCTATCAAAGCCTTTTCTGACAATTCAGTCCAGCAAACTGGTGTTCTGCACTTTCGTCCATACAAAACCTCGTAAGGAGCCATACCAATACTCACTTGGTAACTATTATTATATGCAAACTCCATCAAAGACACATATCGATCCCAGCTTCCCGAGACCTCTAAAGCACAACCTCGAAGCATATCTTCTAATACCTGGATAACTCTTTCCGACTGCCCATCGGTCTGTGGATGGAATGCAGTACTGAAGTTTAACTGAGTTCCTAAAGCTGCCTGGAGTTCCTTCCAAAACTTGGACGTAAAACAGGGATCTCGATCAGATACAATGGATAGCGGAATCCCATAAAGTCTAACTATTTCATTCACATAAAGTTCCGCCAACTTGTCCATAGAGTAGTCCAACCGAACTGGCAAAAAGTGTGCTGACTTGGATAACCGATCCACTATAACCCACACAGAATTGTGCTTACGCTGTATCATTGGCAGACCAGACACAAAATCCATCGTGATATCATCCCACTTCCACTGAGGAATGGGTAAGGGATGAAGTAATCCCGATGGTACTTGATAATCGGTTTTCACTTGCTGACAGGTAAGACACTTTGAAACAAACTCCGTTATACTTCTTTTCATGCCTAGCCACCAATAAAACTGTTTCAGATCCTTGTACATCTTGTCACCTCTCGGATGCATAATGAAGACTGATGAATGAGCCTCTTGTAATAGCTTTTTCCTTAACTTGCCCACATCGGGTACACATAAACGGTCTCCAAGCTTAAGTACCCCATTACTATCAATCCGGTACTCGGACTGCTTGCCATCTTTCACTGCTTGATATACCCGCTGTAATACATGATCTTCTAACTGTGCCTTCACAATCTCTTGCCTCAGACTTGGCTTAACTTTAAGCTGGGCAATTAAAGCACCTTCAGAATCAAACCTCCATCTACCTCGACTAAAGAGTAATGCAGACATAGATTTCCTACTGATGGCATCTGCCACCACATTAGCCTTGCCTGGATGGTAGTCGATGATACAATCATAATCTTTAAACAGCTCTAACCATCTCCGTTGTCTCAAATTCAGCTCTTTTTATGTTAACAAATACTTAAGACTCTTGTGGTCGGTAAAAATCCGACATGTTTCCCCATACAAATAATGCCTCCACACCTTAAGCGCAAATACTACTGCCGCTAATTCCAAATCGTGAGTCAGGTAGTTCTGCTCATGAGGCTTCAATTGTGTCGATGCATAGGCTACAACTTTACCCTCTTGCATCAAAACACAACCAAAACCAATCCCGGAAGCATCACTATACATGATATATTCTTTACCCGAAACCGGCCGTGTAAGCACAGGAGCTTTAATTAACATCTCTTTCAGCTGATCAAAACTGGCTTGACACTTTTCAGACCACACAAACTTAACTTCTTTCCGAAGTAGCCTGGTCAAAGGAGAGGCTAACACTGAAAATCCCTTAACAAATCGTCGATAATAACCTGCCAAACCCAGAAAACTTCTTACCTCTGGCACACTCTTCGGAGGCATCCAATTAACAATTGCCTCAATCTTACTCGGATCCACTCATATACCATCTTCTGAAACTATGTGTCCAAGAAAAGCCACTTCTTTTAACCAAAACTCACATTTGCTGAGCTTCGCATAAAGCTGATGATCCCTTAACATTTGCAATACTAACCGAAGATGCTCCTTATGTTCCTCTCTATCTCTTGAGTACACTAAAATATCATCGATGAACACCACAACAAACTTGTCCAAATACGGTCTAAAAACTTTGTTCATCAAATCCATAAAGGTTGCAGGCGCGTTGGTCAATCCAAAAGTCATTACTAGGAATTCATAATGACCATAACGCGTCCGAAAAGCCGTCTTCGCCACATCTACCTCTTTTACCCTCAGCTGGTAATAACCCGATCTTAGGTCTATCTTGGAGCACACACCAGCTCCTCGCAACTGATCAAAGAGATCCTCAATCCTCGGTAAGGGATACGTATTCTTTACAGTTACTTTGTTAATCTGTCTATAATCAATACACATCCGTAACGTTCCATCTTTTTTCTTGACAAACAACACTGGAGCACCCCACGGAGATACACTAGGCCGAATAAACCCTTTATCCAACAACTCCTGCAATTGACTTTTTAACTCTTTCAGTTCCACCGGAGCCATCCGGTAAGGAGCTTTAGAAACTGGAGCTGTCCCTGGCACAATCTCTACTGATAGTTCAACCTCTCTTTCAGGCGGTAATCCAGGTAATTCTTTCGGAAAAACATCCACAAAGTCTCTGACCACATGAATGTCCTGAATTTTCACTTGTCCCCTCTGAGAATCTAACACCAATGCCAAAAACGCTTCACATCCCTTTCTAATGAACCTTCTTGCTTTCATTGTCGAAATCACATTATGCAAAGAGCTGCTCCAAATACCCTTCACAATCACAGGCGAATGATCCCTACTATTCAGTACCATCACCTTTCTATGGCAATCTACTACAGCTCGGTGCTTATCTAACCAATCTATACCCAGAAGGACATCAAACTCATGGAACGACAGACAAATCAAATCCACAGCAAACTCTATACCCTGAATCTTTAAAGGACAGTTCCGACATATTCGATCTACCATAACCCTTTGTCCCAACGGACTAGATACACAAATCTCATACCCCAACTTCTGCTCAATTCCCAAACTATCCCATATTTTTCTAGAGCATATATAAGAATGGGTGGAACCCGTGTCAATCAAAACATAAACTTCAGAACCAAGCAAAGAGAACTTACCGGCAATCACTTTGGGAGCATTCTGTTCCTCTCGGGCCTTCATAGCATACGCCCTACCAATCGTCGGTACAGGACGATCCACTATTTCCGAGGGCTCTCTCTCTCGAGGCCGTCAACCACGACCTCTTCCTCTACCTCTATTTCGGCTGCCTTGGGGTATATTGGACCCAGCTCGACTAACTTCTTGTTGCCCTGAAGTACTCTCATACCGACTTGGACAATTCGCAAGGAAGTGGTCCGTGGAGCCACATCTAAAACAACCTCCCGTTAACCACCGACACTCACCCCAATGTAGCTTATTACAATGGGCACATCGGGGAGTTCCCTCACCTCTACCTGCACCCGATCCCCTAGAAAAGCCCTGTCTTCTCCCTCTAGAGGCCGGACTAGCAACAGACTCATCAATAGGGTTTCCTTGGGACTCCCTTGGTCTCTTACTAGAAGAAGATCCACCCCTAAAAGACTTCTTTCTCTGAACGCTCCGCCCTCAAGGCTGCTTGAACCAACTGATAGTACCTAACATTCGGAGCCGACATCAGAGAAACTAGCATCACTTTCAAAGATTCATTCAAACCTAACTCAAAATGCTGACACCTGAACTCATCTGTAAGAACCCTTGGAGGTGCATACTTGCTAAGCTTAGTGAACTCATTCTCATACTCAGCCACTGACATCGTCCTTTGCTTCAGACTTAGAAACTGCGCCCACTTGGCATCCTTGTAGGCCTTAGTCACAAACCGATCCTGAAACTCGCTCTCAAAGAATTCCCAAGTCATAGGGTCAGGAATCTGAGGTTAACTAATCACTAACCTCCACCAATCATAAGTAGAGCCTTGCAGCAAAGACTCAGCACATTCCACTGCTTGGTCAGGTGGACACTTAACCTCCCTTAACACTCTTTTTATCTTTTCATTCTATATCTCCGCTTTATCGGATTCATCCAAACCCGTACCAAAGAAATCCTCCGCTCCATGTTTTCCCAATTTCTCAACAGGTGCTACAGGTGCCGTCACTCTTTCAAACATTCTAGCCATATCCTGCGAGACCTTAAGCATCGCTTCCAACGGAACCATAGGCACTTAGGGTTGTCCCCTAGGAGGCTGAGCCGGACCCCCAACTGATGGATCTCGCTCAGGAGGATTCACACTCCCAGCTGAACCCTCCGGCATCTCATGCGAGGACTCCATCAACTACAAAACATAGACACAATGCGCATCAGGCCAAAACAACTCTAACAGACTCACTAACATGCCTAAACCTAGAAACATCCAAACCTATAGCTCTGATACCACCAAATGTCACACCCCAACCTATACCATGGAGACTTCTATCCCGGTGGAGGGAGAAGGGTCCCGATAGATAGGAGCGTCACATTACACATACCAAATCATTTGATCACAGCAAGTAAATAGATAATACAAAGATATTATAATACTTATAAAAGAGAAGCACAGCGGTACTGAACAGGATAAATTCTTTCCTTACTATTATATATTCATAATCAAAGTCTGTACATATTACAAAAGATTTCATATATACAAAGGCCCAAAGAATACTGTTTCAAAGGGCACACAAAATATTACATCTAATACAAAAGACAGGAAAGCCTATACTATAAAACTCCGATCCCTAGTTGTGATGGCCTTCCCGATGCGGCACGCCTTGACCGTGTATACAAAAATCTTCCACACCTGCACGGATAAAACAGCCGTGCTAAGCGAAATCGCTTAGTGGGGAAAAACACAAAATGTAATACCGCCACTCACAGTGGCATTAACAGACAATCACAAATGAATGGCACAATTACTTGATAAGATGTCATAAATCAAGCTAATGCGTAGTAACACTGTAATTATGTTATTCTTAATAAGCAATAATTCAAAACTTATGCATAACATCCAATAACACTTTTGCACCTGCTATATCAAGATAGTGGATAACGAGTACACATAGATACCCGGAGGTACCAGAAATATTCTCATAACACATAGATACCCAAGGGTATCAAAATAATCTTTTTATTCTTGTTCCAAAATATTTTCACATAGAATCTTAAGTAAGATTCAACAGAAAGATCACGAAGATCCATTCAGGGGACCTAATCAGGGTCAAAATCGTACACATGGCTGCAGCTACACATAACTCTATTAGGCATGCCTAACTATCCACTTATTCGACTCTAGCAGGTCATGCATAATCCAAGGCACATTTCATTTCACAACATATGTTTACATCATGTTTTATGCATGGTATAAAAACATATAACGGATTCACACTTATATATATCCACGATTCTAGAAATGATACAAATTGGAAGGTTAAATATTGAAATCACACGAAAATAAAAAGAAATTAAAAGAAAATCCAGAGGGTGTCGCGCTCGCGACAGAGGCGAAATTAACCTCCTATCGCGCCCACGGCGAACCCCGCGCTCGCGTGGAGATAAAATAGATCTCACTGTCGCGCTCGCGATAAGTATCGCGCTCGTGACAGTGAGTACTCGCAAGAGTTGTCCAAAATATGACAGTGAGTGCTCGCGACAGAAGCTTGGCCAAAATACGAAGCTCTTTGTCGCGATCGCGACATCGTCGCGCTCGCTACAGTGAGTTCTTGCTGCGCACGCCCGGCCGCTCGCAGCTCAGCGCGCGCGGTGGAATGGAAATCACCGAGAACATCGTTGCGCTCGAGACAAAGTCGGGATTTCCACTCCCAACGCCAAAAATTGCAAAATTTTACTCTCCAATTTCACCCATTCACTTGTTTGGTTCCAAAACTCAAATTTAAATAAAATCATTCAATCAGAGTCGGGATTTCCACTCCCAACGCCAAAAATTGCAAAATTTTACTCTCCAATTTCACCCATTCACTTGTTTGGTTCCAAAACTCAAATTTAAATAAAATCATTCAATCAAACCATTAATTACAACTCAAAGCATGTCCTTTAAACTCATTAATGTCATCAAAACCAGCAATTTACAAAATCAAAAATCTAAGAGTTCTCAAACTAGTAATTTTTAAGAAACATGCAAAATTCCCACAATTCAACTCCATTTTTCACAACCCATGATTCTCAACTCAAATTAAATAATACCCATAACTCATAGAAGCTAAAAACACCCAATTCATATCATCAATAAGCATAACTCATCAAAATACACAAAATACCCAAATTACACAAATGTTCCCAAACCTGATCTCCTTCGCTCCTAATCGTGAGCTCCGCTTCCACTCGCTTTCTCTTTCCCTTTAGATGTTCTAGGAAGCTCCTATGAACCATAAATTAAACACAACCAGGTTTAATTCTAACAATTAACATATAAATGAAAATAAAACCTAGAGAGGAGGAAGAAAAGAATCTAAGATATTACTAACTTAAACTCACCCTTAGAACTTATGAGACACAACCCAGCTAAACAATCTCCCAAAGAAGAAGAGAAGAGCAGAAATATGCAAGGAAGGAGAAGGAAAGATGAAGAAAAGGAAAAGAGGATGAAAATGGCGTGAGGGAGAGGAAGGCAACGGGAAAAAGGAAGAAGAAGTAAAGTGATTTACAGCTGTCCTCTCTCTCATCACCCACTAAATTCAACCCTATCCACTTGCCATGTGTCACCCTCTCATAGGAAATGATCCCACTAGCATATCCTACTCCCATACTCTGACTCACACACAAATAACATCACTTATTCACATCCTACTTCCCTATCCTACGCACACACTCTAACAAACCCCTCTCCTCACATAACATTTACATAAACACATACACTTAAATAAATTAACATGCCTGCAACATCAAAATGCACACAAGTACGCACACACGCAGATACAGACAGGCACATTCAGACTCAGTCAGGCTGAGACTACTAAGGCGATTTTGGGGTGTTACAATAATAACTAATAATAACACTAATCACAACAACAACAACAACAACAACAACAAGAATAATAATAATAATAATAATAATAATAATAATAATAATAATAATAATAATAATAATAATAATAATAATAATAATAATAATAATAATAATAATAATAATAATACAATAACATCAAAGAAGATGAACAATCCAATTAAACATGCAAGAATAAAATGAAGAAATAAAATAATCCAATCATGCTAACACATGTTAAATGATAATACTAACAATAACAATAATATATGAACAAAAGTAATGATAATAATAATAATATGAACAATTAAATAAAAAATAAGAAATAATAATATGAACAATTAAATAAACATAAGAATAAGAATAAGAAATAATAATATAAACAATTAAATAAAAAATAAGAAATATTAATATGAACAATTAAATAAACATAAGAATAAGAAATAATAATATGAACAATTAAATAAAAAATAAGAAATATTAATATGAACAATTAAATAAACATAAGAATAAGAAATAATAATATGAACAATTAAATAGGAACACAAAAAATAGGAACTAAAAAGATAGATCTAAGAGAATTTACATGTTAGATAACTAATTGTAAACAAAAATTAAAAATTAAAAATAAATTAAAATTAGAGCCAAGAATGCTTATTCTCAAAATTGGATGTGATGAATGAAATTGGATGATAAATTTCCTTGCTTTGATTTAAAAAATAAAATATAATAAAATTTTATCCCAAAAACAAATAATTGATTTATTTGTCTTAAGGAAAAAATTGTGAAAAATAAGAAGTAAGAAAATTCACAAGAACAAATAATTAATTTATTTGTCTTAAGAATTAACTTAATAAAATCAAATTAGAACACTTGGAGAATTTTTCTTAAAGAAGAAAAGAAATTAGAAGAAGAAGAAAAAAAGAGAAAACAATATTTTTCTTAAGAAAAATCCCCCCCCCCAAAATTCTCTCTAAAAAAATATTTGTACTCCCCAAAAAATTCAGATTTTTAATCAAGAAATTAAATGATTTAATTCCCATAACAACAAAAAACTGATGAATTTGAAGAGTTTAGAAGATAAAAGGTTCTTAGAATTAAATTCTATAAAAAAAAATGAAGAAAGAAGCATTAAAAATGAAGAAAAAAGGCCAAAATGGCCAAAAAGGGCCGTCGGGGGCGAAATCGGGCGCACAGGCCCGTCGGTCGCCCCTGTTCTGCCGCAAAACGTCCATTTCGCCCAAAAACTGATTTTTTTCGATTTTTTTCGACAAAATTCATTTTTTATCCTTTTTTAAAGAGATTTTCAGGTTTTTTTCATTTTTAAACTTAGATAAATTATATTATTAATTAGTTAATTAATTTTTCCCTTAATTAATGGTTTTTTCCTATTTTCTTCATATAAAAAGAAAATGATGAAAAAGTAAAAGTCGGGGGGAATTTCTTTTATGGTTTTTTTTAGGTTTTCTCTTCTCTTTCCTCTAAAATTCTCTCTACATTTTTAGATTTTCCCCAAGCAAAAATCAAACGAAAAAAGTTCATCTTTCATTTTTTTTTCCAACACAATTTCTTCTAAACATATTTTGAGAAGAGGTTTTGTTGATTAATTTAATTTTGAGACAAATAAATTGATTATTGGCTCTCAAAGTTCAATTTTTTTATCTTTGTTTTTCAATTAGACTATTTTCAAGGTTTTTTTCTTCTTATTTTGAATCCTTTTTGATGAACAATTGATTTTGGGCAAACAAAATAATTGTTTGTTCCTAAAATCTAATTTTCATTTCATTTTCTAAAAACAAGTTTTTAAAATGATTTTTTTCTTGAGACAAACAAAATAATTATTTGTTCTTGAGATCGTTTTTCATTTTTTATAAATAAAAATATTTTTTTAGGAAAAGAAGTTAATTCTTTGTTCTTAAAGAATTTTTGATCATTTTTTCTATCTTTTTCCTTGGAATAAAATTCCAACATTTTCATCATGTTTCACTCTAATCTTGCACCTCACAAACAAGGAAAATCAATCATCATTTTTACTTTCATCGAATCCGAAACTCTGAGGGTAAACATTCTGGGCTTGACACTTTTATTTTCTTTTATTTATTTTGTTCATATTTAATTTATTAAAATGTATATTATTATTACTTTTATTATTTTCATTTATTTATTCTATTGCTTTTATATTTGTCTCATTAAATATGTTAATATATTATTTTTGTTCATATAAATATTCATTTCTTATTATTGCTAGCATGTAAATAATCTATTTTTGTTTTGATTTCTCATTATTTTTAACATGAAATTAATTAATTCATTTCGATTGATCTTTTTGGCCATGTAAATATTTTATGTCAATTGGGATAACATTAATTAATCATGTCACTCATTTAATTATTTTCATCATTCTTTTATTCATTTTTTATCATTCTTTTTCATTGCTATATATTTATTGTTTATTAATTTATTTATTTATTTTCATTATTCATTATTATTATCATAATCATATTTTTATGTATTAATTCATTAACATTTTTTGTTTATTTCAATCACATCATTTAATTCATTTGTCATTCATAATACATTTTTCTCATTTATTTTAAATTGTAACATGGGAATTCGTTTGTCATTTTGATGTCATCTTATTTTTATCTTATTTTATTTTATTTTATCATTTATTATATACTTAGTTCATTTAATTGATTTAATTACTAACATTATTTAATTGGTGTTTTATTTTTATTTCACAACTTATTTTCCCTTTTGGGCATTCTTCCAAGCACATGAGGAGATCCAGAAGGCTCGTTTGGGTTAGATATTTAATTGCTTTATTTATAATATTTCATTTATTTGGCTTTTTCATTTATTTTGCCATGTAATCTTTAATAAAATTATTTATTTTAGGCACGCTAAAAAGAAAATCACAAAAACATTTCTATTAATTAATTTGGCATTTTTTCTAAATAGAAATGGGACTAATGTCCTAGTTTTTCATACCCAAATAAACCATCACCTTTAACACTTTTTTAAAAGTATGCATGCGAGGACCAATGTCCTCATTCTTAATCAATATCCCTATTTATGTATGATTTGTATTTTATTTATAATGGGGGTTGTATTCTGCCCCCAGTTTTATTGTATTTATTTTCATGTACTTTATTTTAATCTTGTTTTATTCATCGCTTCCATTAGATGATTGACATGCGCTTTAATTAATTGCATCAAATTGAATGAGAAATGGCATGAAATGCTAAATATAAAACTCAATTATAAACTTAACCAAGGTATGAATAAATCGGAAGTCCCGAACCTTCTCTGGTCTTTGGGCTCAAAGAGGCGAGAGGGCCATCTCAGCATTCTGTTGGGGTGGAAGCCTCCAAGACACCTCTTGTGTCCCGTAAAAAGGCTCAAAATTGCACTGTCCTAGGCGCCACGAGGCGAGAGGGCCATCCTAATGTTCTATTAGGGTGGATGCCTATAAGACACCTTTGGTTTGCCCAAGCGTGAGGCTAGAGGACCATCCTATCATTAGGGTGAAAGCCTCTAGGACACCTCCGGCTTGCCTATAATGGACATAGCAGCGCTGTCTTAGGCTCACTCAGGCTAGACGACCTTTTCCAATGTTCTATTGGGTGGCGACTCCAAGAAACCTCCTTGTTGCCAAAAATGGACGCACTTGTAATTTCTTACAAGTTTTCATGAACCTCATCCCAATCGCCCTAAAGGCGGGCGGTTCGGGGCGCCCCAGGATTCGGCGCGCGTCACAGTTCCCCACTAAGCTATATGCATAGCTTGGGTTTTTAATCCATGCAAGTTTAAGTTTTTGAGCATGGATTTAGAGGACATTCCCAAAGAGTCAAAGCTAACACAAGGAGAAAAGAATCTTATCGATTTCAATTTGTATATAGTTATACCATGTGTAATTGTAAAATTATATGTTTATATAAGAAATCACCAATATGTAAATGTAATTGATTGTTATGTAAATCATATGTACAAAACTTTATTGTTAATGCATACAATATATATTTAAAACTAATTAAAACAGAAATTCTTTTAAATAGTTTACAAGATTATTTAAGATAAGTACTGTACTATTGTGGCATTCCATCGTTATAGATAGAGCTATAGTTCCGCTAGTAGGGGTGTTACACCTAATGTGGATGTCCTTATTTTGTACTAAATAAGATGGATCAATCCTAAGATGTTGTGGAAGAAATTACTGAAAGTGTTAATCCTAGGGATCAAGATCCATTGGTTCTTAGTCCTTCCGAATCAACTAGAGGTGATCGTGATGTTCTTGCTATGTCAACCGAAGCCTTGCTTAAAATTTTGCATGATATGGCAACAGTTTTGGACCGTTTGACTATGACTAAAGCACCTATTGATGTTGTAAGAAAGCACAGAGCTGAAGATTTTCATGGTACAAGCTTAGAAGAACTGATAAGGCTGAGTACTGGTTAGAAAAAGTACAAAGGGTGCTAGATGAAGTGAAATGTCCTCTCGAATAGATGGTCGTTTGTGCAGTCTCTCTTTTGTCCGGAGCGGCCTATGACTAGTGGAAACTTGTACTTAAGCATCCATTGCTCCCAGACCCGATCACGTGTGACATTTTTATCCAAGAATTTCAAAAGAAATACAATAAAAATGATTACAAGGAGGTTAAGTGGAAGCAATTTTTGAATCTGAAATAGAGAAGCTTGACAGTGGCTGAATATGAAAAAGAATTTAGTCGACTTAGTAAATACGTTCCGGAACCAGTTGTCATGAAAACATTTAGGTGTAGACAATTTGAAGATGGACTGAATGAATCTATTAAAAGACATATTATAGGGGTTACTTCCTTATAACCAGTAAGTTACTACCAATTGGTGCAAGCTACTAGTAAAGTCAAGAAATCTATAATGGTTAAAAAGGAAAAAGCTCAAAAAAATGAATCTTCTCATGGTAGTTTACCTGCAAGCAACCAAAAACGGGATAATGCACCCATTACAAATAGATTTGTTATTAGTGAGAAACATCAAGACTCCCTGTCAGCAACTGCTTTTAGAAGGGAATCATAGGTAAGTCGAGGTCTTAGTGCACCTGAGTGCCCTCGCTGTTTCTGTAACACCCTTATATCACTATACAATACGTATGATGATCGGTTTGGCTTGGATTAAACGATTACCATAATTGATTGAAGTATGTCTAATATTAGATTATTGCCAAAATGGGTAATTTTTTTACTTGATTTTTAATTTACTTTACTTCCTTGATTTCAATTGTTTACTTACTTAGATATTATCTCTATTTACTTAATAACCATATTTAATTCACATGACGAATGACCTAGTACTGTTTAAATTACTATTCATTTGGTCAGAATTTTGGCAGCATAACGGTTGCACATTAACCTACCCTCTTGCAAATTCAAACAGTCCACAACCCATCTTGGGTACAACAATCTACATAGTAAAATCCATCTACAATATGATCAATATCTCAATCTAATCCAACCATATAAACATCACCTATCATACATACTATATATAATATACATTAAGCATCCATATAAATTCTTACAATCCATATTACTAAACTAAGAGTATTAGCAATATACATATACATGCCATATTTAATTTACATATAAAATATACATTTTTTATTTTCTTGCTTCTGTCCTCTCCCAAAATCTCCAAGTATGCTTGCTCCGAACTTGCCTAGTGTTATTTTTTGTTTTACCTACGTGCAGTTAAATAAAACTACACACTAGCATTAATTATGCCCAGTGGTGGATACATATTCTAAATTTTCCATACACAAATATTTCATGCACACATACAGAATTTAACATACTAGCTTTTACCAATTCTATATATTGGATATAATATTACTTTAGTGCATATTTATTACCATCTTAATTGTATATCTATAGACACCGGGTCTCGAGGCGGTCCAAGATCAGGATTACCCAATAACGAAAGTAAGGACCGATTTATCGGCAATAAAGTGAGAATCGATCAACTCCCCTCGTCAAGTTCTTATATCTGTACCACATTACTTTTGAATTCTATTTACTTATATTTACCTTGGCTTTTGTTGTGTTCATTGTTTTTTATTATCTATTTTATCTTATTTGTTTTATTTTATTTTTATTTTTTTTTCTAGGGTTTTCAGTGGCCTGCCGCTAAATAGGCTTGTGCGGCACGTGCGAGGCACAGTGCCTGCGTGTAGGCCTGATAAGCACTGCACGCGAGACTGCACCTCGCTCTCGCACACGCGAGGCGTGGTTGTAGGCACCGTGTCCCGGAGCGGTCCGGATCAGAGATTACCCTATGATGAAATCAGTATCTGAGCCTATACAAACGGTTTGGATTCGAAGGTTTTAGTCCCATGCTCCATGAGAAATGAGTCTTTTCACCTTTCATAGGGTAGAGGGGGAGAAAACAGGGAATTTTTAAGTCAAAAAGTATTTTTTTCCTCGATAGACGGCCAGCCCGTCTGTGAGAGCCCAGCCCATCGCTCGGGGACACAGACGGCCTGTGGTTTTTCGACGCCCATCGGAAGGCTCCGCCTCTTCCGGAGCACGCCACCTGATTTCCCGGAGCACGCAACATCTCCGACGCCCGTCGGTGTAAATGGCAGGGCCGTCGGATGAATCCTTATGTTAGAGAGATTCTTCCGACGCCCGTCTCCACATCCGACTCCCGTCGGTCGTGCCTGGCCTATAAAAGCTTTGGATTTTCTCCTAAAAAGGGTTCCAAAAATTTTCAAGAGGGGAAACTCTATCCAAATTCAAGCGCTTTTTCTCTCTCTTCCAGCAAGCACATATATAAAGAAGTTTCTTTTAATTTGAGAATCAAACCGTTAAAAAGGAACTAAAACTAATTGGTTTTCTTCGGGTTTTTGATTCCAAACTAAGTCTTTTTGAAAGGTTAAGAAGGAAACAATCTATTTTCCTTTTTCCTGACCTTTCGTTTCGTTTCTCATGGAGCGTGCGGGACTCTAATCGACACCAAGAATCTCACTAAAACATTATCTGAGGGTAAATATTCTGGACTTATTCTCCGTATTATTTCATCTTTATTCTTTATTCTTGCTGTTCTTTTGGCTTTTTGCTTTCACTTTTCTTTATTTTGATTCTTTTCATCTCATTTTATGATAAAAACCCATTTTTGCTCTGAAAAAGAGAGTTTTTTCCGTTTATTTTCGGAAACTGTGGTAACCGACGGGTCATCTGTTTCACCGACGCCTGTCGGTCACCCCACTCACAGACGCCCTCTCTCTTGAGTGAGCGACGGACATGTCGGTCACTTTGACTGATGCCCATCGGTCACTCTGCAGAGGCCGTCGCTGGGTCCTGTCTCCATGTTTTCAAATCTTTCCCATCTCTCTCAAGTCTTAGAACTTTATTTATAATTGAGCTTTTGTATATTAACACCCATTAACCTTTTGTGAGCATATATTGATTTTCTTGGACCATCCTGAGCTCGAGGGGCGATCTACAATGCTCGGAGGATTCCGTCCGGTTTAGTTTTCTAACCTTCTTGGTTATTTCCTTTATTTATTTATTCATTAATTATTTTATGCACATGAATATACCCTCTTTGTATCCCGCTAAATATAAAAATTGATTAATGTTTTATATTCAATAAAGAGAGGTTTTCATAAATATAAGGACCCAATGTCCTATTTTTATCCAATAAAAATCCTCACAATAGAAATATCCAGTTTTAATAATGATGCATGCGAGGACCAAAGTCCTCAAAATAAGCAATGCCCCGATTTGTGTATGTATCGCACATTTATAAAAGGGAGTTGTATTCCGCTCCTTGTGTTATTGTAATTTATTGCTTTCACTACTTACTTGCTCATTTACGGCTTTCCAAATGTGAATAAATGCGCCTTTTAATCAATTACATCATGTGGAGAGAGAGCGAATTAATGATAATTAAAATTTGATCATAGAATAATCGAGATAGAAATAGATGAGAAGTCCCGAACCCAGCTCTTGTCTTTGGGCTCAAAGAGGCGAGAGGTTTACCCTCCAAGATACCTCTTATGTCACGAGACTTTGGCATTAATCCTAGGCTCCTTAGGGCGAGAGGTTTACCCTCCAAGACCCCTTTGGTTGGCCCAAAATGGATACTGAGCGCAGTCTTAGGCTCTCCGAGGCGAGAGAAACTTTCCCAATGTCCTATTGGGTGGCGACTCCATGAAACCTCCTTGTTGCCCAACATAGACGCACTTGCGATTCATCGCAAGCTATCAGCGGACCCTCAATTGCCCGATCGCCCTCAAGCGGGCGGTCAGAGGGGCGGCCATGGGGATCCAGCGTGCGTCACAGTGGCGACTCCACTGGGGATATTATTGTTCGAGATTTCGATTTGAAAATACGTCGTTTAACATTTATGATTAAAATTTAATTCATAAATATGCTTTCTCTCAAATTTGCATTACATCCCATTAGACCTTTAGAATATGCTAGTTTGGTCCCTCTATTAGCCCCGGTGCGTTCCTGAAGCACGACCCTATTTTCACTCAATTTGGGGAAGTGTTAAGGATAATCACCAGCCCAAGCCTCGTACCTCCCGATCAGTCGTTATGCTCGTGATGAGCTAGACCTGTCGGCAGAGATCATGCTTGGGTAGTCCTAAAGTAACATCTCCCTTGTCCAAACCTCATTTAACGGCCGTAGTTACTTTCCATAGGTGTTATGAACCATAATTCTATGCTTGCTATATAGATCCTCATGTATTGGGTGAGTCCAGATGTCTTGCTTGGCAACCTAGCCAAAGGCTTTCATGCCCCGGCAGGGCCATGTCGAAATTTTTGGAATGTCTAAATACATGATGATCATTATCCATTCGCTTGTACATTAGCATAGGAGTTTTATGCTGTCGGTTTTTCCCCGTGCACCATGCATGTCCATTAGGTCCCTCGTTGACCCTTGGGCTAATCCCACCTAGGAAAGAGACCGCGCGACCACGTGTATGGGAGAAATAAGAGTGGAAGGACCTACTTGCTTGCTTGTGTTTTGTGGGTGTTGCATATCACGACCACGCATTGCATCTGCATTCCATACATCACATCTAACACCTTTTCCCTGCAGCCATCATAGATCTGCCAAGGTGGACTAGATCGCCTACCGAACGATTGATCCGAGTTCCTGCATCTGAACTGCCAGGTAGAGAGGGCCTTTCAGAGATCTTACCGAAAGTCAGCTGTACCGTATCTAAGATGGAAAACTCACCGAGGGGAGATGATGCCACCAGGGCCATGATTGCAGAAGAAGTGGGCCGACGGTTTGAGGAATTTGAGGGCAGAATGATGAACATGCTAACTACTTTGGCACAACAGAATGCTCCGCAGAATCCACCACCTCCTTCTCCCGTGAGATAGAATGAGCGAGAAGAGGAAAGAGCTGAGAGGCAAGAAGAGCCTATTCGGCCACTACCAATAGAGCTGAGGTCAATAGCTTCGGGAGGACAGAGAAGAAGACCAGTGTTGAGGGTAGATGATGACAGGGATGACGAAGACGACAAAATGAGTTCTGTATCTGAGAGAGGGAAGGCACCCCAAACTGATGAGTTCATTCTAAAGAAGATGGAAGATAGGTTTGAAGCCATGGCCCGTATGATGAGTAGAGGCCAGGGGATGAACCCGGAGGACAAGGAATTTGAGGGAGAAGACCCGATTCCTTATAATTTCAAGATGCCTGACATGCCAAAATTTAACGATACCTCTGACCCCACTGCCCATGTGAAGCAATACTCTCTGGTCATGAAAGGGACCACTTTATCTAAGAAGCAGAAGGTGGAGTACTTTTGTTTGAGTCTAACCGCTCATGCCATCGACTGGTATCATAGTCTCGATCGTCGAACTAAGGAAGATTGGGATCTACTCACGGAGGAGTTCTTGAGGCAATATGATTGCAACACTAGGATGGAGGTGACTCTTAAGGATCTTGAATTGCTCCAGCAGAAGGCTGGGGAATCTTTTCACGATTATCTCACCCGCTGGCAAAATCGAGTAATGGAAATACGGAGAAAGCCAGACACCCAATACCAGATCCGCTTGTTTATCAAGAATGCGAGCCCGTATTTGAAGGATGGTCTGAAGATAAAAGGACTGAAGGATTGGGAGTCTCTGAAAGACATAGCCATTGAGGCAGAGGGAGATTTCTTGGCCCGAAAAGTTAGCAATGATAGTTTCCCAAAAAGGACTAACACCGGTCAGGGGACCAGTAGGCCAGCCGATCCCAATAGTAGTACCAGAAGAACAGTTGAGGTGTCTGCTACTGACGCAACTACCCCGAGGAAGTTTTCGAACTTAGGAAGGCCACTGTCTTGGGTCTTAAGAAGGTTGATGAAAGAAGGAAAGTTGCAACCTTTGGCTCCTAGGCCTGCTATAACGCAAGGGAAGCCGGGTCACAAGGACAATGAATACTATGCATTTCATCAGCACACAGGCCATCTAATAGACAAGTGTAAGGCGCTGCGACACTCTATTCAAGATCTGATTGATAACAATCAAATTTCTGACCCTGCGAAGAGGGAGTCTAAGGAGAAGCCTAGTTATAATGCCGTGCCGCCACCAGGTTTTATGATCGAGTCCAGCCTGCCAGAGTGGTACGTATTACAGGACTTATATGGGAGCAAGAGTATTGCTGTTGTTCGTTCTGGGGATAGAGAGGGAAAAGCAGTAGTGGCAACCATTGATTGTTGGTCGAGCAGCGAGAGCGGTGAAGAGGCCGAAGAGGAGGAAGAGATGAACCCTGATTTGTAGAGATCCGATGAGGATGAAGAAGAGATAGGGGCTGTGATAAGAAGTGGGAGAGTGGTCCCTGAGATTATAAGGGTACCAGAGCCAGCGCAGCCATTGACGGAAAAAGAGCCGGAGGAGAACCAGATTGTAAAGCAATTGAAGAAGACCGCAGCTCAGATATCCATCTGGGTTCTTTTAAGGCTGTCACACCCCATAAGTGGCCTAATCGGAAATTGGTAATTTTAATTGGATAATTTAGGACAATTGAGTAATTTATAAGAAAAAGAGGATTATATTGCAAGAATTAAATGTTTCTTAATTGGCAGATTTTATTCTGGTGAGTAAAGTGTAATTTGTCAAGGATTATTTGGTAAAAGAGGATTAAGTGGATTGTGAAGCTGTGCATGTGTGCCAAGTGGAGAGTGCGTGTGTGCACGTGGGTGAGGGAAGAGAGAGGTCTGGTTGTGTTAGTGCTGGAAAACTACAGACTGAAGTTTTTCTCTCTTTTGCTTTCTCTCACGTTAGCCATACCGTTCCTCTCCATTTGCTGTGCTTTTCTCTTTTGCATGTGTGTTCATCTGTTAAAAGTTAGGGTTTTGAGCATTGAAGAAATTACAGGGTAAGTAGCTACTGGTTTTATATCTGGGTTTTCGTTCTTCATCTTCTTCAGGGACTATTTTGAGTTATATATATAGTGGTTCTTGGGATTAACTGGGTATCGTTTTGTCTGTTGCAAGCATTGGAAGATAAGAGAAAAGATAAAGGGAAAGAGAAGGTTAGGGACTGAGAGTGCAGTGGACATTTTGGGACTTCAGTAACAGGTTTGGGAGTGTCTGTTCTTTATTAAACTTGGATCCTGCTTGCTGTTTGTTGTCAAAATTGGTTATGTATGTTGTTTATTAAAATGCATGAAATATGTACTGTGTATACATGATTCCTGTAGAAAAGAAGGATGTTAAAGATGAAAATGAGATGAACATGCATGGGTTTGAATGTAGAAATCCTGGGAAGTTGATATTCTGAGATTGTTTCTGTTTAATTGTAAAAATGTTTTATTTGTGTTATAATTGCTGTGAATGTGCTCTGGAGACTTGAAGGTACGTATTCGAATCATGATTGCATGAAAAATGGTTTTAGATAAAGTGTAGTTTTGAATTTTAGAAATACTCTGTTTTCTGGATCTTCTGGTTTTTCACGTCGTTTTCTGGGAATTCTGGAAATTTGTTTGAGAAGAAGAAGTAGTGTGAGAAGAAGATCACGAGACGTGATGGAGCATCACGCCGTGACCCTCTTCCCTGAAGAAGGTCACGCGACGTGATGGGGCATCACGCCGTGATCCCCTTATCTGAGAGGTTGGGAGAAGGAGAAGTCTGTGAGAGGAAGATCACGAGACATGATGAAGCATCACGCCGTGACCTTCGTCCCTTTGGGAAGTCGCGACGTGATGAAGCATCACGCCTCGCGACTTCGCCTGTTTCCTTCTCGTGATTTTTCTTCTCTTCCCCTCTCCTCTCAGGCGTCACGAGACGTGACTGATGGTCACGCCGTGACTGCCTTGCTTTTTGCCTGGCACTCGCGTGAAGCCTGTGTCACGAGACGTGACGAATGGTCACGGCGTGACCAGCCTTCCCTGCTGTCCTGTTTTATTAAAACAAAGTTTTAACTTCTGTTTTAAGGGTTTTTGCACTACATGACAAATGTTTGGGTTTAATTTCTGAATTGTAATTAATAATTGCTTCATATTGAATTGTGAACATGATTAATAATTAATGTACATGATTTACTAGTTTATATTTTACATGAACATAAATTGTCTTGAATGAGAATTATTTGTACTGCTGCCTCCAATAATTGATACAGGATATATTTAAATGTTTCTGATTTTGATCTAGATACATGTACACGTGAAATATGTATTTGCATTTAGTTGTATTTAATATTGATATTGGTGCTTGAATTGATGAGTGAGTTTTAAGCCTGAATATTCATAGTAGTGGATAAGTAAGCGCTTACTTAGGTCAGTGTGTGTGCAGCTGCTATATGATAAAACGTTTTACTTGGGTCCGTTTGGATCCTTGTTTCGACCATGGTTGGTCTATATGGATTTAAATGCGAGACTTCGGTCTCTATATGAAAAGTACATGTTTGAGACTCATGTCTCTATATGCTTGGGATACTGTGTTCTATCAGTATCCATTTGACCGTATCCACTTCTAGAGAGTATTTTTAGACTAATCAGGCTATTTGTTGAAATGTGTTGCATACGTTGAGATGTATTTTTGGAAATGATTACAAGTATATAATGTAAATGAATTCTTGCATAGCTTTATATCACACCTTGAATCTGTATACTTGAAATGATGAGTATTATGAATTGAATACTTAATTGCTTGTAATGTATATATTTATGCATGTCAAGTAAGGAATTTGGAGATATGTTTACATATATTTTAATGCCTTTACTTTTGAATCATTAAATTATTATTGTATAAATATTGTATATGCATATTGCTTGTTGTTTTGTTTCTCCCCACTAAGCGTTATCGCTTAGCACGGGCTCTTTTCCCGTGCAGGTGGCGAGTTTAGCTTGAAGTCAGATATCTGCAGGTCGGCCACTAGGAGTCTTTTTGAGTGAAGTTATTTGAAGTCTTCCGCTGTAATTTTTGTATATGGCTTGTGTATAGCAAAGTAAATTTTTGTAAAGGAACTAATATTATTTTTTGTATATGTATTTGCTTACGAGCCTCTTTTTGTAAAACGATATTGATATATGTTATATGTAAACAGGATTTTACTATTAAATGATTAAAAGTTTCTTTATATTTCATTTGGTTTTTGTTTATACATGTGTATATGGATTTGATTATATGTGTTTGCCCGCGTGGCACTCCGGTATCCTTCCAACGGGGATGGCGGGGTGTTACAGCTTGGTATCAGAGCCCAGGTTTGGTGGTTCTGGGTTATGTTGTGATTGTTTGAGTGTAGAGTCGAGTCTATGCATGAGAGTCAGTTTTGTATAGTGGCCTAATGCAGATGTCTTGTGTTTTGTAGTGTTTATATGGAGTCGGATCCAAGTGAGTATATGGGCGACACGATGGACAGTGTCTATATGGGTCGTAGAGAGAGTCCAATCAGAGGAGGTGAGCCAGTGAGACAGGATAGGCCTGCACAGGAACCTGCACCAGCTGTGGGTGCAAATAGAGGAGCTGGTTTCGATCCAGCATTAGTGCAAGGTTTGTTGCAAGTGGTTGATAGGTTGACTGCTCCTAAGGCTCCAATTGAATTGCTAAGAAAAAGAGGAGCAGAGGATTTCCATGGGACTGCTTTAGATGAATCCGATGTGGCTGAGTTTTGGCTAAAGAGAGTAGGTAGAATTCTGCAAGAGATTAGATGTCCCGCAGATCAGAGAGCTTCATGTGCAGTTTCGTTGCTTCAGGGACCAGCCTATGATTGGTGGGAGCTTGTGATGAGGAATCCTCAGCGGCCAGCTGAGTTGACATGGGAATATTTCAAGCAAGAGTTTGAGCAAAAGTATATAACGAAGGCATACCAAGAAGCGAAGTGGAGAGAGTTCATCAGTTTGAAACAGCGAGGTATGACTGTTAGTGAGTATGACAAGGAGTTCAATAGGCTGAGTAAGTATGTGCCTGAGCAGTTGTTGACTGGTGAGTTCAGATGTAGACACTTTCTTGAGGGACTTCGTGAGGTGTACCGAGGTCTTTTGTCTGCAATGGTAGTCTTGCAACCAGTTGGATATTATCAGCTTGTGGCTGCAGTAATGAAATTAGAGGAATCTGAGGAGATTAAACAGAAGATGGCACAGAAGAGAAGAGCACTAGAAGGGGGAAATGTGAGTGCTAAGAAGTCTAAGGGTGCTCCAGTTGAGCAAGGAATTAGAGGGTCTGTTCAGGTACCTTCAGAAGTTGGAAGTGTGGCACCGCATGCTAGCAAGGGAAACCGGGCACCGGAGTGTGAGCATTGTCATAGGTACCATTGGGGTACATGTCATAAGATTACTGGCGCCTGTTTTAAGTGCGGAAGTATGGAGCATCGTTTTGCATTTTGCCCTGATCGACAAGTGGACCAGAATCAGCAAGAGAGCAAAAGATCCAATGTCATTCAAAGCAATCGTGAAGGAAGTAGACATCCGAGAGCACCATCTGAGACGGTGCAACGACCGGGTGCTACAGAGGATCATACTAGGCATCGGGCATATGCTATGACTGCTGAGAATGTAGCGGGTGCTGCAGGACCTTCGGGTAATTGTTTATATGTTCAGTTTTGTCTTATTTCGGTTTTGGTATTTGAGATGTGTTTGGTTAAGCAAGGAAATTTCGAGGACGAAATTTTCTTAAGGAGGAGAGAGTTGTCACACCCCATAAGTGGCCTAATCGGAAATTGGTAATTTTAATTGGATAATTTAGGACAATTGAGTAATTTATAAGAAAAAGAGGATTATATTGCAAGAATTAAATGTTTCTTAATTGGTAGATTTTATTCTGGTGAGTAAAGTGTAATTTGTCAAGGATTATTTGGTAAAAGAGGATTAAGTGGATTGTGAAGCTGTGCATGTGTGCCAAGTGGAGAGTGCGTGTGTGCACGTGGGTGAGGGAAGAGAGAGGTCTGGTTGTGTTAGTGCTGGAAAACTACAGACTGAAGTTTTTCTCTCTTTTGCTTTCTCTCACGTTAGCCATACCGTTCCTCTCCATTTGCTGTGCTTTTCTCTTTTGCATGTGTGTTCATCTGTTAAAAGTTAGGGTTTTGAGCATTGAAGAAATTACAGGGTAAGTAGCTACTGGTTTTATATCTGGGTTTTCGTTCTTCATCTTCTTCAGGGACTATTTTGAGTTATATATATAGTGGTTCTTGGGATTAACTGGGTATCATTTTGTCTGTTGCAAGCATTGGAAGATAAGAGAAAAGATAAAGGGAAAGAGAAGGTTAGGGACTGAGAGTGCAGTGGACATTTTGGGACTTCAGTAACAGGTTTGGGAGTGTCTGTTCTTTATTAAACTTGGATCCTGCTTGCTGTTTGTTGTCAAAATTGGTTATGTATGTTGTTTATTAAAATGCATGAAATATGTACTGTGTATACATGATTCCTGTAGAAAAGAAGGATGTTAAAGATGAAAATGAGATGAACATGCATGGGTTTGAATGTAGAAATCCTGGGAAGTTGATATTCTGAGATTGTTTCTGTTTAATTGTAAAAATGTTTTATTTGTGTTATAATTGCTGTGAATGTGCTCTGGAGACTTGAAGGTACGTATTCGAATCATGATTGCATGAAAAATGGTTTTAGATAAAGTGTAGTTTTGAATTTTAGAAATACTCTGTTTTCTGGATCTTCTGGTTTTTCACGTCGTTTTCTGGGAATTCTGGAAATTTGTTTGAGAAGAAGTAGTGTGAGAAGAAGATCACGAGACGTGATGGAGCATCACGCCGTGACCCTCTTCCCTGAAGAAGGTCACGCGACGTGATGGGGCATCACGCCGTGATCCCCTTATCTGAGAGGTTGGGAGAAGGAGAAGTCTGTGAGAGGAAGATCACGAGACGTGATGAAGCATCACGCCGTGACCTTCGTCCCTTTGGGAAGTCGCGACGTGATGAAGCATCACGCCTCGCGACCTCGCCTGTTTCCTTCTCGTGATTTTTCTTCTCTTCCCCTCTCCTCTCAGGCGTCACGAGACGTGACTGATGGTCACGCCGTGACTGCCTTGCTTTTTGCCTGGCACTCGCGTGAAGCCTGTGTCACGAGACGTGACGAATGGTCACGGCGTGACCAGCCTTCCCTGCTGTCCTGTTTTATTAAAACAAAGTTTTAACTTCTGTTTTAAGGGTTTTTGCACTACATGACAAATGTTTGGGTTTAATTTCTGAATTGTAATTAATAATTGCTTCATATTGAATTGTGAACATGATTAATAATTAATGTACATGATTTACTAGTTTATATTTTACATGAACATAAATTGTCTTGAATGAGAATTATTTGTACTGCTGCCTCCAATAATTGATACAGGATATATTTAAATGTTTCTGATTTTGATCTAGATACATGTACACGTGAAATATGTATTTGCATTTAGTTGTATTTAATATTGATATTGGTGCTTGAATTGATGAGTGAGTTTTAAGCCTGAATAGTCATAGTAGTGGATAAGTAAGCGCTTACTTAGGTCAGTGTGTGTGCAGCTGCTATATGATAAAACGTTTTACTTGGGTCCGTTTGGATCCTTGTTTCGACCATGGTTGGTCTATATGGATTTAAATGCGAGACTTCGGTCTCTATATGAAAAGTACATGTTTGAGACTCATGTCTCTATATGCTTGGGATACTGTGTTCTATCAGTATCCATTTGACCGTATCCACTTCTAGAGAGTATTTTTAGACTAATCAGGCTATTTGTTGAAATGTGTTGCATACGTTGAGATGTATTTTTGGAAATGATTACAAGTATATAATGTAAATGAATTCTTGCATAGCTTTATATCACACCTTGAATCTGTATACTTGAAATGATGAGTATTATGAATTGAATACTTAATTGCTTGTAATGTATATATTTATGCATGTCAAGTAAGGAATTTGGAGATATGTTTACACATATTTTAATGCCTTTACTTTTGAATCATTAAATTATTATTGTATAAATATTGTATATGCATATTGCTTGTTGTTTTGTTTCTCCCCACTAAGCGTTATCGCTTAGCACGGGCTCTTTTCCCGTGCAGGTGGCGAGTTTAGCTTGAAGTCAGATATCTGCAGGTCGGCCACTAGGAGTCTTTTTGAGTGAAGTTATTTGAAGTCTTCCGCTGTAATTTTTGTATATGGCTTGTGTATAGCAAAGTAAATTTTTGTAAAGGAACTAATATTATTTTTTGTATATGTATTTGCTTACGAGCCTCTTTTTGTAAAACGATATTGATATATGTTATATGTAAACAGGATTTTACTATTAAATAATTAAAAGTTTCTTTATATTTCATTTGGTTTTTGTTTATACATGTGTATATGGATTTGATTATATGTGTTTGCCCGCGTGGCACTCCGGTATCCTTCCAACGGGGATGGCGGGGTGTTACAAAGGCAGTCCCCTTCTCACAGGCAGAAAGTGGTAGAGGCTTTGACTGAGTCCACTGTTGCCACCACAATTTCCCCATCGGAACTTTTGGGTCTAGTTAAAGGAGGATTGGGGGAGCGATTGGTTTTTTCCGATGCCGACTTGCCAGTCGAGGGCCACAATCATAACCGACCTCTGTACATCAAAGCACAGATTAATGATAAGCACATCGCTTGTGTTATGGTAGATGTGGATCTTCTATCAATGTTTGCCCTCTGATAGCCCTTCAGGCTTTTTGATTGAGTGAGGATATGCTCCGGGAATCAGACTTGACGATTACAGCCTATGATAATTCAAGAAGGCAAGTCTCGGGAACATTCAAGACCCTGGTCAAGACGGGACCCATTCAGGTAGAAGTAGAGTTCGTGGTTCTGCCCATCCCAGCTAATTTCTCAGCCCTGCTTGGGAGGCCTTGGTTTCACAGATTAGGAGGAGTACCGTCCATGCTGCACCAAATGATAAAGTTCCCGCATGAAGGGGAGGTGATAACTATTAAGGCAGCCAGAGAGAATCAGGCGTCAGCTCTTGAAATTGCTAATCAGCCCTTCAGCGGCTTCCACGTGTCAATGATAGGAGAAGAGCACGGGTCAGTGGATAACCCAGCTACGGTTAACATGATGAAAAAGATGCACTATCTCCCTGGGGCTGGTTTTGGTAGAAACTCTCAGGGGCTGCAGACTGCGATCACCACTCGAGGTCAGAAGAACTGGAAGGGTCTGGGGTATAGAGGCGGTTTTAGCAAGAAGAAGACGGCGGATAAGATCCCTCACATTTCAGAAAGCTTTGTGCCCGCATCCTTAGTATGCTCTTATACTGGTGAAGATGAGCTGCAGTGGGTGAATGGGAGGATTGTCCCCGGATTTGAAATCTTTAGCGATGTATTTGACTGGGAGATCGGGGTTATCAAGGCCGGTGAGAACTTCTGGGATGAAGAGGTCATGAATCAGTGCATTGCTTGGGACAGATATGAGCCCGAAGAGGTTGTCACCGAGAAGATGTTGTTTGCCAGGCTGAAGGGGAAAGAAAAGGTGGCAGGAACAGAATTGAGATTTGAGGATTTAAAGATTTCCTCAGACGTGCCTGAAGGGCCTCTGCTGAATCAGGAAGCCAATGAGCAAGCTGCAGCAGCATCGACCTCTGGGGAGGCAGAAGAAGACTCTAGCTTAGATTGTCTTTTTATTCCAGAACTTTTTTATGATGTAAATGACAATTATAATATTATTAATAAGGCAAATAATTTCTCTTACTTGTGCAATGTTTCTAATGATTTCAACATGCATGAACATGATCATATTCCATCAATTTTTGATATTGATTCTACTGATACAACGCATTTTAATCTTGGAACCTCGAAAAATCCGAAAGAAATTCTAATAGCATCAAATATAACTCCTGATGAGAGAAAAAATTTTGAGAGAATAATAAGAAAACATGAAAAAGTCTTTGCCTGGACCTATGAGGACATGCCAGGGATCGACCGAGGCGTAGCAGAACATGCCATCCCGACTTATCCAGATTATAAGCCCGTAAAGCAGAAGTTGAGATGGCTCAGGCCAGAATGGGCAGACAAGGTCAAGTAGGAGATTCGACAACAGATTAAGGCCAAGTTCCTTGTTGAAGTGCAGTATCCTACGTGGTTGGCAAACATGGTCCCTGTAGCGAAGAAAAATGGGAAGGTCAGGGTGTGTGTGGATTATCGAGATCTGAACAAGGCTTGCCCTAAAAGATAATTTTCCACTACCCCACATTGATGTGTTGATAGACAGTGCCGCTAACTGCGCGATGTACAGCTTTGGAGACGGTTATGTGGGCTACAACCAGATCCTAAACAAAATAGCTGACCGGGTTAAGATCGCTTTCATCACAGAGTGGGGGACCTATGCCTACCGAATCATGCCTTTTGGCCTGAAAAATCCAGGGGCCACATAACAGAGGATGGCGACCAAGATTCTAAGCGACCTGATCCATAAGGAGGTAGAGGTGTATGTCGATGACATGATGGTCAAGTCAGCCACCCGAGAGGGCCATTTTGAAGCTCTAGAGAAGTTCATCACTAGGATTGATAAATACAATCTACGACTTAACCCCAAGAAATATATCTTCGGAGTGATTTCAGGGGAGCTGTTGGAACATGTCGTCAGCCAAAGGGGAATAGAAATTGACCCGAACAAGGTAAAGGCTATCAGGGAGATGCTCGTGCCGCAAAAGGAGAAAGATGTAAGGAGTTTCCTGGGCAATCTGCAGTACGTCAGTCGATTCATCTCACTTCGATATGCGAGCACATTTTTAAGCTACTCAGAAAGAATCAGCCTGTGGTCTGGAATGAAGACTGCCAGAAAGCCTTTGACAGCATCAGGGAATATCTGTTGAATCCGCCAGTGTTAAGGCCGCCGCAACCAGTCAAACCACTTATCCTCTATCTGGCAGTGGAAGACAGTTTTGTGGGTGCCATGATGGCTTAGGAGGATGAATTTAAAGTGGAGTTCGCAGTTTATTATCTCAGCAAGAAGTTCCTGGCTTATGAGATAAAATATGCTGAAGTAGAGAAAATCTGCCTCGCAGTGATTTGGGCATCAAAGAAACTGAGACATTATTTCCACTCATACAAAGTTCAGGCAGTGGCCAAGCAGAATCCGTTGAGATATTTGTAAGAAGCGCCGTCGTTGCTTGGTAAGATGGGGAGGTGGCTGCTTTTGCTACAGGAGTTTGATGTCGAATACATCACTCGCAAAACTATTAAGGGGTGAGCCATAGCCGAATTTCTTGCCGAGCATCCCATTCAAGGGGACACCCCCAAGTTCACCTTTCCTTATGAGAGCATAGTTGCTATTTCTATCCAAGGATGGTAGTTACACTTCGATGGGGCCATGAATAACAAAGGGGCTGGAGTTGGAATTATTTTGACAACCCTAGATAACGAGAAACTCCCTCTAGCCAAGAAGCTGAGGTACAAGGCAACCAACAATGAAGCCGAATATGAAGCATGCACTTTCGGGTTAGAAGCTTTAGCTGCTTTGGGGGCAAAGAACATAGAAGTCTTTGGTGACTCATCCTTGGTGATTAACCAGATCCGAGATGAATGGGCCGTAAAAGAAGAGTGGCTGGTACCCTACGTTGAATATCTGAAAGAGGTATGTGGGCAATTTGAAACCTGCACTTTCCACTTCGTGCCAAGAGATGAGAATCGTCTAGCTGATACGTTGGCAAACCTAGTGTCGATATGGGATAATCCTGAAGGGGTAGCTATGAAACCAGTGCTGATTTCGAGTTCTGAGAAGCCTAGCTTTGAGATCAAGCCAGTAATGGAAGTAGAAGTGGCGGATGGGAAACCATGGTACTTTGACATTATGAATTATTTGGAAAACGCTAGGTTTCCAAAGGAAGCTACCGAGAAGGACCAGAGAATGATCCGGAAGCTATCTACTCAGTTCATATCCTTGGAAGGAGTATTGTACAAAAGACAGGCACACGGAATTCAGCTCAGGTGCTTAAATGAAAAAGTAGCCCGTAAGGTGATGGAGGAGACCCATGCAGGCGTCTGTGGGGCTCACATGAATGGTTTAACTCTGGCAAAGAAGATCATGAGGCAAGGCTTCTATTGGCTTACGATGGACAATGACTGCTCAAAGTATGTCAAGCAATGCCAGTTATGCCAACAGTACGCAGATTTGAGACACCTGCCAATATCAGAGCTACACAACCTGACATCGCCTTGGCCTTTCGCTGCTTGGGGAATAGATATCATTGGGGAGATTCGCCCCACGGCATCTAATGGGCACAGATACATCATAGTCGCAATTGACTATTTTACCAAATGGGTAGAGGCAGAATCCTTCAAAAAGATTGACGCAAGGGCTATGGCCAAGTTCATAGAGAGAAATCTGATCTGCAGATATGGCCTCCCTCACCACATAGTGTCTGACAATGGAGTGCAGTTCATGGGGGAAACTAGGAAGCTCCTTGAGAAGTATGGCATGAAGCACCATAGATCCTCTCCCTAATGACCACAAGCCAACGGGGCAGTAGAGGCCGCCAATAAAAATGTGAAGAGGATCCTATCCAAGATGGTCCAAACCTTCAAAGACTGGGCCGAGAAGCTACCCTTCGCACTATGGGGATATAGGACAACGGCGAGAGCATCTACGGGCGTTACGCCATTTTCCCTGGTATACGGGTTGGAAGCAGTATTGCCAGTTGAGATAGAGCTCAAATTGGTGAGAGTGGTCATGGAAGCCCAGATTCCGGAGGCCGAATGGGCACGGCAGAGGCTACAGCACTTAAACTTACTGGATGAGAGTAGGCTGAAAGCTTATTATCACAATCAGATCTACCAGAAGACGTTGGCCAGGACATTTGGGAAGAAGGTGAGAAAGCATCCGCTGAAGGAAGGGGACTTAGTGTTCAAGCAGATGAGACCAGGTATACCGGATATCAGAGGAAAATTAAGACCAACCTGGGAGGGGCCGTATATCCTTAAAAAGCTGTTGTCCAAAGGAGCTGCAATCTTGTCGGATAGCGATGGAAATGAATTCAAAGAACCGATCAATGTCGATAGGCTCAAAAGGTTCCATGGCTAAAGACCAAAATAAAAAGAAGAGAATAAAATGCCCTACAGGTCGAAAACCGAAAAAAGGCGGCCGTGCTAAAATTGGGCGCCTCGACAGGGTGAAAACCAAAAAAAGGCATCCTGTGCAAAAATTAGAGGCACGAGAGAAAATGTCCGATCATGAAAACCCGAGAGGGCCGATTGGTAACAGGAGTTGATGCTGTTAAAATTTGGTTTCATGTATTAACAGTGCGTACGCGGTTGAGTAAATGTCAAAACTGATCATGTATGCTTTTCATTTTTGTGAAATAGAGTGAATATTATTCTTTTCATTTTCGTCATTTTCTAGTTCTGCATTAAAAAGAAATGTAACACCAAAAGAAATACATATGTAAGCTGAGCTAAGTCCTGCTGCTGCTCTCGCCAACCAGATGCTTGAGCCCTCGTGTCCTATTATCAGATCCTGGGCTAAGGATCCACTTCTAATATTCGCTAGTTGAAGCCACGGAGTGATCGCTGAACCTCAGAATGACAGTCTTCACGAGTAGTTTGCTCCACAGCTCATGGTACCTATAGGCAAAGGCAGCCGAAAGAGCTCCTCCTCGGAAAGATAAAGGAACCCTCACCACATCCTGGGTCATTCCAAGCTGACGTGTACATCGGGAAACGATGCAGAAAGTGGCTTGACGGAGCCCACAGAGGGGAATACACCCCGATAACCCATCAATGACCACATGAGACAGTGGGAGCCAGGCAGACGTGAAACTGATATCATCATCTAACAGCTCGCCAAATCTGGTGATGCCTTCACCAACAGTGGCACACTCACATAGTCATCGACGAGGAAGGAAATGGCTCGGCGAGTACCGTGGAATGACCCGAGAAGGTGGCTCAGACAGCATCCTCATTTTCTCTTGCAGCCAAATCTGAAAAAAAAAGCCGCTGGAGTATGTAGGGTTTACTTCAGGCAAAAAATAAGATACAGGGTTGTGTGAAAATCCGAAAGGATGCATCTCCCGCTAAGAAAAGCTAGTGTGAAAATCCATAAGGGATGCACTACCTTTAAAATAATGACGTACCTGGAGCAATAAGGGGCTGCCGGTAAAGGTAGTAGTGGATCCAGAGCTCATAGCATCTAAGCCCAGAATGGTCTCAGCCAGAATAAGTGGTAAGGGTGATAATCCCAGATGAAAGTCGCTCAGAACTCCGAACAGGCGAGGGTCACCTATCAAACCCCCTGAAACAACAGTGAGAAAGTTCACCATGCAAAACAGAAATATGATGCTTACCCGGTAAGTGGGGATGTCAGTGAACTGATCTAGAGCCTCGATCAGTGGCCCCAGAGCAAAGAAAGAGCCCAGAGAAACCAGCCGAACGGCCTCAGAAGAAGGTATGCCGAGAGCCATAGCTATGTCCCGAGTCTGGAGTAGGCCACAACGGGGGACGCAGGGCAGAGCGTTAGGAGGGAACCAGGCTCCAAGAATGGCAGCTAACTCCTCAGGCAGGGGGCACAACTCCTGGTAAGTGAACCGGAAGACGTGAAATCGGGGGTTCCAGAAGTGAGTCACCGCCAAAAGAAGGTTCTGATCAACTTTGACCCAATGCAGACAGTTTAGCCTAGACAGAGAGGAAAGGGCGCCTTTTTCCCAAGTGTGCTTGTCATCTAAGATACGGTGCATTAATTGGAGAAGAGAGGAAGACATTCTGAGAAGAATAAAGTGCTCAGGATGTTGGGAAAATGAAGAGACACAAAAGGAGCAAAATTTTTGGAAGAATTTATAGAAAGGCGTCACCGACGACCTACCCGTCTCTCCCAAGAGACGGCCTGCCCGTCGGTAAAAATCCACCTGGCAGATACATACGTCAGCATTACATTTATCACGAGCATTAAATGCGCATTAATTGGGGAATGGGGAACGACAGACGGCCAGACCGTCGGTCGCTCCTAGAGACGCCCAGCCCATCGGTCATTAAACTCTATATAAGGGTGAGTGACAGATGGACCAGCGGCGCTGTCACTTTCACTCCCCCTCTCAAAAACGGTTCTTTTGCGTTTTTTTCTGCATTTTCAAGCATTCTTTCTCCTTTTTCTTGCAATTTCTTCATCTTTTCGTGTTCTCCACTCACCGGACGCTCAGACATTCATATTTCTTCAGTTTTTCTACACTTTTCGCGACTGCAAGTAAGTAAAATAACTACTCTACTTTTTATTTAATTTATTTCCTCTTTATTTCTTCTTCTTTTAGCCTTAAAGATGGTTAGGAGGCTTTAGATGTTTTGAATATTTAGGGAGAATGCTGCCCATTTTTTTTAGTTTTGTTAAATACAAATAATCTAAACTTTTGCATCATCACATAGAAATAGAATTTTTCTATACCTTTGTCGCCTTAGAAATAGGCTTTCTAGCGCGTATTTTGTGTTGTTGAGGCCTGAGGCCATTATTTTGTGTTGTTGGGAACACACTCTTGCCGGGGTGCATCCCATTTATATATATATATTGTTGTTGAGGCCTGAGGCCTGGTTTGATGCCTTTTTATGCAGGAGGTTGGGCACACCCTTGCCGGGGTGCTGCCCAAATTTTTTATTATTATTCTAAAAGTGAATATTTTTGTGTATAATGCTTGCCTTGGGGTCTAGAAAGCGCATTTTTATTCGCTTTAAATATTTCCATGCCGATTGCATGTTTCTTTTGCTTTTGATATGTGCGAAGCATGCTGGGCAACATCCCTTTACAGGACGTTCGCCCCTTTACATGTATTATCTATTTTTTTTTTTACCTCGTATTCAGGCCGCTATTGCCCGGGTGAGGCCTGAATGGGCTTTTACCTCGAAAACGACCCTAATAATGCCTGTTTTGTCAAATTTTCCCTATCTGACATTTCTTCTGCAGGATGCCTCCTAGATGCAGAGCACCACAAGCCCAACCCGAGGTCGTGGTTCCGGGTTAGATGGATGCTGAGTCAGCTCAGATATATAGAGCGCTGGCTCAGGTGGAGATTCGGGCTAGCCGCTTCGTGTCCCGGTCGTTCCTAGAGGCCCTAGGGATGGCCCCGAAGGTCGACATGCTTGTCGAGGGCGCTGGGTGGACCGAGTTCCTTGAGTATGCTTTCTAGACCTTCCCCGAGGCTACCCGTCAGGTGCTAGCCACCCTACGTTATGGCGATTTTCAGAGATTAGATACAGAGCCAGGGGTGGTCCAGTTCTGGTTCGATGGGCAGCAGTTTAGCATTACCAAGCAGAGGTTTGCCGAGGCCATGGGGTTCCCCAGAGAGGAGGGGGTCAAGATCCCACGACGAGCGGTGAGACGCGCCCACTGGACAGCCATTGCCTTACCGGGAGTGCTGTATGATCATGATACAGCAAAGAGCACCGTACTGGTGTCTCAGGCACTCCGGTACCTGCATAGAGTGCTATCCAGTTCATACCTTGGTCGAGCTGGTAATCCAGGGTCGCTTAATGCGGCCGAGATCTGGAGCCTCTAGGCTATGGTGGCAGGCCAGCACCTCAACGTTAGCCATGTGATCTTGGCTAACCTGATCAGAGTTGGCAGAGGACTGACGCCAGTGGTGATAGTGGGAGGAGTCATTACTCGGTTGCTTTTAGGGTTAGGAGTCACCCCGGACAGGCTGAGAGGACCCCTGGATGAGGGGATACATGTGGATGCCTCCGCAGCAGTGCAGATGGGGATGATCTCGCAGATATCAGGGCAGGCAAAGGCTTACAGATTGCTATCCATCCACGAAACCAGGCGAATTTTCTCCCTTCCACCCTTGGGTCCAGACCCGGAGCAGCTAGAGCCGGAGCCAGAGCAACAGCCTCCTCAGCCAGGGCCGCCGCCGGAGCCGCAGCCTCCTCAGCCTCCTCTACCCGAGCTGGAGCAGCAGCCTCCTCAGCCTCCCCAGCCTCAGCCTCAGACCGTGCCACCGTCGCCGCAACAGGAGCAGCCCAGGACTCCATTGGATTACGACATGGAGTTCACTATGGACGAGCTCTTTGCCGCTACACCGGCATCCAGAGCGCTGACTCCTGTTCCGTCGCCGAGCATCAGGGTACAGAGGTCTACCCACAGGCCCCCCGAGAGGTATCACTCATATTTCCTGGGCGACCTAGGGGCATCTTCCTCCGCGGCCCAGCCGCTAGAGCCAGCACAGCAGCAGCCAGCACAGCTCCTCACTTCTATGTTCACAACCTTAGAGCGACGATAGGATGAGAGAGATAGAGCTATACATGAGAGGTTTGACCGTCAGCAGGCTGCTATTCAGTAGCAGTCTCGGGTGATAGAGCGGTTGGCTCAGGAGCAGGCCGGTTATATCGAGCAGACAGCGCGAGAGCAGGCTCAGGTCGTGGAGGCCTTCAGAGACGAGCAGGCGAGGCTGATAAAGCAGATTGCCCAGGGCCAGAGGGAGCTTAGGCAGTAGCTCGCTCATGATATGAGGATGTCTCAGGACCAGGCGTCTCAGAGGGTTGATATGACCCTACAGATGATCGACGAGTCACTCGACTCCCTGAGATCCCAGGTCCAGGCGATAGAGGGGATCCTCCCACCCTTGTCTCAGACCATGAGGGAGTTCAGAGAGTAGACAGAACAGCGCCTAGAGCAGATGAGGAGGGCCGCCAGCGAGCAGACCATTCAGATGAGCCAGGCATTCAAGAAGCTAGGAGGCACAGTCTCAGAGACCTTAGGGTTCATGAGGACTTGTACCCAGCCCTTCTTGGATGGCTATGCTCAGATCAGGTTCAGACAGACCCACGATGCTAAGGCAGGACCCTCCATGGCTCAGCCTCCACCTCCGGTACAGCAAGCTCCACCTCCACCTCCGCCCAGGATAGTGCACATATCCGATGATGAGGATCCTGACGAGGAGCCCTCCGACTACCCGACCCTCTGATATTCAGGGCGTCATATTTTTGTATTTTTGCACATTTCTACTTTGTATATACATTGTACAAAAGAGGATATTTCTAGTGAAAAACTTTTGTTTTCAGTTTTGTACATTCATTTATGATACATTCATATCACAGATAAGTGCATGTTTTCACATTTTCTCATGTGTCAAAAATAATGACATGACAAATGAAGAGAAATAATAACAAAAGATAACCCAGACTTGGAAAATGACAACTTAACTAAGCGAGAGAAAAAGGAATCTGAAATGAAACATAACATGATAAAAAGAATCCACATCATTCATAGACACGTTAAAAGATAACAATTCAAGTAAAATTAACAAAACCTTTTATCACATAGGTACGGAGAAACATTGATCCGAACACAAGCATCGATCAAAAGTCCAAACATAAGCGCCTAAGGTTCATGTCTTCTTGGAAAAGGAACCCAGCGAGGTCTCCTCCTCCACAAAATCAGGATTACGGTCAGAGAGTACCTTATCTCATAGTTCATGCGACAGCCAGAGAGTGCTATGCACCTTGCAGATCGGATGGGGGTTAGCAAGGGAACTTCACAATCGAAGCTGCAGTTAGAGAAAACACTGCTCTTCACATCGAGGTTGTGGTCAGAGAGTGCTACATCTCCTTAACCCTGTGCGAGCCGAGATGAGGCCAGCAGAAGTAGAAGTTGTAGTTAGGGAAACACTGCTCTTTACACCGAGATTGACAGCCAGAGAGTGCTGCATCTCACAGTTCACGCGACAGCCAGAGATTGCTACGCACCTTGCAGATCGGATGGGGGTTAGCAGGGGAACTTCAGATCGAAGTTACAGTTAGAGAAACACTGCTCTTCACATCGAGTTTGTAGTCAGAGAGTGCTACGTCTCCTTAGAACTGCGCAAGCTGAAACGAGGCCAGCAGAAACAATTGAAGTTGTGGTTAAAGAAACACCGCTCTTCATATCGAGATAATGGCTAGAGAATGCTACATCTCACCAGCACCTACAGGTCGAAACGAGACCGATAGGGATATCTTCACACGCCGAACAGACCGAGACGAGGTCTACCCGGTAAAAGGCATGGTAGGTGAGAATCGCCACAAGTACGCTTTCTTCCTTTCTGTCCTTTCTCTGTCATATAGGCACTTGTGCACTAGTTTCCCCAAAACTGGGGGCAACTGTAGGCACCGTGTCCCGGAGCGGTCCGGATCAGAGATTACCCTATGATGAAATCAGTATCCGAGCCTGCACAAACGGTTTGGATTCGGAGGTTTTAGTCCCATGCTCCACGAGAAATGAGTCTTTTCACCTTTCGTAGGTAGAGGGGGAGAAAACAAGGAATTTTTGAGTCAAAAAGTATTTTTTTCCTCAACAGACGGCCAGCCCGTCGCTTGGGGTCTGTAAGCACCGTGTCCTGGAACAGTCCGGATCAGAGGTTACCCTATGAAGAAATCAATGTTCGAGGCCTGTACAGGAGGCTGAAGTTGAAGGTTTTAGTCCCGCGTTCCGTGAGAAATGAGGTTTTTCTACACTTCAGGGGCAGAGGGGGAGAAAACGGGAGTTTTCTGAGTCAAAAAGGTTTTTTGTCCTCCACAGACGGCCAGCCCGTCTGTGGAAGTAGCCCGTTGCTTTGAGTCACCGACGGCTTGGGGGATTTTCCGACGCCCGTCGGAAAGTCACCGCCCCTGTCAGGAGCCGCCTGGTTTCCCGGGGCACGCAACCGTTCCGACGCCCGTCGGTGAAGGTGGCAGGGCCGTCGGAAGTGTCCTTGTGTCAGTAGGATTCTTCCGACGCCCGCCCCTACGCACCGACGCCCGTCGGTCGTGTCTGGCTATATAAGGTCCGGATTTCCACTTCAAAAGGGTTGGAAAATTTTTCAGAAGGGGAAACTCTGCCAAAATTCGAGCACGTTTTCTCTCTCTTCCAAAACACACATTTCCAAAAGAATTTTACTTAATCAAGGATCAAATCGATCAAAGGAACTAAAAAACTAATTAGTTTTCTTCAGATTTGGACTCCTAAATCGACTTTCTGAAGGATCAGAGGTGAAATAGCTCATTTTCTCTCTCTCATCTTTCATTCTTCTATTTTCTCGTGGAACGCGCGGGGATCTAACCGACATCAAAATTCTACCCAAGGCAACTATCTGAGGGTAAATATTCCGGATTTTCTCTCTGTCTTCATCTTATATTTAATTATTTATCATTTATTCATTCATTCTGTGAAATTTTTGAATACCTGTCATTACTTTTCTTCATTTTTGGCTCCCTCGTCCCCTTCTTGAATAAAACGTTTTTTTTATTTTCAAAAGGCCCTTTTCTCCTTTCTTTTTTTTTTCGAGACAGAGGTGACCGACGGGTCATCTTTATGACCGACGCCCGTCGGTCACCCACCCATAGACGCCCTCCTTGAGTGACAAACGGGCGTGTGGAATAACTAAACCGACGCCCGTCGGTCAACCAGGAACAGGCCGTCGGTGGGTTCTGCTTCCATTGTTTTGACCATTTTTCATCTCTATTCAGTCTTTTCGATTTCTCATGTGTTAATTTCATGAATGTTAACATCTCTTAATTTCCTGTGAGTGTATATTGGTCCTCTTGGATATTTTCGAGCTTGAGTGGCTGCCTACCATGCACGGTGGATTTCGTCCGGTTTAGTTTTCTTAAACCTCTTGATTTTATTTTCTCTCGCTTTTTCATTCATTGATTATTTTATGTATATGAATAAGTTCTTTTTTTTCTGTTAAAAGTAAAAATAAACCAACAATTTCTACTTAAATAAAAGGGGATTTTGTACAAAAATGCAAAAGGGTCCAAACGCCCTATTTTCATCCAATAAAGATCATCACATATAAAATATCCCATTTTTGATAACGATGCATGCGAGGACCAAAGTCCTCAAAATAAATAATGCCCCGATTTATGCATGATTCGCACATTTATAAAAGGGAGTTGTATTCCGCTCCTTGTATTATTGTACTTTATCACTCCATTATTTATCCGCTCATTTACTGCTTTCCGAATGTGAATAAATGCGCCTTTTAATCAATTGCATAGTGTGGAGAGAGAGCGAATTAATGACATTAAAATTTGATCATAAAATAATTGAGGTAGAAATAGATGAGAAATCCCGGACCCAGCTCTGGTCTTTGGGCTCGAGAGGTTAGAGGTTATCCTTCAAGATACTTCTTGAGTCACGAGACTTTAGCGCTAATCCTAGGCCTCATGGCTCAATATGGATAAAAAGCGCAGTCTTAGGCTCTCCGAGGCGAGAGAAACTTTCCCAATGTTCTATTGGGTGGCGACTCCATGAAACCTCCGTGTTGCTCAACATAGACGCACTTGCGATTCATCGCAAGATGCCAACGGACCCGCAAATGCCCCGATCGCCCACGTGCGGGCGGTCGAACGGGCGGTACAGGGGATCCGGCGCGCGTCACAGTGGCGACTCCACTGGGGACGTTTATGGTTCGAGATTTCGATTTGAAAATACCTTTTTAACATTTATGATTAAAATTTAATTCATAAATTCGCTTTCTCTCAAATTTGCATTTGCATATCATTAGAGCCTTAGAATACGCTAGTTTGGTCCCTCTTTTAGCCCCGGTGCGTTCCTGAAGCACCTCCTCATTTTCACTCAATTTGGGGAAGTGTTAAGGATAATCACCAGCCCAAGCCACGTACCTTAATGGTATATCGAAATGATGACCCGATCGGTCGTTACGCTCGTGATGAGCTAGACCCGTCGGCAGGGATCATGCTTGGGTAGCCTCAAAGGAACATCTCCCTTGTCCAAAGCTCATGTAATGACTGTAGTCACTTTCCACAGGTGAAATGAACCTTAAATCTCATGCTTGCTGTATGGATCCTTACGTATTGGACGAATCCAAATATCTCACTTGGTAACCTAGCCAAAGGCTATCATGCCCCGGTAGGGCCATGTCGAAATTTATGGAGCGTCCGAATACGTGACGATCATTATCCATCCGCTTGTACATTAGCATAGGAGTGTTATGCTGCCGGTTTTTCGCCGCGCACCATACGCGCCTATTGGGTTCCCTGTTAACTCATGGGCCAATCCCACCTAGGAAAGAGACTGCACGACCACGTGTGTGGGAGAAATAAGGGTGGAAGGACCTACTTGCTTGCTTGTGCTCTGTAAATGATGCATATCACGATCATGCATTATACCTACATTTCATGCATCATTCTAACTTTTGTCCCTGCAGCCATCATAGATCTGCCCAGGTGGACTAGATCACCGACCGGACGACTGATCCGAGTTCTTGAGCTGTCAGATAGAGAGGGTCTGCCCGAGATTTTATCAGAAGTAAGTGGCACGGTATCTCAGATGGCAAATTCACCCAGGGGGGAAGATGCCACCAGGGCCATGATTGCCGAAGAAGTGGGCCGCCGTTTCGAGGAATTCGAAGGTAGAATGATGAATATGTTAACCGCTTTAGCACAGCAGAATGCTCAGCCGAATGCTCCACAGAATCCTCTTCCTCCTCCTCCAGTAAGACTGAACGAGCCTGAAGAAGAAAGGTTGGAAAGGCGAGAGGAGCCCGTTAGGCTGCCACCGGTAGAGTTGAGATCAGTGGCTTCGGGAGAGCTGAGAAGAAGGCCAGTGCTGAGAATTGATGACGATAGAGATATCGAGGATGATAGGTTGGGCATGGCATCCGAAAAGGGGAAGGCACCTCAGGCTGATGATTTTATTTTGAAAAAGATGGAAGAGAGGTTCGAGGCCATGGCTCGTATGATAGGTAGAGCCCACGGGATGAATCCTGAGGATAGGGAGCTGGATGGAGAGGATCCGATCCCTTATAATTTCAAAATGCCGGATGTGCCGAAATTCGATGGTACTTCTGATCCTACTGCACATGTGAAGCAATATTCTCTAGTCATGAAGGGGACCACGTTGTCCAAGAAGCAGAAAGTGGAATACTTTTGTCTGATTCTGACCTCTCATGCCATAGATTGGTATCACGGCCTTGACCGTCGCACTAAAGAAGATTGGGATCTGCTCACTGAGGAATTTCTGAAACAATATGACTGTAACACCAGAATGGAGGTGACTCTGAAAGATCTTGAGTTGCTCCAGCAGAAGGCCGGGGAATCCTTCCATGAGTACCTTACCCGATGGCGGAACCGAGTAATGGAGATGCGCCGAAAGCCTGATACCCAAGATCAGATTCGTCTTTTCATTAAGAACGCGAGCCCGTACTTGAAGGAGGGATTGAGGATGAAGGGGTTGAAAGACTGGGAGTCTCTCAAGGATATAGCCATCGAAGCAGAAGGGGAGTTTTTGACCCGGAAAGCTAACAATGATAATTTTGCCAGAAGGGCTAACCCCGGTCAAGGAGCTAGTAGGCCGGCAGGCCCCAGTAACAGCACTAGAAGAATGGGTGAAGTGTCTGCTACTGAGGTAGCCACCCCGAGAAAGTTTTCGAACTTAGGGAGACCATTATCCTGGGTCTTGAAGAGGCTGATGAAGGAAGGAAAATTGCGTCCTCTAACTCCTAGGCCAGCTCCGACACAAGGGAAACCGGGACATAAGGACAACGAATTCTGCGCATTCCACCAGTACTCGGTCCATGTCACTGATAAATGCAAAGCGCTTCGGCACTCGATTCAGGACTTGATCGATAGCAAGCAAATCTCTGACCCTGAGAGGAGAGAGGCTGAGAAGAGGCCTGGTTATAATGCTGTACCCCCACCTGTGTTCATGATCCAATCTAGCCTGCCAGAGTGGTACGTGCTACAAGATCTGTATGGGAATGAGGAATCTACTGTCGGTAGCTCCGAGGATCAAAAGGAGAGAGCAGTTGTGGCGACTCTTGATTGTTGGTCCAGTAATGAGAGCGGTGGAGAAGCCGAGGGTAAAGAAGGATTGAACCTTGATCTGTGGGGCTCCGACGAAGAAGAGGGAGAGGTAGGCGCTGTCACTAGAAGTGGAAGGGTGATCCCTGAGATTGCAAAGCTACTTGAGCCAGTACAGCCAGTGGCAGAGAAAGGGCCAGAGGAGGAGCAGATTATAAAGCAATTGAAGAAGACCACAGCTCAGATATCCATTTGGGATTTGTTGAGGCAATCCCCCTCTCATAGGCAGAAGGTAGTAGAGGCTTTGGTTGAAGCCACAGTTGCCACCACTATTTCCCCATAAGAGCTTTTGGGTCTAATCAAAGGAGGATCCGAGGAGAGGTTGATCTTTTCCGATGTCGACTTACCGGCAGAAGGCCGTAATCATAACCGACCCTTATACATTAAGGCGCAGATTAGCGGCAAGCACACTGCTTGCATTATGGTGGACGATGGGTCTTCTATCAACGTCTGCCCTTTGATAGCTTTGCAAGCTTTTGGCTTAAACGAGGATATGCTCAGCGGGTCCGACCTGACTATCACGGCCTACGATAACTCGAGGAGGCAAGCCTCGGGAACCTTCAGGACTTTGGTCAAGACGGGACCTATCGAAGTGGAAGTTGAATTTGTGGTTCTGCCCATTCCTGCTAATTTCTCGGCTTTGCTAGGGAGACCATGGTTTCATAAATTAGGGGGAGTGCCATCCACACTGCATCAGATGATAAAGTTCCCGCACGAAGGAGAGGTGGTAACTATCAAGGCGGCCAGGGAGAACCAGGTCTCAGCGCTAGAAATTGCCAATCAGCCATTCAGCGGTTTTCATGTATCTATGATAAAGGAAGAGCACGGATCAGGAGATTGCCCGGCTGTTGTTAATATGATGAGGAAGATGCACTATCTTCCTGGGGCTGGATTGGGCAGAAACTCCCAAGGATTGCAGACCGCGATCACCACTCGAGGGCAAAAGAACCGGAAAGGTCTGGGGTACAGAGGTGGTTTTAGCAAGAAGAGAGTAACAGACAGGATCCCCCACATTTCAGAAAGCTTTGTTCCCGCATCCTCAGTATGTGCTTATACTGGCGAAGATGAACCGCAGTGGGTAGATGGGAGGATTGTCCCTGGCTTTGAAATTTTTAACGATGTGTATGACTGGAGCGTCGGGTTTGTCAAGGCCGCTGAAGGCTTTTGGGATGAAGAAGTCATGACTCAGGGGATCATTTGGGATAAGTGCGAGCTTGAGGAGGTCGTTACTGAGAAAATGGTAGCTGCCAGGCTAAAAGGAAAAGGGAAGGTAGCAGATTTAGTGATGGGACTAGAGGATTTGCAGATTTTTTCCGACGTGCCTGAAGGGCCTCTGCTAGACCGGAAAGTCAATGAGCAAGCTGCAGCGGCATCAACCTCGGGAGTGGCAGTGGAAGACTCTAGCCTAGATTGTCTTTTTATTCCAGAACTCTTTTATGATGTAAATGATAACAATAATATTATCAATAAGATGAACAATTTCACTTATTTGTGCGATGTTTCTGATGATTTCAACATGCATGAACATGATCATATTCCATCAATTTTTGACATTGACTCTACTGGCACAACGCCTTTCAATCTTGGAACCTCGGAAAATCCGAGAGAAATTCTAATAGCATCAAATATAACTCCTGAGGAAGAAAAAATTTTGAGAGAATAATAAGAAAACATGAAAAAGTCTTTGCCTGGACCTACGAGGATATGCCGGGGATTGACCGGGCCGTGGCGGAGCATGCCATCCCGACTTACCCAGATTGCAGGCCTGTAAAGCAGAAGTTGCGAAGGCTGAGACCAGAATGGGCTGACAAGGTTAAGGAGGAAATCCGACAGCAGATCGAAGCTAAGTTTCTGGTGGAAGTCCAGTACCCTACTTGGTTGGCGAATGTGGTTCCTGTGGCTAAGAAGAACGGAAAGGTCAGGGTGTGCGTGGATTATCGAGATCTTAACAAAGCCTGTCCTAAAGATGATTTTCCACTACCCCATATTGATGTATTGATAGACAGCGCCGCCAATTGCGCGATGTACAGCTTTGGGGATGGATATGTGGGCTACAACCAGATCCTGAACAAGATAGCTGACCGGGTTAAAACCGCTTTTATCACGGAGTGGGGTACCTATGCTTATCGGGTTATGCCTTTCGGCCTGAAGAATGCAGGGGCCACATACCAAAGGATGGCAACCAAGATCCTAAGCGACCTGATTCACAAAGAAGTGGAGGTATATGTCGATGACATGATGGTCAAATCGGCCACCCGAGAGGGACACTTTGAAGCTCTAGAGAAGTTCTTCACCCGAATCGACAAGTATAATCTGCGACTTAATCCCAAGAAGTGCATTTTCGGGGTGACTTCAGGAAAGCTGTTGGGACATGTCGTCAATCAGAGGGGGATAGAAATTGACCCCGATAAGGTGAAAGCTATCAGAGAGATGCCTGTGCCACAGAAGGAGAGAGATGTAAGGAGTTTTCTAGGCAAGTTGCAGTATGTTAGCCGATTTATTGCCAAGCTCACTTCGATATGCGAACCTATTTTTAAGCTGCTTAGAAAGAACCAACCCGTAGTCTGGAATGAAGACTGTCAGAGAGCCTTTGATAATATCAGGGAGTACCTGTTAAATCCGCCAGTACTAAGGCCTCCGCAACCTGTTAAACCGCTTATTCTGTACCTAGCAGTAGAGGACGGTTCAGTGGGCGCCATGATGGCTCAAGAGGATGAGTTTGGGGTGGAATTTGCAATTTATTACCTCAGCAAGAAGTTTCTGGCTTACGAAGTAAAATATGCTGAAGTGGAAAAGATCTACCTTGCAGTGATTTGGGCGTCGAGAAAGCTAAGGCATTACTTCCACTCATACAAGGTTCAGGCTGTAGCCAAGCAGAATCCTTTAAGATATTTGCAGGAGGCACCGTCTTTGCTTGGAAAGATGGGGAGGTGGCTGCTCTTGCTACAAGAGTTTGACGTGCAATACATCACCCGCAAGACTATTAAGGGGCGAGCTGTAGCCGAATTTCTTGCTGAACATCCTATCCAAGGGGACACCCCCGAATTTATCTTTCCTGATGAGAGCATAGGCGCGATTTCTGTTCAAGGATGGCAGTTGCACTTTGACGGGGCGGTAAACAACAAAGGAGCCGGAGTCGGAGTCATCCTGACGACCCCAGATAATGAGAAGCTTCCTCTCGCTAAGAAACTGAGATACAAAGCAACCAACAATGAAGCTGAGTATGAAGCGTGCACTTTCGGGTTAGAGGCTTTGGCTGGGTTGGGGGCAAGAAATGTAGAGGTATTTGGTGACTCGTCCTTGGTAATAAACCAGATCCGAGGTGAGTGGGCTGTTAAGGAAGAGAGACTGGTCCCCTATGTTCAATATTTGAAAGAGATGTGTGGACAGTTTGAGACTTGCACCTTCCACTTCGTGCCCAGAGATGAGAACCGTTTGGCTGATGCGTTGGCAACCTTAGTGTCAATATGGGATAATCCTGAGGGAGTGGTCATGAAACCGGTGCTAATTTCGAGCTCTGATAGGCCCAGCTTTGAAACCGAGCCCGTAATGGAACTAGAGGCGTCAGATGGGAAGCCATGGTACTTTGATATCATGAATTACTTGGAAAGCGATAGATTTCCAGAAGAAGCCACTGAAAAGGACCAGAGGATGATACGCAGGTTGTCTACTCAGTTCATATCCTTGGAAGGGGTGCTGTACAAAAGACGGCCAGATGGGATTCAGCTCAGATGCTTGAATGAAAGGGAAGCGCACAAGATAATGGAGGAAACCCATGCGGGGGTCTACGGGGCCCACATGAATGGTTTGGCCTTGGCCAAGAAGATAATGAGGCAAGGCTTTTATTGGCTCACGATGGACACTGATTGTTCAAAGTATGTCAAGCAATGTCAGTTATGCCAACAGTATGCGGATTTGAGACACCTGCCGGTATCAGAGCTACATAACCTAACATCTCCTTGGCCGTTTGCCGCTTGGGGGATAGATATCATCGGAGAGATTCGTCCTATGGCGTCCAATGGGCACAGATATATCATAGTTGCAATCGACTACTTCACCAAATGGGTCGAAGCAGAATCCTTCAAGAAAATTGACGCGAGGGATATGGCCAGGTTCATAGAGAGGAACTTGATCTGCAGATATGGTCTCCCTCACCACATAGTGTCTGATAATGGAGTGCAGTTTATGGGGGAAACCAGAAAACTTCTCGGGAAATATGGTGTGCAGCATCATAAATCCTCTCCTTACCGACCACAAGCGAATGGGGCAGTAGAAGCCGCCAATAAGAATGTGAAGAAGATTCTGTCCAAGATGGTTCAAACCTACAAGGACTGGGCTGAAAAGTTGCCCTTCGCCCTGTGGGGATACAGAACGACAGTAAGATCATCTACAGGCGCTACTCCATTTTCCCTGGTGTACGGAACAGAAGCAGTATTGCCGGTAGAGATCGAACTCAAATCTCTAAGGGTGGTCATGGAAGCCCAAATCCCGGAAGCCGAATGGGCGCAACAGAGATTGCAGCATTTGAACTTACTGGATGAGAGTAGGCTGAAAGCTTATTATCACAATCAGATATATCAGAAGAGATTAGCGAGAACTTTCGGGAAGAAGGTGAAGAAGCATCCGTTAAAAGAAGGAGACTTGGTTTTCAAGCAGATGAGGCCAGGGGTACCAGACATCAGAGGGAAGTTCAGACCTACCTGGGAAGGGCCGTACATCCTTAAGAAGTTGTTGTCCAGAGGGGCTGCAATCTTATCAGACAGCGATGGGAACGAATTTAAAGAGCCGATCAATGTCGACAGACTCAAGAGGTTCCACGGCTAAAGACTAAAATAAAAAGAAGAGAATAAAGTGCCCTGCAAGTCGAAAATCGAAAAAAGGCGGCTGTGCTAAAATTGGGCGCCTCGACAGGGTGAAAACCGAAAAAAGGCATCCTGTGCAAAAATCAGAGGCATGAGAGAAAATGTCCGATCGTGAAAACCCGAGAGGGCTGATCGGTAACAGGAGTTGATGCTGTTAAAATTTGGTTTCATATATTGATAGCGCATAAGCAGCTGAGTGAATGCCAAAACTGATCATGTATGCTGAAATTATCTGGAAATATACACAAAGCTTGTGAAAAGGATGAATATTATTCTTTTCACTTCTGTCATTTTCTAGTTCTGCATTAAAAAGAAGTGTAGCACAAAAAGAAATACACATGTAGGCTAAGCTAGGTCTTGCTGCCGCTCTCGCCGATCAGATGCTTGAGCCCTCGGGTCCTATTATCGGAGGTTGGGCCGAGGATCCACTTCTTGTACCCGCTGGTTGAGGACGCGGAATGATCGCCAAACCTCGGAATGACGGTCTTCACAGGTAATCTGCCCCATAGCTCATGATACCGGGAAGCAAATGCGACCGAGAGATCTCCTCCTCGGAAAGACAGGGGAACCCTCACTATATCCTGGGTCATCCCCAGCTGCCGTAAACATCGCGAGGTAATGCAGAAAGTGGCCTGGCGGAGGCCGCAGAGAGGGACGCAACCTGATGGCCCATCGGTGACCGCATGAGACAGCGGGAGCCAGGCGGATGTAAAACTGATATCATCATCTGACAGCTCACCGAATCTGGTAATGCCTTCACCAGTCACAGCACACCCATACAGTCGCCGGCGAGGCAAGAAATGGCTCGGCATGTACCGCGGAATGACTCGAGGGGGTGGTTCAGACAACATCTTCAGTTTTTCCTGTAGCCAGATCTAAAAAAAAAAAAAAAAAAAAAAAAAAAAGCCGCTGGAGTAAGTAGGGTTTGCTTTAGGCAAAAATAAGGCACAGGGTTGTGTGAAAATCCGGAAGGACGCACCTCCCGCAAAGAAAAGCTAGTGTGAAAATCCATAAGGGACGCACTATCTTTAAAATAATGACGTACCTGGAGTAATAAGGGGCTACCGGTAAAAGTTGTAGTGGACCCAGAGCTCACAGCGTCCAGACTCAAGATGGTTTCGGCCAAGACGAGTGGTAGAGGGGACAGTCCCAGATGAAAGTCGCTCAGAACTCCAAGCAGACGAAAGTCACCTGTCAAGCCTCCTGGAACAACAGTAAGGAAGTTCACCATGCAGAATAGGAACGTGATACTTACCCGATAGGTGGAGATGTCAGTAAATTGATCTAGGGCCTCGATCAGTGGCTCCAGAGAAAAGGAGGAACTCGAAGGAATCAGCCGGTTGGCCTCCGAGGGGGATATGCCCAGAGCTAGGGCTACGTCCCGGGTTTGAAGTAGGCCGCAGCGGGGAATGCAAGGCAGAACGCCAGGAGGGAACTGGGCTCCCAGGATGGAAGCCAATTCTTCAGAAAGAGGGCACAGTTCCTGATAGGTGAACTGGAAGACGTGAAATCTAGGGTTCCAGAAGTGGGTCGCCGCCAGGAGGAGGTTCTGGTCGATTTTCACCCGACACAGATATTTCAGTCCAGCCAGAGAGGAAAGGGCGCCTTCTCCCCAAGTGTGTTTGTCATCTAGAATACGGTGCATCCTTTGAAAAGGAGAGGAAAACATTTTTGAGAAGAATAAAAGCCCAAGGTGCTGGGTAATGAAGAGACAAGAAAATCTGGCAGATTTTATAGGAGAAGGTCACCGACGGCCTACCCGCCCCTATACAGAGACGGTCTGCCCGCCTCTCTACGGAGACGGCCTGACCGCCTCTCCATAGGAACGGCCTGCCCGTCGGAAGTCCCCCGGGCAGAAACACGCGTCATCATTTCATCACGCGCATTAAATTGCATTCATTTCGCGACAGACGGCCAGCCCGTCGGTCGCTTTTACAGACGCCCTGCCCGTCGGTCACGAAATTCTATATAAGGACGAGTGACAGACGGCGCAAACGTTGCTGTCCCTTTCTTCTTCCTCTCTCAAGCGGTTTTTAAGCAGTTTTTAGCGATTTTTGAGTCTTTTCTTCTTATTTTTTCGCGATTTCTTCAGTTTTTCGCATTATATACTCACCCGGTGCTCGGATATTTGTGTTTCTCTAGTTTCTACACTTCTCCGGATTACAAGTAAGTAAATAATTACTTCTTTAGTACTTTTTATTACTTCTTTTATTTCTACATTCTTTCTTTTAACTTTAAGAAAGTTTTAGATAATTTTAGAATTTAGGGGGAAATGCTGCCAATTTTTCTATATCATTCTGTAATTAAATCCGAACTTTTTGCATGATCACATAGAAATAGAGTTTTTCTATAATCTTGATGCTTTAGAATTGCATCCTTTTAGCGCACCATTTTTGTGCATGATTGGTTTTTGTGGCCTGAGGCTGCTATTTTGAGTTGTTGGGGGCACACTCTTGCCGGGGTGCGCCCCATTTGCATGCATATAATATTGCCAGGGCCTGAGGCCTTTTGTCTTGCTTTTTCACGCAGGAGGTTGGGCACATCCCTGCCGGGGTGCTGCCCAAATTTTTTTTTTTTTATTCTATTCTGGAATTGAATATTTATTTACCTTTCCAAGTATGAAGCATGCCTTAGGACTTAGAAAGCCCATCTTTATTCGCTTTAATTATCTCCGTAAGGATTACATGTTCCTTTGCCATGATGCGTACAAGGCGTGATAGGGTACTTCCGTAGCCGGGATGTTTGCTATTTTTATCTGTCATTACTTTTTTTTATCCTATGTTGGGCCTCCATTGCCCATGACAAGGCCCAGATGGACCTTAAATTTTGGAAAATAAAACTGATAGTGTTTGTTTCGCCAAGTTTTCGCTATCTGACTCTTTCCTTTTTTTTTTTTACAGGATGCCTCCCAGACGCAGAGCACCACAGGCCCAGCCCGAGCTTGAGGCCCCGGCTTGGATGGATGACGAGTCCGCCCGGAGGTATAGGGCGTTGGCTCAGGTGGAGTTTCGGGCCAGCCGCTTTGTATCTCGCCCTTTTCTAGAGGCCCTCGGGTTGGCCCCGGAGTTCGATTTACTGGCCGAGGGAGCGGGTTGGACAGAGTTTCTTGAGCCTGCCTTCCAGACATTCCCAGAGGCTACCCGCCAGGTGTTGGCCACTCTCCGCTACACGGGCTTTCAGAGTGCAGATACTGACCCGGGGGTAGTACAGTTTTGGTTTGATGGCGACCATGTCAGCATCACCAGGCAGAGGTTTGCTCAGGCTATGGGACTTCCTTCGGGAGAGGAGGTTGAGATCCCGCGGCGAGCGGTGAGACGCGTCCATTGGGCGGCTATTGCTATACCAGGAGTGTTGTATGATCACGATACAGCGAAGAGCACCGTACTGGTGTCTCAGGCACTCCGGTATCTGCACAGAGTGCTTTCCAGCTCGTACCTCGGTCGAGCTGGTAATCCAGGGTCGCTTAACGCGGCCGAGATCTGGAGCCTCTGGGCTATGGTGGCAGGCCAGCGTCTCAACATTAGCCACGAGATCTTGGCCAACCTGACCAGAGTGGGCAGAGGGTTGACACCGGTGGTGATGGTAGGAGGAGTCATCACCCGATTACTGTTGGGATTGGGGTTTAACCCCGAGAGGCTGAGAGGACCTCTACCGGAGGGTATCCATGTAGATGCTGCAGCCGCAGTTCAGATGGGGATGATCTCTCAGATTCCAGGTCAGGCGGAGGCTTATAGGGTGTTGACTATCCATGAGACCCGGCGACTGTTCTCGCTTCCACCCCTGGGGGCAGACCCTGATCACCCAGAGCACCAGGAGGGGCAGCCTCCACAGCCCGAGCCGCAGCCTCAGCCTCCGCAGGTACAGCCGCAGCCTCCACAGACTGAGCATCAGCCGGAGCATCAGCCTCCTCCACCTCCTCAGTCACAGACAGTGCCTCCGCCACAGCAGCAGGAGCCTCCTAGGACCCCCTTGGATTTTGATTTTGAGATCACGATGGACGATCTCTTTGCCTCTTCACCGGCATCTAGGGCCTCGACTCCAGCCCCGTCGCCGGGTACCAGGGTACAGAGGCCTGCCCGCGAGCCCTCCGAGAGATACCATCCGTACTCCCGGGGCGATCCTGGGGCATCCACTTCTTCGGCACCACCACCAGGGCCAGCGCCACATCAGCCAGCTCAGCCGGACTTGTCCCAGCTCCTCTCCTCCATGTTTATGGCCTTTGAGCGGCGACAGGATGAGAGGGATAGAGCCATTCATGAGAGGTTGGATCGCCAGCAGGCTGCTATCCAGGAGCAGTCTCAGACGGTGGAGCGACTATCCCGAGAGCAGGCAGGCTACATGGAGCATGCAGCGAGGGAGCAGGCTCGGGCCATGGATGCCCTTAGAGATGAGCAGACTCGGGTTCTGGAGGCCTTCAGAGGAGAGCAGATGAGGCTATTTGAGCAGATTGCTCAGGGGCAGAGGGAGCTCAGGCAGCAGCTCGCTCATGATGTGAGGACGTCACAGGACCAGGCGTCTCAGAGGGTCGATATGACCCTTCAGATGATTGATGAGTCACTTGACTCTCTGAGATCCCGCGTCCAGGCGATGGAGGGGATTCTCCCTCCTCTTTCTCAGACCATGAGGGAGTTTAGGCAGCAGACGGAGCAGAGCTTAGAGCATAGGAGGACGGCCGCCGCAGAGCAGACCACTCAGTTGAGCCAAGCCTTCAAGAAGTTGGGGGACAAGATCTCTGAGACCTTAGGGTTTCTGGGCACTTGTACCCAGCCCTTCTTGGACGGCTACGCTCAGGTTCAGTTCAGGCGAGCCCACGATCACGAGGCAGGACCCTCTACAGCTCCGCCACCCCCTCAGGCCCGTCCACCTCCGCCAGGGACTGTGCATATCTCGGATGATGAGGATCCCGATGAGCCCTCAGACTACACACCTCTCTGAGTTTCAGGGAGTTATTTTGTATCTCTTGTATTTTGTATATGCATTGTACAAAAATGACATTTTTAGTGGAAAAACTTTTGCTTCATTATTCGCATGTTTTTCTTTTCTTTTTCGGTTAATTGCTTAAATAACACCACAGAACGTGTATTTTCTCCTATTTACTCATGTGTCGATAAAAATGACGATAAAAAATTATAACATGAAACCAAGACAAGCAACAAAAGAATGATAATCAATAACAGGTCAAAAGATGACTACTCAAACAGGAATTAACGAAATCCTTTATCTCACAGGTACAGAGAAATATCGATCTGAACACAGACATCGATTAAAAAGATCTCCTTGAAACGAGGAAACCGTCGGAGTTCCCACACTCCAAGATCGAAGCTGCAGTTCAAGAAACACTGCTCTTCACCCCCGAAGCTGCGGTTCAAGAAACACCGCTCTTCATCAGCTCGAAGCTGCAGTTCAAGAAACACTGCTCTTCACCCTCGAAGCTGCAGTTCAAGAAACACTGCTCTTCACCCTCGAAGCTGCGGTTCAAGAAACACTGCTCTTCACCCCCGAAGCTGCGGTTCAAGAAACACCGCTCTTCATCAGATCGAAGCTGCAGTTCAAGAAACACTGCTCTTCACCCCCGAAGCTGCGGTTCAAGAAACACCGCTCTTCATCAGATCGAAGCTGCGGTTCAAGAAACACTGCTCTTCACCCCCGAAGCTGCGGTTCAAGAAACACCGCTCTTCACCAGATCGAGATGAGATCTAACTGGCAGAAGGCACGGAAGGTGAAAAGTCGTCGAAGGTACGCTTTCTTTCCAACCTTTCTCTGAGTTTTGGCTTATCTAGGCACCTGCGCACTAGTTTCCCCAAAACTGGGGGCAACTGTAAGCACCGTGTCCTGGAACAGTCCGGATCAGAGGTTACCCTATGAAGAAATCAATGTTCGAGGCCTGTACAGGAGGCTGAAGTTGAAGGTTTTAGTCCCGCGTTCCGTGAGAAATGAGGTTTTTCTACACTTCAGGGGCAGAGGGGGAGAAAACGGGAGTTTTCTGAGTCAAAAAGGTTTTTTGTCCTCCACAGACGGCCAGCCCGTCTGTGGAAGTAGCCCGTCGCTTTGAGTCACCGACGGCTTGGGGGATTTTCCGACGCCCGTCGGAAAGTCACCGCCCCTGTCAGGAGCCGCCTGGTTTCCCGGGGCACGCAACCGTTCTGACGCCCGTCGGTGAAGGTGGCAGGGCCGTCGGAAGTGTCCTTGTGTCAGTAGGATTCTTCCGACGCCCGCCCCTACGCACCGACGCCCGTCGGTCGTGTCTGGCTATATAAGGTCCGGATTTCCACTTCAAAAGGGTTGGAAAATTTTTCAGAAGGGGAAACTCTGCCAAAATTCGAGCACGTTTTCTCTCTCTTCCAAAACACACATTTCCAAAAGAATTTTACTTAATCAAGGATCAAATCGATCAAAGGAACTAAAAAACTAATTAGTTTTCTTCAGATTTGGACTCCTAAATCGACTTTCTGAAGGATCAGAGGTGAAATAGCTCATTTTCTCTCTCTCATCTTTCATTCTTCTATTTTCTCGTGGAACGCGCGGGGATCTAACCGACATCAAAATTCTACCCAAGGCAACTATCTGAGGGTAAATATTCCGGATTTTCTCTCTGTCTTCATCTTATATTTAATTATTTATCATTTATTCATTCATTCTGTGAAATTTTTGAATACCTGTCATTACTTTTCTTCATTTTTGGCTCCCTCGTCCCCTTCTTGAATAAAACGTTTTTTTTATTTTCAAAAGGCCCTTTTCTCCTTTCTTTTTTTTTCGAGACAGAGGTGACCGACGGGTCATCTTTATGACCGATGCCCGTCGGTCACCCACCCATAGACGCCCTCCTTGAGTGACAAACGGGCGTGTGGAATAACTAAACCGACGCCCGTCGGTCAACCAGGAACAGGCCGTCGGTGGGTTCTGCTTCCATTGTTTTGACCATTTTTCATCTCTATTCAGTCTTTTCGATTTCTCATGTGTTAATTTCATGAATGTTAACATCTCTTAATTTCCTGTGAGTGTATATTGGTCCTCTTGGATATTTTCGAGCTTGAGTGGCTGCCTACCATGCACGGTGGATTTCGTCCGGTTTAGTTTTCTTAAACCTCTTGATTTTATTTTCTCTCGCTTTTTCATTCATTGATTATTTTATGTATATGAATAAGTTCTTTTTTTTTCTGTTAAAAGTAAAAATAAACCAACAATTTCTACTTAAATAAAAGGGGGTTTTGTACAAAAATGCAAAAGGGTCCAAACGCCCTATTTTCATCCAATAAAGATCATCACATATAAAATATCCCATTTTTGATAACGATGCATGCGAGGACCAAAGTCCTCAAAATAAACAATGCCCCGATTTATGCATGATTCGCACATTTATAAAAGGGAGTTGTATTCCGCTCCTTGTATTATTGTACTTTATCACTCCATTATTTATCCGCTCATTTACTGCTTTCCGAATGTGAATAAATGCGCCTTTTAATCAATTGCATAGTGTGGAGAGAGAGCGAATTAACGACATTAAAATTTGATCATAAAATAATTGAGGTAGAAATAGATGAGAAATCCCGGACCCAGCTCTGGTCTTTGGGCTCGAGAGGTTAGAGGTTATCCTTCAAGATACTTCTTGAGTCACGAGACTTTAGCGCTAATCCTAGGCCTCATGGCTCAATATGGATAAAAAGCGCAGTCTTAGGCTCTCCGAGGCGAGAGAAACTTTCCCAATGTTCTATTGGGTGGCGACTCCATGAAACCTCCGTGTTGCTCAACATAGACGCACTTGCGATTCATCGCAAGATGCCAACGGACCCGCAAATGCCCCGATCGCCCACGTGCGGGCGGTCGAACGGGCGGCACAGGGGATCCGGCGCGCGTCACAGGGTCACAGACGGCCTGTGGTTTTTCGATGCCCGTCGGAAAGCTCCGCCTCTTCCGGGGCACATCACCTGATTTCCCGGAGCACGCAACCTCTCCAACGCCCGTCGGTGGAAATGGCAGGGCCATTAGATGAATCCTTGTGTCAGAAGGATTCTTCCGATGCCCGTCTCCACATCTGACGCCCGTCGGTCGTGCCTGGCCTATAAAAGCTTCGAATTTTCTCCTAAAAAGGGTTCTAAAAATTTTCAAGAGGGGAAACTCTGCCCAAATTCAAGCGCGTTTTCTCTCTCTTCCAGCAAGAACATATATAAATAAGTTTCTTTTAATTTGAGAATCAAACCGTTAAAAAGGAACTAAAACTAATTGGTTTTCTTCGGGTTTTTGATTCCAAACTCAGTCTTTTTGAAAGGTTAAGAAGGAAACAATCTATTTTCCTTTTTCCTGACCTTTAATTTCGTTTCTCGTGGAGCGTGCGGGACTCTAATCGACACCAAGAATCTCACTAAAACATTATGTGAGGGTAAATATTCTGGACTTATTCTCCGTATTATTTCATCTTTATTCTTTATTCTTGCTGTTCTTTTGGCTTTTTGCTTTCACTTTTCTTTATTTTGATTCTTTTCATCTCATTTTGTGATAAAAACCCATTTTTGCTCTGAAAAAGAGAGTTTTTGTCGTTTATTTTCGAAAACAGTGGTGATCGAAGGGTCATCTGTTTCACCGACGCCCGTCGGTCACCCCACTCACAGACGCCCTCTCTCTTGAGTGAGCGACGGACCCGTCGGTCACTCTGACTAATGCCCGTCGGTCACTCGGCAGAGGCCGTCGCTGGGTCCTGTCTTCATGTTTTCAAATCTTTCCCATCTCTCTCAAGTCTTAGAACTTTATTTATAATTGAGCTTTTGTATATTAACACCCATTAACCTTTTGTGAGCATATATTGATTTTCTTGGACCATCCTGAGCTCGAGGGGTGATCTACCATGCTCGGAGGATTCCGTCCGGTTTAGTTTTCTAACCTTCTCGGTTATTTCCTTTATTTTTTTATTCATTAATTATTTTATGCACATGAATATACCCTCTTTGTATTCCGCTAAATATAAAAATTGATTAATGTTTTATATTCAATAAAGAGAGGTTTTCATAAACATAAGGACCCAATGTCTTATTTTTATCCAATAAAAATCCTCACAATATAAATATCCAGTTTTAATAATGATGCATGCGAGGACCAAAGTCCTCAAAATAAGCAATGCCCCGATTTGTGTATGTATCGCACATTTACAAAAGGGAGTTGTATTCCGCTCCTTATGTTATTGTAATTTATTGCTTTCACTACTTACTTGCTCATTTATGGCTTTCCAAATGTGAATAAATGCGCCTTTTAACCAATTGCATCGTGTGGAGAGAGAGCGAATTAATGATAATTAAAATTTGATCATAGAATAATCAAGATAGAAATAGATGAGAAGTCCCGAACCCAGCTCTGGTCTTTGGGCTCGAAGAGGCGAGAGGTTTACCCTCCAAGATACCTCTTATGTCACGAGACTTTGGCGTTAATCCTAGGCTCCTTAAGGCGAGAGGTTTACCCTCCAAGACCCCTTTGGTTGGCCCAAAATGGATACTGAGCGCAGTCTTAGGCTCTCCGAGGCGAGAGAAACTTTCCCAATGTCCTATTGGGTGGAGACTCCATGAAACCTCCTTGTTGCCCAACATAGACGCACTTGCGATTCATTGCAAGTTGTCAGCGGACCCTCAATTGCCCGATCGCACTCAAGCGGGCGGTCAGAGGGGCGGCCGCGGGGATCCGGCGCGCGTCACAGTGGCCCTCCATTGAGAGGCCACACCTTGTACATGCTGCTACGCCCGTACCTAGGCACGCGATGTGTAGCCACCCACTCGCAGGCAGTCTCCCTCCTGTCCCTTTCCCACCTACAAAATCTGGTCTTGGACAGATTTTGAAGACCTTTTTTTCAGTTTTCAGTTTTTGGGGGAAGAGCAATGGAAAGGGGGTTTCATCCTTTCCCCTTTTGTGAAGAAAGGGGAAAATAAAGAAGAAAGAATTTTCATTTGGAAGTGGGGGGTTTTTTTGGAGAAAAAAAAAGAAAATGAGAGAGAGGGTTCTGGAGAGAAGAAAAATCTTTCATTTCTTTGAAATCTCTTCCTTTAATTTTTTGAAAACCCAGAAAAATATTTTGAGTTTGAGCTTAGCTTCGGATAGGGAAATCCATTGCCTTATCTTGGGTTTATTATCAAACAACAAAATCAAAAAATCATTTGTTTTTGTTTGAGTTTTTTTGAGTTTTTGAGTCATTTCGAATCTGTTTTAAACCTTAACAAGGGGAGTTGGATTCAAATATCTTGCTTCTATATCATCAAATCTGAGGGTAAAGATTATTGGACCCATTTTCACCATCTTATTTCATTTTTTTGTCATTATCGTTGTTAAATATTGTTATCATTGCTGTCAAAGCTACCTTTATTGTTGTTATTATTATCATTATGATCATCATTTATTCTTATTTCATTCTTAATGTTACTGTTTTTGCATGTTAATATTATTATCACTGTTGTTTTTTACTTTTGTTATTCTTGTTATTATAACTACTATTGTTAGTATTGTTATTATCATTATCATTGTTATTATATCCATCAACGTTGCTTCTATTATTATTATCATTATTATTATTATTATTATTACTTGTATTATTCTTATTGTTGTGATCTTCATTATCATTATCATTATTTATTATCCTTATTATTAACATTAATGTCATTTGCTTATACTATTAATATCATTATTATCACTATTATTACTTTTATTGTTCTCATTTATTATGACCATTGTTATCATTATATTTGTTATTATTAACATTATTGTTATCATTATTACTATTATGCCATTTTTATGGTTAATTTTACATGATTCATTGAACCTTTTTTTTGGCATGTGCACGACTTATACTTTAAACTCACACGTTTAATTTAACCCATTTCATTTCCTACATGTATGTTAAGCATCTTTTGCATTTATCTTGCCTTTATGTTTATATGGTTAATTTTAGAATTATTACTAACATTTTTCTATTATTGCTTTGTTGTATGGGTAAAATATGACGTTTGCTTGTTTGAGCATCGTCACGCATAGGAGACTATACCATTTGGGTGAGACCTTACCTACCACCTTGTTTGTGTAATTGTATTTATTTGCAAACCAAATAGTCTTATTTCATATGCGTGTTAGTTAAAAAATCAAAAAAATATTTTTATGACTAAATTGGGAATTTGTTAATAAATTAGGACCAATGTCGTTTATTTTAGCCAAGGAATGCAAAATGTCATGAATTAAAATGAAGAGTTAAATTTTCTAAAATGGGATCACTCATCCTGATTTTTTTTAAGCTAATAGCCAAAATAACTCTTCAATCCCTTTTTAAGTGAGCATGAAGGAACCAATGTTCCTAAACTGAATAAATATCCCAATTTATGCATGTCATTTCTCTTAATCAACTTTGCTTAATTGTTTAGATTCATGTTATCTATCTTATGAGCCCTTGTAATTAATTATTTTTGGGGCAATTTTGTATAGCTTTTCTTTTCATTTAGGGATTGCATTTGTCCCAATTTCTATTTTTTAATGATATGTTTTGTGTGTTTATCGCTTTATTTATTTCTTTATTTATCGCTTTTCTTTATAGCTTTCATTTATCGCTTTTTTCGATGATTGAATTGCGCCTTTAATAAATTGCATTAGCCGTGTGAGATGAGAGATGGAATTTTCTAATCTAAACACTCATTTATAATTAACCAAGGCATAAATAAGAGTGGAGTTCCGAACCACTTTCTGGTTTAGAGCATAGAGGTTAGATGACCTTTCCCAATTTCTTGTAAAGTGGGTGGTAACTCCAAAATACCTTAAAGGTGCCTAAAGGTTTCATGAGGCTAGATGAACTTCCCCAATGTTCTATTTGGTGGGGATTCCAAAATGTCTCATGTTACCTAAGATCAAATAACGCGAACCAATCCCTCGAGCCCTAAAAGCGGGCTATAAGAGGGCCTTTCCGGTTCGGCGCACATCATAGTCACTACAAGAAAATCAGCAATTACCAATGAAAATTTAGCGACGGAACATTTAAATAGCGACAGAAAAGATATATTCGTCATTAATTTCCGATGAAAAATAATTCCGTCGCTAATTAGTGACGAAAAAATCTAACCGTCGCTATATTTGGCGTATAAATTTCGCGGCATATATTACTACGGAAATTAGTGACGAAAATCCAATTCCATCGCAAAAATTAGCGATGAAATTATGTTTCCGTCGCTAAATGCAATTAAATATATTAATTAAAATAATTTTAGAGACGAAAATCCAATTCCGTCGCTAATTACTGATGGAATTGAATTTTCGTCGCTAAATGAAATTAAATATTTTAATTAATATATTTTTAGTGACGAAAATCCAATTCCGCCGCTAAATGAAATTAAATATAGTAATTAAAATATTTTTAGCGACGAAATCCATTTCCGTCGCTAAAATTAGCGACGAAAATTCAATTTCGTTGGTAATTAGCGACGGAATTGGATTTTCGTCGCTAAATGAAATTAAATATATTAATTAAAATATTTTTAGCGATGGAAATCCAAATCCGTTGCTAAAAAATTTATATATATAAAAAAAATTCTGCCCTATTTCCCCCTCCCCCTTTCTTTCTTTTTTTCTTTCTTCCCCCACCGCCCTTGCCCCCTCTCCCCAGCAGCCCTCACCCCAGCCGCCCTCACTGCCCCTCGCAAGCTGCCCTCACCCCAGCCACCCTCACTGCCACCCTCGCCCTCGCCGCCCCTCCCCCCTACTCAGATCGCTCACCTGGCCACTCCGTGTGTGCCCCCCCTTCCTCCTCCGTGCGTGCCGCCCCTCCCCCCTGCTCAAATCCACTCGCCCGGCCCCTTCGCGCATGCCGCCGCTTAGATCCGCTCGCCTGGCCCCTTTCGCGCACGCTGCCCTTCCTCTTCCGCTCCTCCACTGGATCTGCAGGTTAGTTTCTTTTTCTTTTTATTTTTTAATTTATTTTTTCCATTTATTTTTTTAGTTTACTATTTGTAATTTCAGAAATCTAGATTTCCATGATTTTAATTCATTATAAAATACTCTCAATGCATGATTATTGGTACCTAACTTGTAATTTTTTGAGCTAATTTTGGGTGGATTGTAAATTTGCATTTTTGTATAATGTATAATTTTGTGTGAATTTTTGTATAATTTTGGGAATTTGATCGTTCATTAGAAGAGAAAGGCTACCCAGACATGGTAGTCAAGTTAGCAAATCTATCAGATGTTTTACTGTATGCCATAGCTGATGAAGTTGCAGATCTTTTTACAAGCTTGCATGGAGAGTGTGTTCTTAGTGTTCAAATGCAAGAGAATTATCCAGCAAATGAGCAGCCATTATTTGCAAGAATGATTTTGGATTCAATCTCTGTTGTTGATCGAATTCTGAATGGGAAAAGGATTGCTAAATTTAGAATCAATGGGAAGCACATTTGGGCTCGAAAGTATGAACGCAGAGAGTAAGTTTCAGACCATTGTTTTTGCTGTCAAATGTATAAATAAATAGCTGGTTTTTGCTTGAACTGTTTTATCTTTCTAACAAATTTGTTTGTGATCTACTAATGAAATGTATGCTTTTTTATTTCTAAGAACTGGGTCTCTGTATTTTTTTTCATATAGGATTATTTTATATAGGATTATTTTTTCATATATGATTATTTTATAATAGAGCAAAATTATCTATACCTAAGAATTTATGTGGACGACCCATTCTTGAAGCCACATCAGCAACATAAGCTGAGAATCTAAGATGCTTTTTCTATATATTATGCATATTTAGTATGTAGTTAATTACATTATTTTTTTTTCTTTTTGAGGGTAATGAAGTTGTACTTACATATGTGGTTAAAAATTTTTTGTTGATTAATTTTTTGGTTTTTAATTTGTTGGATTGCATTAGGTGCAAGAAGAAATTGGTGGATGGAGGGCGAGTTGTGTTCTTAGTTATGCAAGAGTATGATAATTCATTTGTAATTAGTTAGAAATTTATAAACAATTTAATTTTTGTAATTATTTTTATGATAATATATTATTGTTATATTTTTACAAATATTATTTGCTATAATTAATATATTCTCAATTATATTATTTTTTGTTACTTATAATTTTTATATTTTTAGTAATTTTATCATTTAAAAAAAATAAATTAATATAAATAAATAAAAATTTTATAAGAAAACTAGTGGAAAATGAGAAATGAGAATTTTTTTTATTAGGTTTTTAAATTACCGACGGAATACTGATGGAAAATTCCATCGGTAAAAATAAAAAAATTCAAAATTTCCCGACGGAATAGTAAATTCCATCGAAAAATTACCGATGAAATTTAATATTCCGTCGGTAATTTCCTGACGGAATTTACTATTCTGCCGACGAAAATTTTTTCCGTCGGGAAATTACCGACGAAATATTAAATTTCGTTGGTAATTTTCTGACGGAATTTACTATTCTGTCTGTAATATTGCCGACAAAAATTTTTTCCGTCGGCAATTTTAACTACGGTCAAAATGCCGTCGGCAATTTAATTTCCCGACGAAAATTCCTGACTTTCCGTCAGGAAATATTTAAATTCTTATAGTGCGTTTTGTGACTTTGCTCTGAAAGTACCTTGGTTAAAATATATAATTGAGTTTTTAAAACCTAAAATTCTATCTCTTTTCAAAAATTGCATTTCATCATTTTCGAGCCTTAGAATTATGCTAGTTTTTACCCTTATTCTACCCTGTGCATTCTTGAAGCACGACCCTATGTTCACTTAATGTAGGGAAGCGTTACGGATAATTATTAGCCCAAGCCTAGTACCTTTTGGTTTATCAAATGGAGACTCGATCGGTCGTTATGATCGTGATGAGCTAGACCCATTGACAGGGACCATGCTTGGGTAGCCCTAAAGTAACATCACCTTGAGTAAAGCTCATGTAATGGCAATGATACTTCCCCTAGGTGAGATGAACCGCAATACAATGCTTGTCATATGGGCTATCATGTATTAAAAAAAATCAAACGAATTAAGTGGTCTTCCATCAAAGGCTTTCATGTCCCGATAGGGTCACCTTAATTCGATTGAAGTGTTTGAATACATAATTGCCAAAACTCATACGTATGCACATTTTGAGAGAGGTTATGCTACCGAATTTTCGTCGTGCACTATGCGCATTCATCGGGTCCCCTGTTGACCCATGAATTAAGCACACCTAGGAAGGAACCAATTGACCTCGTGTGCGAGAGTTTAAAGGTTGGAAAGGTCTACTTGCTTGCATGTGGTTGTGTATGATGCACGACTCATGGCCATGCATTTCACTTCATTCATGCTTCATCCTAACCCTTCGAGTTTTTATAGCTATTATTAAGTCATCCGGGTGGTTTAGGGGATCTGACGGATGACTCATCAGAAATTCATCACTAGGGTTAGTGCTTGCATCGGGTTCAAATTTGGATGAAAGTTCAGATCTCTCTTCGGGACAATGTTTAGGGTCCGTAATGACAGATTTACCACAAGAAACTGGTGCTTTGACAGTACAGGATCTAGACAAGAGACTTGAGGATTTTGAGAGGAGGATGTTAGCCATGATGGGAAACATTGCTACTCAAATGGCACCAAATGCCGGGCAGCCTCCTGTAGCTCCCACTGTGGAGCAAGTCGAAATGCCTATTATGGGGGAGGCTCCTACAGTAACCACTACTGTACAACAACCAATCATCGAGCCTAGAGAAGTGGCACCAACAGAGCAAAAGAGAGTGAGGATTTCAGATCCAAGAGTTGACTTCGTAGGGGAGGAGGAGGATGAACTAGTAATCCCTTAGATTTAGAGAAATAAAGTTCCTAAGGTAGAGGATGATGTGATGAAGAAGATAGAAGAAAAGATTGAAGCGATTACATGTCTACTATCAACCGGGAAAGGGATCAGCCCTGAAGACATAGAGTTGGGTGATGAAGAGCTATTGCCCCAGAGGTTTAAGATACCAGACTTGCCAAAATTTGACGGTACTTTGGACCCTTCTGCGCACATTAAGTAATATGCCCTGGTTATGAAGGGCATAGGGCTAACAAAGAAATAAAAAGTGGAGTATTTGTGCCTTAGTTTGATGGGCCCGACAGTCGATTGGTACCATGGGTTAGATCGGAGGTCCAGGGAAGATTGGGATCTACTGACGGGGCAATTTATGAGCTAGTACGACTGTTGCACTAGGATGGAGATAATGCTAAAAGACCTTGAGCTTTTACAGTAGAGGCATGGTGAGTGCTTCCATTATTACCTTACTCGGTGGAGAAATTGGATCATGGAGATGAAAAGGAAGCCCGATACATCAGATCAGATCAGGTTGTTCATTAGGAATGCAAGTCCGTACTTGAGGGAAGGGCTTAAGTGTCACAGCTTGAAATGTACCCTAGAAGGATTTGTGCATATTGAGGATGTGTAGCGACCGAAGTTGTGCAAGTTGAAGTGTTTGGTATGTCAATTGTGAAGTATGGAATTTGGATTTAATTGAAAGGATAAAATTAGTTAAGTGGGCCAATGTGAAGGGTTAGTAAGATATAAGTGTCAATGCATGAGGTTATGAAAGTTGAAGGATTAAAAAGAGGATTTGACAAAAATATCTTTGATTGGACCAATGGCAAGGTGACAAGTGGCAAGGAAATGGGAAGCGGTATAAAAGGAAGAGAGAGAAGGAGAGAGAGGGAGAAAAATCTGCTCTCCTCCTCTCGTTCTCCCGTTTTTCTTTCTTCCTCTTCTTCTTCTTTTCCTTCTTCCTTTAATGCCATTTTGCTCTCTCTAAAAGATCAAAGCCCAAATTTTAGATGATCAAGTTTGTTAGACCAAGAGATTTAAGTGAAGATTTGTCAAGGCAAAGTGAGTTCCATGTTTTGGATTTCCCCTGTTCTTCTTGATTTATTAAAAACCCTAGATTTATGTTTTGTGCATTTGTGTGTTTTGGTAAGGATTTTGGAAGAGAAAGATCTTAGATGGCATTTTGGAACAAGAAAGATCAATAAAGAAAGCTAATTGGAGCAAAGGAGTTAAGGTTAGGGATTTTTGTGTATTTGATTTATTTTGTGCTTTTGGGATTTTGATTTGAAATTCTGGAAAAATATGTGATTAATGAGGTTTATTTTTGGTATAAAAGTTGGGTTTTGTGTTTTTATTGATGATTTGAAAGTATAAATTGAGTGGTGTTGAAGTTTGATTGATTTGGGAGGTTTGGATGAACTTTGGAAAAATTGGATTTTTGCGATTATCGCTAGAGATTTACAGAACGCGACTCTGTCGCGAGCGCGATAGAGCCGTGAACTCAGCATATGTGAGAGGCCCTGTCTGAGATGTGTCTTCCTGCACGAGTCGACAGGCTCCCTCACGAGTTGTGAAGTGCCTCACGACTCGTGAAGCTCTTCATGAGTCATGAAGCTCCTCACGGTTCGTGAACTTCTCATGACTTAGCCGCCTGGGAGGAGCTTTGTCATGAGTCGTGAATGGGAACACGACTTGTGACAACTTCTACCCCCTTCGTGCTTTCCCTTTGTTCATTGTGATCTGTTGTGTTACCTTCACGCGTCATGACCTCGTACATGACTCATGACGGCCTCCTGGGTCTCATTTGTCGTGCCTCTTTGCCTTACAGTGTTTTTGGAAAATTTTTCTTCTTTGCATGGTTTCTCACTTGTGTTATGCCTTTATAAATTAAAGTGAGTCCTTCAAATGCTTCTATACATAATAATAATTGAATTATGTGATTTTGCCTACTATTATTTTTTAATGATTATATGTGGGTAGAGTAATGCAATTTATTTGTTAAGTCTAAATGAGTGCATAATGCCATTAATATAGTTATGTTCGGTATGTTCGTATGAATATTTTTATCAACGAAATAATATATGATTAGTTTTGAACATGATCAATGTAATTAGTACATGTGATGTGCAAAAATATGAGTGCCCGTGACTATGAAATCATAAATGAATGTTACAAGAGAAATGTAAATGTATTCGTTAAGTATAAATAAGTTCAATACCCAATAACATGAATTTGTGAAATATATTCATATGAATTGTTTAACCTATTAAGGAATACATGTTAGTTGTAATATGATAAGTGTGATTTGTGTTAATGATATGCATGTTTATGGATATACGAATCTATGTGGAAATAAAGAAATGTTAAAAATATTGTATGACGGACCTAAAATTTAGCCTGCGTTAGTGGAGTCGTGGATCGATAGGCATGCCTATAGAGTTCCGTTAGCTACAGCCCTCTATTCTGTTTGGACCCTGATCAAGTTCCCGTTTGGTTCCTCATGAACCTCAATGTGTACGGATCTTGTTTAAGATCCCCAATGTGAAAAATGTTTTGAATGAGAAAAATATGATGTTGCTTTTTGAATTGTACCCACGGGTACCGCCATGTGTTCACTCGCTTATCCACCCCTTTTCACTTAGCAGGCAGTTAAATGAACGAAGCTATGTGAATGAATTAATATGTTCTATAATGATGTGCAAAAAGTATGTGACTAAGCAACTGAAAGTGTTCGTTAATATGTTCTGAGCTCGTGCCTCACGCACTAATGTGCTCTAGATCCTTTATGCATACCTATGTGTTTTGTATAATCAACAAATATCTGTGAAATGGAATATGATTAAGCAATCAACGTTGCTCTAATGAATGTGTATAAATGAATATTGACTGTCCAAGAATTCGTATGTGGATGTTATAAATCTATTTAAAAGTTAAGAGTATGGATGTCTGTATAAGTCTTTTGTAAAGAATAATTAAAATAATTGATATGCATGTTTTTCTATATTTGAATAATCAATGAATGATTTCTATGTATATGTATATATTCGTTTACGTGTGTGAATTGAGAACACATGTATGTTATGTATTTGCTTGTCCTCTGAACCTTAGCTTGGATGACCAATGTAAGTATATCGGTAAGGAATCTATGTGTAATGTTTATTGGTTTTTGATAGACATGATAATTGCATATTGCTTTATAGTTAAAGGGAAATAAAGTGGTAAGAATGAAATAGATAACTGAATTTAAGAAAGGATTTAGATTTAATTGTGAATTATTTAAGTATAAAGGTTTTCTGTAAAACTACGTGGTTCTGCTTCCCAACTATAGGGATACGTAGGAAGCTTGGAATAATAGTTTCAATCCTGAACCAAATCTGAGTATTGAAATGTTTTGCTTAGTTTTGAGCAAGCAGCGGGTTAATTAAATGAAAGGTTTTGATTTAATTATTGATAGTATAATTTGTATGTCCCTATGGCTAGCCAATTATATCTTGATCTAGATTTGACTACCAGACTACTAAAGGCAATTACATTATTTCTTATTTGTCACTTTATCATTGAACACACAACTATACACATTACACATTTTATTTTCCATAATCATACACCATTCGGCCACTATCATTTTTAGTCCACAATAAAACATAGTAAATTGAAACTTTACTACTCAAATAATGGATCAACAGAAATTCTCAATTCTCATTCATTAAATAACAAAATTTTCATTACAAAAGGGGGGGTACAATATCATCCTTACATACTTACAAAATTACATAATTGAAAGTATTACAATGCCATATACATAATAAAAGGTTTTGCATCAGAGTATCAAAATACAAAATACAAGGCTCCAAAAATCTCTTTAATGTGTTGGCTCTGATGGCTACGGATTGGACTCCTAAAAACTCTAACAGCTTCCACACTTGCACGGATAAAACACCCGTGCTAAGCGATAATGCTCAGTGGGGAAAATAAAAGATGAACGACCACTTACAGTGAACGTTAAGGAATTCACATACATATGTCACAAACACATGTGTATAAGCATAACAACTTATATCAACATGCGTTATAAAAATACTTCATAGAATATAAACATTTATATAATATCACATAAGCAATTCATATTACTTCTCATGAATATCAAAATCAAAGATATGCCTGCGAACTCAGAGTAGCGGATAACGAGTAAACACATTAGTACCCGTGGGTATGAACAAAAGAAACTTATTTGATTTTATTCAAAACATTTTCACATTAGGGATCTTAAACAAGATCCGTACTGATAAGGATTGCAAGGACCCAAACGGTAACCTGATCAGGGTCCAGAACACAAAGGGGCTGCAACTAACAGAACTTCACAGGCATGCTTATATAGCAACTACTTGACTCCTGTAGGCTAGGCATCTATATTAAATTTCATACTTATCACATAAGAATTAACATATCTCATGGAAAACACTACAATTCAATATCATTTGATACACAAGATTCTGATAGATAAAAACTAAAAGCAATGCTAAGTTCGAAAGCGACAAATAAGATAGAATTCAAAAGTCCAATTTTCAAAACAGGAAGCTTTTACACGGCGGTATGACAAACCCTTACTGCCGTGTAAGACATTCCACATGGTGGTCAAGAAAACCTGACCGTCGTGTGGCCTGCCAAGCCAAAATCCTTAGAAAATAGAATGCATTTGCACGGTTGTATATAAATCTTGACTGCTGTGTAAAAATTCACAAAAGCAATTCATCAAACATAATGCATTTACATGGCTTATGACAAACCCTTACCGCCGTGTAACCCCATGGATAAGCAAAACTCAAACACAGAAATCCGATCACGCGGTGGTATGACCTTCCTTACCTCAGTGTGAACTAACAAAAACCTAAAAATTTACGTTTTTCACTGCTAGCCACTTCCAAATTCTTAACCGCAAATCAAAACTACAATACCACACTCACATCATGCCCACAAGACTCAACTCAAACAAGCTCAAACCCATGATAAGCATCTTAAACAAATCACTTCATTAATCTAATCAAAATCATACCAAAATCACAAATGGAAACAAACACAATTTTCCAACTCAATTCTACTACCAAAATTAACAATTTCACTTCAATTCAACATCACTCACTTAAATTACACATACATGCATACATTTATACCCTCAATTTCCAGAAATCAAAATAGAAAAATCAAAGATAGAGAAAGATATGCAAGAATAAGAAAATTTCCAAACCTTGAATTCTTAAGCTCCAAAGGATCAATTGGCTGAACTCCCACCAATAATTTCCTTCCCATTAGGATCTTTAGGAGGAATTTCAGCTACAACAACCCAAACACACCAAAACTCAAAAACCCTAAACACAACCACAAGAGAGAAATAGGGAGAAGAAAAGAAAAGAAGAAGAAGAAGAAAAGAGCAATACCTACTTGAATAACTCTAGAATTAGCAAAACCAAACAAAAATCACCAAAGCTAAAAAGAATGAACGTGGGCAAGGAGGAAGAAGGAATAAGAAAAAGAATAAGAAGAAGGAGGAGGACTAGCCTGAGAAAGGAAAACGTGAGAGAGGGGCAGACAATGCTCTTTCTCTCATTTTCTCTCTCCAAGGCTTATAATGTAACACCCAAATACCCCCTTTAGAAGGATACCGAAGCACTACGCAAACGAATACATATACAAACTCAAATGCATATGCAGATACTTAAATGCTGTTATAAAAGCAAATACATTTAGTCGAAAAGATGCCAAATCCATATATAAATAATCATATTGTTTTACAAAAGGGATTTGTAAACATTTAACATATACATAAACAAAATCGTTCCTTTACAAATTACATTTGTCCAAAACCAAAATCCATATACAAAACTTATATCAATACAAAAAATATAGCGGAAGACAAAAAGAACTCCAACTATAGACTTCTAGTGGCCGACCTGTAGATGCCCGACTCCAAACTGAACCTGCCACCTACACGGGAAAACAACCTGTGCTAAGTTGGAGGAACAAAACATGTATATACATATAATTGCAATAACAATATATGAGCTTATCAAAGCAACAAAGCATGTAAACATATTCCACTCATACTTATATCAAGTATTCATCCATGCATGCATAAGGGTATGTAGCCATCGTTTATTCATCATATGTGAATTCATAAGATAAAGTAATTAATCATTTATATCTCAGTAATCATTCTTCATATGCATCCTCACAATATAAACAATTAGCCATTCATTTCCAACTACAAGTATCGCATAATATCTTGTCATATCGCATGTACATAAACATGTAACGTATATCCATTTCCATATCATTGGGAGCACATATCATAGTCATATATAATAGCCGCATATACAAGCCTCATATAGTAGCCTGATTACTCACTAACTAGTGGATACGGGTACTAATGATACTGGTAGGACACAATATCCAAGCATATAGGGACATGAGTCTCGAATCATGTGTAAACATGTATGCCCGAAGGTATACCAGAGACCGAAGTCTCAAATCATGTATACTGGAGACTGAAGTCTCTTATCATATAAACCCAAACGGGGTCAACATGTAATGTGTAACCTATAGCAGCTGCACTCACACTCTAACCCTTTATAAGCGCTTATTTATCCACTACTAGGACTATTAGGCTCAAATAAAAACTCAGCTATGCTTTAGTATTACTATCATATAATAGAGAATAATTCAAGTATAATCACATCATTTCATGTATACATGTACATTGACCAAGTTCAAAGACACATAAATCATATACTGGCTTTATTATGGACATATAACTCATAATTAAATTATCCATATACATATAAATCATGAACATTTAATTCGCATGCAATATTATTAATCATGAACATATAACTTATAATTAGAGGCATCATAATATAAGTCAAGCCTAAAACAAATCATGTACCATATAACAATAAAAACCCATGTAAAAAGAGATGTGAAATTCATTTTCAAAACAGACCAGGAAGAGGCTCACAGTCGCGCTCGCGACAGTAGCCGAGGAAAAACTGTGGAAGAGAGGGCCAGCACGAGTCATGCATTACATCACGATTTGTGCTCAGGCCAAGACTCAAAGTCACGAGTCGGGCGCATCACACCGAGCCGTGCACATCCCGTCGAGTTGTGCACAACCTGCCGAGTCGTGCACTTTCCGTCGAGTCGTGCACTTCTCGAGCGAAGCTCTCCTGCCGAGCGGGCTCTCATATCGATCGGGCTCTTAAGGCGAGTGAGCTCTCATGCTGATCGGGCTCTGAAGCTGAGCGAGCTCTCATGCCGAGCGGGCTCACAAGAAACTAAAATCACGTGGCTCTATCGCGCTTGCGACAAGTGTCGCACTCGCGACAGAGTCACGTTTCCTAGTTCCTCATCACAAAAACATATGTTCAAAACTTTCAAAACTCTGATCAGACATACCCAATCACTCAATCAAGCATATACATTTGCCTCATCACTCTAATACATTCAAAACAGACTTGTAATAATAACAACTCAAATCACACATTAGTAATACCCATCAAAATAACATATACAAAGCTTTTATTAGTTCAGCAAAAACCCACAAATTCATCTCATATTCATGTACATTCACTCAAAATTGACATGTAAGCTGTAACACCCCCTACCAATACATAGGAGAACCCATCCTTAATGGAGTGAGAACCCGTATGAGCAAGGGTGTCACCAAGCAAAACGATATAATAAACATTCATCCACATATAATATACATACAGAAATATAGCGGAATTAAAACTTTAAATCCAAACTGATCATTCATAGATGTACTAATAATATTCATTACAATAATGTTTTGATATTACCAAATAATTCCATCTGTTAAAATTACAAGGCAGAAGCTAAACAAAAGAATAATTACAATGAGAGTTCACTATTACAAAAAGAACCATGATACAAAAATCTAAGTCCTAATATCAATCCCACTGTGTTGGATGGGCTTGTGGAGAATCTCCCAAAGCTAATCACCATCCGCACCTGGACGGATGAAACACCCGTGCTAAGCGATAATGCTTAGTGGTGAAAACAAGCAACAATAATATGGACGGCAATTCACAATGGTCGTCGAGGCAAAACGCATGCATAATGGCATGTGCTAATAATCATAAGGCATAATCATAATTGAGTCACATTCGTAATCATTCAAAGGTTCATAATCACATTCATATATTAACTGATGCATATGCTCGTATATAGAGTTATTCAGAATTCACATTCTTATAATACAACCAAAACATAACACCTAGTGACTTACAATAGTGGATAACGAGTAACACATTGGGGGTACGATTCGAAAAGCAACATCTTATTTGTCATTCAAAACATTTTCACATTGGGGGATCTTAAACAAGATCCATACACATTGAGGATTGCAAGGACCCAAATAGGGACCTGATCAAGGTCCAAATAGAACAAAGGTGCTGCAGCTACTGAACTCTATTAGGCATGCCTAACAATCCACTAGACTGACTCTTGCAGGTCATGCATAATACAAATCATGCTCAAAGCATAACATATAATTTACCATCATGAAATTACAATATTATATATATATAAGCATATTTATTCACGTACAGTAGTAAAAACCCAATTAGAAAATATGTGAAATTCATTTTAGAAGAAAATGGCAAAATCAGAAAAACAGGGCAGGTGGAGGCTCACTATCGCGATCGCGACAAGAGTCACACTCGCGATAGTGGCCAATAGGCCGATCGTGAGGAAAAACAAAGGAGGGGGGACACGAGTCGTACAGGTTGGCACGACTCGTGCCGATGCTCTCAGCCACGTCACGAGTCGTGTTCCAATGCGCGACTCATGACTTGGCTCCCAGCAAGCACGGATCGTGCTCAAGCCTTCACGAGTTACGAGCATCCTTCATGACTCGTGAAGGTTCTTTACTCCCAGTTGACTTATGACTGGCTTCACGAGTCGTGCATGCCCAAGGCTTCATGAGTCGTGTAGCCCTTCACGAGTCGATACATCTTGCCTTCAGCTCGTTTTCACCGTGAAAACTTGATTTCATGATTCTGTCGCGCTCGCGACAATGTTGTGACTTCTAATTTTTATCCAAAATGCAGGAAAAACCAAACTTCCAAAATACAAACCCAAAACAACCCAAACTTCATCCTACCTCAAAATCAACCTCCCAATTATCATAAATAACATAAAACACAACTTTTACAATAATTAACACAATCAAATCATGGATTATCATAATCAAAATTCCAAAAGTAACAAACCCAAAAAATTGCAGTAAAGTTCATCAAACTTAAAATTTGCTCTAATGATTCAACATTCATACATCACAACTTAAATAAAACTAAAACCCATAACATTTGCACCAACATGAGCCTCATCAAATCTCAAATTTTCAGAAAATCATTCAAACATACCAAATCATAAAAATACAACAAATTAAAATAAATTCCCAAACCTGTAAATTCCTATGCTCCTAGTTGCAAGCTCCACTCCCACTCGCCCTCTCTTTCCCCTTGGGATCACGAGGAGGCACTTCTAAACCCGGAAACCCAAGAACCATACAAACACAAAAACCCTAGATTAAGAACACATCTAACAATTCAAGAGAAAAGATGAATAAGAAGAGAAAACCCAGCAAAAACTTACAAATAAAGCTTAAGAGATGATCAATTTCCACCCAAAACCACTTGGATCAAAGCTAGGGCACACTTGAAGAGAAAAGAGGAAGAGGAGATAAAGAGAGGAGGAAAAGAACGGGAAAGGGGCAGCAAAATGGCTGCTCCCTCTTCTCTCTCCTTCTATTTATACCTACTTCCTAAAACCCTCGTCACATGTCACCCTAAGATTGGTGGAACTTGACCACTCACACCCAACTAACATGCATGACAACACATATAAGACTAACACCACTAATGCACACACTACTAACATACATGCACCCACACTCTATTAAAGCCCACAAAACATGCATATTACCCATGAATACCCTCAACACATGCCAACACACCCACACATGCACACATACACATGGCTCAAACTACTAAGGGGAAAATGGGGTGTGATAACTCTCCCCTACTAACATGAATTTCGTCCTCAAAATTCTCACCTGAATTGAACAATTGTGGATAATGAATCCTCATCGTTGCCTCTGGTTCCCAAGTTACTTCCTCAACCCCATGATGCTGCCAAAGAACCTTGACCAAAGGAACTTGCTTATTCCTTAACTGTCTCATTTCTTGAGCTAGAATAGCTTTCGGTTCCTCATCATAAGAATAATCCGACTGAATCCGAACGTCTTGAATTGACAACACATGCGACGGATCCGATCGGTACTGTCAAAGCATGGAGATATGGAAGACATCATGCATCTTAGCCAACTCCATCGGTAAAGCCAACCTATAGGCTACCGAACCAACTTTCTCCAAAACCTCAAAAGGCCCAATGAACCAAGGATTAAGCTTGCCTTTCTTGCCAAACCGCAATACTTTCCTCCAAGGTGAAACCTTAAGGAAAACTTTGTCCCCGACCTCAAACCGAATATCCTTTCTCTTCAAATTAGCATAAGACCTCTGTCTATCCTTAGCCACTTTCATATTCCGCTGCACAACTCTTATCTTCTCTTATGTGTCCCTAATCATCTCTGGCCCAATAAAAGTTCTCTCGGTCAACTCTGTCTAACAAACTGGAGTCCTACATGGTCGACCATACAAAGCTTCAAACGGTGACATCCCGATGCTGGACTGAAAGTTGTTATTGTAGGCAAACTCCATAAGCCGCACATACTTGTCCCAACTACCAGAAAAACCCAAAGCACAATCCCGGAGCATATCCTCTAAAATCTGAATAACTCGCTCTGACTGATCATCTGTTTGAGGGTGGAATGTCGTGCTGAAATTCAACTTAGTACCCAAAGCTCTCTGCAATTCCTTCCAAAACTTCGATGTGAACCTTGGATCTCGATCTGACACTATCGACAATGGCACACCATGCAGTCGAACCATCTCATCCACATAAATACTAGCCAACTTATCCATCGAGTAGTCCACTCTGACCGGCAGAAAATGAGCTGACTTCGTAAGCCGATCCACAATCACCCAAACTAAATCATGCTTCCGCTGAGTCACTGGAAAACCCAACATGAAATCCATGGTGATATCATCCCACTTCCACATAGGAACGGATAAAGGAGTGAGCAATCCCGAAGGGACTTGATGCGCAGCCTTTACCTGCTGACAAGTCAGACACTTCGCCATGAATCCCACAATGTCTCTCTTCATCCTAGACCACCAGTAGAATTACTTCATATCCCGATACATCTTCTCACTAATTGGATGCATAGTAAAGACTGTAGTGTGTGCGTCACTCAAAAGCTTCTTCCATAACTTATCACTCTCGGGCACACACAAACGATTCCTATACATAAGCACCCTATTCGAAATCGAAAACTCGGACTACTTACCCTGCTGAACCTCTCGCAAAACCTGCTGCAATCTTACATCATCCTTCTGAGCGTCAACAATCGATTGTCTTAAGGTCGGCTTCACTCTCATTTGGGCAACTAAAGCCCCGTTTGAATCAAATCTCCACCTAAACCGTCTCAAGAACAAAGCCAAAATTGACTTCCTACTCAAGGCATCCGCGACCACATTGGTTTTGCCCGGATGATAATAAAAAATGCAGTCATAATGCTTGAACAACTCTAACCATCGGTGCTATCTCATATTCAACTCCTTTTGCATGAGGAGATACTTTAAACTCTTACGACCCGTGAAAATCCTACACTTCTTCCCATACAGATAATGCAGCCAAATCTTCAAAGCAAAGATCACAGCTGCCAATTCCAAATCATGCATTGGATAATTCTTCTCATGGGGCTTCAACTGGTGAGATGCATAAGCCACAACTTTACCTTCTTGCATCAACAAACACCCGAGCCCAACTCTTGAAGCATCACTGTACATTACAAACTCCTTACCCGAGATGGGCTGAGTAAGTACAGGAGCTTCAACTAACAATCTCTTCAACTGCTCAAAACATGTTTGACACTTATTCGACCACTCAAATCTGACTCCTTTCCTCAACAATCTGGTCATAGGAGCAGCAATGACTGAAAAATCCTTCACAAACCGACTGTAGTATCCTGCCAAACCGAGGAAACTTCTTACCTCTAGAACATTCCTAGGCGCTTTCTAATTCACAATCGCCTCAATCTTAGCTGGATCCACTTGAATACCCTTAGCTGACATAATGTGACCCAAGAAAGACACCTCTCGAAGCCAAAAGTCACACTTACTGAGCTTCGCAAACAAACAGTGTTCCCTCAAAACTTGCAACACTAATCGAAGATGCTCCTCATGCTCACTTTCATCGTTTGAGTAAACCAAAATATCATTAATAAACACTACTACAAATCGGTCGAGATATGGTCTAAACACTCAGTTCATCAAATCCATAAAAGCCCCAGGTGTATTGGTCAACCCAAACGGCATTACAAGGAACTCATAATGGCCATATCGCATTCGAAAGGTAGTCTTAACCACATCCGCATCCTTAACTCGAAACTGATAATAACCCGACCGAAGATCAATCTTAGAGAAGACACCTGCACCTCTGAGCTGGTCAAACAAATCCTCAACTCTAGGTAAAGGATACTTATTCTTCACGGTGACCTTATTAATTTGCCTATAGTCGATACACATCCTCAAGGTACCATCCTTCTTCTTAATAAACAACACCGGAGCTCCCCATGGAGATATGCTGGGTCTAATAAACCCTTATCCAATAACTCATGTAGCTGAGTCTTAAGTTCCCTCCACTCGACAGGAGCCATTCGATAAGGTGCTTTCGAAATGGGTGAAGTACCCGGCACTATTTCTATGGATAACTCCACCTCTCTCTTGGGAAGCAACCTAGGCAACTCACTTGGAAACACATCCCCAAACTCTCTAACAACTGGGATATCCTCAATCCTAACCTGATCACGCTTAGAATCCAACACCACTGCTAGAAATACTTCACAACCCTTCTTCAAGAACCTCTTAGCTTGCATAGCAGAAATCACATTACTCAAGGAACTCGAACCCAAGCCTTTAACCACAACAGAAGACTGATCTCTATCTCTCAACACAACCATTTTCCTATGACAATCAACCATAGCCCGATGCTTACTCAACCAATCCATACCTAAGATCATATCAAACTCTCGAAATGGAAACTCAATCAAATCCGTAGAAAACTCAACACCTTGAACCAAAAATAGGACAATTCCTAAACACTCTACTCACATTGACACTATGCCCTAAGCGACTGGTCACACAAACGTCATAATCTAACTGATCAATATCATGCAACTTATCAAATAACTTACTCATGCACAAATATGAGTTTGTGGAACTAGGGTCAATTAGAGCATACAACTCAGTGTCAAAGAGTAAGAACTTACCAGCAATCACATCCGGAGCATCCTGCTCATCCCGAGCTCTTATAGCATATGCTCTAGCTGGAACCGTCAAAGGCCGCTCAACAGATTCTGATGGAGCTCCCTCTCTAGGCCAACTGCCTCGACCTCTACCTTTGTTTCTAGTCCGATTGGATTACGGTGCATTCGAACCCACTCTACTAGCCTCACGCTGATCACCCGAAGCCTCACTCAACTTAGGATAGCCAGCCAAATAGTGATCAGTGCTCCCACATCGGAAACAGCCACCTGTATGCCACCTACACTCACCCCGATGGTGCTTGCTGCAATGAGAACAATCGGGCAATTCCTTAGTCCTACTACCCGAACCACCTCTACCAGAACTCAAACTCATAGCAGAACCCTGCCTCCTACCTCTCGAAGCCGGACCTGAACAAGACTTATCCTGCGAGTTCCTAGACCTCTTACTTGAAGAAGATGATGATCCTCCACGAGGGGGATTCCTTGTCTGAGCTCTCTCCCTTAGAACTCACTCTAATCTCTCAGCCTGCACTGCTGCCTGAACAATCTGATAATAACTAATACCCAGAGTACTCATCAATAAAACAAGCATAACCCGCAAGGACTCATTCAAACCAGCCTCAAAGTGCCTACACCGAAACTCTTCTATCAGACCACCCTCTGGAGCATATTTCGCAAGACAGTTAAACTCTTTCTAAAACTCAAAAAGTGACATGGCTCTCTATTTCAAACTCAAGAAATGTGCCCACTTAGCATCCTTATAAGCCTGAGTCACATACTTAATAGTAAACTCTCTCTCGAAGAACTCCCAAGTACCCGGCTTAGGAAACTGGAGATGCCTACTGACCAACTTCCACAAATCATAGGCGAATCCCTGCAACAAAGCCACTACACACTCTACCTACCTATCAGGAGGGCATCGAATCTCATCAAGAACATGCTCAATCTTCTGTATCTATTTCTCAGCATACTTAGACTCATCTAAACTAGTCCTATAAAAATCTTTTGCACCAACTTTCCTCATACTCTCAAGAGGGGCTCTCGGAGCTGTCACTCTCTCTAAAAGTCGAGCCATATCTTGAGAAATCTTTAACATGCCTCAAAGGGTATGGCTGCGGCCTCAGGCTGAACCCTAGGTGTTTGAGATGAAATAGACACTGAAGGATCTATTGCTTGAGGATTCACACTCTCAACGGACCCCTCAAGCGACCCATGCACTGAATCAGAATCCATCTAAAACAAACACAAAAACAACCGCATCAGCCAACACAGTCCTAGACATATATCTATGCACAACAACACCTAGAAAATGACTAAACCGAGGCTTTGATACCAAAAACTTTAACACCCCCTACCCATACATAGGCGAACCCATCCGCAAGGGAGTGAGAAGCCGTACGAGTCGGGGTGTCACCAAACAAAACGGTACAATAACATTCATCCACATAATATAAACATACAGAAATACATTAAAAATAAAAACTTTAAAACCAAACTGATCATTCATTCATAGATTGAATAATAATATTCATTACAGAACTGTTTTGATATTACAAAATAATTACATCTTTCAAAATCACAACGCGGAAGCGGAACAAAAGAATAAATACAATGAGAGTTCACTATTACAAAAAGAACCATATAAAAAAAGGCTAAGTCCTAACATCAATTCCCTCTGTGTTGGCTTGACTTGCGGTGAATCTCCCAAAAGCTAACCACCATCCGCACCTGCACGGATGAAACGCCCGTGCTAAGCGATAACGCTTAGTGGGGAAAACAAACAACAATAGTATGGACGGCCATTCACAATGGTCATCGAGGCAAAATGCTTAAATAATGATATATGTTGATAATCATATTACATGTAATCATAGTTGAATCACATACATAACATTCGAAAGTCCATGCTCACATTCGTATACATATAAATTCACATACTTAAAATCATAGCCGATCAGATTCCTCAATCTCATAAGCATAAAACAAACAAACAATACACCTGCTGACTCAAAATAGTGTATAACAAGTGAACGCATGGCGGTACCTTACGGATACAAATCAAAAAGAAATATCACATATTTTCTCATTCAAAAACACTTTACAGAGGGGATCTTAAACAAGATCCAAACACATTGAGGTTCACGAGGAACCAAACGGGGGACCTGATCCCTGTCCAAACGGAATAGAGGGCTGCAGCTACTGAACTCTATTAAGCATGCCTAACTATCCACTAGATTGACTCTCGTAGATCATGCATAATACAGATCATGCTCAAAGCATAGCATATAATTTATCATGAAGAAATCATACTATTATACATACAGAAGCATGTTATAATCCATACAGTAGTAAAATCCATGAAGGAGAAGATTTGAAATTCATTTCCAAAAAAATGGAGCATTTCAGAAAGACTGGGCAGGAAAAGGTTCACTGTCGCGATCGCGATAAGAGTCGCGCTCGGTATAGTGGCCAGAGGACCGATCGCGAGAAAAGAAGTGAAGGACATGAGTCGTACAGGTTGACACGACTCGTGTCGATGCTTCTCCAACCCGAACGTCTGGTCGCAAAAGGGAGAGCAAGGGACGCGAGTCGTGCCAATGCTCTCAGCCCCTTCACAAGTTATGCTCTAATGCACAACTCGTGGCTTGGCTCCCAGCAAGCACGAATCGTGCTTTCTTCCATGTGTTCCAATCGGATCTTTCTAATTTTCGTTTGGCAGCCGAGCGCTCTATCGCACCAGTGACCGAGCGCCCATGGCACTTCCGATCGGAAAGGTGGTAGTTCGGTCGAAAAGGAATCGCCCAGCTACCGTTCGGCAGCAGAGCACTTGTGACAGAATCACATTTCCAATTCTGCAGAAAACTGCAGATTTCCTTAGCTCTAAAAACTCACCAAAAACTTTAAAAATCCAATCAAACCATAATGTACCTCTGATCGAGCTTTTCCCAACACAACCAACAGCACAAACACAACCTTTACACATTCAATACAATCAATTCATGAATTAACCAAATATCAGAATCCCGATAGTAGCAAATCCAAAAAAATCAAAGTGACATCCATCCAACTCAAATATGTTCTCATAGTTCAACAATCATGCACCATAACTTAAATCAAACCAAAACTCATAACATTTAAACTAACATGCATCTCTTAATCATCAGATTTCCAGAAAATCATTCAACCACAGTGAAACACAAGAAAATGCACCAAGAACAGATAATTCCCAAACCTGTAAATCTTATGCTCCTAGATGTAAGCTCCACTCCGACTTGCCTTCTCTTTCCCCTTGGGATCACGTGTAGGCACTTCTAAACCGAAAACCCACGAAATCACACAAACACACAAAAACCCTAAGTTAAAATACATTCTAATAGACCAAGAGAAGGAGAGGAAGAAGAAGAGAAAACCCAACCGAAACTTACCAAAATAAACTTGAGAGATGATCAATTTCCACCAAAAACCACTTGGATCAAAGCTAGGGCACACTTGAAGAGAAAAGAGGAAGAGGAGGTAAAGAGAGGAGGAAGAAGAACGAGAAAGGGCAGCAAATGACTGCTCTCTTCTCTCTCCTTCACTTTACACCCACTTCTTAAAACCCTAATGGAACTTGACGACTCACACCCAACCAACATGTATGACACCACATGTAACACCCCGATACCCCGTTGGAAGGATACCGGAGCGCCACGCGAGCAAACACATAAACGAATCCCAAATACATACTAGTAAATAAAACCAAATGAGATGTAAAGAAACTTTTAATCATAAAATAGCAAGTCCTTTAACATACATCAAATCAATATTGTTTTACAAAAAGGGCTCGTAAGCAAATACATAAACCAAAATAGTTGTTCCTTTACAAAAGATTCATTTTTCTATGAACAAGCCATGTACAAAATAACAGCGGAAGACTCAAAAATAACTTCATCCAAAAAGACTTCTAGTGGCCGACCTGCAGATGTCTGACTCCAAAACGAACTCGCCACCTACACGGGAAAAGAACCCGTGCTAAGCGATAACGCTTAGTGGGGAGGAACAAAACAAACGATCAATACACATATACAATATTTACAACAATAATATAATCTCATCGCAACATAAACGTGCAATAAAGCTATGATTCAAAATCAAAGGCATCAAAATTACATATAAGCATATTTCCATGTTCTTTACTTGACATGCATAAACATACATTACAAGCAATTAACTACTCAATTCATACTTAGGATTAACATAATTCTCACCATTCTAAGTACACAGATACAAGGTACATATCATAAAATTATTCATGAATTCATACTCATCTTAAACATTTAATCCTCAATATACTTCTCAACATATGCAACACATAATAACATATAGCCTGATTAGTCTAAAAATACACTTTAGAAGTGGATGCGGTCCATTGGATACTGATAGAACATAGTATCCCAAGCATATAGAGACATAAGTCTCAAACATGTGATTTTTCATATAGAGACCGAAGTCTCTCATTTATTTCCATATAGACCCAAACGGGGTCGAAACAAGGATCCCAAACAGGACCCACATATAACGTTTAATCATATAACAGCTGAACACACACCCTGACCTAAGTGGGCGCTTACTTATCCACTACTATGACTATTCAGGCTTAAATGACACAACTCAAAAACTCAAGTATCATTATCATATCATGAGAATTGAATTAAATACGAATTTATAATTCATGTATACATGTATATTGATCAAATTCGGAAACATATAAATATATATATATATATATATATCAAATACAGGAGATAATAAGAACATATAACTCACATTGAAATAATCCATGTTCATGTAAATTATTAACATTTAAATCATGTACATTACTTATTAATCATGTACACAAATCTCATAATTAAACAATTATCAAATTATAGAACAGATTTGAACCTGATCTTGAGTCAAGTAGTGAAACACCCCATGTAACAGAAGCTTAAAAACTTTGCTTTTTAAAACAGGGCAGTAGGAAGGGAGGCCAGTCACGAGTCACACAAGCAATTGTGACTCGTGACGCTGGCTTCTCGCAAGCGCCACACAAAACAGGGGCGGTCACGAGTCGTGACCCTCCATCACGCCTCGTGACGCCATAAAAGAGAGGGGAGGTCACGAGTCACACAGGCAATTGTGACTCGTGACACGCAGGGAAGGGGATGGTCACGAGCCGTGACTCTCCATCATGTCTCGTGACTTCCCCAGGGAAGAAGGTCACGGCATGATTCTCCATCACGTCACGTGATCTTCTTCTCTCACTTCTGCTTCCCAGAATTTTCAGAATTTTCAGAAAACTTAAAAACAGAAAGACGTGAAAACAGAGTACATCAAAACTCAAAACCCCATCTTGCCCAAAACCATTTTTCATGCAATAATTATTCAAACACATACCTTCAAGTCTCCAGAGCACATTTACAACAATCTTAATACAAATCATGTATTCTTACTAGTCAAACAGAGGCAATACCAGAACGTCAACATCCCAGGATTTCACATTCAAAGTCATGCATATTCATCTCATTTGCATACTCAACGTTATTCTTTTCTACAGAAATCATGTATACACAGTACATTTCTCATGCATTTTGATAAACAAACACACATAATTAATATTAACTTTAGAACTGCAAACAGGATGCAAAAATAAGAAAGGACAGACACTCCCAAACCTGTTAATGAAGTTCAAAATGTCCACTGCAACTTTCAATCCACAACCTTCCCTTTTCCTTTATCTTTTCTCTTATCTTCAAATGCTTGCAAACAGATAAAACCACATTCCATTAACCCAAGAACATAAGCTTAAAAACTCAGACAATCCCAAAGAAGAAGAAAGGAAGGAGAAACCCAAAGAACTTTCAGCCACATACCTTGTAATCTCCTCAATACTTAAAACCCTAGTCAACACTAGATGAACACGCATGCAAAGAGAAAGAAAGAATAGAGAAAGAAGAGGAGAGGAGTGGTTAACGTGAGAGAGAGAGCAAGAGAGAGAGAACCTCATGTCTTTTAGTTTCTAGGAAGCTAAAAACTTTCAGACATCTCTTTTCTCTCACCCACATGCACACACTCACATCTCCACTTGGCACACATGCACTGGTTCACTTAATCCCATAATTACATAATTACTAACAGCTCCTCAAAATCTTCTAATAGGTCCTTAACAATTCTTTTTACTCACTAAAATAAAAATCTGCAAATAATACTTTTAATTCCTTGCAATTTAATCCTCTTTCCTCTTGTAAATTACCCAATTGCCCTTAATTACACTTGTAATAATTACCAAAATATCCATATTTTCCAATCAAAATTGCCAATTCCAATTAGGCCACTTTTAGGGTGTGACACCACACACAAGACTAGTCCCACTAATGCACAAACTACTAACATACATGTACCTACACTCTAATAAAGCCCACAAAACATGCATATAATCCAAAATACCATTAACACATGCCAACACACTGACACATACACACATCCACATGGCTCAAACTACTAGGGGGAAAATCGGGGTGTGACAGTACGGCCCCCTCTGCGTGGGGCACCTTGCACGCGAGGGGCGGTCCCTCTGCCCGAGGCCGCACCTCGAACACGCGAGGTGCGGCCCCCCTGCGCGGGGCACCTCGCAAATGAGGTGCGGCACTTCTGCACAAGGCCGCACCTCGCGCACGCGAAGTGCCGCCCCCTCTGCGCGAGGCCATACCTCATGCATCTCCTTCTTCGCTCGGACTGTATTTTTTTTTGGTTTTTGAGTTGGAATCAAATTGAAGTTTCTTCTTTTTCGATTTTCAAAAGAATTAATTTTATTTTTGAAGATAATTAATCACTTTGAATAGGATTAAAACTCTTAAAAAACCTAATTCTTCACTAAGGATGATATAAAAAGAAAAATATCATAACCAGAGAGGTGGGGGGAAGGACAACGGCAAAAAAGAAAAGGACTCTAAAAGTAGGATTTTTTTGGACAGCTAAAATTTCTTTGTTTGATTTTAATTGTTCTTGAACCAAGGAAGTCAATTCTTTGTGTTTAGGATTCAATTTCTATCATATGTGTTCTTCAAAAATTAGAGTTTTCAACTTTAAGTTTTCGGGATAGAAAGCTTTTATCCAAGCTTTCTCAACTTCTGTTTTCAAGCAAAATCGACGAGGAAATCTTATTTTCTTCTTTTGCTGCAAACATCAATCTCTGAGGGTAAATTTCAGGACTTAAGCCAATTCCTTTTTCTTTTCTTTGTCTTTGTCGTTCATTTGTTTCTCCAGTTGTAAATTGGCATTAGTGCATTCTGTTATTGCTTGTACCATTTAACACTAACTTAGCTTAATTAAATTAATTAATTTGCATAAAGCGTGAAACGTAACTTTAATCCGTAAAATATATAGATTCAATTATGTTGCCATTTTATTTGATTTTGGTTTCTTCTATAAATTTTCGATCTTATATATGAATGTTATTTTTTCCGTAGCAATATTTTATTTTTTACCATTATTTTATTTTTATGATAATATCTAGGCCTTTTGTCCACTGTTTTTTTTATCAAATATTATTTTTTTATCTTTTATTTTTTTCTTTATAATTATAAATGCTTTTTCCTAATTATTATTACTATTATTATTTATTTCATTTAATTCTTCATTCCCATTACGTTATATTTTATACATTTGATTTGATTTACTAATATCGTTTTTGTTATTTTTCATTTTTTTTGCTTGTCCATCGAATTTCCTTTTTTCGCTTTGAGGGAAATATTCCTTGGCAACCTGAAGAGTCAAGGGATTTGGAAATCTCCAGTTCGATTTGCATTTTTATTTTCTGTATTTTCCTTTATTTTGCTGTTTTATATGTTTTTTGTAAAAATGTATTTTTAGCGCATTTGTTTATGAAATTCATGTTTCTTATCTAATAATAAAATTGGAATTTTTATTAATAAAATAGGACCAATGTCCTAATTTTGCTCAATAAGACATCACTTTCAAAAGGAGAATTAATTTTCATAAAATGGGATCACTCATCCCGATTTTCTCAATTAATGACAAAAATAATTCCCCGATTTTTAAGTTAAAATAAGGAACCAATGTTCCTAATTCAAAATAATGACTCGATTTATGTATGTTATTTAGTTAATTGACTTTATTTGTTTGATTTTACATTTATCTCGAGGGATTGTATTTTTGTCTCGATTTTCATCTTGTAATTTATTTTTGCTTTTCTTTTAATTTTAGCGGATTGTTCTGTCCCATATTTTTCACTTGTAATTTTTATCGCTTTCTTTACTACTTTTCCAAAATGCTTGAAATGCGCTTTAATTTTGTTGCATGATTACGTGAGATGAGAGATGTAATTTTAGTTGTTAAAAACTCATCTATAACTTAACTTAAGGCATTAATAAGAGTGATATTCCGAACACCTTCTCTTGTTTAAGACCCCTGAGGTTAAATGACCTTTTTCAATTTCTTGTAAATTAAGTAGCGACTCCAAAATACCACAAAGGTGCCTAAAGGTTCATGGGATTAGATGAACTTCCCAATGTTTTATTGGGTACGGAATTTCAAAATATCTTGTGTTACCCAGAATCTAGACGCAAACCCTTCTCGGACCCTTAAAGTAGGCCAGGTTTGGGCTGCGCGCGTCACAGTGGCGACTCCACTGGGGACTGATCGAAACTTTGCTTCGAAAGTGACTTAAATTAAAATTATAATTGAGTTTTTAAGAATCGAAAATTCCATTTCTATTAAAAAATTGTATTGCATTCACTAGAGCCTTAGAACTATGCTAGTTGGTCCCTTATTTTACCTCGGTGCATTCCTAAAGCACAACCCTACTTTCACTCATTGTAGGGAAGTGTTCGGGATAATTACCAGCTTAAGCCTCGTACCATCAATAGTATATCAAATGGAGACCCGATCGGTCGCTATGCTCGTGATGAGCTAAACCTATTGGTAGGGACCATACTTGGGTAGACCTAAAGTAACACCACCTTTGACTAAAGCTCATGTAATGGCAATAGAAACTTCCACTAGGTGATACATGCCTTAACAATGTGCTTGTTACGTGGGCCCTTTTGTATTAAGCCGATTCAAACATATTAATTAGACACTCATCAAAGGCTTTCATGCCTCGATGGGCCCATTTTAAGTCTGTTTGAAAGGTTTGAATATATAATGGCCAAAACCCATACGCATGTGCTTTAACTTAAGAGTGTTATGCTGCTAGTTTCTCACCATGCACCATACACGCCCATTGGGTTCCTCGTTAACCCATGGGTCAAGCCCACCTAGGAAAGAGACTGCACAACCTCCTATGTAGGAGTAACAAAGTTGGAAGGATCTACTTGCTTGTATGTGGTTATCTATACTGGATCAACACGACCATGCATTTTTAATGTCATTCACCCATCATGATAATAATTTGAATCTTTCAGCCATCATAGGTACTAATTAGTGGTCTAAGGGTCCTGACGGCCGATTGGTAAGAAGAAATCCATTCTTCGAGTCACTAGAGCGAGTCTCACACTAGGGTTCAGAGTCACTCTCAGATAGCACCGAATCCATTCTGTCGGAATTATCATTAGACATGGTCAACCAAGACTCAAATGCGGCCTGGGTTATGGTCACTGAAGAGATAGATCGAAGGGTTCAAGAAATAGAGCAAAGATTTGAGGAATTTGAGCAAAGAATGATGGCAATGATGGGTAACTTAACCGCTGCTCTAGCACCATTAGCTGGTCAACAACCTGCCGCTCCTGCCAGAGGATAAGCCGAACAGATTCCAATCAGAGAGGCACCTCCGACAGCAGTTATAGAACTACCTCCTGCTATTGAGCTAAGAGCTTTTACAAATGTTAAACCTAGAATGGTCGGGGGACATAGGCCTGAAGAGGATTTCATATAGGATGAGCAAGAGGAACTCAATGAAGTGAAAGCTAAACCTTCTAAAGAGGATGTTGCCTTAAAGAAGATAGAAGAGAGAGTGGAGGCGATGGCCCACCTATTATCTATAGGAAAGAGGATAAGCCCCGAGGATAGGGATTTAGATGATGAGGAGATGCTTCCTCAGAGGTTTAAGATGCTCGATCTGCCCAAGTTTGATGGCACCTCAGATCCATCTGTCCACATCAAGCAGTACACCCTTGTGATGAAGGGGACTATGCTTACTAAGAGATAAAAAGTGGAATATTTCTTCCTCAGCTTGATTGGGCCTGCTACAGACCGGTACCACGGGTTGGATAGGTGAACAAGAGAGGATTGGGACTTGTTGACTGAAGAGTTCCTTAAATAGTATGATTGTAGCACCCAAATGGAGGTTACTTTAAAGGATTTAGAGCTACTTCAGCAGAAACTTAATGAGTCATTCCACGAGTATCTTACTCGATGGATAAATCGGGTGATGGAGATGAAAAGGAAGCCGGATACTCCAGATGAAATTTGGTTATTCATCCGAAATGCGAGCCCGTATCTCAAGGAAGGGTTAAAGATAAAGGGGCTCAAGGACTGGGAGTCTCTGAAAGATATAGCTATCGAATCAGAGAGTGAGTATTTGGCAAAGAAGGCAAGCCAGGATAGCTTTGCTTGGAAAAACTTTGGCAACCAATCGGGAAATAGGTCTGTCGGTACTAGAAGTAGCAATAATAATAAGAGTGGCAGGATAGCTGAGGTCTAGGCCATAAAATCCAACCAAGGCCGAAGGTATCATTCGAATTTGGGTCGACCTCTGACATGGGTTTTGGAAAGGTTGGTGAAAGAAGGGCAGTTGAGACCTTTAGAGCCGAGGCCAGCTAGAAACCATGGTCAACCAGGACATAGGGGGATCAGTATTGCGCTTATCATAGCACACAGGGCATTTAACTGGCTTTTGTAGAACCTTGAGGAACAAGATCCAGGATCTCATTGACAATAAACAAATCACGGATCCAGAAAAGAGGGAGAAGAAAAAGAAGTCTGGTAACAATGCGGTTCCTCCACCAGTGTACATGATCGGATCTAGCTTGCCTGAATGGTATGTATTGCAAGATCTATATGGTAATGAGTATGTTGTATCCATTGCAAAGAATAGAAGACTTGTTTGACCAATTGAGAGGAGCCGAAGTTTTTTCCAAGATTGATTTGCGGTCTGGTTACTATTAGCTTTGGGTGAAGGATGTGGATGTTTCTAAGACTGCCTTTAGGACGCAGTATGGTCACTATGAGTTCTTAGTGATGTCGTTTGGGTTGACGAATGTGCCGTCAACTTTTATGGATTTGATGAACAAGGTGTTTCGGCCATATCTTGACAGATTTGTGGTTATGTTTATCAACGACATATTGGTATATTCATGTAATGCCCAATCTTGACCACTAAATTAGCTCAGCTAATGCGGTCAAGAATGGCCATTACAAAGCATACAAGCACACTTCACATTCACAAGCTCATGCCGACAATCTGAATAATAAAATGTTCTTAACTAAGCCTACATTCATATGCATCATACGTCATAAGTTACTTTCTATTTTCCAACAATCTTGCTTACATACATACACTACATGCATTAAGTTTACAACACTTGGATATTACAAGTTTACATAGTTTGGATTGCCCAAAACAAAATATCACACATAACTTGTACAAAACTCATTGCCAGAAACCCCCTAAACCTACACTATAGATGTACTCCTAGTGTTGACTGTTGACAATACAAAGATGTCCCTCAAAATCACCTCGCGTCCAAACCTGTACGGATTAGGAAGAAACCCGTGTTAAGCGATAAAGCTTAGTGGGGAAACACATGCAAAACACATATATACACACATGGAAACAAATATATCACAAGCTTCATGTTATAATTCATACTTAAGCTACCAAGTCGAAAGCATGTAAATCATTATACTCATAACATCATTATTTAATCGCATTTTTATATAGCATGCATATAACTAGCACATACTCATTATAACCAACATATTCACACACAACAAATGTATAATTTAAGATTATAGCTATCTTATATGATTAGATTTGCCTGCAGTTCAAAGATGCGAATAACGGGTATCGCATTGGTACCCCTGAGGTACTCTAATTTCAGTGTATCCGTGGATACACACACTTGCATTGGTGCCCTAAGGTACAATAATAACAATCGAACCAATACTCCACATTTAAGAATCCAGCACGTATTTAACTTGCATTGTGATTCCAAAGGAATCGGATGCATTGGGCTACAGCACTTTGACCTTATAGACATGCCTATCTATCCACTACTTGATTCGCAGGCTAAGATTATTCATTTTAATTAACAGTTCACTTGATCACATGCTTCAACAAGTCATTGATAAACTAGCAATGAATTCTAATGCTTAAACTCATCATGTAATTGTACTAACTTACCTTATCACTCTTGACATAGTTGGCTTAAGCATAGCATAATAGATCACTTTAAATTAATCATTCACTTACAAACTTCACGTTTAATAACAGCATTAAGCACTCATTAAGTGTCATTGTATGTGATTAATCACTAAGTTGACATCCAAGCATCACTCCTTAATGAATAAGAGTTCATCGCAAAAACAAGGTACCTCACGGTCACAACCAGTTTGGTTGTCACCGTGACATACCAAAGGTTTCAAAACAGAATGTGGTCTAAGATATCTCACGGTCACAACTAATTTGGTTGTCACCGTGACATACATTCAATACCCGGACAGAATGCAACCCTTGGGTATCTCATAGTCACAACCAATATGGTTGTCACCGTGACATACCTCATGTGTGCAAGGCAGAATGTAAACCTTGATACCTCACGGTCACAACCAATTGGTTATCACCGTGACATACCAAGTCCACTTCGGGCAGAATAGACTACATGATACCTCATGGTCACAACCAGTTGGTTGTCACCGTGACATATCAATCACTCTTGGCAGAATGCAAACTTTGCATATCTCACGGTGGCAATCTCTTGGTTGTCACCGTGACATATACACAACTTGCAAAGCACATCTTTGCAAATCACCTCATTTTCCTATTATACTCAAGACTTACTAACTCGCCATTTCTTACACAAACCATTATGTATTTTATCTCATTAATTAACACATTACAAACTTCCATTCAAACATCTCAAATTCATGATCTTAGCATTAAACTCACATATATATAATCCAATATTCTAGTTAAAGTTCATTGGTTAAGGACAACCCATAATCTCAGGCCATTTAAGTTCCTCCACAATCACATACCATTTAATATATACATACAAGTCACACAGCAATTCTCAAATACTAGCATTCAACATTCAAATCAACTAAACTAATTAACACATATTAAAATAGGGCAAGTTTCCCAAACCTCATCGCCTAAGCTCCTAGCATTCACTTGGCACTCGATTCCCCGACCTTTGCTTTTCCCTTATCTTTCTTTATTCCTTCCTCTACAAATTCCATCCAATTTCCAGAATTGGACACAAATCATCAATTCCTCAATCCAACACATACCAAAACCAGAAAGAGTAGAAGATGAACTACAAATAACCACTTACCTTTCAATTTTAACAATTTAATCCTTGATCCACATAGCAATATTCATAAAATCAATTTGATGAATTCTAAAGAACCACACGGAAATGAAAGGTTAAAGAAATGCAGAGTTTGGAAGTGGAAATGGCTGAAGATTCATGCTAATAGTGGCCCTTTCTCTCTCTCCTCAATTCTATATATTGCATGAGAATGGTGGTGGTGGCAGCACAATGAATTGCCACACAGATTCCACCTACAGTTCCTGCCCCTCATTAAACTTAATTAATTCACAATTAAGTTAACTAACCCTCAATTAACTAAATCACGGAAAGCTTCAACTTGGCCACTCAACTTTCCTTTAGTTTTTCAATTAGATCTTTCTTTTTACTACAATCAAGTCCACATTACACCCTTAATTAATCCAATTATACCAATTACAACTAGGGTACATTTTTAGTCATTACAACTCTCCCCTCCTAAAAAGAATTTCGTCTGCGAAATTCATACCTAAGTCAAATAGGTAAGGATGTTGCTCCTGCATAGCCGCTTCAGGCTCCCACGTTGCCTCTTCTACTCCATGGTGTTGCCACAGCACTTTCACACGTAGCATTTGTTTATTCCGAAGCTGTCTTGTCTCCCTTGCCAGTATTGCCTTCGGTTTCTAATCATAAGAGAAATCCGATTGAACCTCTACTTCTTGCATGGGTATCACATGCGACTCATCTGCTCGGTACCTTCTCAACATGGATACATGGAAGATGTCGTGGAGTTTGGCTAAAACAGGAGGCAATGCTAACCGGTAAGCCACTGAACCCACTCTATTTAACACTTCATATGGTCCAATAAATCTCGAACTCCAAATGGCAACACCTTTCTCCAAGGAGACACTTTTAAAAACACCCTGTCACCTATTTCAAACTCAATATCCTTCCTTTTCAAATCTGTGTAAGACTTATGTCTATCACTGGCTGCTTTCAGTTGTTGTTGTATAAGCTTTGCCTTCTCTTCTGTATTCCTTACCAAATCTGGTCCAATAACCCTATGCTCACCCAATTCTTTCCAACAAATCGGTGTACGACACTTTCTCCCATACAACACTTCATATGGCGCCATGCCAACACTTGACTGATAACTGTTGTTATAAGCAAATTCCATGAGTGGAAGATACTTGTCCCAACTCTTGGAAAAGTCCAGAACACATGCTCTCATTAAATCTTCTAGTACCTGAATGACCCTCTCCGACTATCTATCTGTCTGCGGATGAAATGCAGTACTGAAGTTCAACTTAGTACCCATTGTAGCCTATAAACTCCTCTAAAACTTAGAGGTGAATCTTGCATCTCTATTAAAAATAATAGATACAGGTACCCCCATGCAGTCTAACAATCTCCCACACATACAATTCAGCTAATTGATCCATTGAATAGTCCATTCGAATCGGTATAAAGTGAGTTGACTTCGAAAATCTATCCACTATTGCCCATACTGCATCTTGTTGCTTTCAAGTCAAAGGCAATCCAGAAGCAAAATCCATAGTAATGTTGTCCCATTTCCATTATGGAATTGAAAGAGGATTCAGTAACCAATGTGGAACCTGGTGTTCTGCCTTCACTTGCTGACATGTCAAACATTTAGACACATATTTCGCTATATCCTTCTTCACACCCGGCCACCAATACAGTTGTTTTAAATCCTGATACATCTTGTTTCCACCTGGATGCATGGTGAAAATGGTATTATGTGCTTCACACATTAGCTTTTTCTTCAATGCTTTATCACTTGCAATACATACTCTATTTCCATAAAGCAGTACACCATCTTTATCCACTGAATAGTCAGTCTTGTCACCATTTTTCATTGACTTCAAAATTTATTGTAATTTAGAATCATTCCTTTGTGTAGCTATCAATTCATCCTTTAGTACTGGTTTGGCTTGCAACTGAGCCAACAATGCTCCATCCGTAGTAAACCTCCACATTACTTGCTTTAACTGCAGAGTCAAGATAGACTTCCTGCTCAAAGCATCTGCCATAACATTAGCTTTACCTAGGTGGTAGTCCGTAATGCAGTCATAATCTTTAAACAACTCAAGCCATCTACGCTATCTCAAGTTCAATTCTTTCTGAGTTAATAAATACTTAAAACTTTTGTGATCAGTGAAAATTTTACACCTCTCACCATACAAGTAATGTCGCCAAATCTTTAAGGCAAACACTACTGCTGCTAACTCCAGATCATGAGTCGAATAATTCTGCTCATGCGGCTTCAGTTGCCTGGAGGCATATGCTACTACCTTTCCGTCTTGTATTAACACACAACCCAAACCTATACCAGAGGCATCACTATACAGGGCATATTCTCTGCCAGAGATAGGCTGTGTAAGGATTGGTTCTCGATTGCTCCTAGCATTCACTTGGCACTCGATTCCCCGACCTTTGCTTTTCCCTTATCTTTCTTTTTTCCTTCCTCTACAAATTCCATCCAATTTCCAGAATTGGACACAAATCATCAATTCCTATATCCAACACATACCAAAACCAGAAAGAGTAGAAGATGAACTACAAATAACCACTTACCTTTCAATTTTAACAACTTAATCCTTGATCCACATAGCAATATTCATACAATCAATTTGATGAATTCTAAATAACCACATAGAAATGAAAGGTAAAAGAAATGCAGAGTTTGGAAGTGGAAATGGCTGAAGATTCATGCTAATAGTGGCCCTTTCTCTCTCTCCTCAATTCTATATATTGCATGAGAATGGTGGTGGTGGTAGCATAATGAAGTGCCACACGGATTCTACCTACAGTCCCTGCCCCTTATTAAATTTAATTAATCCACAATTAAGTTAACGAACCCTCATTTAACTAAATCATGCAAAACTATAACTTGGCCACTCAACTTTCCTTTAGTTTCTCAATTAGGTCCTTCTTTTTACTACAATCAAGTCCACATGAAACCCTTAGTTAATCCAATTATACCAATTACAACTAGGGTACATTTTTGGTCATTACAATTCAAAGGATAAGTATGAGCACAAACAACACTTGCGTGTTGTGCTTTAGGTTTTGAGGGATCATCGATTATTTACAAAGCTCAGTAAGTGTGATTTTTGGCTTAAAGAAGTGTCTTTCTTAGGTCATATTGTTTCCTTTGAGGGTATCAGGGTTGACCTATCTAAGATTGAGGCGATAGTGAATTGGAAGCCACCTCAAAATGTGCCAAAAGTGAGAAGTTTTCTAGGGTTAGCAGGTTATTACAGACAGTTTGTTAAAGGGATTTCTATAATTGCATCTCCTTTGAGCAAGTTACTTCTGAAAGGAGTTAAGTTTGATTGGACCGATAGGTGTCAAGCCAGTTTTGACCAGTTCAAAAGAAGGCTTGTGGAAGCTCTTGTACTTACTCAACCCACTTCGAGTAAGGAGTATACCTTGTATAGTGATGCTTCGGGTGTTGGTCTTGGTTGTGTTCTGATGTAGGATGAGAAGGTAATAGCATATGCATCAAGGTAGTTGAAGCCGCATGAGTAAAACTATCTTATGCATGATTTGGAATTAGCTTTCATTGTGTTTGCCCTTAAGATATGGCGCCATTATTTCTATGGTGAGACGTGTAGGATTTTCACTGAACACAAGAGTCTTAAGTATCTGCTCACTCAGAAAGAGCTCAATCTTAGACAACGGCGATGGTTGGAATTATTCAAGGATTATGTAACACCCCTTACCCATACTTAGGCGATCCCATCCGATAAGGAGTTAGATGCCGTATGAGTAGAGGTGCCACAACACAGAAACAGAATATACATACATCCATACATAAACATACATACCGAAATATAGGGTAAATTAAAACTTTGCAGAACCAATCATGAAATAAGCTGATCATGCATTAATATAACGGAAATCATTACATTACTGTATGATCAACCCAAAGATACAAAGGATAATTACATAACCAAAATTATACATATACATATGCGAAAGCTATTACAAAATTGAAGTAAGAGAGTTCTATTACAAAAATAATCATCGATATACAACAATTACACCCTACACTTAAGACCCAGCTGTGATGGCTTCGATGGCGGCGACTCTCCCTAGCAAACTCCTTCCGCACCTGCACGGGTAAACACACCGTGCTAAGCGATAAACGCTTAGTGGGGAAGCACACTTATAGCATAAGGACAACCATTCACAATGGTCGTCAAGGAAAACACATACAGATGGCATAATCAGAAATACTCAATAAAGAAGAGTATGAACATATGAACATGTAAACATACAAAGTCATACCTTCGATAAAAAGTAACTGCCTTCATAACATCTCATTAGTAATCATATTCGGATCACATAATTTCATACTTAACAAAGCAATTCAAAATGATAAAGTGCCTGCTGACTCAAAGTAGTGGATAACGAGTGAACAAACAGTACTTTACGGGTACGAGTCGATCACAAATAGTACCTTACGGGTACGAATCGAGAAATCAATTTTCACTTTTAATTTCCACAAAACATTTTCAATAGGGATCTTAAACAAGATCCAAACACAAAGCGGTTCGCGAGGAACCAAATGGGGACCTGATCGGGGTCCAAACTGAACAAAGGGCTGCAGCTAAGAGACTCTATTAGGCAGTCCTAACTATCCACTAGACTGACTCTTGCAGGCTAAAATCATATAATTAACATCCACATTTTAATTATAACAAATAAAGAATTCATATACTTTAAATAGATCAGTACATGCGCAAATATAGGTCATAAAAAGTGATATTGAATGCTAAAAACCAGAATTTAACATTTCCAAAACGTGTAAAACAAAAGAGGTTTTATTGCAAAAACAGGGTGGGTCACGGTCACAACCAAATTGGTTGTCACCGTGACATACCAAAGTGCTCTCGGCAGAATGCTGATAAGGGGTACCTCACGGTCACAACCAAAATGGTTGTAACCGTGACATACCAAGGAGAATCAACAGAACCCAAAAGCTGGACATCTCATGGTCACAACCAAAATGGTTATCACCGTGACATATCCCCAACCAAAAACAGAAGTGAAGTTCCAGGCACCTCACGGTCACCACTAAAATGGTTGTCACCGTACCAAAGAAGCCCAACAGAAGCTAAAGTTTGGGTACCTCACGGTCACAACCAAAATGGTTGTCACCGTGACGTACCCAAAACCCACAACAGAAGCAAAATCTAGGCACCTCACGGTCACAACCAAATTGGTTATCACCGTGACCCATGCCCAGATTCCACACTGTCGAGCCAAACTCCATATTTTTCAAGCCAAAAACCCTCAAATTCATTTCAAATCACATACCCACACCCCAATAACAACATTTAACCAAACAAACATCATTAAATCATGCCATAATTGAATCTTACTCATGAATTCAAGGAACAACATCAATCTACACAATCAATAGCATCACTATTCACATACAAATCCATCAATCTCATAAATGATTCTAGAATTCATAATCAAGGTTTAATAGACAAAGAGAACCAAAACCCATAACATAAGAACTAGTAAAAGCATCAAAAACATCAAAATTTCCAGAATTTATTCAATTTACACATACTATCAAAACATAACACAAATTCCCAAACCTCAAAATTAGAAGCTCTATCACTTGGTTCCACTAGATCCAGCAACTTCCTTGCCTTTAGGATCTCTTGGAGGCTCAACTAAGCAACAAACAACAAAAATACACAAATTCAAAACCCTAATCAAAACCCTAAACAAAGAAAAAGATGAAGAAGTGAAGGGAACTAGAAAATCAAAACAGAAAATGCAAAGAAACTTACCCAAAACAACACAATGGGTGACCAATCTCCACCACACAAGCTTGGTCCAAGGGCAAAATGGTTAAGGGGAAACGAAGAAGAAGAAGAAGGAGGAAGAAGAAGACAGAACGGGAAATGGGACCTAAAATTCTGAGTTTCCCCTTTTCTTCTTTCTCTTTCTTTTCTCACCCTTCACTTGTCACAATCTTGGTGGTGGAAATCACTCACTCACACACCAGATACACATGTCACTCACACACAATGAAACACTCTTATAATGCACCCTATACATGTATGAGCAACACACACAATGCTCTCTCATCTAATACACACACACAATGATATGCTCACATGCATATAATCACAACTCCACTTATGCACACCTTATCTATATATGCACTCCCACACCGGAATAAACCACAAAACATGCAATATTCTCAAAATGCACTTATGATATACCAAGCACATACAAATACATACTCACATATATGGCTCATTCTACTAGGGGGCAAAAAGGGGTGTGACAGATTATGACTGCATAGTGGACTACCATCTGGGCAAGGCAAATGTGGTTGTTGATGCATTGAGTAGGAAGTCAGTTTTAACTCTAGCATTATAGTGTAATAGATAGAGAATTGCTTTTGATGGGGCTCTGATTACCCAGCTAAAAGCTAGGCCTAGTCTAAACCAGATAATTATTAATGCTCAGAAGAATGACCCTAGGTTGGAGCAAGCACTGCAAGTAGTCAAGAGTTGTAACGACCCACAAAGGGCCTAGTCAGAATTCGCGTGCTAAGTCAAAAATTAAAAAGGGCATTTCAGTAATTTATGAATGAGGAAATTTGGACAATAAGGATTTAATTGTAAAATTAATTAAATATGTTAAGGGAAGCAATTATCTAGTGTACGTGGTGTGTGGTACCAAGGATGTAAAGTATTTATAAGAGATTATCTAGTGTGTGTTATGTATGGTGCCATGGGATATGGAAGTCAAAGTGGATTCTTTGGTCCAATAGGATAGTGCCAAGTGGTTTAGTTGGTGAGAGCATTTATGATGAAGTGAGTGAAGGAGAGAGGGAAATAAGGAAAAGCAGATTGAGCTTATTCCTCACGTTACCTTCTCCTCCTTATTCACCTTTCTTTCTTTCTTGCTTTCTCTTGCTGCTCTTGTGATAGGAGCTAAAATGAAGTATAATTATGTATTTATTTTGTGTGAGTTTGTGTAATTAATTATGTAATTGTGTGTATAATTTGATGTGATATATTAGTTTATGATTATTTGTATCAGTGAGAATGTTTATGCTGTTTATTGTTGTTTTTAGGAGAAAAATGAAGAGAATAACAGATATACAATGAGAAGATCACGAGAAGAAGGAGCAGATCACATTTCATTCAAGGATCACGTCGTGACTATGAGTCACGTGACGTGACTTGCTAAGAAGGATGAAGAAGGAGGAGGAAAGGAAGAAGGAGCTGCGAGACAGACGAGTCACGCCGTGACCAGGAGTCACGTGACGTGACTGAAGAAGAGAAGCCAGCAAAGGAAGGAAAGGAAAGAGAAGAAGAAAGAAGAAGGGTCACGGCGTGAGCATAGGTCACGCGACGTGACGCCACAGAGAGGCCAGGAAAGGAAGAGAAAAGGAGAGAAGAGAAAGAAGAGAAAGGAGAAGAGAAGAAGCACGCCGTGAGCGCCAGTCACGCCACACGCGAGGAAAGCACGCCGTGATGGGAAGTCACGCGACGTGACTGGCCAGAGAGGGAAGCGAAAACCGAAGAGAGGAAAGAAGGAAGAAATGGGCAAGCGCGTTCTGTCGCGATCGCGACAGAAACGACCGTTGGACGGTTTTGGGCCAAAAATCACTTCAAAAGTCACATATTTTCACCAAATTGTGCAACCTTTCCCAAGAGACATCTTCAAGGGACATCAGCTTTCAATTATATTCTATAAATATGTAGTTTAACTGTAAATTGGAGAGAGACAATAATATAGGATGAATTTTTTAGTTAAGTAAAATTTCTGTATTTTAGTTAAACAATATTCTTTAGTTTTATTTTCTTATTTAGTTTTTATGGTTTGAAGAAGAAGATCAAGGAGAAGAAAATCTGTTTCAAGAGATTTAGAAAAGGGTTGAAGAACTTCTATCTTATTCTCTTATTTCTAATTCTTCTCCAATATTTCTATGAATATCATTTTAATGAATTTGTATGTTATGATTATTTCTGTTTTCATCTACTTTAATAGTCTTTCATTGTAGATTTTCTATTAGTATCTTTTGAATGATTTTTATAAGTTAAAGTAATTCGAGAGTTTGCTTTATCTGACATCTAATAGAATTTCATTATTAAGATATATTCAAGAGATTGGTATATTGAGATAATTGCTATAGGTTAGTGATTATTCTTAAAATATATAATTAGAAACCTCTAATTCATTAATGAAAATTGTGAGTTAGAATTTTAATTATATGTTTTAGGCATTTTAATTCATGTCGAGAGAGTGAGTTAAAAATTTATTCTAACTTGGCTTGCATGAAAGATGAATAATTGTTAATCAAAAGGATGGATCAAATTCATTATATTTAGTTCTTCATTCATATACTATTTATCTTCTTCTGATAAACATAAATTAGGTTTAAATTAAGTAGTTCTAATTCAACCATCAAATTTATTATCATTGTAAACAAGATTAAAATCAATTAGTAATAGTGTGTAACACGTTCCCTGTGGGATCGATATCTAAAGTACTATTTCGGTACACCGTATACTTGCGGTATGTTGCATCATTAGAAAAATGCACAACAAGTTTTTGGCGCCGTTGCCGGGGAACGGTTGATTTGCCATTGTGAAAATTGATTTATGATTTTGGATTACAATATTTTGTTTTGTTTTAATTTGTTTATTTGTTTAAATTAATTTTGTGTTTTGTTTTTACAGGATTTTAGAAGTTCATGCCTAGTACAAGGAGTTCTTTAGAAGAGCTTGAGCCTATAAATCCGGAAATTGAGAGGTTTTTATTAAGTAATCGAAAATCAAATAAAAAGAAGAACAAAAATAGGAGAGCAATTATCATGGCTGATGAAAATCCACCAAGATTGATGGACTTTTCCACACCTGCTTTGAGTGGTGCTCAACAAGGAGTGGTAAGACCAACGGTAAATGCCAATCAATTTGAAATTAAGCCTTCATTATTGCAAATGATTCAAAATAGTATACAATTTTATGGTTTGGCAAATGAGGATCCAAATGCTCATTTGGCAAATTTTCTTGAGATTTGTGATACCTTTAAGATAAATGGGGTTTCAAATGATGCAATCAAACTTAGGCTTTTTCCCTTCACATTGAAGGATAAAGCAAAGGCTTGGTTGAATTCTTTGACAAGAGGATCTATAACTACTTGGGACCAATTGGCCCAAGCATTTTTATCAAAATATTTTCCATTGGCCAAAACCGCAAAAATCATAAAGGATATCACCACATTTGTTCAAAATGAAAATGAGTCATTATATGAGGCTTGGGAAAGATTTAAGGAATTGCAAAGGATGTGTCCACATCATAACTTGCCAAGAGAGTTGTTGATGCAAACATTCTATAATGGTGTAAATTCAACCACAAGAGGTACTATTGATGCTGCTGCTGGAGGATCTTTAATGAGGAAAACAATTGATGCAGCATATGAGCTTTTGGAAGAAATGGCAATGAATAACTGTATGTGGCCTCCTGAAAAAGTAAGAGAGTATAATAATTCTAATGTTAGGGGGATACATTCAGTAGATTCTATGGTTGCATTACAAGCTCAAGTTGAGGCTTTAACTCATAGAGTTAATAGCTTAGGCATGGGAGGTAATGTATCAAATGCATGTAATGTGTGTGGTCAAAATGGGCATGATAGTGGAAACTGCACTTTAGGCATAGCTAATAAAGAGCAAGTTAATTTTCTTCAGAGCCAAAGTCGTGGAAATCCTTATTCTAATACCTATAATTCTGGTTGGAGAAACCATCCTAACCTTTCATGGGGGAATAATAATGTTAATAACCAAAATAGGGGAGTAGGATATCAACAACCACAAGATAGGTTTGGTGCTTTTGAAGGAAAACTTGATAAGTTTATTGAGGAAATTAATTATAAGATGAATTTTCAAGATGAAAGCCAAAAGAAACTTGAGGCAAAAATTGATCAAATCACTAAAAATCATGCTGCCTCTATTCATAATCTTGAGGTTCAAATAGGTCAAATTGCTAATTGTTTACCTTCTAGAAATTTAGGATGTCTTCCAAGTAATACTGAGGAGAATCCTAGGGAGCATATTAAGCCATGATAGATCTAGTTCTTTTATTTAGGTTACTTAATTATATTGTTTTTATTTATGTTTTGTACTTTGTTTTTAAATTTGTTTCTATAGTTTTATTTTTTGATTTTCATGCTACTAATATATTTGTTTTATTTCACAGCTCATTTAGTAAGACTAGATTTGTTTAATAAATATATAAATAAATAAATAAATAAATAAATAAATAAATAAATAAAAAAGAAGCAAAGAAGAAAAAAATTAAGAAAATAAAAAAATTTATGAAGACGTTGGCTTCTGTCGCGATCGCGGCAAGTATCGCGATCGCGACAGAAGGCGATGAAGCAAAAAGCAAGCCATTTCTGCAGGGAGCATGGCGTGATTCATCTTCACGTGACGTGACGATCTGAGGATGAGGGACTTCGCCCAGGTGATAAGGCCGAAGCGTCACGGCGTGATGTACCTTCACGCGACGTGACGCTCTTTGGTTTTCGCTTGAGATAACTTCGCCCAGGTAAGCAGGAAGCGTCACGCGACATGACGTTGGTTCACGTCGTGATGGTGTTTTGCCATTCAGGGGTATATCAGGTAAGCTTTAAATTCTTTCTTTTCTTTTCTTTTATTTTCTGATTCTACTTATTATTTGGTTTTATTTTCTTTTCTGATTTACATTACTTTAATTAAACATTTAAGCTTTTAAACACAAGAAAAGAATAAAAATTTTAAAAGCGGGAACTCTAATTTTTAAAACCCTAAAGTCGTGACCTTTCCTCTTCTATTTCATTTCACTGTTCTTTTTCTTTCTCTAACTCAGGTCACGATTTAAAAGACCCTCATTAGCCACTTTTTCTTCTTCGTTTCCTCATTTCACCAAGAAATTTCGAACTTCCATCCTCTGTTTCCCTTTCGTTTTTCTAGTTCCACATTTTAGCTTTGTGTTTCTCTTCTATTTTCTTCAAGTAAAGCTTGATTTAGGGATTTCGGGTTTTGCATTCTCTTTACAGGTTTGTTAATGTATTTTCATTTTTCTTTTTCATTTCTTCTTTCCCTAAACCCATTTAATTTCTGTATGTTCATGCATAATCACATTTCGTTTATAATTTGTTCTCTGTTTCTATTACTGTTTCGTTTATCGATATTGTTTTCCTTTTGTGTATTTGGTTTTATTAATTTCTCATATTGTTATCAGATTTACTTCCCTATATTTATCATTGTCTGTTTACCCAACACATCCAGAAATGGTGAGGACAAAGAATCCCACTGTTCCACGAACTGAGCAAGAAGAGCAGGAAGTTGAAGTGGTGAACATTGCTTCTCATTATGGAGCTTTGTTTCCTATCTTTTCGGTAGATGAAGGTAGCAAGTATTTACTACTTCGTAATAGGTATTTGATGCGCTGTAAGTTTTTTCCTGACTCTTTACTTAATCAAATTGGTATGTTAGAAGTAGTTAATGACATGTTAAGAGTATGTGGGTTGTTTAAATTTGCTTCTATGCGTGAAAATGTGCGTCCTGATTTAGTTTTAGAATTCTATACCACATTGAAAAAAAATGATGATAATGAGAATTGGTTAGACTTTAGGATGGCTGGTATACCTTATACTTTAACCTATTTTATGATGAATAGGATATTTAGATTTTCTCAAGCTGGTTTGACCGAGCCACCTAAATCGTTTAAGCCACATGAATTTTGGACATTTTTGACTGATTTACAAACTCGTTATAGAGCTAGGGATGCTAAATCCATGTTCATTAAAGATTTAAGGTATTGGATTTTGCATAGGATTTTAGCTTCTTTAGTTTTTAATAGGTCCGAATTCAATAGAGTTTCATATAATTAATTGTTTTTGATGTGGTGTGTACATAAACGCAAGGACGTATGTTGGCCTTTTTGGATAGTAAATCAATTGTTGCAATGTGTACATAAACATGATTCGCCTTTAACACATGGGCATGTTATTTCTAGTATTGCAAATAATTTAATTGTTGATCTTGGTGCTTATTATAGAGTTTTTCCTTGCCAGTATTTTAATAAGTCTATGTTAGTTCGTGGAGAGGTTGTTGGCAATAATTTTCAGGAAATTCCGGCACGTGCTCGATCATGTTGGAGGGATATTGCTGGAAATGCTGCGCCACAAGTTGAGGAACAAGAAGAAGAAGGTGAGGAGGAGGCAAGTGAAAATGAGGAGATGGCAGATATTCCACCTGGTGTAGCTACTGCACCTGAAGTTGGCTCATCTAGCCAAAATATGCCAGAAATGTTTGATCAAATTCTTAGCAACTTGCACCATATACAAGATCAACAAACCATTTTAGCTAGAAGACAAAGAAGGTTGGAGTACAAATTTGACAACTTCATAACACAAGTTGGGTTTCGGGTTCCTTCACCTCCACCTTCACCATGATAGGGGAGTTTTCTTTTTATTCATTTCATTTATTTCTTTTTACTTGTTTTTGTGTGTCATTCCTACACATTGAGGACAATGTTGGTTCTAAGTGTGGGGGAGTGACTGTGTTATGTGTTGTGATGTTTGTGACTGTGTTTTTGAGTTTGTATATATATTATGTATGTCAAGTGCATGATTATTTTTGTTTGTGTGTTTTTATATTTCAATTAGGCTTTTAAGTAAACTTTATTATGAAGCATTGTTTATTTGGTATATTGTATAGGTTGTTAAGACATTTATCTTTGATGCTCATTTTTATCAGTTTTTCAAAAATTTTTAGCATGTGTTTTAAGTTTTTCAAATTATTTTGTTTTACTTATTTCAACATTATAGATTATTTAGTCTTTCTAACTAACCATGTTTTTAAAGTTAGAATTTACTCATTTAGTTTATAATTTTCAATTTCTAGTTGTTTAAGGAAACTATAGCCATAATACTTACCTTTTATCTTTTCAATAATGGATGAGGACTAAATTTAAAAAATAAAAATAAGTGGGATGGAGCATAAAATGCACCCACTAAAGTCATAAAAAAACAAAAGAAATGCAAGATATATATCAAAAATTGCAAAAATATGGGATGGAGCGTAAAACGCACCCATATACTTTCTCTTGCTAGAAATCAAAAAGAAAAATTAAAGAAAAAGAAAAAGTAAAGTCTAAAAATGCCATGAGATTGGATTAAGGGTAAGTGAGCTCAAAATGTCCTAAGTGCAACTAGTAGCTTGAGAATTTAAACTTTATGATTAATTTTCTTTCTTTATTTCATGTTTAGTTTTAATAGACTTCATGCTCTTTATGTTGGCATTAGTAAAGTTAAATAATTTGTTGAATTTGGGATGCATACTTTTAAATTTTGACTTACTAATTTTATTATGAGTGTATGAGATATTTTTGGTTCTTTTCAATTCTATTACATGTGCTAAATAACAGTGTTTTGTAGTAATTTTTACTGGTTATTAAATTTTCTTATTTCTTTGATCTTGCTTGAGGACAAGCAAGGGTTTAGTGTGGGGGAATTTGATAGGAGCTAAAATGAAGTATAATTATGTATTTATTTTGTGTGAGTTTGTGTAATTAATTATGTAATTGTGTGTATAATTTGATGTGATATATTAGTTTATGATTATTTGTATCAGTGAGAATGTTTATGCTGTTTATTGTTGTTTTTAGGAGAAAAATGAAGAGAATAACAGATATAGAATGAGAAGATCACGAGAAGAAGGAGCAGATCACATTTCATTCAAGGATCACGCCGTGACTATGAGTCACGTGACGTGACTTGCTAAGAAGGATGAAGAAGGAGGAGGAAAGGAAGAAGGAGCTGCGAGACAGACGAGTCACGCCGTGACCAGGAGTCACGTGACGTGACTGAAGAAGAGAAGCCAGCAAAGGAAGGAAAGGAAAGAGAAGAAGAAAGAAGAAGGGTCACGGCGTGAGCATAGGTCACGCGACGTGACGCCACAGAGAGGCCAGGAAAGGAAGAGAAAAGGAGAGAAGAGAAAGAAGAGAAAGGAGAAGAGAAGAAGCACACCGTGAGCGCCAGTCACGCCACACGAGAGGAAAGCACGCCGTGATGGGAAGTCACGCGACGTGACTGGCCAGAGAGGGAAGCGAAAACCGAAGAGAGGAAAGAAGGAAGAAATGGGCAAGCGCGTTCTGTCGCGATCGCGACAGAAACGACCGTTGGACGGTTTTGGGCCAAAAATCACTTCAAAAGTCACATATTTTCACCAAATTGTGCAACCTTTCCCAAGAGACATCTTCAAGGGACATCAGCTTTCAATTATATTCTATAAATATGTAGTTTAACTGTAAATTGGAGAGAGACAATAATATAGGATGAATTTTTTAGTTAAGTAAAATTTCTGTATTTTAGTTAAACAATATTCTTTAGTTTTATTTTCTTATTTAGTTTTTATGGTTTGAAGAAGAAGATCAAGGAGAAGAAAATATGTTTCAAGAGATTTAGAAAAGGGTTGAAGAACTTCTATCTTATTCTCTTATTTCTAATTCTTCTCCAATATTTCTACGAATATCATTTTAATGAATTTGTATGTTATGATTATTTCTGTTTTCATCTACTTTAATAGTCTTTCATTGTAGATTTTCTATTAGTATCTTTTGAATGATTTTTATAAGTTAAAGTAATTCGAGAGTTTGCTTTATCTGACATCTAATAGAATTTCATTATTAAGATATATTCAAGAGATTGGTATATTGAGATAATTGCTATAGGTTAGTGATTATTCTTAAAATATATAATTAGAAACCTCTAATTCATTAATGAAAATTGTGAGTTAGAATTTTAATTATATGTTTTAGGCATTTTAATTCATGTTGAGAGAGTGAGTTAAAAATTTATTCTAACTTGGCTTGCATGAAAGATGAATAATTGTTAATCAAAAGGATGGATCAAATTCATTATGTTTAGTTCTTCATTCATATACTATTTATCTTCTTCTGATAAACATAAATTAGGTTTAAATTAAGTAGTTCTAATTCAACCATCAAATTTATTATCATTGTAAACAAGATTAAAATCAATTAGTAATAGTGTGTAACACGTTCCCTGTGGGATCGATATCTAAAGTACTATTTCGGTACACCGTATACTTGCGGTATGTTGCATCATTAGAAAAATGCACAACATCTTGCTTTGCCTAACGTGAACCTTGAGCTTTGAGGTTGGATTTCTGAGTTTTTGAGCTGGGTTTTGAAAGGTAAGTGCTAGGAGTCGCTTGGGTTTCTTTAGGTTCTTCTTCTCCTTCCTTATTTCTAGTTTTAGTTGAGAAATGCATGGTTTCATTAAGTGTGTATTGGTTGGGTTTTTGTGCAAGAAACGGAGGAGAGAAGGAAGAACAAGGGAAAGGAAAAAGTGGGATTTCTAAAGGAGTTGGATTGAAGCTTCATTGTCAAGTTTGGGAGTTCTGTTCTTGGATGTGTTTTGTCGGAATTGGATTGCCCTATTCTCTTGGATTATTTATGAATATGTGTTTATGCATGTGTTAGTTGATGGGATAGTTAGTGATGCATGTTTGTGATTAAAGTGAATGTGTATAAGTTTTGTAGTGAAAATGCATGAGTAATAGATTCATGTATATAAGTTGAGATGATATAGTTATATGGGTTGGCATGTCTGTTTTGAATAAACCTATATGAACATGAGATGAATTTCTGGGTTTTAGCAACCTCAAGATATGTTTATTTTATTTGGGTAATTATTGTGTAATTTGAATTGTTATTGTTATAAGCATGTTTTGGAGACACTAAGGTAAGATTTTACATGATTTTGCATGTTTTATGATTTTAGGTAAATTGGGTTTTGATTTTGTTAAGCTCTGAGTTTTGCATTTTCTGCTAGGAATTGGAAAATGCGATACTATCGCGAGCGCGACGCTTGTCGCGATTGCGATAGAATCGCGTAGTTCATCTTCTTGTGCAGTGTTCTGGGAAGTTCCGTCCGAGTCGTTAGGAGGCAGCACGACTCGGTAGTGGCACTTGGCATCTTCACGTGTTAATGACTCGTGAGGATTTGTGTGGGAAAGGGACACGAGTCATGCAAGATTTCACGACTCGTGCCCTCTTCCCTTGTGGGCAGACACGAGTCGTGAGCAGGGATCACGAATCGTGACCACAACTTCCTATGAGGCGGCTTTGTCATGAGTCGCGATAGCATGCGTGACTTGCGACTGGCCTCTCTTCCCCAGTTACTGTCGCGAGCGCGAAATAAGTCGCGATCACGGCAGTGAGCCCTTCTCCTGCCTGTTTTGTTTTGTTTTGCCTAATGACTTCTTCTCTCTCTTTGCATGGCTTTTTCGCACTGTGTAAGTTATGTTTGGTGTTTTTTTTTATACTATTGTATTGATGTTTTTGAGTTGTGTTAATAATTAATGACATGTTAGTGTTGGGCTTTAGCTTTTGACATTGTTTAGTGATAAATGTTTAGGGTAAGTGTTTTTAGCCTGAAGTGTCAAAGTTGTGGATGGATAAGCATGCTTATAAAGGTTTAGTGAGTGCAGCTGCCAGTGTTGACCCTGCTATGGGTCAAGTGATTTTGGTTGACATCCGTTATGGCCTTAGTGAAAATGTTTTGAGACTCCTGTCTCCCGTGCTACCTTTGGGTATAAAAATATTTGAGGCTTCGGTCTCCCGTGTATTGTTCCCGTATCCACCACCAGTGAAATTTAGTATATTGTTTGAAGTGTTTGGCTTTTGCTTAGTGAAGTGTTATAAATATTATGTGATTCAAGTTAGTTAAATTGCTAGTGAAATTGCTTATTGCTTACTGTTAACAAGTTCTGTTTCCTTATAGTGATATGACTTATGCATCTCTATTTATTCTACTTAGTGAATTCAGTGTGATGCTTAATTACATGTATTATTGCATGATACTATTGTATAGTGTTCTGTTGTTCTGGTTCCTCCCCAATAAGCGTTATCGCTTAGCACGGGTTATTTTCCCGTGTAGGTGGCAGGTTGTGTTCGGTTCGTCGCGCATCTGCAGGGTTGGGCACTAGGAGTAGAGTCTTTATTTTTGTATACTCCTCCTGTATTCTTTTTATATATGTATTCTTTTGATTAGTGGCATGTGTAATTTTTGTTAAGGATCCTTATGTAATTCTGAATGATGTATTTAATTTTTTAATTAATATTAAGGTTATGAGTATTATTCTATTATTGTTATCATTAATGTACACTTCCGCTGATATGTATGCATGTTTCTGAGTGAGCGTCGGGTAGCATACCGGCGTCCTTCCAATAGTGGCATCGGGGTTGTTACAAGTTTTGGTATCAGACCTCCGGTTTAGGCGATTCTTGTTGTCTTTGATTGTTTGAGTGTCGAGTCTTTGCATGCGAGTCAGTTTTGTGTCGTGGCCCAATGCAGATGTGTCTTGTCTTGTGTAGTGTCTAGATTGAGTCTGATACAAGTGAGAACATAGGTGAGACAACGGGCAGTGTGAATGCAGTGAGAGTTGAGGAGTCTGCTTCACAGCATTCGCGGGGTGAGCATCATGATATACCTAATATGGGTCTTGGGAATTCAGCTTTAGTGCAAGGGTTACTTTAGTTAGTGGATAAGTTGACGGCTCCTGAGGCTCCTGCTGAGTTGTTAAGGAAAAGAGGAGCCGAAGATTTTCACGGGACTTCGTTGGACCAATCAGATTTAGCCGAATTCTTGATTGAGAGAGTGGACTGGATTTTGCAAGAGATTAACTGTCCCGCGAATCATAGGGTATCTTATGCGGTATCGTTACTTTAAGGGCCGGCGGATGATTGGTGGAAGCTTGTGCTTCGCAACACTCAACGGCCAGCTGATTTGACATGGGATTTCTTCAAGCAAGAGTTTGAACAAAAGTATGTGACGAAGGCATATCGCGAAGCCAAGTGGAAGGAGTTCATCAGCTTAAAACAGCGGGATATATGAATAAGTGAATACGAAAAGGAGTTCAGTCGGTTGAGCAAGTGTATGCCAGAATTGCTTTTGACTGAGGAGTTTAAGTGTCGGCATTTCCAAGGGTTTGAGGGAAGTTATCAAAGGACCGTTATCGGCTATGGCAGCCATGCAAAAAGTTGGTTACTATTGGCTAGTTCCAGCAGTGATCAAGTTAGAGGAATCTGAGATGATCAAGCAGAAGATTGAGCACAAGAGGAAAGCATCGGATAGCGGACTCGGGAGTGGTAAGAAATCAAGAGGAGTTTCGAGTGGCCAAGGAATGAAGGGATCGATTCTGGTACGTTCAGAAGTTGGGAGTATAGCACCACCGTCTAGTAGGGGAAGTGTGATTCCAGAGTGTGAGAATTATCAGAAGTGCCATTGGGGCGAGTGTAGAAGGATCTCTGGAGCATGCTTCAGATGTAGAAGTCAAGATCATATGGTGGCAAGTTGTCCGGACTAAAGAGAGCTTCAGGATCAAGCTGAGAGTAGGGTGAGTTGGCAAAGATCGAGAGGGAATCGAAGCGGTAGAGGCAGTGGACAACCTTTTCAGGCGCCATCGAAAATAGTGCAAAAGCCGCCAGCTGAAGAAGTATATGTTCGACCGCGAGTGTATGCAATGCTTAGAGAGAATGTGGCTGATCGAGCAGGACCTTCCGGTAAGTTGTGTTTTTAGCTTTTATTATGTTTGTATTTGGGTTATTGGATTTGCGGTTAGCGGGGAAATTTTGAGGACAAAATTTCTTTAAAGGGGAGTGATTGTAACGATCCAAAAAGGGCTTAGTCGGAATTCGCGTGCTAAATTAGAAATTAAAAAGGTTATTTAAGTAATTTGTGCATGAGAAAATTTGGACAATAAGGATTTAATTGCAAAATTAATTAAATATGTTAAGGGAAGCAATTATCTAGTGTATGTGGTGTGTGGTACCAAGGATGTAAAGTATTTATAAGAGATTCTCTAGTGTGTGTTGTGTATGGTGCCATGGGACATGAAAGTCAAAGTGGATTCTTTGGTCCAATAGGATAGCGCCAAGTGGTTTAGTTGGTGAGAGCATTTATGATGAAGTGAGTCAAAGAGAGAGGGAAATAAGGAAAAGCAGATTGAGCTTCTTCCTCATGTTACCTTCTCCTCCTTCTTTACCTTTCTTTCTTTCTTGCTCTCTCTTGCTTCTCTTGCTTTGCCTAACGTGAACCTTGAGCTTTGAGGCTGGATTTCTGAGTTTTTGAGCTGGGTTTTGAAAGGTAAGTGTTGAGATTTGCTTGGGTTTCTTTGGGTTCTTCTTCTCCTTCCTTATTTTTTGGTTTTAGTTGAGTAATGCATGGTTTGATTAAGTGTGTATTGGCTGCGTTTTTGTGCAAGAAACGGAGGAGAGAAGGAAGAACAAGGGAAAGAAAAAGTGGGATTTCTGAAGGAGTTGGATTGAAGTTTCTTTGTCAGGTTTGGGAGTTCTGTTCTTGGATGTGTTTTGTTGGATTTGGATTGCCCTGTTCTCTTGGATTATTTGTGAATATGTGTTTATGCATGTGTTAGTTGATGGGAAAGTTAGTAATGCATGTTAGTGATTGAAGTGAATGTGTATGAGTTTTTTAGTGAAAATGCATGAGTAATAGATTCGTGTATATAAGTTGAGATGATAGAGTTATATGGGTTTGCCTATCCATTTTGAATAAACGTACATAAACATGAGATGAATTTATGGGTTTTAGCAACCTCAAGATATGTTTATTTGATTTGGGTAATTATTGTGTAATTTGAATTGTTATTGTTATAAGCATGTTTTGGAGGCATTAGAGGTAAGATTTTACATGATTTTGCATGTTTTATGATTCTGGGTAAATTGGGTTTTGATTTTGTTAAGCTCTGAGTTTTACGTTTTCTCCTGGGAATTGGAAAACGCAACACTGTCGCGAGCGCGACGCTTGTCGCGATCGCGACATAATCACGTAGTTCATCTTCTTACGCAGTGTTCTGGGAAGTTCCGTCCGAGTCATGAGGAGGCAGCACAACTCGGCAGTAGCGCTTGGCATCTTCACGAGTCGTGAAGAGGGGTAACAACTCGTGAGGATTTGTGTGGGAAAGGGACACGAGTCGTGCAAGATTTCACGACTCATACCCTCTTCCCTTGTTGGCGGACACAAGTCGTAAGCAGGGATCATGACTCATGATCGCTCCTTCCTGCGAGGCGGCTTCGTCATGAGTCACGACAGCATGCGCGAATCCCGACTGGCCTCTCTTCCTCAGTTTCTGTCGCGTTGCGACAGTGAGCCCTTCTATTGCCTGTTTTTTTTCTGTTTTGCCTAATGACTTCTTCTCTCTCTTTGCATGGCTTTTCCGCACTGTGTAAGTTATGTTTGGTATTTTTTTTATACTAGTGTATTGATGTTTTTAAATTGTGTAAATAATTAATGACATGTTATAATGGCTTTGGCTTTTGACATTGTCTAGTGATAAATGTTTAGGATAAGTGTTTCTAGCCTGCAGTGTCAAAGTTGTGGATAGATAAGCATGCTTATAAAGGGTTAGTGAGTGCAGCTGCCAGTGTTGACCCTGCTATGAGTCAAGTGATTTCGGTTGACCTTCGTTATGGTCTTAGTGAAAATGTTTTGAGACTCCAGTCTCCCGTATTACCTTCGGGTATAAAAGTATTTGACGCTTCGATCTCCCGTGTATTGTTCCCGTATCCACCACAAGTGAAATTCAGGCTATTGTTTGAAGTGTTTGGCTTTTGCGTAGTGAAGTGTTATGAATATTATGTGATTCCAGTTAGTGAAATAACTTATTGCTTACAGTTAACAAGTTTTGTTTCCTTATAGTGATATGACTTATGTATCTCGGTTTATTCTACTTAGTGAATTTAGTGTGATGCTTAATTATATGTATTTTTGCATGATATTATTGTATAATGTTCTATTGTTCTGGTTCCTCCCCACTAAGCATTATCGCTTAGCACGGGCTATTTTCCCATGTAGGTAGCAGGTTGTGTTCGGTTCGTCGCGCATTTGCAGGGTTGGCCACTAGGAGTAGGGTCTTTATTTTTGTGTACTCCTCCTATATTCTTTTTGTATATGTATTCTTTTGATTAGTGGCGTATGTAATTTTTGTTAAGGATCCTTATGTAATTCTGAATGATGTATTTAATTTTTTAATTAATAATAGGTTATGAGTATTATTCTAATATTGTTATCGTTAATGTACGCTTCCGCTGATATGTATGCATGTTTCTGAGTGAGCGTCGGGTAGCGCACCTGCGTCCTTCCAACGGGGGCATCGGGGGTGTTACAAGAGTGGAGACCAGACTGATTTTTCTATGAGCAGCGATGCTTTATTGTAGAAGTCATTTGTGTGTGCCAAATAATGGGGAAGTGAAGAAAAAGCTTTTGCAGGAGGCACACACTACGGTTTTTAGTATGCATCCGGGAAGTAATAAGATGTACCAAGATCTGAAGCAGTTCTATTGGTGACCAGGTAAGAAAGTTGTTGTGGACTTTGTTTTAAAGTGCCTAACCTGTTAGCAGGTGAATGCTAAGCACCAAGTTCCATTAGCAGGTTGCTGAATCCTTTGTCTATTCCTCATTGTAAATGGTACAATGTTACAATGGATTCTGTAACAGGTCTGCCTTTGACACTATGAAAGCACGATTCAGTATGAGTAATAGTCGATCAGCTTACGAACTCGGCAGTTCAGCTTGATTACCCTATGGATTGGTTAGCGGAGATGTATATGAATGTAGTGGTTTGGCTTCATGGAGTTCATTTATCAATTGTATCTGATCGGGATCTCAGGTTTACATAGAGGTTTTGGAAGGAATTGCAATCTACATTGGGTACTCGATTGAATTTCAGCACAGCTTTTCATCCTCAAACTGATGGTCTATCAGAAAGGATTATTTAGGTTTTGAAGGATATGCTTCGGGGTTGTGTACTGGATTTTTCTGGAAGTTTGGACAAATATGTTTCCTTGATGGAATTTGCATATAATAATAGTCTTCAAATGAGTATTGGTATGGCACCGTATGAAGCTCTCTACAGCAAAAAGTGTCGGACTCCATTGTGTTGGACAAAATTGAGTGAGCACTCCCCAGTGGGTCCGGATTTGGTTAGAGATATAGAAGAGAAGATCAAATTGGTACCAGCTATGACCTCTAACGCATCTTGCTCCTCACGAGCCTTCATCGCATATGCCCTTGCTGGTGCTGTAGGTGGTTGATCAACAGATTCTGACACTGCACCACCTCTAGACTGGCTACCTCTGCCACGTCTTCTACCTTTTCCATGATTCACTGAAGGCAAATTAGATCCACCTCTACTAGCTTCCTATTGATTCCCTGTCACCTCATAGGCCTTAGGACAGTTAGCCAGGAAATGTTCAGTACTCCCACACTGAAACACACACCAGTCAATTTCCAACAGTCACCTCTATGTCACTTACAGCAATGGGGACACTTAGGCACATCATTCCTATTACCAGATACACCTCTGCCCATGCCTGATGCATAAGATGATCCTTGCTTTATGCCTGTGGTAGCTGGGATACTAGCTGACTCAACTGGAGGTGCCACTTGAGATTCTCTTGATCTCTTCCTCGAATGTGCCCCACCTCTATTAGAATTCTTTCTTTGCATTCTTTCCCTCTGAATCTCTTGGGACCTTTCAACCCTCATGGCTGCCTTAACTATCTGGTAGTAGCTCACATTCTAAGATGTAGTCATAGAGATCAACAGTGGCTTTCTTCCTCAAATTGCTGACAATGGAACTCTTCTGTAAGCATACCCTCAGGTGTATACTTGCTGAGCCTACAAAGCTCCTTCTCATACTCCGTCACTGACATAGCTCTTTGTCTCAAGTTCAGAAACTGCTTCCAATTGGCTTCCCGATACACCTTAGTGATGTATTTATTACAGAACTCCTGTACAAAGAATTTCCAAGTGATCGGGTTCGAACGCATTGGATGCCTTAGAACCAACTTCCACCAGTCTTGGAAATCCTTGCAGCAGAGATACTACACATTCCAACTTTTGTTCAGGAGGGCATCTAATCTCATCCAGCACCCTCTGAACCTTCTTAATCCAGAATTCGGCCTTGTAAGACTCATCCAAACTAGTGCCATAGAATTCTTCCGTACCATGCTTTCTCAAAGATTCCGATCGAGCTTTTGGTGCTGCCATATTATCAAATAGCTTCGCCATCTCTTGTGACATTTTGAGCAAAGCTTCCATTGGCACCATCAAAACGTCTCGTCCCACACCCGCAGGTACAGATGGGCTAGATACCGACACTTCCAGCTCTATCGGATTTACGCTTTCAGCGGTCTCTTCATATTGCATCCTATTCTATATTACGACTATAAATGACTAAACCTATGCTCTGATACCACAACCTATAATGCCCATTCCTAACCACTCGATTAGCTTTGCTAAGGCAGTCGAGAACAGTCGTCATGCACCACATTACACTGACACATCATATAGCATAAACACATGTGAATTCCTAAACTAATAAATTTCTTTTTTTTTCCACGCAGCGAAAACATTTCTAAATGCATACTCATACTCATTCATGTATCTAGTCAACTTATATTACAAACCGTGTTCAGTTGTTACATTATCTCTTTACATTCCAAAAATTATCATTTACATAATACATAATACAAGATATCAAAGCCTAGACTAAGTAGCGAATCCTAATGTGTTGACCAAAAGTGATGCAGGACTGTCCTTCAAGTTCGCTTCACTTCGGAACCTACACGGATTAGAAAACCTGTGCTAAGCGATAACGCTTAGTGGGGAAACAATATACAATATCCACATATAAAATGTGCTTTGAGTAATAAGAGATGCATACTTAATAATCATGCCTCGTCAAATACATACGTCATAAACATAGCATTAAATAGATCTCGATATACATATTGCATCATTAGCAAATCATGTTCAGTTATAACAGCTTCGCAAAACAATCTTATAATGCATCACATTCACATTCTTTTATCGGATACGATTCACATTACCCATTATTATTTAATCATTCATTAATTGCCTTGCCTGCAATTCAAAGACACGGATACGGGTATCGCATCAGTACTCGAGAGTACCACAATCACTTTTGTATCCGAAGATACACACTTTCACATCAGTACCCGTAGGTTCAAAAATAATAAGTAATATATATAAATAAACACTTTTGGGGATTCCCAAAGGAATCAAACGATTCGGCTGCAGCACTTAGACCCTATAGGCATGCCTATCTATCTACTACTCGACTTGCAAGCTAAAATTATTTATCCGATTATTGTTCAATTACTCGCATAGTATAACATCATTTATAATTTCCATATGCATAATCATACATTAGTCAAACACATTAGTTCAACCAAAATAGGTCAACTATAAAGTCTTTATAACACATAGATGTGCCGCACTCGCGACTCATGTCACGCTCGCAACAGACTCAAGCATTCCCTTCTGTCGTGCTCGTAACACACGTCGCTCCCGCGATAGAACCAAATGATCACTTATGTCATAGTTATGACTGTTCCCATGCCCGCAACAGAACTTAGCTAAACATCTTTGCCCGTCAGAGTATTCTATCGTGCTCGCAATCCCTATCGCCTAAACTACAAGTTCAACGCTCCATTCCATAAACCTCTTTCTCGTACACTTTGCTAAAACCACACCAATGACTTCTACCGTCAAGGCCTTCTAACCGATTATTTATCTATATGTTAGGTCTACAATGGAACAACTCTCATTATTTTTGGTCTTAAGATTAAGGAGTTATAGCCAATGGCACACCTCTTTCTCCAAAGGCACTCCTACAGTATTTAACTTCACTTATAAGGCATTATTGAAGACCTTAGAGTCCTCAATTGAACAAGAACAATTCTAACCCATTTATAAGCACATCTCTTAATAACCTAATTCCTTTAATTTCCTTCATTTTAGAGTTATACAACTCAAACAATTCCCATAGGTCAATTTACCCAACAAGGCCAGTTTTACACTATCAAGCTACTCAAGCTTGAAATCAACTAAAATAGAATATCCAATATTCCCAACTCACACAAAACCACCCTAATATATGCATAGACACGTCAGCCTGAACAATATCTCATTACACAATAAATCATTCACAATTTGCATAGCAATTCCACAATTCTCCCAAAATATAAATACATGTTAGGTCAAGATTCTCATGGCAACAAATTAGCTCATCACATAACATACTTACATATATTTTCACCTCAACTAATCACACAATTCAAGCATGCATTTTAGAGTTTTCTACACAATCAATTTAACACACAAAATAGAGTTTCCCAAACCTCACTATCCTTTGCTCCTTTGAGCTCAATTGGCACTTGGTTCTCCCACTTTCTCCTTTCCTTTATCCTTTTTCGGTTTAACCACTACATCCACATCAAATTTCTAGAATTAGATCAAAGATCAATTTCCAACTCAAATCAAAAAGAAAAGGGAGAGAAGAAGAACAATCTAAATACTGCACTTACCTTGATTAGATGAATACATAACACAATACACACACCTCTTGACCAAATCAGTAGCAATCAAAGAACTTAAACTAAAGAAGATAGAAAATGAAAGAATAAGAAGAACATGGAAGAGTGAGCCGATCCACATGCAAAAAATGAAGGTTTTCTCTCTCATCAAATCCTTTTATTGCATGCAATTAGTGAGGTGGCAAGACCAATAGGTGAAAACCGGAATCCACTACTTCCTCTTTAATCTTGATGGACTTACATAAATCTGCATTAGCACTTAATTAAGCCCACTTCTAACTAATCATGCTGTAACACCCCCTTCCCATACGTAGGAGAACCCATCCGCAAGAGAGTGAGAACCCGTATGAGCAAGGGTATCACCAAGTAAAGCGATACAATAACATACATCCAAAAATAATAAACATACATAATACACAGTACAATTAAAAACTTTAAAACAAAATTTAACATTCATTCATAGATGGAAATAATATTCATTACATCTGTTTTGATATTACCAAAATAATTACATCATTCAGAGTTGCAAAGCAGAAGCTGAACAAAAGACTAAATACAATGAGAGTTCACTATTACAAAAAGAATCATAATACAAAAAGAAGCTAAGTCCTATCAATCATCCCACTGTGTTGGCTTAACTTGCGGCGACTCTCCCAAAAGCTATACACCTTTCGCACCTGCACGGATGAAACGCCGTGCTAAGCAATAACGCTTAGTGAGGAAACAAACAACAATAATATGGACGGCCATTCATAATGGTCATCAAGGCAAATCGCATACATATTGGCATAAGTTGAATATCATATAGGACATAATCATAAACGAATCACATTCATAACCATTCGAAGGTTCAATAATCACATTCATATGCCAACTGATGCATATGCTCATAATCATAGTCATTCCGATTCACATTCTGATAACACAACAAAATATAACACCTACTGGCTCACAGTAGTGGATAACGAGTGAACGCATGGCGGTACCTTATGGGTACAAATCGAAAAGCAATATCACATTTTCTCATTTCAACACATTTCACAAAGGGGATCTTAAATAAGATCCAAAGACATTTAGGTTCGCGAGGAACCAAACAGGGACCTGATCAGGGTCCAGAAAAGAACTAAGGGCTGCAACTACTGAACTCTATTAGGCATGCCTAACTATCCACTTATTTGACTCTAGCAGGTCATGCATAATCCATCAAATCACATTTATATAATTCATAGGATTATCCATGCATAATACATCCAATTATACTCATATACTTCATAAAATAGTCCAAGAACAAACCTAAAAGCATCACAAGTTCGAAAATTAAACATTAGAATTACAAAAAGAAAACTCAAATTGAAGCCAGGGGTGTCGCATTCGCGACGTCTGTCGCGCTCACGATGTAGGCATAACTTGCTCCCGATCGCGATCGCAGCAGTCTTCGCGCTCGCGCGGAGATAGAAACACATCTCACTATCACGCTCGCGACAGTGAGGTGCCAACAAAGGCTATCGCGCTCATGACAGGGGATTGCCCAGAACTACTCGGCAGTCGAGCACTATGTCGTGCTCGCAACAAAGAGCTCTCGCTGTGACTGCTCGGTAGCCCAATCCGCTCGGCAGCTGAGTGCTCTATCGCACTCGCGACAGAGAGCTCTCGCTGTGAGCGTTTCGCAGCCCAGTCCGCTCGGCCTCGCATAAGGGATGGATTCACTGAGCTCTGTCACGACCTCACGATATTGTCGCACTCACGACAGAGTCATTATTTCCAGCTCTTACTCGATGGTCTGCAAAAATTCACACTTCCAAAACACCCAAACCTCCAATCTCAAACATACATCAACCTAAACTTCATCTTACTTCAAATCAACCTTCCCATCATCATAAATAACATAAAACACAACTTAAATCAACAATTAACACAATTAAAATCATGGGTTAACATAATCAAACTCTCAAGAACAATAAACCCATAAAATTTCAGCAAAGTTCATCAAACTTAGAAATTTGCCCAATAATTCAACATTCATGCTTAGCAACTTGAATCAAACCAAAACCCATAACATTAGCACTATAATAAGCCCCAAAAAACATCAAATTTCCAGAAATTCATACAATATACCAAATCACAAAAATGCGCAAATTCAAATAAATCCCAAACCTAAAATTCCTATGCTCCTAATGGCAAGCTCCGCTCCCACTCGCCTTCTCTTTCCCCTTGGGATCTCAAGTAGGCGCTTCTAAACCCAAAAAACCCAAGAATCAAACAAACACAAAATCCTAAATTAAAAACACATCTAACCAAATCAAAAGAATAAGATGAAGAAGAAGAAGAGAACCCACTAAAGACTTACCAATAAAGCTTAGGAGATGATCAATTCCACCAAAACCATTTAGATCCAAGCTTAGGGCACACTTGAGGAGGAAGAGAGGAAGAAGAAATAAAGGGAAGGGGAAGAAAACGAGAAAGGCAACAAAAATGGTTGTCCCCCTTTTCTCTCTCCTTCTATTTATACCACCTCCCTAAAGCCCTACCCACATGTCACCCTAGGATTGGTAGGTCACCCTAGGATTGGTGGATCTTAATCACTCACACCCTACACACATGCAATACACCACACACAAGACTAACCCACACTAATTCACACACTACTCCCTTATGAGGATGTACACACACTAGCAAGACCCAAATACTCACATCCTAATACAATACATGCACCCACAATATAATAAAGCCCACAAAACATGCATATTACCCAAAATACCCTTAACACGTGCCAAAACTGTCACACATGCACACATACACATGGCTCAAACTACTAGGGGGAGAACGGGGTGTGACACATGCACAATTACATAATGGCCACTTAACTAATTTATTTTATTCAATTAGATCCTTAATTTCAATTACACTTAAGTCTAAACATTAACAAACTCAAATCAAATCTCACCCAATTACGCTAATTAAGCTAAATTACTACTAGGGTACTTTTTGGACCATTACTAGTGAGGCGGCAGAAGGGCATTTTATAGCCTCGCTTGACTGACGAGCAGCCCGTTCCTTTAGCGAGCGACGGACAATGCCTTGAGCCCATTAGTCATTAAAAAAACTCTTTTTCTAAGTTATTATTATTATTATTATTATTAGAAAATACTTCCTGAACACATCTATTGTTTATTCTTCAAAAAATAGACCAAATGTACAGAAATACATTTATGCATGTGAAATGCATGAAATGGTGCAGGTGAAATGCAAAAGGGAGGGTATCTAAGTAGTCCAGGGCCGAGCGATGGGCTGGGCATGACTCACTTCAACGCACTCCAGTCAATCGTCGTGCATCTATAAAAGGCCCTTTCTCCTTGAATTTAATGCTTCCCTCCTTCTAGGCTCCTAATCAGTGCTCCTTTTTGGGTATTTTCCTCTCTTCTCTTTCTTTTTCTTTGCTATTTTTCTTTGCTTATTTATTTAAGAAGAACAATCTAAATACTGCACTTACCTTGATTAGTTGAATACACAACACAATACACACAACTCTTGACCAAATCAGCAGTAATCAAAGAACTTAAACTAAAGAAGATAGGAAATGAAGAAGAAGAAGAAGAACAAGGAAGAGTGAGCCAATCCACATGCAAAAATTGAAGGTTTTCTCTCTCATCAAATCCTTTTATTGCATTCAATTGGTGAGGTGGTAAGACCAGGAATCCACTACTTCCTCTTTAATCTTGATGGACTTAAATAAATCTCCATTAGCACTTAATTAATCCCACTTCTAACTAATCATGCACAACTACATAATGGCCACTTAACTAATTTTTTTTATTCAATTAGATCCTCAATTTAAATTACACTTCAGTCCAAACATTCGCAAACTCAAATCAAATATCACTCAATTACCCTAATTAAGCCAAATTACTACTAGGGTACTTTTTGGACCATTACAGGTGAGCCAGCAGAAGGGCTTTTTACAGCTTTGCTTGACTGACGGGTAGCTCGTTCCTTTAGCGAGCGATGAACAATGCCTTAAGCCTATTAGTCATTCAAAAAACCCTTTTTTTAAGTTATTATTATTATTATTAGAAAATACGTCCTGAACACATCTATTGTGTATTCTGCAAAAATAGACCAAATGTACAGAAATACATTTATGCGTGTGAAATGCATGAAATGGTACAGGTGAAATGCAAAAGGGAGGGTATTTAAGTAGTCCAGGGCCGAGCGATGGGCTGGGCAAGACTCGCTTCGAGGCACTCCCGTCAATCTTCGTGCATCTGTAAAAGGTCCCCTTCTCCTTGAATTTTTTGCTTCCCTCCTTCTAGGCTCCTAATCATCGCTCCTTTTCGGGTATTTTCCTTCTCTTTCTTTTTCTTTGCTATTTTTCTTTGTTTATTTATTTAAGAAGAACAATCTAAATACTGCACTTACCTTGATTAGATGAATACATAACATAATACACACACCTCTTGACCAAATCAGTAGCGATCAAAGAACTTAAAATAAAGAAGATGGGAAATTAAAGAAGAAGAAGAACAAGTTAGAGTGAGCCGATCCACATGCAAAAAATGAAGGTTTTCTTTCTCATCAAGTCCTTTTATTGCATGCAATTGGTGAGGTGGCAAGACCAATAAGTGGCACCCGGAATCCACTACTTCCTCTTTAATCTTGATGGACTTAAATAAATCTCCATTAGCACTTAATTAATCCCACTTCTAACTAATCATACATAACTACATAACGGCCACTTAACTAATTTAAGTTATTCAATTAGATCCTCAATTTCAATTACACTTAAGTCCAAACATTAGAAAACTAAAATCAAATCTCACCAAATTACCCTAATTAAGCCAAATTACTTCTAGGGTAATTTTTAGACCATTACAGGTGAGGCGGCAGAAGGGCTTTTTATGGCCTCGCTTGACTAACGGGTTGCTCGTTCCTTTATCGAGCGATGGACAATGCCTTGAGCCCATTAGTCGTTCAAAAAACCCTTTTTTTAAGTTATTATTATTATTAGTAGAAAATATTTCCTGAACACATATATTATTTATTCTGCAAAAATAGACCAAATGTACAGAAATACATTTATGCGTGTGAAATGCATGAAATGGTGCAAGTGAAATTCAAATGGGAGGGTATCTAAGTAGTCCAAGGTCGAGTGATGGGCTGGGCATGACTCGCTTCGAGGCACTCCCATTAATCGTTGTGCATCTATAAAAGGACCCCTTCTCTTTGAATTTTATGCTTCCCTCCTTCTAGGATCCTGATTAGCGCTCCTTTTCGGGTATTTTTCTCTCTTCTCTTTCTCTTTCTTTGCTAGTTCTCTTTGCTTATTTATTTAAGAAGAACAATCTAAATACTGCACTTACCTTGACTAGATGAATACACAACATAATACACACACCTCTTGACCAAATCAGTAGAAATTAAAGAACTTAAACTAAAGAAGATAGGAAATGAAAGAAGAAGAAGAAGAAGAAGAAGAAGAACAAGGAAGAGTGAGCCGATCCACATGCAAAAAATGAAGGTTTTCTCTCTCATCAAATCCTTTTATTACATGCAATTGGTGAGGTGGCAAGACCAATAGGTGACACCCGGAATCCACTACTTCCTCTTTAATCTTGATGGACATAAATAAATCTCCATTAGCACTTAATTAATCCCACTTCTAACTAATTATGCACAACTACATAATGGCCACTTAACTAATTTATTTCATTCAAATAGATCCTCAATTTCAATTATACTTAAAGCCAAACATAAGCAAACTCAAATTAAATCTCACCCAATTATACTAATTAAGGCAAATTACTACTAGGGTACTTTTTGGACCATTATAGGTGAGGCAGCAGAAGGGCTTTTTATAGCCTCACTTGACTGACGGGTAGCCCGTTCCTTTAGCGAGCGACGGACAATGCCTTGAGCCCATTAGTCATTTAAAAGTCCCTTTTTTTTAAGTTATTATTATTATTATTAGAAAACACTTCCTAAACACATCTATTATTTATTCTGCAAAAATAGACCAAATGTACAGAAATACATTTATGCGTGTGAAATGCATGAAATGGTGCAAGTGAAATGCAAAAGGGAGGGTATCTAAGTAGTCCAGGGCCGAGCGATGGGCTAGGCACGACTCGCTTCGAGGCACTCCCGTCAATCGTCGTGCATCTATAATAGGCCCCCTTCACCTTGAATTTTATGCTTCCCTCCTTCTAGGCTCCTAATCAACGCTCCTTTACGGGTATTTTCCTCTCTTCTCTTTCTCTTTCTTTGTTATTTTTCTTTGCATATTATTTAAATTTTGCCCAGACTCTTTGAATATGGGTACATCAACCCTTAATTAAATTTCCGAACTATGGATGACTCCCAATTTTTGGAAAATTCCATTTTAGCCACCTATTTTGGTATAAAATTTTTGCGAAAGTTCAAACTTGATCAAAACCTTTTGCTAGCAGTTGTCCGATTTTGGGACCCTCATTTCCCTATTTTTAGATTTTCTCACCAAGAATTATGCCCCTTTATGAAGATTTTGCTGCGATTATTTGTTCGAGGTTTTCTCCCAGCACCCTTCCTTACATTCCGAACTGCGGGTTGATTTCTATAAGAGATATAGTGTAGGATTTGGGTGTTTATCCTTTAACGGCTGCCAGATTGGCACCCCATGATGCACTCTTCGCCTTAAAGCCACCGGTTGAGGCGCTAGATGACTTTTTCGATGTGCCTACTTATAGGTCCATTATTATTTTAGTATTTTGCCTATCCAGATATCTGACAGTTACCACCGAGAGGCTACCTGGTGACTACTGACTATTTGGCATTATAGAAGACATGCGTCATGGGCTGATCCCATTTCCTTTGATCCTTCTTGAGACTATTATAGGTTTGGATGTTATCTATACAAACCCTTCTGCTTTCTTCACTGGGAGCCCCTTATTACTCTAGGTACATACTCGTCATTATTCTAATGGTAGTGTGTCTCTTATGGATTTTCACACTAGCTTTTCTTTGTAGGAAAATGCATCATTTCAAATTTTCACATAACTATATGCCTTATTTTTGCCTGGATCGGATCCAACTCGATCCGACGACTTTTTTTTTAGCATGAATGAAACCTAGATACTTGTTTAGTTTTAAATCCAAAACACAAGGTTAAGAACAAAACTTAGTATCTTATCAACATAAAATCAGTCAACACTCTGCATGATACTCTTGATAATAAGCTTGGTTTTTAAGCTTTAAGTATTTCTAACTTCCTTATCATCTTCTACTCATCAGATATGGCTATAAAAGAAACTAAGATTGTTATCCGAGCCTCCTTCCCTAGTGATCAGCACTTACTCTTTGAGGTACTTTCTCCCTCGGCAACGGCTATACACCTTCTTGTCTCCCGATGATGGCTTTGCTCGACTGTCAACCCTTATAGATGGCAATTTGAGCTTTATGTGTCCCTAGCTGCCCCTTCTCTCCGTGACTCAAGATGGTCCTTTAGGATGCATTCCTTTGTGTGGGCGTCATACAGCCACTTTCTGTATCACTATCCGTTATGTTCGATAGTTTGAGAGTCCTCAAGACATTGTGAGGTGCCTATGACGCGCGCCGAACCCCGGGGCACCTCAAACCGCCCGCTTTTAGGGCTTTCGGGAGGAGGTTCATGAAAACTTGTAAGGAATTACAAGTACATCCATTTTGGGCAACAAGGAGGTTTCATGGAGTTGCCACCCAATATAACATTGGGAAATGTCATTTAGCCTCAGTGAGCCTAAGACAACGCTGCTGTGTCCATCATAGGCAAGCTGTAGGTGTCTTGGAGGCCCCACCGTAGTAGAACATTAGGATGGCCCTCTCGCCTCGCGCTTGGGCAAACCAGAGGTGTCTTGGAGGCCCCACCCTAATAGAACATTAGGATGGCCCTCTCGCCTCGTGGTGTGTAGGACTATGCAAATTGAGCCTTTTGGGACACAAGAGGTGTCGTGGAGGCCCCACCCCAATAGAAAATTGAGATGGCCCTCTCGTCTCGTTGAGCCTAAAGACCAGAGAAGGTTCGAGACTTCCCATTTATTCATACCATGGTTAAGTTTATGATTGAGTTTTGAATTTAGTGTTTCATCCCATTTCTCATTCAATTCAGTGCAATTTAATTAAAGCGTAGGTTGTCCATTCAGGGAAAGCGATAAACAAAGCATAATTAAAATAAAGTGCATGGAAATATATTACAACAAAACTAGGGGCGGAATACAACCCCCATTGTAAATGGCATGCGACTCATACATAAATCGGGATATTCAGTCAAAGTATGAAGACATTGGTCTTCGCATGCACATTTGGAGAAAAACAATATTAAGATATCCATTTTGTTTAGGACAAATTAAGCCATTGGTCCTGTTTTATTTAGGAAAATTCCATTTATTTGTAGAAATTTTTAGCCATTTTTACATTAGCGGGCTCAAAATAATATTTGCAATAAAATGAAAATGAAAATAAACTAAAAGGAGATAGGGTAAAGAAAATGAACCAAATTGGTGTCACCGAATCATCCTAGCCGGCTCCCCTTCTCAATGCCCCATATTCAGTAGAAATAAATAAGCTCACAATAAAAATAAATAACATGTGAGTGGGATAATAAAATAAAATATTGATAATAAAAGGAAATATCAGAAATAAAATAAATATATAAGCAATAGATATAAATATCCATATGTTGATAAAGTAAAATAATAAAAGAAAAGTAGGATTAGACCCATAATATTTACCCTCAGAATTCGAGATCGACGAAGGGAAAATATGATTGATTTCCTTGCTTTGATCTGTAAAATTAGAATTGAAAATAAAATGTTGGTGTTTCATTTCAAGAAAGAAAACTGCTTAACAAATCGAAGAAAACAAAAATTCTCAAGAGCAAAGAATTATTTTCTTTGTCTCAAGAAATTATTGATAAGAAATTGAAGTTTAAAATCTAAAAATTTTATTCAAAGAAAAAGAAAACTCAAGATAAAAGTGTAGAGAGAATTCCTTTAATCAAGAAGAAGAGAAGAAAAATCTCCCCTTTTCTCGATTCTCAGCCTCCTATTTATAGGTAAATGAGGATAAAGATAAAAAATTCAAATCTTTTTAAAATTTTAATTTAAAAATCAAATATTTTTAAAATTTAAATTTAAAAATCAAATCCTTTTTAAAATTTGAATTTCAAAAATCAAATCTTTTTTAAAATTTAAATTTAAAAATCAAATCCTTTTTAAAATTTAAATTTAAAAATCAAATCCTTTTTAAAATTTAAATTATCTTTAACGATAGATATCAAATTCATTTGAATTCAAACTAAATTTTAGAAAATAAAATCAAATATTTAAATTCAAATTAGATTTAAACATAAAATCAAATCCTTTTAAATTCAAATTAAAATTTAAAAGAAAAAATAAAATCTTTGATATTTATCTTAAAGATAAATAAAATAAATAATTGATTAATTTTAAAAATTGAAAAAATTATAAAAATACCAAAAATGAGATCAAAAATTAATTTTGGAAAAAAAATCATGAAAAAAGGCTAAAAAATGCATTTTCGGCAAAATTGGGCATTTTGCGGCGGAACAGGGGTGACTGATGCCAGTCGGTCTTGTACGTTCGCCCAGCTCGCGGGACGGGCCGCGCGTTGCTGGCACGCGAGCGACACGCATTTTTTGCAAAATTGGGCTTTTTGCGGCGGAACAGGGGCATCCGACGCCTGTCGGTCACGCGCAGGCGCTCCACGCACCGCCATCCGCGCTGCCGCGACCGACATTCGTGGATTTTTTTAAAATTAAATTTAACTAAAAATACTACAATTTTTAAACCCCATTTTTCAAATCTATTTTTCAAAATAGTTTTTATATTTTACTCTAAAATACAAATTTGATGAGGAAATCATCACTTTTAACCTTTTTGCCTGTGAGTAGGCATCTTATCATCATTGGGTAACTCTGATCTGGGCTATCTCAGGACCCGGTGTCTACAGTGCCCATTATCTTTCCAGGGTGGCATCCTATCTTTCGCTTTTGTCTCCAAGTACCGCGATCTCTGGACGCAACTTCCTATGAGGACAATCATCCCTCGGGTTAAGAATTGCGACTTTACCACTCCAAGCTCATACAAGAGATGGGTGACCAGCCCTACAGTTGACAACAGGATTTATTGACTCAAGCACCTATATGACGAGAGTAGTAGAAGATATTCTTTTAGATATAAGCATTGTTTTATTTTATTTTTATGCTAGAACTGAATGAAATGAGTTAAACTCTTTTGTTTGAATTTCATTTCCATAACGTAATTTCCAATATGATTTCATTATACAAAATCAACTTTTGACAAGAATCAAAAATGCAAAACAACATCTAATCTCAGAGAAGATCTCACTAGCATCAAACTCCTATTTCCAATCAGGCCTCTCGGGTTTTTTTGACTGGATATTTTCCCTTATCCCCTAATTTTTTTCCAGGATGCCTTTTTTCAGTTTTCACCCAAGCAAGGCACCCAATTATAGTAAGGCCGCATTTTTTCAATTTTTTTACCCGTGGAACATTTATTTCCTTCTTTTGATTTTCGGTCTTTAGCCATAGAACCTTTTAAAGCCTGCCCACATTCACTGGTTCTTTGAATTCATTTCCATCATTGTCTGTCAAAATTGTTACCCCCTTTGATAATAGCTTTTAAAGTACAAACGGACCCTCCCAAGTTGGTCTAAATTTCTCATGTATATTTGGAACACCTAGCCTCATCTGCTTAAAGACTTGATCTTTTTCTTTCAATGGATACTTTCTAACTTTCTTTGCAATCGATCTGGCTAGTCATTTCTAATAGATCTGATTATGATAGTAAGCTCGTATCCTATCATCATCCAACAGGTTCAACTGTAATAGCCATTGTTGGGCCCATTCGGCCTTTGGAATCCTAGCTTCCAAAGCTACCTGTTAGCTTATTTCTACATGCTAATTCTGCAAGTATATAGTGTACCGATTATAGTATAAAAGATGTCGATCCCACGAGGAATGTGATAAATATTACAAACTATTACTACTCAATTTTAATTTTGTTTACAATGATCAATAAATTGTGAGTTAAATCTAAACTACTCTATCACATAAACTATTAAACCTAGTTCATGTTAATCAAAGAAGACAAATCATATAATGAAGAACTAATGGTTATGAACTTGCTTCTATCATTTTAGTTAACATTTATAATCTTATCAGCAAGCCAAGTTGGAATATAGTTCTAATCCACTCTCTCGACATGAATTAGAATGCTCAAAACATGCAATTAAAATGCTAATCCTTAACTCTCATTAATGAACTAGTTGATTCTAATTACATACTTTAAGAATATTCACCAACCTATAGCAATTATCTCAATATGCGATCTCTCAAACTATGCTTTGATAACAAATTTCTATTAGATGTCAGATAAAGCGGTCTCTCGAATCTTACTTTGACTTATAAAGATCAAGCAAATATACTAATAGAGAATTCTACATTCAAAGATTACTAACATAGATGGTAATAGAAAAGAACAATAGTATGATTCAAGTTTCATTAAATAAAAATCATTTAATGACAGAGAAGAAATAATAGATAAGAGTAATGAGAAAGATGACTTGTGCACTTTTCTCAAACCCTTGTAATAAATTTTTCTTCCCCTTGGTCTTCTTCTTCAAAGCATAATTCTAATTAAAAACTTTAACTATAGAACTTACAGAAAATAAAATAATAGTTAAAATTCTAGATTCTAATTATCTATCTAACCTCTAATTAATCATCCATAAAATTACAGTTGAGTTACATATTTATAGAGTTCTAAAAGTTGTGTCTTTCTGCTCAAATAGTTGCAAATATTGGTGGAAAATTATGACTTTTCAGGTGACTTTTCACAGAAAACTGCCCAATGGATACTTCTGTCACGCTCGCGATCACTGTCGCGCTCGTAGCAGAACACAGGCCTCGTTCCTTTCCTTCTTCTCTTCTGCTTTTCCTCTCTGCTTTCTCTCTGCATTTTCACGACTCGTGCTCTCCTACACAAGTCGTGTTCTCTTGTCCTAGTTGTGCTCTACCTTTACGTCTCGGTCATTTCTTCCTTTTCTTCTTCTCTTCCCTTTACACCCAAATCAGCCTTCAAGCATAAAAACACGTAGACTAATATAAATAACATGAAAGATACACATATTTACGTACTTAACTTCATAAATTCACACCCAATATACTAAATAATGCATCAATTGGGCACCTATCACTACCCTCAATGATTGTAGTTCGATCTCCACTGGTAGCACCGCTTATGTCCCATAAACTAAAGAATACAAAGTAGCCCCTGTAAATGTGTAACGACCCAAAAAGGGCCTAGTCGGAATTTGCGAGCTAAGTTAGAAATTAAAAGGGTATTTCAGTAATTTATGCATGAGGAAATTTGGACATTAAGGATTTAATTGGAAAGTTAATTAAATATGTTAAGTGAAGGAATTATCTAGTGTGTATGTGGTGTGTGGTACCAAGGATGTAAAGTGTTTATTTAAGAGATTATCTAGTGTGTGTTGTGTATGGTGCCATGGGACATGAAAGTCAAAGTGGATTCTTTGGTCCAATAGGATTGTGCCAAGTGGTTTAGTTGGTGAGAGCATTTATGATGAAGTGAGTGAAGGAGAGAGGGAAATAAGGAAAAGTAGATTTGAGCTTCCTTCTCACATTTCCTCTTCTTCTTCTCCTTCTTCTTCTTCATTCCTTCTTACTCTCTCTTGCTTTGCCTAATGTGAACCTTGGGCTTTGAGGTTTGATTTCTGATTTGAGCTGGGTTTTGAAAGGTAAGTTCTTGGATTTGCTTGGGTTGCTTTGGGTTCTTCTTCTCCTTCTCTATTTCTGGTTTTAGTTGAGTAATGCATGGTTTGATTAAGTGAGAATTGGCTGGGTTTTTGTGCAAGAAACGGAGGAGAGAAAGAAGAACAAGGGAAAGGAAAAAGTGGGATTTCTGAAGGAGTTGGATTGAAGCTTCTTTGTCAGGTTTGGGAGTTCTGTTCTTGGATGAGTTTTATTTGGAATTGATTGCCCTGTTCTCTTGGATTATCTGTGAATATGTGTTTATGCATGTGTTAGTTGATGGGATAGTTAGTGATGCATGTTAGTGATTGAGGTGAATGTGTGTGAGTTTTGTAGTGATAATACATGAGAAATAGATTTGTGTTTATGAGTTGAGATGATAGAGTTAAAATGCTTTGCATGTCCATTTTTTTTTAATTAACGTACATGAACATGAGATAGATTTTCTGGGTTTTTGCAACCTCAATATATGTTGATATGATTTGTGTAATTATTGTGTAAATTTTGTTATGCATGTTATTGGGCATGTTTTGGAAGTATTCCAGTGATGAGGTAAGTGTCTATGTTTGTCTGACTGATTGGCTGTGTTTGGTTTGTGTTTTCATGTGTTGAACATATGTGTTTGTGCCGAGGAATTGGGAATTTCGACTCTAATGCGATCACAATGCTTGTCGTGAGCGCAACAGAGGTGCTTGTTTCTATCTTCTCGTGGCCCGCTCGGAGGCACTCCTCATGACACGTGAAAATCCATCACGAGTCGTGAAGATTGCCCGATCAGAGGTGAGCGTTCGGCAAGCGATCCTTCACGACACGTGAAGCACCTTCACAAGTCATGAAGAATGGCCCTGGTCCTTCATGACACATGAAGTAGCTTCACGACTCGTGAAGAACAACTCAGGTTCTTCACGACACGTGAAGCATCTTCATGAGTTGTGAAGAAGATCGGTTTCGCCCACGCGGCAAATAAGCCTCATTCGGCATTAGCGCTCCGCTCGGCTGATCGCACGCTCGACGAAAATTTTCATTCGGCGTGAGGGACAGCTTCCACTGTCGCGAGTCGTGCATCATGACACGAGTCCCGATAGCCCTTGCATTTTGCCTTCGCACTGCGGCTATTGTCACGAGCGCGACGCAAGTCGCGATCGCAATAGTGAGCCCTTCTCCTTCATATTCTGTTATGTTTTGCCTAAATGATTTCTTCTCTCTTTTTGCATGGCTTTTTCGCAATGTGTAAGTTATGTTTTGTATTTTTATACTAGTGTATTGATATTTTTGAATTGTGCTAATCATTAATGACATGTTAGTGTTGGACTTTGGCTTTTGACATTGTCTAGTGATAAATGTTTAGAGTAAGTATTTTTAGCCTGAAGTGTCAAAGTAGTGGATTAATAAGGATGCTTATAAAGGGTTAGTGAGTGCAGCTGCTAGTGTTGGCCCCGCTATGGGTCAAGTGATTTCGGTTGACCTCCATTATGGTCTTAGTGAAAATGTTTTAAGACTCCGGTCTCCCGTGCTACCTTCGGGTATAAAAGTATTTGAGGCTTCGGTCTCCCGTGTATTGTTCCCGTATCCACCACCAGTGAAATTCAGGCTATTGTTTGAAGTTTTGGCTTTTGCGTAGTGAAGTGTTATGAATATTATGTGATTCCAGTTAGTGTAATTGCTTATTGCCTTCTGTAAACAAGTTCTGATTTCATATAGTGATTATCGACTTATATATATCTCTGTTCTCTGATACTTAGTTAATTCAGTATGATGATGTATATATGTATTTATGGATTGTTGCATGATATTACTGTATAGTGTTCTGTTGTCTTTATTCCTCCCCACTAAGCGTTATCGCTTAGCACGGGCTATTTTCCTGTGCAGGTGGTGGGTTTGTTCGGTTCGTTGCACATGTTGGCCACTAGGAGTAGAGTCTTCATTTTTGTGTACTCCTCATGTATTCTTTTTGTATATGTATTCTTTTGATTAGTGGCATATGTAATTTTTGATAAGGATCCTTATGTAATTCTGAATGATGTATTTATTGTATTTTAATTTAATGTTAAGATTATGTGTATGATTTTGTTACTGTTATTATACGCTTCCGCTGAATGCCTAATATGTATGCGTGTTTCTGAGTGAGAATGGGGTAGCGCCCCGAGCGTCCTTCCAACGGGGGCGTCGGGGGTGTTAAAAAGGTCCTAATAGTAGTTTTGTAACCCCACAGCGCAAATAGTAGTTTTTCTGCTTATTCTTTATATGTCTAAACCATTTTAGTCAAGATCCTCTTGATATTTTTGTTAGTTACTTCAACCGCCCTGTTGGCCTATAGGTGGTATGGAGAGGACTTGTGACGTTCGATGCTATTCTTCTGGAGTAATTTTTTTGTTTTTGCCTGAAATTGAGCCCTATTGTCAGACACCATATAATACAGGAGGCGATATCTACAAATCAGGTTCCTTTTGATAAATCTAGCCATTTCTCCTATGATATCTATGACCCAAGCTGCTTCTACCCATTTTATGAAGTAGTCAATGATGACTATAATATATCGGTGTCCCGTAAAAGCGATCGGGTGTATTTATCCTATGATATCTATGCCCCAAGCTGTGAATGGCCATGGTGATATAAGGTTATAGAGTTATGAAAATCGTAGGTGTCTCAAATTCACGTATTGCTGGCATAATTGGCACTACTTTACACATTGAAAATAATCCGTATCCATAGTGAGCCAGAAGAAACCTTAGCACATAATCTTTTTGGCTAAGGTTAACCCATTCATATGAGCTCCACAAACTCTAGCATGTGTGTCCTCCATAACTTTCTTATATTCTTTTTTGTTCAGACACTGTAGCTATTTGTTTAAAGTCCTATCCACACTTATAAATTAGGTATCATTCTCCGATCCTTCTCGATGGCTTCTTCGGGGAACTCTAACTTCTCTAAGTAATTCTGAATGTCATAATACCATGGCTTCGAGTCGGTAGACTCAACCTTCATTACCTACTCGGATTCAAAGCTAGGTTTTTCTGAGCTCGAGATTGATACTGGTTTTATGATCATGCCTTCTGGATTATCCCACATAGACACTAGAGTTGCGAGGGCATCCACCAACTAGTTCTCGTCCCTTGGAATGAAGTGGAAAGTGCAAGTGTCGAATTTACTGCTTAACATTTTCAAGTGCTTTACATATGGCATCGGTCGTTCTTCCTTCACAGACCATTTAGCTCATATCTGATGAATCACCAGCGATGAATCTCTGAATGCTTCTGCAGTCTTTGCCCCCAAGGCTAACTATAACACCCTCAACCCCCTACACCTAGCATATAGAAGGATGAAGAGCTACAGTGAGCGGAGGGTGCTACCAGACAAAGACATACATGGCAATACAGAAATTAGAACAATAAAATTTTTCAAAGCAAACCTCGAGACATGCACATCCTAGATCTATGACATCCACATATCATTGTTTGCACTATAAGATTTTACAACTTATTACAAATACTTATGAATAGAAACTTATATACAAGGAAAAATCAAAACACTTCCTAAACCAAACTACCGACTCGTTGGCCAAAGATATAGCAGACCGCGGTACTACTCTGATCTCCTATCCTGCATGAAAAAAATAACCGTGCTAAGCGATAATGCTTAGTCGGGCAAACAAATAATGGGCAGTCACTCACAGTGGTTGCCGAGGTAAACACATGCAAATCTACATATGAATACATAAACATAAAGGAATATCGGCTAAAGCTATTACCAATGAATATCTTTATTCGGATATTAAACTTAAATAATTTCACACGTATTAGCTTCTTATAAACCGAAACACTTCTTTACTTTTTAATCCAAAATCTATTATACAAAACTTATCATATACTTAAAAATCACTTAATAGCCGTGTAGATTGTTAAACTTCAGAAGTTATTAAAATACGTTTTAACAATTGAATATAATACTTACGGAATCCCATTTTATAAACATTTCCAAGTTTTATAGATTACAGTCTTAGTATTTATGTCATGACATTTCCCCTTATTCAAAACATTACTTATTCAAAATCAAACAAAACATTTAAACTTTCAGATTTGGTTCGGGCTCGAAATGATATTCCAAGTTTCCTACGTATCCCTATGGTTGGGGAATCAGAACCACGTAGTTCTACCAAAAACTTCATTCACACAAGTTCCAGAATTATTCCTAACATCTTTCTTAAATCCGATTATCTATCTCATGCTTACAAATCGATACAAACTCAATATATTCATTAATAGTCATCAAACAACGCACATCAATCTCTTAGCAATTCACTTACCCATGCCTACGTCCCGAAGGCAGACAGAACATTACTTACCTATATTCTAATTTAACATATTGTAGACACCGGGTCCTGAGGCAGTCCAGGTCAGAGTTACCCGGTGAAGAGATCAATGTCGGTATTTGGGTAAATGGATGGAATTCAAAGGTTTTCGTCTTTCGATTTCACAAGGATTAAAATCTTTTTCTCTATGGCATGAGGTTTTGAAAGAATTTGGGAAATTTAGCTTAAAATTGTGATTTTGATGTTCAGACGGGATGACCGTTGGAGTAGGGACGCCCGTCCCTAGTTGGTGTGCCCCGTCTCTAGCATATAGGGACGGGCCGTCATTTGGACAGATAGGCCGTCTCTAACATATAGGGACGGGCTGTCGTTTGGACAGACATGCCGTCTCTATGCGTTGTAGGGACGGCCCCGTTTGTAGCGACGGACACGTGTCGGCACAGAGACGTGTGTCCCTAGTCCTGCGCCTTGGCCCGTCTGTGTCCAGATTTCCACGCGTACCCTCATTAGGGGCGTAAAGCCCATCGGTATTTAAAGGGATGGCCGTCGGTAGTGGATCTGATTAGATAGCGCCGGATTTGTTAAAATTTAAGCAGGATAAGCTTTTGTTTTTGAAATTAGGATAGGATATTTGGTTAAAAATTGAATTTTAAACTCCTTTTAAAATTCAAACTTTAAACTGATCTTATCCTATTTATCTCAAAAAATTCTATAAATTGGAAATAAAATTCATTGTTTGGGGTTGGAAAAATTAATGATTTTTTGGAAGGAAAATTAGCAAATTTTGAGAGAGTGGGAAATTTTTAAAAAAAATCTTTTGTGAGCAATTTATGAAAATCTAAAATCTCTACTATTTTTAGAATTTTATTGGATAAAGATCCTTTCAATTAATTGATTTTTTTTCAAATTCATTTTGTAAATTAAGCCAATTTGAGGTTACGAAATTCATTCGTTTCCATCAATCCAGCTAATTCAGATACTTGATCGCTGTCAAATTTTCAAAGAAAGAAAAACATAAATTTTCTTTCTTTGATCCATTTTTTTTTATCCTTGCGGAGCGGGCGGGAACCAAAATCATTCGATATTCACCCAAAAAGGTAAAATCCGAGGGTAAACATTCTGGATTGATATTTGTTTAATTTAATTTGACTCATATTAATTGTTTTTCTGAAATAATATTTTTTACAAAGAATTGAAAGGCTTTTTAATTTATTTTCTACCTCTTTTAATTTTTAATCCATTTCTTTTGAAGTTTCTGGTTAGGTTATTTTTCTTTATTTTATTCATGATTTTGACACTAACATGTTTATTTCTATGAGTTATTTTTTTTACCATGTTGGAATTTGAGTGGTTAATAAGGGTGGTCGCGCTAACCTGAGGCTTCCTATCCGGGTTCTTTCTTTACCCTTGACTTTATTTATTTTATTATGAAGATTATTGTAATATCGCTAAAAAAGTTGCTAAACCATTTTTATTAATTAATTTGAAATTTTTCCTAAATAAAAATGGGACCAATGTCTCAATCTTCTCCATCCAAAATAAAACCACAACATCAAAAAAATTTTTATAATAAATATGCATTGCAGGACCAATGTCCTCATCATTAATGAATATCCCGATTTTTGTATGATTTATATATTATTTTTCTTAATGGGGGTTGTATTCCGCCCCCAATTTTATTGTAATTTATTTTGAGGATGTTTATTTTAATAATGCTTTATTTATTGCTTTTGACGTGAGTGATTGCTCCTTAATTAAATGCATCGTGTGAAAAGTTGATGAAACAATAAATTCAAAAATTTAATTATAATATTAATCAAGGTACAAATAAATGAGAAGTCCCGAACTCACTCTGGTCTTGGGCTCAATGAGGTTAGAGGTCTAGGACCTCCAAAATATCTCTTGTTCCCTTTCGAAAGGCTTAATTTACATAATCCTAAGCTCCAGGGGGTAGAGGCTGAGACCTCCAAAATCTCTCTGGTTTGTCAAAGATGGATATATATGCGCCATCTTATGCTCGCTGAGGCTAGACGACCCTTCCCAATGTTCTATTTGGTGGCGACTCCAAGAAACCTCTTTGTTGCCCAAAATAGACGCACTTGTAAATACCTTACAAGTTTCAATGAATCCCATCCCGATCGCCCTAAAGTGGGCTTCCAGGAGGCCACGGGGTTCGACGCGCGTCACAGTGGCGACTCCACTGGGGACATACTCGAGACTTCGATTTGAAAGTACCTTGATTAAAAAAATTATAGTTGAGTTTTAGTTTAAAAATTTCACCTTCTTTCAAAATTGCATTGCATCTCATTAGAGCCTTAGATCTACGCTAGTTTGGTCCCTTTTTCAGCCCCGGTGCGTTCCCGAGGCGCGACCCTACGTTCACTCAATGTAGGAAAGTGTTAAGGATAATCACCAGCCCAAGCCTCGTACCATCATGGTATATTAAATGGTGACCCAATCGGTCGTTATGCTCATGATAACCTAGACCCGTTGGCAGGGACCATGCTTGGGTAGCCCTAAAGCGACACCACCTATGACCAAAGCTCATGTAATGGCAATAGATACTCTCCCTAGGTGGTATGAACCATAATACTATGCTTACTGTATGGATTATTATGTATTGGATAAACCCAGATAACCTAACTGGTCACCTAATCAAAGGCTTTCATGCCCCAATAGGCCCATGTCAACTTATTCAGGCTGCCTAAATACATAACGATCATGACCTATGCGTCTGTGCATTAGTTAGGAGAGGTTATGCTGCTGATTTTTCACCGTACACCATATGTGCCCATCATGTCCCCGGATGATCCATGGGCCAATCCCACCTAGGAAAAAGACTATGACCTCGTGTACGGAAGTAACAAGGTTGGAAGGACCTATGTGCTTGTATGTGGTTTGTAGATGTTGCATAGCACGATCATGCATCTTAGCAAGTTCATGCATCATCCTGACCCTTTATGTTTTACAGGCATCATAGATTCACCTAGGTGGACAAGAGGGTCTCAGGGGCAGTTACGCAGAATTCCATTATTCGAGTTACCAGAAAGGGTGGAGTATCCAGACACTTCTTCTGAAACCAGCTACGCTACTTCAGCTCAGTTTTCTTTACCCAAAGAAAAGGCAAACTCACCAAGAGGGGCAGATACCACCAGGGTAATGATAGCAGAGGAAGTGGACCGAAGGCTTGAAGAGTTTGAAAACCGCATGATGGCAATGATGGCCACAATGGGTCAGCAAGCGGCCCCACATAACCCACCACCTCCTCCTATGAGAAATAATAAACGGGGGGAGATCAGAGAAGACCCCCAAGAGGAAATTTGCATGCCACCTGTAAACCTAAGAGCTACTACCTCAGGGGCACAAAGGGGAAGACCAGCCCCAAGGCTAGATTATGATTGGGAAGATGAAGAATATGAGAAGCGTATGTCTGAGAAAGGGAAAGCCCCTCAAACTGAAGAAGCCATTTGGAAGAAGATAGAGGAGAAATTTGAAGCAATGACAAGAATGTTAACAAAGGGCCGAGGAATAAACCCGGAAGACAAGGAGTTAGAAGGGGAGGATTTAGTCCCAATGAACTTTAAAATGCCGGATGTTCCGAAGTTTGACGGCACTTCTGACCCCATAGCACACATAAAGCAGTACTCCCTGGTGATGAAGGGCACCACTTTGACAAAAAAGCAGAAGATTGAGTACTTTTGCTTGAGTTTGACTGGCCCAGCAGTAGATTGGTACCATGGGCTCGATCGCCGAACCAAGGAGGACTTGGATTTATTGACGGAGGAGTTTTTGAGGCAATACGACTGTAGTACAAGGATGGAAGTGACCCTGAAGGGCCTAGAGCTGTTACAGCAGAAGGGAGGCAAGTCCTTCCATGAGTATCTAACTCGGTGGAGGAATCGGGTGATGGAAATGAAGAAGAAACCGGATACTCAGGATCAAATATGGCTATTCATTAAAAATGCGAGCCCGTATTTGAGAGAAGGATTAAGGATGAAAGGACCGAAGGACTGGGAGTCTCTGAAGGACATCGCCATTGAGGCCGAGGGAGAGTACCTTGTTAAGAGAGCAGCTAATGCGAACTATTCCAAAAGGGGTAGCAGTAGCCAGGGGGCAAGTAGACCAACAGGTTCCGCTAGTGGTGCGAGGAATACTGCTGAGGTATCAACTGCTAATGCTACTCCGAGGCATTTTTCCAATCTTGGAAGGTCTTTATCATGGGTGCTGAGAAGACTGATGAAAGAGGGTAAGCTGCAGCCTTTGCCACCCAAACCTGCTAGAACTCAAGGCACGCCAGGACATAAGGATGATGAGTATTGTGCATATCATCAGCACACTGGGCAAAGAACTGATAACTGCAAGACATTGAGGCACGCAATTCAAGATCTAATTAACTTAAAGCAAATCACAGATCCAGAGAAGAGAGGGGGTCAAAAGAAAGCTGGGTACAACAGTATGCCACCGCCAGTGAATATGATCGGGTCCAGTTTACCCGAAAAGTTTGTGTTAAAGGAATTGTACAGCAACGATGTTCACACTGCTTTCACAAACCTCTATGAGGGGAGTGAAGAAGGGCTTCCCACTGCAGTGATCGATTGCTGGTCCACTGATGGTAGTGGAACTGAAAATAATGATTCTAAAATATTTTTTGACCCATGGGATTCGGAGGAGGATGAAGAAGTAAAGAAGAATAAAGTAGGAGCTGTGACCCGGAGCGGAAGGGTAGCTCCAGAAGTCAAAAAGCCCCAAGGGCCGGTTGAGGGCGAAAAAGGAAAAGAGCCAAAAGAAGATCTGATCGTCAAACAGCTGAAAAAGACGTCGGCTCAGATTTCAATATGGGATCTCTTGAGACAGTCACCGTCGCATAGACAAAAGGTAGTAGAGGCTTTGTGCGAGGCAACAATGGCCACAACCATTTCACCTATGGAACTTCTAGACGTAGTGAAAGGAGGATCGGGAGAAAATGTTATTTTCACCAGTGCTGATTTGCCAGCAGAAGGCCGCAACCATAATCGCCCTTTGTACATAAGGGCACAGATTAACCAAAAGCACATGGCCTGTGTAATGGTATATGATGGCTCTTCGATAAATGTGTGCCCACAGGTTGCAATGGCGGCTTTTGGGGTGACAGAGGATATGTTAGCCAAATCAGATCTCACCATCACAGCATATGACAACTCGCGTAGACATGCTTCAGGGACATTAAAGGCAACAGTGAAAACGGGACCAGTAGAGTCGGAAGTGGAGTTTGTGGTACTGCCTATACCCGCCAATTTCTCAGCTCTTCTGGGTAGACCATGGTTTCATAAGTTGGGAGGAGTCCCCTCTAGCTTCACCAGATGGTAAAAATACCTCATGAAGGCCAGATCGTGACTATAAGGGCTGCACAGGAGAATCAGGTTTCAATACTAGAGATCGCTAGGCAGCCATTTAGTGGGTTTCATGTTGCCATGATAGGTGAGGAAGATCAGAAGGAAGAAAGCCCCTAGGTGCTAAATATGATGAAGAGGATGTCATTCCTCCCTGGCGCAGGACTTGGTAAGAATTCTCAGGGGATGCCAACAGCTATTGCTACCAAGGGCCAAAAAGACAGAAGGAGTCTAGGATACACAAGTTTGGTAGGAAGGAGTGAGAAGCTAGAAATAGAAATTCCTCACATCCGAAAGACTTTCGTGCCAGCAACCGCATCGTGTGCCTATGCAAGGGAAGTTCAATCGCAATGGCTGGATGGAAGAATTGTGCCAGGGTTTGAGGTTTTCAATGATGTCTATGACTGGAACATTGGATTGCTCAAGCCAGTAAAGGGCTTTTGGGATGAGGAAATCATGACCAGTAGGACAATTTGGGACCGTGAGATGCCTGAAGAAGTGATCACTGAGAAGATGGTAGTCACCCAGCTAAAGGGGAAAGCAAAGGTAGAGGAAGCCATACAGGAGTTGACTCAGGAGCTTCCAAAGAGCCGAAGTGATGCAGGACCATCAACCGCGGCGGATGCGCCAGTAGAGAAAAAAGAGGAAAATAGTTTAGATTTTCTTTTTGCTCCAGAACTTTTTAATGATGTTAATGACAATTTCAATCTTATTAATAAATTGAATGATTTTGCTTACATGTGTGATGTTTCCGATGATTTCACTATGCATGATCATGATCATCATCCATCCATATTTGATATTGATTCAACTGATGCTACTCCATTTAATCTTGGAACCATAGAAAACCCAAAAGAAATTTTGATAGCATCAAATATAACTCCTGAAGAGCGAGAAAAATTTGAGAGAATCTTAAAAAAATATGAAAAAGTCTTTGCCTGGACCTACGAAGATATGCCAGGAATCGATCGGGAAGTCGCAGAGCACGCTATTCCTACATATCCAGACCACAAACCCGTTAAACAGAAGCTGAGAAGGCTTAGGCCAGAATGGGCAGATAAAGTGAAGGAGGACATTCACCAGCAAATCAAAGCCAAATTTCTAGTTGAGGTGCAGTATCCAACTTGGTTGGACAATGTTGTCCCCGTAGCCAAAAAGAATGGCAAGGTAAGGGTATGCGTATATTATCGGGACTTGAATAAGGCCTGTCCAAAAGATGACTTTCCATTGCCCCATATAGATGTGCTGATAGACAGCACCGCTGCTTGCGAGATATATAGCTTTGGAGATGGTTATGCGAGCTACAATCAAATTCTCAATAAAATAACTGATCGAATTACGACGACGTTCATCACGGAATGGGGGACCTATGCTTATCGAGTAATGCCTTTTGGCCTGAAAAATGCAGGAGCCACTTATCAGAGGATGGCAACAAAAATCTTGAATGACTTGATCCATAAATAAGTGGAGGTATATATGGATGACATGATGATCAAGTCAGCCACTAGAGAGGGTCATTTTGAAGCCCTGGAAAAGTTCTTCCTAAGGATAAATAAGTATAATCTGCAGTTAAATCCTAAGAAATGTATCTTTGGTGTTACCTCAGGGAAGCTCCTAGGACATGTGGTTAGCCAGAGAGGTATTGAGATTGACCCAGATAAGGTTAAGGCCATCAGAGAAATGCCAATACCGCAGAACGAAAAGGATGTGAGAATCTTTCTAGGTAGGTTGCAATACATCAGTAGGTTTATTGCTAAGCTTACTTCAATCTGCGAACCGATCCTTAAACTACTCAGAAAAGACCAACAGTAGTATAGAACGAGAGTTGTCAGAAGGCTTTTGATACTGTCAGAGAGTATCTGTTGAATCCACCGGTGTTAAGGCCACCACAGCCAGTCAGGCCATTGATTTTGTATTTGGCTATAGAAGACAGTTCTGTAAGCACCATGATGGCCCAGGAGCATGAATTTGGAGTGGAATTTGTTGTTTACTACCTTAGCAAGAAGTTCCTGGCCTATGAGGTTAAGTATACAGAAGTAGAAAAGATTTGCCTTGCCGTAATCTGGGCTTCTAAGAAGTTGCGGCATTACTTTCATGCCTACAGGGTACAGGCAGTAGCTAAGCAGAATCCTTTAAGGTACTTACAGGAAGCCCCGTCTTTACTCGGGAAAATGGGTAGGTGGTTGTTGTTGCTACAAGAATTCGATGTGGAGTATATTACTCGGAAAACTGTGCAGTGGCTAAATTCCTTGCAGAACACCCAATTCAAGGAGACTCGTATGAGTTTAACTTTTTAGATGAGGATGTGACAGCTATCGGAGTTCAAGGTTGGCAATTGCACTTTGTCAAAGCCGTGAACAACAAGGGGGCAGGAGTAGGGATCATTTTAACAACCCTAGATGATGAGAAGCTTCCTTTGGCCAAGAAATTGAGGTTCAAGGCTACCAATAATGAAGCCGAGTATGAAGCGTGTGCCTTTGGGTTAGAGGCGTTGATAGCCTTAGGAGCAAAAAATGTGGAAGTGTTTGGTGATTCCTCCCTGGTGATCAATCAAATCCGAGGTGAATGGGCTATTAAAGAAGAGAGGCTAATGCCATACATCAAGCACTTGAGAGACCTGAGCAGTCAATTTGAAGTGTGTACATTCGGTTTTGTTCCAAGGGACGAAAACCAGTTAGCCGATGCGCTTGCCACTTTAGTCTCAATGTGGGACAACCCCGAAGGGGTGGTTATGAGGCCAGTTTTGATTTCTAGCTCTGAGAGACCTAGCTTCGAATCTAAATCAGTCATGGAGATAGAAGTAACAGATGGGAAGCCGTGGTATTATGATATTAAGAACTATCTAGAGAATGTGACGCTTCCAGAGGAAGCTACCGAGAAAGATCAGAGAATGATTCGCAAGCTATGTACTCAGTTCATCTACATAGATGGAGCATTGTACAAATGACAGGCTGATGGTATCCAGTTGAGATGTTTGGATGAGAAAGAGGCTAAGAGGGTGATGGAAGAAACACACGCCGGAGTATACGGGGCCCATATGAACGGGCTGATATTGGCCATAAAGATTATGAGACAAGGATTCTTCTGGCTCACCATGGATAACGATTGCTCGAAGTATGTAACGCAGTGTTAGTTATGCCAGCAGTATGCAAATTTAAGGCATTTGCCCGTTTCGGAATTACATAATCTGACATCACCTTGGCCATTTGCAGCTTGGGGGATTGATATTATTGGGGAAATACGCCCCACGGCCTCCAATGGGCATAGATACATCATTGTCGCCATCGACTACTTTACCAAATGGGTAGAAGCTGAGTCCTTCAGGAAAGTTGATGCTCGGGATATAGCGAAATTCATCGAGAAGAACTTGATATGTAGGTATGGCCTTCCACACCATGTGGTATCTGACAACGGGGTCCAGTTTATGGCCGAAACGAAGAAGTTACTCTAGAAGTATAGTATCGAGCACCACAAGTCTTCTCCGTATCGTCCTCAAGCCAACAGGGCAGTTGAAGCCGCCAACAAGAATGTCAAGAGGATCCTGGCTAAGATGGTCCAGAATTATAAAGATTGGGCAGAACAACCATCAGAACTTCAACAGGCGCCACTCCATATTCTTTGGTATATAGGACGGAGGTAGTATTGCCGATCAAAGTCGAACTTAAGTCATTGAGGGTGATAATGGAAGCAGAGATTCCGGAGGCCGAATGGGTACGGCAACGGCTGCAATGCTTGAACATGTTGGAGGGGGATCTAGTATTTAAGCAGATGAGACCAAGTGCACCGGACATTAGAGGAAAGTTTAGACCAACGTGGGAAGGACCGTTCATCCTCAAGAAGCTCTTGTCAAAAGGGGTTGCGATTCTGTCGGATAGCGATGGCAATGAATTCAAAGAACCGATCAATATTGATAGACTCAAAAGGTTCCATGGCTAAAGACAATAAAATCAAAAGAAGAGAATAAAAGCCCCACGGGTCGAAAACCGAAAAAAAGGCGGCCTTGCTAAAATTAGGTGCCACATCAGGATGAAAACCGAAAAAATGCATCCTGGGCAAAAATTAGAGGCTTGAGAGAAAATATCCAATCGTGAAAACCCGAGCGGGCTGATTGGTAACGGGAGTTGATGCTATCAAGACTTGGTTCCATGAATGAATGTAGTCTTGCATAATTGAATTAGTGTAAAAAATGATCATGTATGCTGAAATCATACTGAAATATACACAATGCGATGAAATGAAATAAAATAAGACTTGATTTATTCATTTACATCGTTGTCCAATTCTGCTTTAAAAAGAAACATATTGTTCAAAATTCATGCAAAGCTAAACTATGCCCTACTACTACTTTCGCTAGCCAAATACCTCAGTCGCCGTGTTCGGTTATCAGATGACGGGCTAAGTATCCACATCTTGTACGCGCTGGTAGAGGTGACAGAGTGGTTCCCAAAGGGAGGTATGATAGTCTTCAATGGAAGTTGGCTCCAGAGCTCATGATAGCGGGAGGCAAAAGCCGCAGAAAGGACTCCACCTCGAAAGGATAGAGGGAGTCTCACCACATCCTGAGTCATTCCAAGTTGATGAGAGCAGCGGGCCGTGATGTAGAAGGTTGCCTCACGAAGCCCACATAGGGGAACGCATCCTGAAGACCGATCAATAACTGCAATGGATAAGGGAAGCCAAGCGTGCATGAAGCTAATATCCTCATCTGATATCTCACTGAATCTGGTAATGCCTTCGTCAGGAGTCCCAGGTAGGTACAGACACCGGCGAGGAAGAAAATGCTTCGCAGAGTACTGACTAATGACCCTAAGAGGTGGCTCTGACAATAGCTTCAATTTCTCTTGCAACGAAATCTGAAAGAAGAAGCAAGGAAAAAGAAAAGCCAAAGAAAATAGGATAAAAGGCAAAGAAAAGCCGCTGGAGTAAGTTGGATTTACTTCAGGAAAAAATTAGGCATAGGGTTGTGTGAATATCCGAACGGACGCACTTCCCGCTAAGAAAAGCTAGTGTGAAAATCCACAAGGGATTCACTACCTTTTAAAACAATGACGTACCTGGAGTAATAAGGGGCTCTCAGAGAATGAAGTGGTAGGCCCGGCACAGATAGAGTCCAAACCACGATAGTCTCAGCCAGAATAAGGGGAAAAGGGGTCAACCCATGGTGAAAATCGTCCAAAATTCCAAACATACGAGGGTCTCCAAGCAGCTCCTCTGAAGTCACAATCAGATACTTCATCAGACAGAAAAGAAAGATGACACTTACGCCGTATGAAGGAAGGTTAGAGAATTCATCTAGTGCTTCAATCGTTCTAAGGCAAATACAGGGCCCTGAGGAACTAGACGAGCACCTTCAGAAGGAGCTATACTTAAGGACAGGGCAATATCCTGAGGTTTAACCAAACCACAATGAGGAACGCAGGGCAAAGCACTAGGAGGGTACCAGCTCCCGACAATAGCAGCAAGTTCTTCAGGCAGTGGGCATATTTCCTGATAGGTGAACCTGAAAACATGAAAGCAAGGGTACCAGAAATGGGTCGCAGCTAAAAGAAGGTTGTGGTCTATTCGGACTCTTCGTAAAAATCTCAGCCCAAAAAGGGGGGCAAGGGTGTTGTTTTCCGAAGTTTGAATATCGTCTAAGATACGGTGCATTTTGGGAAAAAGATGAGAATTCATTCCTCAGTGGCTAAAACCAAAGTCGCCAAAGGAAATAAGGAAGGAGAATAGGAAAAAACTGGAGAAAATAACGTATTATGAAGCTAAAATGAGAGAAGAGGCACAAAATCCAAGAAAATGGTGAGCTTTATAGGATTGATATACCGACGGCTTGCCCGTCCCTCACTCAGACGGTTATCCCGTCTGTAATTGTCCACCTAGCAGATCTTTGCATCATCACGCGCATTAATTAGGTAATTAATGAAGGGTAAAAAGCGAAATCCGGAAAGACAAACGACATGCCCGTCTGTCGCTGTAGAGACATAAAGCCGTCGGTACTTAAAATCTATATAAAGACGCTAGTACCGACGGACTGTCACTTTCTTTTCTCTCTTCTTCACACCGACGCTCTTCCCTTCCTTTTCAGTTGCATTTTTTTCGTTTTTGCCTTTTTGGTTGGTTTTGTTTGCACTAGTATCTTGTCCTTTCTTCTTCATTGAGTCTCAATTTCCAGGTTAGTAAAATTCTTCTATTTTTCTTATTATTTATTTATTTATTTATCTTATTATGAGTAATGTAATTTTCATTTTTTTGGATTAGTGTAATTAGGAGCCTTGCTAATTGATTTTAGTTGTTACTGCATGAGTTGGAATGCCATTGTTTAGTTAATGTTATGTTTTTTTAAATGCTTTAAGCACATGAATTAACACATATAATGGATCATTCAGTTGAGATAAAATGCATGGATATATGCTATTTTGAGAACAATTAATGATGGACGCATGTTTATTTTTCGAGTCTTTTTTTTTAGTTAGATGAACAGACCTGGCCTTAGGAATGCATGCACATTGGAACCAGTACTAAGAATTAGAAAAATGAAGCAAATATGAAAATGTTGCACTATTGCTTGGGGCCTGAGGCCTGTCCCTTTTTCTTTTTCTCTTTTCTCATGCAGGAGGTTGGTCACACCCTTGCCGAGGTGCTGCCCAAATTTTTTTAATCCTTTCGGTTTAATGTTGCACTGTTGCTTGGGGCCTGAGGCATGTCCCTTTTTCTTTATCTATTTTCTCATGCAGGAGGTTGGGCACACCCTTGCCGGGGTGCTGCCCAAATAATTTTTTTAATCTTTTCGGTTTAGGCTCATCCCTGTCGGAATGCTGCCTAATTTTTTCCGTTTACGATTACGATGTCAAACTAACTGTTTACTTTATTTTCAGGATGCCACCGCGACGATATGCTCCACACGATCAGCCTGAGCCTCTGGCCCCAGATTGGATGAGTGCCGAGGCAAGACAGAGGTATACAGCATTGGTTGAGGTGCAGTTTCGAGCTAGCCTCTTTATCTCTAGGCCATTCCTCGAGGCTCTAGGGATGGCAGATGAGGTTGATGCTCTGATGGCGGGTGCGCGATGGACTGAGTTTCTGACGCCTGCTTTTCAGACTCATCCAGAGATAGTTTGGCAGTTCCTTGCTACATTACAGTACGGGGGGTACCAGAGGTCCAACACAGAAGAGGGTGTCATACAGTTTTAGATATAGGGCCACCAGTATAGCATTACCTGTCTGTGATTTGCACAGGCTATGGGGTTTCCACTTGGGCAGGATGTCATAGTGCCCCAGAGAGCAGTTAGACGCCACCACTAGGCGGCCATTGCCTTATCGGGAGTGCCATATGACCATGATACAGTAAAGAGCACAATACTCTTGTCACAGGCCCTTTACTATGTTCACAGGGTTTTATCCAGCTCTTATCTGGGACGAGCTGGTAACCCGGGGTCTCTCAATGCCGCAGAGATTTGGAGTTTATGGGCCATGGTGGTAGGCTAGCGGATCAACATCAGCCAGGAGATTTTGGTTAACCTGGTGAGAGTATTTAGGGGGACAACCCCTGTAGTATATGTTGGTGGGGTTATTACTAGACTGCTTTTTAGATATGGTGTCCGTCCAGATATCCTTGGGCATGCCTTGGAGGAGAGCATTTATGTAGACGCTCCGGTAGCTATTACGATGGCTATGATATTATAGATACCGGGTCAGGCCGAGGTATATAGACTCCACACTATTCATGAGACCAGACGTGCATTTAGCCTGCCCTCACTAGAGCCAGTAGAGGAGCAGCCTCAGATGGAGCACCAGCCTCTCAAGCCCCAGCAGTACCAGGAGGACCAGCCTCCCCGACATCCAGAGCACCTGGAGGGTTAGCCCCCGCAGCCACAGCACGAGGAGGAGCATTCAGGTACACCTTCTGACATGGGGATTGAGTTCACCCTGGATGACTTGTTTGGTACTCCTCCGGTGCAGAGAGTACAGAGTCCTACTTCTCCTCCACCATCGAGAGTACAGCGGACAGTTCATCGAGCACTTGAGAGGTTCAGTCCATATGCTAGAGCAGGGGACTCAGAGGCATCTACTTCTATAGCTCCACCTCCAGAGCGGGCACCAGAGTCAGCTCCCCCTCCATCCACACTACCGACTCACCCGGTACAGCCAGATTTTACTGCAATTTTGACCTCTATGTTCGCATCCTTTGAAAATAGACAGGAGGAGAGAGACAGGGCCCTTCTCGGGCAGCTCGAGGAGCGAGATAGAGTCATTTTAGAGCGGCTGGATTAGCAGCAAGTATCATCCAGGAGCAGGGGAGGCTTATTGACTATTTGAGACGGGTGCAGGAGAGACACGTGGGTCAGCTGAGACAGGAGATGAGGGCCTCCCAGGATGAGGCGACCCAGCGGATAGATGCATCTGTACAGATGGTGGATGAGTCAGTTGAGGCTCTCAGGTTCAGGATCCAGGTCCTAGAGGGTGCCATACCTCCCATCGCCCAGTCCATGCGAGAGTTTAGAGAGCAGACAGAGGATAGGCTGAGGAGTATGGGAACCACCTCTACAGATCAGACCCTCCGCCTGGGCGACGCTTTCAGAGAGTTAGGGGGGTTGTCACTGATACGCTACAGTTCATTATGGTATGTGCACAGCCTTTTCTTTATGGGTATGCTCAGGTCCAGTTCCAGCATCAGGACCGAGCGAGAGCGCAGCTATTATCAGTACCGGTGGCTGTGATGTATCAGATGATGATGATGATCCAGAGGAGCCCTTAGATTATATGCCATTATAGACTGTTCAGGGAGTTCTTCTAGCTTTGTAGTAATTCTTTTAATGTAATCACATCTGTATATTGTACAAAATTTAACCTCTTAGTGGAAAAAAAATTTATGGTTAACCTATTAAATTTGCATGTTATTTCTTCATGATTTAACTTTCTTAAAAAAAAAGAGAAAAAAGGAGCAAAAGAAAAGATAATTGATCATATGGTAAAAAGGATGATAAATAATAAAGGGCAACATAAAAATGTTCATAAATCTACCAATCAAGTTAATTGGCACGGGAATTAACAAGAATCTCTTACAATACAGGAACATGGTTTTACACCAATTCGAAAATGACCAGTAGTCAAAAGGAAGGATAAACAGATCAAACATCATGTCCTTCAAGATCACATTCAATATTAGATGAGAATCAACAGATCAAAATCATACCTTGCAGATTGAGTGGGGGTTAGCAAGGAAGGTTCGCAAGCCTGAACGGGACTACTGATATAAATCAGACATCACGCAGGCTGAGATGAGGCTCGTAGGATAGATTAGTCACCACACATGCCGAGATGAGGGCAGCGGGGCACACGCGATAGAACGGATCGCAACAAAGGTTGGAGTTAGAGACACTGTACCTCACACCGCGCAGGCTGAGACGAGGCTAGCGGGACAGATTAGACACCGTGCATGCCAAGAAGAGGACAGCAGGGTACACGCGATAGATTGGATCTGCACTTCATAAGTCTAGAGCAGACTCGGTGCAGCTCAGGAGAGCAGCCTTCGCGTTTTGTAAGTCTGGAGCAGACTCGACGCATCACCATCCGCATTTCGTAAGTCTGGAGCTGACTCAGTGCAGCTCAGGAAAGCAATCCTCGCGTTTTGTAAGTCTGGAGCAGACTCTTTGTAACTCAGTAGAGCAACCCTCGCATTTCGTAAGTCTGGAGTAGACTCGACGCATCACCATCCGCACTTTATAAGTCTGGAGCAGACTCGGTGCAGCTCAGGAGAGCAACCCTCGCGTTTTGTAAGTCTGGAGCAGACTCGACGCATCGCTACTTCCACGAAAAAAAGGTAAGGACTACCACAAGTATGCATTTCTTTCCTTTCTTCTCTGAATTTTTGCTCATCTAGACACTAGTGCACTAGTTTCCCCAAAATTGGGGGCAACAATAGACACCGGGTCCTGAGGCAATCCAGGTCAGAGTTACCCGATGAAGAGATCAATGTCGGTTTTTGGGTAAATGGATGGAATTCGGAGGTTTTTGTCTTTCAATTTCACAAGGATTAAAATCTTTTTCTCTATGGCGTGAGGTTTTGAAAGAATTTGGGAAATTTAGCATAAAATTGTGATTTTGCTGTTTAGACGGGATTACCGTCGGAGTAGGGACTCCCGTCCCTAGTTGGTGTGCCCCGTCTCTAGCATATAGGGACGGGCCATCGTTTGGACAGACATGCCGTCTCTATGCGTTGTAGGGACGGCCCCGTCTATAGCGGCGGACACGTGTCGGCACAGAGACGTGTGTCCTTAGTCCCACGCCTTGGCCCGTCTGTGTCCAGATTTCCACGCGTACCCTCATTAGGGGCGTAAAGCCCATCGGTATTTAAAGGGATGGCCGTCGGTAGTGGATCTGATTAGATAGCGCCGGATTTGTTAAAATTTATGCAGGATAAGATTTTGTTTTTGAAATTAGGATAGGATATTTGGTTAAAAATTGAATTTTAAACTCCTCTTAAAATTCAAACTTTAAACTGATCTTATCCTATTTATCTCCAAAAATTCTATAAATTGGAAAGTAAAATTCATTGTTTGGGGTTGGAAAAATTAACGATTTTTTGGAAGGAAAATTAGCAAATTTTGAGAGAGTGGGAAATTTTTAAAGAAAAATCTTTTGTGAGCAATTTATGAAAATCTAAAATCTCTACTATTTTCAGAATTTTATTGGATAAAGATCCTTTCAATTAATTGATTTTTTTTCAAATTCTTTTTGTAAATTAAGCCAATTTGAGGTAACGAAATTCATTCGTTTCCATCAATCCAGCTAATTCAGATACTTGATCGCTGTCAAATTTTCAAAGAAAGAAAAACATAAATTTTCTCTCTTTGATCCATTTTTTTTGATCCTTACATAGCGGGCGGGAACCGAAATCATTCAACATTCACCCAAAAAGGTAAAATCCAAGGGTAAACATTCTGGATTGATATTTGTTTAATTTAATTTGACTCATATTAATTGTTTTTTTAAAATAATATTTTTTACAAAGAATTGAAAGGCTTTTTAATTTATTTTCTACCTCTTTTATTTTTTAATCCATTTCTTTTGAAGTTTCTGGTTAGGTTATTTTCTTTATTTTATTCATGATTTTGACACTAACATGTTTATTTCTATGAGTTATTTTTTTTTACCATGTTGGAATTGGAGTGGTTAATAAGGGTGGTCGCGCTAACCTGAGGCTTGCTATCCGGGTTCTTTCTTTACCCTTGACTTTATTTATTTTATTATGAAGATTATTGTAATATCGCTAAAAAAGTCGCTAAACCATTTTTATTAATTAATTTGAAATTTTTCCTAAATAAAAATTGGACCAATGTCTCAATCTTCTCCATCCAAAATAAAACCACCACATTAAAAATTGTTTTATAATAAATATGCATGGCAGGACCAATGTCCTCATCATTAATGAATATCTCGATTTTTGTATGATTTGTATATTGTTTTTCTTAATGTGGGTTGTATTCCGCCCCTAGTTTTATTGTAATTTATTTTGAGGATGTTTATTTTAATAACGCTTTATTTATTGCTTTTGATATGAATGATTGCGCCTTAATTAAATGCATCGTGTGAAAAGTTGATGAACCAATAAATTCAAAAATTTAATTATAATATTAATTAAGGTACAAATACATGAGAAGTCCCGAACTCACTCTGGTCTTGGGCTCAATGAGGTTAGAGGTCTAGGACCTCCAAAATATCTCTTGTTCCCTCTTGAAAGGCTTAATTTACATAATCCTAGGCTCCAGGGGGTAGAGGCTGAGACCTCCAAAATCTCCCTGGTTTGCCCAAGATGGATATGTATGCGCCGTCTTAGGCTCGCTGAGGCTAGATGACCCTTCCCAATGTTCTATTGGGTGGCGACTCCAAGAAACCTCTTTGTTGCCCAAAATAGACGCACTTGTAAATACCTTACAAGTTTTAATGAATCCCATCCCGATCGCCCTAAAGTGGGCTTCCGGGAGGCCACGGGGTTCGGCGCGCGTCACACATATAAACACACACATATATATATATGCATTCACAAGGTACATTTACTGTGCTTTTCAACTATAACAATTGTACATGTCAAATATTCTAATAGTTCTCTCCAAGGACATCATATAGAGAAGCATACTCATAAATTTTGAATAGATTAATAACATGCATTATCCCAATACAATTTCTTATGCAAATAAGATCTTTACATACATGCCTATTAGAACAACCTTACTTGATACCTTTCTTTCCATTTAACAAATATCGCCTTATAATACAAAACACATGGGTATCTGAAGATACTACACCTTTCCACATAAGTGTCCATAAAGGATCCAGAACAGAGTAGTGCATAAAGCACTAGTTCACATGGTATCTAACATCAAACGCATCCGATATACATTCACATAACCATTTGGCAAGTAATCACAGAACTTATCAATTAATTCATATTCTTTTATTTATTTTATTGCCTGATAAGTCAAAAGGGGTGGATAACGAGTATACAGTAACGGTACCTTACGGGTACGAATCGAACAGTGACGGTACCTTACAGGCACGAATCGAAAACCATTTTATTTATCACAAGCAAAACATTTTACAGAGGGGACCTTAAACAAGATCCAAATACAGAGGGGATCGCGAGGATCCTAACGGGGACCTGATCAGGGTCCAAACAGAATAGAGGGCTGCAGCTAACAGAACTCTATAGGCATGCCTATCTATCCACGACTCGACTAACGCAGGCTAACACATACTTGTTTCCTTTAATGATGTACATGTTATTTTTAATACTATTTTCGAGGTGCATACTTTTATTATAGTCACATAATAATCATGTGCATAATTCATTTATAATGAAAGTAATGGTTCATATACAATATAACAAACCATAACCTTTTTATTTCAATCCCATCATAATTTTAACATATTCCTAAACATTCATTTCAACTATAGTTTATATGGTATAACATATCCAAGTTCACACAACATGTCATATGTAAAGCACAAGTAAAAACCCATGCCAAAAAGCTCGACAACATACATTCGTAGCATAGAGAAGAGTCATGTTCGCGACCCTAGTCGCGACCGCGACAAAAAGCTAGATGGCCTCTGTCGCGCTCGCGACAGAGCCAAGCATCACACTCCTGTCAATTCTCAATTGAATACAACTTCTCATAAAAACATACTTATTCTTGTAATGTCCATAAATACTTTCATAAACATTACTTTCCCCAAATTCATGCATTAAACTCAAGAACTTCAACACAAGTATCTTAAACTATTCAATCTATTAAGAATCATTCCATAACTAGACGGTCATATAAAGACCATTTGAGATATTAAAGGTTCATTTCAATTTCAACTAATGACACGCTTAAAGCAATCATTTAATTCATTATTAATATCCCATACAAGTTCTAACTATAAATAAGTCTACTTGAGACTTGAATCATTAATGGTTCAATAAACTTTAACAAATCTGTGCATACATGCTGCATTTATTCTTAACAAATATCAAGGCATTACTAGAGCTCAACTGGTACATTGTCTTTCATGTCTGAAATAGTTTCTATAGTTTGGTTTGGACTTGGAAGAGTGTTCTAAACTTCCTATGTATCTGAAGAGTTGGGAATCCAAACCTCGAAATTCTACTAATTCAAAAGGCAAGTTATAGAATTTCACTTCAAATTTCCTAACATAATATAAATCCAGTCAATATTGAACATACTCGAAAATGTTCGACTCATTAAACTTTTAAGTAACTAAGTCAATATTCTTATTTATACCACAAACACTTGTATTCCTAAGTAATAGCCATTTACTTACTCATTTTCAAACTCTAAACATATGATGAATATGTCTCAAGAGGTTCCGAGGAAGTTCGGGAGTATTTCAGAAGAAAAAACATTATAAAATACACAACCTAGAGAAGGGTAAAGAGGGGCAAGGGTTCATACCAACCATAAGGCTAAAAATAAGAGAAAATGCCTTTAGTAAGCAGGTTCCGTGACGCTCACGACAGAAGCCTCTGCCACTAGCTCTACAAAAACATACTAAGATGACTGCTTCTTGCCCCCGACTTTGTACCGCCTAAACCAACCTCTAAAACTCATTTTTAGCCAAAACTTCCTCCTAACAAATGTTCCTTGGGATGTTACAAATGCAACATATGTCAGATCAATTGGACATCTAGAACTCCAGATATGTGCCACACAATCTACACTGTTACCGTTAATTTTTGAGCCATAAGATCTGAATATATTTATTTATTTATTTTAAATGTTGCATAATTAATTATTTGGATAATTTTAATTAAATAAATGATAATATGTAAGTGTGAATTTAAATAGACAAGTAAATAATAATAATAATAATAATATTAATATTAACAATAACAATGATACATAAAAATCCCATAAGTCTAGAATTGTCCAAGGTAATGTAGAAAGAAAAAGAAAATTTAAGGAGAAGAATAAAAAAAATGGGAAGCAAAAGGGAGGGGAAAACAGAATACAGGGAACCCGAAGAGAGGAAGAGAGAGAGAGATAGGCAATGGCTGGCTCCGACAATGGTCGACGGTGATGGAATGACTCTTTTCACCGTGTCGATCAACCACTGCATCATCCCTCCCCCCCCCCCCCCCCCCCTTGTGCTATTTTACCCATTTGTAGGAGAGAGGAAGCTGAAGTTTCTTTTGCGATTCCGACCACTCCCGACGTCAGGTGGTGGCACTATCACCACCGGTAGACTCCTGAAGGTGAGTCACTTCTCCCTATACCCACCGGTCATCCTCACATGCCGGCAGTAAAGAGATTGGAAATGGGTATGTCGCAACCTTTCGATATCGATTCCAATCAAAGGGCGTGGTTTTAGGGCACGTGACCATTGGCAGGAGGTTCCTGACACCTCGAGCTACATTTTGGCAGTGGCGGTGTCTCACCAGTGAAGCTCCAGTGACCAGTGGGCAGAATGTTGATTTTGACGAATTGAATAGAATTTGAAGGAATATGATATTGTGGTAGTAAGTGCTCTATTAAATTTACTTTCTTTCTCAATTTTTACATATTGTACTGAGTTAGGAATGATTAAAAGTTCAATTATGTCTAAGTTGGTTTAAAGAAAAATAAGCAATATAAGCATAATAGACAATCTGACCTAAAAATAGGATAAATGGAATCAAAACAGGAGAATTAGCGGTTTGAGGTTTGTTAGTGAAAATGCTATTTATTAAAATATGTGATAGTAGGATGACTATATGTATATAGAGACATGCAAGTGGTTGTGTGTATATTTGTTTGAAAGATTATGCACTTGAAGTTATGATTATGGGTAAATAAGTTAAATAGATATTAGTGAACATAAGAATGGAGATGCCAAGTGTAAGCACCGTGTCCCGGAGCGGTCCGGATCAGAGATTACCCCGTGATGAAATCAGTATCCAAGCCTGTATAAATGGTTTGGATTTGAAGGTTTTAGTTCCATGCTCCACGAGAATTGAGTCTTTTCACCTTTCATAGGCAGAGGGGGAGAAAACAGGGAATTTTCGAGTTAAAAAGGTATATTTTCCTCCACAGACAGCCAGACCGTCTGTGAGGGCCAGCCCATCGCTTAGGGTCACAGATGGCCTGGGGTATTTTTTGATGCCCGTCGGAAGGCACCGCCTCTGCCAGAGCGCCGTCTACTTTTCCGGAGCATGCAACCTTTCCGACGCCCGTCGGTGGATGTGGCAGTGCCATCGGATGAATCCTTGTGTCAGAAGGATTTTTTCGACGCCTGCCTCCATACACCGACGCCCGTCGGTCGTGCTTGGCCTATAAAAGCTTCGGATTTTCTCTTAAAAAGGGTTCCAAAAATTTTCAAGAGGGGAAACTCTGCCGAAATTCAAGCACATTTTCTCTCTCTCCCAGCAAACACATTCATCAAAAAATTTCTTTTAATTAGAGGATCAAATCATTAAAAAGGAACTAAAACTAATTAGTTTTCTTTGAATTTTGATTCCAAAGTCAATCTTTTGAGGGGTTGAGGAGGAAATAATCTATTTTCCTTTTTTTGATCCTTCACTTTGCTTCTCGTGGAACGCGTGGGGCTCTAATCAACATCAAGAATATCATTAAAGGATTATCTGAGAGTAAGTATTCCGTACTCATTCTCCATATTATTTCATCTTTACTCCTTATTTTGTTGTTCTTTCAAGTTTTTGCCATTATCTTCCTCTATTTTTACTCTTTTCATATCATTTTTTGGTAAAAACCCGCTTTTGCTCTAAAAGAGAGTTTTTCACTGTTTATTTTCGGAGATAGTGGTGACCGACGGGTCATCTTCATCACTGACGCCCGTCAGTCACCCCACTCACAGACGCCCTCTCCCTTGAGTGAGCGATGGACATATCGGTCATTTTGACTGGCGCCCGTCAGTCAACCAACACAGGCCGTCACTGGGTCCTGTCTCCACGTTTTTGAATCTTTTTCTATTCTTTTTAAGATTTTTGCCTCTATTTAGGTTGAGTTTTCATATATTGACATCATTTAACTTTCTGTGAGCACATACTGATTCTCTTGGATTATCCTGAGCTTGAGGGGCTATCTACCATATTCAGAGGATTTCGTCCGGTTTAGTTTCCTAACTTTCTTGGTCATTTTCTTTATTCGTTTATTCATTAATTGTTTGTATGTACATGGGTATACCCTTTTTGTATCTCGTTAAGTATAAAAATTGACAAATGTTTTATATTCAATAAAATGAGGTTTTCAAAAACGTAAGGACCCAATGTCCTATCTTCATCCAATAAAAATCATCACAATAAAAATATCCAATTTCAATAATGATGCATGCGAGGACCAAAGTCCTCAAAATAAGTAATACCCCGATTCGTGTATGTATCGCACATTTAATAAAGGGAGTTGTATTCCGCTCCTTGTATTATTGTAATTTATTGCTTTCACTATTTACTTACTCATTTACGGCTTTCTAAATATGAATAAATGCGCCTTCAATCAATTGCATCATGTGGAGAGAGAGCGAATCAATGATAATTAAAATTTGATCATAAAATAATCGAGGTAGAAATAGATGAGAAATCCCGAACCCAGCTCTGGTCTTTGGGCTCAAAGAGGCTAGAGGTCTACCCTCCAAGACACCTTTTTGTGCCACGAGACTTTGGCGTTAATCCTAGGCTCCTTAGGGCGAGAGGTTTACCTTCCAAGACCCCTCTAGCTAGCCCAAAAAGGATACAAAGCGTAGTCTTAGGCTCTCCGAGGCGAGAGAACCTTTCCCAATGTTCTATTGGGTGGCGACTCCATGAAACCTCCTTGTTGCCCAATATAGACGCACTTGCAATTTATTGCAAGCTGTCAACGGACCCACAAATGCCCTGATCGCCCTCAAGCGGGCGGTCGCATGGGCGGCCGCGGGGATCCGGCGTGCGTCACAGTGGCGACTCCACTAGGGATGATATGGTTTGAGATTTAAATTTGAAAATACCTCGTTTAACATTTATGATTAAAATTTAATTCATAAATTTGCTTTCTCTCAAATTTGCATTGGCATCTCATTAGAGCCTTAGAATATGCTAGTTTGGTCCCTCTTTTAGCCCCGGTGCGTTCCTGAAGCACGACCCCATTTTCACTCAATTTGGGGAAGTGTTAAGGATAATCACCAGCCCAAGCCTCGTACCTCAATGGTATATCAAAATGATGAGCCGGTCGGTCGTTAGGCTCGTGATGAGCTAGACCTGTCGGCAGGGATCATGCTTGGGTAGCCTTAAAGAAACATCTCCCTTGTCCAAAGCTCATGTAATGGCCGTAGTTACTTCCCACAGATGATATGAACCCTAATTCCATGCTTGCTGTATGGATCCTTATGTATTGGGTGAGTCCAGATGTCTCGCTTGGTAACCTAGCCAAAGGCTTTCATACCCCGGTAGGGCCATGTTGAAATTTGTGAAACGTCTAAATACATGACGATCACTATACATCCGCTTGTACATTAGCATAAGAGTGTCATGCTGTCGATTTTTTGCCGTGCACCATACGTGTCCATTGGGTCTCTCGTTGACCCTTGGGCTAATCCCGCCTAGGAAAGAGACTGCACGACCACGTGTGTGGGAGAAATAAGGGCGGAAGGACCTACTTGCTTGTTTGTGTATTGTGAATGTTGCATACCACGACCATGCATTACACCTGCATTCCATGCATCATATCTAAACGCCTTGTGCCTGCAGCCATCATAGATCTACCCAGGTGGACCAGATCACCTACCGGACGATTGATCCGAGTTCCTGCTTCTAAACTGTCAGAAAGAGAGGGCCTACTAGAAATTTTACCAGAAGTCAGTTGTATCGTATCTGAGATGGCAAACTCACCCAGGGGGGATGACGCCACTAGGGCCATAATTGTAGAAGAGGTGGGTTGACGATTTGAGGAATTCGAGGGCAGAATGATGAATATGTTGACTGCTCTGGCACAACAGAATGCTTCGCAGAATCCTCCTCCTCCTCCTGTGAGACAGAATGAGCCAGAAGAAGAAAGAGCTGAGAGACGAGAAGAGCCCGTTCGGCCGCCGCCAGTAGAGCTGAGGTCAGTAGCTTCGGGAGAGCAGAGAAGAAGGCCTGTACTTAGGATTGATGATGATAGGGATATCGAAGATGACAGGGTGAGTATTGCATCTGAGAGAGGGAAGGAACCTCAGACTGATGATTTCATTTTAAAAAAGATGGAAGAGAAGTTTGAAGCCATGGCCCGTATGCTCAGCAGGGGTCAGGGGATAAACCCAGAGGATAAGGAATTGGAGGGAGAGGACCCGATTCCTTACAACTTCAAGATGCCAGACGTGCCGAAATTTGATGGTACTTCTGACCCGACTGCTCATGTGAAACAATACTCTCTGGTCATGAAAGGGACCACGCTGTCTAAGAAGCAGAAGGTGGAATACTTTTGTCTGAGTCTAACCGCTCATGCCATCGACTGGTATCATAGTCTCGATCGTCGCACTAAAAAAGATTAGGATCTGCTCACAGAGGAGTTTTTGAGACAATATGATTGCAACACCAGGATGGAGGTGACTCTTAAAGATCTTGAACTGCTCCAGCAGAAGGCCGTGAAATCTTTCCATGATTATCTCACCCGCTGGCGAAACCGAGTAATTGAAATGCGGAGGAAGCCAGACACCAAAGACCAGATCCATTTATTTATTAAGAACGCAAGCCCGTACTTGAAGGATGGTTTGAAGATGAAAGGGTTGAAGGACTGGGAGTCTCTCAAGGATATAGCCATTGAAGCGGATGGAGAGTTCTTGGCTCGGAAAGCTAACAACGATAATTTCGCCAAAAGGGCTAACCCCGGTCAAGGAACCAGTAGGCCAGCGGGTCCCAGTAGTAGCACCAGAAGAACAGTTGAGGTGTCTGCTACTGAAGCAACTACCCAAAGGAAGTTTTCGAACTTAGGGAGACCACTATCTTGGGTCTTGAGAAGGTTGATGAAGGAAGGGAAATTGCAGCCCTTAGCTCCTAGGCCTGCTATGATGCAAGGGAAGCCTGGGCACAAGGACAATAAATTCTGTGCGTTTCATCAACACTCAGACTATCTGACATACAAATGTAAAGCGCTGCGGCACTCCATCCAAGACTTGATTGATAGCAAGCAAATTTCTGACCCTGAGAAGAGGGAATCTGAGAAGAAACCCGGTTACAATGCCGTACCACCACTAGTGTTCATGATCAAATCCAGCTTGCCAGAGTGGTATGTGCTACAAGATTTATATGGGAGCAAGATTATTGCTATTGATTGTTCCGAGGATAGGGAGGAGAAAGCAGTCGTGGCGACCCTTGATTGTTGGTCAAGCAGCGAGAGCAGTGGAGAGGCCAAAGAGGAGGGAGAGATGAACCTTGATTTGTGGAGGTCTGATGAGGACGAAGAAGAGATAGGGGCTGTAACGAGAAGTGGAAGAGTGGTCCCTGAGATTACAAGGCTACCTGAGCCGGTGCAGCCATCAGTAGAGAAAGAGCCAGAGGAAAACCAGGTTGTCAAGCAGTTGAAGAAAACTGCAGCTCAAATATCCATCTGGGATCTTTTGAGACAGTCCCCTTCTCATAGGCAGAAGGTAGTAGAGGCTTTGGTTGAGACCACTGTGGCCGCCACAATTTCCCCGTTAGAGCTTTTAGGCTTAGTTAAAGGAGGATCGGAGGAGAGATTGGTTTTTTCTGATGCCGGCCTACCGGTCGAAGGCCGTAATCATAACCGACCCCTGTACATCAAAGCACAGATGAACGATAAGCACACCGCTTGCGTTATGGTGGACGATGGGTCTTCTATCAATGTGTGCCCTCTGATAGCTCTGCAGGCTTTTGGTTTAAATGAGGGTATACTCAGTGGATCAGATCTGACTATCACAGCATATGATAATTCAAGAAGGCAAGCCTCAGGAACATTCAAGACCCTGGTCAAGACGAGACCCATTGAGGTGGAAGTAGAATTTGTGGTTCTACCCATTCTAGCTAACTTCTCAGCCCTGCTCGGGAGACCCTGGTTTCACAGGTTAGGAGGAGTGCCATCCACGCTGCATCAAGTGATAAAGTTCCCACATGAAGGAGAGGTGGTGACTATTAGGGCAGCCAGGGAGAATCAGGTTTCAGTGCTTGAAATTGCAAATTAGCCATTTAGTGGCTTCCACGTATCCATGATAAGAGAAGAACGTGGGTCAGTGGATAACCCAGCTGTGGTTAATATGATTAAAAGGATGCACTATCTCCCTGGGGCTGGTTTGGGCAGAAACTCTCAGGGGCTGCAGACTGCGATCACCACTCGAGGTCAAAAGAATCGAAAGGGTCTGGGGTACAGAGGCGGTTTTGGCAAGAAGAAGACAATGGATAAGGTTCCTTATATTTCAGAAAACTTTGTACCAGCATCCTCAGTATGCGCTTATACGGGTGAAGATGAGCCGCAATAGGTGAAGGGGAGAATGGTTCCTGGATTTGAGATATTTAATGATGTTTTTGACTGGCATGTCGGGTTTATCAAGACCGCTGAGAACTTCTGGGATGAAGAGGTCATGACTCAGTGTATTACTTGGGACAGATGCGAGCCTGAAGAGGTTGTCACCGAGAATATGTTAGCTGCCAGGTTGAAAGGGAAAGAGAAGATGGCAGAAGTAGAACTGAAGATGGGGGATTTAAAGATTTCCTCGGACATGCCTGAAGGGCCTCTGCTGAATCAGGAAGCCAATGAACAAGCTGCGGGACCATAAACCTCTAGAGAGGCAGAACACTCCAGCTTAGACTGTCTTTTTATTCCATAACTTTTTTATGATGTAAATGACAATTATAATATTATTAACAAGGCAAATGATTTCTCTTACTTGTGCGATGTTTCCAATGATTTCAATATGCATGATCATGATCATATTCCATCAATTTCTGACATTGATTCCACTGATACAACGCCTTTTAATCTTGGAACCTCGGAAAATCCGAAAGAAATTCTAATAGCATCAAATATAACTCCTGATGAGAGAAAAAATTTTGAGAGAATAATAAGAAAGCATGAAAAAGTCTTTGCCTGGACCTATGAGGACATGCCAGGAATCGACCGAGACGTAGCAGAACACGCTATCTCGACTTATCCAGATTGCAAACCTATGAAACAGAAGTTGGGAAGGCTCATGCCAGAATGGACAGACAAGGTCAAGGAGGAAATTCGACAGCAGATTGAGGCCAAGTTCCTTATTGAAGTGCAGTATCCTACGTGGTTGGCAAATATAGTCCCTGTAGCGAAGAAGAATGGGAAGGTCAGGGTGTGCGTGGATTATCGAGATCTGAACAAGGCATGCCCTAAAGATGATTTTCCACTACCCCATATTGATGTGTTAATAGACAGTGCCGCCAGCTACGCGATGTACAGCTTTGGAGATGGTTATGTGGGCTACAACCAGATCTTGAACAAAATAGCTGACCGGGTTAAGACCGCTTTCATCACAGAATGGGGGACCTACGCCTATCGGGTTATGCCTTTCGGCCTGAAAAATGCAGGGGCCACATACCAGAGGATGGCGACCAAGATTCTAAGCGACCTGATCCACAAAGAGGTAGAGGTGTATGTCGATGACATGATGGTCAAATCAGCCACCCGGGAGGGCCACTTCGAAGCTCTTGAGAAGTTCTTCACCAGGATTGATAAGTACAATCTGCGGCTTAATCCCAAGAAGTGCATTTTCGGAGAGACTTCAAGAAAACTATTGGGACACGTAGTCAGCCAGAGGGGGATAGAAATTGACCCGGATAAGGTAAAGGCCATCAGAGAGATGCCTGTGCCGCAAAAAGAGAAGGATGTAAGGAGTTTCCTGGGCAAGCTGCAGTACGTCAGCCGATTTATTGCCAAGCTCACTTCAATATGTGACCCTATTTTTAAGCTGCTTAGAAAGAATCAACCTGTGGTCTGGAACGAAGCCTGCAAGAAAGCCTTTGACAGCATCAGGAAATATCTGTTGAATCCGCCAGTGCTAAGGCCGCCGCAACCGATCATACCGCTTATTCTGTATCTGGCAGTAGAGGGCAGTTCTGTGGGCGCCATGATGGCTCAAGAGGATGAATTTGGGGTGGAATTCGCAATTTATTACCTCAGCAAGAAGTTCCTGGCCTATGAGATTAAATATGCTGAGGTAGAGAAAATCTGCCTCGCAGTGATTTGGGCATCAAAGAAACTGAGACATTACTTCCCCTCATACAAAGTTCAGGCAGTAGCCAAGCAGAATCCGTTAAGATATTTGCAGGAAGCGCTGTCTTTGCTTGGTAAGATGGGGACGTGGCTGCTCTTGCCACAGGAGTTCGATTTGCAATACATCACTCGCAAAACTATTAAGGGGCGAGCCGTAGCCGAATTTCTTGCAGAGCATCCTATCTAAGGAGACACTCCCGAGTTCACCTTTCCGGATGAGAGCATAGTCGTGATTTCTGTTCAAGGATGGCAGTTACACTTCGACGGGGCAGTGAATAACAGAGGGGCCGAAGTTGTAATCATTTTGACAACCCCAGATAATGAGAAACTCCCCTTAGCCAAGAAGCTGAGGTACAAAGCAACCAACAATGAAGCCGAATATGAAGCATGCACTTTCGGGTTAGAAGCCTTAGCCGCATTGGGGGCAAAGAATATAGAAGTCTTTGGTGACTCATCCTTGGTGATTAACCAGATCCGAGGTGAGTGGGCTGTAAAAGAAGAGCGGCTGGTAGCCTATGTTGAATATTTGAAAGAGGTATGTGGGCAGTTTGAGACTTGCACTTTCCACTTCGTGCCGAGAGATGAGAATCGTTTAGCTGATGCATTGGCAACCTTAGTATCGATGTGGGATAATCCTGAAGGAGTAGCTATGAAGCCAGTGCTGATTTCGAGTTCTGAGAAGCCCAGCTTCGAGATCAAGCCTGTAATGGAAGTAGAAGTGGTGGATGCGAAACCATGGTACTTTGACATCATGAATTACTTGAAAAATAATAAGTTTCCAGAGGAAGCTACTGAGAAAGACCAGAGGATGATCCGGAATCTATCCACTCAGTTCATATCCTTGGAAGGGGTGTTGTACAAAAGACAGTCAGACGGGATTCAGCTCAGTTGCTTGAATGAAAAAGAAGCCCGTAAGGTGATGGAGGAGACCCATGCAGGCGTCTGTGGGGCTCACATGAACGGTTTGACCTTGGCTAAGAAGATTATGAGACAAGGCTTCTATTGGCTTACGATAGACAATGATTGCTCGAAATATGTCAAACAATGCCAGTTTTGCAAACAGTACGCAGACTCGAGACACCTACCAGTATCAGAACTACACAACCTTTCATCACCTTGGCCTTTCGCTGTTTGGGGGATAGATATCATTGGAGAGATTCGCCCTATGGCATCCAATGGGCACAGATACATCATAGTCGCAATTGACTATTTTACCAAATGGGTAGAGGCAGAATCTGATCTGCAGATATGGCCTCCCTCACCACATAGTGTCTGACAATGGGGTGCAATTCATGGGGGAAACCAGGAAGCTCCTCGAGAAGTACGGCGTCGAACATCATAAATCTTCTCCCTACCGACCACAAGCAAATGGAGCAGTAGAGGCCGCTAATAAGAATATGAAAAAGATCCTATCCAAGATGGTCCAAACTTACAAAGACTGGGCTGAAAAGCTACCCTTCGCCCTGTGGGGATATAGGACGACGGTAAGGACGTCTACAGGTGCTACGCCATTTTCTCTGGTATACGGAACGGAAGCAGTATTGCCAATTGAGATAGAGCTCAAGTCGCTGAGAGTGGTCATGGAAGCCCAAATTTCGGAGGCCGAATGGGCACGACAGAGGCTACAGCACTTAAACTTGTTAGATGGGAGTAGGCTGAAAGCTTATTATCATAATCAGATTTACCAGAAGAGATTGGCCAGGACATTCGGAAAGAAGGTGAGAAAGCATCCGCTGAAAGAAGGGGACTTGGTGTTCAAGCAGATGAGGCCAGGCGTACCAGATATCAGAGGTAAATTTAGACCAACCTGGGAGGGGCCGTATATCCTTAAAAAGCTGTTGTCCAAAGGAGCTGCAATCTTATCGGATAGTGATGGAAACGAATTCAAAGAGCCGATCAATGTCGACAGACTCAAAAGGTTCCATGGCTAAAGACCAAAATAAAAAGAAGAGAATAAAATGCCCCGCAGGTCAAAAATCGAAAAAAGGCGGCCGTGCTAAAATTGGGCGCCTCGACAAGGTGAAAACCGAAAAAAGGCATCCTGTGCAAAAATTAGAGGCACGAGAGAAAATGTCCGATCGTGAAAACTCGAGAGGGCTGATCGGTAACAAGAGTTGATGCTGTTAAAATTTGGCTTCATGTATTAATAGGGCGTACGCGGTTGAGTGAATGTCAAAACCGATCATGTATGCTGAAATTATATGGAAATGTACACAATTTCGTGAAATAGAGTGAATATTATTCTTTTCATTTTTGTCATTTTCTAGTTCTGCATTAAAAGGAAATGTAACACTGAAAGAAATACATGTGTAAGCTAAGCTAAGTCCTGCTGCTGCTCTCGCCAACCAGATGCTTGAGACCTCGTGTCTTATTATTAGATGCTGGACTAAGAATGCACTTCTTGTATTCGCTGGTTGAAGACACAGAATGATTGCCGAACCTTGGGATAACAGTCTTCACTGGTAGTTTGACCCACAGCTCATGATACCGAGAAGCAAACGCAGCCGAAAGAGCTCCTCCCCGAAAAGATAAGGGAACCCTCACGACATCTTGGGTCATCCCGAGCTGACGCGTACATCGAGAAGTGATACAGAAGGTGGCTCGACGGAGCCCACAGAGGGGAACACACCCCGATGGCCCATCAATGACCACATGAGACAGTGAGAGCCAGGAAGACGTGAAACTGATATCATCATCTGATAACTCGCCAAACCTGGTAATGCCTTCCCCGGCAGTGGCACACACATACAGTCATCGACGCGGAAGAAAATTGCTCGGCGAATACTGTGGAATAACCCGAGGAGGTGGCTCAGACAGCATCCTTAGTTTCTCTTGCAGCCAGATCTAAAAAAGAAAAAAGAAAAAAGGAAAAAAAAAAGAGAAAAAAAAAAGAAGAAAAGAAAAAAGCCGCTGGAGTAAGTAGGGTTTACTTCAGGCAAAAATAAGGCACAGGGTTGTGTGAAAATCCGAAAGGACACACCTCCCGCTAAGAAAAGCTAGTGTGAAAATCCATAAAGGACGCACTACCTTTAAAATAAGGGTTAATTTCTTCGGTGGTCACTCAATTTTGTGGCTTGTAACGATTTGGTCACTAAACTTTAATTTGTAACAAAAAAAATAATTCATCTATTATTTTGTAACGAAAAAATCATAATAACCGAAAATTACGGCAAAACCCAATGACACGTCAAAAATTTTGTCACGTCAGATTAGAGTTAATTTCTGTGGTGGTCACTAAACTTTGTGCCTTGTAACGATATAGTCACTAAACTTCAACTTTGTGCCGTGCAGATTATGCGCCGGTTACCGGCGAGCACAATTTCAGATCATTGTGATTTTTTTGTTACAAAATAATAGATGAATTATTTTTTTGTTACAAATTAAAGTTTAGTGACCAAATCGTTACAAGCGAAAAGTTGAGTGACCACCGAAAAAATTAACCCTTTAAAATAATGACGTACCTGGAGCAATAAGGGACTGCCGGTAAAAGTGGTAGTAGATCCAGAGCTCACAACGTCCAGGCCCAGAATGGTCTCAGCCAGAATAAGTGGTAAGGGTGATAATCCCAGATGAAAGTCACTCAGAACTCCGAACAAACGAGGATCACCTGTCAAACCCCCCGGAACAACGGTGAGGAAGTTCACCATGCAAAACAAAAATACGGTGCTTACCCGGTAGGTGGGGATGTCAGTAAACTGATCCAGAGCCTTGATCAGTGGCCCTAAAGCAAAGGAAGAGCCCGGAGAAATCAGCCGGACGGCCTCAGAAGAAGGTACGCCCAGGGCCATAGCTATGTCCCGGGTCTGGAGTAGGCCGCAGCGGGGGACGCAAGGCAGAGCGCTAGGAGGGAACCAGGCTCCGATAATGGCAGCTAACTCTTCAGGCAAAGGGCCCAATTCCTGGTAGGTGAACAGGAAGACGTGGAACCAGGGGTTCCAGAAGTGGGCCACCGCCAGAAGAAGGTTCTAATCGACTTTGACCTGGCACAGGTATTTTAGCCCAGACAGAGAGGAAAGGGCGCCTTCTTCCCAAGTGTGCTTGTCATCTAAGACTGTCATGGCCGGACTTGTACCCTAAAAGAATTAATCTATTTTGGCATGTGTGTGTGATTGCATGTGAGTTTTGGGACTAAATTGAATGAAGGCAGGATTTAATTGAAAGAAAGAAGTATTGTTAAGGGTTTAAGTGGTAATTATGAATGAATACTAAGCATGAGTTAAAGGCTGATTAGCTAGTTTAATGAAGGATTAATTAAGAGTAAAATAACTTGATTTAATGGAAAGTGGAGGCAGATTTGAGGAAGTGGTTTCCGTGTGGCTGCTTGAGAGGATGCCACCTACACCTTTGCATGCAAGAGTGAGTTAAGGGAAGGGAAGAGTTTCATTTGTGTAATCTAGCAATTTTCTGTGTTCTTCTCTTTTCTTTCTTGCGTGGGAGTGAGTGTTAAAGAAGTGTAAGCATATTGATGTTAAGTTGCTCAAGAATTAAGGGTTAAACCTAAGAGGTAAGTGAATAAGTGCATATTCTCATCTTCTACTCTTTCTTCTTGGTTGAGCTGGTTTGGATGGGATATTATTGGTTTGAGTTTGAGCTTGAGCATCTGTGTTGTTTTGTTAGCTGAAGAAGTGAAAAGAGATAAAGGAAAGGCTGTTATCGGCGAGCCGAGCGTCCGTCGAAATTAGGAGCTAAGGAGACGAGGTTTGGGAACAAACCCTAAATGTGTGAAATTGAATGATTTGTGTTGGCTAAATAGGGCCATTGATATGAGCTGTATGTGTATGTGATAATGTGTTTAGTGAATGAATTGCTTGAGAGCATGTATGCTATGTGTGAGGTGAAATTGATTATAACTTGTGCTAAAGATGAGTGCCAAATAAGAAGGGAAAATCAGGTATGTGCTAATTGATCATGTGGTTGATGTATTTGGGTTGATTGCCAAAAGTGAGAATGAGATTTGAAGTCTTAATGAGAAGGAAGAAATGGACTGAAAACATAACCATGTTATGGTGTTTTTGCATAGGTCACGGTGACAATGAAATCCATTGTGACCGTGAGGTATGCTTGAGTTCAATTCTGCCTAGTAGATTTTGGTATGTCACGGTGACAATGAGATTCATTGTGACCGTGAGGTACCCAGGAAGGCATTCTGTTTTGCAAAGTGAGAATATGTCACGGTGACAATGAGATTCATTGTGACCGTGACATACCCTCAAGTTGCATTCTGCCGAGAGTTGGGAACATGTCACGGTGACAATGAAATTGATTGTGACCGTGACATGCCCCCAGTTTGCATTCTGTTTTGGACTTCAATATGTCACGGTGACAATGGATTTCATTGTGACCGTGACCCACCCTGTTTTGGCAATATGATCCTAATGTGTTTGGCCATTCAAATGGCAAGGCTTTGAGCTGAAATGAAAGACAACATGAGTAAGTATTGTATGTGTGTTAAGTGATCTAGAAATGCATACAAACATGGTGATTTCTGAATATGATCGGTTATGTGAATATTAAATGTGAAGATTGAATTAGAAAGCATACTGAATATGCAAGTGAAATGTTAGCTATGTGCTAATGCAAATGTGTAAAGTGAAAAGTGAATTGAATAATTTGTTAATAACTTAAGCCTGCGAGTCAAGTAGTGGATAGTTAGGCATGCCTATAGGGTCAAGTGCTGCAGCCCCATGCGTTAAATGTGTCTGATTCCATGGGAATCACAATGCGAATAATCCTTGCTGGATTTTATTATATGTGGAATAATGTGAAGTACCAGAAGGTACTAATGTGATGTGAAGTACCAGAAGGTACTAAAGTGATGTGAAGTACCAGAAGGTACTAATGTGTAAAAGTAGTCTCGATGAGATTACTGGTACCTGAGAGGTACCGATGCGATACCCGTTATCCGCGTCATTGAGTTGCAGGCAAGAAGGCTAATAGGCTAATCGGTTAATCAGTTAATTAAATAATAAACAGAAGTGACTATGATACAAGAAAGTACAGACATGTGAATAAGTGATTGATGCTTTATGATTGAATATAGTAATGGACAAAACTATGCCTGAAATGGTTCATGCTTTAATAATGACTGTTCTGGCATGTCTACTAATGTGCAATGTATGATATCTCTGATGCGTGATAAGTTGTTTGCTATATGAGTTCCCCACTAAGCGTTATCGCTTAGCATGGATTTACTCTAATCCGTGCAGGTACGGACGAGAGGTGACTGAAGGACGTCCCCCGCATTTTGGTACGGTCAACAATAGGAAGTGAATAGCATAGGTTTGGGGGTTGTTATTTTGGGATTTTTGTATAAGCTTTTTGTACGGTTAAAATGTGTAAAGAATATGTAAAGACATGTAATAATGTATAATTTGGAATGTAACCCCTCTTATGTATGTATGTCATATAAATAGCTTGGCATGTGATGCATGAGATAAGATAATATGCGATGATTTTTTTTCAATACAGGTTAAGCATGCGTTCTGTTGTGTGTGTGCGGCCTTCTCTAACTAAGATTAGCTGAGCTAATCTGTCATTAGGGAACGGGCGTCACAAAGACACGGTGCATTCTTTGGGCTAGAGAGGAAGACATGCTAGGAAAAATAAAAGGCTCAAGATGTTGGAAAATGAAGAGACACAAGAAGAGCAAAATTTTGTAAGAATTTATAGGGAGGTGTCACCGACGGCCTACCCGCCTCTCCTAAGAGACGGCCCGCCCGTCGGTAGAGATCCACCTGGCAGATGCATACATTAGCATTGCATTCATCACATGCATTAACTCGCATTTATTGAGAGACAGACGGCCAGCCCATCGGTCTCTCCTACAGGCGCCCAGCCCGTCGGTCATGAAACTCTATATAAGGGCAAGTGACAGACGGATTAACGACACTGTCACTTTCACTTCCCCTCTCCAAAACATTTTCTTCTTCGTTTTTTCTGCATTTTCAAGCTTTCCTTCTCATTTTCTTTGCATTTTCTTCATCTTTTTGCGTTCTCCACTCACCGGACGCTCAGACATTCATTTTCTTCAGTTTTTCTACACTTCTCGCGACTGCAAGTAAGTAAAATAATTACCTTCCTTGATTAATTCAATTTATTTCTTCATTTTTTTTTCTTCCTTTAACCTTAGAAATGGTTAGGATGCTTTAGATGCCTTAAAAATTTAGGGAGAATGCTACCCGTTTTCTTTATTTATTCATTTATTATTTTTGTAATGGAATTAATCTAAACCTTTGCATGATCACATAGGAATAGAATTTTTCTATAACTTCGTTGCTTTAGAATATGCTTTCTAAGCGCATTATTCTGTATTGTTGAGGCCTGAGGCCATTATCTTGTGTTGGTGGGGACACACTCTTGCCGGGGTGCGTCCCACTTATGTACATATATTGTTGTTGAGGCGTGAGGCCTAGTTTGATGCCTTTTTATGCAGGAGGTTGGGCACACCCTTGCCGGGGTGCTGTCCAAATTTTTACTTTTTTATTATTTATTCTAAATTGAATATCTTTGCGTATAATGCATGCCTTGTGGCCTAGAAAGCCCATTTTTATTCGCTCTAAATATTTCCATGCCAATTGCATGTTTCTTTTGTCTTCATATGTGCAAGGCATGTTGGGCAACTTCCTTTGACAGGACGCTCACCCCTTTTTTATTTATTATCAGCTTATTATCTCGTTTCCGGGCCGCCATTGCCCTGGTTAGGCCTAAATGGGCTTTCACCTTGAAAATAAGTCTAATAATGCTTGTTTTGTCAAATTTTCGCTATCTAATTTTTCTCCTTTGCAGGATGCCTCCTAGACGCAGAGCACCGCAAGCCTAGCCTGAGGTCATAGTTCCGGGTTGGATGGACGATGAGTCAGCTCAGAGGTATAGAGCATTGGCTCAGGTAGAGATTTGAGCTAGCCGCTTCATGTCCCAGCCATTCCTAGAGGCCCTGGGGATGGCCCCAGAGTTTGATATGCTTGTCGAGGGTGCTGGGTGGACAGAGTTCCTTGACCCCTCTTTCTAGACTTTTCCAGAGGCTACTCGCCAGGTCCTAGCCACCCTCCGCTATGGCGGTTTTTAGAGGTCAGATACCGAGCCAAGGGTGGTCCGGTTCTGGTTCGACGGTAACCATTATAGTATTACCAGGCAGAGATTCGCACAGGCCATGGGGCTCCCTATAGAGGAGGGGGTCAAGATCCCACGGCGAGCGGTGAGACGCGCCCACTAGGCGGCCATTGCCCTACCAGGAGTGCTGTATGATCATGATACAGCGAAGAGCACCGTACTGGTGTCTCAGGCACTCCGGTATTTGCACAGATTGCTATCCAGTTTGTACCTTGGTCGAGCTGGTAATCCAGGGTCGCTTAATGCAGCCGAGATCTGGAGCCTCTATGCTATGGTGGTAGGCCAGCGCCTCAACATTAGCCATGAGATCTTGGCCAACCTGACTAGAGTCGGCAGAGGATTGACACCGGTGGTGATAGTGGGAGGAGTCATCACTAGGTTGCTTTTGAGGTTGGGAGTTGCCCCAGACAGGCTGAGAGGCCCCCTGGATGAGGGGATACACGTGGATGCCGCGGCGGCAGTGCAGATGGGGATGATCTCGCGGATATCAGGGCAGGCAGAGGCCTACAGGGTGATGTCCATTCACGAGACCCGGCGGATGTTCTCACTTCCACCTTTGGGTCCAGATCCAGACCACCCGAAGCAGCCAGAGCAGCAGCCTCCTCAGCCAGAGCATCAGCCTCCACAGCCCGAGCCTCAGCCCGAGCCTCAGCCAAAGCATCGGCCTCCACAGCCCGAGCCTCAGCCGAAGCAGCAACCTCCACAGCCCTCCCAGCCTCAACCTCAGACAGCGCCACCGCCACCGCAACAGGAGTAGCCCAGGACTCCGTCGGATTTCGACATGGAATTCACTATAGATGAGCTCTTTGTCGCGTCACCGGCATCGAGAACGCCGACTCCTATCCCGTCGCCGAGTGTCAGGGTACAGAGGACTACCCACAGGCCCCCCGAGAGATATCATCCTTATTTTCGAGGCGACCCAGGGGCATCCACCTCCGCAGCACCACCGCCAGAGCCACCACAGCAGCAGCCAGCACAGCCTGACTTCTCTCAGCTCCTCACTTCCATGTTCACAGCCCTAGAACGACGACAGGATGAGAGGGATAGAGCTATACACAGGAGGTTGGACCGCCAGCAGGCTGCTATTCAGGAGCAGTCCCAGTCTGTAGAGCGACTAGCCCAAGAGCAGGCCGGTTACATCGAGCACACTACACGGGAGCAGGCTCGGGTCATAGAGGCCTTCAGAGATGAGCAGGCTCGAGTTATAGAGGCCTTCAGAGATGAGCAGGCTCGGGCCATAGAGGCCTTCAGAGTTGAGCAGGCGAGGCTGATCGAGCAGGTCGCCCAGGGTCAGAGGGAGCTTAGGCAGCAGCTCGCTCATGATTTGAGGATGTCTCAGGACCAGGCATCTCAGAGGGTTGATATGACCCTACAGATGATCGACGAGTCACTCGACTCTCTGAGATCCCGGGTCCAAGCGATAGAGGGGATCCTCCCACCCTTGTCTCAGACCATGAGGGAGTTCAGAGAGCAGACAGAGCATCGCCTAGAGCAGATGAGGAGGGCCGCCAGCGAGCAGACAATCCAGATGAGCCAGGCATTCAAGAAGTTGGGAGGGCTTTAGGGTTCATGAGGACTTGCACCCAGCCCTTCTTGGATGGCTATGCTCAAATCCGTTTCAGGCAGACCCACTATGCTGGGGCAGGACCCTTCACGGCTCAGCCTCCACCTCCGGCACGGCCAGCTCCGCCTCCACCTCCGCCAGGGCAGTGCACATATCAGATGATGAGGATCCCGATGAGCCCTCCGACTACACACCCCTCTGATATTCAGGGAGTCATATTTTTTTACATTTTCATTTTGTATATACATTGTACGAAATAGACATTGCTAGTGAAAAACTTTTGTTTTCAGATTTATGCATTTATGCAGGTATTTATGATTCATTCATAACACAGATAAATGTATGCTTCCACATTTACTCATATTCCAAAACAAGGAAAACCAAAAATGGTGAAAGATGATGAATAACAACTCAATAAAAAGAATATAAATGAAACATGGCATAACAGATAAAGCAAAATCACGCCATTAATAGATAGGTTAAAAGATGACAACTCAAACATGAACTAACAAAACCTTTTATCACACAGGTACAGAGAAACATCGATCCGAGCACAAGCATCGATTAAAAGTCCGAACAAGGGCGCCTAAGATTCATTATTTTTTTGGAACGAGGAACCCGGCGAGGTCCCCTCCGCTTCACACCGAGATTGTAGCCAGAGAGTGCTGCATCTCACCAATCGAAGCTGTGGTTAAAAAAAACACCGCTCTTCACATTGGGATTGTAGCCAAAGAGTACTGCATCTCACGGTTCACGCGATAGCCAGAGAGCGCTATGCACCTTGCAGATCGGATGGGGGTTAGCAAGGGAACTTCAGATCGAAGCTGTGGTTAAAAAAACACCGCTCTTCATATTGGGATTGTAGCCAGAGAGTGCTGTATCTCACGGTTCACGCGGCAGCCAGAGAGCGCTACGCACCTTGCAGATCGGATGGGGGTTAGCAAGGGAACTTCAGATCGAAGCTGTGGTTAAAAACACATCGCTCTTCACATCGGGATTGTAGTCAGAGAGTACTGCATCTCACAGTTCGCGCGGCAGCCAGAGAGCACTACGCACCTTGCAGACCGGATGGGGGTTAGCAGGGGGACTTCAGATCGAAGCTGCAGTTAGAGAAACACCGCTCTTCACATCGGGATTGTGGCTAGAGAAAGCTATGTCTCACCAACACCTACAGGTCGAGATGAGACCGATAGGGGTATCTTTACATCGCCGAATAGACCGAGACGAGGTCTACCCGGCAAAAGGCACGGAAGGTAAGAACCGTCGCAGGTACGCCTTCTTCCTTTCTGTCCTTTCTCTTAGTTTTGGCTTATCTAGGCGCTTGTGCACTAGTTTCCCCAAAACTGGGGGCAACTGTAAGCACCGTGTCCCGGAGCGGTCCGGATCAGAGATTATCCCGTGATGAAATCAGTATCCAAGCCTGTATAAATGGTTTGGATTTGAAGGTTTCAGTTCCATGCTCCACGAGAAATGAGTCTTTTCACCTTTCATAGGCAGAGGGGGAGAAAACAGGGAATTTTCGAGTCAAAAAGGTATATTTTCCTCCACAGACGGCCAGACCGTCTGTGAGGGCCAGCCCGTCGCTTAGGCTCACAGACGGCCTGGGGTATTTTCTGACGCCCGTCGGAAGGCACCGCCTGTCCTAGAGCGCCGCCTGCTTTCCCGGAGCACGCAACCTTTCCGACGCCCGTCGGTGGATGTGGTAGGGCCGTCGGATGAATCCTTGTGTCAAAAGTATTTTTTCGACGCCCGCCTCCATACACCAATGCCCGTCAGTCGTGCCTGCCTATAAAAGCTTCGGATTTTCTCTTAAAAAGGGTTCCAAAAATTTTCAAGAGGGGAAACTCTGCCAAAATTCAAGCACATTTTCTCTCTCTTCCAGCAAACACATTCATCAAAGAATTTCTTTTAATTAGAGGATCAAATCATTAAAAAGGAACTAAAACTAAGTAGTTTTCTTTGAATTTTGATTCCAAAGTCAATCTTTTGAGGGGTTGAGGAGGAAATAATCTATTTTCCTTTTTTCGATCCTTCACTTTGCTTCTCGTGGAACACGTAGGGCTCTAATCAACATCAAGAATATCATTAAAGGATTATCTGAGGGTAAGTATTCCGAACTCATTCTCCATATCATTTCATCTTTACTCCTTGTTTTGTTATTCTTTCAACTTTTTGCCATTATCTTCCTCTATTTTCACTCTTTTCATCTCATTTTTTGGTAAAAACCCGCTTTTACTCCAAAAGAGAGTTTTTCACTGTTTATTTTCGGAGATAGTGGTGACCGACGAGTCATCTTTATCACCGACGCCCGTTGGTCACCCCACTCACAGACGCCCTCTCCCTTGAGTGAGTGACGAACATATCGGTCATTTTGACTAGCGCCCGTCGGTCACCCAACAGAGGCCGTCGCTGGGTCCTGTCTCCACGTTTTTGAATCTTTTTCTATTCTTTTTAAGATTTTTGCCTCTATTTAGTTTGAGTTTTCATATATTGACATCATTTAACTTTCTGTGAGCACATACTGATTCTCTTGGATTATCCTGAGCTTGAGGGGCTATCTACCATATTCGGAGGATTTCGTCCGGTTTAGTTTCCTAACTTTCTTGGTCATTTTCTTTATTCGTTTATTCATTAATTGTTTGTATGTACATGGGTATACCCTTTTTGTATCTCGTTAAGTATAAAAATTGACAAATGTTTTATATTCAATAAAATGAGGTTTTCATAAACGTAAGGACCCAATGTCCTATCTTCATCCAATAAAAATCATCACAATAAAAATATCCAATTTCAATAATGATGCATGCGAGGACCAAAGTCCTCAAAATAAGTAATACCCCGATTCGTGTATGTATCGCACATTTAATAAAGGGAGTTGTATTCCACTCCTTGTATTATTGTAATTTATTGCTTTCACTATTTACTTGCTCATTTACGGCTTTCCAAATATGAATAAATGTGCCTTCAATCAATTGCATCATATGGAGAGAGAGCGAATCAATGATAATTAAAATTTGATCATAAAATAATCGAGGTAAAAATAGATGAGAAATCCCGAACCCAGCTCTTGTTTGGGCTCAAAGAGGCTAGAGGTCTACCCTCCAAGACACCTTTTTGTGCCACGAGACTTTGTTGTTAATCCTAGGCTCCTTAGGGCGAGAGGTTTACCTTCCAAGACCCCTCTGGCTGGCCCAAAATTGATACAAAGCGCAGTCTTAGGCTCTCCGAGGCGAAAGAAACTTTCCCAATGTTCTATTGGGTGGCGACTCCATGAAACCTCCTTGTTGCCCAATATAGACGCACTTGCGATTTATTGCAAGCTGTCAACGGACCCACAATTGCCCTGACCGCCCTCAAGCGGGCGGTCGCATGGGTGAAAATGGCCATGAATATGGTTATGTGTGCATTGTGAGCGTGAATAAACATATTGATGAAATATGTCATGATCTTGAGCATGAATTGAAAATGAGATGCACATAAGGTACTATGAAATATGTGAGTAACATAATATGTAAAGGAGAATGATTAAATTGCTCGAAAGGCTATATGGTGCTGTAAAATGAATGAGGAAACTGGAATACAAAAGTGAATTGAATTTAGTAAGATGTAATTTTATTTGAGAATAAAAAAGGGCAGTTGATAAATATGATGGAAAGATCACCAATGCCCTTAATAAATGATAGGAAATATAAGTAGAATATAATTGGCTGGCCATAGGGATGTATTTTCTTTGGAGTGTCGGTTGGATATTGAATATTCATGTGGAGCATAGGATTGAAATTTGATTGATATGTTCGATGATGTATTTGAATATTGTCGATTGGTATTATAGGTTATTGAGAACCTACAAATTTGTATTGAAGTGCAGTGCCGGGTATAGGCCACTCCAATCCATAATCTTGTGTATCCCCTCGATGTGTTCCATTGAATTACTTAGGGCAATAACTGTAACAAAATAATTAATTGAAATAAGACATGCTTGGTTATATAGTTTTAAAGAATTTATAAATTTTAAGTGTAATTGATTTTATGTACGGACTGAGAATTTGCTAACTGATATGGTTATGGTGAATCTTAAGTTAATTATTTTGCATTGTTATTTGTATCGGTATAGTATTTATCCGCCAAGTGATCTGATAAAAATAAACCTATAATGGAATATTAAAAAAGTCCCTGATTTTGCTTGGGTTGAACCTTAGTATAACTAATTGTATTCTCATATTGCTTATATTATGTATAAAATTATGTTAATTTATTAAGTGGCGAAATTATTGACTTTATGTTAGTTAATTACAAATGATGAACTTCACTTCAGAATTAAGAATTTCATTTGGATGTTATTATAATGTAGATTTGGCCAAGCGATGAACATAATTAATAATGTTCAACTCATTCTTCGAAATTTGTGTTTATGCATGCTTATATTTTGACATGAAAAAGGTTAAAGTTAACTGAAATTAGATATTAAAATATTATTATTAACTTTAATTATACTTATGGTCATTTATTTAGAATATATCTTGTTGATTGTTATATTGTAGTTGATCACATAGTATTAATTAAAGTAAAATTAGTAAAGCGCTCTCACTAAGTTTTTAGCTTAGTGCGTGGTATTCTTTTCCGAGTGTAGGTTAAAGAATAGTATTTATGAGATAGAAGAAAATTTAGTCGGTGGATTTATATGAAGCTGGAGTCATATCAAAGCAGAAGGGTGGACATACTAAAATTTGACATTTATTTTGTATCTTGAACTATTATTCTAAGCTTGGCAGGTATACTTTAGAGCATTATTGTAATGTGAGTTTGTATTGAATAGAAAGAATATAGTTAACCGATTATGGTGTTCTATGTTGTTTAAGCAGAAGATCTTTGTATATGATGATATAAATTCTAAAACAAGTGTATTGCTATAGGCAAGTATGATTTTGTTGAATTATTTTGTATTTAGACTTTGAAATAAAAATATGGATTGATATGTGTTTTTGGAGGATGGGAAAAATTTGTGTAGAGTTTGCTGAGGAGTTTGGAGTTAAATATGTGATTTTATAAGTGTAAAAAGAATTTTTCCTTGCTAGAGGAAAGGTAATTTTATGGGGGAGATTATGCCAAAATTTTGTAAGATTGGGTAGTAACAAATTAAGTAATATTATTTCAATTATAAGGAAAAATTTTGTTATACGTATATTTTTGGGGCACAAGATAACTTGTAACATTTTTATCCGACTTGTTCATCGAACCGAGTATAGGGTGTTACATGATCTCTTTCAATGGGATGCTCTGCTAAGAATTCTGCTACAATCCAACCTTTGATGGTGTTCCTGGTGAAGTATTCGATATCAAATTCTTACAATAGCAGTAGCCATCTTCTCATTTTCCCTAACAAAGAAGGTGCCTCTTGAAGATACCTGGGAGGATTTTGTTTGGCCACAGCCTGTACCTTATAAGAGTGGAAGTAATGTCTTAATTTCTTAGAAACCCAAATCACAGCTAGAAAAATTTTCTTAACCTCTGCATACTTAACCTTATAAGGAAGAAGCTTCTTACTAAGGTAATAGACCGCGAATTCCACCCCAAACTCATCCTTTTGGGCCATTATTGCACCTATAGAGCTGTCTTTTATAGCTAAGTACAGGATCAGGGTTGACTGGCTATGTCACACCCCGAACTGGGCCTAGTCGGAATATGCTTGCTCGATCGGAATGAGTGAGGGTAATTCGGTAATTTGTACATGAATAATATGGATAATAAGGATTTAATTGCAAAGAAATTAATTAAATGAGTTAAGTGAAGAAAATATTATAGTATACTTATTGTGTATGGAAGTAGGGTATAAATGGATCTTAGGAAATGATTTGGTGTGATTCAAGTGTGGTACCATGGGATATTATTGTAAGAGGTACTTGTGTGTGTTTGGTGTATGGTGTATGTGAGAAATAAGTATCAAGTGGATTGTGGGTATGGAACTAAAGATGTAGGATATTTTATGAGAAGTGATTTAGTGTGTGTATGTGTATGGTAACTTGAATTGAGAAGTCAAAGTAAGTAATGTGGACCAATAGGAAGTGGACAAATGGATGTGGTAGGTGTGCATTAAGTGTAAAAAGGAAGACAAAGCTAAAGTGAGAGGAGTCCACGTTTTTGCCTTTCATCTTCCCGATTTTTCCATTTCTTTTCCTTTCCTTCCCTTTCTTTGCTCCATCTCTTGGTTTTGAGTGAATTAGAAGTGAGTTGGTGGAGCTTGAGAAGCAAGATTGTTAAGGTAAGTTGGAGCTTTAGGGTTCCTGCGGTTGGGGTTCTCTTTCTTCTCCTTTTCTTTTGATTTTGTGTAAGTTAGGGTTTTCAATTAAAAGTAATTTCTGGGTTTTTGGTCTGTGCAAGTTGGTGGTAACAAGAGAAGGCTCAAGGGCAAGGAAACGATTGTAGATAGAAGCTAGAAAAGGGACTGTGGATTTTTGATTCCCAGGTTTGGGAAATTTTATTTTTTTATATATATGAATTTTTATATATATTCATGTATGATATGAGTTTCTTGAGTGTGTTGTGATGATTTGTGATGATGGTAGTGAGTGTTGACTCAAATGACTTATTGGTGCATGTGAATAGGTTTTTAGGTGAAAAACTGGTTTAGAATATACTGGACCTTTCTTCGGTTATTACACTATTTTGGGAGTTTTAGAACTCCAAATCATGCGATTCTTGAACCATTAGAACCAAGAATGCCATTACTTTAAATGTCTCAGAAATAGCCTTGGACAAATTCTCGCTCTAAGACATCGAAAAATTGATTACAAATGTAGTATCCCTGTTGTGTCGGGTTGTTTGACCAGTAGAGGTTGTGTAGTGTATATCTGGAGTTGTAGACATCCAATTGATGTGAAACTTGTTTCATTTGAAAGATAAGACGTAGGATAACATTTGTTAAGAAGATCACTTTTCCTAAAAACGAGGTTTAGAGGTCGGTTTTCGCGATACTAGTTTATAGTAGAAAGCAGTCCGTTTTGGTAGCTGAGGCGAGCCTCTGTCGCGAGCGCGACAAGGGTCGCGACCTCGCGACAGAAAAACATGGTTTGAGCCTTTTTTTCTCTATTTTTGAGTCTAGGATTGACCTGGATCAATCCCGCGCCTTTCCCATCAGTTATTACGCATGTTTAGGGTAATTAATTGACTATGCAAGTAATTATCGTTGGGAAAACTTAGGAGTACATTTACGATTAGGGATTTAACTAGTAATTAATCATAGATATAACCCTATGAAGGATTGTTTATGAATGAATGCTATTATGTGATAGTTTCATGAATAACCTAAGCATGATGTACCATGCGTATGAATGAAGAATAGTAAATAGTATTGACATTATAGATTATATAAATGGATATTATTTGTGGCATGTTTTATCGAAATTGTTGATATGAATATGGGATTTATGTTGTTAATGATGTGTGGCTTACGGGAGATGAGGTAAGAGACCTTTGAATGTGTTTTGTGTGTTTATGGATGAGTTGAGGAAGGAAAGATCTTGTAAAATTCTGCAGATTTTCGGAATCATGACTCTGTCGCGATCGCGACCTTGTCGCGAGCGCGACAGAGACTGATGATTTTGATGTTGTGCCGTCGCGAGCCCGCGATAGCAATAGCCTGTCTGCTCTCTGTCGCGAGCGCGACACCCGTCGCGATCGCGACGGAGTACATTGTTGGCCTGTGCTATCGCGAGCACGCGACTTGTCGCGACCCCGCGATAGCAATACTTGCCCTCTGTCGCGACCGCGACAATGTCGCGAGCGCGACAGAGCCGGGCCCTTCTTTCCTTCCCACGATCGCGAAGTCCGTCGCGCGCACGCAGCGAAGAGACTATGGTCTCTGTCGCGAGCGCGACAGGGATCGCGAGCGCGACAGATGTGTGATATTGATTGAGTTTTCTTTGGTAATTCCAGTATTTGAATTCCGAACTTGTGATGCCTCTAGGTTTGTTCTTTGTCTATTTTATGAACTATGTTAATATAATTGAATATATTATTTTTTATCTATACTGATGATCTTCTCTAAGATTAGTATGTTATGTTTAAGTGTAAATTGTATGACGCATGATTGATTTTATGAACTTACTCATATGTCTCATCTATTGCTGATTATGTACAATGACATAAATTATGTGATTTGAAATATGATTGGTATGATGCATGACCTGCGAAAGTCAGTCTAGTGGATAGTTAGGCATGCCTAATAGAGTCTATGTATGTGTAGCTGCAGCGCCCCTTTGAACGATTTGGACCCTGATCAGGTCCCCGAATGGTTCCTCGCGAACCCCTATTATGTGTATGTGTATGGATCTTGTTTAAGGTCCTGTTCAATGAAATGTTGCCTTTTGACTTGTACCTGTATGGTACATTATATTATGTGTTTCCTCTGAGGGTTACCCGGTCAGAGATCGGGCTATGTGTTTCCTCATGAGGTCTCTCTCTCAGTACTCGTTATCCACTATTTTGAGTCAGCAGGTATTTTGTTTGCTTTATCTGATATGAACATGAAAATGTGATATCTGAATGAGCAAGAATCAGATTATGTGTATATGAATATGACTACGGGCTTCAAATGGTAAATCTGTACTTAGTAAACATGACTTTTCAGTTAACATGATTATCCGTACTTGGCATGTGATTTGTTATTAGTTTCTGAATGCTTTGAAATGATTCGATCGATGTAGTTATGTATATGAGTTAAGTAAGGTTTTATGGTGTACAAGCATGTGAGTCAGATCGGTTGTGAGGGTCAGTATATAAGATGTAATTGTACTTTCTGCATGGTTTTAAGATAAATGTGAAGTGATGTGATTATGCCTTCAGTCTCCGTTATGGGAGTGTTTACAGCATGTTATGCTATGTATTAGAGTTGCACAGCAAAAGAGTGGTGTTTGGATGTTTCTTGGTATGTGGCTTAGCATGATAACATTGGTGTCGTGTTTTGGGTTATGACTGTTTGGCCCATTCCTGATATAAGTACATGGTTATGTATGTGAGTTTCCGAATGAATGCCTTTATTATGCAAGTCTGTGTAGATATGTATTTTGAACATCCGTAATTGCCATTTGAATATATTTTGCCTCGACGACCATTGTGAATGGCCGTCCATATTATTATGTTTGTTTTCCCCACTAAGCGTTATCGCTTAGCACGGGTTCTTTTTCCCGTGCAGGTGGCAGGTTTGCTTCTGTTCGAGTCGCGCATCTGCAAAGTCGGCCACATAGGAGTTAGAAGTGATGTATTTTGTGTAATTTCTGTAACCTGGATTTTGTAATTCTGTAAAATATGTATATGTAATAATATGTAAAGAGACTGAAGTAACATTTTGGGCGATGTAAATATTTGTTATTGAAAATCTCCTCTATTTTATCGTCTGTCTGTAACTTCTGCTGCATGGTGATAAACTTACATATCTGTATGTTTCTACTTAATGTACATGCGTGAGTGAAGTATGTATGATCAGTCTGTGCCTGCAAGTTAAGTCAAGTTTTTAATTAACCTGTATTTCGTATGTATGTTATGTATGATAGTATGCTTCCGTACTGTGCATATGAATATCTGTGTATATGAGTGTCGGGTAACGCGTCCGTCGGCGTCCTTCCAACGGGGACGGCGATGGGGGTGTTACAGTTAGTGGTATCAGAGCATAAGATTCTGGTTGCCTTATTTGTTTGGGTATTGGGTCTTTGTATGTTACTTGTTATGTGTCGAGTCTTTGTTTGAGAGTCAGTTTTGTGTCGTGGCCTAATGCAGATGCGTCTTGTCCTATGTGTGTTATGTTAGATGGAGCCTGACCGAATGTGAAGGTGAATGAGACGATAGAAAGTGTGAACCCGATTAGTGCTAATCAAAGTGTTTCGTTTCTGTGCACCTTTTTGGTTAGAATTCCGGTATTGTTTCTAATAATAGAACATTAGTGCAAGGATTAATTCGAATTTTGGATAGACTGACTGCTCCTAGAATTTTTTTTTAAGGTTTTGTTCAGGGTGTATCTCAGTAAAGAAAGGTATCGAGTAAGTGGATGAGTATTTGGATCTTATAAGGTTTTGGTAGTACTCTATATGCCTGTCAGCTATCTCTAGAAAAGTGTTTAAATGAAAGCATATTGAATCATGGGGATGGGACAAAATGCATCATTATAGCATCAATTGCATCACTCTGCATACATGAATCATCTCAATCTCATTACATCATCATCATCCCTTTGACAATACATGATAAGCATATGCATGTATGTTTTAATTGAGAGAAAGCTGACAGGGTATATATGTACTATTTGATATTAAGATTAAAGGTAAAAAAATAACGCGCTCAGCAATCGTTTAGGAAAGAGTTTTGTGTTTGATTAAAGATTGAACAGAAAGAGTATTTTGGGACCGTAAAAAGGATTTTAAAATTTGATAGGAGTGTTAATAGTAAAGAGAAACGTAAGTATGATGGACATCTTTTAAGTAGTGAAGGATTTATGTATCAATTGGCGAAGTTAGTTGGTTTATGTGTAAAGTATTCGGGTTTTGATTTCAATCGGTCATTTGAGTAATGATTGTTCTGATGAATGTGTTTGATGCGAATATAAGAAAGTTTTCTACGTTTGGTGTTAGTTGAGTAGGAGGTGATTAAGAGCACCGCAATAGTAATAAGTGTCAGTAAGTGAATAGTTTTAGAATACAATGTATGAGTCAGAGGATGAATTGAAGTGTAGTTTTGGAGTTTCTTCTGGTGTATGTGAATTTCGAGGACGAAATTCTTTTAGGAGGAAAGATTTGTCACACCCCGAACTGGGCCTAGTCGGAATATGCTTGCTCGATCGGAATGAGTGAGGGTAATTCGGTAATTTGTACATGAATAATATGGATAATAAGGATTTAATTGCAAAGAAATTAATTAAATGAGTTAAGTGAAGAAAATATTATAGTATACTTATTGTGTATGGAAGTAGGGTATAAATGGATCTTAGGAAATGATTTGGTGTGATTCAAGTGTGGTACCATGGGATATTATTGTAAGAGGTACTTGTGTGTGTTTGGTGTATGGTGTATGTGAGAAATAAGTATCAAGTGGATTGTGGGTATGGAACTAAAGATGTAGGATATTTTATGAGAAGTGATTTAGTGTGTGTATGTGTATGGTAACTTGAATTGAGAAGTCAAAGTAAGTAATGTGGACCAATAGGAAGTGGACAAATGGATGTGGTAGGTGTGCATTAAGTGTAAAAAGGAAGACAAAGCTAAAGTGAGAGGAGTCCACGTTTTTGCCTTTCATCTTCCCGATTTTTCCATTTCTTTTCCTTTCCTTCCCTTTCTTTGCTCCATCTCTTGGTTTTGAGTGAATTAGAAGTGAGTTGGTGGAGCTTGAGAAGCAAGATTGTTAAGGTAAGTTGGAGCTTTAGGGTTCCTGCGGTTGGGGTTCTCTTTCTTCTCCTTTTCTTTTGATTTTGTGTAAGTTAGGGTTTTCAATTAAAAGTAATTTCTGGGTTTTTGGTCTGTGCAAGTTGGTGGTAACAAGAGAAGGCTCAAGGGCAAGGAAACGATTGTAGATAGAAGCTAGAAAAGGGACTGTGGATTTTTGATTCCCAGGTTTGGGAAATTTTATTTTTTTATATATATGAATTTTTATATATATTCATGTATGATATGAGTTTCTTGAGTGTGTTGTGATGATTTGTGATGATGGTAGTGAGTGTTGACTCAAATGACTTATTGGTGCATGTGAATAGGTTTTTAGGTGAAAAACTGGTTTAGAATACACTGGACCTTTCTTCGGTTATTACACTGTTTTGGGAGTTTTAGAACTCCAAATCATGCGATTCTTGAACCATTAGAACCATGAATGCCATTACTTTAAATGTCTCAGAAATAGCCTTGGACTAATTCTCGCTCTAAGACATCGAAAAATTGATTACAAATGTAGTATCCCTGTTGTGTCGGGTTGTTTGACCAGTAGAGGTTGTGTAGTGCATATCTGGAGTTGTAGACATCCAATTGATGTGACACTTGTTTCATTTGAAAGATAAGACGTAGGAGAACATTTTTTAAGAAGATCACTTTTCCTAAAAACGAGGTTTAGAGGTCGGTTTTCGCGATACTAGTTTATAGTAGAAAGCAGTCCGTTTTGGTAGCTGAGGCGAGCCTCTGTCGCGAGCGCGACAAGGGTCGCGACCTCGCGACAGAAAAACATGGTTTGAGGCTTTTCTTCTCTATTTTTGAGTCTAGAATTGACCTGGATCAATCCCGCGCCTTTCCCATCAGTTATTACGCATGTTTAGGGTAATTAATTGACTATGCAAGTAATTATCGTTGGGAAAACTTAGGAGTACATTTACGATTAGGGATTTAACTAGTAATTAATCATAGATATAACCCTATGAAGGATTGTTTATGAATGAATGCTATTATGTGATAGTTTCATGAATAACCTAAGCATGATGTACCATGCGTATGAATGAAGAATAGTAAATAGTATTGACATTATAGATTATATAAATGGATATTATTTGTGGCATGTTTTATCGAAATTGTTGATATGAATATGGGATTTATGTTGTTAATGATGTGTGGCTTACGGGAGATGAGGTAAGAGACCTTTCAATGTGTTTTGTGTGTTTATGGATGAGTTGAGGAAGGAAAGATCTTGTAAAATTCTGCAGATTTTCGGAATCATGACTCTGTCGCGATCGCGACCTTGTCGCGAGCGCGACAGAGACTGATGATTTTGATGTTGTGCCGTCGCGAGCACGCGACGCTGTCGCGAGCCCGCGATAGCAATAGCCTGTCTGCTCTCTGTCGCGAGCGCGACACCCGTCGCGATCGCGACGGAGTACATTGTTGGCCTGTGCTATCGCGAGCACGCAACTTGTCGCGACCCCGCGATAGCAATACTTGCCCTCTGTCGCGACCGCGACAATGTCGCGAGCGCGACAGAGCCGGGCCCTTCTCTCCTTCCCACGATCGCGAAGTCTGTCGTGCGCACGCAGCGAAGAGACTATGGTCTCTGTCGCGAGCGCGACAGATGTGTGATATTGATTGAGTTTTCTTTGGTAATTCCAGTATTTGAATTCCGAACTTGTGATGCCTCTAGGTTTGTTCTTTGTCTATTTTATGAACTATGTTAATATAATTGAATATATTATGCCTATCTATACTGATGATCTTCTCTAAGATTAGTATGTTATGTTTAAGTGTAAATTGTATGACGCATGATTGATTTTATGAACTTACTCATATGTCTCATCTATTGCTGATTATGTACAATGACATAAATTATGTGATTTGAAATATGATTGGTATGATGCATGACCTGCGAAAGTCAGTCTAGTGGATAGTTAGGCATGCCTAATAGAGTCTATGTATGTGTAGCTGCAGCGCCCCTTTGAACGATTTGGACCCTGATCAGGTCCCCGAATGGTTCCTCGCGAACCCCTATTATGTGTATGTGTATGGATCTTGTTTAAGGTCCTGTTCAATGAAATGTTGCCTTTTGACTTGTACCTGTATGGTACATTATATTATGTGTTTCCTCTGAGGGTTACCCGGTCAGAGATCGGGCTATGTGTTTCCTCATGAGGTCTCTCTCTCAGTACTCGTTATCCACTATTTTGAGTCAGCAGGTATTTCGTTTGCTTTATCTGATATGAACATGAAAATGTGATATCTGAATGAGCAAGAATCAGATTATGTGTATATGAATATGACTACGGGCTTCAAATGGTAAATCTGTACTTAGTAAACATGACTTTTCAGTTAACATGATTATCCGTACTTGGCATGTGATTTGTTATTAGTTTCTGAATGCTTTGAAATGATTCGATCGATGTAGTTATGTATATGAGTTAAGTAAGGTTTTATGGTGTACAAGCATGTGAGTCAGATCGGTTGTGAGGGTCAGTATATAAGATGTAATTGTACTTTCTGCATGGTTTTAAGATAAATGTGAAGTGATGTGATTATGCCTTCAGTCTCCGTTATGGGAGTGTTTACAGCATATTATGCTATGTATTAGAGTTGCACAGCAAAAGAGTGGTGTTTGGATGTTTCTTGGTATGTGGCTTAGCATGATAACATTGGTGTCGTGTTTTGGGTTATGACTGTTTGGCCCATTCCTGATATAAGTACATGGTTATGTATGTGAGTTTCCGAATGAATGCCTTTATTATGCAAGTCTGTGTAGATATGTATTTTGAACATCCGTAATTGCCATTTGAATATATTTTGCCTCGACGACCATTGTGAATGGCCGTCCATATTATTATGTTTGTTTTCCCCACTAAGCGTTATCGCTTAGCACGGGTTCTTTTTCCCGTGCAGGTGGCAGGTTTGCTTCTGTTCGAGTCGCGCATCTGCAAAGTCGGCCACATAGGAGTTAGAAGTGATGTATTTTGTGTAATTTCTGTAACCTGGATTTTGTAATTCTGTAAAATATGTATATGTAATAATATGTAAAGAGACTGAAGTAACATTTTGGGCGATGTAAATATTTGTTATTGAAAATCTCCTCTATTTTATCGTCTGTCTGTAACTTCTGCTGCATGGTGATAAACTTACATATCTGTATGTTTCTACTTAATGTACATGCGTGAGTGAAGTATGTATGATCAGTCTGTGCCTGCAAGTTAAGTCAAGTTTTTAATTAACCTGTATTTCGTATGTATGTTATGTATGATAGTATGCTTCCGTACTGTGCATATGAATATCTGTGTATATGAGTGTCGGGTAACGCGTCCGTCGGCGTCCTTCCAACGGGGACGGCGATGGGGGTGTTACAGGCTAAGGTGGTCACAAGACCGGTAGGTTTAATAAATAATCCTTTATGGTATCAAAAGCCCTTTGACAGTCATCATTCCATATCACGGGTTGGTTTTTTCTTAGAAGTTTAAATATCGGCTCGCAAGTCAAAGTAAGCTTAGCGATGAATCTACTGATGTACTGCAATTTTCCCAAGAAACTCCTGACGTCCTTTTCCTTCTGGGGATTTGGCATCTTTCTGATGGCTTTGGCTTATCGAGATCAATTTCAACCCCTTTCTGACTTACGACGTGACCCAACAGCTTTCCTGAAGTAACTCCAAAGATGCATTTTTTAAGGTTCAGGCAAAGATAGTACTTATCAATTCTTTGGAAGATTTTTTCTAAGGCCTCAAAGTGTCCCTCTCGAGTAGCTGATTTGATCATCATATCATCAACGTACACCTCTACTTCCTTATGGATCAAATCATACAAGATTTTGGTAGCCATTCTTTGGTAAGTTGCTCCGGCATTCTTTAACCCAAAAGGCATCACCCTGTAAGCGAACGTTCCCCACTCCGTAATAAAAGTTGTCTTGACAGGATCTGCAATTTTGTTAAGGATTTGGTTGTATCCGGTATACCCATTTACAAAACTGTACATCATGCAAGCGACCGTGCTGTCTACCAGAACATCGATGTGAGGTAGAGAGAAGTCATCTTTTGGACAAGCTTTGCTCAGATCCCAGTAGTCCACGCATACACGAACTCTTCCATCCTTTTTAGCCACAGGGACTACATTAGCTAACTATGCCAGGTATTGGACCTCTATCAGGAACTTACCTTCAACCTATTTATGTATCTCTTTTTTTACCTTCTGCCCCGATTCTGGTCTAAGTCTTCTTAGCTTTTGCTTGACTGGCTTAGACTCGAGATAGGTCGGGATGGCGTGTTCGGCAATCTCTCAATCGATTCTAGACATGTCCTTGTAGGTCCAAGCAAAGAATTTTTCATGCTTTTTTATTATTCTCTCAAGTTTTCATCTCTCTTTAGGAGTTACGTCAGATGCTATCAAGATTTCCTTCGGGTTTTTCGAAGTCCCGAGATTAAATGACATAGCATTAATTGAATTGATGTAAAATATGAGTGATTTATGTTCGTAATTATGCATATTGAAATCATACGAAACATCACATAAGTATGCAAAATCATTTATCTTATTGATAATAGAATTAGAAACAACATTATCAAAGAGTTCAAGAATAAAATAGAATCTAAAAAACTATCATCAAGATTTCCCGCCAACGCAGATGTTGCAGCCGACGGTTAGGTGATATCCTGGCTCTTTAGAGGCTCTTCAATATCCTTTGATTAAATCTTGCTCTTTTACCTTTGATCCATAGCTTCGTCTTCCAGATTCCCCTTTCCTTTCACTCGGGTGGATGGAAGTCTATCTGTGACAATCTCAGTCCCAGACAGCAGCTTGGGTCAAAATTTCCTCATCCCAAAAATCCTTCACTGGCTTGATTACTCCGATATCCCAATCATAGACATCGTTAAAGACCTCTAACCCCAGCATTATCTTGCCATTGATCCATTAAGGCTTAGCCTCTCCAGTGTAAGCACAAATTGAGGTTACCGGCACGAAACTCTCCTTGATGTGGGGGATCTCCTTCATCTTCTTCTTACTCTTCATGGTGGTACCTTCATACCCTAAACCTTTTCGGTCCTTCTGACCCATCATTGCGATGGCTGTTTATGGCCCTTGAGAGTTCCTGCCCAAGCTTGCCCCTAGAAGGAAGGACATCTTCTTCATCATGTTGACCACTTGGGAGCTTCTCGCAATATTTTTCTTCTCAATTGTCATAGCCACATGGAAACTCCTAAAGGGTTGTTTTGAAATCTCTAAAATGGAGACTTGCTTTTCCCTCACAGCTTGGATGGTCACAACTTGCCCATCATGAGGGATTTTGACCATCTGGTGCAGAATGGATAACACCCCTCCTATCTTGTGGAACCATGGCCTCCCAAGTAATGCTGAGAAGTTAGTAGGAATTGGGAGGACCACGAACTCCGCTTCTATCTCCACTGGGCCTGTGTTTACTATGTCCCTAAAGGCCCTTAATACTTGTCTTCTAGAATTTTCATAGGCAGTGATTGTGAGATTTGACTTACTCAATATGCTTTCATTAGCCGTCATTAACCATTACACATGCAGTGTGTTTCTCATTGATCTGCGACCTTATGTACAATGGGCGATTATTATTGTGGCCTTCTATAGACAAATCTTCGTCCGAATAAATGAGGCTTTCTCCATAGCTCCCTTTTAAAATATCAAAAAGTTCAGAGTGGGAAATGGTGGTTGCTACTGTGGATTCGCACAAAGCTTTTACCAACTTTTGCCTGTGTGAATACGATTGTCTCAGCAGATCCCAAATTGATATCTAAGTCGGTGTCCTTTTTAACTGCTTCATTATCAGGTTCTCTTTTGGCTCCTTCTCTGCAGGTGTTTGCTTTGGATCCTACTTTTTATGAACCTTCGAAACTACCCTTCTGCTTCGGGTCACTAGTTCGATCTTTTCTTTGTCTTTTGAGCCCCAAAGATGAGCAAGCATATCATCATCTTCTTCATTTTCCTCTCAACTCTCACTAGTGGACCAATAGTCTATCATCACCACAGGCATCCCTTCTTCACTTGCCTCCTATTTTGGGGGTGATAGTGATGTACTCATTTCCAAACAAGTCTTTCAATACATACCATTCGAGCAAACTAGACCCAATCATGAAAATCGACGGGGCACATTATTGTATCCGGACTTTTTTTGGCTCTCTCTTTGCTCCGAATCATTGATCTACTTGGTATCAATGAGATCCTGAATCTTGTCTCTCAAAGTCCTATAAGAATCTAATGTATGCCTGGTGTGCTGGTGATATGCGCAATATTCATTACAGTTGTGCCCCGGTTGCCCTTGGTTCCTAGCGGGTTTAGGTTGTCAGGGCTGCAGCTTCCCCTCTTTCATCGGTCTCTTCAGTACCCATGATAAAGGCCTACCTAGGTTTGAGTAGTATCTTAGGTTTGCCTTAGTGGCTGAAACTTCTGCTATCTTTCCTACCCTCTTGCCATTTAAGCTCATCGACTTGCGTGCCCCCTGATTAGTATACCCCTTCTTAGCGTAGTCATTGCTTGCCCTTTTTGCCAGGTACTTGCCTTCAGCTTCTATGGCGATGTCTTTCAAGGATTCCCAATCCTTTAGTCCTTTCATCTTCAACCCTTCTTTTAAGTAGGGACTGGCATTCCTAATGAATAATCTAATCTGATTCGATCCGGAGTGTTGGCTTTGCGCTTTATCTCCATAACCCGATTCTTCCACCTGGTAAGGTACTCATGGAATGACTCTCCTAACTTCTATTGTAGGAGCTCTAAGTCCTTCAGAGTGACCTTCATCCTCGTACCGCTGTTATATTATTTAAATAACTCCTCCATCAGCAAGTCCCAGTCCTCCTTCATTCTCCTATCTAGCCCATGATACCAGTCAATTGCGGGCCTTGTTAAACTCAAGCAGAAGTATTCTATCTTTTACTTTCTGGTTAAGGTCATACCCTTCATCACCATTGGGCATTTTAAAGTTTTGAGGGATCAAATCCTCACCCTCCAACTCCTTATCTTTCGAATTCATCCCTTTCCCTGCAACCAATATTTGAGACATCGCTTCAAACTTATCCTCCATCTTCCTCTACATCGCCTCTTCTGTCTTGCCTTTCACCACTATTAGTTCCACATATTCTTCCTCTACAAAATCATTTTTGAGTCCAAGAGCTCTCTCTTCTTTGTCTTGTAGGCGTCGTAGGTCTAGGGTCAATAACTGGTGGATGTATCACTTCCGGAAGATCTTCCATAATTTGCTCTCGTTCCCTTTGTCCCACAAGGGGAGCACCCTATTGTTTTTCAATGGGCGGTATCACTACATTTGTGAGGTTTCCCATCATTGTCATCATCCGGGCTTCAAACTCTTCAAACCTCCCTTCCATTTCTTGTGACCTTCTATTAATCTCATCGGCAATAAGAGCACGAGTTGGATCAGATTCTCTTAATGGGTTAGACATACTGGATTTCGCTGAAAATTCTGAAGAGGAAGTTTTGCTGCTTTCTGGGAGTGATTTTGAGCCCTAATTAATTACCCTTTCTGGTAGGCTGAATATTGGATTCCTGCTTAAGTGACCCCTGGGAACTCTGGACCACTTGGACGAATTTATGATGGCTATAAACACACACTATTAGGATGATACATGAGTGGGGTCCAATGCATGGCCGTGCTAATGCAGCATGGATAACCACATCCAAGCAAGTAGATCCTTCCAACCTTGTCACTTCACACATGAGGTCTTGCGGTCTCTTCCTAGGTGAGCTTAGCCCAAGGGTCAATGGGGAATCCAATGGACGCATATGGTGCTCGGGGAAAAGCCAACAGCATAACCTCTCTTATGTAAAGCGCATACACATGAGTTTTGGCCATTGCGTATTCCAACAATTCAAGCAGAATAGGATGGGTTCACCGTGGCACAAAAACCTTCGATGAGTGACCATCTAATTTGGTTGAGTTTGTTTAATATGCCTTGGTCCACATAGCATGCATAGTATTAAGGTTCATACTACCTAGGGGAAGTATCTATTTTCATTACATGAGCTTTGGTCAAGGGTTATTATTTAGGGTTACCCATGCATGATCCCTTCTAATGGGGTTTAGCTTGTCATGAGAATAACGACCGGTTGGGTCATCATTTGATATACCAAAATGGTACGAGGCTTGGACTGGTGATTATCCCTAACACTGAGTGAACGTAGGGTGTAACACCCCCTTCCCATACGTAGGCGATCCCATCCGATAAGGAGTGAGATGCCGTATAGGTCAAGGTGTCACCAAACAATAGCAAAGCAAAACATACATCCATTCATAAGCTACATTCAGAAATACAGAATAATTAAAAACTTTACATGTAGAAAGCAAAAGCTGATCATGCATTACTATAATTAAACTATTACAATAATGATCTGATCAACTAGCTGAAACAAAATAATATTACATATACAAAATATAGATACAAAAGCGGAAGCTGATACAAAACTGATACATGAGAGTTCTATACAAAAAGAAACAACAACTGATACAAAACTAAGCCCTACACTAAACTCTTCTGTGTTGGCTTGATGACGGCGACTCTCTCAAAGCAAAACTCCTTCCGCACCTGCACAGGTAAAAACACCGTGCTAAGCGATAAACGCTTAGTGGGGAAACACACATAATTTATGGACGGCCATTCACAATGGTCATCAAGGCATTTCACATTCACAATGGCAGAATGCAAGGCTATAACATAATCCGTATAAACATGCTCATAATTAAAAACATACAATCAGTATCTCAATACTCATATCCATTCCAGAATAATCCAACATATGTTTCATCATTAAACTCATTCAGACAATCCATTCATAGCCAGATCAGATCAGAACAATTCCATTAACATTTAAAGAACACCTGCTGACTCTAGATAGTGGATAACGAGTGTACTGAAGGTACCTTATGGGTACGAATCGAATACTGAGGGTACCTCACAGGTACACGTCAAATGTTATTTTATTTATCAAAACATGTTATTCATATACTGAGGGGACCTTAAACAAGATCCTAATACTGAAGGGTTCGCGAGGAACCAAAAGGGGACCTGATCGGGGTCCAAACTGAACTGAGGGCTGCAGCTAAAGACTCTATTAGGCATGCCTAACTATCCACTTACTTGACTCTAGCAGGCTATGCGACATTCAATTCCCATTTCAGAGTACAGAATAGAATTCATCAGAAATTCATGATATCATTTATACCAAAGCATATAAAAGTATGGCATGCATCATACCACAATATAAGTCCATTCAGAAGAAACACCAAATTTATTTCTGAGTCAAAAGCCGGGAAAATTTCGGAAAAAGAGCAGAATGGGGAAACGGGCGAGATTGGCTGGTCACAAGGCGTGACTGGCCTCCTCGCAGGGCAGGTCACGAGACGTGACTGAGGGTCACGCCTCGTGACTTGCTCCATTCCTCGTGGATCACGCCTCGGCTCCCGCTGATCACGCGACGTGATCTCGCAGATCACGCGGCGCTCTCGCAGGTCACGCGACGTGACTGGATGTCACGTCTCGTGACTTGCTTCTCTCTTCAACAGATCACGCGACACGCCTACACTCAGCCGGTCACGAGGCGTGACGGGGAGTCACGTCTCGTGACTTGCTTCATTTCAGCTGGTCACAAGTTGTGACAGGCAGCCACAACTCGTGACAGGCCTCAAGCTGGCAGGTCACGAGGCGTGACCAGAGGTCACGTCTCGTGACTTGCCTCTCTTTTTGGCGAGTCACGCGACACCGATCTGGAAACGGGAAAAATTCATCAGTAACCCGATTTTCCCATTTCCAGAATTCTCAGAACCCAGAAATCGATCCCAAACTTGATTCACAACTAATCAAACCCGATCTTACCTTCCAGAAGACATCCCAATTAACATAAACAATATACAAATACCTCAATTTAGCAATTAAACAACCAAATCAAGAATACATGCATTGAAGCTATTCAAGAACATAAACCCTAAAATTTTACAGTAAACTCAAAATCACACAAATCACAATCAATAATTCCCAAACCTGAATCTAAGCTTCTATCACTTAGCTCCACTAGGTCCAGCAACCTCTTTACCCTTTGGATCACGAGGAGCTTCAGCTAGAACACAAACACAATAATGCAACCCTAAGTTAAACCTAAACTCAAGGAAGAAGGAGAAGATGAAAATTACAGTAAGACAAAGACAAGGATATGCACTTACCAAGTTAGGAGCAAGAGTGACCAATTTCCACAACCACACTTAATTAACAGATAGCAAGCAGTAATTAGGAGAGGAAAAAGGAAGAAGAAGATGGAGGTTGAAGGGAAAAACGTGAATCTAATTTCCTTTCACTCTTCCTTCATTTCTTTCTTCATTTTCCTTAACCTAATACACATGTCATCCTTTTTGGTGGTGAAACTTGCTCACTCACACCCTAACTCCACACAACACTCACACTTAATGTATTCCTAATTAAAACACCCTACAATGGCATAAGCAAGTGCACACAAATGTAACTTAATTAATTCACACCCTAATGCCATGTATGCACCCACATACTAGCAAAACCCCAAACATACATTTTACTAGAATACCCTTATGAAATGCCGTACACATGCGAATGCTTACACATACAGACAGACAGACAGGCTCATTCTACTAGGGGGCAAACGGGGTGTGACAACTCTCCCCTACTAATAAGAATTTCGTCCTCGAAATTCTCACCTGAACTGAACAACTGTGGATACTGAGCTCTCATCGACTCCTCTGGTTCCCAAGTCGCTTCTTCGACTCCATGATGGATCCACAACACTTTAAACAACGGAGTCTGCTTATTTCTCAACTGCCTCACCTCTCGGGCTAGAATAGCTCGCAGTTCCTCATCATAAGAGAAGTCTGGCTGAACCTGGATATCCTGAACTGACAGAACATGTGAAGGATCTGATCTGTACCGACGAAGCATCGAAACCTGAAACACATCATGCAACTTTGCTAACTCCATCGGTAGCGCCAATCTATAGGCTACAGGTCCCACCTTAGCCAAAATCTCATAAGCTCCAATGAAACGAGGACTAAGCTTGCCTCTCTTGCCAAACCGAAGCACTTTCCTCCAAGGTGAAACCTTAAGGAAAACCTTGTCCCCGATCTCAAAATGCACATCTTTCCTTTTCAAATTGGCATAAGACTTCTGTCGATCCTTGGCTGCCTTCAAATTCCGCTGCACTACTCTGATTTTCTCTTCGGTATCTCTAACCAAGTCTGGTCCAATCATAGATCTCTCGGATAGCTCGGTCCAACAAATCGGAGTCCTACACTGACGACCATACAAAGCCTCATATGGTGCCATACCGATGCTCGACTGAAAACTGTTGTTGTAGGCAAACTCCATAAGCGACACATATCTGTCCCAGCTACCCGGAAAGTCCAAAGCACAAGCTCTCATCATATCCTCCAGAATCTGAATAACTCGTTCTGACTGACCATCGGTCTGAGGATGAAACACTGTACTGAAGTTCAACCTAGTGCCCAAAGCTCTCTGTAACTCCTTCCAAAACTTGGAAGTAAACCTCGGATCCCGATCTGACACTATGGACAAAGGCACACCATGCAACCGAACTATCTCATCCACATAGATACTGGCCAATCTGTCCATGGAGTAGTCCACTCTAACCGGCAGAAAGTGAGCTGATTTCGTAAGCCGATCCACAATAACCCAAACTGAGTCATGTTTCCTCTGAGTCAAAGGCAAACCAGAAACAAAGTCCATGGCGATATCATTCCATTTCCACTCAGGAATAGATAAAGGCATAAGCAAACCCGAAGGAACCTGATGCTCGGCCTTTACCTGCTGACAAGTCAAACACTTGGAAACAAAATCCACTATATCACGCTTCATACTGGACCACCAATAGAATTGCTTCATGTCTCTATACATTTTCTCACTGCCCGGATGCATAGTAAAGACTGTACTATGCGCCTCACTCATAAGCTGTCTCCTCAAATCCTCAGACTCTGGCACACACAAACGATCTCTGAACATAAGTACCTCATCCTGGACTGAGAACTCTGATGGCTTACCCAATTTAACCTCATGCACAATCTGCTGAAGCCTCTTGTCATCTCTCTGAGCATCCACTATCCTCTGTCTCAATGTAGGCTTCACACGCAACTGAGCAATCAAAGCCCCATCTGAACCAAATCGCCATCTGAATCGCCTCAAGAACAAAGCTGAAACTGACTTCCGACTCAAAGCATCGGCGACTACATTGGCCTTACCAGGATGGTAATCCACAATGCAGTCGTAGTCCTTAAATAACTCAAGCCAACGCCGCTGTCTCATGTTCAACTCTTTCTGTGAAAGGAAGTACTTCAAGCTCTTGTGGTCCGAAAAGATCCTACACTTTTCCCCATACAGGTAATGACGCCAAATCCTCAAAGCAAAGATCACAGCTGCCAACTCAAGATCATGTGTCGGGTAGTTCCTTTCATGTGGCTTCAACTGTCGAGAAGCATAAGCCACTACTTTTCCTTCCTGCATCAGCACACATCCAAGACCAACACCCGAAGCGTCACTATAAATGACAAACTTCTTACCCGAGATGGGTTGAGTAAGGATAGGAGCCTCAACAAGCAACTGCTTTAATCGATCAAAACAAGCCTGGCATCTATCTGACCACTCAAATCTAGCTCCTTTCCTCAACAATCTAGTCATCGGAGCAGCAATCACAGAAAATCCCTTAACGAACCGACGGTAGTAACCTGCTAAACCGAGGAAACTCCTCACTTCCTGAACATTTCGAGGCGCTTTCCAATCAACTATCGCCTCAATCTTGGCTGGATCTACCTGAATACCTCTAGCTGAAACAATGTGACCCAAGAATGATACTTCTCGAAGCCAGAAATCACACTTGCTAAGCTTAGCAAACAACTGATGTTCTCTCAACATCTGCAGAACTAATCGGAGATGCTCCTCATGCTCACTCTCATCCTTGGAATACACCAAGATGTCATCTATGAACACTACTACAAATCGATCTAAGTATGGCCTAAACACACGATTCATCAGATCCATAAAAGCCGCTGGAGCATTTGTCAAACCAAACGGCATCACAAGAAACTCATAGTGGCCATACCTAGTCCGAAATGCAGTCTTAACCACATCTGCATCCTGAACTCGAAGCTGATAGTACCCTGATCGAAGATCTATCTTGGAGAAAACACCTGCACCTCGAAGCTGATCAAACAAAACTTCAATCCTAGGCAATGGATACTTGTTCTTCACTATAACTTTATTAATCTGACGGTAGTCAATACACATCCGCAGGGATCCATCTTTCTTCTTAACAAACAGAACTGGAGCTCCCCAAGGAGATATGCTAGGTCGAATAAACCCCTTATCCAATAACTCTTGTAGCTGAGATTTAAGTTCCCTCAACTCTACAGGAGCCATCCGATAAGGTGCTCTCGAAATAGGTGCAGAACCTGGCATAATCTCAATGGACAACTCAACCTCTCTCTCAGGAGGCAACCCAGGCAACTCGCTCGGGAACACATCACTAAACTCCCGCACTACAGGAATGTCCTCAATCTGAACCTGATCCCTCTTAGAATCTAACACAACTGCTAGAAAAGCCTCACAACCTTTCCTGATAAATCTCTTGGCTTACATCGCAGAAATCACATTATTCAACGAACTAGCACCCAAACCTTTCAAAAACACAAGAGACTGACTCCTATCCCGAAGCACAACTGTCTTCCTATGGCAATCAACTACAGCCCGATGCTTACCCAACCAGTCCATACCCAGAATCAGGTCAAACTCTCTGAAGGGTAACTCAATCAAATCCGCTGGAAGCACAGCTCCCTCAACAATCAGAGGACAACTCCTAAAGACTCTACTCACACTGACACTATGCCCTAATGGACTGGTCACACAAATCTCATAATCTAACTGATCAACTGAATGCAACTTATCAACAATTTTATCTGTGCAAAAGTATGAGTGTGTGGAACCAGGATCAATTAGAGCATACAACTCAGTGTCATGGAGTAGGAACTTACCAGCAATAACATCAGGCGCATCCTGCTCATCTCTGGCTCTCATAGCATAAGCTCTAATGGCACCCTGAGGAGGATGCTCAACAGTCTCAGAAGCAGCTCCATCTCTATGTCGACCACCTCTACCTCTACCTCTGCCTCTACCACGGGACGCCTGAGAAGCATTCGAACCAACCCTGCTGGCCTCTCTCTGGGAACCTGAATCCTCACGCAATCTCGGACAACTGGCCAACAGATGCTCCGAACTCCCACACCTGAAGCATGCACCGGAGAGCCACCTACACTCACCCCGATGTGTCTTACTACAATGAGGACAAACTGATGTAGTCTCAGCTCTACCACCCCTACTAGAACCTGATACAGCTGCAGAACCCTGTCGTCTACCTCTAGAAGCCTGACCAGGTGATGACTCATCCTGTGGGTTCCTAGATCTCTTACCCGAAGAAGATCCTCCAAGAGAAGAACTCCTCCTCTGAGCTCTCTCCCTCATCACAGTCTCAGATAACTCAGCTCTCACCGCAGCCTCTACAATCTGATAATAACTGACCCCAGGTATGCACATCAGAGAAATCAAAGCAATCTTCAAAGACTCATTTAACCCTGCCTCGAAATGCTTGCATCTAAAGTCGTCAGTCATAACTCCACATGGGGCATAGCGAGATAACCTGTTGAACTCTTTCTCATAATCTGCTACAGACATGGCCCTCTGTCTCAAACTCAAAAACTGCGCCCATCTCGCATCTCTATAAGTCTGAGTGATGTACTTCTTTGTGAACTCACCCTCAAAGAACTCCCAAGTAATCGGATCCGGTAGCTGAGGATGCCTGCAAACCAATTCCCACCATTCAAATGCAGACCCTTGCAGAAGAACTAGTGCACACTCTGCCTACTGATCAGGAGGACACCGAATCTCTCTCAAAGCATGCTTTACTTTATCTAACCATCTCTCAGCTATCTCAGACTCATTCAAACCAGTGCCATAGAAATCCTCAACTCCTGCCCTCCTCAAATTCTCCATAGGTGCTCTAGGAGCAGTCACTCTCTCCAAAACCCTAGCCATGTCCTGATGCAACCTGAACATAGCCTCAAAGGGCATGGCTGCGACCTCGGGCTGGACCCTAGCATGCTGAACCGACACAGTAATAGAAATAGACGGATCCACAGCTGGAGGATTCACACTCTCGGCGGATTCCTCGAGTGATCTACGAACAGAATTACAAGCCATCTAAACAAACAAGAAACAACCGCATCAGCCAACACAGATCTAGACACATACACATCTAACAAACTCAGAACAATCACAACAACACCCAGAAACGCCTAAACCTACGCTCTGATGCCACAAACTGTAACACCCCCTTCCCATACGTAGGCGATCCCATCCGATAAGGAGTGAGATGCCGTATAGGTCAAGGTGTCACCAAACAATAGCAAAGCAAAACATACATCCATTCATAAGCTACATTCAGAAATACAGAATAATTAAAAACTTTACATGTAGAAAGCAAAAGCTGATCATGCATTACTATAATTAAACTATTACAATAATGATCTGATCAACTAGCTGAAACAAAATAATATTACATATACAAAATATAGATACAAAAGCGAAAGCTGATACAAAACTGATACATGAGAGTTCTATACAAAAAGAAACAACAACTGATACAAAACTAAGCCCTACACTAAACTCTTCTGTGTTGGCTTGATGACGGCGACTCTCTCAAAGCAAAACTCCTTCCGCACCTGCACGGGTAAAAACACCGTGCTAAGCGATAAACGCTTAGTGGGGAAACACAAATAATTTATGGACGGCCATTCACAATGGTCGTCAAGGCATTTCACATTCACAATGGCAGAATGCAAGGCTATAACATAATCCGTATAAACATGCTCATAATTAAAAACCATACAATCAGTATCTCAATACTCATATCCATTCCAGAATAATCCAACATATGTTTCATCATTAAACTCATTCAGACAATCCATTCATAGCCAGATCAGATCAGAACAATTCCATTAACATTTAAAGAACACCTGCTGACTCTAGATAGTGGATAACGAGTGTACTGAAGGTACCTTACGGGTACGAATCGAATACTGAGGGTACCTCACAGGTACAAGTCAAATGTTATTTTATTTATCAAAACATGTTATTCATATACTGAGGGGACCTTAAACAAGATCCTAATACTGAAGGGTTCGCGAGGAACCAAATGGGGACCTGATCGGGGTCCAAACTGAACTGAGGGCTGCAGCTAAAGACTCTATTAGGCATGCCTAACTATCCACTTACTTGACTCTAGCAGGCTATGCGACATTCAATTCCCATTTCAGAGTACAGAATAGAATTCATCAGAAATTCATGATATCATTTATACCAAAGCATATAAAAGTATGGCATGCATCATACCACAATATAAGTCCATTCAGAAGAAAAACCAAATTTATTTCTGAGTCAAAAGCCGGGAAAATTTCGGAAAAAGAGCAGAATGGGGAAACGGGCGAGATTGGCTGGTCACAAGGCGTGACTGGCCTCCTCACAGGGCAGGTCACGAGACGTGACTGAGGGTCACGCCTCGTGACATGCTCTGTTCCTCGTGCATCACGCCTCGTCTCCCGCTGATCACGCGACGTGATCTCGCAGATCACGCGGCGCTCTCGCAGGTCACGCGACGTGACTGGACGTCACGTCTCGTGACTTGCTTCTCTCTTCAACAGATCACGCGACACGCCTACACTCAGCCGGTCACGAGGCGTGACGAGGAGTCACGTCTCGTGACTTGCTTCATTTCAGCTGGTCACAAGTTGTGATAGGCAGCCACAACTCGTGACCGACCTCAAGCTGGCAGGTCACGAGGCGTGACCAGAGGTCACGTCTCGTGACTTGGCTCTCTTTTTGGCGAGTCACGCGACACCGATCTGGAAACGGTAAAAATTCATCAGTAACCCGATTTTCCCATTTCCAGAATTCTCAGAACCCAGAAATCGATCCCAAACTTGATTCAAAACTAATCAAACCCGATCTTACCTTCCAGAAGACATCCCAATTAACATAAACAATATACAAATACCTCAATTTAGCAATTAAACAACCAAATCAAGAATACATGCATTGAAGCTATTCAAGAACATAAACCCTAAAATTTTACAGTAAACTCAAAATCACACAAATCACAATCAATAATTCCCAAACCTGAAATCTAAGCTTCTATGACTTAGCTCCACTAGGTCCAGCAACCTCTTTACCCTTTGGATCACGAGGAGCTTCAGCTAGAACACAAACACAATAATGCAACCCTAAGTTAAACCTAAACTCAAGGAAGAAGGAGAAGATGAAAATTACAGTAAGACAAAGACAAGGATATGCACTTACCAAGTTAGGAGCAAGAGTGACCAATTTCCACAACCACACTTAATTAAAAGATAGCAAGCAGTAATTAGGAGAGGAAAAAGGAAGAAGAAGATGGAGGTTGAAGGGAAAAACGTGAATCTAATTTCCTTTCACTCTTCCTTCATTTCTTTCTTCATTTTCCTTAACCTAATACACATGTCATCCTTTTTGGTGGTGAAACTTGCTCACTCACACCCTAACTCCACACACAACACTCACACTTAATGTATTCCTAATTAAAACACCCTACAATGGCATAAGCAAGTGCACACAAATGTAACTTAATTAATTCACACCCTAATGCCATGTATGCACCCACATACTAGCAAAACCCCAAACATACATTTTACTAGAATACCCTTATGAAATGCCGTACACATGCGAATGCTTACACATACAGACAGACAGACAGGCTCATTCTACTAGGGGGCAAACAGGGTGTGACATAGGGTTGTGCTTCGAGAATGCGCCGGGGCTAAAAAAAGGACCAACTAGTATAGTTCTAAGGCTCTATAATGAAATGCAATGCATTTTCGATAAGAAATTGAATTTTAATTTAAAAACTCGATTATACATATCGTTAACCAATGTACTTTTGAAGTAAAGTCACCGTAAGTCCCCAGCAAAGTCGCCACTGTAACGCGCGCCAAACCTGTATGGTTCCCGGAGGCCCGCTTTTAGGGTCCAAGAAGAAGGTTTGCGTCTATTTTGGGCAACAAGAGTTGTTTTGGAGTCACCACCCAATAGAACATTGAGAACGTTTCGTCTAGTCTCGTTGAGCCTAAGACTACGCATACATGTCCATTTTGGGCCATCAAGAAGGTATCTTGGATTTGCTTTCCAATAGAACATTGAAGGGGTCATCTAACCTCACAAAACCTAAGACTATGCATATATGTCTATTTTGGGCCATCATGAGAGTATTTTTGAATTACCTTCCAACAGAACGTCGAAAGGGTCACCTAACTCCATGAAGCCTAAGACTATGCAAATATGTCTATTTTGGGCCGTCATGTGAGTGTTTTGGAATTACCTTCCAATAGACCATTGGAAGGATCATCTAACCTTATGAAGCCTAAGATTAGAGAGAGTTCGGAACATTACTCTTACTCATACCTTGGTTATAAGCAAGCCTTTATTTTAATATTCCATTTAATATTGCTAACATGCCATTTTCTTTTATGATGATTTTGTGAGTTTATTTCAGGACGAGGATGGTAAGATCGGAGCTTAAGTTTGTCAGGTCATATGGAGGCCTTACTTTAGTTCATTCTTTTTACCCTCTTATATGTCGTTTAATTATTTAACTTTAGTTCAATTGTAAATTAATGTGCATTTATTGCTTAAAATTGTTCTATTGCTTCCACTTAAATGATTTAGTTACACTTTAATTAATTACATGAATCGAATGAGAAAAGAAAATGGAAATTTTACTCAAAGACTCGCTTATAACTTTAACCAAGGTATGAATAAGAGTAATGTTTTGAACTCTCTCTAGTCTTAGGCTTCACGAGGTTAGATGACCCTTCCAATGGTCTATTAGAAGGTAATTCCAAAACACTCTCATGATGGCTCAAAATAGACATATTTGCATAGTCTTAGGCTTCATGGAGTTAGATGACCCTTTCGACGTTCTGTTGGAAGGTAATTCCAAAACACTCTCATGATGGCCCAAAATGGACATATATGCATAGTCTTAGGCTTCATGAGGTTAGATGACCCCTCCAATGTTCTATTGGAAGGCAAATCCAAGATACCTTCTTGATGGCCCAAAATGGACATGTATGCATAGTCTTAGGCTCAACGAGGCTAGACAAAACTTTCTCAATATTCTATTGGGTAGCAACTCTAAACCACCTTTTGTTATCCAAAATAGATGCGAATCTTCTTCTCGAACCCCAAAAGAGGGCCTCCGGGAACCACGCGTGTTCGGTGCGCGTCACACCAAGACTCACGTTTTATTTATATTCTAGTAATCACATATATCAATTAACTTTTCATGTTGCCAAGAACATATTAGTCAGATCGATTTATCAACTAATCAAATCTATATAAAAAAAAAAGAACAAAAACATTTACAAGTCTGAACTCCAATTAATTATATTTCATAACTCAACTACTGCCTAGAATATACAATTATAACCTTTATAATCTCAACTTAAAATCACACCTAAATTCCCTAATTTTAATAGATTGACTAACTAGATAAAGATTCAATTTAACATCACATCAGTAAACTAAACATCCATAGTCCTTTATTCTTTTACTGATTATTTTCTTTCAAACCTAATTTTCAAGAATTCAATAACTTGCACCGTAACTGCACCTTATATTTTCTACTTATCTAATTACTAATTAAATGTTATCAATTAACTAAATTCAGTTTTTATATCCTATTAGAGTCAAAATTCCCTAAAATTTTAGTTTAATACCGTTTGTACCTTGGCCGGAGCCTCACCGGAGCTCCACCGTTGATGACACCGCCATCACCAGATGGAGGCTAGGACCATCAAAGGTCCACCGGTGGTGGTCACGCGCCGTTATCCCCCATCCTTTGGCTAGAATCTCCCTCGAAAGTTCTGATTTCCTCATCTCTGATCTCCCTTTTTTTGACACTTGGAGTGCGCTAATCGGCATCAGCATTTACACCTGATCGTTGGGAGTTCAGCATGGTGTATGTTCTGCCAACTGACACCGAAAGTGGCTAAAAATTGCAGAACAAGCTTCGGCTTCCTCTCTCCTAAAAATGGGGCAGAACAGTACGAATGAGGGGGGGGAGAAAATGATGCAATGGCTGATCGGCGCGGTGAAAAGTGTCGCTTCATCACCATCGACAAGCTTTCTCTCTATCTCTCTCTCTTTTCAAGTTCCCGGTATTCCATTCTCCCTTTCCCTTTTCGCTTCCCTTTTTTTTTATCCGATCAAACTTTCTCTTTGTTTCTACATTACCCTGGACAATTCTAGACTTATGGGATTTTTATGTGTTGTTATTGTTGTTGTTGTTATTATTATTATTATTATTATTACTATTATTATTATTATTATTATTAACTGCACTTTATGTTTTCTACTTATCTAATTACTAATTAAATGTTATCAATTAACTAAATTCAATTGTTATATCCTATTAGAGTCGAAATTCCCTAAAATTTCAATTTAATCTCGTTTGTCCCTTGGCCGGAGCCTTAACAGAGCTCCACTATCGACGACATATCCATCACCAGAGGGAGGCTAGGACCATCAAAGGTCCATTGGTGGTGGTCACGCGCCGTTATCCTCCATCCTTTAGCCGAAATCTCCCTCAAAAGTTCTGATTTTCTCATCTTCGATCTCCCTTGTTTTTGCACTTGGGGTCCACTAATCAGCATCAAAATTTACACCTGATCACTGGGAGTACAGCAATGGTGTCCATTTTTCAAATAAATGCCAGAGGTGGTCGAAAATTGCAGAAGAAGATTTAGCCTCCTCTCTCCTAAAAACGTGGCAGAATAGCACGAATGAGGGGGGAAAAATGATGCACTGGCTAAGCGGCACGGTGAAAAGTGTCGCTTTATCACGGTGGACCATCGTCGAGCTTTCTCTCTCTCTCTCTCTTTTTGGGTTCCCCGAATTCCGTTCTCCCCTTCCCGTTTTTTTATCCACTCAAACTTTCTCTTTGTTTCTACATTACCCTGGACAATTCTAGACTTACGGGATTTTTATGTGTTATTATTATTATTATTATTATTATTATTATTATTATTATTATTAGTTACTTAAATACACAAGTATATGTTATCATTTATTGAACTAAAATTATCCAAATATTTAATTATATGACTTTTAAAGAAAATTCCAGACCTCACGAGTCAAAAGTTAACCTTCAATGAATTTTCAGCTCACCAAGTTATTATTAGCAATATTGAAAATTTTGGGGCATTACATTTCTTCCTCTCTTAGAAAAATATTGTCCTCGAAATTTATCTGGACTTGTACAATAAAGTACGATTAATCCTTTTTAATCAATTTGGCACTCTCAATGCAAGTTTGCAAATAGCTTAATTGTATTCTTATGTCCCACTGAAGCCATTATCTCTTTGTTAATAACAATGCTAATTTGTGGAGATAATAACAGAAGTGGAAATCTGTTTTGAATAAAGCGGTTATACTCATAACCCCCTTTTTTCTTTTACAACACACAAAAATACTTAGAATCAACAAATTCTGGTTTCACATCACACAAGAACCAAGATATAGTATTCCAAACCCTTTTTGGGGCAAATGCTATATTTTCATAATAACAATAGGGTGATCTAAATACGGCTTTTAGAAATGTTTTATAAGTTGCAACCTCTAAATTAGTGGAGATTTCAAATCCAATTATTTGATTTAGGAGACATAACATCTCATCATCTTTGGATTGCAACTCCTTTTTCCAATTTTATTCTAACAATAATCAACTTACTTGAAACCAAAAAGCTAACAGATGACCTTGTCGAACATTTAAGAAGTGTTTCAAGTATCAAGTACACCTTTAATGAAATCATTAAGTATCAAATGTATGCTTATTTAAAGTACCAATTTTGAAGATTAAAATGCTTTTACAACCGTGAAAATATGAAAAACTGGGATTGATCTTACAAAACTCACACAAAAACTACCTTCCTATGGTAGCAAGGTATTAGTAATTGGTGCACATATCTATAGCTTTTCTTCTTTTTTTCTCATATTATAAAGAACCAAAAGCAAGATCAAATCTAGAAAGAGGAAAGAAAATCGAGAATTAAGATCTGATGAAAAACAAACATAAAATCACCAAAAATTAATAAAATTTCACTATTGGCATAAAGAACTTAGAATCTCTTCCAAATACTCAGAACCTAAATCCTGTAATACAAACAAATCATCGTCTTCATAATTAATTATCTATTTTCCATTACTTTTGAAATTTCTTCTTCCAATAGAGTGTTTCTCTTTAAAAGCCATCACTGGAAAACATCCATCTTCTAATTGATGATTGATATCATGGAGAGTATCTCTTACAATTTCTTTAGAAAAATCTTGGACCTTCTTCGTCATCGCCTCACCTCCCCGCCGATTGCACCCTTCCCCCCGCTTAGTCTCTCTTCTTCACCGGTATGGACCGTTACACTTTCCTCGAGTGGCTCTTTTTCAAGTAAGTCGCTTTCTCTCCCTCTTTCTCTCTCCTACTACCCCCACCTCACCAATCGCCCCCTACTCAATCTCTCCTCTTCGCTGGCATGAAGTGTTATGCTTTCTTTGAGTGGCTTTTCTTCAAGTCGGTTGCTTTCTCTCTCTCTCTCTCGCGCTGCCCTTCTCTATCATCGCCCCCTTGCTCACAGCTACAGCCTCTGCCAGTCACGATTTTTCTGTGTTTTTTTCATTTTTGTGGAAATGTGAAACATCATGAGTTTGCCTTACCTTTTCCTTTTTTTCAATAATTAGACACGTGTCATAATATAATAGGTTCATTTGACAAGTGAGCATGTTTGTAACTCACACACATTTTTTTATTTCAAGGTGCTAGAAATTTGGGTTTATTTGTTAGATAAAAAACAAGTTCAAGTGCTTATGTTGTCATTCTTAGAGTTCAGGTGCTCAAATGATTTTTGTTAACAAGTTTAGGGTGCTATATATGGGTTTATCCATATATATATGTATGTAAATTTGAAACAACATCATTTCATAAAATTTGATGAGTTTAGTTTTGGAGGAAATAGAAAAAGTATATCATTTAATTTATAGTGGTATATATTTTTTATGATAAAAAAGGACATAATATAGGTAAAATTTAACTTTTTTTAAAAAAAAAAAAGTTTGAATGATTACCGAATTGAAAAGCTTAAAAATAAAACTTATAAAAAAATCAATTTCGAATCAATTTATTCGAATTACGGATCGAGTTTGACCCTTAATTTTTTCAAATCAGGTCGATCATATGCTTTTTTTCTCCGATCATATTCGGATCAATAGAATTCGGATGGATTTCAAATTAGAGTCAAAAGTTGATAACTTTAAGATCTAACAAAATTTTCTCGCTCCGGTTTTGTACCCGATCATCTTCCTTTCCTTTCTACCTTTTCAATTTTATTTTTTTTTCAAGTTTTGAATTTCACATGCGCGGTCCATGTTTAGATTCTATTTTTGTGTTAACCAATCTTGAATTTATTCCATAAATTCAACAATTTTTCAATTTGATATCAATATATGGATTCAACTACTTTACGCTCTATAACTATCATCTTAATTAACATAACTTCTAATTTTACTTCATAAAGTGACATAATAAGTAATAAGAGCAACATTTTTTTTATGGAATGATAAGAACAAATTAATTTTATACTACTATAATATTTTAGTTTTATTTTCCTTTGTGTTACATATACAATATGGTTAAACAATATATTAATGAACATATTTTTTTTATTATATGTGAAACATTGTTAAATAATAGATTAATTAACATATATTCAGTTTAGATATATTTAATGAAGAGTCCTAAAATGGTAAAAGCTAATAGGCCGTTCGGCTCAAGTCAGTTGGTCCAAAAAACACTTAAAAAGCCAATTCAAGAGGCCATTACTGTAACACCCCAGCAACCCCCCAGGGAGGAATGCCGGGTTGCTATGCGCAGGTAAACACTAAAACACTTACGAAAACAACTCATGCAAAACATCATAGCAGAACTATCAAAACATGCATAAGCGGAAGCATAATACATAACATACTTATAAACCAAGTCCTTAAAGTATACATACTTCAAAACGTTAATGTATGAACATAACAATATTACATGCCTTCAATACATATAAAAGAGATATAAACAATCTGAACAGAATATCTCTCTATCTATTACAAAAGGAATCTAAGCCCAATAAAAGACTCCACTTCACTTCCTAGTGGCCAGCAGATGGACTCTCACAACCGAACCAAACCTACATACCTACACGGAACAAACATCCATGCTAAGCGATAACGCTTAGTAGGGATATACAGATATGAAAAAGCATCACATGTAATCATCATAATAGCATATGCAAACCATCATACATCCTTATAACAAAAGGCATATACATAATTATCAAAGCACTTAGTAAAACTTACCTGAGTCTTCCATGCTCAAATCCTATATATGTTTTCACATACAAAGCCCATGTCTCAGATTTACGCATTTACAAGCACTCTAAACAAAGGCATAGTTCATTCACAAGCTTTAACACTAAAGCTCAACAAACATATAACACTTTATGATAAGTATCACAATGCCAAACAATAACATATAGTAAACAGATAAAAGCCTGAACTCAACAGATCGTGGATACGGGTACTGAAGATACCAATGAGATTTAGTATCTAAAAATAGAAGAGATATTAGCCTCTAGACAAACAAATACCCGAAGGTAACTAAAGAGACCGAAGCCTCTACTAATCAGGCTGGACCACATCACACCACATGACTTTTGCAAACACATACGAAAATGCAAATACATAAACTAGCGTATTCATGACATACATACTCTAGGCAAAATATCACATAAGTTAAACTAATTAATCACCTAAGTTCTTCATACAAAAACATATCTTTAAGCATGTAATAACTGTCATTGAATCATGTTTAACAAGGGTTAAGTGATACTCATATCCATGCATGACATTTATAGATGAACAATAATTTAAAGTGTCAAACAGGGTACCTCACGGTCACAACCATTTGGTTGTCACCATGACATACTACGGTTGCAAAACAAAATGTAAACTACAGTACCTCACGGTCACAACCATTTTGATTTTCACTGTGACATACCAAGGGTGCAAAACAAAATGCAAACTAGGGTACCTCACGGTCACAACCATTTTGGTTGTCACCATAACATACTAAGGGTGCAAAACAGAATGCAAATAGGGGTACCTCATGGTCACAACGATTTTGGTTATTACTGTGACATAACTCACATAAACCGGGCAGAAAGCAAACATGGGTATCCCACGGTCACAACCACTTTAGTTGTCACCGTGACATACCACGCACTTTCCAGGCAGAAGCATTTCTTGTATACCTCATGGTCACAACCTTTTGGTTGTCACCGTGACCTATGCAGAAAAGCTTAAACACAACTGTGTTCTTAAAAACCACAGCTGTGCTAACTGCACCACAACTCATCCCAAGGGATAACTCTGACCAACATACTCTCTAAACCATAACATTCAAATGCATCATCTTTAATATCATGCAAATGACATTTCAAACACCATTATAAGATCAAACTCTACCACATGAAAATCTTGACCAATTATCAATATAAACATTAAAAGTATACTAAAGATCCTCATGCTAAAAACCATATCGTACCAAACTAGCCAAAACTCTTATCAACATATAACACTTGCATGTATGAATTTAATGACCAAAACATAAACATACTAATATCATTTTAATGCATTTAATCAACATACTTTCATGGCAAGGTTATAACTCAAAAACTAATCAAATTAGAAACACATTCATAACTTAAACCCAACTCAACAACAATATGCAATCCGTAATACTTGCAATAAAACACACTACACATGCATGCAAAGAAAATAGAGGCACTCGATCCCAAACCAATCAACATACATCTATACAAGGAATTAGCAAAGAAATCCCAAACCTCAAAATGCTGCTGGAACCCTAATACTCAGACCTTGTCCTTGCCTTTCTCCTTCCTTCTAGCCTCACCTTCTTCCAATGTCCAAACCCAAGAAAACAAATCCAGCAGAAACACTTAATTCATATATCCGAAATCCAACTTAAAATCAAAATAGAAATGGGATGAAGAAGAAAAAAATCCCAAACACTTACCTTCCAAAATCCTTCACACCTCTAAACTCAACCAAAATGCAAAAACCAACCCAAAGAAGAGCAAAAAACTCAGATGGAGAGAAAGAAAAGAGAGAGACCTGAAAGAGAGAGAAAGGAAAAGAAAGAGAGAGAAATTTACATGTGAAACTATTATGTACAGTAAAACCCACTAACTCATCCTTATATACTATACCTAAAGCCATATGGCAGCCATGCACAAAAAGCCCCACTAAACAAGTGTGCCAAATGGCACCCATGCACAGCTGTCCCACTAGCATGCAGAATTCCCACTCAATCCCTAGAAAAGTTCTCTTTAGTCCCCCAATTCTATTTCTTCTTCCAACAACTTATAATCCTTTCGATTAAGTCCTTAATCACTTAATAATTATTTTCAAACCAACTCTTTAGCACCTTTACAAATTAAGTATACCTCAAATGCTACTAGGGTATACTTTGGGCTGTTATAACTCTTCCCTCCTTAAGAAATTTCGCCCTGGAAATTTCCCAAGCTAATGCACTAATGATAATACTTATACTTAACCAAAGACTAAAATTGTAACACCCCCTTCCCACACGTAGGCGATCCCATCCGAGAAGGAGTGAGATGCCGTATAAGTGAAGGTGCCACCAAGCAAGTACAAAGTATAACATACAATCATTCATAATTTATATTCAGAAAATACAGAATAATTAAAAACTTTAAATAAAAAGAAAGCACAGGCTGATCATGCATTACTATAATTAAGCTATTACAATAATGTTCTGATCAGCAAGCTGATATCTAAAGAATATTACATAACCCAAAATATAGATACAAAAGCGGAAGCTGATACAGAGAGTTCTATACAAAAAGAATCAATAACTGATACAAAACTGAGCCCTACACTAGTCCCTTCTGTGTTGGCTTGATGACGGTGACTCTCTCAAAGCAAAACGCCTTCCGCACCTGCACGGGTAAAAACACCGTGCTAAGCGATAAACGCTTAGTGGGGAAACACACATAATTTATGGACGGCCACTCACAGTGGTCGTCAAAGCATAACACATTCACAATGGCAGAATGCAAGGACTATTGCATAATTCATATAAACATGCTCGTATTTAAAAGTCATACATTCAGTATCTCAATAATCATATGTATTACAGAATAAACCAGCATGTATTTCATCATTAAACTCATTCAGATATTCCATTCAAAACCAGATCAGATCAGAACATTTCCATTAACATTTAAAGAACACCTGCTGACTCTAGACAGTGGATAACGAGTGTACTGAGGGTACCTTACTGGTACGAATCGAATACTGAGGGTACCTCACAGGTACAAGTCAAATATTATATCAATTATCAAAACATGTTATTTATATACTGAGGGAATCTTAAACAAGATTCTATACTGAAGGGTTCGCGAGGAACCAAACGGGGACCTGATCGGGGTCCAAACTGAACTGAGGGCTGCAGCTAAAGACTCTATTAGGCATGCCTAACTATCCACTTACTTGACTCTAGCAGGTTATGCGTCAAACAGATCACATTTCAGGATACAGAATATAATTCATCAGAAAATCATGGTATCATGCATATCGAAGCATCAAACAGTAAGACATGCATCATACAACAGTAAAGTCTATTCAGAAGACATACCAAATTCATTTTTGAGTTAAAAACTAGGAAATTTCGGAAAAATGAGCTGAACGGAGAATCGGGCGAGATTGGCTGGTCACAAGACGTGACTGGCCATCTCAACAGGCAGGTCACGGCGTGACCGAGGGTCACGAGTCGTGACCTGCTTGTTCCTCGCCGATCACGTTGCGTGATCCTCGCGGGTCACGCAACGCTTATGCAGGTCACGGCGTGACCGATGGTCACGCGACGTGACGCTGCTTCTCCCTCACAGATCACGTTGCGTGATCTGCCTCTCCTTCGCAGGTCGCACGACGTGACCGAAGATCACGTCGCGTGACTTGCTTGCTCTTCAGCTGGTCACGCGACTGGCTTCTCAGCAGGCATGTCACGTTGTGACCGAGAGTCACGCGACGTGACTTACCTTCCTGCGTAGCGAGTCACGCGACAGAGGGAGTTTCTACAGTAATTCGATTTTCCCAGAATTTCCAGAATTTACAGAACAACAATCTCAATCCCAATTTGATTTTAAACCATACCAACCTGTCCTTACTTCCCAGAAATCATCTCAACAACATATAAACAACTCAAACAATATTCCGTCAAACCAATCAAGGATAATTGCATTCAAATTCTTCAAGAACATATAAACCCTAGAAATTTCCAGTAAACTCAAATTATGCAAATCACAAGCAATTATTCCCAAACCTGGATTCTAAACTTCTATCACTTAGCTCCACTAGGTCCAGCAACCTCCTTCCCTTTTGGATCACGTGGAGCCTCAGCTAGAACACAAATACAGTAATGAACATCAACATGGAACCCTAATTTAAAACTCAACCTAAAGAAGAAGATGAAGATATAAACTTACAGTAAAACACAAACAAGATATGCACTTACCAAGCTAGGGGATGCAAGGAGAGATTATCTTCACCAATAAGACCTTGAACCCTCAACACAGTATTTGGGATAAAGAAAATTGAAGAAGAAGAAAATGAGTGAGCAAGAACGTGAATCTGTAAGTCCCTTTTCTCTCATTCCTTTTTCTTTTTCTTTTCTTTATTCTAAATATGTATCCATTTCCTATTGGTGAAACTAATCACTCATACTAAAATACAATGCATTACACACACCCTAAGTAACCTCATTTAAATGTACCCTACAATGGTATATATAAGTGCACACAAATGCAACTCAATTAATTCTCACCTTAATACCATGTATGCACCCACATAATAATAAAACCCCAAAATCATATATTTTACTAAATTACCCTTATGAATGCTGAACACATGCGAATGCTTACACATACAGACAGACAGATAGACAGACAGACAGGCTCATTCTACTAGGGGGCAAATGGGGTGTGACAAAAATCAAACGGAGTTATGCAATAAAAACTTACCAAAAGGACCCGCTTGCTCATCCTCTTTCTCTCTGATCATGACATAACATCGAGCTGGACTGCCCGATGCAATTTGCTTCACAACTGCTTTCGATAGCTCATGCATTGCTCGACCCCTTCTTCTTCCACCTCTAGTAGAACTGGTCACTCCCATGTTGTCTCTAGCACCTTGCTAGGCTGCACTCTTTCTCCACTCTGGACAACTGGCAAGCATATGCTCCATGCTGCCACATTTGAAGCACGCCCCCGTGAGCTTCCGGTATGCGCCCCGATGAAATTTTTCACAATGATCATGCTTACACTCGGTGCTATCCTTACTCGAGGCTACCAAAACACTTTCCCTCAATTCTTATGCTATATTCGACCCTTGAGTAAACTGTCCACTTACCACTTCTCTCGCTCTCTTGCCACTCGATACATTGCTATCCGACCCTTTTCTCTTCTGTTCCTTTCTTTGCTTAATCACTTTAGATTCCTCCAGCTTCATTGCCATAGCAACCATTTGGTAGTAACCTACTGGATGCAATGCAGCCATGGCCAATAAAGCCCCTCTAATACTCTCTCTCAAACCATCTTCGAAATGGCGACACTTAAACTCTTAGTAAGTATCCCCTCCGGCACGTACTTACTCAGTCGACTAAACTCCTTCTCATAGTCGCTAACCGACATCCCTTTCTGCTTCAAACTTACGAATTCTTTCCATTTTGCCTCCCTGTATGCCTTTGTCACATACTTCTTCTCAAATTATCACACCCCAAAATATACCCTAGAAGGATTGGGCGTATTGAGAAGGGGTAGTGACCAAAGTTGTGCATGTTGAAGTGTTAGGTATGTCAAATGGATCATTTAAAAATTTAAGTAAAAGTTTCAACAAGTACGGTTAATAGTAAATTGTGAAGATGGAATTAGGACTTGATTGAATCGATAAAGAATTAATTAGTGGGCCATGTGAAGGATTAGTAAATTATGAATATCAATGTTTGAGGTTGTAAGAGTATGAGGATTAAAAAGAGAATTTGACATAAATATCTATTGGTGGGTTATATGCATGATTTATGGGTTTTGATAGAGTGTGCATGCATGGAGGAAAGTAGTGTATGTGTTAGTGGAGTTAGTCTTATGTGTAGTGTCATGCTTGGGTGTAGGGTGTGAGTGGTCAAGTTCCACCAATTATAAAAGGACATGTGGCAAGGATTTAGAGAAGGGTATAAAAGGGAAAGGAAAGAGAAAGGAAGAGCAAAAAATTGCCCTAGCTTCCCGTTCTCTCTCTCTCTCATGCCTCCTTCTCCTTCTCTTCTTCCTTCCTCTTTGCTCCATATTGATCCCTCTTCAATTGGCGGAGTTTGGTGGAAATTGATCAACTCAAGAGATTGTTTTGGGTAAGTTTTGTTGAGTTCTTTCTTTTCTTCATCTTCCTCATTTGTTGTTAAGATGTGTTCTTAATCTAGGGTTTTGTGTTTGTGTGATTGATGAGGATTTTGGGATGAAAAATATCTTGAATGAGTTTGGAAGCAAGAAAGATCATCTTAGTAAGCTATTGGAGCAAAGGAGTTAAAGGTTAGGGATTTTTGTTATTTTGGATGTATATTTGGATTTGGGGTTTTGATTTGATTTTCTGGAAATTCATGGAGTTAAAGTTGTTTAAATATGTTCAAATGTTATAGGTCTTGAGTAATTTGAGCTAAGATGCTTTGAATGTGAATTATTGAACCAAAGTATCTTTTGATTGAGAATTTGAAATTGTTTTGGCTGTTAGTAAATTTAGAGATTTTGGTTATGTTAATTGCATGATTTAATTGTATTAATTGGTGTGAAGGTTGGTTTTATGTTGTTTATGATGAATTGGATGTTTAATATGAGTTGTGATGAGTTTTGGGTTTGATCGGAAGGTTTGGATAAGTTTTGAAAGGAAGAAGTTCTACTAATTTCGCTGGAATCTGGAAAATGAGACTCTATCATGAGTGCGATGTTGTCATGATCGCAATAAAGATGGGTTCTTCGTTCCATGAGGGGGAGTGGGCGAGACGTACACATTGTGCACGAGTCGTGCACTTGGTGTACAAGTCATGCACGTGTTGGTCCCCTCCCATCTTGTGTTTGCTTGTTTCCTCTGTGGTTCTCTTTCACGATTCGTGTCTCTGAGCAGGAGTCATGATGGGTTCTTTTTCAGTAGGTGAGTCTAGTCACTATCGCGAGCACGCCTTCTTGTCGCGATCGCGACAGTCTCCTCTTTGCCTGGAAACTATTTTTGAGGAACTTCTTCTTTGCATAATTTTTCACCTATGTTATGCATCTATGAGTGAAAATGTGAATTATTGATGTATTCCCATGCATAGTAATTATTGAAATATAAGAATTTGATCTACCATGGTTATGTTGTAAATGTATGTGTGTAACGAAATGTGAACTTATCCGTTAAGTCTAAATGAATATGATAACTGTAAATTAATTGTTGAGATGTAGACATGATATCTAATAACATAAATGTGTTTAATATGTTCATAAGAGGTATTTATACGTAAATGAATGCATGTGCCCAATAAAAATGAAAGAATGTTATGCGTATGGGTGGAATGTGTATGTATATGAAAATGAGACGAATCCAATAATAATAATATGGAAATTTAGCCTGCATTAGTCGAGTCATGGATAGATAGGCATGCCTATAGAGTTATGTTAGCTGCAGCCCTCTGTTCTGTTCTAGACCCTGATCAGGTCCCCGTTTGGTTCTTCGCGAACCTCAATGTGTACGGATCTTGTTTAAGATCCCTAATGTGAAAAATGTTTTTCAATGAGATAATGTGATGTTGCTTTTCGATTCGTACCCGTAAGGTATCGCCATGCATTCAGTTCGATTCATACCCGTAAGGTACCGCCATGTGTTCACTCGCTTATCCACCCCTATGACTTAGTAGGCAACTAAATGAGTAAAATTAATGTGAATTAAATTGATAAGTTTTGTGATGATTTACAAAATGATTATGTGATTAAACATTTGATGAAATTGTGATAAATGCCATTTGTTGGGTGCTTTACGCACCACTCTGTTCTGGATCCTTTATGGACTCGAATGTGGAATTGTGTGGTATCTTCGAATACCTAAATGGTTTTGTATCTGAATCTAATGTCAGTTAATCGAAAAGAGATATAACAATTGATGTTGTTCTAATAAGTGTGTATGAATGAATATTGTTTGCATAAGAATTCGTATGTGAGAAATGCCTGTTATTAATCTGTTCATAAGTTATGAGTATGATTGTCTATGTAAAGTCTATGTAAGAATTTTTGAAATGATTGATATGCATTTTTGCTATAGTTAAGTACTCAGTAAATGAACTCTATGAATATATTCGTTTATGTGTTTAAATTGAGAATACAGGTATGTATTTTGTTATCTACCTTCTGGATCTTAGCCTGGATAATTACTGTAAGTATTTTGGTAAGGAATTCATGTGCCTTGCTGTTGATTTTAATAAATACGGTAAGTTATATATATATTGATTGGTAAGTAAGGGATAACAAAGTGTTAAGCATTATATAGATAATTGAATTTAGGAAATGAGTTAAGATTAAATTTGGAATATGTGTGCATAAGTTTCTATAGAACTACGTGGTTCTGATTCCCAACCATAGGGATACGTAGGAAGCTTGGAATGTTTATTTCAAGCCCGAACCAAATCTGAAAATCTAAATGTTTTGTTTAGCTTTGAACAGTAAATGGTTTGAACAAATGAAATCTTCTAACGTAAGCACTAATGCTGTAATCTGCATGATTTTGGAAATGTTAGTAATAATGGGAATCGGTATGACTTAATTTGCCCCGCTAGCAAATGTATCTTTGGTAACCTGGGAGGTATAACTATTCACATAGTTAATTAAATGAATTAAGCAAAAAATAAGTATGCATATTGTCATTGTAAATTACTAAGGTAATAATGTAAATTCTAGTTATGGTATGTAAGCGAATGTATATAGGAAATTGTTTAAGTTCGTACGAGAAAAAGAATATGAATTTATGATAGCTTTAATCAGTGTACTTTATGTTTATGTATATATATATATATTGATTTACATATGTTTGCCTCGGCAACTGCTGTGAGTGGCTGCCCATTATTTGTTTTGCCCGACTAAGTGTTATCGTTTAGCATGGTTGTTTATTCGTGCAGGTTAGGAGATCAGAGTAGCGCAGCGGTTCTTTGAGACTTTGGCCAATGAGTCGATAGAAGTTATAGAATGTTGTTATTGATTGTCGGTTTGTAATTAAGTTATTTATTTAGCATTTGTAATGAGATGTAATAATCTTTAGTGCGAATGTTGGTGTGTGTGAGATAAGTTCAAGATGTGTATGTGGTTGAGGTTCTAGATGTTAGAAATTTTATTACTTTGATTTTTGTATTGCCACGTGTGTCTTTGTCTGGTAGCACCCTCCGCGCACTATAGCTGTTCATCCGTTGATAGGCTACGTGTGGGAGTTGGGGGTGTTACACAAATTTTTGGACAAAGTACTCCCACGTCATCTCAATAGGTCACTGGGGATTCCTTAACACCAGCTTCCACCAATCCTAAGCCGGACCTTGCAATAAAGACACCGCGTAATTCACCCGCTTCTCCAAGGGATAGTTTATCTCTTGTAGAATCCTGCCCATCTTTTCTAGCTAATACTCAGCTTAATCTGACTGATCCAAAGTCATACCAACAAACTCTTCTGCCCCTCTTCTCCTTATAAAATCTATAGGGGCCTTAGGAGCAGTCAACCTTCCAATCAGGTGCACTAATCCTTACATCAGAACTGGGTCACCTTGAGCAAGACCTAACCCTTCAGCTCTAGGTCGCTCAGGTATAGGCGGATGAACATTCGCTGGGCTAACGCTACCCGCTGTCTCACCTAACTCCTCACTCGGATCAGACTCCATCTAACTTCTACACAAAACACCATCTGTATTAGGTCACGACTCTAAACAAACACTTACACATCTAGATATCATATAGACCAGAACCATCTGCCTAAGTTCTGATACCACTAAACTTGTAACACCCTAGCAACCCCCCAGGAAGGAATGCCGGGTTGCTACGCACAAGCAAACACTAAAACACTTACGAAAATAACTCATGCAAAACATCGCAGCAGAACTATCAAAACATGCATAAGCGGAAGCATAATACATAACATACTTATAAACCAAGTTCTTAGAGTATACATACTTCAAAGCATTTGTGTATGAACATAACAATATTACATGCCTTCAATACATATAAAAGAGATATAAACAATCTGAACAAAATATCTCTCTATCTATTACAAAAGGAATCTAAGCCCAACAAAAGACTCCACTTCACTTCCTAGTGGCCAGCAGATGGACTCTCACAACTGAACCAAACTTGCATACTTACACGAAACAAACATCCATGCTAAGCTATAACGCTTAGTGGGGATATACAGATACAAAAAAGCATCACATGCAATTATCATAATAGCATATGCAAACCAACAAACATCCTTATAACAAAAGGCATATACATAATTATCAAAGCACTTAGTAAAACTTACCTGAGTCTTCCATGCTCAAATCCCATATATGTTTACACATACAAAGCCCATGTTACAGATTTACACATTTACAAGCACTCTAGACAAAAGCATGGTTCATTCACAAGCTTTAACACTAAAGCTCAACAAACATATAACACTTTATGATAAGCATCACAATGCCAAACAATAACCAAAAGTAGACCGGCAGAAGCCTGAACTCAACAGATCGTGGATACGGGTACTGAAGATACCGATGAGATTCAGTATCTAAAAACACAAGAGACATTAGCCTCTAGACAAACAAATACCCAAAGGTAATAGAAGAGACAGAAGCCTCTAGACAAAAGACCAAAACGGTCTACTGAGCAGCTGCACTAAACCCCTTATAAGCATGCTTATCTATCCACTACCTTAACCAATCAGGCTGGACCACATCACACCACATGACTTTTTGTAACACCCCCTTCCCATACGTAGGCGATCCCATCCGAGAAGGAGTGAGATGCCGTATGAGTAAAGGTGCCACCAAGCAAGTACAAAGTATAACATACATTCATAAAATACAGAATAATTAAAAACTTTACATGCAGAAAGCAAAAGCTGATCATGCATTACTATAATAAACTATTACAATAATGATCTGATCAACTAACTGAAACAAATAATATTATATATACAAAATATAGTTACAAAAGCGGAAGCTGATACAAAACTGATACATGAGAGTTCTATACAAAAAGAAATAACAACTGTTACAAAATTAAGCCCTACACTAAACTCTTCTGTGTTGGCTTGATGGCGGCGACTCTCAGATCAAAACTCCTTCCGCACTGCACGGGTAAAACACCGTGCTAAGCGATAAACGCTTAGTGGGGAAACACACATAATTTATGGACGGCCATTCACAATGGTCGTCAAGGCATGACACATTCACAATGGCAGAAAGCAAGGGCTATAACATAATCCATATAAACATGCTCATATTTAAAAGCCATACAATCAGTATCTCAATAGTCATATCCATTTCAGAATAATCCAACATATGTTTCATCATTAAACTCATTCAGACAATCCATTCATAGCCAGATCAGATCAGAGCAATTCCATTAACATTTAAAGAACACCTGCTGACTCTAGATAGTGGATAAAGAGTGTACTGAAGGTACCTTACGGGTACGAATCGTATACTGAGGGTACCTCACAGGTACAAGTCAAATGTTATTTTATCAAAACATGTTATTCATATACTGAAGGGACCTTAAACAAGATCCTAATACTGAAGGGTTCGCGAGGAACCAAACGGGGACCTGATCGGGGTCCAAACTGAACTGAGGGCTGCAGCTAAAGACTCTATTAGGCATGCCTAACTATCCACTTACTTGACTCTAGCAGGCTAAACGACATTCAATTCCCATTTCAGAGTACAGAATAGAATTTATCAGAAATTCATAGTATTATTCAAATCAGAGTATATACAAGTATGACAGGCATTATACCACAGTATAAATTCATTCAGAAGAAAATACTAGATTTATTTTTGAGTCAAAAGCTGGGAAATTTCGAAAAAAGAGCAGAACGGGGAAATGGGCGAGATTGGCTGGTCACAAGGCGTGACTGGCCTCCTCACAGGGCAGGTCACGCGACGTGACTGAGGGTCACGTCTCGTGACTTGCTCTGCCCCTCATGGATCAGACGACATCTCTCGCTGATCACGCCTCGTCCCTCGCAGATCACGCAGCGCCCTCACAGGTCACGCAGCGCCCTCGCAGGTCACGCGGCGTGACTAGACGTCACGTCTCGTGACTTGCTTCAGCATTCTCGCAGGTCACGCGACGTGACTGGTTGTCACGTCTCGTGACTTGCTTCTCTTCAGCTGTTACGCGACTTGCCTTCCCTCAGCCGGTCACGTGGCGTGATGGGGAGTCACGTCTCGTGACTGGCTTCATCTCAACTGGTCACGAGTTGTGACAGGCAGCCACCACCCGCGACCAGCCTCAAGCTGGCAGGTCACGCGACGTGATCTGAGGTCACGTCTCGTGACTTGCCTCTCTTCTTGGCGAGTCGCGCGACAGCATCAGGAATAATGGGATTTTTGACAGAACTCGATTTCCAGAATTTCCAGAACAATAAAATCAATCCAAATTTGGTTTAAAACCATATAAATCAATTCATACCTTTCAAGAAAGATCCCAAACAATTCAAACAACATATAAACAACTCAAACCAGTATTCAGTCAACCAAATCAAGGGTATTTGCATTCAAATTCTTCAAGAACATATAAACCCTAAATTTTACAGTAAACTTAAAATCACACAAACCACAATCAAAAATTCCCAAACCTGAAATCTAAGCCTCTATCACTTAGCTCCACTAGGTCCAGCAACCTCTTTACCCTTTGGATCACGAGGAGCTTCAGCTAAAAAACATCACAACAAGAACATTCACAAAGTAAACCCTAAGTTAAGCCTAAACTTAAGGAAGAAGAAGAAGAAGAATTACAGCAAGATAAAGACAAGGATATGCACTTACCAAGCTAGGGAATGCCAAGAGAGATTAACTTCACCAATAAAATCTTGAATCCACACACAAGAGCCCTTAGGGAAAAAGGAAAGGAAAAAGAAGAAGACAAGTGAAGGAAGAACGTGAATCTGCCAATTCCTTTTCTTTCTTTCCTTTTTCTTTTTCTTTTCTTTACCCTAAGTAAGTGTCCATTACCTATTGGTGAAGCTAACCACTCACACTTAAATTCCACACACATCACACATACCTAATGCACTTATAATTAAAGTACCCTACAATGGCATAAACACGCACCCAAATATTTCTCACTTACTAAACACACTAATGCCATGTATGCACCCATATAATAATAATAAACCCAAAAACATACATTTTTACTAAAATACCCATATGACATGCTGAACACGTACACATGCATGCTCACACAGACAGGCTCATTCTACTAGGGGGCAAATGGGGTGTGACACTTTTGGTTGTCATGTGACATACCACGGTTGCAAAACAGAATGCAAATAGGGCACCTCACGGTCACAACCATTTGGTTGTCACCGTGATATTCCACGGTTGCAAAACAGAATGCAAACAGGGTACCTCACGGCCACAACCATTTGGTTGTCACCGTGATATACCACGGTTGCAAAACAGAATGCAAACTGGGGTACCTCATGGTCACAACCATTTTGGTTGTCACCGTGACATACCAAGGGTGCAAAACAGAATGCAAACTGGGGTATCTCACGGTCACAACAACTTTAGTTTTCATCGTGACATACCACGCACTTTCCAGGTAAAAGCATTTCTTGTATACCTCATGGTCACAACCTTTTGGTTGTCACCATGACCTATGCAGAAATGCTTAAACATAGTTGTGTTCTTACCAACCACAGCTATGCTAACTTCACTATAACTCATCCCAAGGGATAACTTTGACCAACATACTCTCTAAACCATAACATTCACATGCATCATCTTCAATATCATGCAAGAGACATTTCAACCACCATTTTAAGATCAAACTCTACCACATGCAAATCTTGACCAATTATCATTATAAACATAATAAGCATACTAAAGATCCTCATGCCCAAAACCATACCGTACCAAACTTGCAAAAACTCTCATCAACATACAACACTTGCATGCATGAATTTAATGACCAAAATATAAACATACTAATATCATTTTAATGCATTTAATCAACATACTTTCATGGCAAGGTTATAACTCAAAAACTAATCAAATTAGAAACACATTCATAACTTAAACCCAACTCAACCACAACATGCGATCCAAAATACTTGTAATAAAACATGCTACACATGCATGCAAAGAAAATAGAGGCACTCGACCCCAAACCAATCAGCATACATCTATATAAGGAATTAACAAAGAAATTCGAAACCTCAAAATACTGCTGGAACCCTAATACTCAGACCTTGTCCTTGCCTTTGTCCTTCCTTCTAGCCTCACCTTCTTCCAATGTCCAAACCCAAGAAAATAAATCTAGCACAAACACTTAATCCATAGATCCGAAATCCAACTTAAAATCAAAACAGAAATGGGATAAAGAAGAACAAAATTCGAAACACTTAGCTTCCAAAATCCTTCACACCTCTAAACTCAACCAAAATGCAGAAACCAACCTAAAGAAGAGCCAAAAACTCAGATGGAGAGAAAGAGAAGAGAGGGACCCAAAAGGGAGAGAATAGAAAGAGAGAGAAATTTGCATGTTCAACTATTAGGGACAGCAAAACCCACTAACTCATCCTTATATACCATGCCCAAAGCCACATGGTAGCCATGCACAAAAAGCCCCACTAAACAAGTGTGCCAAATGGCACCCATGCACAGCTGTCCCACTATCATGCAGAATTCCCACTCAATCCCTAGAAAAGTTCTCTTTAGTCCCCTAATTCTATTTCTTCTTCCAATAACTTATAATCCTTTTGATTAAGTCCTTAATCACTCAATAATTATTTTCAAACCAGCTCTTTAGCACCTTTACAAATTATTTATACCTCAAATCCTACTAGGGTATACTTTGGGCTGTTATAATTAGTGATAAGTTCTGAAATGTCAGAAGCTTTGTGAGGCTATAAGGCAATTGACACTACAAGAAGATGCAGAATTAGCGGGAAAATTTTTCTTATTGCTAAATATGGACGAAAAATTATTTTTGTCGCTAATTACAGATGAAAAATAAATTTCGTCAGAAATTAGAGATGAAAAAATTTTTCGTCTCTAAAAATGAACCCGCCATTTTTTGCAACGGATTTTAGTGACGAAAAAATTAAACCTTCAGCAAATATGGCGCGTAAAAATCGTGGCATTATTTGTTACGAAAATTAGTGACGGAATTTAAATTTCATCGCTAAATATTAGCGACAAAATTTAATTTTCGTCGCTAAATTCCATTGGGAATTAGAGATGGAAGAAACCTTCCATCGCTAAAAGAGGAGTTCTACAAAAATTAGTAACAGAAAGTTACGAAAAAATATTTCCGTCACTAAAAAGGGAACGAAGTTTCCCTGCACTTAATTATATGGAAATTAGCGCCAAAATTAAATTCCGTTGGGAATTAGTGACGAAAAGTCTAATACTTATATATATAACCCATTTATTTCTTTCTCTTCCCCTCTCTCTCTCCCTCGCAGATCCGGCCTCCCCAACTTGCTTCCCCACCCCGGCGGTCCTCCATCGGTGCCGTTCCACCCTCCCCCCTTCACCCTGGTGCCGATCTGATGCTTAGGTCTCTCCTCATCCTTCTCGTCTATCACCTTTCCTCCCCTCTTTGCTCTCCTTCGCTCTTGATGGCCCTCGCTCCCCAGTATCTCCCCCTCCATCGTGCCAAATCTGCTCGCCCTCAGCCACTGCAAGATCCGTCGTGCTCCAAATCTGCTCGCTCCCAACCGCTGCCTGAGCATGCCAGATCTGCCCTCTCCCAATCGCTGCTCAAGTGCGTAAGGTCTGCTCGCTCCTAGCCATTGCCAGATCCACGGCGCGCCAGATTTGCTCGCTCCCAGCCTCTACCAGATCCACGGCTCGTTAGATCTTCATTAATTGCTTACCGCTCATCACAAATAGGTAATATTTAATTTATTCTCTTTGAAATTCATTTAAGTAGGTTGATTTTTGTAACAACCCAAAGCAGACCCTAGTAGAATTATAAGGATTTTGCTTTGAAATTTTATAAATTGAATTTGGTATGAAAGATTTTAGTTAGTGACTAAAAGGAAATTGAACAAGGACTTAAGGGATATTAAACAAGGATTTTTAAAGATTGATTATTTGGAGTTTGACACTTGGCATGGGTGGTTGGGAAGAATTAAATGAAAAGAGAAAAGAAAGGCAAAGAGGAGAGAGGGAAGGCAGACTTTTCTTTGGTTCTCCTTGCTCTTTCCTTCTACGTTTGCCTCCTTCTACCTCTTCTTCATTTATTTCTTCTTCATCTCTTACTCTTGGTTGAATTGTTTAGAAGATTGAGTTGGTTTTATGAGTTTAAATGTTTGATTGAAGAGGTAAGTTGGTTTATAAGGTTTCTTCTTCTTTCCTTTGGTTTGATTTGAATTTTGAGTTATGCGTTTTGATTCAAGAGAGTTTTACTTGGTTTGATTTGTGTAAGAATTTGGTGGCAAGAAGAAGAGCAAGGGTAAGGAGATAGTGGATTCTTGAAGGGAGTTGGTTTTTGAAAGCTTCAATTTTGAAGGTTTGGGAGTTTTTTTTTCTTTGATGAATTTGTGTTTGGTTTTATTCTAGAAATTTTAGAGTTAGTAAATGTGTTTTAATACATGTTTGAGATGAGTTGTAAGTATATGTTCAGCATGATAGAAGTAATTTTGTTGTATATGATTATTAATAGTGGATTTGTATGAATTTAGAATAAATGCTACATTGATAATTTGGTTGGGCCTTGCTTGTTAAATTAATTGTTCTATCTAGTGTTATTTATTGTTAATATGCTTTTTAGCATGTTTAAGATGCATATGATAAATGGATTGAATTTACATGAATGTTGGTAGATGGTTGTGTTGAGATAGAAATGGAGATTGGTAAGTAGCCATGTTTGAATTTTGCAAAATCTAGGTTTTTATCGATTTACATGGTGGTAAGGGATCGCATTCCGCCGTGTGATCGCATTCTAGAAATGTGACTTTGCTTATTCGTCCAACCACACGGCGGTAAGGATATTCCATACCGCCGTGTAATTACTCTCTGGACTTGTTCAATTTCTAGCTCGACATGTTACACAGTGGTCAAGCTTTACTTAACCACTGTGTAAGATGTCTTACACGGTAGTAAGGATTTGCCATACCACCGTGTATGCCCTATTTTTCCAAAATGTTATTTTTGAGACCCCTTGAATGTTTTTTCTCACATGGTTTATGATTGAACATGTATTATTAAATCATTTCATGATAATTTAAAGGAATATATGAACTATATGCTTGGTCTATTGTGTGGATTATAAGAAATGAGTTATGATAACTTCATTTGTATATGTGTATTTGAGTAATATTTATATAACAAACATAGAATTGTTTGAGCCTGATCAGTCATAGTAGTGGATAGATAAGCAGGCTTATTAAGGGTTAGAGTGTGAGTGCAGCTGCTACATGTTGGCCCCGTTAGGGTCTTTTAAGTCGGCCCCATTTAGGTCTATATGATTTGAGACTTCGGTCTTCCCTCCTACCTTCGGTTATACATTACTCGAGACTCATGTCTCTATATTCTTTCAATACTGTGTCCTATCAGTATCAATAGCACCCGTATCCACTATGTATTGTGTAATTAGGCTAATATATGTTTCTAATGATATGAGAATGGGTATATGCTACATGTTTATGAACATGAGATGACAAGATATGTTATTTTAATGTGTTTTAGTATATTGATGTTTTAGTTGCTTTATACTTGTGTGTATGCACATGATGAATAAGTAACATTATATATGTATATATATGTGTATATGTAGATGACATGATGTACAAGTAAAATATTGCTTGCATGTTATGATGTTGTGCTAAGCTAAATGGTTTGTTCTTGTGGTTATTTATATATACATATATGTGTCTTGTTTTGTGTTCCTCCCCACTAAGCGTTATCACTTAGCATGAGTGTTTTCCCGTGTAGGTGGTAGGTTCAATTTCGGTGTAGAGTATCTGCGGGTCGGCCACTAGGAGTTTCTTGGAGTCCTTTTTGTCTTTTGTTGCTATTTTGAATAATTATATATATGTTTTGTACATGAATATTGATCAGAAGATGTAACTTTTTGTAAAGGAATATTTCAATATATGTATATGAAAAGGTTTACAAATATACTTTTGCAATTTTTGTATCGTTATATTCATCAGATATTTTTGATCTCCTTTTTAGTTTAATGTTTTCGCTTTTGCTATGTGCGCATTCATTTGTATCTGTGTACGTAGCACTCCGACATCCTTCTAAAGGAGGTATCGGTGTGTTATAATTTTTGGTATCAGAGCATACGTTTTGAGGTTTTGGACTATAAGATGATAGAGTATATAGTATATGCATGTGAGTCTGTCTAGAGTTATCGGCTAATGCAGATGTCATCTTGTGTAGAGTTAAATGGTGTAACACCCCCTACCCATACGTAGGCGAACCCATCCACAAGGGAGTGAGAAGCCATATGAGTCAGGGTGTCACCAAGCAGATCAAATAATAAACATATATCATACATATAAAAATACAGCGGAATTAAAAATTTTAAACAATATGATCAATCATTCATAGATGCAATAATAATAATAATATTCATTACAAAACGGTTTTGATATTACCAAAAGATTTACATCTTCCAAAATTACAATGAGAGATTACTGTTACAAAAAGAATCTCAAAATAAATGTTAAGTCCTAATATCAACCTCTGTGTTGGCTTGACTGCGGCGACTCTCCCAAAAACTAATCATCTTTCGCACCTGCACTGATAAAACACCCTACTAAACGATAACTCTTAGTGCGGAAAGCACAACAATAATATGGACGGCCACTCACAGTAGTCATCAAAGCAAAATGCATACATATGGTATAAGCTGATAATCATATAATAAAATCATGACTAAATCACATTTATACCATTTGTAAGTCCTATATACACATTCATATACATATTGCTTCACATGCTGATAGTCATAACCGATCGGAGGTTCACATTCCCATAATCATAACAACACAGACAATATACCTACTAACTCACAATAGTGGATAACGAGCGAACACATGGCGATAACTTACAGATACGAATCGAACGCATGGCGGTACCTTACGGGTACGAATCGAAAAGCAACATCACATTTTTCCTTTCAAAAATATTTTACTGAGGGGATCTTAAACAAGATCCAACACATTGGGGTTCGCAAGGAACCAAACGGGGGACCTGATCAGGGTCAAAACGGTACAGCAGGCTGCAGCTAAAGAACTCTATTAGGCATGCCTAACTATCCACTAGATTGACTCTCGCAGGTCATGCATAAGGTAAGGCATGTTCTAAAATATAGTATATAATTTAACGTAAAGAAATCATGGTATTATTCATATAGACGCATGATATATATATATATATATATATATATATTCCATACAGTAATAGAAGCTCATGTAGGGAAGATAAGAAATTCATTTTAGACAAATAGGGCAATTTCAGAAAGAAACAGGCCGAGTGGAGGTTCACTGTTGCTATAGCGACAAGAGTCACGCTCGCGATAGTGGCAAAAGGCCAATCGCAAGAGGAAGGCAAGGACACGAGTCATGAAGGATCGATACGACTCGTGTCAACGTTCCAACTAAGCCGAATTGCCGATCGCGTGAGAGGAACCAAGAGCACGAGTAGGCGCTTCTAAACTAGAAACCCAAGAAAACACACAATGCACAAAAGCCCTAAGTTAAAAATACGTTCTAATAGACCAAGAGGAAGAAGAAGAAGAAGAAGAAGAAGAAGAAGAAGAAGAAGACTCAACTACTCACCCAAATGAAACTTGCGAGATAATCAATTTCCACCAAAACCACTTGGATTTACACTAGGGTACACTCTCTTGAAGAAAAAAGAGGAAGAAGGGATAAAGGAGAAGAGGAGAATGGCAATGAGGCAGTAAAATGGCTGCCCTTTCTTCTCTCTCCTTCTATTTGTACCCACTCCCTAAAACCCTAGCCACATACCATCCTATGATTGGCGGAACTTGACCACTCACACCCAACACCCATGCATGACACTACACTTAAGACCAACCCTCACTAATGCACACACTACTAACATGCATGTACCCACACTCTATCAAAGCCCATAATCATGCATATAATCCAAAAATACCATAACACATGCCAACACATACACAGACACATATGCAAACATGGCTCAAACTACTAGGAGGAAATCAGGGTGTGATAACTCTCACCTACTAAATAAGAATTTCGTCTCCAAAATTCTCACCTGAACTGAACATCTGTGGATACTGAATCCTCATCGTTGCCTCTGGTTCCCAAGTATCTTCCTCTACCCCATGGTGCTGCCAAAGATCCTTAATAAGAGGAACTTGCTTATTACTTAACTGTCTCACTTTCCGAGCGATGATAGCCTTCGGTTCCTCATCATAAGAATAACCCGATTGAATCCGAATGTCCTGAGCCGATAACACATGCGACGGATCCAATCAGTACCTACGAAGCATGGAAACATGGAAGACGTCATACATCCTAGCCAATTCTGTAACAACCCGAATTACACCCTAGTAGGATTTATGGTGTAATTGCATAGTAAGGGTACAAGGAATTGGACCAAGAATAAGATTAAGAGTATTTAAGGACCTAATTAAAGAGGTAAATTAGATGTTAGAAAAGAAGTTGAGTGGAAGGACTAATAAGGAATTGAGATAAGGAGTAAGTGGGAAATTTTGATTGAGTGGAACATGTGGCAGACTTTAGACATGTGTCTTGCTGTGAGCTTGCCACTTAGGCAGCCACATGCAATAAATGTTGAAGTTAGTGGGAAAATCTGTCTCATTCCACTAACAATCAGATTTCTACTTCACTCACTCTCATTCTTTCATGGGTTTTTCTCTCTTCTTCCTTTCTTCATTCTGATTTGTGATTCTTCAAGTTATGTTATTGCTATAATTGGTTGGTTTGAAGAGGTTACCGTGTGAACTAAGAAGTAAGTGTATTGAATTTGTGTTTCTGTTTCTACCACCCTTCTTGTGGTTTGTTAGTTGAGTAAATGGATTAAGAGTTTGTTTTTGATTTAGGTATTGTAAGAAGCTGAGGCTAGAAGAAAGGAAAAGGGCAAGGACAAGATTTGAGTTTGGGTGTTTTGACTGCACTTCAAGAGGTTAGGATCGTGTGCCCTTTGATTTTTGCATGTGTCGTGAATTGTGATGTTGTGTCAATTGATGCATGTTAATGTATTTAATTGATATTGATATAATTGAAATGTAAAATGGATGTGTGTTGAAGTGTTAAATAAATTGCCATGAGTGCAATCTAGTGATTATGTATGAACCCTAGTTGTAGGGGAAAACTCTGCCCAGATTGTATCAGACCTCCGTGTGATGTTTTGGTGATAAGTGGAGTTTTAAAACTCCGAATTAAGTGATTGTTGTTCCATTATAACCATCACTTCCATATCTATATAAGTTTAGAAATTACTATGATCAAATTCTTGCTCAAAGTGTCCCAAAAATTGTAATAACATAAGTGTCTCTATTCTGGCGGGTCCATTGGAATAGTATAGTTTGTTTAGCTCATATCATATATTTTATTTGTCCAAATGACCTGTAATTTGTCCCATTGGAAACTTAACATCCTAGGGAACAATTTTTAAGGAGGACATTTGGCCTAAAAATGATGTTTGGAGGTTAGATTTTATGGTTCAAGTTTGAGGTGAAACGCAGTCCCGTTGGACACCTGTAGGAGCCTACTGTCGCGAGGGCGATAGAACCAGTTATTTGATGGATTTTCCTTCACATTTTGATCCCATGGTTGGCGTGAATCATTTTCCACCTTTACTCCTCTCTAGTTTGAGTATCTTTGTGTGATTATCCTTCCCGAAATGCACCCGAACTTCTCTTCAATTTCCTATAAGTTATCCAATTTATGTTTAACATTATGAGATGAGTATATGAACTTTTGTCAATGGAAATTATACATAAATGAGGCTATGGCTTAGTACTTTGATAAAGGAATTAATGTGTTCATGCTTTTTAGTTATTGAATCATAATGGTATGGGTACTTGTATGGTGAACTATATGAATATGTTTGAACATGTATATTATATATGTGTTATAATAATTAGAGTGTTAGAGAGCCTAAAGTGACAAGTTTATGGATATATAAGCATGCTTATAAAGGGTTTTGCGCGGCTGCTTTGCAGATCATTATGGTCTTTTGTCTAGAGACTTCAGTCTCTTTTCTTACCTTCAGGTATTCGAATGTTTTTAGACTTATGTCTTTTGTTTTAGATACTGAATTTCATCGGTATCTTTTGTACCCATACCCACAGTCCGTGAGAGTTCAGGCTTCTTGTTTGCTTTTGTGATGATCAAGCTTGTGCTTTTGATGATGGAATGATTGTTTTGTTTTGAGCATTTTATATTAATGCTTTTGGCTCAGTTATGTTTGTCAAGTGGACTTGATATTATTAAGATTCTGTTATGTGTTACGTAAATAAGAATGTTATGGTGCTTTGAGCATGTTAGGTTTGATAAGATTGAATTATACATGTTATAATTTAGTAATTGACATTACGTTTACGCCTTGGCATATATATATATATATATATATATATATATATATATATATATACTGTTATGCATGCTTATGCAGTCCTTTGTTTTTATACATCCCCACTAAGCGTTATCGCTTAGCACGAATGTTTGTTTCCATGTAGGTTTGCAGGATTGGTTTGGTTTTGGAGTCGCGCATCTGCTGGCCACTAGGAGTTAAAGTCTTCTTTTTGTACTAGTATAGGGATAAGTTGTATAGTCCAGTTTTTGCTTGTATGTTTTGTAACGTTTTGTAAGGCATGTAATTCTGATATGTAATGTAATGACTTAGTATATGTATACTTTATAAGTTCAGTTATGCAAGTTTATATGGTTATTCTTGAGTGCTTCCGCTTTAGCTCTTGCTTAAATTTTTTTGTTGTGTGTGACATCTCGATATTCCTTTCCAGGGGCACTGGGGTGTTATAAATTCCATAAGTAAAGCCAACCTATAGGCTACCGGACCAACTCTCTCCAAAACCTCATAAGGCCCAATAAACCGAGGACTAAGTTTACCCTTCTTGCTGAACCGCAACACTTTTTTCCAAAACCTTAAGGAAAACTTTGTCCCCGATCTCAAACCGAATATCCTTTCTCTTCATATTGGCATACGACCTCTGTCTATCCTTAGCCACCTTCAGATTTCGCTGCACAACTCTGATCTTCTCCTCGATATCCCTAATCTTCTCTGGCCCAACAAAAGACTGCTCGATCAACTCTGTCCAATAGATTAGAGTCCTATATGGCCGACCGTACAAAGTCTCAAACGGTGACATCCCAATGCTCGACTGATAGCTATTATTGTAGGCAAACTCCATAAGCTACACATACCTATCCCAACTGCCAGAAAAATCCAAAGCACAAGCCCGAAGCATATCCTCTAAAATCTGGATAACCCGCTCGGACTGACCATCTGTCTGAGGATGAAATGCCATGCTGAAATTCAATTTGGTACCCAAGGCTCGCTGCAACTCATTCCAAAACTTAGATGTGAACCTTAGATCCCGATCAAACACTATAGACAATGGCACTCCATGCAATCGGACCACCTCATCCAAATAAATACTGGCCAACTTATCCATAGAATAATCCACTCTAATTGGTAGAAAATGAGCTGACTTCATAAGCCGATCCACTATCACCAAACCGAATCATGCTTTCCCTGCATTACCAGCAAACCCGATACGAAATCCATGGCGATGTCATCCCATTTCCACTGAGGAATGGATAATGGAGTGAGCAATCCCGAAGGAACTTGATTCTCAGCCTTTACCTTCTGACAAGTCAAACACCTCACTATGAATTCCACAATGTCTCTCTTCATCCCGGACCACCAGTAAAACTGCTTCATATCCCAATACATCTTCTCACTACCAGGATGCATAGTAAAAACCGTAGTGTGTGCCTCACTCAAAAGCTTCTTCCTTAACTCATCATTCTTGGGCACACACAAACGATTCCTATACATAAGCACCCCATCCACAGCCGAGAATTCTGACTGCTTACTTGATCGGAGCTCCTGTAATAACCCAAAATAGGCCTAGTTGGAATCTGTGTGGTAAGTCGGAATATTTAGAGCATTTCAGTAATTTTAGCAAAAGAAAATTTGGATAATAAGGATTTTATTACAAGGAATTAATTTGTTAAGTTTAGTAGAGGAAATTATATGGTGTACATGTGATATATGGAAGTAGGGTACTTTTGGTTTTGACATAATCTAGTAGTATTGGTGCATGGTAACTTGGATGAAAAAGTGTTTTATTGGAGATTATATGGTGTGAGTTAAGTTTGGTGCCATGGATTGTTAGTGAAAGATGAGATTTAAGAGCCATTGGTAGAGTGACATGTGTAGTGGTTGGTGGGAGCATTGAATGAGGATTTGAAAGGAGAAGAGAGAGGGATGGAAAAGAGTAGCTTCCCGTAGAAGCCATGGGGATTTTTCCCTTTCCTTTCCCACGCCTCTCTCTCACTCTCTCATCCCCATTTTTCTGCTCTCTCAAGTCTTGCATGTGGGTTTTCTTCCATCTTTGAGTTAGGGTTTGGTTTTGAAGGCTCAAAAAGGTAAGTGGCTGCATTATTTTGGTCTGGGATCTTCTTCTCCATCATCTTCTTTTTCATTTGAATTTGTAAGGGTGATATGGTTTTGTTTATTGGGTTAACTGGGTTTTTATTTTGATTTGATTGATGCAAGAAGCTGAAGAAAAGAGAAAGGATAAAGGGAAAGGAAAGTTGGTGGATTAAAGTCAGTGAAAGTTTGAGCTCCATTTTAGGTTTGGGAGTTTACTCGGATATATATGTTTGGGAGTTTGATTGAAGTGTTTTGTCCATCTCTTTTGGATCCTGTTCTTGAGTTAAATGCTAATGCTATTTGTGTATGTGTGGTATATGACTTATATGAGTAAATAGCTTGTGTATATGATATAGAATGATAGAGTTTTGAGTATGTATATGTGAAATTGTGAGGATTTTGTATATGAACATGAGTTGGAATTTCTGGGGTTAAATCTCGGTAAATTCTATTTGGATATGTGTTAAGGTCCTTTTATTAGGTAAAATGATGTGTGATTTGCGTTATAATGGTTGCAAATGTGCTTTGGAGGCCCAAAAAGGTATGCTTTTATATGTTTTAGCATGAAAAATGGGTTTGGGTATAATTGGGTATTGATTCTACTTCAATTTCTATTTTTACATTTCTGGATATCAAGGAAAATCGATTCTGTCACGAGCGCGACAGAACCGGCTCTTCTCCTTCTCGAGGTGGTTTCCACTCGGCAGACGTGAAGAAGAATTTGTGAGAGGACTGTCACGAGTCATGATTGAGGATCACGACTCTTGACCCTCTTCTCTTGGAAGTCGCGAGTCGTGATGGAGAATCACAACTCGTGACCTCCTTTCGTACAGAGCGTGGGCGTCACGAGTCATGAGGCAGGATCACGACTCATGACCGTCCCTTCTTCTTGCGAGGCGGGAGGCGCTAGCTTCACGAGTCGCAATAGCTTGTGCAACTCGTGACCGGCCTCTCTTCCCCTCACTATCGCGAGCGCGACAGTGAGGCCTCTCCTGTCCTATTTTAAAAATGAGTTTTTAAGCCGCTTTTACATGGATTTTTACTACACGACACATGATTTGTCTTATTTGGCCCATTATTTGACAATTTATAAGATCTTAATTAAATTTGTACATGATTTATATGTTTTTATCTTTATTAAATACACATGTATACATGGAGTTGTATAATTATATTTGGTTGTGTAGACACCGGGTCTTGAGGCAGTCCAGGTCAGAGTTACCCGATGAAGAGATCCATGTTGGTTTTCGGATGAATGGATGGAATTCGGAGGTTTTCATCTTTCGGTTTCACAAGGATTAAAATCTTTTTCGCTATAACGTGAGGTTTTGAAAGAGTTTGGGGAATTTTGGTTGAAAAAGGAATTTTTGCTCCACAGACGGGATGGCCATCTGAAGTAGGTATGCCCGTCCCTATGGGGTGATCCCCATCTCTATGCATAGTAGGGATGGCCCGTCTGTAGCTAGGGACGGACACGTGTCTGAATAGGGACGCCCGTCCCCAGTCCCGCGATAGGGACAGACACGTGTCTGAGTAGGGACGCCCGTCCCTAGTTTCACGTTACGGCCCGTCTATAACCGAATTTCCACGCTTTCCCTTAGTAGGGACGCCCGACGGTAGTTGCAGGAATGCCCGTCGGTAGTGGATCTAATCAGTTATCGCCGGATTTGATAAAATTTTATCTCTTATCCTTCAAATGTGGGTTAAGATTTGGTTAAAGTTTGAATTTTAAAGACTCCTTTTAAAATTCAAACTCAAAACTGATGCTTATCTAATTTTATCTCCTAAATTCTATAAATTGGGAGGTAAAATTCATTTTTAAGGGTTAGAAGAATTTGACAAAAAAAAATTCTTGGTGGAGAAAATTAAACACTTTTTGAGAGATTGGAATTTTCAGAGAAGTTTTCTTTGTGAGCAATTTACCAAAAAGCTATAAATCTTTATTTTCAGAATTTTTATTGGATAAAAATTCTTCTAATCAATGGATTTACACAAATTCTTCCTATGAATTAAGCCAATTTGAGCGTGCGGGGACTTAAAGCATTAGATATTCACCCTAAAAGGTAAAATCCGAGGGTAAACATTCTAGATTAGCATTTGTATGATTTTAATTGGCTTATATTAATTGTTTTCATTTGTTACTTTTTTATCTTTTAACTTATTTTCTTAAAGTCTCCTATATTTTTTCTTTTCTTTACTTTATTCACCAATTTTGACACTGACATGTTTTTTTTCTATGAGTTATTTTCTGACATTTTGGAGTTGAAGTTGTAAATGATGATGGTCGAGCCAATCTGAAGATTTCCATACGGGTTCTTTCTTCACCCTTACTTTTTATTCATGTTAATATTAAGATTATTTCAATGTCGTTAAAGTGAAAAGGGCCAAATATTTTATAGTAATTAATTTTGAGTTTTCTCAAAAAGTTGTGGACCAATGTCCTGTTTTTTTTAACCAACAAAATTGACACCTTTTAAAAACCAGTTTGTAATAAATATACATGGCTGGACCAATGTCCTCACTCCAATTAATATCCCGATTTCTATATGATCTGTATGTTGTTTTTACAATGGGGGTTGTATTCCGCCCCTAGTTTTATTGTAATTTGATTTGTGGGGATTTATTTTAATAATGTTTTATTTATTGATTTTGACATGAATGATTGTGCTTTAAATTAATCGCATCGTGTGGAAAGTTGGTGAAACAATGAATTCAAAAACTTAATTATAATATTAATCAAGGTATAAATAAATGAGAAGTCCCGAACTCACTCTGGTCTTTTGGGCTCAATGAGGCGAGAGGTCTAGGACTTCCAAGACACCTCTTGAGTCTCACCAAAAGACTTAAGTTTACAAATCCTAGGCTCCAGGGGGTAGAGGCTGAGACCTCCAAGATCTCTCTGGCTTGCTCAAGATGGATATGTATGCGCCGTCTTAGGCTCGATGAGGCTAGATGACCCTTCCCAATTTTCTATTGGGTGGCGACTCCAAGAAACCTCTTTGTTGCCCAAAATAGACGCAGCTTGTAAATACCTTACAAGTTTTAATGAATCCCATCCTGATCGCCCTGAAGTGGGCTTTTGGGAGGCCACAGGGTTCAGCGTGCGTCACAGTGGCGACTCCACTGGGGACTTACTCAAGACTTCAATTCGAAAGTACCTTGATTAAAAATTATAATTGAGTTTTAGTTCAAAAATTTCACCTTCTTTCAAAACTGCATTGCATATCATTATAGCCTTAGATCTACGCTAGTTTGGTCCCTTTTTCAGCCCTAGTGCGTTCCCGAAGCACGACCCTACGTTCACTCAATGTAGGGAAGTGTTAAGGATAATCACCAGCCCAAGCCTCGTACCATCATGGTATATTAAATGGTGACCCAATCAGTCGTTACGCTCGTGATGAGCTAGACCCGTTGGCAGGGACCATGCTTGGGTAAAGTAACACCACCTTTTGACTAAAGCTCATGTAATGGAAATAGTTATGTAATGCCCCAAAAATTTCAGTGTTTTTATTTATTAATTTGACGCGCTAAAAATTCGTCAAATGTTGATTTTAACGCATAAGAGTGGAATTTTTCATTAAAGCTATGTAATTTAATTATTCAAATAATTTTTGATATATGCATATATGTATGTGTGTGTAACGCATATTTACATGTAAATGGATAAGAAAATAGTTAATAGATAAAATAAATAAATAATTATAACATATGATAATATTTATTAAGGTCTAAAATGATCTAAAATTTGTGAGAATTAAGTTAATTAGTGGGAGAACACGGTAAAGAAAACAAAGAAGGAAAGAAAGAAACCGGAGAAAGAGAGAGGGACGGCGGAGCACGGTGGAAGGGGCAAGCGGCTGGCGCTGGTCGACGGCGAGCAACCGGACTCCTCGCCGTTGCTGATCGCAGGTGTCTTCTTCCCCGTTGCGACGTCATCGTTTCAGAAAAAAGGGGAGGAAAAATCGGGAGTTCTTCAGCGTTTTTCGGCGAACTCCGGTGGCGGTTGACAACACGAAGGGCACCGTGGGATTCCTGGTGGCCAGACGAAGCTTTCGATGGCCGTGGATCTCCCTCAATCGCCGGCGACAAGTAGATCGGAGGAGAAGGAAACAGAAGCTACCGACCCCGATTTCGACGAAACAACGGGGAGTATCGGCGCGTGACCACCGGAACCGTAAACCCGAGGCGTCAAGCTTCACTCCGATGAGCTCAGTGCCTCCGGTGGAGCTCTGACGAACCTCCGACGAGACTCTGGCGAGGCTCCGGCGACGGTGAAGAGGCCAAATTATGCAGAAAAATCCGGTATGTGGCCACCAGAATTACTTTCTTAAGTGATTTTCCACAAGTTAAAATTTATTAAGAGTGATTTTGCTAAATACAGTATGTGAACAATTTTATTGATTTGCTGGCACTGTGTTAAGAGTAATGGCTTAGCTGAATAGAATTAAATTTGAGATTTACAGATTTTGGGTTAAATGAAAAGAATTGAAAAGTTTTCCATATTTGGGAAAGTAGGACTGCATTTGTAAAATAGAAGAAATATAGATAAATTTGTAGTAGGATTTTAAATTGTATATAATCTTTATAATGATAAAATTCTGGCGTATAAACTAGATTAGTAATTAAACTAATAAATAACTTACAATAATTAAATTTGATAATGGTAGTGTATTTGATAATTCTTAAAGAATTGGTGGGAATTTAAATGTTGAGTGGGAATTCCAATTACGTTTATTGATAGTTTGAATTAAGGATTAATTTGGGTTGAAGGCATGTGATTTTATTATATTAAAATTCGATTAGTGCATGTTTTAAAATATTAAGTGAATGTTTGAAGCCATTGTTCAAGCAGTCAAATTACTGTTAAGACCAAATTAGAAGTATATGTGTACCCCTATATAAGTGCAAAATAACATAAATACAATAGTAAGTTTGTAATAATCTTTAAACTGTATGGTGAATTTAATTTAGTTTAGTCAATTATTTTAAGCTGTGAGTTAAAGCTTAAATAAATTAAGCAAATTAAGTTAAACAGATCAATTGAGCTAAATCATTGAAATAGAAGCAAGTAAGGGTTGGTAATTGTGGAGTTCTATTTTTGGGTACATCATGGAATTTCACTTGAATTGTGCATTTGAATTTATAAACTAAGAATGGATAATATACATATTGTGATGAATTACTACCGTAATAAATTTTAGTCGCTATGTATGGGTCGACTTGTGAAAATTGTTTAGTACAATTTTGTTAAATGTTACGAGTAATATGATAGAGTTGAGGACTTATAATAGGTGTCATTTTATAAAATGAAATTTATTGTAAATCTATAAAGATAGGATGGAATTTAACATGAAGAGAATGAATCAAATTAAGTGAGTAAGAGTGGATAATAAAATATAAAGAAAAAGGAGACTCAATCATAGGAGTTTATGGTATTTGTAAAAGTATGGGGTATAACAAGAAAGAAAAAAATATAGAAGAGAATAAACAAATTTATAAGTAAAGATTAATAGAAGGCAACATCGTACTTTATTAAATTTTAGAGAAGAAAATATAAATTAACTATATTACTGATAAATAAAGGACTAAAAGTATTTTAAGCAGGCTCATGATATGTGAGTAAATTAGAGAAATTTAGTATGTTTGACAAATATCGAGTGTAGTTAAGTATACTTAAAGATAATGGTAATAATAAAATCAAATAAATGGCTAATAAAATCAAAGTGTTAACTTGTAAATAAAGGCCAATGGGTTATAATTATATATATAAGATTTATTATAATTGTTAATGCCTTTTAATTATATAAACATGATTAATGGCTTGCTATGAAGCTAAGTTAGTGAAATATGATAAATAAATGAAATTATATGAGAAAATGATGATGGATGATACTGGGATTAATTCTGGAAAAAAAATTTAATTGAAATGTATATTGATCTTATTTTATGTAAAGATCAAAGTTTGGATTTGTTTAAATAACATTTATTAATGTGGCCCTATTCGATCAGCTGGGAGTCAAGTCTAGTTCTGGATATGGTGGCTAGCCATAGGGACATAAAACCGCGGGAGTGAGTATGATGTCTCACTATTTTTATAGGTCATTAATGGACCTATTCTGTATTCTTAAAAGTATCTGTATTGGAATGTACTGGAGTAATCCTTCGGGCTTCTTCAGGTTTGGAATGTACTGGAGTAATCCTTTGGGGTTCTTCAGGTTTGGAATGTGCTGGAGTGATCCTCTGAGGTCTCTTCAGGTTATTGTGAACTCTTAGAGATTCACACCCCGTTTATCCTGTGCTTAGAGTCTGCCAGCATTGTACTATGGGCAAAACAATAAATTGCAAAGTCAATTGGTAAATGTAAAATAAAGGTGTAAATCAAGAAATTAAATGATGAATAAATAAAGCAGGGTAATTTGATGAATTTAAATGATAAATTTTATAAGTCATATTAAATGTATAATCTAAGAAGTTAGATGGCAAGTATAAAAGTAATTGCGGATTAAAAAGCCATAAAATAACTTAATGACAGAAATACAGTTGAAGGATACTAATAGATAAAAGTGAAATTTAAAGTTTGATACATATGTATATATGTATATATATATTTGGCTGAAAGTTAACTAATGTATCTTATGACTTCGAAGTATGATAAAGCTGATGGTCCTATGATAAAAACTTTAATTGAGTAAATGATATCAGTTAATGATTCCATGAAATTGGTAATATAATGAAATAGCTTTATGTACATATATGTATATAAACTTCATAATCGCGATTGAGTGTTACATACATACATATATTAGTGGGTATTAGTGACTAGAGGGGAGCCATAATAATTGCCATATAGAGATGAAATATTAACTGCTGTGTTAGAAGCATATTGACTTTTTATCAATCTATGAGATTATATTAGTGATGCATGATTAATATGTTGTGCACCTTATCAAAATGCTAAGGAAATTCAGCATTTCAAAAGAATATTGAATGTATTGCATAAAAATGATTTTAACTTGCAAATCATTCATATTTAATTTGGAGTTAAATAGCGATTGGTATATTAATTATAAATTATTATATTGATTATGAAAGGAAAAAGTAATTTGCGATATTAATGTATGAATGATCAATTATATGTATATATTATGTTTATGTCTTGGATAAGTAAATTTGGTAGTCACCACTAAGCGTAAAGCTTAGCGCGTGGTTTATCCTCGCGCAGGTATAAGACAGGAATCAAGTGAATATCAGCACCGCTTCATAGAAGAAATATAAAATGGTAAGTATGGAAAGGAAGCGAAAGAAATGGAATTTTTGTATTTGATAATTCGAATGTTGGTTCTTGTGGCATGTACACTCCCTAGATAATTAGGATACTATTGTATCAAAGAATTTGTATTAGATAATTATTTATAGTTGATAGATGATGTATTATCATAATAGCTTTGTATTTTGTATAATTGATGTAAATAGTGAACTGATGACATTATGAGTTATTATATAAATATGTGATTGGAATTAAATTAGACGATGGGCAAAATTGTGTTGGAGTTTGAATTGGAGTAGGATGGTTGAATATGTATGTGATTATAGAAGTGTAAAGACTTTCTGTTTACAGGGGGATAGGCAATATTATAGGGGAGACTCTGCCGAAATTTCGATAGAATTTAAGTAGCCTACTTGAAAATGATTGTGTGAATAGTAAGGTGTAATAGTTGAAAAAAAAAATTACCCGGAATTTCGTAATGATTTTAAGAATAGCTTAAGAGAATTAAATTATTATGTACAGTAAAAGGGTGTTACAAGTTACTTCCCCTAGGTGGTATAAACCTTAATACTATGCTTGCTATGTGGATCATTACGTATTGAACAAGCCCAAATAATTTGATTGGTAACCTAATCAAAGGCTTTCATGCCCCGATAGGCCCATGTCAATTTGTTCGGGCTGCCTAAATACATGACGATCATAACCCATGCGCTTGTGCATTAGTTAGGAGAGGTTATGCTGCTGGTTTTTTGCCGTGGACTATGCGCGTCCATCGGGTTCCCTGTTAACCCATGGATCAATCCCACCTAGGAAAGAGACTATGACCTCGTGTGCGGGAGCAACAAGGTTGGAAGGACCTACGTGCTTGCATGTGGTTTGTAAATGTTGCATAGCACGATCATGCATCTTAAGCGCATTCATGCATCATCCTGACCCTTTGTGTTTTTCAACCATCATAAATTCGCCTAGGTGGACAAGAGGGTCTCAGGGGCGACTACGTAGAAATCCATTCTTCGAGTTACCAGAAAGGGTAGAATATCTGGACACTTCTTCTGAAACCAGCTACGCCACTTCAGCTCAGTTTTTTTTACATGAAGAAATGGCCAATTCACCAAGAGGGGCAGATGCCACCAGGGCAATGATAGCAGAAGAAGTGGGCCGAAGGCTTGAAGAGTTTGAGAACCCTATGATGGCGATGATGGCCGCTATGGGTCAGTAAGCGGCCCCACAGAACCCCCCACCTCCTCCTATGAGAAATAATGAAAGGGGGGAGGCCAGAGAAGACCCCCAAGAGGAAATTCGCATGCCACCTATACATTTCAGAGCCACTACTTCAGGGGCACAACGGGGAAGACCAGTCCCAAGATTAGATGATGATTTGGAAGATGAATAATATGACGAACGTATGACTGAGAAAGGGAAAGCCCCTCAAACTGAAGAAGCCATCTGGAAGAAGATGGAGGAGAAATTTGAAGCAATGACAAGAATGCTAACAAAGGGTCGAGGAATGAACCAAAAAGACAAGGAGTTAGAAGGAGAGGATCTAGTCCCAATGAACTTTAAAATGCCGGATGTTCCGAAGTTTTATGGCACTTCCGACCCCATGGCACACATAAAGCAGTACTCACTAGTGATGAAGGGCACCACTCTGACAAAAAAGCAGAAGATTGAGTACTTTTGCCTGAGTTTGAATGGCCCAGCAATAGATTGGTACCATGGGCTCGATCGCCGAACCAAGGAGGACTGGGATTTATTGATGGAGGAGTTTTTGAGGCAGTACGACTGTAGTACAAGGATGGAAGTGACCTTGAAGGACCTGGAGCTGTTACAGCAGAAGGGAGGCGAGTCCTTCCATGAGTATTTAACCCGGTGGAGGAATCGAGTGATGGAAATGAAGAGAAAACCGGATACTCAGGATCAAATACGGCTTTTCATTAAAAACGCGAGCCCGTATTTGAGAGAAGGATTGAGGATGAAAGGACTAAAAGACTGGGAGTCTCTGAAGGACATCACCATTGAGGCCGAGGGAGAATACCTTGTTAAGAGAGCAGCTAATGAGAACTATCCCAAGAGAGGTAGCAGCAGCCAGGGGGCAAATAGACAAATAGGTTTCGCTGGTGGCGCACGGAAGACTGCTGAGGTATCAGCTGCTAATGCTACCCCAAGGCATTTTTCCAATCTTGGAAGGTCTTTATCATGGGTGCTGAGAAGACTGATGAAAGAGGGTAAGTTACAGCCTATGCCACCCAAGCCTGCTAGAACTCAAAGCACGCCAGGACATAAGGATAATGAGTATTGTGCATATCATCAGCACACTGGGCATATAACTGATAATTGCAAGACGTTGAGGCACGCAATCAAAGATCTCATTGACTAAAAACAGATCACTGACCCAGAGAAGAGAGGAGGTCAAAAGAAGGCTGGGTATAACAGTATGCCCCCGCCAGTGAACATGATCGGGTCCAGTTTACCCGAGGAGTTTGTGTTAAGGGAATTGTACGGCAATGATGTCCACACTGCTTTCACGAACCTCCATGAGGGGAGTGAAGAAGGGCTTCCCGCTGCAGTGATCGATTGCTGGTCCACTGATGATAGTGGAACTGAAAATGATAATTCTGAAGTATTTTCTGACCTATGGAACTTGGAGGAGGAAGGAGAAGAAGCAAAGAAGAAAGATGTAGGAGTTGTGACCCGGAGCGGAAGGGTAGCTCCAGAAGTTGAGAAGCCCCAGGAGTCGGTTGAGGGCAGAAAGGGAAAAGAGCCGGAAGAAGATCCGATCGTTAAGCAACTAAAAAAGACGCCGGCTTAGATTTCCATATGGGATCTTTTGTGACAGTCGCCATCGCATAGGCAGAAGGTGGTAGAGGCTCTATGCGAGGCAACTGTGGCAACAACTATCTCGCCTACGGAACTTCTGAATGTAGTGAAAGGAGAATCAGGAGAAAATGTTATTTTTACCAGTGCTGATTTGCCGGCAGAAGGCCACAACCATAATCGCCCTCTGTACATAAGGGCACAGATCAACCAAAAGCACACTGCTTGCATAATGGTAGATGATGGCTCTTCGATAAATGTGTGCCCACAGGTGGCAATGGCGGCTTTTGGGGTAACAGAGGATATGTTAGCCAAATCTGATCTCACCATCACAGCATATGACAACTCGCGCAGGCATGCTTCGGGGACATTTCTGGCAATAGTGAAGACAGGGCCCGTAGAGTCAGAAGTGGAGTTTGTGGTATTGCCTATACCTGCCAATTTCTTAGCTCTTCTAAGTAGACCATGGTTTCATAAGTTGCGTGGAGTCCCCTTTACACTTCACCAGATGGTAAAGATACCTCATGAGGGCCAGATTGTGACTATAAGGGCTGCCCTGGAGAATCAAGTTTCAGTACTGGAGATCGCTAGGCAACCGTTTAGTGGGTTTCATGTTGCCATGATAGGCGAGGAAGAGCAGAGGGAAGAGAGCCCCCAAGTGCTAAATATGATGAAAAAGATGTTGTTCCTTCCTGGCACAGGATTGGGCAAGAATTCTCAGGGGATGCCAACAGCTGTCACCACCAAGGGTCAAAAGGACAGAAGGGGTCTAGGATACATAGGTGCTATAGAAAGGAGTGTGTAGACACCGGGTCCTGAGGCGGTCCAAGATCAGAATTACCCGATGATGAAAATGATACCGACTCACAGGTAAAAGTGTCAAAAATGATGCTTCCCTTGTCGAGACCCTTTTTTTTCATAAAAATTTATTATTTTTAATTCCAAAAATAATATTTAATTTAATTGAATTAATTAATTAATTTAATTGAAAAAGGGGAATTAAATTAGTTTTTTAATTTAATTGAATAAATTAAGTAATTGATTTAATTAAAAAAGGAAATTAGTTATTAAATTAGTTAATTAGTTTAATTAAAAAAAATTAAAGAAAGTAATTTAAAAAAAAAGAAATTTTCTTAAAAGGTTTTTACGTGTGGTAAAGTGGCCATATATGGCCACTTTACCACTGGGTCGCGTGGTGGCCAATTGGCCACCGCGCGACCATCTGCCCCTCGCGTGCACATGCGCGCGACTGTCCCCCTCCACGCGGACCTATTTTCTGTTTAACCCGTCCCTTTCCTGCACTTTCAGACTGTTTTCTTCAGTCCGTTTTGACCGGCTTCCTTTCATGGTTTTATGCTAATTTTGGTTAATTAAAAATAAAATTTTTCTGTCCCTTTCCTCTTTGATCAGAGACCAGGAAAATAAAATAGGAATTGAGGTTCATTTTCAAGGGGGCTGCCTTTTTTTTATTCAAGAAAAAATAACATTTTCTCTCAACCAACAAGAACAGCAGCCAAGCAAAGAGTCACCGAAAATTCTTCTTTTTTATTTTTCTTCAAGAACATTTAATTTTTGGATGATTTTGAGCTTGGAAAATCAATTTCTGTTGCTCACAACTTCCATCAAAATATTTTCTTGACTTAAATTTGTTCAAAAATATCAATTTTTATATTTTTTTTAAATATTTATCATCAAAAATCGACAAGGCGAACGGATTGAGACATCCTATTTCCGATCTAAAAATTCTGAGGGTAAACACTTTGCACCCGTTCTCGTTAATTTTTATTTAGCATTTATAGCCATTAATTTTGTTGTTTCTCACCATATTCACCTGTTAACATTTTTTAATATTTTAGTCTCATTATTATTGCCCCTACTATTTCATCGGTTGTTATTTTTCTACTTGTCTCTATTATTATAATTATTATTATTATTATTATTACCCTGGTCAACTATTATTACTTTTATTATTATTTATCCTATTATTACTACCGTTAATAATTATTTTTGTTGTTATTAATATAGTTTGTCATTAACATAGTTGTTATATATTGTATATTGTTATTATTATTATTATTATTATTATTATTATTATTATTATTATTATTATTTATTAATATTCTGCTTCAACTATCTTATTATTATTATTATTATTATTATTATTATTATTATTATTATTATTATTATTATTATTATTATTATTATTATATATTTATGTATTTTGTGTTTATTATTAATTAATCGTTGCTATTATTATATTCATTTATTTGTTATGTATCATTTCTGTTATTATTATTATTATTATTATTATTATTATTATTATTATTATTATTATTATCATTAATTGCTAATATTCTTGTTACTGTTGTCATTATTTTATCACTACCCTCATTTTTGCCATGACTTATTTTAATTTACCTTGCATGTAAATTATCTGGTTCATTAAATTAATTTGCCTAATATTTATTTTATTTTTACTCAATTAATTGTTAGAACCATTACTAATATTTTTTATGTTAATTTTTTGTCTGAGATTTAACTTGAGTCGGGTTATTTGAGCACTCCCGCGACTCCCCGGGTGGGTCGCAACGCATGAAGGGTCACTTCGGTTTGGTGAGATCTTTTCGACTCTCTCTTTATGTGTTACATGTTTATTTGTAAATATTTATTTTATTTATGCACGCATGAGATAAAAAGTCACAAAAATACTTTTGTAATTAAATTGGGATTTTCACTAATAAAATTGGGACCAATGTCCCTTGTTTTAGCCCAACCATAAAAATATCACAATTAAAACGAAAAGTCAATCTTATCCAAAAATGGGATCACTCATCCCGGTTTTCATTCAAACAATCAAAACGACTTTTCGAAACCTCTTTAAATAAATGCGAAGGAACCAATGTTCCTAAGTTTCGACCAAGTGCGAAGGAACCAATGTTCCCAAAATAATGCCCCGATTTATGTATGTCTTTTTATTTCATTTTTGGGTGAGTGTTTTAAATTTATGTACATTATTTTCCTTTGGGCCCTTGTAATTAATTTTTGGGGCAACTTTATTTATCTTTTGGGGATTGTATTCCGTCCCCGTCTACATCTTTAAACTTCTTTTATTGGAGTTGTATTCTGCCCCTATTTCCTTTGTAATTGTGTGCTTGAGTGTTTACTGCTCTCATTTATCGCTTTCTTTTACTGCTTTATTTATCGCTTTTTGAATGCTTGCAATGCGCTGTTTAATTTAAAATGCATCGATCGCGTGAAATGAGAGGTATAATTTTAAGAAGTTAAAAACCCATTTATAATTAACCAAGGCATAAATAAGGGGGAAGTCCCGGACACCGTATCTCTGGTTTAGACCGTTAGAGGTGAGAAACCTTTTCCCAATTTCTTGCAAATTGGGTGGCGACTCCAAATACCTCAAAGGTGCCTTTAGGCGTCAATAAGCTAGGTTGTTCTCCCCAATGTTCTATTAGGAGGAACATACCGATGATGTCTCATGGCACCCATGATCAAAAGACGCGAACCTTCATACCTCGAATCCCAATGGCGGATTCACAAGCGAGGGCCCTTGCTGGGTTTTCAGGTTCGGCGCGCGTCACAGAGTGAGAAGTCGAAAATGGACATTCCTCATATACGGAAGACTTTTGTGCCAGCGACCGCAACATGTGCCTATACAGGGGAAGATGAACCGCAATGGCTGGATGGAAGGTTTGTACCAGGGTTTGAGGTCTTCAGTGATGTCTATGACTGGGACATTGGATTGATCAAGCCGGCAGAGAGCTTTAGGGATGAAGAAATCATGACCTGTTGTACAATTTGGGACCGTGAGATGACTGAAGAAGTAATGACTGAAAGAATGGTAGCCACCCAGCTGAAGGGGAAAGCGAAGGTAGAAGAAGCCATGCATGAGTGTAGACACCGGGCCCCGAGTCGGGTTTGATGTCAAAAAGTGATTTTGGGTCCTTAGTAATTCCCTCCGAAAAAATAAAAATATATAATATAGATTAGGTAGATAAAATTAGAAGTTAATTATTAATGTTGGGTTAATTTAATTTATTAATATTGTAAGTTTAATTAGATAATTAAAATGCATGAAATATTAAAGATTAATTAGTTAATATGTAGAGTGTTTAATTAAATAGAAAATATATATTATAATTAAATTAAGATGCAAAATATTAAATGAGTAATTAGTGTAATGTTTAATTAATTAGGTAAATTACATATATGATATATTAAATAGATTAATTAGATTAAAATGGAAAATAGGTAATGTTTAATTAGTAGAATGTTTAATTGATTAATGTGTATGTTTAATTAATTAGTGTCTTTTATTTGAATTAAGTTAAACTAATTAAAGTTAAAAAATGAGAAAATGGAGGAAATTACCATTGCACCCAAACCTAACCTAATTGAGGGGTATAAAAAGAAAAGAACAAGGAAATGGAAAGGGGGGCTCGGCAGATCAAGAGAGAAGAGAAAGAAAGAGCCAAAGAAAAGAGAAAGAAAAATAAAAGAAAAGGAAAGGAAAAGAAAAGAAAGAGAGAAGAGAGGAGCAGACCAGGGACCAGCCAACGCAGGAAACGACGCCGGAACCAAGGGAAAGAGGAAGAAAAGAGAGAGAGAGGAGGCGAGGCCTCCGCCGGCCAGCTCCGGCCAGCGATCGCCGCACGCGCCCCTCCACGGTGGAGAGCAAACCCCGGCGCACCGAAAGACGGTCTCCGATCAGCCATCAGCGCCGGCGTGGAGGAGATCGGCGGGGAGGAACAGAGACGACGCAAAGGAGAAAAGAGAGAGGGAGGAGGCGAGGCCAGCTCCGGCCACCGATCGCCGCACGCGCCCCGCCACGGTGGAGAGCAGACCCCGGCGCACCGAAAGACGGTCTCCGATCAGCCATCAGCGCCGGCGTGGAGGAGATCGGCGAGGAAGAACCGCGCGGCTTCAAGGCGAGCTCCGGCCTCCTCCGGCGACATTCCGGCGCGTGACCACCGGCGCGAGACTCCCGGCGCTCCGATCTACCATTCGGTGTTGGCGGTGCCCCCAACGGCCGCTCCGACGACTCTCCGGCGAGGGAAATCCGGTGAGCCTATATTTATTTATTTTAATATATTATTAATTAATATTAATTAATATTATTATTTATTAATTATTATTATTATTATTATTATTATTATTATTATTATTATTTATAATTCTGTTTTTATTATATTATTTAATATTTATATTTCTGTTATTATTATTATTTATTTAATTTCTGTTAATTTATATTTTTAATATTATTATTGCTATTATATGACTATTATTAATTAATTGTTATTATTATTTATTTTTCTGTTTTTATATATTATTATTATTATCATTTGTTATTATTATTATTATTATTAATTGTTCATATTCTAATTGTTATTGATATTATTATTGTTGTGTGATTATTATTATTGTTGTTAGCATATTATCATTATTGATTATTGTTATTATTATTATTATTTGTTTATGCAATTATTTATGTATCAATTTATTTATTTATTTAGAAATATGTAATTACTATTTTATTGCATTTTACGTATTTGTGATCTGTAATAATAAAATGATTTTCGACCGCTCTTAAAAAGAACCACCACACAAATGTTTTCTACCAAATAAAATATTGGTTAACAAAACTGGACCAATGTCCTAGTTCTCATCCCAAACAAAGATTTAAATTTATTCAATAATCTTATATCTTTTGTAATAATAAGTAGTCTGGAACCAATGTTCCCATCTAAATGAATATCCCGATTTATGCATGTATAGTATATTTATAAATGGGAGTTGTATTCCGCTCCTAGTATTATTGTAATTTATCGTTTTGATATTTATTTTGCTCATTTATTGCTTTCTGAATGTGAATAAATGCGCCTTTGATTAATTGCATTGCGTGGAGAGAGAGCGAATCAATAATAATTAAAATTTGATCATAACATAATTGAGGTAGAAATAGATGAGAAATCCCGGACCCAGCTCTGGTCTTTGGGCTCGAGAGGTTAGAGGTTATCCTCCAATATACTTCTTGGGTCACGAGACTTTGGCGCTAACCCTAGGCTCCTTAGGGTGAGAGGTTCACCTTCTATGACCCCTCTGGCTGGCCCAAAATGGGTACCAAGCGCAGTCTTAGGCTCTCCGAGGCGAGAGAAACTTTTCCAATGTTCTATTGGGTGGCGACTCCATGAAACCTCCGTGTTGCTCAACATAGACGCACTTGCAATTTATCATAAGCTGTCAACGGACCCGCAAATGCCCCGATCGCCCACGTGCGGGCGGTCGAACGGGCGGCGCTCGGGATCCGGCGCGCGTCACAGTGGCGACTCCACTGGGGACGTTTATGGTTCGAGATTTCGATTTGAAAATACCTTTTTTAACATTTATGATTAAAATTTAATTCATAAATTCGCTTTCTCTCAAATTTGCATTTGCATATCATTAGAGCCTTAGAATACGCTAGTTTGGTCCCTCTTCTAGCCCCGGTGCGTTCCTGAAGCACCTCCTCATTTTCACTCAATTTTGGAAAGTGTTAAGGATAATCACCAGCCCAAGTCTCGTACCATCAAGGTATATCAAATGGTGACCCGATCGGTCGTTATGCTCGTGATGAGCTAGACCCGTCGGCAGGGATCATGCTTGGGTAGCTCTAAAGTTTCATCACCCATGACCAAAGCCCATGTAATGGCAATAGATACTTTCCCTAGGTGGTATGAACCATAATAAATTGCTTGTTACATAGATCAATATGTATTTGACAAATCTAGATAATTTGATCGATCACTTAATCAAAGGCTTTCATGCCCCGATAGGTCCGTGTCAATTTATTCGGACTGTCTAAATACATGATGATCATAATCCATACGCTTGTGCATTACTTAAGAGAGGTTATACTGCCGGTTTTTCACCGTGCACTATACGCGCCTATTGGGTTCCCTGTTAACCCATGGGTCAACCCCACCTAGGAAAGAGACCGCACGACCTCGTGTGTGGGGGGCAATAAGGTTGGAAGGTTCTACTTGCTTGCATGTGATTGTTTATAATCACGTATTGTATATTATCATCCATGCATTATTCTAATAAGTTGAATATTTCAGCCATCATAAATTTATCTAAGTGGATTAGAGGTCTTGACGGTTGACTAATAAGAACGGACTAGCCCTTTGGATTGCCAGAAATAGTGCTTGGTTGGGATTTTGAGTCACTCTCAACAATCAGTGAATCATCCACTGTGTCAGGAGAGGCTGGAACTTTGACTACTCAAGATCTTGCCAGAAGGCTAGAAGATTTCGAACGAATGATGCTAGATGTGATGGGCGCTATGGCTGAAGGATTGTTCATCATCCTGTGTATAGTTTTTCTTGAGTTTCAATGTATCATTCATACACAAATAATTTTTTATTATTTCCTCTATATACGTACTTTCCTGTGCATAAAACTATCACATGTACATATTATCCTGCGTATAGTTTGTCACATATCTCAATGTATCATTGTAATTTCCGTTAGACGTTATATATTATTGTTGAACAACATGACCATGTATTGCGCATTATTCATGCACCATAATCAGTACATATAGCCTACATCTCTGAAGGTACGTATTGGCATGCATCATAGCACACACAGACATACTACCACCATGACATTTATAAGATAATCAAATCAAATCAAAAAATGCATTCACCATGTGTCATAGCATGTACATATCCGTATGCTCACATTACACATGTACATTAACATTGTGCCCTGGAACATACATATACTGCTGCATGTCATAGTGTGCACACATTAACATACTTCATTAGACTAGACATCAAACACAGAAAATACTTTGCATTTTTCATTGTACACCATATCATGAACATGTACTATCATACGTGAATTATGCCATGTACATATAATTTCTTCATCATACATGTTAGTCATTGTATATACCAATGCATGTCTTGTATGCTCATACCATGTAAATACACATACTTTGTGAACGCTATTTGTTTCATACAGACACTTTCATTGCATGCCTTGTATTGCACGCATACTCCGCTCACTGTACATAATCATTCTTATGCTGTGTCCCATCTCATGTGCATTATTTGTATATGTTCTGCACTTCTATATATATGAGTTTTGCCACTCCCCGAACTCATTGGCGCACATTTTCGTGCCAGATCATCTTCATTCTACATCACGTCGTCATCTTGCATGCATATCTCTATCATGTCTAAATCATGCCATGTTCACATGTACCGTATATCATGAACATTCATCCCGATACTGTGCCATAGGTTGTACTCATGCTTTCATCGTATGCATGCACATTGCAAATTTATGCATGCACATCATTTATCATGCAGTGTTTACACACTCATATTTTTTCGCAGGTGTTTTACACACACACCTTTGCACATATTTCATGTACGCATTTTTTATACAAATGTTTTTACACATGTTTCGCACATACAGATCCTTACGTGCATTGCTAATGTACATGACGCTATTGCATATGCCATTCCATATACATGATTTGCAATGTTTGTGCATATTTTATAAAAAAAAAAAAAAAAAAAAAAAAAATTCTTTGTGCCTACATAATTTTTGTGCATATACATTTTTGATAGATTAAAAATATTTTTGTGTTAAGCTGTATCCTAAAACGCTGACATGTTTGCACCTTATTAAGGTACCTTTGATTCAAAGTTCGACTCTGCCTAATTAGTTCTCAACTATAAATGGATTTGATCTTAACTCTAGAAATCTGAGTTTCATTCCACTTTGAATTAAGTAAGGAGTATATATGTTTGGTCTTTAAGAGCTAGATCACATGAAGATATTTGATCATACCATGTCATTTCTAAGTTCAGAGCACTTTTGGCCCGTTTTAAAAATAAACTGAAAAAAAAAACTAGTTGCAACTAGGGGATTGGATGAAAACTCACTAAGAGCACTAGAACCTTTCCGATTACCCGTCAAAGCGACTCGTCGATAAGACTGAATCTAGAAAATGATTTAGGCACCATTTCTTTGTATAGCTCTCTAAATGACCATTTCCTACCCTCGTGTTATAATCGCTTGCTAGCCCCTTGAGCCTTTATTTTGGTATGCTAAATGCGTGCCAGTTTTGTTGTTACACACATTAGAATTACCTTTCGCCTAAAATGATTTTGGCTTCCCCTTAGAAGAATGGCCGCTCTAGTAAAGATGGATGCACTTTACAATATTCTCTTGAGCTATCAAAAAAATTGTCCCGACGAAAGTGGGTTTACGCTTCTGAAAGAGATTTTTAATCATTGATGATCTTTGAGGTTTGATCATTGACAATTCTTTGGACCATCAAAAATCATCCTGATCAGAATGGATTTACACTTTGGGAAAAAGAATCTCAATCTGTGACAATTTTTTTTGAGCTATCAATAATCACCCTGATATGGAGGGGTCTGCGCTTCGAGAAAAGAACTTCAAATGTCGATAATTCTTTGAGTTATCAATATCATCCTGATAAACAAGGAGAGCACTTTGAAAAAGAGAATCTCAATCAGTGATAATTTTTTTGGGTTGCCAGAAATCACCCTGATAAGGATGGGTTTACCCCTTGAAAAATTTTCAATCATCAATAATTTTTGGGCTACACTTTTGGAAAGGGGTTTGAATCATCGATAAACCTTTTGTGTAGTTAGAGACATGAGCTTGCGAAGAGAAAAAAAATAAAGCAAAAAATAAATGAAAAAAAAGAAATTGAAGAAAAAGAAAAAAAAAAAAAAAAAAACGTAGACCTCATGGTAATACCCCTTGATGAATTCAGTAGCTATATTTCTTAGCTTAATTTTTATGCTGAGCTTGATGAGATCAAGTATTACCAAATTCAAAATCAAGAGTATCTAGATAGTATACAATTAGAGTTGGGAATGGTCCTTCCATCCGTTGAATGAACGCTGCGGCCATTTTTCTCTAGTGACCTGATCCTCCTTTGATAACCACCTACCTGAGCCTAACGTTACAACCAAAGTAAGACCTATTGATTCTTGGTTTGGCCTTATCTAACTAGCGGAGATGACCTTCTAGTAAGGTTTGGTACGTAGGAAGAGGCGTATGGTGTCTCTTGAGCTTCAAGCGGGAAGCCACGAGTGCATTTGCATTCGAGTCTCGTCTCGTCTCCAAAGTTGCAATTAGAATTTGCTTTTGAAAAATGAAAAATCCTGTTTTGGCCCTTGCACATACACACAGAGATCGCATGGTATGCCTCGTATTCACAGGCTGATTTAGTAAACATCGATACTTACATGTTTACTTTCTTGCACTTCATTGGGAATGACTCCCGAATTCTTTTGATGAGATTGAATCAGTTGAAAATGTGGTTCATTCAGTATGCTTAAAGGCAGTTAGAAAATCAAATTTGAGGTACCTAATAGGTTGCACTCATTTTACAACCTTGGGGTATTTCTTATCACTACTCATAAAAATTATACTTTGCTTGTACCTCAGCAACATCCCTTGTACATATGCTTTCTGCAAATGTTTTTACACATAATTGTAGCAAATATTCTCAATAGATAGTTTTACATGTACAATTCTTGGTGCATGTCTTTTGGCATAAGAGCTTTAGCGAATACATTTCATAAGTGCTTTTGACGCATGTCCTTTGCCAGCATCTCACATCCACAATTTTCGCATGCAGTACATACATGTATATAATTTTTTCTACACGTGTTTCATATACATAGTCGTAAGTGCACACATCGCACACACCCAATTATTTACATAGCTTTCATGTATATAACATATCCCACCTGTCTTTGCATATGATTTTTTACATCTATGCCGATGAATGACTCTTTACCACATGCATGATCATTTGCATGCATGGTCATTTGCACATAGTTTGCATACATAATCCCTTGTATATATTTGTCATGCATGAACTTTTGCATGTCTCTCTCATTCATGATCATTTGCAAACATGTTAGAATAACGATTCTTAGCACATGTTCCATAATCTTCCACATGGGTATAAGCCATTAGCATATATGACATACGCATAAGCATTTCAGGATCATAGTCTGTTGCATGTCATTTCATAAATGCATAGCTTTTCACAAGCATTCCATGCATACATGGTGTCCAACACACACTAGATAGTATACATCTGTCCCACATAGACAAGCTGACAAATCTCAAAGCCCTCTCAAGAGGCAAATCTCTAAACCCTCTCAAGAGGCGAACTTCCAAAGCCTTCTCAAAAGGTAATTCTCAAGCCTTCTGAAAAGGCGATTCTTAATCAACCTAAGTCCTCTCCGGGGCAATCAGTTCTCTAAGTCCTCTCAAGAGGCGATTCTTATCCCTCTGCATACATTTCTCATGCTTGAACATTTGCATGCATAGCTTCTCACATGCATTCCATGCATACATGGTGCTCGACACTCCTCTCAAAGTCCTCTGAAGAGGCATAAAAAGAAAAAAAAATCTCAAAGTCCTCTGAGGGGGCAAAATTTCTAAGTCCTCCGAAGAGACGAGGCAAAATCTAAAAGTCTTTTGAGGAGGCACAATCTCAAAGTCATCTGAGTGGGCAAAATTTTTAAGTCCTCTGAGAAAGCAAAGATCTCAAAGTCCTCTGAAGAGGCAAAATTTGAAGCCTTTGAGCAGGAAGCAAGCCTATTCCTGCACGCCATGCCGGGGGCAAGCAGGTAAGTTTTTTCTATCATAAGTTGTACGCTCACACACATCACACAAAGTGTACAAAATCCGAATTCAAATGTATATATACATTTTACACACATGCTCACATACACACACAATATTTTGTATATATTGCCATGTACGTGACTCAGGGGAAAGGTCCAAATAGAACCCATGCTTAAAAGTGACCCAAATGATGGGTTCAGCTCAACGTTGTCAGACACTACCCAGAAAAGCAAGCCTATTCCTGCACGCCATGCCGGGGGCAAGCAGATAAGTTTTTTCTATCATAAGTTGTACGCTCACACACATCACACAAAGTGTACAAAATCCGAATTCAAATGTATATATACATTTTACACACATGCTCACATACACACACAATATTTTGTATATATTGCTATGTACATGACTCAGGGGAAAGGTCCAAATAGAACCCATGCTTAAAAGTGACCCAAATGATGGGTTCAGCTCAACGTTGTCAGACACTACCCAGAAAAGCAAGCCTATACACGCTGTGCCGGGGGGCAATTAGTGAGTATCAGAGCCTCCCAACGAGTATCAAAGCCTCTCGATCAGCCTCCCAGTGAGTATCAAAGCCTCTTAGTGAGCATCAAAAGTCTCCCAATGAGTATCAAAGCCTCTCGATCAAAACCTCCCAGTGAGTATCAAAGCCTCTCAGTGAGCATCAAAGCCTCTCGATCAAAACCTCCCAGTGAGCGTCAACTGACAATGACCCCAACAGGCAGGTGCCGTTACAGGTACGTATCTCTTTTATAATTTACCCTACAAATTTGCGTCTTCCTTTTGCAGAAAAAAGATAGTTCAAGATAAATATCAGCGATAGAGCAGATCGCAACCGAGACTGCAGTTAGAGAACACTGCATCTCACAGATCGAAGCTGCAGTTGAAGAAACGCTGCCCTTCACCAAACCGAGGTTGTAGCCAAAGCATGCTGCATCTCACAGATCGAAGCTGCAGTTGAAGAAACACTGCTCTTCACCAAACCGAGGTTGTAGCCAAAGCATGCTGTATCTCACAGATCGAAGCTGCAGTTGAAGAAACACTGCTCTTCACCAAACCGAGGTTGTAGCCGAAGCATGCTGCATCTCACAGATCGAAGCTGCAGTTAAAGAAACACTGCTCTTCATCAGATCGAGATTGTAGCCAGAGAGTGCTGCATCTCACCAATCGAAGCTGGGTCAGAGAGTGCCGCACTTCACCAGATCGAGATTGTAGCCAGAGAGTGCTGCATCTCACCAATTGAAGCTGTGGTCAGAGAGTACCGCATCTCAAAAATCGAAGTTGCAGTTAGAGAATACTGCTCTTCACATCGAATTTGTAGCCAGAGAGCGCTACATCTCTTCAACTCTGCGCAAGCCGAGATGAGGCCAGCAGAAGTGGAAGCTGCAGTTAGAAAAACACTGCTCTTCACCTACAAATTGTGGTTAGAAAACACCGCATCTCACGATCGGAGTTGCAGTTAGAGAACACTGCTCTTCACCTCGAGACTGTGGTTAGAGAACACCGCATCTCACGATCGAAGTTGCAGTTAGAGAACACTGTTTTTCACACCAAGATTGTAGTTAGAGAATACTACTTTTCACCTCGAGACTATGATCAGAGAGTACCGCTTCTCACCAATCGAAGCTGCAGTTAGAAAAACACTGCTCTTCACACCGAGTTTGTAGCCAGAGAGCGCTACATCTCTTCAACCCTGCGCAAGCCGAGATGAGGCAAGCAGAAGTCGAAGCTGCAGTTAGAGAAACACTGCTCTTCACACCGAAGCCCTACAGGTCGAGATGAGACTGATGGGGGTACCTTCGCATCGCCGAACAGATCGAGATGAGGTCTAACCGGCAAAAGGGCAAAAGGGCACGGAGGGTGAAAAGCCGTCACAGGTATAGAGAAATACCGATCTGAACACAGACATCGATTAAAAAGATCCCTTTTGGGACAAGGAACCCGGCGGGGTCTCCTCATCCCACATCTCACCAATCAAAACTGTGGTCAGAGAGTACCGCTTCTCACGGACCGAAGTTGCAGTTAGAGAACACTGCTCTTCACCAGATCGAGACTGTGGTCAGAGAGTACCGCATCTCATAAATCGAAGTTGCAGTTAAAGAACACTAAAGAAACAATGCTCTTCACCAAATCGGGATTGTAGTCAGAGAGCACTACATCTCACAAACTCTGTGCAGGCCGAGACGAGGCTAGCGGAACACTCGTGGTAGAACAGACCACAGATCGAGGTTGTAATCAGAGAGTGCTGCATCTCACAAACTCCGTGCAGGTCGAGACGAGACCGGTAAGGGCACATGTACCTACGCCAGCAAGGTAAGGTCCGGCATCCCCAGGTGTGTAATTCTCTCTCTTCTTTCTTTGAATTTTGGCTCACCTAGGTGTCTATACACTAGTTTCTCCAAAATTGGGGGCAACTGTAGACACCGGGTCCCGAGTCGGGTTTGATGTCAAAAAGTGATTTTGGGTCCTTAGTAATTCCCTCCGAAAAAATAAAAATATATAATATAGATTAGGTAGATAAAATTAGAAGTTAATTATTAATGTTGGGTTAATTTAATTTATTAATATTGTAAGTTTAATTAGATAATTAAAATGCATGAAATATTAAAGATTAATTAGTTAATATGTAGAGTGTTTAATTAAATAGAAAATATATATTATAATTAAATTAAGATGCAAAATATTAAATGAGTAATTAGTGTAATGTTTAATTAATTAGGTAAATTACATATATGATATATTAAATAGATTAATTAGATTAAAATGGAAAATAGGTAATGTTTAATTAGTAGAATGTTTAATTGATTAATGTGTATGTTTAATTAATTAGTGTCTTTTATTTGAATTAAGTTAAACTAATTAAAGTTAAAAAATGAGAAAATGGAGGAAATTACCATTGCACCCAAACCTAACCTAATTGAGGGGTATAAAAAGAAAAGAACAAGGAAATGGAAAGGGGGGCTCGGCAGATCAAGAGAGAAGAGAAAGAAAGAGCCAAAGAAAAGAGAAAGAAAAAAAAAAAGAAAAGGAAAGGAAAAGAAAAGAAAGAGAGAAGAGAGGAGCAGACCAGGGACCAGCCAACGCAGGAAACGACACCGGAACCAAGGGAAAGAGGAAGAAAAGAGAGAGAGAGGAGGCGAGGCCTCCGCTGGCCAGCTCCGGCCACCGATCGCCGCACGCGCCCCTCCACGGTGGAGAGCAAACCCCGGCGCACCGAAAGACGGTCTCCGATCAGCCATCAGCGCCGGCGTGGAGGAGATCGGCGGGGAGGAACAGAGACGACGCAAAGGAGAAAAGAGAGAGGGAGGAGGCGAGGCCTCCGCCGGCCAGCTCCGGCCACCGATCGCCGCATGCGCCCCGCCACGGTGGAGAGCAGACCCCGGCACACCGAAAGACGGTCTCCGATCAGCCATCAGCGCCGGCGTGGAGGAGATCGGCGAGGAAGAACCGCGCGGCTTCAAAGCGAGCTCCGGCCTCCTCCGGCGACATTCCGGGGCGTGACCACCGGCGCGAGACTCCCGGCGCGAGACTCCCGGCGCTCCGATCTACCATCCGGTGTTGGCGGTGCCCCCAACGACCGCTCCGACGACTCTCCGGCGAGGGAAATCCGGTGAGCCTATATTTATTTATTTTAATATATTATTAATTAATATTAATTAATATTATTATTTATTTATTATTATTATTATTATTATTATTATTAATATTTATTTATAATTCTATTTTTATTATATTATTTAATATTTATATTTCTGTTATTTTTATTATTATTATTATTTATTTAATTTCTGTTAATTTATATTTTTAATATTATTATTGCTATTATATGACTATTATTAATTAATTGTTATTATTATTTATTTTTCTGTTTTTATATATTATTATTATTATCATTTGTTATTATTATTATTATTAATTGTTCATATTCTAATTGTTATTGATATTATTATTGTTGTGTGATTATTATTATTGTTGTTAGCATATTATCATTATTGATTATTGTTATTATTATTATTATTTGTTTATGCAATTATTTATGTATCAATTTATTTATTTATTTAGAAATATGTAATTACTATTTTATTGCATTTTACGTATTTGTGGTCTGTAATAATAAAATGATTTTCGACCGCTCTTAAAAAGAACCACCACACAAATGTTTTCTACCAAATAAAATATTGGTTAACAAAACTGGACCAATGTCCTAGTTCTCATCCCAAACAAAGATTTAAATTTATTCAATAATCTTATATCTTTTGTAATAATAAGTAGTCTGGAACCAATGTTCCCATCTAAATGAATATCCCGATTTATGCATGTATAGTACATTTATAAATGGGAGTTGTATTCCGTTCCTAGTATTATTGTAATTTATCGTTTTGATATTTATTTTGCTCATTTATTGCTTTCTGAATGTGAATAAATGCGCCTTTGATTAATTGCATTGCGTGGAGAGAGAGCGAATCAATAATAATTAAAATTTGATCATAACATAATTGAGGTAGAAATAGATGAGAAATCCCGGACCCAGCTCTGGTCTTTGGGCTCGAGAGGTTAGAGGTTATCCTCCAATATACTTCTTGGGTCACGAGACTTTGGCGCTAACCCTAGGCTCCTTAGGGTGAGAGGTTCACCTTCTATGACCCCTCTGCCTGGCCCAAAATGGGTACCAAGCGCAGTCTTAGGCTCTCCGAGGCGAGAGAAACTTTCCCAATGTTCTATTGGGTGGTGACTCCATGAAACCTCCGTGTTGCTCAACATAGACGCACTTGCGATTTATCGTAAGCTGTCAACGGACCCGCAAATGCCCCGATCGCCCACGTGCGGGCGGTCGAACGGGCGGCGCTCGGGATCCGGCGCGCGTCACAATGAGTTGATTGGGGAGCCTCCAAAGAGCCGAAGTGATGCAGGACCATTGACCGCGGCAGATGCGCCAGCAGAGGAGGAAGAGGAAAATAGTTTAGATTTTCTTTTTGCTTCAGAACTTTTCAATGATGTTAATGACAATTTCAATCTTATTAATAAATTGCATGATTTCGCTTAGTTGTGTGATGTTTCCGATGATTTCACTATGCATGATCATGATCATCATCCATCCATATTTGATATTGATTCAACTGATGCTACTCCATTTAACCTTTAAACCATAGAAAATCCAAAAAAAATTTTGATAGCATCAAATATAACTCCTGAAGAGTGAGAAAAATTTAAGAGAATATTAAAAAAATATGAAAAAGTCTTTGCCTGAACCTACGAAGATATGCCAAGAATCGATCGGGAAGTCGCAGAGCACGCTATTCCTACATATCCGGATCACAAACCCGTTAAATAGAAGCTGAGAAGACTTAGACCAGAATGGGCACATAAAGTGAAGGAGGAGATTCACTAGCAAGTCAAAGCCAAATTTCTAGTTGAGGTGCAATATCCAACTTGGTTGGCCAATGTTGTCCCCGTAGCCAAAAAGAATGGCAAAGTAAGGGTATGCGTAGATTATCGGGACTTGAATAAGGCCCGTCCAAAAGATGACTTTCCATTGCCCCATATAGATGTACTGATAGACAGTGCTGCTGCTTGCAAGATGTATAGCTTTGGAGATGGTTATGCAGGCTACAATCAGATTCTCAATAAAATAATTGACCGAATTAAGACAGCATTCATCACGGAATGGGGGACCTATGCTTATCGAGTAATGCCTTTTGGCCTGAAAAATGCAGGAGCTACTTATCAGAGGATGGCAACAAAAATCTTGAATGACCTGATCCATAAAGAAGTGGAGGTATACGTGGACGATATGATGATCAAGTCAGCCACTAGAGAAGGTCATTTTGAAGCCCTAGAAAAGTTCTTCTTAAGGATAGAAAAGTATAATCTGCGGTTAAATCCTAAGAAATGTATCTTTGGTGTTACCTCAGGGAAGCTCCTAGGACACGTGGTTAGCCAGAGGGGTATTGAGATTGACCCAGATAAGGTTAGGGCAATCAGAGAAATGCCAATACCGCAGAAGGAAAAGGACGTGAGAAGCTTTCTTGGTAAGTTGCATTACATCAATACGTTTATTGTAAAGCTTACTTCAATCTGCGAACCGATCTTCAAACTACTTAGAAAAGACCAGCCAGTAGTATGGAACGAAAGTTGTCAGAAGGCTTCTGATACTGTCAGAGAGTATTTGCTAAATCCATCAGTGTTGAGACCGCCGCAACCAGTTAGGCCATTGATTTTATACTTAGCTATAGAAGACAGTTCTGTAAGCGCCATGATAGCCCAGGAGGACGAATTTATAGTGGAATTTGCTGTTTATTACCTTAGCAAGAAGTTCCTGGCCTATGAGGTTAAGTATATGGAAGTGGAAAAGATTTGCCTTGCGGTGATTTGGGCTTCTAAGAAATTAAGGCATTACTTTCATGCCTATAGGGTACAGGCGGTAGCTAAGCAGAATCCTATAAGATACTTACAGGAAGCCCCCTCTTTGCTCGGGAAAATGGGTAGGTGGTTGTTGTTGCTACAAGAATTCGATGTGGAGTATATTACTCGAAAAACTATCAAAGGGCATGCAGTGGCTGAGTTCCTGGCAGAACACCCAATTCAAGGAGAGTCGTACGAGTTTAACTTTCCAGATGAGGAAGTGGCAGCCATCGGAGTTCAAGGTTGGCAATTGCATTTTGACGGAGCCGTGAACAACAAGGGGGCAGGAGTAGGGATCATTTTAACAACCCCGGAGGATGAGAAGCTCCCTTTGGCCAAGAAATTAAGGTTCAAGTCTACCAATAATGAAGCTGAGTATGAAGCGTGTGCCTTTGGGTTAGAGGCGTTGATAGCCTTAGGAGCGAAAAACGTGGAAGTGTTTGGTGATTCCTCCCTAGTGATCAACCAAATTCGAGGTGAATGGGCCGTTAAAGAAGAGAGGCTAATGCACTACATCAAGCACTTGAGAGACCTGAGCAGTCAATTTGAAGTGTGCACATTCCATTTTGTTCCAAGGGACGAAAACCAATTAGCTAATGCGCTCGCCACTTTGGTCTCAATGTGGGACAACCCCGAAGGGGTGGTTATGAGGCCAGTTCTGATTTCTAGCTCTGAGAGACCTAGCTTCGAATCTAAGCCAGTCATGGAGATAGAAGTAGTAGATGAGAAGCCGTGGTATTATGATATCAAGAACTATCTAGAGAATGTGACATTTCCGGACGAAGCTACTGAGAAAGATCAGAGAATGATTCGCAAGCTATCTACCCAGTTCATCTGCATAAATGGAGCGTTGTATAAACGACAGGCAGATGGTATCCAGTTGAGGTGTTTGGATGAGAAAGAGGCTAAGAGAGTGATGGAGGAAACTCACGCCGAAGTATGTGAGGCCCATATGAACGGGTTGACATTAGCCAAAAAGATTATGAGACAAGGATTCTTCTGGCTCACCATGGATAACGATTGCTCGAAGTATGTAAAGCAGTGTCAGTTGTGCCAACAGTACGCAGATTTAAGGCACCTGCCGGTTTCGGAATTACATAATTTGACGTCACCTTGGCCATTCGCAGCTTGGGGGATTGATATTATTGGAGAGATATGCCCCACAGCCTCCAATGGGCATAAATACATCATCATCGCCATCGACTACTTCACCAAGTGGGTAGAAGTTGAGTCCTTCAAGAAAGTGGATGCTCGGGATACGGCGAAATTCATAGAGAAGAACTTGATATGTAGGTATGGCCTTCCACATCATGTGGTATCTGACAACGGGGTCCAGTTCATGGCCGAAATGAAGAAGTTGCTCCAGAAGTATGGTATCGAGCACCACAAGTCTTCTCCGTATCGTCCTCAGGCTAACGGGGCAGTTGAAGCCGCCAACAAGAATGTCAAAAGGATCCTGGCTAAGATGGTCCAGAACTATAAAGATTGGGCAGAAAAGTTGCCTTTTGCACTATGGGGATACAGAACAACCATCAAAGCTTCAACGGGAGCCACTCCTTATTCTTTGGTATATGGGACGGAGGCAGTATTGCCGGTTGAGGTCGAACTTAAGTCACTAAGGGTGATAATGGAAGCAGAGATTCCGGAGGCTGAATGGGCGCAGCAGCGGTTGCAATGCTTGAATATGTTGGATGAGGACAGGTTAAAAGCCTACTATCACAACCAGATCTACCAAAACAGGCTCGCTAGGTCTTTTGGAAAGAAAGTCAAGAAACATCCATTGAAGGAAGGGGATTTGGTATTCAAACTGATGAGACCAGGAGCACCGGATATTAGAGGAAAGTTCACACCTACGTGGGAAGATCCGTTTATCCTCAAGAAGCTATTGTCAAAAGGAGCTGCAATTTTATCGGATAGCGATGGCAACGAATTCAAAGAACCGATCAATATTGATAGACTCAAAAGGTTCCACGACTAAAGGCTATAAAATCAAAAGAAGAGAATGAAAGCCTCGCGGGTCGAAAACCGAAAAAAGGGGGCCTTGCTAAAATTGGGCGCCTCGTCAGGGTGAAAACCGAAAAAAGGCATCCTGGGAAAAAATTAGAGGCATGAGAGAAAATATCCAATCAAGAAAACCAGAGAGGGCTGATTGGGGATAGGAGTTTGATGCTGTCAAGATTTGGTTCCATGAATGAATGTAGTCTTGCATAATTGAATTAGTGTCAAAAACGATCATGTATTCTGAAATCGTACTGAAATGTACACAATTTTGTGAAATAAAATAAGACTTGATTTATTCATTTATATCATTGTCCAAATCTGCTTTAAAAAGAAATATATTGCTCAAAATGCATGTAAAACTAAACTATGCCCTACTACTGCCCTCGCTAGCCAAATGCCTCAGTCGCCGTGTTCGGTTATCAGACGATGGGCTACGTATCCACCTCTTGTATGCGCTGGTGGAAGTGACAGAGTGGTTCCCGAAGGGGGGGTATGATAGTCTTCAGTGGAAGTTGACTCCAGAGCTCATGATAGAGGGAGGTAAAAGCCGAGGAAAGGACTCCACCGCGAAAGGATAGGGGGAGTCTCACCACATCCTGAGTCATCCCAAGTTGACGGGAACAGCGGGCCGTGATGTAAAAGGTTGCCTCACGAAGCCCGCATAGGGGAATGCATCCTGAAGACCCATCGATAACTGCGCTGGATAAGGAAAGCCAAGCATACATGAAGCTAATATCCTCATCTGATATCTCACTGAATCTGATAATGCCTTCGTCAGGGGTCTCAGGCAGGTACAAACGCCGGCGAGGAAGGAAATGCTTCGCAGAGTACTGACTAATGATCCTAGGAGGTGGCTCTGACAGTAGTTTTAATTTCTCTTGCAACCAAATCTGAAACAAGAAACAAGGAAAAATAAAAGCCAAAGAAAATAAGATAAAAGGCAAAGAAAAGCCACTGGAGTAAGTGGGATTTACTTCAGGCAAAAATTAGGCATAGGGTTGTGTGAAAATCCGAAAGGACGCTCTTCCCGCTAAGAAAAGCTAGTGCGAAAATCCACAAGGGACGCACTACCTTTAAAACAATGACGTACTTGAAGTAATAAGGGGCTCCCAGAGAATGAAGTGGCAGGCCCGGCACGGACAGAGTCCAAACCCAAGATAGTCTCGGCAAGAATAAGTGGAAAAGGGGTCAGCTCGTGGTAAAAATCGTCCAAAATCCCAAACAGACCAGGGTCTCCAAGCAGCTCCTCCGAAGTCACCACCAGATACTGCATCAGGCAGAAAAGAAAGATGATACTTACCCTATATGAAGGAATGTGGGAGAATTCATCCAGTGCTTCAATCAGAGGTTCTAAGGCAAATGTTGGGCCCTGAGGAACTAGACGAGCAGCGTCAGAAGGAGTTATACTTAAGGACAGAGCAATATCACGAGTTTGAATCAAACCACAGCGAGGAACGCAGGGTAAAGCACTAGGAGGATACCAGCTCCCGACAATAGCAGCAAGTTCCTCAGGCAGGGGGCACATTTCCTGGTAAGTAAACCTAAAAACGTGAAAGCGAGGGTCCCAGAAGTGGGTCGCAGCCAGAAGGAGGTTGTAGTCTATTTTGATTCTTCGCAAAAATTTCAGTCCAGAAAGGGGGGCAAGAGTGTTGTTTTCCCAAGTTTGAATATCGTCTAAGATACGGTGCATCTGGGAAAGAAAAGGAGAATTCATTCCTCAGTAGCTAAAGTCGAAGTCACTAAAGGAAATAAAGAAGGAAAAAAGGAAAAAACTGGAGAAAAGAGCCTATTATGAAGCTGAAATGAGAGAAAAGGCACGGAATCCAAGAAAATACTGAATTTTATAGATTTGACCTACCGACGGCTAGCCCGTCCCCCACTCAGACGGCATTCCCGTCTGTAATTGTCCACCTGGCAGTCTTTGCATCGTGCATATCACGCGCATTAATTAGGTAATTAATGACGGTTAAATGCAGAATCCGGAGAGACAGACGGCGTGCCCGTCGGTAACTCTATAGACGTAAAGCCCGTCGGTATGTGAATTCTATATAAGGATGCTGGAACCGGCGGACGATCGTTTTCTTCCTTTTCTTTTGGTTACCGACGCTTTTCCCTTCCTTTCTTTTCATTTGCAGTTTCTGTTTTATTGCACCAGTATTTTGTTCTTCCCTTTTTATTGATTCTCAACTTCCAGGTCAGTAAAATTCTTCTAATTTTTATTTATTTATTATTTATTTTTTTTTATGATGAGTAGTTTTATTTTATTTGGATTAGTAAATTAAGCTAATTTTTGCAATATAATTCGAAAGGCCATAGTTATGTTTTTTTTAATGCTTTAAGCGCTAGAATTAACACATAAAGTAAGTGATATGATGTTATAAAATGCATGGATATGGCTATTTTGAGAACAATTAATTTTTAGTTATTGAGTTTTTAGATATTCAGGCATGGCCTTAGGAATGTATGCACTTTGAAGCCAATACTAGGAATTAGAAAGTAAAGCAAATATGAGTATGTTGCACTGTTGCCTGGGGCCTGAGGCCTGTCCCTTTTTCTTTCTGTTTTCTCATGCAGGAGGTTGGGCACACCCTTGCCGGGGTGTTGCCCACTTTTTTTTTAACAAGAGTGAGTATGTTGCACTGTTAATTGAGGCCCGAGGCCTATTTTTTTTGCTTTCTCATGCAGGAGGGTGGGCACACCCTTGCCGGGGTGCTGCCCAAATTTTTTTAATTAATTTTAAACTTTTTTCGGTTTAGACCCGACCCCATCGAAATGCTGCCTAAATTTTCATTATTGTCTTAGTGAAGTCTGTTTATGACTATGATACCAAACTAATTGATTACTTTATTTTCAGGATGCCACCGCGACGACATGCTCCGTGCGATCAGCCTGAGCCTCAGGCCCCGGATTGGATGAGCGCCAAGTCCAGACAGAGGTATGCAGTGCCGGCTCAGGTCCAGTTCCGAGCTAGCCGTTTCATTTCCAGGCCGTTCATTGAGGCTCTCGGGATGGCCGACCAGGTCGATATTCTGATAGCAGGTGCGGGGTGGACTGAGTTTCTGATGCCTGCTTTCCAGACTCACCCAGAGATAGTTCGGCAGTTTCTTACTACATTACAGTACAGGGGGTACCAGAGGTCCGACACAGAGGAGGGTGTTATCCAGTTTTGGGTTGAGCGGCACCATTACAGCATTACCCGACAGCGATTTACAGAGGCTATGGGACTTCCGTTTGGACAGGATGTTATAGTGCCCCATAGAGCGGTTAAACGCCACCGTTGGGCGGTTATTGCATTGCCGGGAGTGCCGTATGATCATGATACGGCGAATAGCACGGTACTCTCATCACAGGCCCTTCAATATGTTCACAGGGTTTTATCTAGCTCCTATTTGGTACGAGCTGGTAACCTAGGGTCCCTCAACGACGTTGAGATTTGGAGTTTATGGGCCATGGTGGCAGGCCAGCGGCTCAACATCAGCCATGAGATTCTGGTTAACATGGTGAGGGTATCCAGGGGGGCAGCCCCTGTAGTGTATGTTGGTGGAGTCATTACTAGACTACTCCTGAGTTTGGGTATTTGTCCAGACATCCTGGGGCCTGCCTTGGATTAGAGCATTTATGTGCATGCCCCGGTAGCTATTACGATGGCTATGATACTGCCGATACCAGGTCAGGCCAAGGCGTACAGACTCCGCACCATTCATGAGACCAGACGTGCGTTTAGCCTGCCCTCGCTAGAGCCGGTAGAGGAGAAACCACAGGATCAGCCTCAGGAGCAGCCTCAGATAGAGCAGGAGCCTCCCGAGCACCCAAAGCACCAGGAGGACCAGCCTCCCCGACATCCAGAGCACCAGGAGGGTCGGCCTCCGCAGCCGCAGCACGAGGAGCAGCACCCGTTTACACCGTCTAACATGGGGATTGAGCTCACCATGGATGAGCTATTTGCTACTCCTCCAGCACAGAGAGTACAGAGTCCTACTCCGCCTCCGCCATCGAGAGTACATCGGACAGCTCCCCGGGCACCTGAGAGGTTCAGCCCATATGCTAGAGCAGGGGACCCGGGGGCATCTACCTCTACAGCTCCACCTCTATAGCGGGCACCAGAGCGGGTCCCCCCTCCATTTACACCATCGATGCACCCGACGCAGCCAGACTTTTCTGCGATTTTGACCTCTATGTTTGCCTCCTTTGAGTACAGACAGGAGGAGAGAGACAGGGCCCTTCTCAGGCAGCTTGGGGAGCGAGATAGAGTCATTTTGGAGCGGCTGGATCAGCAGCAGGGTATTATCCAGGAGCAGGGGAGGCTTATTGACCATTTGAGACAGGAGCAGGAGAGACTTGTGGGTCAGCTGAGGCAGGAGATGAGGGCCTCCCAGGATGAGGCGACCCAGAGGATAGATACATCTGTACAGATGGTGGATGAGTCAGTTGAGGCTCTCAGATTCAGGATCCAAGTCCTAGAGGGTGCCATACCTCCCATTGCCCAGTCCATGCGAGAGTTTAGAGAGCATACAGAGGATAGGCTGAAGAGTATGGGGACTACCTCTACAAATCAGACCCTCCGCCTGGCCGGCGCTTTCAGAGAGTTAGGAGGGGTCGTCACTGATACGCTGCAGTTCATGACGGTATGCGCACAGCCTTTCCTTGATGGATATGCTCAGGTCCAGTTCCAGCAGCAGGACCCAGCGAGAGAACAGCCGTTATCAGTACCAGTGGCTGTACGTCCCAGATACCAGCGACAAGCCAGAGCCTCGACTGCTCAGCAGGCCGGACCATTAGCCCCTCCCAGGCAGCCATCTGCTCCAGATGCGGGACCATCAGCTTCTTCATCACGAGGCCAGTCGGTTCATATATCAGATGATGATGATGATGATCCAGAGGAGCTCTCAGATTATGCGCCATTGTAGATTGTTTAGGGAGTTCTTCTGGCTTTGTATTTATACTTTTTGTTGTAATCACATTTGTATATTGTACAAAATTTAACCTTTTTAGTGGAAAAACATTTATGGATTAACCTGTTAAATTTGCATGTTATTTATTCATGATTTAAATTTCTAAAAAGAGAAAAAGAGAAAAGAAAAAAAAGACAGTTGATCATATAGAAAACAAGAAGATAAATAATAAGGGAGAGAAATAAAAATGTTCATAAATCTACCAATAAAGTTAATTGGTGTGAGAATTAACAAGAATCTCTTATAATACAGGAACATGGTTACACCAATTCGAAAATGACCAACAGTCAAAAGGAGGAAAAAAATAGATCAAACATTATATCCTTCAAGATCATATTCAATATTAGATGAGAATCAACAAATCACAACGGGACTAGCAAGATAAGTCAGCCACCGTGCAAGCCTAAACAAGGACAGCGGGGCACACACGATAGAGCGATCTGCACTTTATAAGTTGGAGCAAACTCGGTGCAGCTCAGGAGAGCAATCCGCACTTTGTAAGTTAGAGCAAACTCGGTGCAGCTCAGGAGAGCAATCCGCACTTTGTAAGTTTGAGCAAACTCGGTGCAGCTCAGGAGAGCAACCCTCGCATTTTGTAAGTCTAGAGCAGACTCGGCGAATCACCATCTGCACTTTGTAAGTCTGGAACAGACTCGGTGCAGTTCAGGAGAGCAATCCTCGCGTTCTGTAAGTCTGAAGCAGACTCGACACATCGTTACTTCCACGGCAAAAAGGTAAGGACTGCCATAGGTATGCGTTTCTTTCCTTTCTTCTCTGAATTTTGGCTCATCTAGACACTAGTGCACTAGTTTTCCATAAATTGGGGGCAGCTGTAGACACCGGGTCTTGAGGCAGTCCAGGTCAGAGTTACCCGATGAAGAGATCCATGTTGGTTTCCGGATAAATGGATGGAAATCGGAGGTTTTCATCTTTCGGTTTCACAAGGATTAAAATCTTTTTCGCTATAGCGTGAGGTTTTGAAAGAGTTTGGGGAATTTTGGTTGAAAAAGGAATTTTTGCTCCACAGACGAGATGGCCATCTGAAGTAGGTATGCCCATCCCTACTTGGGGTGATCCCCGTCTCTATGCATAGTAGGGACGGCCCATCTGTGGCTAGGGACGGACACGTGTCTGAATAGGGACGCCCGTCCCTAGTCCCGCTATGCGGCCTGTTTGTAGCTAGGGACAGACACCTCTCTAAGTAGGGACGCCCGTCCCTAGTCTCGCGTTACGGCCTATCTGTAGCCGAATTTCCACGCGTGCCCTTAGTAGGGATGCCCGTCGGTAGTTGCAAGGATGCTCGTCGGTAGTGGATCTGATCAGTTATCGCCGAATTTGATAAAATTTTATCTCTTATCCTTCAAATGTGGGTTAAGATTTGGTTAAAGTTTGAATTTTAAAGACTCCTTTTAAAATTCAAACTCAAAACTGATGCTTATCTAATTTTATCTCCAAAATTCTATAAATTGGGAGGTAAAATTCATTTTTAGGGGTTAGAAGAATTTGACAAAAAAAAAATTCTTGGTGGAGAAAATTAAACACTTTTTGAGAGATTGGAATTTTCAGAGAAGTTTTCTTTGTGAGCAATTTACCAAAAAGCTATAAATCTTTATTTTCAAAATTTTTATTGGATAAAAATTCTTCCAATCAATGGATTTGCACAAATTCTTCTTATGAATTAAGCCAATTTGAGCGTGCGGGGACTTAAACCATTCGATATTCACCCTAAAAGGTAAAATCCGAGGGTAAACATTCTAGATTAGCATTTGTATGATTTTAATTGGCTTATATTAATTGTTTTCATTTGTTACCTTTTTTTTATCTTTTAACTTATTTCTCTTAAAGTCTCCTATATTTTTTCTTTTCTTTACTTTATTCACCAATTTTAACACTGACATGTTTTTTTTTTCTATGTGTTATTTTCTGACATTTTGGAGTTGAAGTTGTAAATGATGATGGTCGAGCCAATCTGAGGATTTCCATACGGGTTCTTTCTTCACCCTTACTTTTTATTCATGTTAATATTAAGATTATTTCAATGTCGTTAAAGTGAAAAGGGCCAAATATTTTATAGTAATTAATTTGGAGTTTTCTTAAAAAGTTGTGGACTAATGTCTTGTTTTTTTTAACCAACAAAATTGACACCTTTTAAAAACCAGTTTGTAACAAATATACATGGCAGGACCAATGTCCTCACTCCAATGAATATTCCGATTTCTATATGATCTGTATGTTGTTTTTACAATGGGGGTTGTATTCCACCCCTAGTTTTATTGTAATTTGATTTGTGGGGATTTATTTTAATAATGTTTTATTTATTGATTTTGACATGAATGATTGCGCTTTAAATTAATCACATCGTGTGGAAAGCTGGTGAAACAATTAATTCAAAAACTTAATTATAATATTAATCAAGGTATAAATAAATGAGAAGTCCCGAACTCACTCTGGTCTTTGGGGCTCAATGATGCGAGAGGTCTAGGACTTCCAAGACACCTCTTGAGTCACATCAAAAGACTTAAGTTTGCAAATCCTAGGCTCCAGGGGGTAGAGGCTGAGACCTCCAAGATCTCTCTGGCTTGCTCAAGATGGATATGTATGCGCCGTCTTAGGCTCGATGAGGCTAGACGACCCTTCCCAATGTTCTATTGGGTGGCGACTCCAAGAAACCTCTTTGTTGCCCAAAATAGATGCAGCTTGTAAATACCTTACAAGTTTTAATGAATCCCATCCTGATCGCCCTGAAGTGGGCTTTCGGGAGGCCACGGGGTTCGGTGCGCGTTACAGGTTGATTCTCTATTATATGATTATTATTTTAGAACATGATTGAGTGTTATCTGAGCCTGATAGTCATAGTAGTGGATAGATAAGCGCTTATCCAAGGTTAGAGTGTGAGTGCGGCTGCTACATGTTATTTCTTACATGCGGGCCCCATTTAGGTCATATAAGATGTTTGAGGCCTCAGTCTCCAGTATACCTTCGGGTATACATGATTATAAAATATTTTGAGACTCATGTCTCCATATGCTTGGGATGCTGTGTCCTATCAGTATCATTGTACCCGTATCCACTAGTTAGCGAGTAATCAGGCTATTACTTGAGTTTATTACATGCGATTGTTATATGAAGCTAATAGTTATATGAAATGAATATATGTTACATGTATATGTATATGCGTTATGATGTGATGAGATGTAATACATGTATTCGAATATGAATGGTTATTCTTCCAGTATACTTGAGTATGATGAACAATTGTTATATGCATGAGTAGTATATGCTTTTATGCTTTTGTTATTATTAAGTTTATATATATGACATTACGATTATATGTACATGTATGTGTTGCTCCTCCCCACTAAGCGTTATCGCTTAGCACGGGCTCTTTTCCCGTGTAGGTGGCAGGTTCTTTATTAGAGTCGGACATCTACAGGTCGGCCACTAGAAGTCTAGAATTGGAGTTATTTTGTCTTCCGCTGTATTTTGTATTTAGGATATGTAATTTTTGTAAAGGATTATTTTGTATATGTATTTATTTACAAATCTCATTTTGTAAAATGATATGATAATATTATTATATGTATATGGATTTGTTATATTTTGATTAAATGTACTTATTTTCTTAGCATGTCTTGAATATTTGTATGTGTTTTAGTAATTTGTGTGCGTGGCACCCCGGCATCCTTCCAACGGGGGTATCGGGGTGTTACACCTCCTGTAAAACTCGCTGTAATCTTACATCATCTTTCTGAGCGCCCACAATCGACTGTCTCAAAGTCAACTGCACTCTCAATCGGGAAACTAAAGCCCCTTCCGAATCAAATCTCCATCCGAACCATCTCAAAAATAAAGCCAAAACTGACTTTCGACTCAAAGCATCCGCAACCACATTAGCCTTACCCGGATGGTAATCCACAATATAGTCGTAATCCTTAAATAATTCCAACCATCGGTGCTGTCTCATATTCATTTCCTTCTGTGTGAGGAGGTACTTCAAACTCTTATGATCTGTGAAAATCCTACACTTCTCCCCATACAGATAATGCCGCCAAATCTTCAATGCAATGATCACAGCTGCTAAGATCTAAATCATGTGTCGGATAGTTCTTCTCATGAGGCTTCAACTAATGAGACGCATAAGCCACAACTTTCCCCTCTTGCATCAACACACAACTGAGTCCATTACCCGAAGCATCACTGTACATTACAAACTCCTTACCCGATCGAGGTTGAGTAAGTACAGGAGCTTCAACCAACAACCTCTTCAGCTTCTCAAAACAAGCCTGGCACTTATCCGACCATTCAAATCTAACTCCTTTCCTCAACAATCTCGTCATAGGAGCAACAATAACTGAAAAACCCTTCACAAACCGATAGTAATACCCTGCCAAACTGAGAAAACTTCTCACCTCTGAGACATTCCTAGGCACTTTTTAGTTAACAATTGCCTCAATCTTGGCTGGATCCACTTGAATACCTTTAGCAGATACAATATGGCCTAAGAACGACACCTCTTGAAGCCAAAAGTCACATTTACTAAGCAAACAACAGGTGCTCTCTCAAAACTTGCAACACTAATCCAAGATGCTCCTCATGCTCACTCTCATCCTTTGAGTAAACCAAAATGTCATCGATAAACACTACCAGAAATCGGTCGAGATATGGCCTAAACACTCGGTTCATCAAATCCATAAAAGCCGCAGGTGCATTTGTCAACCCGAACGGCATCACAAGAAACTCATAATGGCCACATCGTATCTGAAAGGCAGTCTTAACCACATCTGTATCCTTAACCCGAAGCTGATAGTAACCCGACCGGAGATCAATCTTCCAAAAGACACCCATACCTCTGGGCTGATCAAATAAATCCTCGACTCTAGGCAAGGGATACTTGTTCTTCACTATGACCTTATTAATTTGCCTATAGTCGATACACATCCTCAAGGAACCATCCTTCTTCTTAACGAACAACACTGGAGCTCCCCATCGAGATATGTTGGGTCTAATAAACTCCTTCTCCAATAACTCTTTTAGCTTGGTTTTGAGCTCTCTCAACTCTACAGGACCCATTCGATAAGGTGCTTTCAAAATGGGAGTAGTGTAACACCCTTAAACTGTACATAATATCTTAATTGTCTTAAAACTACTCTTACAATTATTGCGAAAATCCGAGTAAAATTTTTTTTTTCCAACTGTTCTATAACTATTAAACTTTACTATTCATACAATCATTCTAAAATATGCTACTTAAATTCTACCAAAATTTCGGCAGAGTCCCCTCTATAATATTGCCTATCCCCCTGTAAACAGAAAGTCTTTACACTTCTATAATCAAATACAGTTCCATCCATCCTACTCCAATTCAAACTCCCCACAATTTTGCCCATCCTCCAATTTAAATCCAATCACATACTCATATAATAATTCACAATATCATCCACTCACTATTTACATCAATTATACAAAGTACAAAGATACTATGATAATACATCATCTATCACTATAAATAATTATCTAATACAAATTATTTGATACAATAGTATCCTAATTATCTAGGTAGTGTACATGCCAAATCAGAACAAAACCCAATTATCGATTCCCAGAAATTTCATTCTCATCACCTACTAGTCATTCTTACCATTCAACGCTCCTCCTTTGAAACGGTGTTGATATTCACTTAATTCCTGTCTTATACCTGCGCGAGTATAAACCACGCGTTAAGCTTTATGCGTAGTGGTGACTACCAAATTTACTTATCTAAGGCATAATATAGTGAGTATACAAATATACAAATTAACATAAATTGGAATGTTTTTGCATTGAGATTGCGACTTACTTTCTTCTTTCACATATAACAGAACAATTCATTATTAACATACCAATTATTTAATCATAAATCATTTATTTGGCTCCAATTTAAACATGAATACCGTGTGGTAAAACAATCTTCATGCAATACATTCAATATTCTTTTAAATAGCTGAAATTTCCTAAAACATTTATATTTAACTTTCTAAATTCATAGCTGAGATCTACTAGCATTTCGACAATGTGCAAAACACACTTATCATGCATCATTAAACAAATTCCATGAATTATTAAACAGTCAGCATACTTATATCATAGCAATTAATATTTCATTTCTATATGACAATTATTATACCTTTTATCTAGTCACTAATATCAACTAATATATATACATAAAACTACTTCATCATATTACTGATTTCATAGGATCATTTATTCAATTAAAGTTTTTATCACAGAACCATCAGCTTTATCATAATTCAAAATCATAATATACATTAGTTAACTTTCCGCCAAATCAATATTATATATATATACACATATATATATATATATATAACTTTAAATTTCACTCTTATCTACTAATTAACATCACTTTATTAGTTGTACTATTTTATCCTTCAACTTTACTTCTGTCATTAAGTTACATTATGGCTTCTTAATCCACTTTTACTTTCACACTTGCCATCTAACTTCTTAGGTTATACATTTAATATGGATTACAAAATTTATTATTTAAATTCACCATTTACTAGGCTTTATTTATTAACCATTCAATTTCTAGATTCACACAATTATTTCACATTCACTAATTCACTTTGCAATTTGCTGTATTGCCCATAGTACAATGCTGGCAGACTCTAAGCACAGGATAAACGGGATGTGAACCCCTAAGAGTTCACAATAACCTGGAGAGATCTCTGAGAGATCACTCCAGTCTTTCAAACCTGAAGGAACCCCAAAGGATTACCCCTAGTCTTTCAGATACCAATGGAGTCCTGTGTGACCACCACTGTCTTTAAATACAGTACAATACACTTCAGATCTTCAGATATTCAGATATTCCGATACAGAAGTAGGACCATCATTGGCCTACTAAAAAGTGAATCACCATGCTCTCACCCGCGGTCTTATGTCCCTATGGCTAGCCATTATATCCTGAACTAGACTTGACTACCAGCTCATCGAATAGGGCCACAATATTGAATGTTATTTAAATAAATCAAAACATTGATCTTTACATAAAATAAGATCAATATACATTTCAATTCAATTTTTAAAAATAATCCCGGTATCATCCATCATTTTGTTTTTCTCATAACATTCCATTTATTCATCATATTCCATTGATTTAGCTCCACAGCAGGCTATTAATCATGTTTATATATTTAAAGTGTTTTAACAATAATAATATACCTCATTTATACCAATATACATTCTGCCACTACTCTTTCTTTCCATTTCAATTCATTTTCATTTTATTTCGTCAAATTAAGTTTATTTCATACCATACCATTAATACATTATTGTTTATATAGGGATTCACTATTTTTCATTAATCCAATTCTTCTTACAAATTACCCCATTTAAACACATATAACCCATTTTTTTTACATTTATTTATAGCCTGACATTCTGACTTCCTTAACAGACTAATTTACTTTATTGTTATAATTGTCTTTGGGCATACTTAACTATACTCTTTATTTGTTAAGTACACTCACTTTCTCTAATTCATTCACTTACCATGATTCCGCTTAAAATACTTTGTCCTTTACTTATAACTTTTTATACTAAATTACACTTTTAATCATCAAATTATTTATTTCCTTCTGTTATTCCCTTTTTACTTGTTATTCCACATACTTTTATAAGTACCATAGACTCCTAGGATTTGAGCCCCTTTTTCACTTTATATTTTCTTATCCACTCTTACTTATTTTGATTCGTTTTCTTCATGTTGGATTTCATCCTATCTTTATAGATTTACACTAAATTTCATTTTATTAAAATGATATCTATTATAAGTCCTCAACTCTACCATATTACTCGTAACATTTAACAAAAAATATTACTTAACAACTTGCACAACTCAAGACACACATATAGATTAAAATTAGTTACAATAACAATTTATCGCAATATGTATAAAATCCATTTTTAACGCATAAATTCAAAAGCATAATTTAAGAAAAATTCTATGGTATTCCCAAAAATAGAGTTCCACAATTTACCGTTCCCTACTTGCTTGTATTTCAATAATTTAGCTCAATTCCCAGTTCAATTTAATTTACTCAATTTATTAAAGCCTTAATTGACCACTCAAATAAATAACTAAACTAAATCAAATTCATTAAGCAGTCTAAAGCTTATTACAACGCTTACTATTGTGTTTATATTATTTCACACTTATATATGTGTAAGAACACATGTGCTTCTAATTTAATCCTAACAGTAATTTAATTTCATGAATAATGGCTTCAATTATTCACCTACTATTTTAAATCATACACAACCAGATTTTAATATACTCACTTCACATACCTTTTATCCAATTCATTGAGTTATCTTTAATTCAAACTTCCAATAAGTATATTCGAATTTCCCACTTAACATTTCAATTTTTCCATCAATTCTTCAGGCATTACCAATTACACTACCATTACCTAGATATGCACATTATAATACCCATTTATATATATCAATATTTAATTACTAATCTGATTTACGTGTCATAATTTATCCATTACCAGCATTATATATAATTTAAGTCCTATCTTACAATTTAATATATAATTCTTCAATTATAATTACTGGTCTACTTCCCAATTACTGACAGTTTCTAATTCTTTTCATTCAATTAAAAATCGACAAATCTTAATTTAAGTTCTATTCAACTAAGCCAATACTCATGACAACACTGCCAATGAATTAATTAACCAACAAACATATTATTCACATACTGTATTTAATTTAAAATCACTCTTAATAAATTTTAACTCACGAAAAAAATCACATATAAAAGTAAATTTGGTGGCCACATACCAATTTTCTGCTATTTTTGGTCCCTTCACCGTCGCCGGAGCCTCACCGGAGTCTCGCCGGAGCTCCACCGGAGGCACTGAAACCACCGGAAGGAAGCTCGACGCGTCGGGGTCAATTTTTCGGTGGTCACGCGCCGAGACTGTCCTCTGTTTTGCCGGAATCGACGTCGGTAGCTTCTGTTCAACCCCTCTCCGGCGAGTGATGAAGATCCATGGCCATCAGGATGATCGCCTGCCCACCGTGAGCCCCGTCGTGGTGTTCGTGTCACCTCTCGCCGTCGGAACTCGCCGAAAAACGCAGAGGAAGCTTCGGTTTCCTCCTGCTCTCCTAGAACGGCGACGTTGCGATGGAAGGGGGGAAAAGGACACCGAGATCGGCGTTGCGAGGAGCCGCTGCTCGCCGTCGACCACCGCTAGCTGTTCCGCCCCCCTTTCGCCGTGCTCTGCCCCCTCTCCCTCTCTCTCTCTTCGGTTTCTTTCCCCTGTGCTGCTCATCGTTTTTGCCTCTCCCCTCTCTATTGCTTTCTCTTCTCTTCTTTTATTTTCTATATCATAAAATTCCCACTTATTCTAGTCCATAATTCCCTCTAATATTTGGACACTCTTAGACCAATAAAAATTGTCACATGGAAAAATTATTTATCTTGTCAATTTACTCTTTATTTCTTTGTTTATTATTTTCTTAATTATTTGCATGTAAACATACACTCATATATATATATATATATATAGAGAGAGAGAGAGACTTAAAATTATTTGAATAATTAAATTGAACAACTTTAAGGAAAATTCCACTCTTATGCGTCAAAAATCAATTTTCGATAAATTTTTAGCGCGTCAATTTATTAAATAAAACCATTGAAATTTTTGGGGCATTACAATTCTCCCCCCCTTAAAAGAAATTTCGTCCTTGAAATTTATCTGGACTAGTACAATAATTCACTGTTCATCCTTTCAATCAACTTGCATTTCCAATGCAAATTTGCAAACAATTCGATTGTATTCGTCCATCTCATGGAAGTCATTATCTCATTATAATTGATAATGCTTCGTCCTTAGAGTATCCCATCTCCACCAGAAATAATAAAACGATCCCCTCATCATCAGACTCAGATTTAACAATTTTCTTTTTTTTTTTCATTTTTAGAACTCTCCATGCTAGAAAAATTATTGAGAAAGCTCCCATCATAATCTGAAGACCAGTAATCAGAATCACATGCAGCTCTTCTTTATGTGATTTTTCAGTCACTGAGTACGCGAGGAGAGTCTCTAAAATTTAATCTGTAACTTCTTCCCCGATTTTCCTGAATTACTTTGGACACCGTTTCCATGTCAAATTCCGTTCCAACAAAATAATCAATTAACTTGGAGCCAAAAGAGCTAGTAGATGATTTTGTTGAACATTTAAGAAGTGTTTCAAGTGTCCAAAACTGGACTTTCTTCTTAGCTTTACGTGCTAATTAGGCCCAAGTTGTATCATACTTAAACCAATAACATATCCATTCTAAAAATCATATCATTTCTTTAGTTTCCATCTTTGGCATGTACACTCTATTCAAAAATCATTTGCATACACGTCCCATTACTCCTTTCTCCTAAAACACCTTGTCTTCTCAATACAGAATCACTCACATTCAATAAACTCTTTCCTTGATCAAAATAACTATAACATTTCTTTCCTAGTTTACCAGTATCACTAGTCACAATTTTTCTATCATTTCTGAAACATCACATATATCTTACACTACTCATTACTTAACCATATTGTACAAAAGTTTACAGTTTTATTCACTCTTATGAGCCAATTCAAGTTATAACCAATTAGTCAATCTAATCAGATACAATTCCATTCCAAAATATGTTGAAATCTTATCACATTCTATACCTTAATTCACTAACAAGGGAGGATCAAACTCACAAATTACATAGATACAAATCTCTTACTCATACTCATACACATTTAATGATCCTTCACCACTTCCTTTTTCAATTCCTAGATTGAATTTCAAATTCCTTATTTTACTTGCTCAACTTTGCTACACTCCTTATTACCTCCAATGAAGGTACATCTACCTCACTTCCATACACTTACAATATCCCATGCCAGTTTCCTTTCAATTGGGGCATATACATAAAACTTGATATTTTTCATGAATGATCATGTGATGCCGATACAATGTATGTATGATGTTTCATGTATGCAGTATGATGCAAATGTGCGTATCCTGTAAGAACAGTGCATAGTAACCCTGCCCATGCATAAAATATTCAATGATGGCCCCTTTATCAAGGATAACTGACAGGTACCTAAAATACCATAACCTTCTTCCACGTTCATATACTTTAAATCTCATAACTTTTGAACATCTCAATTTCTTACCTCTGATTTTCTATTCAACTCCTTCCGAATTATCTATACTTGGAACTAAATAGGGATGTCCATAATAAACAATATGCATTCATTCCTTAAAAAAAATGCCACATATCCTTCAAATATCTTATTGGCCAGAACCGCCTAAACCTTTGCTCTGATACCACTAACTGTAACACCCTTAAACTGTACATAATATCTTAATTGTCTTAAAACTACTCTTACAATTATTACGAAAATCCGGGTAATTTTTTTTTCCAACTGTTCTATAACTATTAAACTTTACTATTCATACAATCATTCTAAAATATGCTACTTAAATTCTACCGAAATTTCGGCAGAGTCCCCTCTATAATATTGCCTATCCCCTTATAAACAGAAAGTCTTTACACTTCTATAATCAAATACAGTTCCATCCATCCTACTCCAATTCAAACTCCCCACAATTTTGCCCATCCTCCAATTTAAATCCAATCACATACTCATATAATAATTCACAATATCATCCACTCACTATTTACATCAATTATACAAAGTACAAAGATACTATGATAATACATCATCTATCACTATAAATAATTATCTAATACAAATTCTTTGATACAATAGTATCCAAATTATCTAGGTAGTGTACATGCCAAATCAGAACAAAACCCAATTATCGATTCCCAGAAATTTCATTCTCATCACCTACTAGTCATTCTTACCATTCAACGCTCCTCCTTTGAAACAGTGTTGATATTCACTTGATTCCTGTCTTATACCTGCACGAGGATAAACCACGCGCTAAGCTTTATGCTTAGTGGTGACTACCAAATTTACTTATCCAAGGCATAATATAGTGAGTATACAAATATACAAATTAACATAAATTGGAATGTTTTTGCATTGAGATTATGACTTACTTTCTTCTTTCACATATAACAGAACAATTCATTATTAACATACCAATTATTTAATCATAAATCATTTATTTGGCCCCAATTTAAACATGAATACCGTGTGAGGTAAAACAATCTTCATACAATACATTCAATATTCTTTTAAATAGCTGAAATTTCCTAAAACATTTATATTTAACTTTCTAAATTCATAGCTGAGATCTACTAGCATTTTGACAATGTGCAAAACACACTTATCATGCATCATTAAATAAATTCCATGAATTATTAAACAGTCAGCATACTTATATCATAGCAATTAATATTTCATTTCTATATGACAATTATTATAGCTTTTATCTAGTCACTAATATCAGCTAATATATATACAAAAAACTACTTCATCATATTACTGATTTCATAGGATCATTTATTCAATTAAAGTTTTTATCACAGAACCATCAGCTTTATCATAATATACATTAGTTAACTTTTCGCCAAATCAATATATATATATATACACACATATATATATATAACTTTAAATTTCACTCTTATCTACTAATTAACATCCCTTTATTAGTTGTACTATTTTATCCTTCAACTTTACTTCTGTCATTAAGTTACATTATGGCTTCTTAATCCACTTTTACTTTCACACTTGCCATCTAACTTCTTAGGTTATACATTTAATAAGGATTACAAAATTTATTATTTAAATTCACCATTTACTAGGCTTTATTTATTAACCATTCAATTTCTAGATTCACACAATTATTTCACATTCACCAATTCACTTTGCAATTTGCTGTATTGCCCATAGTACAATGCTGGCAGACTCTAAGCACAGGATAAACGGGATGTGAACCCCTAAGAGTTCACAATAACCTGGAGAGATATTTGAGAGATCACTCCAGTTTTTCAAACCTGAAGGAACCCCAAAGGATTACCCCCAGTCTTTCAGATACCAGTGGAGTCCTGTGTGACCACCACTGTCTTTAAATACAATACAATACACTTCAGATCTTCAGATATTCAGATATTCCGATACAGAAGTAGGACCATCATTGGCCTACTAAAAAGTGAGTCGCCATGCTCACACCCGCGGTCTTATGTCCCTATGGCTAGCCATTATATCCTGAACTAGACTTGACTACCAGCTCATCGAATAGGGCCACAATATTCAATGTTATTTAAATAAATCAAAACATTGATCTTTACATAAAATAAGATCAATATACATTTCAATTCAATTTTCAAAAATAATCCAGGTATCATCCATCATTTTTTTTTCTCATAACATTCCATTTATTCATCATATTCCAATGATTTAGCTCCACAGCAGGCTATTAATCATGTTTATATATTTAAAGTGTTTTAACAATAATAATATACCTCATTTATACCAATATACATTCTGCCACTACTCTTTCTTTCCATTTCAATTCATTTTCATTTTATTTCGTCAAATTAAGTTTATTTCATACCATACCATTAATACATTATTGTTTATATAGGGATTCACTATTTTTCATTAATCCAATTCTTCTTACATATTACCCCATTTAAACACATATAACCAATTTTTTTTACATTTATTTATAGCCTGACATTCTGACTTCCTTAACAGACTAATTTACTTTATTGTTATAATTGTCTTTGGGAATACTTAACTATACTCTTTATTTGTTAAGTACACTCACTTTCTCTAATTCATTCACTTACCATGATTCCGCTTAAAATACTTTGTCCTTTACTTATAACCTTTTATACTAAATTACACTTTTAATCATCAAATTATTTATTTCCTTTTGTTATTCCCTTTTTACTTGTTATTCCACATACTTTTACAAGTACCATAGACTCCTAGGATTTGAGCCCCTTTTTCACTTTATATTTTCTTATCCACTCTTACTTATTTTGATTCATTTTCTTCATGTTGGATTTCATCCTATCTTTATAGATTTACACTAAATTTCATTTTATTAAAATGATATCTATTATAAGTCCTCAACTCTACCATATTACTCGTAACATTTAACAAAAAATATTACTTAACAACTTGCACAACTCAAGACACACATATAGATTAAAATTAGTTACAATAACAATTTATCGCAATATGTATAAAATCCATTTTTAACGCATAAATTCAAAAGCATAATTTAAGAAAAATTCTATGGTATTCCCAAAAATAGAGTTCCACAATTTACCGTTCCCTACTTGCTTGTATTTCAATAATTTAGCTCAATTCCCCAGTTCAATTTAATTTACTCAATTTATTAAAGCCTTAATTGACCACTCAAATAAATAACTAAACTAAATCAAATTCATTAAGCAGTCTAAAGCTTATTACAACGCTTACTATTGTGTTTATATTATTTCACACTTATATATGTGTAAGAACACATGTGCTTCTAATTTAATCCTAACAGTAATTTAATTTCATGAATAATGGCTTCAATTATTCACCTACTATTTTAAATCATACACAACCAGATTTTAATATACTCACTTGACATACCTTCAATCCAATTCATTGAGTTATCTTTAATTCAATCTTCCAATAAGTATATTCGGATTTCCCACTTAACATTTCAATTTTTCCATCAATTCTTCAGGCATTACCAATTACACTACCATCACCTAGATATGCACATTATAATACCCATTTATATATATCAATATTTAATTACTAATCTGATTTACGTGTCATAATTTATGCATTACCAGCATTATATATAATTTAAGTCCTATCTTACAATTTAATCTATAATTCTTCAATTATAATTACTGGTCTACTTCCCAATTACTGACAGTTTCTAATTCTTTTCATTCAATTAAAAATTGACAAATCTTAATTTAAGTTCTATTCAACTAAGCCAATACTCATGACAACACTGCCAATGAATCAATGAACCAACAAATATATTATTCACATACTGTATTTAATTTAAAATCACTCTTAATAAATTTTAACTTAAGAAAAAAATCACATAGAAAAGTAAATTTGGTGGCCACATACCAATTTTCTGTTATTTTTGGTCCCTTCACCGTCGCCGGAGCCTCACCGGAGCCTCGCCGGAGCTCCACCGGAGGCACTGAAACCACCGGAAGGAAGCTCGACGCGTCGGGGTCAATTTTCTGGCGGTCCCGCGCCGAGACTGTCCTCCATTTCGCCGGAATCGGCGTCGGTAGCTTCTGTTCAACCCCTCTCCGATGAGTGCTGAAGATCCATGGCCATCGGGATGATCGCCTTCCCACCGTGAGCCCCGTCGTGGTGTTCATGTCACCTCTCGCCGAAAAACGCAGAGGAAGCTTCGGTTTCCTCCTGCTCTCCTAGAACGGCGACGTCGCGATGGAGGGGGGGAAAAGGACGCCGAGATCGGCGTTGTGAGGAGCCGCTACTCGCCGTCGACCACCGCTAGCTGCTCCGCCCCCTTCCGCCGTGCTCTGCCCCCTCTCCCTCTCTCTCTCTTTGGTTTCTTTCCCCTGTGCTGCTCACTGTTTTTGCCTCTCCCCTCTCTATTGCTTTCTCTTCTCTTCTTTTATTTTCTATATCATAAAATTCCCACTTATTCTACTCCATAATTCCCTCTAATATTTGGACACTCTTAGACCAATAAAAATTGTCACATGGAAAAATTATTTATCTTGTCAATTTACTCTTTATTTCTTTGTTTATTGTTTTCTTAATTATTTGCATGTAAACATACACTCATATATATATATATATATATATATATATATATATATATATATATATAGACATAAAATTATTTGAATAATTAAATTGAACAACTTTAAGGAAAATTCCACTCTTATGCGTCAAAAATCAATTTTTGATAAATTTTTAGCGCGTCAATTTATTAAATAAAACCATTGAAATTTTTGGGGCATTACAAGTAGTACCCGGCACTATCTCTATGGACAACTCAACTTCTCTCTCAGGAGGCAAACCAGGTAACTCGCTCGAAAACACATCACTAAACTCCCTAACAACTGGGATATCCTCAATCCTCACCTGATCATGCTTCGAATCCAACACCACAGCTAAGAATGCCTCACAACCTTTCCTCATGAACCTCTTAGCTTGCATGGTAGAAATCACATTACTCAAGGTACCTGAACCCAAACCTTTAACAATCACTGGAGATTGATCCCTATCTCGCAACACAACCACTTTTCTATGACAATCAGCCAATGCCCGATGCTTACTAAGCCAATCCATACCCAAGATCAAATCAAACTCCTGAAATGGCAACCCAATCAAATTAGCAGAAAACTCAACTCCTTGAACCCGAAGAGGACAATTCCTATAAACTCTACTCACATTGACACTATGCCCTAAAGGACTAGTCACACAAACCTCATAGTCTAACTGATCAACATCATGCAATCTATCAAATAACTTGTCTATGCACAAATATGAGTGTGTGGAACCACGGTCAATTAGAGCATACAACTCGGTGTCAAAGAGTAGGAACTTACCTGCTATCACATCCGGGGCGTCCTGCTCATCACGAGCTCTCATAGCATATGCCCTAGCTAGAACTGCCACAAGACGATCAACTGACTCAGATGGAGCTCCCCCACTAGGCAGACCGCCTCGACCTCTACCTCTGCTCCTATCCCGATCGAATTGAGGTGAATTCGACCTAACTCTACTGGCCTCGCACTGATCACCAGAAGCCTCACCCAATCTAGGACAACTAGCCAGATGATGATCTGTGCTCCCACATCTGAAATAGCCACGTGTGAGCCATCTGCACTCACCTCTATGGCGCCTGCTGTAATGAGAATATCCGGGCAACACCTCTATCCTATTACCTGATCCACCTCTACCATAACTCAAACTCATGGCTGAACCCTGTCTCCTGCCTCTAAAAATCGGACCTGAAGATGAATCATCCTGCGGATTCCTAGACCTCTTACTCGAAGATGATGATAAGGAGGATCCTCTATGAGGGTGATGCTTTCTTTGAGCTCTCTCTCTAAACACTAACTCCGATCTCTCAGCCCGCACTGCTGCCTAAACAATCTGATAATACCCAATACCCGGAGTACTCATCAGTGAAATAAGCATGGCTCTCAATGACTCATTCAGACCAGCCTCAAAATGTCGACACCTAAACTCCTCTATCAACACACCCTTTAGAGCATACTTCGCAAGCCAGTTGAACTCTTTCTCAAACTCTGATACTGACATAGCCCTCTGCTTTAAACTCAAAAACTATGCCCATTTCACATCCTTATAAGTCTGAGTTACATACTCACTGGTGAACTCCCTCTCAAAGAACTCCCAAGTAACAGGGTCAGGAAATTGGGGATGCCTACGAACCAATTTCCACCAATCACGGAACCCTGAAGTAATGCAACCACACACTCTACCTGCCTATCAGGAGGGCACCGAATCTCATCAAAAACTCGCTCTATCTTCTCAATCCATTTCTCAGCATACTCTGACTCATCCAATCCAATCACATAAAAGTCCTCTACCCCTGCTTTCCTCATACTCTCAATAGGGGCTCTAGGGGCAGTCACCCTCTCCAAGACTCTAGCCATATCTTGTGAAATCTTTAGCATGGCCTCAAAGGGCATGGCTACAGCCACAGGCTGTACCCTCGCTGGTTGAGCCAACAAAGACGCAGAAGGATCCACTGCTTGAGGATTCATGCTCTCTGCGGACCCCTCAAGCGACCCACACACCGAATCAGAAGACATCTACAACAAAACACAAAGACAACCGCATCAGCCAACAAAGTCCTAAATATATATCTATGCACAACAACACCTAGAAAATGCCTAAACAGGGGCTCTAATACCAAAAACTATAACACCCCTACCCATATGTAGGCGAATCCATCCACAAGGGAGTGAGAAGCCGTATGAGTCAGGGTGTCACCAAGTAGATCAAATAATAAACATATATCATACATACAAAAATACAGCAGAATTAAAACTTTTAAACAATATGATCAATCATTCATAGATGCAATAATAATAATATTCATTACAAAACCGTTCTGATATTACCAAAAGATTTACATCTTTCAAAATTACAATGAGAGATTACTATTACAAAAAGAATCTCAAAATAAATGTTAAGTCCTAATATCAACCTCTGTGTTGGCTTGACTGCGGCGACTCTCCCAAAAACTAATCACCTTTCGCACCTGCACGGATAAAACTCCCGTGCTAAGCAATAATGCTTAGTGGGGAAAACACAACAATAATATGGACGGCCACTTACAGTAGTCAACAAAGCAAAATGCATACATATGGCATAAGCTTATAATCATATAATATAATCATGACTAAATCACATTTATAACATTTGTAGGTCCTATATACACATTCATATACATATTGCTTCACATGCTGATAGTCATAATCGATCAAAGGTTCACATTCCCATAATCATAATAACACAGACAATACACCTGTTGACTCACGCTAGTGGATAACGAGCGACCACATAACGGTACCTTATGAATACGAATCAAACGCATGGCGGTACCTTACGGGTACGAATCGAAAGGCAATATCACATTTTTCCTTTCAAAAACATTTTACTAAGGGGATCTTAAACAAGATCCAACCCATTGGGATTCGCGAGGAACCAAATGGGGGACCTGATCAGGGTCCAAATGGAATAGAGGGTTGCAGCTAAAGAACTATATTAGCCATGCCTAACTATCCACTAGATTGACTCTCGCAGGTCATGCATAAGGCAAGGCATGTTCCCAAATATAGTATATAATTTATCATAAAGAAATCATGGTATTATTCATATAGCAGCATGATATATATATATATATATATTCCATACAGTAATAAAAACTCATGTAGGGAAGATAAGAAATTCATTTTAGACAAATAGGGCAATTTCAGAAAGAAACGGGCCGAGCGGAGGTTCGCGACAGTGGCCAAAGGCCAACTGCAAGAGGAAGGCGAGGACACAAGTCATGAAGGATCGACACGACTCGTGTCATTGTTCCAACTAAGCCGAATTGCCTATCGCGCGAGAGGAACCAGGAGCACAAGTAGGCGCTTTTAAACTGAAAACCCAAGAAATCACACAATGCACAAAAGCCCTAAGTTAAAAATACATTCTAACAGACCAAGAGGAAGAAGAGGAAGAAGAAGAAGAAGAAGACTCAACTACTCACCCAACTAAAACTTGTGAGATAATCAATTTCCACCAAAACCACTTGGATTCACACCAAGGCACACTCTCTTGAAGAGAAAAGAGGAAGAAGGGATAAAGGAGAGGAGGAGAACGGCAATGAGGCAGTAAAATGGCTGCCCTTTCTTCTCTCTCCTTCTATTTATACCCACTCCCTAAAACCCTAGCCACATGCCATCCTATGATTGGTGGAACTTGACCACTCACACCCAACACCCATGCATGACACTACAATCATGACCAACCCTCACTAATGCACACACTACTAACATGCATGCACCCACACTCTATCAAAGCCCACAATCATGCATATAATCCAAAAATACCATATCACATACCAACACGTACACAGATACATATGCAAACATGGCTTAAACTACCAGGGGGAAATCAGGGTGTGATAGATTGAGTCGGATCCAAGTGAGAATGTGGGTGAGATGATGGGCAGTGTGAATTCAATAGGAGTTTATCGACTTGCACCTGAGTGTGCTCCAGCAAAGGGTCCCAGTCATGCTTATGGTGGTCCAACATTAGTACACGGGTTATTGCAGTTGGTTGATAGACTGACTGCTCCCAAGACTCCCACTGATCTTTTGAGAAAGAGGGGAGCTAAAGAATTCAGGGACTTCTTTAGATCAATCGGACATGGGGGAGTTTTGGTTAGAGAGAACTGGTAGGATTTTATAAGAGATCAGTTGTCCTTCGAATCAGAGAGTAGCTTGCACAGTGTCGCTTTTAAAAGGGTCGGTGTATGATTGGTGGAAGCTTATGCTTCGCAATCCCCTAAGGCCGATTGAGATGGCTTGGGAATTCTTCATGCAAGAATTCAATAAGAAATATGTTACCAAGGCTTACAGAGAGGCTAAGTGGAAGGAGTTTATCAGCTTAAGGTAGAGGAATATGTCAGTCAGTGACTATGAGAAAGAGTTCAGTCGCTTAAGTAAGTGTGTACCAAATGTACTATTGACTGAGGATTTCAAATGTCGGCATTTCGAGGATGGGTTAAGAGAAGTGATTAGAGGTCCGTTGTTGGCTATGGCGGTAATGCACCAAGTTGGATATTATCAGTTAGTGGCAGCGGCAATGAAATTGAAAGAGTCAGAATTAGTGAAGCAAAAAAAGAGAGCAAAAAAAGAGGGTACTGGAGAATGTGACCATTGGAAGTAAGAGAGCAAGAGATGTTCCGATTGGACAACTGGCTAGATGTGCAGCTCAAGTACCTTCGGAGGTAGGAAGTGTGGCCCCGCCCTCTAGTAGAGGAAGTAGAGCACCGGAATGTGAGCATTATCAGAGACGACACTAGGGAACGTGTCGAAAGATCATGGGTGTGTGTTTCAAGTGCGGTAGCATGGAGCATTGGTTCGCAAATTATGCGAAACGTATGGAGAACAAGGACCAACAAGAGGGTAGAGCTAGTGGCGATAGAGCTGGGGCAACAAGAGGTAGTAGAGGTAGAGAAAGAGCCTCTGCGGCGCCATCTATAACCGTGGAATAACCGGCTGCTGCTGGTGGTTTTGCAAGGGTTTATGCAATGATAAGAGAGGATGCAGAAGAACCAGCAGGCCCTTCTGGTAAGTTTTAAATTGTTAAGTTTTAAGATAAGTTTTGTTTTGGGTTGTTGGGTTGTAAGTTACTACCGTGGAAATTTCGAGGATGAAATTTCTTAAGGGGGAGAGATTTGTAACAACCCAAATTAGACCCCTAGTAGAATTACAAGGATTTTTCTTTGAAAAAAGGGTATTATTGTAATTGTGCAAGAATGAATTTTGATTTAATATGGACTAAATTGAATTTGGTATGAAAGATTTTAGTTAATGACTAAAAGGAAATTGAACAAGGACTTAAGGGATATTAAATAAGGACTTTTAAAAATTAACCATTTGGAGTTTGACACTTGGCATGGGTGGTTGGGAAGAATTAAATGAAAAGAGAAAAGAAAGGCAAAGAGGAGAGAGGGAAGGCAGACTTTTCTTTAGTTCCCGTTGCTCTCTCCTTCTGCGTTTGCCTCCTTCTTCCTCTTCTTCATTTATTTCTTCTTCATCTCTTACTCTTGGTTGAATTGTTTAGAAGACTGAGTTGGTTTTTATGAGTTTAAATGTTTGATTGAAGAGGTAAGTTGGTTTATAAGGTTTCTTCTTCTTTCCTTTGGTTTGATTTGAGTTTTGAGTTATGGGTTTTTATTCAAGAGAGTTTTGCTTGGTTTGATTTGTGCAAGAATTTGGTTGTAAGAAGAAGAGCAAGGGTAAGGAGATAGTGGATTCTTGAAGGGAGTTGGTTTTTGAAAGCTTCAATTTTGAAGGTTTGGGAGTTTTTTTTTTGTTCTTTGATGAATTTGTGTTTGGTTTTATTCTGGAAATTTTAGAGTTAGTAAATGTGTTTTAATACATGTTTGAGATGAGTTTTGAGTATATGTTCAGCATGATAGAAGTAATTTTGTTGTATATAATTATTGATAGTGGATTTATATGAATTTAGAATAAATGCTACGTTGATAATTTGGTTGAGCCTTGCTTATTAAATTAATTGTTCTATCTAGTGTTATTTATTGTTAATATGCTTTTTAACATGTTTAGAATGCATATGATAAATGGATTGAATTTACATGCATGATGGTAGATGGTTGTGTTGAGATAGAAATGGAGATTTGTATGTAGCTATGTTTGAATTCTGCAAAATCTGGGTTTTTGTCGATCTACATGGCGGTAAGGGATCCCATACCACCGTGTGATCGTATTCTTGAAATATGACTTTGCTTGTCCGTCCAGCCACACGGTCGTAAGGATATTCCATACCGCCATGTAATTGCTCTCTGGACTTGTTCAATTTCGAGCTCGACATGTTCCACGGCAGTCAGGCTTTACTTGACGACCGTATAAGATGTCTTACTTGGCAGTAAGGATTTGGGGTTAATTTCACTCACGGTCACTCAACTTATCACTTATCGCACAAAAGTAACCGACTTTTTTTTCTTACTTAAATGTCACTGAACTTTTAATATTTTTGCAAAAAAGTCATTTTGACCAGAATCCGGCGAGGACCCTCGCCGGATTGATGACATGGCAAGCCATGTCAGAAACTACATGTCGTTTAACAATATCTACAACAAATGCTACATCTAAATCAATTTCACTCACGGTCACTAAACTTATCATTTGTTGCGCAAAAGTAACCAATTTTCTTTTTTTCCAACTTAAATGTTACTGAAGTTCTAAAATTTTTTCAAAAAAGTCATATATTTACTATTCGTTGCCACGTGTCATATGCCATGTCATCAATCTGGTAAGGGTTCTCGCCGGATTCCGGTCAACATGAGTTTTTTGCAAAAATGTTAGAAGTTCAGTGACATTTAAGTAAGAAAAAAAAAGTCGGTTACTTTTGTGCGATAAGTGATAAGTTGAGTGACCATGAGTGAAATTGACCCTAAGGATTTTCCGTACAGCCGTGTAAGCCTTGTTTTTCAAAAATGTTATTCTTAAGACCCCTTGAATGGTTTTTCTCACATGATTTATGATTGAACATGCATTGTTAAATCATTTCATGATCATTTAAAGAAACATATGAACTATATGCTTGGTCAAATGTGTGGCTTATAAGAAATGAGTTATGATAACTTCATTTGTATATGTGTATTTGAATAATGTTTATATAATAAACATAGAATTGTTTGAGCCTGATCAATCATAGTAGTGGATAGATAAGCATGCTTATTAAGGGTTAGAGTGTGAGTGCAGCTGCTACATATTGGCCCCGTTAGGGTCTTTTAAGTCGGCCCCATTTGGGTCTATATGATTCGAGACCTCGGTCTTCCCTCCTACCTTTGGGTATACATGACTCGAGACTCATGTCTCTATATTCTTCCGATACTGTGTCCTATTAGTAACAATAGCACCCGTATCCACTATGTATTGTGTAATCAGGCTAATATATGTTTCTAATGATATGAGATTGGGTATATGCTACATGTTTATAAACATGAGATTACAAGATATGTTATTTTAATGTGTTTATAGTATATTGATGTTTTAGTTGCTTTATACTTGTGTGTATGCACATGATGAATAAGTAACATTATATATGTATATATATGTGTATATGTAGATGACATGATGTACAAGTAAAATATTTCTTGCATGTTATGATGTTGTGCTAAGCTAAATGGTTTTTTCTTGTGGTTATTTATATATGCATATCTATGTCTTGTTTTATGTTCCTCCCCACTAAGCGTTATTGCTTAGCACGGGTATTTTCCCGTGTAGGTGGCAGGTTCAGTTTCGATGTGGAGCATCTGCGGGTCGGCCACTAGGAGTTTCTTGGAGTCCTTTTTGTCTTTTGCTGCTATTTTGAATAGTTATGTATATGTTTTGTACATGAATATTGATTAGAAGATGTAACTTTTTGTAAAGGAATATTTCAGTATATGTATATGAAAAGGTTTACAAATATACTTTTGCAATTTTTTTATCGTTATATTCATAGGATATTTTTTATCTCTTTTTTAGTTTAATGTTTTCGCTTTTTTTATGTGCGCATTCATTTGTTTCTGTGTGCGTAGCACTCCGGTATCCTTCCAAATGGGGTATCGGGGTGTTACAATTTTGCTGTTGTTTGAGCATAAATAATTTTAATTTCTCAATTGCGATACATCTTGCGACTAAATTTAAGATTCAATTTGATGATAGAAGTGGAATTTCAAATCTTGTGACTAAATTGAAATTATTTGATTTCAATGGCTAATAGTTGTGTTTCTATTAATCATAATTTTTATATCAAAATCATATAATTTTAACTTGGAATCTTGTGGAGTTTGTTTTTATTATTATAGTTAAGTAGAAAACTTATGTACTTTGAGATTTCCAACTTAGTTTTAGATGGATATCCAAATCCATTAATATGCTACTGTGAAGGATTTGCTGGAAATAGGGGTGGAGAATGGAACAGCTGCACAAATATAGTGCAATGCAAGCTAACCAATCTTACTGTGGAGAGATTCTAGTTGGTCTAAATTACAGCCTAAAGGTACTTTTGTTTTTTGTGGATTTCATTTTAATAAGAACCCAACTACTGCATTATTATTGAGATGTTATGCTCTTGACATAAAACCAAATGCAGTAACCTGAAGTTTATTAATTGATAAAAATGTCAACAATATTTATAAATATTTTGGATCATAATGTTGTATTCAATAAATTCTCAAGATTGGAAAATTAATATTTTATATGATTTAGTGGGAAGTATCTATACTTTCTTTGCAAGTCTAATTAGCTGGCTGAATCCTTTTGGAATATCTTAAGATATTAATATTAGTTGGCAGCTTTAATAATAATAATAATATATTTGGTTGATTAAGTTTGTGGTTATTAATTTGTTGGATTGAAGAAGAAATTGGTGGATGGAAGGAAAGCTATTTTTAGTTGTGTAACACCCCCTACCCATACCTAGGCAAACCCATCCAAGTCGGAGTGAGATGCCGTAGGAGCAAGGGTGTCACACCAAACAGATCGATACAAAGCATACAATCCTTCATCATAAATATACGGAAATATAGCGGAAATTAAAACTTTTGAAAGTAAAACTGATCATGCATTAATATAACAAAATCATTACAATAATGTTCTGATCAATTGCCAATACAAAATAATTACATATCCCAAAATATTCAAAGTGGAAGCTTACAAAAACTAATACATGAGAGTTCTATTACAAAAGGAATCATCATAATTGTTACAAAAATAAGCCTAACACTAATCCCTTATGTGTTGGCTTGACTGGAGGTGACTCTCCCAAAGCAAAACGCCTTCCGCACCTGCACAGATAAAAATCGTGCTAAGCGATAACGCTTAGTTGGAAAACATACAACAAAAGAGTAGACGACCATTCATAATGGTCGTCAAATCATAACACATATGATATGACATATGCGGATAACCATGTCAGATATATAATCATGCTTGCATAGTAAAGACATACATTCCGAAGCTCATATCCACATTCATATACATGTTAACTGATAGCTCATACGTATCATCATACTCATTCGGATATCATAATCTTGTAATCATTTCAAAGCAGAACAAAACAAATAAAGCACCTGCTAACTCACAATAGTGGATAACGAGTATACAGACAGTACCTTACGGGTACGAATCGAAAACCATTTATTTTATCACATTCAAAACAATTTTTCGAAGGGGACCTTAAACAAGATCCAAAATTCATAAGGCTTCGCGAGGAACCAGACGGGGACCTGATCGGGGTCCAAATGGAATGGACGGCTGCAGCTAAAAGACTCTATTAGGCATGCCTAACTATCCACTAGACTGACTTTCGCAGGTCGTGCATAATCCAAATCATGTCATAGTTCATAATATATATAATTTGTCATGCATAATTCATATAAGTATAGTCATATAAACAAGTTCATATAACATACAGTAGGAAAAAGACAAGAAAAAGACCTTTGAAGTTCATTTTCGGAAAACTGGGCACGCAGAAAAACAGGGCAAAATGGGGGGTCTCTGTCGCGCTCGTGACAGTAAGACATCGGACACGAGTCGTGCTGAAGGACACGACTTGTGTCGGATGTCCCTCATCCCAGTCGTGCTCTAAAGCATGACATGCAGAAGAAGCCACAAAAGCATGAGTCGTGCTTCATCAACACGGGTCGTGCTGATCCTCACCTGCTGCCATCGCCCCGCTGAGATGCACGACTCACACACGCGGAAGGGAGCACGAGTCGTGCTTCTCAGCACGAGTCGTGCTTCTCAGCACGAGTCGGATGGCCATCAAATCTTCAAGCAAAACACGCGAGATCTGGAAATCCTCTTATGTCGCGCTCGCGAGAACATCGCGCTCGCGACAGGAGCGGGATTTTAAGTCCTCAGCAAACGCAGAAACCCAGAATTTTCCCCAAACCAAAACCATTTTGACCCAAATCACTCCCGACTCAATCTAACCTCAAATTAAGCTTTCCAAAAATCATAATCAACATAAAACAACATACTTCCAAATTAATTCCAAAATAAATCATTAATTGACAAATCAAGATCTCAAAAATCACAAAACCAGAAAATTATGTAACAAAGTTCAATTAACTTCACGTTTGATTCAATAATTCAAGAATTATGCAACATAACTCATCAAAACTCAAAACCGATATCATATATACCTATATAAGCCTATTTACACATCATAAATTTCCAGAAATTCATGCATATCTCAAAACCCACATATGAACATCAAATCAAAGCAAGTTCCCAAACCTGAATCTCCTAAGCTCCAAATCACTTAGTGCCACTAATAACAGCCTTCTCCTTGCCTTTAGAATCACGAGAAGGCTCCACTAACACCCAAAACACAAAACCCAAATAAAGACAAACCAAACATCAAACCCTAGATCAAAACCTTAAACCCAGAAAATGAGAAGGAGAAGATAAACAAGATGAAGGAGATGATGGAAATGCAGAAAACTTACCCAAAAGAAGACTAAGAGATGATCAATTCCCACCACACACTACAAGAAAAACGCCCTTTAACGAAGGGAAATCCGGTCGTTAAAAGTCAAAATCCGGTCGTTAAAAACTTATAACGACCGGAAAATCCGGTCGGTAAAAGCCCATTCGTTAAAGGTATACACGACCGGATTTTAAATCCGGTCGTTAATGTCATTAACGACCGGAATGTTTCCGGTCGTTGATTACTAATTTTTAACGACCGGATTTTCCGTTCGTTGATTGTGTTCACTTTCAACGAAGGGAATTCCGGTCGTTGAAGATAACTTTTAGCTACCGGATTTTTTCTTTCGCTAATTGTATTAACTTTCAACGAAGGTAATTCCGGTCGTTAAAATTCATTTTAGTGACCGAATTTTCCCTTCGCTAATTATGTGCACTTTCAACTAAAAGAATTCCGGTCGTTAAAGTTAAAGATTCCTTTTAGTGACCGAATTTTTCTTTCACTAATTATGTTCACAGCTAACAAACAACAATCACCAATATACTATACTCTCTGATTTATCATAATAAACCAGACATAAATACCAGAAAGGTATTTTAAAATATAAACTATTTTATAATATTACATGTAGGTACATATCATTCACATGTATTTTATACAAAAATATAATAAACTCTTTTCATATATTAAAAAAGAAAAATTACAAAATAGTCAAATTTATAAATTAAATAGCATTCTATTTGTCACAACTCCAAATAAATAAAAACCATCGATGACATGTAAGTTCAAGAAAATAACTCCTCTCTATATACTAATTCCTATACAAAAGATTTTTGAGAAAAATGTGAAAAATAAACCCCCAAACTTTGCTGTCCAAAATTTTGAAAACCTGCAAAATATATAAAAAAAGCTAAAATTAATATTCACAAGCACAAATAAAAAAATCACATAAAAATATAAATAATAAAAAAGTATGGGCAATTAATAACTTTCGAGGTGCTATAGTGATCATAAAGTTGACAAGCGATAATGAGTATGTTAAAAGATTAGATATAATACAATTTAAATGCTTGAAACGATTTATTTAGAATTTACTAGAAAAGAAAAAAGAGAAAAATAGAATAATAGTTAATTAAAAAACTACAATAACTCATTGAAAATAAACAGGTACCGAAAGCTTACACAGAACAACCAAAAATGAATATCTGGTCTTTATATACAAAAGAGACTAACAAACTTTATTAACATTTATTGGTCTAGTTCAGCATTCTCTAACATCCTATTACATGCTATGAGTTATAATTTATTGTCCCCCATTAATTCTTGCATAATTTAACTTAGAAAGAATGATGAATTCAACAGCACACAGATTAGTTTGTGCAGAGCATTCACGTTTTGTTTTATGTTAAATTAAATGACTTCCATAATGCATAGAACTAGCAAATAGGCAACATAAACAAATGAGTATATATATATATATATATTATATATTCTTCTTGGCTTGCTAAAATTTTACATTTTTTTACATCTTCCGAAAAGTTTGTTTGGTTAATTGAAAACAAAGACATGAGAATGAACAAGGAATGGCACAGCTGCAAACTTACAGAAAGCAGAAACTACATTAATCTACTCGGTTGAGGCGATAAACTTCAACCACAAGTCATGACTAGATGCCATTTTCGATGCATCAACGTTGCATTTCTTTATTTCTTTGCTCCAGGAACTGACAAGCTTACATCCATTTTGTTTGCCTCTGCTCCAATCTCAAAGCCTATACAACCAAAACATCCAACCAATTTTCATTGAGATTGAAACGTGCGATGGAATACCAGTGGCTCCAAATCTTCAATATTAACAGTAAATGAACATCCTCAGCACTTTTTTAAGTCTCAAGATTTACAGAAAGTTAAAACCATACCTTTTTTCTTCATTCCATTTGATGGGGATGATCTACTCTCCACCTCATTTTCATAAGATTCCACCATATTTTATCAGTTATGTCAAGATTCATTATTTATCAGCCAAATCAATACATGCCACTACATTCAGTCAGCCAATCATGACCAATCAATTCCAATTTTCAATTCTAAGTTACTCCAATCACTATTCTGATCTGCAGAAAACCAAAACGACAAGTATATACAATTCACCCTAAGTGGAAAATAATAAGTATTTGAGGTCTCTGCATGAAGAACAAGAACAGCTTAAAACCAAACATGCATTAAACAAATTCCAGCTCATCCCCAATCTCTTTAATAGTTAAGTTACATGTTCAGGAAATTAATAAAGACAAAGAAGGCCAGATCTGCACTTACATAATCGGTAAATGTCTCACCCACTGTGCCACCTTTATCTTCTTCCCGCTCCACCTGAATAGCCTCCTGAAAAGTTCCATTATTGGAAAGAACTAAGAGAAGTATAGCTAAGAAAATTAAATAATTGGAATTCAAAGCATATTTTCACCACAAAATTCACATGAAAGTGTGCATTCTATATCCACCATGCCAACCTCCTAGTCATACAAAAACAACAGGGATGTTCAATAATAGAACAAAAGAATATAATCCTCTTATTCACTTACATCATATTACTATAGCTACTGTAGTAGCTTCATCATAAGGATACCTAAAATAAATGAGTACGAAAAGGATAAAAATGATTTGCTATAAATCAATATACCTGCAGTACAGGTTTCACAAAAAGGCAAAACAAAAAATAAACTCAAAATTTATCTTGACTAGTAACTATTAGTTTGAGCCCATATTCTTATTAAAGGTTATATCTCATGCAGAGGAGTAACCTCTCAAAGCCAAGAGAGGATGACAAAAAAAATGTCATGTACATAGGACCTGTACAATTTTATAAGCAATTAAAGCCTTTGCCATTGACAATTTAGAACGATGTAAATGCAATAAGAGTTAGAGAAAGGAGGCAACCTCAGCAGTGCACTATAGTCAACTAACCCATAAAAGCCACAAGATATAGCAGGAAATGCAATATACTTAATTTTGTTTTCTTTGGCCACAGTCAAGCTGTTCCTGTTATCAAGGAGAGTAATAGAGAGACATTATTAGAGTGATAAATAAAATTAATCATAAAGGAGGACACCATAAATCCTGTTATATAAACATGTATGCATTTTTCAGCAAGGCTGCGCTATAGGCATCATAGATGGGACCAACAGTATGAATCACATGAGATGCAGCCAATTTGAAAGCCCTGCAGATGTTCAAAATTGTTGTAATTGAATAAATACGTGCAAGGGAATGGAAAAAGATAAACCAGTTTTGGTATTACTGGCTTGTGGGATATTTGAAATCCTAACTTCTAGTAAAAGATAAGAAAAGGGAAGTAAGAAGATAGTACGGGGTAATTCTTCCTTCTCCTGTGGGGCAACGGATTCCAGGTCGAACTTCAGGGACCTTATAACACGCATCCAAGAGTTCTGGTCCAGCAGCTCTACGAATGGCTACCAAAACGCAATCAAAACTACCAGGAGTTTAATTAAAACGTGAAAATAAGGTTTAACTGAAAATTGAAGGAGATTATACAAGACAAGTATACCTCCATCTGCACCTCCACCTCCAAGCATTTTCTCATTTGCTGGATTGACCTACAATAGATAGCATTTAATGTCTAATATCAAGATCAGAACTTTCAATTGCACATGATGCGATCAGATTCCCAAAACAACTTGTAACTAAAAATCTGGCCTTAACTCTTCCTTTCTAGTAATTTCAGAGGCAAAAAGAACAAACATGTACCTGCAGCGCTTCGAGTGGTGCAGCGGTCTGACAGCACGCGAGGGAATTATAGATTAAAAATCCTTAGGACACCTAGACATAAACCTCCACTGATCTTAAACTGGCTTGAGAACAGGAACGTGAAGAACAGGGCAAAGTCGCCGGCGAGCAATAGACGAGGAAAGAGCAGCGACGAGGGCAAGTGATGAGTGGCGATGGCGACGAAAGGTGAGCTGCGATGGGCGACAGCGGCGATCTGACAGCACGCGAGGGAGACGGCTCTAGAGGCAGCAGTAGTGGTGAGACCGAATTTGCGACGGAGGGGTGGGGAGTGAGCGGCGGAAGGGTGGAGGGTGACGCTAGATCTGGTGCCTAGTGGCTCGCAAGGGAGGGGAGGCGCAATGGATGGGGCGACGTAAGAGAGAGGCGTGGAGAGTTGAAGAAGGTAGTGGGAAAATGGATTTTGTGATTTTAGTTATATTTGGAAATTGGAGGTAAATGAAGTCCCGGCATTTTGTTTTAACCCTTCAACCACCGGATTTGGAGCCTTTTAGCGACTGGATTTAAACCCCTCGGTAAAATTTAAGTACTAACGACCGGATTAAATACCCTTCTTTATTTGTATCTTTTTACGACGGGATTTTTGTCCCTTCGCTAAATTTTAGTCGTTAAAAGTCAATTTTCTTGTAGTGACACTAACTTGGATCCAAGGCTAGGGCTCTTTTGAGAAGAGAAAAGGAAGAAGAAGAGTGAGGGGAAGAGGGAAACGGGAAAATGAAAGGATATCTTTCTTTTTCCCCTTTTCCTTTCTTTTTCTTTTTCTTTTCCCAACCCTAGACATGTGTCCTCTTCCTAGTAGTGGATCTTGATCACTCACACCCAACAAGCATGCACTACACACACACAAAGTCACCCAAACTAATAACACCCTACAAAGATATGCTCATGCACACACTATTACAACCCAACTTACTCACTTACATCCTACAACCATGTGAGCAAACACACCCAAATGCTACCCAACTAATTCACACCCTACTACCGTACATGCACCCACATACTAGCAAAACCCGTAAACATGTATTATACCCAAAATACCCTTATCACATGCCAAAACGCACTCAATGCATATGCACAATCATGGCTCAAACTTCTAGGGGGCAAATGGGGTGTGACAAGTTGTGTTTATATTGTAAATTTTAATGTTAATTCAACCATCATAAACATTAATACCCATTCAGATCTTGAATATAATAATAACAATCACATAGAAAAAGTAAATAGATCACTAACCTAGAGTGAAATTCGACATGATGAAGAGAAAAGGCTTCAACAATCACGAACGTTGTAAACTAGTTTCTCTCCCTTAACCCTCTTTATGCAGCAAATGCTTGATGGAAAGCCAAAATACGATTTTTATGTATTTTGTTTTGTTTAGAAATCTTAATTAGGATGGAGAGATGACTAATTTATATACCCTTTTAACTTTAGATTCAGTACGTCCATCAAATACTAATTTAACGGTTAAGATTTAATATACTATTAAATAAAAGGAAAATCCTAATCCTAACTTAATATGGGTTTAATGTAAATAGAAGTATGGACTAAATAGACTTCTTATCCGGCCATACAACTAACATTCTCCCACTTGGATGAATGTTTCATCATTATATTTAATAGTATAACATAAGGCTAGCAAAGAATAAATCTTATAAACCGTTAACATCATAAACACCTCAACATAACAAATTACATAATGCGGGTTATGGCTGTCATACACAGTATAGTCGCATACTCCCTTCCATATACCACTACATTAAGAACTTATTATGTTAGGTTCATAAGTTGTATATAAATAACATACAATCCACATACTTGTTATGAAAATACATACAAATTTCTTATTCAAACAATCATGTATACATAAACATAATGAATAAGAAATACAAAATTCAGAAACATGTCATTATTGAGCTCAAGAGTGTTAAGCATTATTATCAATCATGTATACATAAACACAATGAATAAGAAATACAAAATTCAGAAACATGTCATTATTGAGCTCAAAAGTGGTAAGCATTATTATCAATCATTAATACAACCAAGACCCATCCTAAGCACATGTTGTTTAAATGTCTTTGGTTGTAAACCTCTAGTTAGATGATCTGTAATCATAAGATCTATCCTAATATGTTCTATATACACTCTTTGTTTCTGAATCTCCTCTTTGACAACAAAATACTTTAATTACATGTGTTTTGTGCCTCCGGAATATTTGTCATTCTTAGAGAAGAAAACTGCTACAGAATTATCACAATAAATTTTCAACGGTTTGCTTATAGTGTCGACAATCCCAAGCCCTGAAATAAAGTTTCGCAACCATAATACATGAATTGTAGCCTCATAACAAGCTATAAAATCTACTTCCATAGTAGATGAAGTAATAATAAACTATTTGACACTTTTCCATGAAATTGCTCCTTCAGCTAATAGGAACAAATAGCCAAACGTTGACTTTCTGCTATCAATAAACCCAGCAAAATATAAATCTGAATATCCAATCACATCTAAATGATCAGACCTCTTATGACTGAGCATGTAATCCTTTGTTCCTTTAAGGTATCTCAATACTTTCTTTGCAGCTTTCCAATGATCAATACCGGGATTACTTTCATATCTACCTAGCATGCCTACTGTAAAACTGATGTCGGGTCTAGTACAGGTTTGTAGGTACATCAAACTGCCCACAACAAAAGCATATGGAATTGTTTCCATTTCCTTACAATCTATATCATTCTTCCGACATTGCGTAAGACTAAATTTATCTCCCTTTTAAATAGGGACAACACCTGCTGAACACTTGCCCATGTTAAGTTTCTCAAGAATTTTCTCAATATAGGCTTTCTGAGACAGTCCTAATAAACCTTCTAATCTCTTACGGAATATTGAAATTCCAATCACATAGGATGCCTCTCCCATATATTTCATTTCAAAACTCTTAAAAAGAAATTCTTTAGCCTTATGCAATATACCTAAGTCATTAGCAACTAGCAAAATGTCATCAACATACAGAACTAGAAATATAAACTTACTCCTACCGATCTTTCGGTAAATACACCGATCAATAGTGATTTCCTCAAAATTGAAAGTAGTAATGGTATTATTGAACTTAATATACCATTGCCTGGAAGCTTATTTAAGTCCATATATTGACTTCTTCAATTTACACACCATACTTTCTTTACTTTCAACGGAAAAACCTTCAGGTTGATCCATATAAACTTCCTCCTCAAGATCCCCATTTAGAAAGGTTGTTTTCACATCCATTTGATGTAGCTCTAAATCAAAATGAGCTATTAATGCCAAATTTTTCCTCAAAGAATCTTTCTTTGAGACGGGTGAAAAGGTCTCCTTATAATCAATGCCATCTTTCTGAGTGTAACCTTTGGCAACAAGTCCAGCTTTACATCTTTCAACATTGCCATTTGAGTCGCGTTTGGTTTTAAAGGCCCATTTATAGCCAACCCTTTTATAACTTTCTGGCAAGTCTATAAGATCCCAGACATTTTAAGCCATTGATTCTAACTCTTCTTTTATAGCATCAATCCACCTTTCAGACTTATCACTACCTATGGCTTATGAGAATAAAATAGGATCATTATCAATGCCATAATTAAAATCTGACTCTTGCAAATAAACCACATAATCATTAGGAATAGCCGACTTTCTAATCCTTATAGTTTTATTTAAGGCTATACCAACTGGTTCATTTGTATGAGCTGGGGTGCTTCTTCGTTATCCAAATGTTGTTCTTGATTATTTTTCTCTTACAAAATAGGAACAACATTTGTTGTGGTTGTGGATTTAAGAACATTTATGGGCAATAGAACATCAACCCTTATTTCATTAATATCCACAACTCAATTTTTAGCACTCCCACTAATCTCACCATTCTCTAAAAATTTGGCATTGGTTGTTTCAACAACTCTAGAACTATGGTTTGGACAGTAAAACCTGTACCCTTTGGATTTTTTTAGGTAACCAATAAAAAAACCAATAATTGATCGATAATCCAGTTTTCTTTCACGTTGATTATAAAATCTTGCTTCTGATGAATAATCCCAAACATGCAGGTGTCTTAAACTAGATTTCCTTCCAATCCATAACTCAAAAGGAGTTTTAGGAACTGCCTTACTAGGAACCCTATTTAACAATCTTCTAAATAGTTAACTTAACATGTTTATGAAGATTTCAGTTCATATTTTAGCATGTACATATACAGGAGCGAATACAATTAGGAAATCCAAATCTAAAAATCTAAATTATAAAGTTAAGCAGAATACTAAAATTTCATAATACTTTCCTTCTTAGCTCTACTTGTGAGTCAAGGCCCAACTTGCATTATACTTAGCTAATAATATATCTATCTCGAAGTTATATCATTTCTTCAGTTTTCATACTTGGCATGTCTCAGTAATTATTAGCATGTACATCATCCTATTTCTTACTTTCCTTAATCCTCACTTAACTCCTTATTGTAGACTTTGGGTTCAGATGCAGCTTTTGTAAGAGTTACCTAATGAGAATAATATTTATTCAAAAATAGACAAAGAATGAAATCACTTTAGCTCTCTATAGACTGGGGGTTTCAGCTGGGTCTATTAGGCAAATTTAATTAATTTCTTAAAATATAAAAATAAAAAATAAAATAAAATTAAGATTAGATTAAATTAATTAAGTAGTCTTTGTAATATCCCAAAAATGGCCTAGTAGAAACTGCATGTTTAATTGGATGTATAAAGGGATAATTTGGTAATTGGTAAATGAATTGGGATTTATTAAGGAATTATAAGAGTCCATTGAGGGTAAATTGGTATTTGTGTAAGTGACTAGAGGACAAAAAAGAAAGAAAGTCAAAGAAGGGAATTAGTGGTCCAATGAGACTTGGACATGTGGATAAGTAGCTGAGTGCATTAATGGGGATTTGAAAGGAAGAAGAGAGAGGGAGAGCAGGAATTGGTTGCTTCCCGTGGAAGCCATCCTCTTTCTTGCACTCTCACATTCTTTCACTTCCTCACTTCTCCATTTCTGCTCTCAAGCTTTGCATGTGGGTATTCTTCAAGAGTTAAGCTAGGGTTTTGAGATAAAAGTGTTCCAAGAGGTAAGTGGCTGAGTTTTGTGGCTTGAATCTTCTTCTTCTTCTCCTTCTTATTCCGTTCGAATTTGGTTTGGGATTATATGGTTTGTTCTTGGGTTTAATTGAGCTGTTGTTTTGGTTGGATTGTGCAAGAATCTGAAGAGAGGAGAAAGAGCAAAGGAAAGGGCAAAGTGGTAGCGTGAAGCTAGTGGCTAGAGCTCCATTTCCAGGTTTGGGAGCTTTGTATTTGGCTGTGTACTTTGGAAATGTTTGTCCATTTCTCTTCGGATCATGGGTTGACCCCATTTGTGTGAGTGCAGCTGCTACATGTTACAAGTTATACGTTGACCCCGTTTGTGTAACATTCCAGTACCCCTCAAAAGGAATATTGAGATGTCACACACAACAAAAACATTCAAGCAAGAGCTAAGGCGGAACCACTCAAGAATAACCATATAAACTTGCATAACTGAACTTATAAAGTATACATATATTAAGTCATTACATTACATATCAAAATTACATGCCTTACAAAACGTACAAGCAAAAACTGGACTATACAACTTATCCCTATACTAGTACAAAAAGAAGACTTCAACTCTTAGTGGCCAACAGATGCGCGACTCCAAAACCAAACTAATCCTGCAAACCTACACGGAAACAAATATCCGTGCTAAGCAATAACACTTGGTGGGGATGTACAAATACAAAGGACTGCACAAGCATGCATAACGGCATATACATATCATGCCAAGGCGTAAACGCAATGTCAATTACTAAATTATAACATGTATGATCACTACAAGAAAAATGCTCTTTAACGAAGGGAAATCCGGTCGTTAAAAGTTAAAATCCGGTCGTTAAAAACTTTTAACGACCGGAAAATCCGGTCGGTAAAAGCCCCTTCGTTAAAGGTATAGACGACCGGATATTGCATCCGGTCGTTAATGTCTTTAACGACCGGAATATTTCCGGTCGTTGAAAAGTGATTTTTAGCGACCGGATTTTCCTTTCGCTAATTATATTCGCTTTTAACGAAGGGATTTCCGATCGTTAAAGATACATTTTAGCGACCAAATTTTCCCTTCGCTAATTGTATTCAATTTCAACGAAAGGATTTCCGGTCGTTAAAAAAACCTTTTAGTGACCGGATTTTCCCTTCGCTAATTGTATTCAATTTTAACGAAGGGATTTCCAGTCGTTAAAAATACCTTTTAGCGACCGGATTTTTCTTTCGCTAATTATATTTACTTTTAACGAAGGGATTTTTGGTCGTGAAAGATACATTTTAGCGACCAAATTTTCCCTTCGTTAATTATATTCACTTTTAACGAAAAAATTTTTGGTCGACCGAATTTTTTTTTCGTTAATTATATTCACTTTTCAACCTTTCCTGTTGTTAAAAATACTATTTTACCGATCGAAGGAATTTTCGATAGTTGAAAATACTTTTTATCAACAAGTTTTTTCTTTCGCTGTATTCACTATAAATAAAATATTTTATTTGACTATTAACTGTACACATCATTCACGCACATATACATATCCAAAATTATAATAAATAGTTTTTTCATAAATTGCAAAATATCAAATACAAAATATATCGATATTGCGAAATTGGTTGACATTGTATCATATACAAGTATAAAATATAAAAACTGCCCCTATCTATATCATTCTCTATTCACCTAGAAAATTCTAGAAGAATACATAATGAACCTTATATCTTCATTTTCCATTATTTTGTAAAACCTGTAAAATTTAAAACATAAATTTATAATCAAAATTCATGCACAAAGCCAATAAATCAAAAGGCCAAATAATTTAATATTTTTAATTTAAAATATAATTTACCTTAAATATTCAAAATCTCCCAACAAGCTAGTGTAATTATATATACACTTCAAAATATCCCAAGTCCATCAAGTGTAATTGTATATACACTTCAAAATATCCAAAAAATGAAAAGGGCTGCAAAGAAAAAGTAAAAAATAATCATAAGTTTAATGCATTATAATGTCATTATAACAATAAAAAGTATGGGGATTTCCATTGGTATAATTAAAGAGGTTGTCTACTTTTAATTATGTCACTGATATGGAGGCACAGAACCTGAAATAAACGGCCATATATAAAGGGGATTTCCATTGGTATAACTAATATAGCTTAATATGAATTATAAGGTAATAACACGAAGACAATTAAAATAAAAAATTGAAAAAAAAAGGTCCACAAGCCATATAGCTTAATATGAATTATAAGGTAATAACACGAAGACAATTAAAATAAAAAAATTGAAAAAAAAGGGTCCACAAGCCATACTGATTAACAATTTGGCAAAGAAATAAAATTACAATCGGGTTGTTTTTTGCGCACCCCTATGATCAATAATGGCATCATCATCAATAGGAGGAAGTAGCAATAATAAAAACACGAAAGCACTTCCAAGGAAATTTGAAATCCTGTACTATGAATGCAGTAGGCAAAGCAACCAATAACAATCCAATATGAAAGCCTATTTTAATTATATTTACATCAGTTTAAAATTTTATATAATCCAATATGAAAATCCTAAACCAAAATCGAAAAGCTAGCAAATAACTAACAAATTAATAAATTAAAACAGTTAATACATACTACATATATACCAGATATGCTGATTTCAAACTCATAAGAAGATTTTTCATTGAAAATTCTTGTTGTTCGGTACAGAGTTGTGCTTCTGTTGAGGAGCTGAAACTTGATATCAAAATTTAAAAGAGTATGCTTTCACCGACATAACTAACAGCTCATCCTTCAAAAGAATAAGTTGAAAACCATACCTGAAATTTGGTAAAGAAATTTCCGAATGCTTTAAATGTCTCACCCCTCACCATGCTATGAGGTATCACTCAAACAATCCTAGCCACCCTATATTAGCACAACTGAAATTGATGAAAACCTATAAATTGTCCATATTAGCTTCAAATGGCTCTTAAATGGGGAACAAGAACAAATAAAAAAAAATCAACTCATATCGAGCCTTCATCTCATTGCCAAATTACTTTAAAATGGGAACTCTAAATATGCAGTCAGCATGGGAAAATCATTCAAGAACAAATTATAGTTTTGCTAATATTTTCATTGGGTGCAAGCACCTGCTTGAGGATAAAATTCTTTCGTCATGGAATTAACTAATGATGAGGATTGAAAACTATCAAAGATGTAAGCAAATTGAAGTATGCCTCAATTGCTCGTGATGAAATTTGAGAACGGTCATGCTCTAATCCTCATGCTCTAATCAAGTATTAGTAATTTAGAGGTAAATATTGTAGTGACTTACTGCCTTCTTAGGAAAGATATACTGATCTAGGGGCACACTATTGGCTTTTTGCTCTAATCCCAGGATGGAGAAGCCTTTCTGCTTCTTCTTCTCCAGGAACTGCTTCACACTCTTTACTGGGACTTCTATAATAGGAACCCACTTCTCTGCAGTCACACTAGAAAACAAAATGCACAACAGTTATTTATAAAGGAAAATTACTAGTATCAATTTGCAAGAAAAGTACATATGTCAAAATATTCACAAAAGACCACTTGCTGTCTAAAGAAATTTTTTTATCATTAAATGCTCCGAGGCAAAATGGCAACAAAGGCAGTTGACTGTTATCAATTAAAAGATATAAGCAGGGTTAGCCAATTATGATTCCCATAGCAAGGAAAGTCTATAATCCAATGAATTTCTAATATTATAAGGCACATCAACTCTGCACCTACTAGTCTCTAAATATGTGCACAACTATAGCATACTTATGTTTTTTTTCATTATCCTAATATATTGGATGGATTGTATAATATGACACTTGGACTGAACGATAATGAGTTTAGGAATAGGTGTCAGCAAACTATCATTAAAACCTGATGAGTTGGAATTATTTTTCATGTAATATGCTTGCATCTGGAATGGCTAATCCTGCAAGTAATAATACTTGGCTCCAAGTGAAGATTAAAAAAACGGTTAGACGCTTAAAAGGAAAATGAAATGACATAACTTCAATAGAAGAGTCAATAAAAAGTACAGAAGCCACATATGGCTTGTTAATGTGATTTCAAAATATCTATTCTTCAAGCCTTTCAATATATATATTTATATTTTCTGAAAGATATCAGAATTTGCTTTGCCTAGATCCTATAATTTATTTTTAACACCATCTCTTCAAAGTATAATTCCACTTAGCCTCAATCCTGAACTATTTTGATAGGCTGCATGAGGAAAAATATAAGCAATAGAGCAATGCAGCAGACATAGGAAGAAAAATGTCCCTGCACATGTTACACATCCAAGAAGGAAGATGAATAAATCAAGAAATCAATATGCAGTTCATCTATTAATGCACCAACTCTAGAAAATCAGCAGTTTTCCATTCCTACGGGTAACATGTATCTGTACATACCTAAGAGCTGTTTGTATGTATCATCGCTTCCCAAAATGGGACTGGGACCAACATCTTTTTTCTCATTCTTGGGCGGAGTAATTTTTTTCTGAAAATCAAAAAATGGTTCTTTAGATAGCTCTGCATCAGGTAACACTGTCCTACAGCTGGAGTCATCAATTTTTAGGCTCTCATTCTTGATAGTTATGATATCCTTTGCCATTGAACATCTGAGGTCCTCTTTGATATTCTGCAATTCCACAACATAAGATACCAGTAACATGATATAATGCTTTACGAAATAAAAATGCTTACATTTAGAAAGTTGAGAACTTCCTCCAAGAGAGACGTGGGAACACATTCAAACTCAACCTCCTGCAATGTAAAGGAAAAAGGAATTCAGAAGCCTAAAATATGATATGCAGATTCTAGTTCATCTTAAACGTGTCCCACAAAAAATATTGGCGAGTCCCATTGAGTTTAAATGTCATATCTAAGAAAGCAGAATTTCAAATCACAAGAGTTCAGAAGCAAATATAAAATAAAATTGAAAAACAGTATCAGAATTAATGCTCTGTTGTACTCTACATATGTATAAGAACTGATACTCCATTGTACTCTAGACATGTATACAGTAAAAATGAGAAGAATAGGATCTAGAAAATTAATGCTCTGTGAATATGAATTTTTTTTAATTGTAGATAGGTTACAAAATTAGAATGCTGGCTCTAGATGGATGCCTTTGATTCCTAATAAACCAAAGTTCTATCCTAATTAAGTGTTTGAAACCTCAACTAAATGTTGAATATAGTTCGCTTGTTAAGTTCTTGTTGATTTCGCTGGCTAAAGCTTAATTTATTGGATCACACTACTAATTGAGATATTTATTTCTTGATTTGTAAATTTTCACCATTATAAATATAGATATTTCTAATAGTCTTATGAATCATCATATTATGCATAAATTGTGGGATGGAAAAACTTGAAGTTACTAAGGGCTTAATATATCAAAGAAGAATATATGTGGGGAAACAAAAATTCATCTGATACTTGAGGGAAGAAGATCCAATGATATAGAAGGGCAAGTAAAAAAATTAATTGCTCACTGATAAGTGCATTATATGTTGAGGTGGGTATGTCATCATTAATCTTCTCTAATTGCATGCTGGTTTATTTAAAAGGCAACAGGACAGTGGTGCCACAAAGAGTCGAGGCATTATTATTTATAAATTCTCCTTTTCAAGCAGCAGAACTGAACATAATTTATTACCTTTCAGCTTGTTGAAAATCCATTTTGTCTTCTCTTCAACAGTATTAGAGAAAGTCTGCCATCACAAGGAAAAAATTAGGAAGAAGTAGAATTTACTTTACAAGGAACGAAATCTCTACATAATATCAGATAGTATTGGAGAAAACCTGTTTGACTGGAAACTAAAATGAAATCCTAAATCTCCTTGTTATTAGGCAATTTAAACTTATATTGACTGAATGATGATTTTCATATGATGACACTTAGCCTAACTTAACTTTTGTATAGTTCCAATCAAAAACAAATAATGTTCCAGCTAACTGGTAAGATGTTAATTTCCATTCCTCTTCTCTCTCCTCTTTTCTTCAGATGCTAATATCCAGTGATGTTCAATCAAATTAATTACAAATGCGACCAATCTAGAAGCAAATGGAAAGACAAATTAAGAAATTGAATAACATTTTGAAACCCCCGCGACAAAATTAGCCACAACAAAAGCCAAAAAAAAAAGGAACCAAATTTAGTGGCTTGAAATCCGAAAACCTTTGCATTTTAAATTCGTTAGCTTTATTGACTAAATCAAAAACCCATTTCCAAATTCTTTCATTTTCTAGGAAAATCCAGAGATCTATTCAGGATTAACAGAAGGAAGAATGAAATTTGTACAAATCATGTAACCCACATTACAATACTAGTGACCACATTGGCAAAAATCGACATCAGAGAGAGAGTAAAGAAGAATCATCGAAAACTCACAGTGATGTCTTCAGTAATGTTAGAGAGCTCTTCCTTGGCTTTCTTTGAGATCCATGAGCTCCCAACTTTAAAACTGCTAACTTTTGTAAGCGCGTTCTCCATTTCTCACTTTCTCTTTAGATGGGTAGAAAGAAAGGATTGGTCTGTTTGCCTCTCTTCTGCTCGCGGCGGCTAGGATAGGCAGATGCAACGCGTGACAGGGGCGAGGAGAGGCGGCGAGCCAAGGCTGATGCGGCGCGAGGTGAGGCAGACGCAATGCAGATGTGACCCGCGATGGCTTTGAGGCGGTGCGGTGGCTAGGCACAAGGGGGCACCGTCCACTGTGAGAGATAAAATGTATTTTGTACGCAAATTAGAAAAAAGGAATGGGTGATTTTAACTTTTAGGTTTGTATTTACCCATGTTTTATTTTGGAGATAAATATGAAGTCCCTCCAATTATTTTACGCCATTAACCACCAGATTTTTATTGTTTTAGCGACCGGATTTAATCCCTTCGCTGTATAATAATAAAATTTAAAAACTAACGATCGGATTAACTTCCCTTCGTTATTTATAAATTTTAACGACCGGATTTTTATTGTTTTAACGACCGGATTTAATCCCCTCGTTATATAACAATAATATTTAAGAACTAACGACCGGATTTTTTTCCCTTCGTTATTTGTATATTTTAACGACCGGATTTTTATCCCTTCGCTAAATTTTGGTCGTTAAAAGTCAATTTTCTTGTAGTGGATTCAATCTTATCAAACCTAACATGCATTCTTATTTATGTAACACATAACGGAATCTTAACAATATCAAGTCCACTTGACGAACATAACTGAGTCAAAAGCATTAATATGAAATGCTCAAAACAAAATAATCATTCCATTATCAAAAGCATAAGCTCGATCAACACAAAAGCAAACAAGAAGCCTGAACTCTCACGGACTATGGATATGTATATAAAAGACACCGATGAAATTCAGTATCTAAAACAAAAGACATAAGTCTGAAAACATTCGAATACCCGAAGGTAACAAAAGAGACTGAAGTCTCTAGACAAAAAACCATAACGGTCTACAAAGCAGCCTCGTAAAACCCTTTATAAGCATGCCTATATATCCACTAACTTGACACTTTAGGCTCGCTAACACTCTAATTACTATAACACATATATAATATGCATGTTCAAACATATCCATATAGTTCACCATACAAGTACACATACCATTATGATTCAATAACTAAAAAAGCATGAACACATTAATTCCTTTATCAAAGAACTAAGCCATAGCCTCATTTATGTATAATTTCCATTGACAAAAGTTCATATACTCATCTCATAATGTTAAACATAAATTGGATAAGTTATAGGAACTTGAAGAGAAGTTCGGGTGCATTTCGGGAAGAATAAACACACAAAAATACTCAAACTAGAGAGGGGTAATGGTGGAAAATGATTCATGCCAACCATGGGATCAAAATGTGAAGGAAAATCCATCAAATAACTGGTTCTGTCGTGCTCGCGACCCCTATGGCTTGAAGAATCACAAATCAGAATGAAGAAAGGAAGAAGAGAGAAAAACCCATGAGAGAATGAGAGTGAATGAAGTAGAAATCTAATTGTTAGTGGAATGAGACAGATTTTCCCACTAACTTCAACATTTATTGCATGTGGCTGCCTAAGTGGCAAGCTCACAGCAAGACACATGTCTAAAATTTGCCACATATTCCACTCAATCAAAATTTTCCACTTACTCCTTATCTCAATTCCCTATTAGTCTTTCCACTCAACTTCTTTTCTAACATCTAATTTACCTCTTCAATTAGGTCCTTAAATACTCTTAATCTTATTCTTGGTCCAATTCCTTGTACCCTTACTATGCAATTACACCATAAATCCTACTAGGGTGTAATTCGGGTCGTTACAGTTTGGGTCTATATGATTTGAGACTTCGGTTTTCGGTATACCTTTGGGTATACATATTTACACATGATTCGAGACTCTTGTCTCTATATGCTTGGATATTGTGTCCTATCAGTATCATTAGTACCCGTATCCACTAGTTAGTGAGTAATCAGGCTACTATATGAGGCTTTTATATGAGATTAATATATAAGCCATTATATATGAAATGGATATATGTTACATGTATATGTATATGCGATATGACAAGATGAAATGTAATACTTGTATTTGGATATGAATGGCTAAATGTTTATATTATGAATATGCATATGAATATTGATTACTTGGATTTAAATAATTAATTCCTATATTTTGTGTACATACATATGATGAATAAGTAATGGTTATATTCCGATATACATGTGTGTGATGAATAATTGTTATAAGCATGAGTAGTATACGTTTATATGCCTTTGTTATTGTTAAGTGTACATATTGTTATTGCGATTATATGTACATGCATGTTTTGTTCCTCCCCACTAAGCGTTATCGTTTAGCACGGGCTCTTTTCCCGTGTAGGTGGCAGGTTCTTTTTGGAGTCGGACATCTGCAGGTCGGCCACTAGAAGTCTTTAGTTTGGAGTTTATTTTGTCTTCCGCTGTATTTTTTTATTGTTATAAGTTTTGTATATGGAGTTTGATCTTGGGAAATGTAATTTTTTAAAGAATGATTTTGTATATGTATATGCTTAATGTTCACCAATCCCTTTTGTAAAACTATATGGTTATTTATATATGGATTTAGCATCTTTATGATCATATGTACTTGTTTTAAGCATGCTTGAGTATATATAAATGTATTTGTGCGCGTGGCGCTTCAGTATCCTTCCAATGGGGATAACGGGGTATTACAGTCTTGTAGAAAAATTAAAATTAACAAAAAAATAAATTAAAAGAGAAGATAAAAGAGGGATTGATTAATTAAAATAGATGATAATTAGAAGAACAAAAATAATTAGGAAATTAAGAGATAAGAAAGAAGCAGAAAAATGAGGAGAAAATCAAGGCAAAAAATCAAAGGAAATAATAAACCTAAAATTAGGATATAAAAAGAAGAAGAAGACCTAGAATGGGGGAGAAGGCGTCTAGAACATAACCGAAAGAGAGAAGAGCCGAGGAAAAAAAAAGAAAAGAAAAAAAAGAGAGAGACCACGAGAGAGCAAACAGAGGGCAGAACCAAGAGCGGCCGAAGAAGGAGAAAAGAAAAGAGAGAAAAAGAAAAAGAAAGAGAGGAGAGTAGACCCGAGAGCAAGGAGATTAGTCTAAGAGAAGCCAAAAGTGCTAGATTATCCAATCTTAAACACCAAATCTAAAGGTAACACAAATCTGATCATTAGACAGTGAGCCATGTGATTTTTCATCCATTTTAGCTTGACTTTGATTCCATTTATTTTGTTTTTTTTAGTGATTATATTATCTAGTAATTATTTGGTTCATCTACTTAGTGTTTACAATTATTTTTATGATTTAAAAAGCCAAAAGCAATATAAACCAAAAATATTATTCATTGTCTTCTTCATTTACGTTTTCTCTCTCTAGAATTTAAGTTTGTGTGATTTTCTTTATTTTCCCTTCTAAATCAATTTTATTTTGTGTAAATATGAGTTTTTAAATAATTTGTCATAAATCATTAATTTAGTTTGATTTTTAGCATTGAAAATGAAACCTGCATTTTTTAGTGGGACGGTGCCATCTCACTAGTGAGAGAGTGAAAACACAATTGTGTTTCCAAGGGAAACACAACTGTGTTTTTTGCACTGCCCGCCCCTGCCTTCTCTGGCCTGCGTCTGTTTGTTTTCCTCTCGCCTGCCCACTGCTCACTCATGTCCCTGCTTGGGAAACACGGCTGTGCTTTTTGCACTGCCCGCCCATGCCTTCTCCAGCCTGCGTCTGTTTGTTTTCCTCTTGCCTGCCCACTGCTCACTCATGTCCCTGCTTGCATTTGCACGGCTATTTCTCTATTTTCGGGCCACTGCATATTACTTTTCTTTTTTTTATTATTCATTTTGCATGATTTGTATACTTTGCCACTGTTACATCCCTTCATACCTACGTATCACTTTTCTTCTTTGTATTCACTTTGCATGCAGTTTTCATGGAATTTCATTTCACTTGTTTTGGCCACACTATCACTTTGCATTTAAGTTTTCATACTTCATTTGTTTAATTTTCCTCATTTCATACAAATTCTATTTTTGCATGTCTTTTGTGCATTTGCTTGGCCACTATAACATTTATGTTCTTTTACGTTATTTTATGTTAACGAGAATTCATGTTATTTTATTTATTTGCATGTCTTTTGTGCATTTGCTTGGCCGCCGTAACAATTTATGGATTTACATTATTTTATGTTACTTTATGCATTTATGTTATTTTACGTTATTTTATGTTAATGGGAATTCATGTTATTTTATGCATTTGCAAGTCTTTTAATTCTACTTGGCTATTGTCACTCTAAATGGGTCAATTTCACTCATGGTCACTCAACTTATCACTTATCGCGCAAAAGTAACCGACTTTTTTTTTCTTACTTAAATGTCACTAAACTTTTAATATTATTACACAAAAGTCATGTTGACCGGAATCCGGCGACGACCCTTGCCGGATTGATGACTTTTTTGCAAAAATGTTAAAAGTTCAGTAACATTTAAGTTGAAAAAAAAAGTTAATTACTTTTGCGAGATAAATGATAAGTCTAGTGACCGTGAGTGACATTAATTTAAATGTAGCATTTGTTGAACTTATCAATCCGGCAAGAGTCGTCGCCGGATTCCGGTGAACATGACTTTTGTGCAATAATGTTAAAAGTTCAGTGACATTTAAGTAAGAAAAAAAAAGTCGGTTACTTTTGCGCGATAAGTGATAAGTTGAGTGACCATGGGTGAAATCAACCCCACTCTAAATGCTCCTTTGGTCCATTTTTTTTCTTGTTTTCTCATTTTTTTATTGCATTTTGTCATTTTTTACTTTATTTACATTATATTATTTATAAATATTTCGTTAGGTAATTTAGTTAAAGCATAGTATTATTAATAAATATAAGTATATTCCATTTTATCATATCACTGTCATTTTTGTTTTGTGTTATATTATTTTGTTAAATTTATTATTATTATTATTATTATTATTATTATTATTATTGTAATTTGTTAAATTTCATTTTTGCATGTTTCTCATATATATTTCACAGATCACTTTGGGCCACTGCTACAGTGTCCTTCACGTGGACTTTGCATGCATGACTTCAATTTGTTTTGTTGGCCATCTTTTGCCTGCACGCACGCACACACATTTGTTTACTCATTCTCATGATTGTTATCTAATTGTTCATTTGTTTGTCTTTTCATTTACTTAATTATTATAATTATTATCTTTACTATTATAATACTATTAGTATTATTTTATTGTTAGTATAGTGTTGTTTTGTTATGATTAATATTCCTACTACTACTACTACTACTATTATTATTATTATTATTATTATTATTATTATTATTATTATTATTATTTAGGTATGTTGCATCTTGTCCCACATGTCTTTTTTCTTTATTTTCTTTTATTCTTCATTTTTTATTCACATGAATGCATCTTATTTAATTCATTTTATTTTCTATTTGTATTAATTTTATTTTATTATTTTTTCATATTTATTTTTATTGCATTGTTAACTTCATATTTATTTATTTTGTTATTTATTACATTACTAACTATTTATCTCTTTTTACTTTGTCAATTTAATAAATCAACACATGTAAGCATTTCCCACCAAATGGAGATTTGGAGGTTACGATATGCGGAATTAGTAATTTCTTTTTGTACTTTATTTATTTTATTTCGCTATTATTTTGGTTTGTATTTATTTTAATAAAGGGTTTTGTATACACGCTAACTTAGAAATTCACATAAAGATTTTGTACAATAATTAATTTGATTTTTCTTAATAAAATGGGACCAATGTCATAATTTTTCCATCCAATAAAATTCATTTAAATTGAAGAGTTTCTTTTTATCAAAATGGAATCACTCATTCCGATTTTCTAAAATCGTTCATGAAACTCTTCGTTTTTGTAAATATGTATACGAGAACTAATGTCTCCACCTTAAATAAATGCCTCGATTTATGTATGTTCTTTATTTAATTAATTTTGTTTATTTAATTTTCTATTTTGGGAGATTGTATTTTTATTCCATTTATCTTGTAATTTATTTTATTTATCATTTTTATTGATCGTTTTTCTCGATGCTTGACATGCGCTTTAGTTTTAATGCATGACCGTGTGAGATGAGATATGGAAAATTAATTATTAAAAACTCATTTATAACATTAACCAAGGCATTAATAAAAGTGAAGTTCTGAACTACTCTCTAGTTTAGGCCCCCGAGGTTAGAAGAACTTTTCTAATTTTTTGGGTGGCGACTCCAAAATACCTCAAAGGTGCCTAAAGGTTTCATGGAATTAGATGAACTTCCCTAATGTTCTATTGGGTAGGGATTCCAAAATATCTCATGTTACCTAAGATCTAGACGCGAACCCTGTCACACCCCAAAACGGGCCGAGTTGGAATGTGCATGCTAAGTCGGGATGAGTGAGGGTATTTCGGTAACTAGTGCATGCGATATTGGATTTATTAAGGATTTAATTGAAGAGATTAAACTAATAAGATGTTAAGTGAGGAGGTTATTTAGTGTGTGTATGTGTATGGTGCTTGAGTGTGTGAAGTTAAGATTTTTGTTGGGAGCCAATGGGAGCATGCCAAGTGGAGGGAGTGGATGAGCATGGAAGGAAAGAAAGAAATAGGGAAAGGAAGGAGAGAGAAAGCAGATTTTTTCTTGCTTTTCCCGTTCCTCTCTTCCTCACGGGTTCCCTTCCTCCTTCTCTCCCCGTTATTGCTCATCTTTCTCTTCTTTCAATTAACTGGAGTTTGTATAAGATTATGGGTGTTTTTGAGTGAGTTGTGGAGCAAGATTGTAGAGGTAAGTGTTGGTTTTGGGTTGTTTAAAAGTTTAGGTGGCTGGTTTCTCTTTTCCCCTATTTTGCTTTAAAATTGGATAAGTTAGGGTTATGGATTAAGTGATTTTCTGGGTTTGTTGTGCAAGGGATTGGTGTTAAGAAGAAGAAGAAAGGAAAAGAGAAGGTAGAAGGGTGAAGAGCGGCTTGATTGGGCTTCGATTTCCAGGTTTGGGAGTGTGTGTGTTGTGATTTCAGTTTGAGTGTTCTGTTTTTGTCTTATTCTCACTTAGATTGTGTATGGTGTGATTTCTAGAATTTTGAGTGTCTTGGCTTGTGTAAATGCATGATTTTGGGTTGGGTAATTGTTCAAGGAATGTATGTGTAGTGATTAAGAAAGGTGTATGTTAATTTTGGTAGGAGAATTGCTTGAATTGGATAACCCCTATTTTCGTGTTCTTGATCTACTATTTCTGTGATTTCTTTGATTTAATTGTTGCGCCTTGTGTTAATTGAGTGTGATTTGATTATGAACATATTGTGGTATGCGTTTGTGTGATAAGGTAAGAGTTTGTGCATGATTGGGTGTTGTTTGAAAGGTTTTGAAAATGGTTTTGGAAAAGAAGAACTTTCTACATTTCTGCTGGAAATGGAAAATACGCTTCTGTTGCGACCGCGATAGAATCGCGTTATTCACTTCCGTGCGCAGCGAGCTGTTGCGTGTTCTTCTGTGTTGTGAGGAGAGAGTCACGAGTAGTGAGAGGAGATCACGACTCGTGACCCCTCTCTCTTGGGAAAGAGCTCCGTCACGAGTGGTGACCAAGCATCACGACGCGTGACTTCTCTCTTTTGTGAGAGTCCCGTCACGAGTTGTGATGGGGGATCATGACTTGTGACCCCTAGAGCTCCGCCAAGCATCACAACGCGTGACCTCTCTCTTTTGTGAGAGTCCCGTCACGAGTCGTGATGGTCGTGACCCCTCTTTCTGGTGGGAGTGAGGCAGTTCAGTCATGAGTCGCAACTGCATATGCAACTCGTGACTGACCTTCTTCCCCTCTGTTACTGTCATGAGCGCAACACAAATCGCGATCGCGACAGTGGGCCTCCCTCCTGCCTGTTTTGTCCTGCTTTGCCTAGAAGTCTTCTTCCTTCTCTTTCGCATGGCTTTTCACACTGTGTAAATTATGTTTTGTGTTTTTATGCTATTGTATTAATGTTTTGACTTGTGTTTATAGCTAATGATATCGTCTAATATAAAATGGTTCCGTTCATTATTTTGTAAAAAAATTCAAATGTGTCTTTTTAGCTCTTTTTCCTTTATTTTGGATTCTTTAGCCTTATTTTATGAATTATTCATTAGCAAATTACATACATGGGTATTTTAATTTAGTCAAACAATAAATATCGTGTGTAACATTTTATGTTACCCTTTGTTGAATACTATTGGGTTGTTGGTATGTTATTTGATGATTGTTGGATTTAAACTATATAATTTGGATTGAGATATGTTTTAGAATACTGAATAGTGCTAAATTGTATTGATTGAATTATATTGCCTACTTTATGAATGAATATATGTATTTGTCTACTATACTCTGTATTATGCATGATTAACTATGTTATGTGACTTGAAACATGCTTCGATTTATGCATGACCTGCTAGAGTCAAGTAAGTGGATAGTTAGGCATGCCTAATAGAGTTTTGTAGCTACAGCGCCCTTTGAACAAATGGACCTCGATCAGGTCCCCGGCTGGTTCCTCATGAACCCTTTTAGTGTATGGATCTTGTTAAGGTCCTTTTTGTGAAATGCTTTTGAAAGTGGAAAAATGATGTTGCTTTTCGATTTGTACCCGTAAGGTACATTATGCGTTCGATTCATACCCGTAAGGTACAGTTTGTTCACTCGATATCCACTATTGTGAGTTAGCAGGTGTATTATTTGTTATGTTGTGTTCATAAGCATGCGAATCTGATTGGTTGTGAATATAAGAATGTGATCTTGAACTATAAATGCTATGAAATGAATATATTGCTATGTATATGTTTTGTCGGCCTTCGCTATGGTAGTAACTTCAATATGTCGTTATGTGTTAATATTTTCTGTATGATGATGCGTGTAGTGGTGCAGTAATGTGGGAGTATGGTGTATTAGCTTTGTGCTTGATTTCAGATTATGCAGAAGCAACATTGTATGATAGTGTTTGCATGTTTAGACAATTAGTGGTTACGTATTATGAAATCTCTGATTTTCAATATGTATATAATCTAGGTAATATATGCGAGATTTAATTGTATTTTTGCATGATGATGTACGTATACCGTATATGTAAATTGTATAATATGAACATTGTGGTTTCGTATGGTAAGGTAATAAGTATAATGTAATGTTTTATGTTTCTTCGGTATTTGATATTGTAGTGACTCCGGCATGTTATTATGTGTTTACGTTTTAAGGCATGCTTATATATGTGTTAGAGTTGCGCAGCGGAAGAGGGTATTTTTAACTTGGAGTAACTCTGCATATTAATTGTGTGCATTATGGTATGGAAGTATAGTGCATTAACTCCGTAAATCGGTTACTAATTAATATTTGGGTTATTGATATGAAGACTGCATGTTTAGATGTTGAATAACTAAGCAGGATGCGGTTGATATCTAATACCTCGGTAAATATATGCATGTGAAATTGTATATGTTTTTGCATGATAATACTTGTATCTTGTATAGTACTCTGTCTGCTTTGGTTTGATCGACACGAGTTTTGAATTTGGATATGATTTTTTGAATGCATGGCTATTATATGCAAGCATGTGTGTTTATCTGTTAATACTCTATGCATTTGCCATTGTGAATGTGTGATGCCTTGGCGGCCATTGTGAATGGCCATCCATCTTCTCATGTGTGTACTCCCCACTAAGCGTTATCGCTTAGCACGGGTTCTTTTCCCCGTGCAAGTGGCAGGGTTGCTTCTGTTCGAGTCGCGCATCTGCGAGGGTCTGCCATATAGGAGCTAGAAGTTTTGTATTTTGTTCAGTTTCTGTATTTTGGATTTTGTATTTTTGTATATTACGTATATGTAATAATATGTAAAGATACTGATGTAATATTTTGGGCTATGTAAATATTTTTATAATGATGTATTAAGAATTTCCTCTGTTTTATCTTTCGTCTGTAACTTCTGTTGTATGGTTGTAAGCTTACTTATGTGTATGCTTTTGCTTGGTGTATGCGTGTTTGCGAAGTATGTATGTTCAGTTTTGCTCCTTAAGTTTTAAATTCTTCTATATTTGTGTTTGCTTCTGTTCCGCTTCTCTCGGGTAACACACCTGCTCGTACAGCTTCCTACTCCCTTGTGGATGGGTTCGCCTGCGTATGGGTAGGGGGTGTTACAAACCCTCTCGGACCCCGAAAGCGAGCATTTTGGGGACACCAATGTGAGTTCAATGCATATCACACTTATTGCCTCCAATCTACTATTATATTTCCATAGGCACATCTATCTCACTTCCATGCACTTACTATTTATCATCTCAGTTTCCTTTCAATTTGGGCATATGCATTATAACTCGATGTCTATCATGAATAGTCACATGATGTTGATGCAATAAATGCATGAGGTTTCATGTATGCAGTGTTACGTGAATGCACATCTCATGTAATAGCGATGCATGTTAAGCCATCCCAAAAATGAAATGTTCAAATGACTGCCCCACTATCAAGGATCACTAACAGGTACCAAAAGTACCACAACTTCTTCCTTTCCTATCCATATTCTATTCTTTTATGCCTAGAAAAGCCTAAACCTTATTTTGATACCACTAAATGTATCACCCCCATATACCCTAGCAGGGAAATAGGAGTACTACCCATAACATATAACTAATCAATTAATAAAATCAACTACACAACAAATCATGTGTCAACATACCAAACTCTATAGCACATATTCATATATCTATCCACTTTATACAAAATCTTGCATAAGTTAAATCTTATATACTTATATACTTATCTATACCCTTACAGTTTAATATACATTTTTTTCCATGAAAAACAAATCCTGCAAGTTAGTAAGAAACTTGTATAATCTACACTTTTCTGAACTCTTCATTGAACTTTCTCGTCCTTCACTTCAGATTAGTCTTCAATTGTATACCTACGTTGCAAAAGGCAACTAATTCTAAATCATACTTAATGATGTACATACCTAGTATAAGTAAATAAATAAATAGTCAATTTAGTGAAAATTTACATCTATTATTCAATTTATGTTAATCCATATACTACTTTTATATTAATATACAAGATCGTAAGTCAATTACTATTACCATATGTAGTATTATTTAAAATTACACCTACTTCCTATATTTTGTGCTTCAATTAATGTTTTACATAATTTTTCATTTATATCAATTATGCTATCATAAAGTTACCTTGATAAGTTAATAAAATCTCAATATACTTGAAGTAATAACAGGCGAAGCCCTATAATAGGGTTTCATTCATTATGTCACCCTGGACATTTAGGTACTTATTATCTCGGTGTGATTTGGTTCAAACTTGGAAAATGTATTCCAAGCTTCTTATAGATCCCAAGAATTGGGAATCAAAATCGTGTAGCTCTATAAGCTTAATTCTTTTATTTTATGCTAATGCGTTATGCTTTTTATCATGCCAAACTTTATGCTATAACTTTAGGTTCTTACATGCCATGTTATTCATATTTAAGTTCTTATTATACATTTTTTACCAAAAGTTTGATAGATTTTCCCTTGAATTTGTACCAAAACCCTGTATAGACATTACAAAAAAAACACTTCTATGTTTTACTTATCTTGCCATTCAACTCCATTTCAAACTCCTCACATAGTATTTTTCCCAACCTTCTTTACTCAATTTCCAAACCTAACAGGCGTAACATATAATATTTTTCAAATATAAATTTCTTCATATATCTGTAAGCATAGATAGACATCAAAATTGATTTATAAAATCTAAACATGTAAATAATTACACTATTACATATCTCATATCATTACTCAAGTTTTAAGACTGAGCTCTTGGAGCTATTCAGTCTCTAGCACAAGTCAAATATCAAACACTAGGACTGAGTTCTCGAAGCCATTTAGTCCGGTAACACATATCAAATATTAAACATTAAAATCGAGCTCTCGGAGCCATTTAGTCCAATAACATAATTCAAATATCATACACCAGGACTGAACTCTCGAAACCATTCAGTCCGGTAACACATATCAAATATAAAACATCATAGTATTTAATCATCAAAATAACCACACTTATGCACCTTATAACATTACAAATCATGTGCATATTTACAATAGCTTATGTTATTAACATATCTTCATAATATTATTCATTCATAACTCTAAGTTCCCTCATATGCATAATTACATTTTATTAAATTTCTCATATTTCCAATCCTTACTTCAAAGTTTCATCTCTTATTATTGCAACCATAATAACGAATTATTAAAACATTAACATTTAACCAAGACTCATAAAATATGAAGAACGTGTGTTAAAGTAATGACTTATTTAAGTAATAATATAGTAGAGTTTTTAATAAGCATAAGTGTGTGCACAGAAGAAAGGGAAGGCGTGGAAATTCATGAATCATGATAAAAAAATTAAGAGATGGAAATAAAATATTAATTAAGGAAGTGTTAAGTTTAACACTATTAATAACAATAAATAAAAATAATAATAACCATAAAAGATAATAATGATAATTGTAATAATAAATAATGTTAGTGATGAAATAATGTAATTAATAGTAATAGTATTGATCAATGTTAATATAAACATTGCTAATGGTAATAATGCTGGTAATTGAGACCCCAGTACTAGAGTATAGTTAAGGAAATAGTAATGAACATAAGTGTGGATATAGTGCTAATTTGTTTACTAGTAAAAGATTTACTAAGGACATTAAAACAAGAAATAAGTAAAGGTACCAAAAGAATTAGTGTTCATATAGTGTAGGAAATAATTTTGTTTACCTACATATGCATGTATGAATATATTTATGGAAAGTTTGGGATATGTATCCACTAGTGGGCATTTTAATGCTCATCGCATAGTATTATTATTGAGCGCATGTGTAACACCCCCTACTCATACGTAGGCGATCCCATCCGATAAGGAGTGAGATGCCGTATGGGTAAAGGTGCCACCACGCAGATACAAAATATACATACATTCATACACAGTCATACATACCTAAATACAGGGTAATTAAAACTTTACAAAACCATTCATGAAAGAAGCTGATCATGCATTAATATAACGGAAAACATTACATTACTGTTTGATCAACTCACAGGTACAAAAGATAATTACATATCCAAAAATATACATATACACATGCGGAAGCTATTACAAAACTGACATAAGAGAGTTCTATACAAAAAGAATCATCAAGCTACAAAATTAAGCCCCACACTATAACCCAGCTGTGTTGGCTTGGCTGCGACGACCCTCCCAAGGCAACTCCTTCCACACCTGCACGGGTAAACACACCATGCTAAGCGATAAACGCTTAGTGGGGAAACATACATATGAAAAAAATGGACAGCCATTCATAATGGTCGTCAAGCATAACGCATACCGATGGCATAATCAGAAATACACATATGATATAAATATGAACGAGCGAACATATAGAGTCATACATTTGATATTACATAACTGCCTTCATATTATCTCATTAATATACATATTCGGATAATACATTCTCATAATTATCAAAATAATTCAAAGCAATTAAGCACCTGCTGACTCAAGGTAGTGGATAACGAGTGAACGGACAGTACTTTATGGGTACGAATCGATTACTAACATTACCTTACGGGTACGAATCGAAAACCATTTTACTTTATCATTTGCAAAAAGTCTTGTTAAGGGACCTTAAACAAGATCCAAACACATTAAAGGGTTCGTGACGAACCAAACGGGGACCTGATCGGGGTCCAAACTGAACTGAGGCTGCATCTATAAGACTCTATTAGGCATGCCTAACTATCCACTTAGTTGATTCGCAAGCTAAAATTACACAGTTAACGTCCATAGTTCAATTATAACAAGCAAAGAATTCACATACTTTGATTAATCAGTACATGTAAACATCATCCATCTTACTAGTATAAAGCTCTAATTAAGTGTCATTGTGTGTGTTGAAATCAATACTTTAACACTCCTACATCATCCTGAACAAATAAGATTTTATTGCAAAAACAGGGTAGGTTACGGTCACAACCAGATTGGTTGTCACCGTGACATACCAAAACTCTCGGCAGAAAGTAGGTCTGGGGTACCTCACGGTCACAACCAAAATGGTTGTCACCATGACATACCAAGGACCAAACAGAAGCAAAAGTCTGGACACCTCACGGTCACAACCAAAATGGTTGCCACCGTGACATATCCAAACTCACGGCAGAATGCATCTTGTACATACCTCACGGTCACAACCAAAATGGTTGCCACCGTGACCCATGCCTAGATGCGATACCAAAGAGCCAAATTCACCTCATTTCCAGGCCAAATCCAAAACTTCTCATTCCAACCAATTTCTCCTCACTCAAACTACATTAATAAACCATCTAACATCATCAAATCATACCAATATAAGATCCTACTTATGAATTCTCAAAACAAAATCAAGTTACACATTCAATCTCATCACTATTCATACCACAACTCAATCAATTGCATATTTGGTTCAATAACTCACAATCAAGGTTTCATGCACAATAAAAATCAAAACCCATAACATAATAACCAGTAAAAACATCAAGAACACCAAATTTTCCAGAAATTCATTCAAAGAACAAAATCACCAAAAATGCACAAATCACAAAACTCCCAAACCTGAATCTCCTTAGCTCCTATTCACTTAGTTCCACTTCCTGATGCCTTCTCCTTGCCTTTAGGCTCACGAGGAGGCTCTGTAACACCCCAAAATGGCCCTAGTCGGAATTTGCATGCGAAGTCGGGAATGGAAGGGTATTTCGGTAAATTGTGCTTGAGAAAGTTTGGTTAATTAGGATTAAAGTGCAAAGAAAATAATTAATTAATAAAATGTTAAGTGAGGAATTATCTAGTGGAACATGTGTACGAAATGTAGGAAGTGATTGGATAAGATTGTGACACTTGGGTTTGTAGGATGATGACAAGTGGCTTATAAGGAATTCTTAGAGTATGCTTGAAGTGTATGGAAGTAGGATGTGAGTAAGCTAAGAAATGATATGGTGTGAGTGGTGTTTGGTGTATTGAAGATATTTATTCAAGAATTGTTTGTGTGTGTATGGTGTATGGTGCAAGGTGGAACAAGTCAAAAGATGGATTAAGGAACCAATAAGATTAGGACACATGGCATTGGGTAGATGTGCATTTAATGTGAAAGAAAGGCAAATTGAAAGTAAAAGAGGAGTCCACGTTTGTTTCCTTTCACCTTCCCGATTTTCCATTTCCTCTTCTTGTCTTCCCTTTCTTTGCTCAAGCTCTTGGTTTAGAGTGAATTATAAGTGATTTGGTGGAGTTGGAAGCAAGATTGTTAAGTTGGTGGTAACAAGAGGAAGCTCAAGGGCAAGGAAAAGATTGTGGATAAAAGCTAGAAAGTGACTTTGGATCTTTGATTTCCAGGTTTGGGAAATTTATTGTATATATATGAATTTCTGTTGATATATTCGTGTTTGAATGCACTTGACCTCTCTTCAGTAATTAGGTTGTATTGTGAGTTTTAGAACTCCGAATCATTCGATTCTTGAACCATTAGAACCATGAATGCCATTGCTTTAAATATCTCAGAAATAGACTTGGACAAATTCTCGCTCTAAGACATCGAAAAATTGATTACAAATGTAGTGTCCCTGTTGTGTCGGGTTGTTTGACCAGTATGGGTTGTGGAGTGTATATCTGGAGTTTTAGATGTCCAATTGATGTGAAACTTGTTTCATTTGAAATCTAAGACGTAGGAGAACATTTGTTAAGAAGACCACGTTTCCTAAAAACGATGTTTAGAGGTCGGTTTTCGCGATACTAGTTTATAGTAGAAAGCAGTCCGTTTGGTAGCTGAGGCGAGCCTCTGTCGCGAGCGCGACAAGGGTCGCGACCTCGCGACAGAAAAATATGTTTTGAGCCTTTTCTTCCTTAATTTTGAGTCTAGGGGTGACCCGGATCAATCCCGTATCTTTCCCATCAGTTATTACGCATGTTTAGGGTAATTAATTGGCTATACAAGCAATTATCGTTGGGAAAACTTAGGAGTACGTTTAAGATTGGTGATTTAACTAGTAATTAATCATAGATATAATCCTATGAAGGATTGTTTATGAATGAGTGCTATTATGTGATAGTCTCATGAGTAACCTTAACATGATGTACCGTATATATGAATGCAGTTAATGTGGGTGCGATTGAAATGATTGACGAATAATGTTGTTATTATAGATTGTGTATATGGATATTGATAATGGCATGTTTTATTGAAATACTTGATACGAATGTTGGATTTATGTTGTCAATGATGTGTGACTGGCTGGAGATGAGGTAAGAGACCTTTGGATGTGTTTCGTGCGTTGTGGGTGAGTTTGAGGAAGGAAAGATCTTGCAAAATTTTGCAGATTTTCGGAATCATGACTCTGTTGCGAGCGCGACAGAGACCGGTGGTTTTGATGCTGTGCTGTCGCGAGCCCGCGATAGCAATAGCTTGTCTGCTCTCTGTCGCGAGCGCGACAACCGTCGCGATCGCGACAGAGCACATTGTTGGCCTGTGCCATCGCGAGCACGCGACTTGTCGTGACCCCGCGATAGCAATACTTGCCCTCTGTCGCGACCGCGACAATATCGCGAGCGCGACAGAGCCGGGCCCTTCTCTCCTTCCCGCGATCGCGAAGTCCGTCGCGCGCGCGCAGCGAAGAGACTATAGTCTCTGTCGCGAGCGCGACAGATGTGTTGTGTTGAATGAGTTTTCTTTGGTGATTCCAATGTTTGAATTTCGAACTTGTGATGCCTTTAGGTTTATTCTTTGACTATTTTATGAAGTATGTTAATATAATTGAATGTATTATGTATATTTATACTTATGATCTTTTCTAAGATTATCATGTTATGTTTAAAGTGTAAATTGTATGATGCATGTTTGACTTTATGAACTTATTCATATGTCTCAACTATTGCTGATTATGTACAATGATATAAAGTATGTGATTTGAAATATGATTTGTATTATGCATGACCTGCGAGAGTCAGTCTAGTGGATAGTTAGGCATGCCTAATAGAGTCTTTGTAGCTGCAGCGCCCTTTGAACGATTTGGACCCTGACCAGGTCCCACGACTGGTTCCTCGCGAACCCCTATCAGTACGGATCCTCGCGATCCTTTTTAATGTGGTTGGATCGGATTAAGATCCCTCAACAGTAAAATGCTTTTGTGACAAAATAAAATGAATTTTCGATTAGTACCCGTAAGGTACTCTCTGGCCGACTTGTACCCGTAAGGTACTAAATAGTTCACTCGTTATCCACTATTATGAGTCAGCAGGTACTTTGATGGTTTGTTCTATTCTGTTTTGAAATAGCCATCAGAATGTGATATCTGAATGAGCAAGAATCAGTTTATGTGTATATGAATATGACTACGGGCTTCAGAAAGTAAATCTGTATTTAGTAAACATGACTTTTCAGTTAATATGATTATCCGTACTTGGTATGTGATTTGTTATTAGTTTCTGAATGCTTTGAAATGATTCGATCGATGTATTTATGTATATGAGTTAAGCATGGTTTTATTGTGTATAAGCATGTAAATCAGATTGGTTGTGAGGGTAAGTATATAAGATGTAATCGTACTTTCTGCATGGTTTTGATATGAATGTGAAGTGATGTGATTATGCCTTCCGTCTCCGTTATGGGAGTGTTTACAGCATGATATGCTATGTATTAGAGTTGTGCAGCAGAAGTGTGGTGTTTTGGATGATTTTCTTTGGGTATGTGGCTCAGCATGATAACACTGGTGTCGTGTTTTGGGTTATGACTGTTTTGGCCCATTCCTGATATATGTATATGATTATGTGTGTGAGTTTCCGAATGAATGCCTTTATTATGCAAGTCTGTTTAGATATATGTTTTGAATATCCGCAATTGTCATTTGAATGTATTTTGCCTCGACGACCATTGTGAATGGCCGTCCATATTATTATGTTTGTTTTCCCCACTAAGCGTTATCGCTTAGCACGGGCTCTTTTCCCCGTGCAGGTGGCAGGTTTTCCTTTGTTCGAGTCGCGCATCTGCAGAGTCGGCCACATAGAAGCTAGAAGTTTTGTATCTTGTTCAGCTTTTGTAATTTAGAATTTTTGTATATCTGTGTTATATGTATAAGTAATAATATGTAAAGAGAACGATGTAATATTTCAGACTCCTATTGTATGGTTGTAAAATTGTAGATGTGTATGTTTTCGTTTAAAAATATGCGCGTTTATGAATATGTATGTTCAGATTTTTGCTCCATAAAAGTTTTAATTCTTTCATAATTATATACGCTTTGTATCGTTTCTGTTCGGTAACACACCTACTCGTACGGCTTCCTACTCCCTTGCGGATGGGTTCGCCTGCGTATGAGTTGGTGTGTTACATTTAGTGGTATCAGAGCACAAGATTCTGGTTGCCTTATTTGTTTGAGTATTGGGTCTTTGTATGTTACTTGTTATGTGTCGAGTCTTTGTTTGAGAGTCAGTTTTGTGTCGTGGCCTAATGCAGATGTGTCTTGTCCTGTGTGTTGTGTTAGATGGAGTCCGACCTTAGTGAGAAGGTGGGCGAGACGACCGATAGTGTGAACCCAATTAGTGCTAATCAAAGTGTTTCGTTTCTGTGCACCTTTTGGTTAGAATTCCGGTCCTATTTCTAATAATAGAACATTAGTGCAAGGATTAATTCGAATTTTGGATAGACTGACTGTTCCTAGGATTTCTCAAGGTTTTGTTCTGAGTGTATCTCAGTAAAGTAAGATATCGTGTCAGTGGATGAGTATTTGGATTTCATAAGGTTTTGGTAGTACTCTATATACCTGTCAGCTATCTCCAGAAAAGTATTTGAATAAAAGCATATTACATCATGGGGATGGGTCTAAATGCATCATTACAGCATTACTTACATTTCCTCAGCATCATTCTGCATATATGAGCCATCACATTTTCATTGCATCATAATCCCTTTGATCATACATGAAAAGCATTTGTATATGTGTTTTGATTGAGAGAAAGCTGACAGGGTGTACGTGTACTATTTTCTATAAGGAACAAGAGTAGTAGTGATAAGTATAAGCAAGTAAGTGGATAGAATTGCCAACTTCTATATAAGATGATTAAATAATAAGTACTGTAAGATTTATGTGATAGTTTAAAAAGTGAAAATCAAATTGTGACTAGTGATACCAGTAATCTAGGAGGAAATGTTATAGTCATTTTGATCAAGGAAAGAGTATAATGAATGTGTGAACGATTCTGTATTTAAAAGACGAGAAGTGTTATGAGGAAAGAGTTAAGTGAAAAGATTGATATGATAGTGATAGAATGCAAACGATCTGTAACTAAAAAAAAAAAAAAATTTGGAGATGTTTATTTAGTGAGAAGGATTTCTACTATATGTCCTGATATTAGTAAAAATGACTTGGATAGTATAATGTTAGTGTGTGAATGCTAGTAATAAAGATTTTTGGAGTTTAGAAAATCGGATATAAGTGAATTTCGAGGACGAAATTCTTTTAAGGAGGGTAGATTTGTAACACCCCAAAATGGCCCTAGTCGGAATTTGCATGCGAAGTCGGGAATGGAAGGGTATTTCGGTAAATTGTGCTTGAGAAAGTTTGGTTAATTAGGATTAAAGTGCAAAGAAAATAATTAATTAATAAAATGTTAAGTGAGGAATTATCTAGTGGAACATGTGTATGGTATGTAGGAAGTGATTGGATAAGATTGTGACACTTGGGTTTGTAGGATGATGACAAGTGGCTTATAAGGAATTCTTAGAGTATGCTTGAAGTGTATGGAAGTAGGATGTGAGTAAGCTAAGAAATGATATGGTGTGAGTGGTGTTTGGTGTATTGAAGATATTTATTCAAGAATTGTTTGTGTGTGTATGGTGTATGGTGCAAGGTGGACCAAGTCAAAAGATGGATTAAGGAACCAATAAGATTAGGACACATGGCATTGGGTAGGTGTGCATTTAATGTGAAAGAAAGGCAAATTGAAAGTAAAAGAGGAGTCTACGTTTGTTTCCTTTCACCTTCCCGATTTTCCATTTCCTCTTCTTGTCTTCCCTTTCTTTGCTCAAGCTCTTGGTTTAGAGTGAATTATAAGTGATTTGGTGGAGTTGGAAGCAAGATTGTTAAGTTGGTGGTAACAAGAGGAAGCTCAAGGGCAAGGAAAAGATTGTGGATAAAAGCTAGAAAGTGACTTTGGATCTTTGATTTCCAGGTTTGGGAAATTTATTGTATATATATGAATTTCTGTTGATATATTCGTGTATGATATAAGTTCTTGATTGTGTGGTTGATGATAGATGGTGATGGTAGTGAGTGTTGGTTTAAATTGCTCAATTGTGCATGTGAATAGGTTTTTGGGTGAAACTGGGTTTGAATGCACTTGACCTCTCTTCAGTAATTAGGTTGTATTGTGAGTTTTAGAACTCCGAATCATTCGATTCTTGAACCATTAGAACCATGAATGCCATTACTTTAAATATCTCAGAAATAGCCTTGGACAAATTCTCGCTCTAAGACATCGAAAAATTGATTACAAATGTAGTGTCCCTGTTGTGTCGGGTTGTTTGACCAGTATGGGTTGTGGAGTGCATATCTGGAGTTGTAGATGTCCAATTGATGTGAAACCTGTTTCATTTGAAAGATAAGACGTAGGATAACATTTTTTAAGAAGACCACATTTCCTAAAAACGATTGTTAGAGGTCGGTTTTCGCGATACTAGTTTATAGTAGAAAGCAGTCCGTTTGGTAGCTGAGGCGAGCCTCTGTCGCGAACGCGAAAAGGGTCGCGACCTCGCTACAGAAAAATATGTTTTGAGCCTTTTCTTCCTTAATTTTGAGTCTAGGGGTGACCCGGATCAATCCCGTATCTTTCCCATCAGTTATTACGCATGTTTAGGGTAATTAATTGGCTATACAAGCAATTATCGTTGGGAAAACTTAGGAGTACGTTTAAGATTTGTGATTTAACTAGTAATTAATCATAGATATAATCCTATGAAGGATTGTTTATGAATGAGTGCTATTATGTGATAGTCTCATGAGTAACCTTAACATGATGTACCGTATGTATGAATGCAGTTAATGTGGGTGCGATTGAAATGATTGACGAATAATGTTGTTATTATAGATTGTGTATATGGATATTGATAATGGCATGTTTTATTGAAATACTTGATACGAATGTTGGATTTATGTTGTCAATGATGTGTGACTGGCTGGAGATGAGGTAAGAGACCTTTGGATGTGTTTCGTGCGTTGTGGGTGAGTTTGAGGAAGGAAAGATCTTGCAAAATTTTGCAGATTTTCGGAATCATGACTCTGTCGCGATCGCGACACTGTCGCGAGCGCGACAGAGACCGGTGGTTTTGATACTGTGCTGTCGCGAGCCCGCGATAGCAATAGCTTGTCTGCTCTCTGTCGCGAGCGCGACAACCGTCGCGATCGCGACAGAGCACATTGTTGGCCTGTGCCATCGCGAGCACGCGACTTGTCGTGACCCCGCGATAGCAATACTTGCCCTCTGTCGCGACCGCGACAATATCGCGAGCGCGACAGAGCCGGGCCCTTCTCTCCTTCCCGCGATCGCGAAGTCCGTCGCGCGCGCGCAGCGAAGAGACTATAGTCTCTGTCGCGAGCGCGACAGATGTGTTGTGTTGAATGAGTTTTCTTTGGTGATTCCAATGTTTGAATTCCGAACTTGTGATGCCTTTAGGTTTATTCTTTGACTATTTTATGAAGTATGTTAATATAATTGAATGTATTATGTATATTTATACTTATGATCTTTTCTAAGATTATCATGTTATGTTTAAAGTGTAAATTGTATGATGCATGTTTGACTTTATGAACTTATTCATATGTCTCAACTATTGCTGATTATGTACAATGATATAAAGTATGTGATTTGAAATATGATTTGTATTATGCATGACCTGCGAGAGTCAGTCTAGTGGATAGTTAGGCATGCCTAATAGAGTCTTTGTAGCTGCAGCGCCCTTTGAACGATTTGGACCCTGACCAGGTCCCACGACTGGTTCCTCGCGAACCCCTATCAGTACGGATCCTCGCGATCCTTTTTAATGTGGTTGGATCGGATTAAGATCCCTCAACAGTAAAATGCTTTTGTGACAAAATAAAATGAATTTTCGATTAGTACCCGTAAGGTACTCTCTGGCCGACTTGTACCCGTAAGGTACTAAATAGTTCACTCGTTATCCACTATTATGAGTCAGCAGGTACTTTGATGGTTTGTTCTATTCTGTTTTGAAATAGCCATCAGAATGTGATATCTGAATGAGCAAGAATCAGTTTATGTGTATATGAATATGACTACGGGCTTCAGAAAGTAAATCTGTATTTAGTAAACATGACTTTTCAGTTAATATGATTATCCGTACTTGGTATGTGATTTGTTATTAGTTTCTGAATGCTTTGAAATGATTCGATCGATGTATTTATGTATATGAGTTAAGCATGGTTTTATTGTGTATAAGCATGTAAATCAGATTGGTTGTGAGGGTAAGTATATAAGATGTAATCGTACTTTCTGCATGGTTTTGATATGAATGTGAAGTGATGTGATTATGCCTTCCGTCTCCGTTATGGGAGTGTTTACAGCATGATATGCTATGTATTAGAGTTGTGCAGCAGAAGTGTGGTGTTTTGGATGATTTTCTTTGGGTATGTGGCTCAGCATGATAACACTGGTGTCGTGTTTTGGGTTATGACTGTTTTGGCCCATTCCTGATATATGTATATGATTATGTGTGTGAGTTTCCGAATGAATGCCTTTATTATGCAAGTCTGTTTAGATATATGTTTTGAATATCCGCAATTGTCATTTGAATGTATTTTGCCTCGACGACCATTGTGAATGGCCGTCCATATTATTATGTTTGTTTTCCCCACTAAGCGTTATCGCTTAGCACGGGCTCTTTTCCCCGTGCAGGTGGCAGGTTTTCCTTTGTTCGAGTCGCGCATCTGCAGAGTCGGCCACATAGAAGCTAGAAGTTTTGTATCTTGTTCAGCTTTTGTAATTTAGAATTTTTGTATATCTGTGTTATATGTATAAGTAATAATATGTAAAGAGAACGATGTAATATTTCAGACTCCTATTGTATGGTTGTAAAATTGTAGATGTGTATGTTTTCGTTTAAAAATATGCGCGTTTATGAATATGTATGTTCAGATTTTTGCTCCATAAAAGTTTTAATTCTTTCATAATTATATACGCTTTGTATCGTTTCTGTTCGGTAACACACCTACTCGTACGGCTTCCTACTCCCTTGCGGATGGGTTCGCCTGCGTATGTGTTGGGGTGTTACAGGCTCAACTAATGATCAACCCACAAGAACACACAAAACACAACCCTAAATTAAGAACCCAAACCAGCTAGAAGAAGAAAAGATGAAGAAGAGGAAGAACAAGAAGGAAAAATGCTGAAACTTACTAAATACATGCAAGATGTGATCAATTCCCACCACCAAGAGCTTGAATCCAAGCTTAGGGCACACAAATGGAAAGCAAAGGAAAAGAAAGACAAAGAGAAGAGGGAAGAACGGGAAAGAGGGATGAAGAATTCTGATTTCCCAATTCTCTCTCTTCTTCTACTTTTCATTTTCCTAACCTAGCCATGTGTCCACTCCCTAGTGGTGGAGGTCAACCACACACACACCAAACAACAATGCACTACACATACACTAAGTCACCCCAACTAATAACACCCTACAAAGATATGCTCATGCACACACTATTACAACCCAACTTACTCACTTATATCCTATAACTAAGTGAGCAAACACACCCAAATGAAACCCAACTAATTCACACCCTAGCACCGTACATACACCCACATACAAGAAAAACCCACAAACATGCATTATACCCAAAATACCCTTATGACATACAAATACACACTAAATGCACATGCATAAATATGGCTCGAACTTCTAGGGGGCAAACGGGGTGTGACAGCAGGTTTGATGGTAGAGAAAACTTGAAGTGGCCGAAGTTTTGTCGATGATCGGGAAAAGAAGTGGGAAGCAGGTATAGTGACTTAGAAGGCATGGCATATATATGCTCCTGTTGAATGTAATAAAGGACATATATCGATAGGTTTATTGTTTATATATGTAGGAGTATAGATATTAAATAGAGATATATATAAAATCATATGAACTGTTATAATATCCCAAAATGGACCCTAATAGAAAATACAAGGTTATTGCATTAGTAAAAGGGCATAATTGTCATTATTCAAGTAAAGATTGGATTAAATAAGGGCTAAATTGAAAAGGAATTAAAGTTGTGAAAGAAAAAAAATTAATTAAGTGATGGTGTAACATCCTTAAATGGACCCTAGTAGATATTGCAAAGTTACTGCATTGGTAAAAGGGCATAATTGTCATTGTTTAAGTAAAGATTGGATTAAATAAGGGCTAAATTGAAAAGGAATTAAAGTTATGAAAGAAAATTAATTAATTAAGTGATGGAATGATAATATGACAAGGATCAAAAAGATTATAACCAAAGATTTTTTAAGTGGGCCAATGAGTTATTGACACCTTGTGAGGGTAGGTGGGGAGTAATAAATGAAAGAAGAAAAGAAAGTAAGAAAGAAAAAGAGGGAAATCAGATTTTCCCGTTCCCTTCCCTACGTCTTCTTCTTTCTTGTTCTTTCATTTCTTGCTCTTTGCTCCTCCTTTGTTGGATGATCTTCAAGGTTTGAGCTTGGGTTTTATAAGATTAAAGGATTAAGTTAGAGAGGTAAGTTGGTTGAATGATTTTCTTTCTTCTCTTCTTCTCGCTGGATGAACTTTGGATTATGTGGGTTTTTGATTTGCGTGTTTTACTAGTTTGATTGCAAGAAATTGGTGAAAAGAGGAAGAACAACGGCAAAGAGATAGTTGGATCTTGAAGAGTGTGGTTTTGGAGCTTCTCTAGAGGTTTGAGAGATTACATGTTTTGTTTTGTTTATTTGATCATTTGAAATTCTGGAAATTTGAGTTGCTGAATGTGTTTTAATGCATGTTTGAGTTGAGAATTAAGTATATGTTTAATGTGTTAGAAGTAATTTTGGTAAATATAGATTGAAAGTGAAATTGTATGTTTTAGAGCAATTTATGGGTTTGATTTTTAATTGTGCATTTTGCCATTTTAATTGTTTAGAATATATGTAAATGGTTATTTACATGATTAATAGCACGTTTAAAAATCATATGTTAGGAGTATTGAGGTTTTATGCATGATAGTATGAGATTGGGAGAAGATAAGCGTGTGTTGTTTTGAGAAGTTAGAGTTGCAGGTCTAGAATTTGCCTCTGTCGCGAGCGCAATAGAGAGCATGAGTTTCGGACTAGGCGAGAGCTCAGGCTTCGATCTTCAGCTGAGTTTCTGTCGAGTGCATCCTATTGCGAGTGCGATAGAGAGCATGGTAACGAGCATCTAGTGAGCAGTCCCTGTCGCAAGCTTGCTGGCCTGTGTGAGCGCAGCCGAGGCCCCTGTCTTCTATCGCGAGCACCACCAGTGGAGTCTTGGCGCCTATCGCGGGCACAACCCTTGTCGCGAGCACGACATACCCTATTTTGCAAATGCTTTTCTTTGAGATTCCTTTGCATGGTTTCTCACTCATGGGATTTATATGACTCTACTTTGTAATAATTGTCCTTAATTGCATAAATGAATATATAAAACCCATGTTTGTTCCATTGGATAGTTTTATATGAAATGAGTTATTGTGACTTAGTCTATACGCGTTTGCCAAGGAAATGTTTATATGTCAGTAATAGAGTTGGTTTGAGCTTGAATGGTCATTGTAGTGGATAGATAAGCATGCTTATGAATGGGTTAGAGTGTGAGTGCAGCTGCTACATGTTGGCCCCGTTTGAGTCTTATAAGTTGACCCCATTTGGGTCTACATGCTTTGAGACTTCGGTCTCCCCTTCTACCTTCGGGTATATATGTTTTGAGACCCATGTCTATATATGCTTTATATACTGTGTCCTATCAGTATCAATAGTACCCATATCCACTATTCATTGTGAACTCAGGCTATTATATGTGTATAGAAATGGTTATATGCTTATATGTATGTGTATTTGAGTAAAAGCAAGATGTAGAGAATGGATATTATGCATATTACTGTTACTCGTTTATTATATGCCTATATGTATATACATGTGTGGAAGATGTGTTAGAGATGTTATGGTAAGATTGGCTTGATGAGTATGCAAAGTTAATGTTTATGTATGTTATAGATTGTGTAAAGTTAGTTGTGCGTAGAAGTGAATGATATTACTTGCGAATCTTATATAGAGCCACATGATTAATGTTTTTATAATTGCATACCCTTGTATTGTAATTTGGTTTTTGCATATTGGTATATCTGTATATATTTCTTGGTTTTTCTTCCTCCCCACTAAGCGTTATCGCTTAGCACGGGTGTTTTCCGTATAGGTGGCAGGTCAGGTTTCAGAGTAGGGCATCTGCAGGTCGGCCACTAGGAGTACTAGTTGTAGTTCTTTTTGTCTTTTGCTGCTATATTTTTGTATAGCTATGTAAAGGTATATGTAAAGGATTGGTATATGTAATAAATACCTTGTATATGTAAATAATATTTCATTATATGTACATGTATTTGTTATAAGAACGCTTGTAGTTTGATGATCATTTTTAATGTATGATTATTTTGATCTTTAATTTTGGTTTAATGCTTCTACTTCTGTATGCATATTTGTATATTGTTTCGTGGCACTTTGATATCCTCCCGTGGGGTATTGGGGTGTTACAGATGGAATGATAATATGACAAGGACCAAAAAGATTATAGCCAAAGATTTTTTTAGTGGGCCAATGAGTTATTGACACCTTGTGAGGGTAGGTGGGGAGTAATAAATGAAAGAAGAAAAGAAGGAAATCAGATTTTCCCGTTCCCTTCCCTGCATCTTCTTCTTTCTTCTTCTTTAATTTCTTACTCTTTGCTCCTCTTTTGTTGGATGATATTCAAGGTTTGAGCTTGGGTTTTATGAGATTAAAGGATTAAGTTGAAGAGGTGAGTTAGTTGAATGTGTAACATCCCGAAAATCACCCTAGTAGTATTGAGTGTGATTAGTGTAAATAAGTGAGTGTTAATTAGGGTTTACTGAATTGGACCTAATTGGAAATGTGAGTAGGGACTTAATTGAAAAGAAACAAAATAGTGTAGTGGTTAAAATGTAATTTGCATGATTAAATTAAAAATGATGATTAGTTAAAGTAAAAGTGATTAGTTAGTGTTAAGTGAAAGTTAGTGGATGCTAGGTGTTGTGATGTTAGCCAGCCACCTTGCATAAGGAGAGTTAGGAGTTGGACACCTCATATTTGCATGCAAATATGAGGTGGAAGTGTAGGTAAAATCTGCCATTTTGTACCTTGAGCCGGCCTCTCTCTCAAAAAGTCCATTCTTGTTTTGTCTCTCTCATTTGCTCTCATTTTCCATGAAGTTCTAAGAGTTGTGTAGAGATAGTTTAGAAGATTGAGTAATTGGCTGGAAAGGTATATAGTTTGTCCTCTTCATCTCTTTCTGTTTTTGACTTCATTGCTAGCTATGAATATAGTCTAATGGACTTGTATATGTATTGTATGTGCATGTGAGTTAAAGAGGCAAGTAGAGCTGGCAAAGGTAAAGAGAAAGTGATATAGAAGAGAAAGGAAGGAGTGCTCCAAGAGGTTTGGGATTGTATTTGAATTGATGCATGTTTATTGTGTTTTAAAATTGTATGTGTTAATTGATGTTTAATATAGATTAAATGTAAAATGGATGTGTATTGAAGTTTTAAGTGAATTGCCATGAGTATTGTATGTGATCAAGTATGAACCCTAGTGTTAAGGAAAAATTCTACTTATATTTTATCAGACCTCCGTGTAGTGTTTTAATCATATTTGGAGTTTGAAAACTCCAAATTGAGTGTTTCCTATGCCATTTGAATCATAACCTCCGTATATTTAAAAGTCTGAGAGACCATAAATTAATTCTATCTCTAAGAGGCCTAGAAATGGCAATAAACGGACGTGTTTCTGTCTGGCTGGGTTGATTTGAACAGTCTGTAGTGTTTAATACATATCTCTTAAATTAGGAGTCTAAATTACCTGACACTTGTTCCATTGAAAACTAGATATCCTATGGAACAATTATTAAGAGGACACTTTGTCTAAAACTGAGGTCTAGAGGGTCGTTTAGGTGATACAACTTTGGAGTGAAAATTAGTCTCGTAAGTCACCTGAGGGGAGCTACTGTCACGAGCGCAACACAGGTCACGACCTCATAATAGAACAACATATATAAAGCCTTTTCTTCTTAATTTTGAGCCCATGGTTGGCATGGATCAATTCCCTATCTTTCCCTCAACTTATTATGCATGATTAGGGCTATTAAATGAATATAAAAGTCGTTATCATTGGGAAAAACTTATAAGTATGATTAAGATTGGTAATTTAACTAATAAAGTAACAATATATAATTATGTGAAGGTTAGCAAATGGATCGACATATATGTGTGTGTATTTGATGAAACTATATCCATGATTGAGGACCTTATTGTATGAGCATTATATCAATGTTAAATGAAGTTTATATGCATACAACTAAAATGACTATGTGAATTGGAGATGCATGATAGCCTAACTAAGCTTGAGTGCATCATTATGCGAATATACCCCTATGCGAATTATAAATACATGATTAGCCTAACTAAGCTTGATTGCATCATTATGTGAAATAAATTACATATGAGGTAAGTTAACTCATGTGCATGGATTTTAACTTGCAAATGAGCATTTACATGTGAATGAATGATGACGTGAATAAGTATGTGTAATGAATGAACAAATATACCTTTAAGCCTGTAGTCGGGTCGTGGATAAATAAGCATGCTTATGAAGGGCTAGTGAATTGCGGCTGCTAGTGAGGCACCGACGGGTGTCTAGTGATTGGCACCGATGGGTGTCTAGTGATCGATACCGATGGGTATCTAGTGATATAGTGTTTGAGACTTCGGTCTCTAGTGTTTAATGATTATTGTACCCGTATCCACTGTAACACCCCGCCATCCCCGTTGGAAGGATACCGGAGTGCCACGCGAGCAAACACATATAATCGAATCCAAATACATATGTATAAACAAAAACCAAATGAAATGTAAAGAAACTTTTAATCATGTAATAGTAAATCCTTTTTACATATAACATATATCAATATTGTTTTACAAAAAGAGGCTCGTAAGCAAATACAAATACAAAAAATAATATTTGTTCCTTTACAAAAGATTTACTTTGCTATTCACAAGCCATATACAAAAATTACAGCGGAAGACTCCAAATAACCTCATTCAAAAAGACTTCTAGTGGCCGACCTGCAGATATCAGACTCCAACCCGAACTCGCCACCTGCACGGGAAAAGAGCCCGTGCTAAGCGATAACGCTTAGTGGGGAGGAACAAAACAAACGAATAATATGCATATACAATATTTATACAATACAATAATCTAATGAATCAAAATCAAAGGCATCAAAATCACATGTAAACATATCTCTAAATTCTTTACTTGACATGCGTAAATATATATACAATACAAGCAATCAAGTATTCAATTCATAAATCTCATCATTCTAAGTATACAGATTCAAGGTGCGATATAAAGCTATACAAGAATACATGTGCATCATATACTTGTAATCATGTCAACAATGCATCTCAACATATGCAACACATTTAAACATATAGCTTGACTAGTCTAAAATACTCTCTAGAAGTGGATACGGTCAAATGGATACTGATAGAACACAGTATCCCAAGCATATAGAGACATGAGTCTCAAACATGTATTTTTCATGTAGAGACCGAAGTCTCGCATTTAAATCCATATAGACCCATACAGGATCAAAACAAGGATCCAAACGGACCCACGTATAGCGTTTTATCATATAGCAGCTGCACACACACACTGACCTAAGTAAGCGCTTACTTATCCACTACTATGACTATTCAGGCTTAAAAAAAACACAACTCATCAATTCAAGCACCAATATCAATATGAGAATTTCATAAATTGATAGCTTATAATTCATATTTACATGTATATAGATTAAATTCAAAAACATTTAAATATGTATCCAATATCAATTATTGGAGGCAGGAGTACAAATAATTCTCATTGAAATAATTTATGTTCATGTAAATTGTAAACTAGTAAATCATGCACATTAGTTATTAATCATGTATACTAATCTCATAATTAAACAATTATTAAATTAAAGAACAGATTTGAACTTAATTTAGATTTAAACAGTGGAAAACCCCATGTACAGAAGCTTACAAACTTTGCTTTTAGAGAATCTTTTAAACAGAAGTTAAAATTTTGCTTTTAGAAAAACAGGGCAGCAGGGGAAGGCTGGTCACGAGTCACCCAGGCTGTGGTGTCTCGTGACGCAGGCTTCACGCGAGCGCCAGGCAAGAACAGGTGGTCACGCCGTGACCACTCGTCACGTCTCGTGACGCCAGAGAGGGGAGGGGAAAAGGTCACGAGATCCTGTCTCGTGACACGCAGGAAAAGGAGAAGTCGCGAGGCGTGATGCTCCATCACGTCGCGTGACTTCCCAAGGAGGGAGGTCACGGCGTGATGCTTCATCACGCCACGTGACTTCCCAGGGAGGGAGGTCACGGCGTGATGCCCCATCACGTCACGTGATCTTCCTCTCACACACTTCTTCTTCTCCAAACTAATTTTTCAGAAATTCCAGAAAACGTGAAAAACCAGAAAATCAAGAAAACAGAGTACTTCTAAAATTCAAAACTCCACTTTATCTAAAACCATTTTTCATGCAATCGTGATTCGAATACGTACCTTCAAGTCCCCAGAGCACATTCACAGCAATTATAACACAAATAACACCTTTTTACAACTAAAACAGAGGCAATGTCAGAATATCAACTTCCCAGGATTTCCACATTCAAACCCATGCATGTTCATCTCATTTACATATTTAACATCCTTCGTTTCTACAGGAATCATGTATACACAGTACATATTTCATGCATTTTAATAAACAATACACATAACCAATATTGTCAACAAACAGCAAGCAGGATCCAAGTTTAATAAAGAACAGACACTCCCAAACCTGTAATGAAGTCCAAAAACGTCCTCTGCACTTTCAATCCACTACTTTATCTTTTCCCTTCTCTATCCTCTTAACTTCAGATGCTTGCATACAGACAAAACGATACCCAGTTAATCCCAAGAAAACCACTATATAAAACTCAGGATAATCCCTTAAGAAGATGAAGAACGAGAACCCAAATATAAAACCAGTAGCTACTTACCCTGTAATTCCTTCAATGCTCAAAACCCTAACTCTTAACAGATGAACACACATGCAAGTGGAAAAGAACAGCAAATGGAGAAAAAGAGCAGATTGTGGTTTACGTGAGAGAGAAAACCAGAAAAGAGAGAACTTTCAGTCTTTTGTTTCCAACTAACTAAATTTTCTCAGTCTTCTCCTTTCCCTCACCACGTGCACACACTCTCCTTCCACTTGGCACACATGCACAGCTTCACAATCCACTTATTCCTCTTTTACCAAATAGTCCTTGACAAATTACCTTTTACTCACCAAACTAAAATCTGGAATTAATTACTTTTATTTCTTTGCAATATAATCCTCTTTCTCTAGTAAATTACTCAATTGCCCTAAAATGTCCAATTAAAATTGTTAAATCCAATTAGGCCACTTATGGGGTGTGACAACTCTCTCCCCCTTAAGAAAATTCGTCCTCGAAATTTCCTCGCTTATCCAAACATATCTCAAATACCAAAACCGAAATGAAACAAAACGTAACATATAAACACTTACCCGAAGGTCCGGCAGCAACAGTCACATTTTCCGCAGTCATAGCATACGCCCTATGCCGGTTATGATCTTCTGTAGCACCAGGTCGTTGCACCGTCTCAGATGGTGCTCTCGGATGTCTACTTCCTTCACGATTGCTTTGGATAACATTGGATCTTTTGCTTTCTTACTGAATCTGGTCCTCTTGTCGATTAGGGCAACTTGCAAACCGATGCTCCATACTCCCACACTTAAAGCAGGCGCCGGTAATCTTGCGACACGTACCCCAATGGTACCTATGACAATGCTCACACTCCGGTGCTCGGTTTCCTTTGCTAGCATGTGGGGCTACACTCCCTACCTGTGAAGGTACTTGGACAATCTCTCTAGATCCTTGCTCGGTTGGAGCACCCTTGGACTTCTTAGTACTCACAACTCCCCCATCCGGTGCTCTTCTCTTGCTAACCATTCTTTGCTTGATCACTTCAGATTCTTCTAACTTCATCGCTGCAGCCACAAGCTGATAATACCCCACTGGTTGCAATACAATCATCGCAGACAAAGGACCTCTAAACACCTCCCGAAGTCCCTCAAGAAAATGTCTACATCTGAACTCACTAGTCAACAACTGCTCGGGTACATACTTACTCAGCCGATTGAACTCCTTGTCATACTCACTAACAGTCATTCCCCGTTGCTTCAAACTGATGAACTCTCTCCACTTAGCCTCTTGGTATGCCTTGGTCACATACTTTTGCTCAAACTCTTGCTTGAAGTATTCCCATGTCAACTCAGCTGGCCGCTGAGGATTCCTCATCACAAGCTCCAACCAATCATATGCTGATCCCTGAAGCAATGATACTGCACATGAAGCTCTCTGATCTGCGGGACATCTAATCTCTTGCAAAATTCTTCCTACTCTCTTGAGCCAAAACTCAGCCACATCTGATTCATCTAAGGCAGTCCCATGAAAGTCTTCTGCTCCTCTTTTTCTTAACAATTCTATTGGAGCCTTAGGAGCAGTCAACCTATCAACCACTTGCAATAACCCTTGCACTAATGCTGAATCAAAACCAACTCCTCTATTTTCACCCACAGCTGGTGCAGGTTCCTGTGCAGGCCTATCCTGTCTCACTGGATCACCTCCTCTGATCGGACTATCTCTACGACCCATATAGACACTGTCCATTGTGTCGCCCATATACTCACTTGGATTCGACTCCATACAAACACTACAAAACACAAGACATCTGCATTAGGCCACTATACAAAACTGACTCTCATGCATAGACTCGACTCTACACTCAAATAATCACAACATAACCCAGAACCACCAAACCTGGGCTCTGATACCAAGCTGTAACAGCCCGCCATCCCCGTTGGAAGGATACCGGAGTGCCACGCGAGCAAACACATATAATCGAATCCAAATACATATGTATAAACAAAAACCAAATGAAATGTAACGAAACTTTTAATCATGTAATAGTAAATCCTTTTTACATATAACATATATCAATATTATTTTACAAAAAGAGGCTCGTAAGCAAATACAAATACAAAAAATAATATTTGTTCCTTTACAAAAGATTTACTTTGCTATTCACAAGCCATATACAAAAATTACAGCGGAAGACTCCAAATAACCTCATTCAAAAAGACTTCTAGTGGCCGACCTGCAGATATCAGACTCCAACCCGAACTCGCCACCTACACGGGAAAAGAGCCCTTGCTAAGCGATAACGCTTAGTGGGGAGGAACAAAACAAACGAACAATATGCATATACAATATTTATACAATACAATAATCTAATGAATCAAAATCAAAGGAATCAAAATCACATGTAAACATATCTCTAAATTCTTTACTTGACATGCGTAAATATATATACAATACAAGCAATCAAATATTCAATTCATAAATCTCATCATTCTAAGTATACAGATTCAAGGTGCAATATAAAGCTATACAAGAATTCATGTGCATCATATACTTGTAATCATGTCAACAATGCATCTCAACATATGCAACACATTTAAACATATAGCCTGACTAGTCTAAAATACTCTCTAGAAGTGGATACGGTCAAATGGATACTGATAGAACACAGTATCCCAAGCATATAGAGACATGAGTCTCAAACATGTATTTTTCATGTAGAGACCGAAGTCTCGCATTTAAATCCATATAGACCCATACAGGATCGAAACAAGGATCCAAACGGACCCACGTATAGCGTTTTATCATATAGCAGCTGCACACACACACTGACCTAAGTAAGCGCTTACTTATCCACTACTATGACTATTCAGGCTTAAAAAAAAACACAACTCATCAATTCAAGCACCAATATCAATATGAGAATTTCATAAATTGATAGCTTATAATTCATATTTACATGTATATAGATTAAATTCAAAAACATTTAAATATGTATCCAATATCAATTATTGGAGGCAGGAGTACAAATAATTCTCATTGAAATAATTTATGTTCATGTAAATTGTAAACTAGTAAATCATGCACATTAGTTATTAATCATGTATACTAATCTCATAATTAAACAATTATTAAATTAAAGAACAGATTTGAACTTAATTTAGATTTAAACAGTGGAAAACCCCATGTACAGAAGCTTACAAACTTTGCTTTTAGAGAATCTTTTAAACAGAAGTTAAAATTTTGCTTTTAGAAAAACAGGGCAGCAGGGGAAGGCTGGTCACGAGTCACCCAGGCTGTGGTGTCTCGTGACGCAGGCTTCACGCGAGCGCCAGGCAAGAACAGGTGGTCACGCCGTGACCACTCGTCACGTCTCGTGACGCCAGAGAGGGGAGGGGAAAAGGTCACGAGATCCTGTCTCGTGACACGCAGGAAAAGGAGAAGTCGCGAGGCGTGATGCTCCATCACGTCGCGTGACTTCCCAAGGAGGGAGGTCACGGCGTGATGCTTCATCACGCCACGTGACTTCCCAGGGAGGGAGGTCACGGCGTGATGCCCCATCACGTCACGTGATCTTCCTCTCACACACTTCTTCTTCTCCAAACTAATTTTTCAGAAATTCCAGAAAACGTGAAAAACCAGAAAATCAAGAAAACAGAGTACTTCTAAAATTCAAAACTCCACTTTATCTAAAACCATTTTTCATGCAATCGTGATTCGAATACGTACCTTCAAGTCCCCAGAGCACATTCACAGCAATTATAACACAAATAACACCTTTTTACAACTAAAACAGAGGCAATGTCAGAATATCAACTTCCCAGGATTTCCACATTCAAACCCATGCATGTTCATCTCATTTACATATTTAACATCCTTCGTTTCTACAGGAATCATGTATACACAGTACATATTTCATGCATTTTAATAAACAACACACATAGCCAATATTGTCAACAAACAGCAAGCAGGATCCAAGTTTAATAAAGAACAGACACTCCCAAACCTGTAATGAAGTCCAAAAACGTCCTCTGCACTTTCAATCCACTACTTTATCTTTTCCCTTCTCTATCCTCTTAACTTCAGATGCTTGCATACAGAAAAAACGATACCCAGTTAATCCCAAGAAAACCACTATATAAAACTCAGGATAATCCCTTAAGAAGATGAAGAACGAGAACCCAAATATAAAACCAGTAGCTACTTACCCTGTAATTCCTTCAATGCTCAAAACCCTAACTCTTAACAGATGAACACACATGCAAGTGGAAAAGAACAGCAAATGGAGAAAAAGAGCAGATTGTGGTTTACGTGAGAGAGAAAACCAGAAAAGAGAGAACTTTCAGTCTTTTGTTTCCAACTAACTAAATTTTCTCAGTCTTCTCCTTTCCCTCACCACGTGCACACACTCTCCTTCCACTTGGCACACATGCACAGCTTCACAATCCACTTATTCCTCTTTTACCAAATAGTCCTTGACAAATTACCTTTTACTCACCAAACTAAAATCTGGAATTAATTACTTTTATTTCTTTGCAATATAATCCTCTTTCTCTAGTAAATTACTCAATTGCCCTAAAATATCCAATTAAAATTGTTAAATCCAATTAGGCCACTTATGGGGTGTGACAACTCTCTCCCCCTTAAGAAAATTCGTCCTCGAAATTTCCTCGCTTATCCAAACATATCTCAAATACCAAAACCGAAATGAAACAAAACGTAACATATAAACACTTACCCGAAGGTCCGGCAGCAACAGTCACATTTTCCGCAGTCATAGCATACGCCCTATGCCGGTTATGATCTTCTGTAGCACCAGGTCGTTGCACCGTCTCAGATGGTGCTCTCGGATGTCTACTTCCTTCACGATTGCTTTGGATAACATTGGATCTTTTGCTTTCTTACTGAATCTGGTCCTCTTGTCGATTAGGGCAACTTGCAAACCGATGCTCCATACTCCCACACTTAAAGCAGGCGCCGGTAATCTTGCGACACGTACCCCAATGGTACCTATGACAATGCTCACACTCCGGTGCTCGGTTTCCTTTGCTAGCATGTGGGGCTACACTCCCTACCTGTGAAGGTACTTGGACAATCTCTCTAGATCCTTGCTCGGTATGAGCACCCTTGGACTTCTTAGTACTCACAACTCCCCCATCCGGTGCTCTTCTCCTTCTAACCATTCTTTGCTTGATCACTTCAGATTCTTCTAACTTCATCGCTGCAGCCACAAGCTGATAATACCCCACTGGTTGCAATACAATCATCGCAGACAAAGGACCTCTAAACACCTCCCGAAGTCCCTCAAGAAAATGTCTACATCTGAACTCACTAGTCAACAACTGCTCGGGTACATACTTACTCAGCCGATTGAACTCCTTGTCATACTCACTAACAGTCATTCCCCGTTGCTTCAAACTGATAAACTCTCTCCACTTAGCCTCTTGGTATGCCTTGGTCACATACTTTTGCTCAAACTCTTGCTTGAAGTATTCCCATGTCAACTCAGCTGGCCGCTGAGGATTCCTCATCACAAGCTCCCACCAATCATATGCTGATCCCTGAAGCAATGATACTGCACATGAAGCTCTCTGATCTGCGGGACATCTAATCTCTTGCAAAATTCTTCCTACTCTCTTGAGCCAAAACTCAGCCACATCTGATTCATCTAAGCCAGTCCCATGAAAGTCTTCTGCTCCTCTTTTTCTTAACAATTCTATTGGAGCCTTAGGAGCAGTCAACCTATCAACCACTTGCAATAACCCTTGCACTAATGCTGGATCAAAACCAACTCCTCTATTTGCACCCACAGCTGGTGCAGGTTCCTGTGCAGGCCTATCCTGTCTCACTGGATCACCTCCTCTGATCGGACTATCTCTACGACCCATATAGACACTGTCCATTGTGTCGCCCATATACTCACTTGGATCCGACTCCATACAAACACTACAAAACACAAGACATCTGCATTAGGCCACTATACAAAACTGACTCTCATGCATAGACTCGACTCTACACTCAAATAATCACAACATAACCCAGAACCACCAAACCTGGGCTCTGATACCAAGCTGTAACAGCCCGCCATCCCCGTTGGAAGGATACCGGAGTGCCACGCGAGCAAACACATATAATCGAATCCAAATACATATGTATAAACAAAAACCAAATGAAATGTAACGAAACTTTTAATCATGTAATAGTAAATCCTTTTTACATATAACATATATCAATATTATTTTACAAAAAGAGGCTCGTAAGCAAATACAAATACAAAAAATAATATTTGTTCCTTTACAAAAGATTTACTTTGCTATTCACAAGCCATATACAAAAATTACAGCGGAAGACTCCAAATAACCTCATTCAAAAAGACTTCTAGTGGCCGACCTGCAGATATCAGACTCCAACCCGAACTCGCCACCTACACGGGAAAAGAGCCCGTGCTAAGCGATAACGCTTAGTGGGGAGGAACAAAACAAACGAACAATATGCATATACAATATTTATACAATACAATAATCTAATGAATCAAAATCAAAGGAATCAAAATCACATGTAAACATATCTCTAAATTCTTTACTTGACATGCGTAAATATATATACAATACAAGCAATCAAATATTCAATTCATAAATCTCATCATTCTAAGTATACAGATTCAAGGTGCAATATAAAGCTATACAAGAATTCATGTGCATCATATACTTGTAATCATGTCAACAATGCATCTCAACATATGCAACACATTTAAACATATAGCCTGACTAGTCTAAAATACTCTCTAGAAGTGGATACGGTCAAATGGATACTGATAGAACACAGTATCCCAAGCATATAGAGACATGAGTCTCAAACATGTATTTTTCATGTAGAGACCGAAGTCTCGCATTTAAATCCATATAGACCCATACAGGATCGAAACAAGGATCCAAACGGACCCACGTATAGCGTTTTATCATATAGCAGCTGCACACACACACTGACCTAAGTAAGCGCTTACTTATCCACTACTATGACTATTCAGGCTTAAAAAAAAACACAACTCATCAATTCAAGCACCAATATCAATATGAGAATTTCATAAATTGATAGCTTATAATTCATATTTACATGTATATAGATTAAATTCAAAAACATTTAAATATGTATCCAATATCAATTATTGGAGGCAGGAGTACAAATAATTCTCATTGAAATAATTTATGTTCATGTAAATTGTAAACTAGTAAATCATGCACATTAGTTATTAATCATGTATACTAATCTCATAATTAAACAATTATTAAATTAAAGAACAGATTTGAACTTAATTTAGATTTAAACAGTGGAAAACCCCATGTACAGAAGCTTACAAACTTTGCTTTTAGAGAATCTTTTAAACAGAAGTTAAAATTTTGCTTTTAGAAAAACAGGGCAGCAGGGGAAGGCTGGTCACGAGTCACCCAGGCTGTGGTGTCTCGTGACGCAGGCTTCACGTGAGCGCCAGGCAAGAACAGGTGGTCACGCCGTGACCACTCGTCACGTCTCGTGACGCCAGAGAGGGGAGGGGAAAAGGTCACGAGATCCTGTCTCGTGACACGCAGGAAAAGGAGAAGTCGCGAGGCGTGATGCTCCATCACGTCGCGTGACTTCCCAAGGAGGGAGGTCACGGCGTGATGCTTCATCACGCCACGTGACTTCCCAGGGAGGGAGGTCACGGCGTGATGCCCCATCACGTCACGTGATCTTCCTCTCACACACTTCTTCTTCTCCAAACTAATTTTTCAGAAATTCCAGAAAACGTGAAAAACCAGAAAATCAAGAAAACAGAGTACTTCTAAAATTCAAAACTCCACTTTATCTAAAACCATTTTTCATGCAATCGTGATTCGAATACGTACCTTCAAGTCCCCAGAGCACATTCACAGCAATTATAACACAAATAACACCTTTTTACAACTAAAACAGAGGCAATGTCAGAATATCAACTTCCCAGGATTTCCACATTCAAACCCATGCATGTTCATCTCATTTACATATTTAACATCCTTCGTTTCTACAGGAATCATGTATACACAGTACATATTTCATGCATTTTAATAAACAACACACATAGCCAATATTGTCAACAAACAGCAAGCAGGATCCAAGTTTAATAAAGAACAGACACTCCCAAACCTGTAATGAAGTCCAAAAACGTCCTCTGCACTTTCAATCCACTACTTTATCTTTTCCCTTCTCTATCCTCTTAACTTCAGATGCTTGCATACAGACAAAACGATACCCAGTTAATCCCAAGAAAACCACTATATAAAACTCAGGATAATCCCTTAAGAAGATGAAGAACGAGAACCCAAATATAAAACCAGTAGCTACTTACCCTGTAATTCCTTCAATGCTCAAAACCCTAACTCTTAACAGATGAACACACATGCAAGTGGAAAAGAACAGCAAATGGAGAAAAAGAGCAGATTGTGGTTTACGTGAGAGAGAAAACCAGAAAAGAGAGAACTTTCAGTCTTTTGTTTCCAACTAACTAAATTTTCTCAGTCTTCTCCTTTCCCTCACCACGTGCACACACTCTCCTTCCACTTGGCACACATGCACAGCTTCACAATCCACTTATTCCTCTTTTACCAAATAGTCCTTGACAAATTACCTTTTACTCACCAAACTAAAATCTGGAATTAATTACTTTTATTTCTTTGCAATATAATCCTCTTTCTCTAGTAAATTACTCAATTGCCCTAAAATATCCAATTAAAATTGTTAAATCCAATTAGGCCACTTATGGGGTGTGACAACTCTCTCCCCCTTAAGAAAATTCGTCCTCGAAATTTCCTCGCTTATCCAAACATATCTCAAATACCAAAACCGAAATGAAACAAAACGTAACATATAAACACTTACCCGAAGGTCCGGCAGCAACAGTCACATTTTCCGCAGTCATAGCATACGCCCTATGCCGGTTATGATCTTCTGTAGCACCAGGTCGTTGCACCGTCTCAGATGGTGCTCTCGGATGTCTACTTCCTTCACGATTGCTTTGGATAACATTGGATCTTTTGCTTTCTTACTGAATCTGGTCCTCTTGTCGATTAGGGCAACTTGCAAACCGATGCTCCATACTCCCACACTTAAAGCAGGCGCCGGTAATCTTGCGACACGTACCCCAATGGTACCTATGACAATGCTCACACTCCGGTGCTCGGTTTCCTTTGCTAGCATGTGGGGCTACACTCCCTACCTGTGAAGGTACTTGGACAATCTCTCTAGATCCTTGCTCGGTATGAGCACCCTTGGACTTCTTAGTACTCACAACTCCCCCATCCGGTGCTCTTCTCCTTCTAACCATTCTTTGCTTGATCACTTCAGATTCTTCTAACTTCATCGCTGCAGCCACAAGCTGATAATACCCCACTGGTTGCAATACAATCATCGCAGACAAAGGACCTCTAAACACCTCCCGAAGTCCCTCAAGAAAATGTCTACATCTGAACTCACTAGTCAACAACTGCTCGGGTACATACTTACTCAGCCGATTGAACTCCTTGTCATACTCACTAACAGTCATTCCCCGTTGCTTCAAACTGATGAACTCTCTCCACTTAGCCTCTTGGTATGCCTTGGTCACATACTTTTGCTCAAACTCTTGCTTGAAGTATTCCCATGTCAACTCAGCTGGCCGCTGAGGATTCCTCATCACAAGCTCCCACCAATCATATGCTGATCCCTGAAGCAATGATACTGCACATGAAGCTCTCTGATCTGCGGGACATCTAATCTCTTGCAAAATTCTTCCTACTCTCTTGAGCCAAAACTCAGCCACATCTGATTCATCTAAGCCAGTCCCATGAAAGTCTTCTGCTCCTCTTTTTCTTAACAATTCTATTGGAGCCTTAGGAGCAGTCAACCTATCAACCACTTGCAATAACCCTTGCACTAATGCTGGATCAAAACCAACTCCTCTATTTGCACCCACAGCTGGTGCAGGTTCCTGTGCAGGCCTATCCTGTCTCACTGGATCACCTCCTCTGATCGGACTATCTCTACGACCCATATAGACACTGTCCATTGTGTCGCCCATATACTAACTTGGATCCGACTCCATACAAACACTACAAAACACAAGACATCTGCATTAGGCCACTATACAAAACTGACTCTCATGCATAGACTCGACTCTACACTCAAATAATCACAACATAACCCAGAACCACCAAACCTGGGCTCTGATACCAAGCTGTAACAGCCCGCCATCCCCGTTGGAAGGATACCGGAGTGCCACGCGAGCAAACACATATAATCGAATCCAAATACATATGTATAAACAAAAACCAAATGAAATGTAACGAAACTTTTAATCATGTAATAGTAAATCCTTTTTACATATAACATATATCAATATTGTTTTACAAAAAGAGGCTCGTAAGCAAATACAAATACAAAAAATAATATTTGTTCCTTTACAAAAGATTTACTTTGCTATTCACAAGCCATATACAAAAATTACAGCGGAAGACTCCAAATAACCTCATTCAAAAAGACTTCTAGTGGCCGACCTGCAGATATCAGACTCCAACCCGAACTCTCCACCTGCACGGGAAAAGAGCCCGTGCTAAGCGATAACGCTTAGTGGGGAGGAACAAAACAAACGAACAATATGCATATACAATATTTATACAATACAATAATCTAATGAATCAAAATCAAAGGAATCAAAATCACATGTAAACATATCTCTAAATTCTTTACTTGACATGCGTAAATATATATACAATACAAGCAATCAAGTATTCAATTCATAAATCTCATCATTCTAAGTATACAGATTCAAGGTGCGATATAAAGCTATACAAGAATTCATGTGCATCATATACTTGTAATCATGTCAACAATGCATCTCAACATATGCAACACATTTAAACATATAGCCTGACTAGTCTAAAATACTCTCTAGAAGTGGATACGGTCAAATGGATACTGATAGAACACAGTATCCCAAGCATATAGAGACATGAGTCTCAAACATGTATTTTTTATGTAGAGACCGAAGTCTCGCATTTAAATCCATATAGACCCATACAGGATCGAAACAAGGATCCAAACGGACCCACGTATAGCGTTTTATCATATAGCAGCTGCACACACACACTGACCTAAGTAAGCGCTTACTTATCCACTACTATGACTATTCAGGCTTAAAAAAAAACACAACTCATCAATTCAAGCACCAATATCAATATGAGAATTTCATAAATTGATAGCTTATAATTCATATTTACATGTATATAGATTAAATTCAAAAACATTTAAATATGTATCCAATATCAATTATTGGAGGCAGGAGTACAAATAATTCTCATTGAAATAATTTATGTTCATGTAAATTGTAAACTAGTAAATCATGCACATTAGTTATTAATCATGTATACTAATCTCATAATTAAACAATTATTAAATTAAAGAACAGATTTGAACTTAATTTAGATTTAAACAGTGGAAAACCCCATGTACAGAAGCTTACAAACTTTGCTTTTAGAGAATCTTTTAAACAGAAGTTAAAATTTTGCTTTTAGAAAAACAGGGCAGCAGGGGAAGGCTGGTCACGAGTCACCCAGGCTGTGGTGTCTCGTGACGCAGGCTTCACGTGAGCGCCAGGCAAGAACAGGTGGTCACGCCGTGACCACTCGTCACGTCTCGTGACGCCAGAGAGGGGAGGGGAAAAGGTCACGAGATCCTGTCTCGTGACACGCAGGAAAAGGAGAAGTCGCGAGGCGTGATGCTCCATCACGTCGCGTGACTTCCCAAGGAGGGAGGTCACGGCGTGATGCTTCATCACGCCACGTGACTTCCCAGGGAGGGAGGTCACGGCGTGATGCCCCATCACGTCACGTGATCTTCCTCTCACACACTTCTTCTTCTCCAAACTAATTTTTCAGAAATTCCAGAAAACGTGAAAAACCAGAAAATCAAGAAAACAGAGTACTTCTAAAATTCAAAACTCCACTTTATCTAAAACCATTTTTCATGCAATCGTGATTCGAATACGTACCTTCAAGTCCCCAGAGCACATTCACAGCAATTATAACACAAATAACACCTTTTTACAACTAAAACAGAGGCAATGTCAGAATATCAACTTCCCAGGATTTCCACATTCAAACCCATGCATGTTCATCTCATTTACATATTTAACATCCTTCGTTTCTACAGGAATCATGTATACACAGTACATATTTCATGCATTTTAATAAACAACACACATAGCCAATATTGTCAACAAACAGCAAGCAGGATCCAAGTTTAATAAAGAACAGACACTCCCAAACCTGTAATGAAGTCCAAAAACGTCCTCTGCACTTTCAATCCACTACTTTATCTTTTCCCTTCTCTATCCTCTTAACTTCAGATGCTTGCATACAGACAAAACGATACCCAGTTAATCCCAAGAAAACCACTATATAAAACTCAGGATAATCCCTTAAGAAGATGAAGAACGAGAACCCAAATATAAAACCAGTAGCTACTTACCCTGTAATTCCTTCAATGCTCAAAACCCTAACTCTTAACAGATGAACACACATGCAAGTGGAAAAGAACAGTAAATGGAGAAAAAGAGCAGATTGTGGTTTACGTGAGAGAGAAAACCAGAAAAGAGAGAACTTTCAGTCTTTTGTTTCCAACTAACTAAATTTTCTCAGTCTTCTCCTTTCCCTCACCACGTGCACACACTCTCCTTCCACTTGGCACACATGCACAGCTTCACAATCCACTTATTCCTCTTTTACCAAATAGTCCTTGACAAATTACCTTTTACTCACCAAACTAAAATCTGGAATTAATTACTTTTATTTCTTTGCAATATAATCCTCTTTCTCTAGTAAATTACTCAATTGCCCTAAAATGTCCAATTAAAATTGTTAAATCCAATTAGGCCACTTATGGGGTGTGACAACTCTCTCCCCCTTAAGAAAATTCGTCCTCGAAATTTCCTCGCTTATCCAAACATATCTCAAATACCAAAACCGAAATGAAACAAAACGTAACATATAAACACTTACCCGAAGGTCCGGCAGCAACAGTCACATTTTCCGCAGTCATAGCATACGCCCTATGCCGGTTATGATCTTCTGTAGCACCAGGTCGTTGCACCGTCTCAGATGGTGCTCTCGGATGTCTACTTCCTTCACGATTGCTTTGGATAACATTGGATCTTTTGCTTTCTTACTGAATCTGGTCCTCTTGTCGATTAGGGCAACTTGCAAACCGATGCTCCATACTCCCACACTTAAAGCAGGCGCCGGTAATCTTGCGACACGTACCCCAATGGTACCTATGACAATGCTCACACTCCGGTGCTCGGTTTCCTTTGCTAGCATGTGGGGCTACACTCCCTACCTGTGAAGGTACTTGGACAATCTCTCTAGATCCTTGCTCGGTTGGAGCACCCTTGGACTTCTTAGTACTCACAACTCCCCCATCCGGTGCTCTTCTCTTGCTAACCATTCTTTGCTTGATCACTTCAGATTCTTCTAACTTCATCGCTGCAGCCACAAGCTGATAATACCCCACTGGTTGCAATACAATCATCGCAGACAAAGGACCTCTAAACACCTCCCGAAGTCCCTCAAGAAAATGTCTACATCTGAACTCACTAGTCAACAACTGCTCGGGTACATACTTACTCAGCCGATTGAACTCCTTGTCATACTCACTAACAGTCATTCCCCGTTGCTTCAAACTGATGAACTCTCTCCACTTAGCCTCTTGGTATGCCTTGGTCACATACTTTTGCTCAAACTCTTGCTTGAAGTATTCCCATGTTAACTCAGCTGGCCGCTGAGGATTCCTCATCACAAGCTCCCACCAATCATATGCTGATCCCTGAAGCAATGATACTGCACATGAAGCTCTTTGATCTGCGGGACATCTAATCTCTTGCAAAATTCTTCCTACTCTCTTGAGCCAAAACTCAGCCACATCTGATTCATCTAAGGCAGTCCCATGAAAGTCTTCTGCTCCTCTTTTTCTTAACAATTCTATTGGAGCCTTAGGAGCAGTCAACCTATCAACCACTTGCAATAACCCTTGCACTAATGCTGGATCAAAACCAACTCCTCTATTTGCACCCACAGCTGGTGCAGGTTCCTGTGCAGGCCTATCCTGTCTCACTGGATCACCTCCTCTGATCGGACTATCTCTACGACCCATATAGACACTGTCCATTGTGTCGTCCATATACTCACTTGGATCCGACTCCATACAAACACTACAAAACACAAGACATCTGCATTAGGCCACTATACAAAACTGACTCTCATGCATAGACTCGACTCTACACTCAAATAATCACAACATAACCCAGAACCACCAAACCTGGGCTCTGATACCAAGCTGTAACAGCCCGCCATCCCCGTTGGAAGGATACCGAAGTGCCACGCGAGCAAACACATATAATCGAATCCAAATACATATGTATAAACAAAAACCAAATGAAATGTAAAGAAACTTTTAATCATGTAATAGTAAATCCTTTTTACATATAACATATATCAATATTGTTTTACAAAAAGAGGCTCGTAAGCAAATACAAATACAAAAACTAATATTTGTTCCTTTACAAAAGATTTACTTTGCTATTCACAAGCCATATACAAAAATTACAGCGGAAGACTCCAAATAACCTCATTCAAAAAGACTTCTAGTGGCCGACCTGCAGATATCAGACTCCAACCCGAACTCGCCACCTGCACGGGAAAAGAGCCCATGCTAAGCGATAACGCTTAGTGGGGAGGAACAAAACAAACGAACAATATGCATATACAATATTTATACAATACAATAATCTAATGAATCAAAATCAAAGGCATCAAAATCACATGTAAACATATCTCTAAATTCTTTACTTGACATGCGTAAATATATATACAATACAAGCAATCAAGTATTCAATTCATAAATCTCATCATTCTAAGTATACAGATTCAAGGTGCGATATAAAGCTATACAAGAATTCATGTGCATCATATACTTGTAATCATGTCAACAATGCAACTCAACATATGCAACACATTTAAACATATAGCCTGACTAGTCTAAAATACTCTCTAGAAGTGGATACGGTCAAATGGATACTATTAGAACACAGTATCCCAAGCATATAGAGACATGAGTCTCAAACATGTATTTTTCATGTAATATGGCAATGTTTTAGAGCACAAATAAGTTAGTTGTTTTGAGCCTGATCAGCCATTTTAGTGGATAGTAAGCATGCTTATTAAGGGTAAGAGTGTGAGTGCAGCTGCTATATGTTGACCCCATTTGGGTCTTATAAGTCGACCCTGTTTGGGTCCATATGATTTAAGACTTCGGTCTCCCCTTACCTTCGGGTATACATGTTTCGAGACTCATGTTTCTATATGCTTCTGATACTGTGTCCTATCAGTATCAATAGTACCTGTATCCACTAGTTTAGTGAGTAGTCAGGCTATTATACGTTTCCAATGATATGAAAATGGGTATATGCTATATGTTTAAGTTCTTGAGATATGACAAAATATGTTGAGATAATTGTAGTTGGATATTGATGGTTATTTACTTTTTACTCGTGAGTATGCTATATATTTATGTATATGATGTATGACTAGATGTAAAGTAAATTGATGTTTGGTTACTTGATACCTCAGTGTATGTACTATGAACATGTAAAGTTATTCATTATGCATGTAGTTATTCATTATGATTGGGTAAGTTATTATATGATCATATAGATGTTTAGATCGCATAAATATATGGTTATATAATTGTTCTTATGTGTTTGTAAGCTAATGATTATGCATTTCAATATATGTATATGAAAAAGGTTTACAAATCGTCAATTGTAATATTTATATGTTAATTTTGATCTCCTTTCGGTTTTAATGATTCCGCTTTCGTGATGCATGAGAGTATGTATATGTTTGTGCATGGCGCTCCGATACCCTCCCTATGGGGGTATAGGGGTGTTACAGTTTTTGGTATCAAAGCACCGGTTTAGTCGGTTCTAGTCTTCTGGTTGTTTGAGTGTAGAGTCATTGTATGCGAGTCTGTCTAGTGTGGTGGCCTAATGCAGATGCTGTCTTATGTAGTGTATAGATGGAGTCGGGTCCGAGTGAGAATGTGGGTGAGACGACAGGCAGTGTGAATCCGATTAGAGTTGATCAGCCTGCTCCACAACGTCGGCGAGATGATGGTCAGGGTATAGGGTATGAGAATCTGACATTAGTACAAGGATTATTGTATTTGGTTGATAGATTCATAGCTCCCAAGGCTCCCTCTAAGCTTTTGAGGAAAAGAGGAGCGAAAGAGTTCAATGGAACCTCCTTGGACCAATCAGATATGGCGGAGTTTTGGTTAGAGAGAACGGAAAGGATTCTACAAGGGATAAGTTGCCCTCCGAATCAACGAGTTATTTGCGCCATATCACTTTTACAAGGATTGGCATATGATTGGTGGAAGCTTGTGCTTCGCAACCCTCAGAGACCGGCTGAACTAACTTGGGAATTCTTCGTGCAAGAGTTTGAGAAGAAATACATTACCAAGGCCTACCGAGAGGCAAAGTGGAAAGAGTTCATAAGTTTGAGGCAAAGGAATATATCAGTCAGCGACTATGAGAAAGAGTTCAGTCATGTAACATCCCAAATATGGCTTAGTAGAAAATCAAATGTTAAATGGGTTTAATAAGGGTATTTTTATAAATGTATATGTGGGAATTGGACAATTGAGGACTTAATTGAAAAGGGTAATTAAAGTATTAGAGACAGAAATTCTTTAGTGACTATAAGGTAGTTATCAAGGACCTATTAGTCAATTGTTATGGAGCAAATGGTAAAAGGGAAAGGTAGTGGAATAAGGGGCCCAATGAGAACTTGACATGTGTATGGCTAGGGGGGGAGTTAGTGGGATTTGAAAGAAAGAGAGAGGGAAAAAATAGGATTTGGTTTCTTTCATTTTTCTGTCCCGTTCTCCCTCTTTCTTTTCTTCATTTTCCTTTTTGCTACTCTCTGGGTTTGCATGTGTTGATTCCTTAAGAATGAGTTGTGTTTTAAGAGATTACGAACTGTGTTTCCAGAGGTAAGTTGCTGAGTTATCTTGGGTTTTCTTCATCTTCTTCTTCTTCTTGAATTTGATTGGGATATACGGTTGTTTTGCATGGGAATAAATGGGTTTTGTGTTGGATGGTGCAAGCATCTGAAGAGATAAGAAAGGACAAAGGGAAAGAAAAGATTGGGTCTTGAAGCTAGAAGGAGATCTGCAACAGGTTTGGGAGTGTTTTGGTCCTTTCTCACTTTGGATTGAATGCCCATGAATTTGAATGATTTGATATATGTTATTGCATGTAGTTAGTAGACAGTGTATATGATTTGAAAATACTAGGGTTACAATGTTTGCATGTCAGTTTTAATTTGAGTGAATATGATAATTGAGATGAATTTATGGGTTTTGGATGAAATGCTATCATTTTAAATCATGTCATTTGATGATGTATAAATTTTGAGCAATTTGAGTTTATTTTGTTATAAGCATAATTCGAAAGCGTAAAAGGTACGTTTTTAATATGATTTTTACATGTTATATGATTCTGGGTAAAATGGGTTTTGATTTTTAAAGCTTTGAGAGTCTCTGCACTTTAGCTGGGATTGGAAATTATGATTCTATCGCGATCGCGACTTCCATCACGAGCGCGACAAAACTGCGAATTCTATTTCTCGTAGTAGCGGGATTTCTCCGGTGCAGAAGAGGATTGATCCGAGTCGTGAAGGCATAGCACGACTCGGAGGAGGTTGTTTGTCATCTTCACGAGTCGTGAAAATGACTAACGACTCGGAGGAAGTTATCTGTCATCTTCATGAGTCATGAAGATGACTAACAACTCGGAGGACTAAGGAGGAAAATGACACGAGTCGTGAAGATGACTAACGACTCGTGCCATCTTCCATCTGTGTAATTCAACACGAGTCATGCACAAGGATCACGACTTGTGCTGGCTTCCTTCTGTGAGGCGACTTCAACACGAGTCATGAAATCATGCATGACTCGTGTCGAACACCTCACATAGTGCGCTTTTGGCTACTGTCACGATCACGACTTCCATCACGAGCGCGACAGTAAGTCCTCCTGTCTGCCCTGATTTTCAGAAATAGTTTTCATCTCTTTTCACATGGGTTCTTCTTCTACATGGTTCATGACTTAACATATACTTGTATTATATTTTGAGTTCTTTATTACCTGTTATATGTACGTGATTAATAAAGTTTATACATGAATTATATGGTTACATTTGAAGTATACTCTACTATATGGCAATGATTTTGATATATAGTTGAGATGTTATTTGAGCCTGATCAGTCATAGTTAGTGGATAGATAAGCGCTTATCTAAGGTTGAGATATGTGTGAGTGCAGCTGCTACATGTTGATCCCATTTGGGTCCCCACATGATTTGAGTTACCTTCGGGTATACATGACTACATGACTCGTGACTTATGTCACTACAAGCTTGGATATTGTGTCCTATCAGTATCAAACTCCCGTATCCACTAGTTAAATGAATAATCAGGCTATTACACATGTGTCTTTTAGATATGTGTCTATCATATATGTTTCCAATAAAATGAATATGGCTATAAGTTACATGTTTGAGTACTTATGAATGTGTATCTGATGAGTGAATAGTGTTTATTTATATGTGTGTAAATAGAAGCTATGTTATACAAGTGAAGGTTGCTTACACGCTTTATATTTTATTAACTCGTTAGTTGTTATTGTTGTTATGTGTTATGCATATCTATGTTATTTTGTTCCTCCCCACTAAGCATTTTTGCTTAGCACGGGTTGTTTTCCCGTGTAGGTGGCAGGATCGATTTGGAGTCAAGTATCTGCAAGGTCGGCCACTAGGAGTTTGAGATTCTTTTTGTGTTTAGCTCCTGAATCTTTTTGTACATCTTTTGTTACTGTGTATACACAGATTTTGACTTTAAAAATGTAACTTTTGTTAAAATATATCTTGTATATGTTAAATGTTTACAAATCCCTTTTGTAAAACGATATGGTTATTATATATGGATTTGGTATCTTTATGATTACATGTATCTATTTTAAGCATGTTTGAGTATATGTAAATGTATTTGTGCGTGTAGTGCTTCGGTATCCTTCCAAAGGGGATCACGGTATGTTACAAGTCATTTGAGTAAGTATGTGCCAAGTATGTTATTGACCGAGGACTTCAAGTGTCAGCATTTCGAGGATGGATTAAGAGAAGTGATTAGAGGTCCGTTGTCGGCTATGGCGGTTATGCACCAAGTTGGATATTATCAGTTAGTGGCAGTAGCCATGAAGTTAAAAGAATCAGAAATGGTGAAGCAGAGAATAGAGCAGAAAAGGAGAGCACCAGATAGTGGAGTTGTCAGTAGTAAGAAGACTAAGGGTGTTCCGAGTGGACAAGTAACTAGAGGAGTGGCTCAAGTGCTTTTGGAAGTAGGAAGTGTAGCACCGCCCTCTAGTAGGGGAAGTCGAGCACCGGAGTGTGAGCATTGTCAGAGACAGCACTGGGGAACGTGTCGAAGGATCACAGGTGCATGCTTCAAGTGTGGTAGCATGGAGCACCGGTTTGTGAATTGCCCTAAGCGAATTGAAAATAAGGAACAACAAGAAAGTAGAGCTAATGGCGATAGAGCTGGGACAACAAGAAGTGGTAGAGGTAGTAGAAAGCTCTCTCAGGCGCCATCAAAAACTGTGCAACAGTTAGAGGCTGCAAGAGGTCTTGTTGATCAACAGGTGTACGGGATGATAAGAGATGATGCCAAAGAACCAGTAGGCCCTTCCGGTAACTTTTTATTTGTTAAGTTCGAAGTCCTATTTTGGTAGTTTGCGTTGTAAGTTGCTAGTATGGAAATTTTGAGGACAAAATTTCTTAAGGGGGAAAGAATTATAACATCCCAAATTAGCGCCTAGAAAGATTTTACATGTTTAATTGGATAATTAAAGGTAATTCGGTAACTGGCGCAAGTGAAATTAATTTAAACAAGGGCTTGATTGGAAGAGTAATTAAAGATTTTAAGTGATATAATTTATTTTAGTGATCAAGTGGCAATTGTTAAGGACCAAAGTGACTTTTTACCAAGAACCAAAGTGTAAAGTCAAGATATTTGACTTAAGGGACCAATTGGGACTTGACACTTGGCTTGTTAGGTGGAGCATTAATAGAAAGAAAGAGAGAAAAGAGAGGGAGAGCAGAAATTATTGCTTCCCGTGGAAGCTTTGGCTGCCCTTTCCCTTCTCTTTCCCACTCTCCTTTCTCTTTCTTACTCATTTCTGCTCTTTACCTTTCCTTTTGTGTGATTCTTCAAGATTTGAGCTGGGTTTTTAGAGGTTAGGAACTAGTTTCAAGAAGTAAGTGGCTGGGTTATACTGTGGATGTATTTCATCTTCTTTATCCGTTTTCTAGTTGTGGAGTTTTGCTTTGATTAAAGGTTTGTTTTGGCTGGGTTTTGTGCAAGAATCTGAAGAGAGAAGAAAGAGCAAAGGAAAAGAGAAAGTTGGGTCTTAATCAAGAGTATTTTAGAGCTGCATTTTGAAGGTTTAGGAGTTTAGATGTTCTTGATGAATTTTTGTGGGTTTTGTCTAAATTCTGGAAATTTGAATGATTAAGTGTGTTTTATATGCATGTTTTGATTTGAGTGTTGATTATATGTTCTATATGTGGTTTGTAAATGTGGTAATTTAAGAATTGAGAAATGCATGGTATGATTTAGGGTAATTTCTAAGTTTAAGATTTTATTGGGTAATTTTGTTGAATTATTGCTTCCAATATATGCTAATTGCTAGATACATGATTATAAGCATGAGTAGAGTGCATATGTTTAATGTTTAGAAGTTATATGTAAGATATGTTGAGGTTGGGTTTGAAGTTAGTGAGTTTTCTGCGAAAATCTGGGTTTGGGATGATTTACACGGCAGTAAGGGATCCCCATACCGCCGTATAAACACATTTTAGATTGGTGATTTTTATAGTCCGTCGAGCCACACGGCGGTAAGGATAGTCCATACCGCCGTGTAACTACTCTCTGGACATGTTCATTTCCTGGCTCGGTACGTTACACGGTGGTCAGGATTCGCTTGACGACCGTATAAGATGTCTTACACGGCGGTAAGGATCTACCATACCACCGTGTAAGCCCTGTTTTTCCCAAATGTTTTCTTTTGAATCTCTTGCATGATTTCTCTCACTTGAACCATATTTGAACATGCATTTGTTGAACCATTTCTTGTCAATTTGTAAGAATATATGAAACTTATCTTTGATCAAATGTTGAATCATAATATCTAAGTATGGTAACTGTATTTGTAAATGTTGTTTCAATTGAATCTTTTGCAAGTTTTCCCTATTACAAGTTATATGCTTATAATTAATGTGGTCTATTGATATATGATTTATATGTCTACGAAATTGATAGGTAATTATGTATACAAGAAATAAGTGGTTATGCTTGAGTTATACTCTATAGTATGGCAATGTTTTAGAGCACAGATAAGTTAGTTGTTTTGAACCTGATCAGTCATTTTAGTGGATAGTAAGCATGCTTATTAAAGGTTAGATTGTGAGTGCAGCTGCTATATGTTGACCCCGTTTGGGTCTTATAAGTCGACCCCATTTGGGTCCATATGATTTGAGACTTCAGTCTCCCCTTAGCTTCGGGTATACCTGATTCGAGACTCATGTCTCTATATGCTTCTGATACTGTGTCCTATCAGTATCAATAGCACCTGTATCCACTAGTTTAGTGAGTATTCAGGCTATTATATGTTTCCAATGATATGAAAATGGTTATATGCTACATGTTTAAGTTCTTGAGATATGACAAAATATGTTGAGATAATTGTAGTTGGATATTGATGGTTATTTACTTTTTACTCGTGAGTATGCTATATGTTTATGTATATGATATACGACTAGATGTAAAGTAAATTGATGTTTGGTTACTTGATACCTCAGTGTATGTACTATGAACATGTAAAGTTATTGATTATGCATGTAGTTATTCATTATGATTAGGTAAGTTATTATATGATTATATAGATGTTTAGATTGCATAAATATATGGTTATATAATTGTTCTTATGTGTTTGTAAGCTAATGATTATGCATTTCAATATATGTATATGAAAAAGGTTTACAAATCTTCAATTGTAATATTTATATGTTAATTTTGATCTCCTTTCTGTTTTAATGATTCCGCTTTCGTGATGCATGAGAGTATGTATATGTTTGTGCATGGCGCTCCGGTACCCTCCCTATAGGGGTATAGGGGTGTTACAAGGTCCCTCAACTATGGTATAATTACAATTAGGTCCTCATATTATAGCATATTTACATCTAGGTTCTTTAACTATGCCATATTTACACTTAGGTCATTTATTATGGTAAAATTACAATTTGGTCCTTAAAATTTTCTAAAATTACAAAAATGCCATCAATTCATCTTATTTACCTTTTTAAACATTATTTTATTATCTAAAATATTTAATTTTTACTATCATTATTTTCTATAATCATTATTTACATAAATAATTTATTTAATTATCAAATTCAAATTCAAATTCATTTTGAATTCTAATCCAAGTAGACTTCTAATCCATTTAGAGTTCTAATCCATATTAACTTCTAATTCATTTAGAATTCCAATCCAAATAGAATTCTAATCTAAATTGACTTCTAATCCAATTTACATTAGGGTCCTTCAATTTCATTCAAATTACAATTTTACCTTTCTTATTTACCCTAATTACATTTATGCCACCAATTTTACTCAATAACTTATTTAACTTCTTATTTATTATACAAATTACCATTAGATCCTTAAAGTACTATTTCAATTCAAATTTCATTTTAATCCTTATCTTTATCTTATCTTTTATCCTTATCCTTATCTTATTACTTAATCACATGTATACCCATTTAATTATTCATTTGTCCATTATTACCCTTATTAACCTTTTTTATGGTCAAAATTACCATTATGCCCTCAAAACTTTTATTTATTCCAATTAAGTCCATTTTTCACACACATATCATTTTAATCACAAATTAACCATTTTAAGTTCACTTTTGCCAATTTGCCCATGTATAAAACTGGCATAAATCTATGAACGGGATAAACGTGACATGAACCCTATAGGTTCAATACAGAATAGAGGGACCCCGTGGGACCACCCCTATAGGTTCAATACAGAATAGAGAGACCCCGTGGGACCACCCCTATTATACAGACAACAGAAATACAGATCAAAACTGCATTAGGACAGAACAATACAGAATATGACCATCATTGGCCTATAGTAAGTGAGACGTCATGCTCATAACCCGCGGTCATGTGTCCCTATGGCTGGCCACTATATCTTGAACTAGATTTGACTACCAGATTACTACATAGGGCAACAAAATTCCACTTTTCACATTTTCAAGTTACCATTCATACATTTCATGGAATTTCGTCGTGATATTCCATTCTTTTTCATTCAAATCAAGCACTATACATTTAATTTCTATCCGTATGCCATTTTATGCTATAAAATCCATTAAATCATCAAAATACACCATGATACACACATGGATGTCATTCAGCCAACATGTCAATCTTTCATCATAAATTCTTTTTATCTACTTTATCATTCATTTAGGTAAATCTCATGTCATTTAATTTATTTATGTCATTAATTTGCATAAAAACACAACAAAATCACATTTTTATTTACTTGTTCAATTCGGCCAACATGTTCATCATCCATTATATGAATTTTTCTTTCTCTAATTCATTCCATTAGATAGATTACATGTTATCTAGTTATACCATTAAGTCACATTAAAACACATAAAAATCTCATTTTTACATATATATACCATTCAACCTACATGTTGTCCATGGTATATATTTTATTTTTTTTCATTTTAATCATTCAAAATCTCATTTTTAACCTTCTTAAGCATGACTATATGGTTTGATTTAATTAACCATGCATATTTCACATACTTTATGTTTAGATATAACTAAAAATTATACTTTTAACATGGAAAAAGGAGGATATTGTATCCACTAACCTTATTTTCTTGTTCTCCACATCTCAAACATCTTTTTTTTCTTAGCTCCTTAAAACACCATCACTTTCCTTATATTCCTTAAGTGGCCGAATAGAAATATCAAAGAAACCACCATAAATTTACTTCCTTTTTGCAATATAATCACATAAACATGCTCTAAACATTCTAAAATACCTATTTGAACCTTTAAATCAATTTAAAAATATCAACTTTACATACCTCAATTTAACATATAAACTTTTTCACTTATTTTCTTCCACTTCTAGCACTCCAAATGGAATCCAATCACCATCACCAGATTCTAGAGAGGTTTGACTTTGTTTAGGAGGCTTAGATGTGAGGATAGATTGAAAGAAAAATGAAGCAAAATAGAGGAAGAATGGAGAAACATCACTTTGGCCTAAGGGAGGAGGAGGGAGGTTGGTTTCTTTTGGGTTTCTCTAGAGAAATCTAGTGAATAGATGTATTTATATGGGTAAAATTGAATCGGACCAAGTCCAACTGAAATGGTCGAACCGGTTTGGGTCAATTTTCGATTTTCGCGTCATTTTTCATTGTTTTAGGGTAACTATGAGTTATTCAACTTATTTTCACTCCCAATCAATTCCATCATTCTTAAAATACAAAATATAGCCTCCACACAAAATTTTAGCTCAATCGGAGTCCATTTGGGTCCCGATTCACTTAAACCAGTCTGATTCAATACTGTTCGGTTCTGCTGTAAAATACAAATCTAATGCTGTCAAAAATTTCTAAAAATGATTTTGAGCCTTTACACTTCCGAAAATAAACCTTTTTAACCTCATTTACTATTTTTAAAAAATTGGTCAAAGTTCAGTCAAACTTCGGTTCAACTGAACCGAACCAGAGGCAAACTTCAGATTGACTTTCGGGGGCCTATTTGACCTCATTTTTGCACCAAATTTTCCCACTAGACTCCTGACAGTCCACAGATCAATATTGCCAATTAAAAACTTTTCCATAACTGTTGTCAATTCCAGCTGTATAGCTGTCCCGAGGTCACCCATCCTTGGATTGCTATGCCTTAAGCATACTTAACTTTTTTAATTCTACTGTAATAAGCGATATTCAAGCCATCACTCTATACCAGAATCACATTACAGACTCCATAAAATTTACTGAATACTATTAACCCAGTACTTAGGCCACTACACTGGCTCTAAGATCCTCAAAAATGTCCAAAACAATAGCCTTTTTCTGGAACAATCTTTGGAGCAATTTGTGCTTCAAATGTCATATCTCCTTGGTTATAGCTCCAAATGATTTAAAATCTATGCCATTAGAAATTTAACATCTTGGGAGTCATTTGTTAAGAAGAGAACTTTGGCAAAAAATGAGGTATACTCATTGATTTTTGAGTGGATAATTGAGTTAGAAATTTTAGGGTAAAGCAACGCTGTGTTTCCAGAAAAACACAGTTGTGCCTGATAAGCATAGTTGTGCCCGATGAAACACAGTTGTGCTTTAACGTGATATTTTTTTATGATTTAATTTATGAATTTTGCTACCAAATGAACTCAGCTTTGAACCAAATTAAATATGATGATTATTTAACAATAATAAATGATATTTGTTAAGTTTTTGTATTATTTTTTGAATTATTCATGTGATTTAGTTTCCGTTTTGAATCTGCTTCTAACCTAAACTTCCTAAAACTTGTTTAGCATATTCGAACAACTTGTGATTAAAGGATTGGCCTGGAATATATTGGATTATATTATGGATAATATGATAGGTATTAAATTAATTGTATGCAAATAACATTATATTGTATATTATTTAACAAATGTTTAGCAATATTAAATAATATTTATCTAAACCTTATACTGTTAAATATGGAATCAAAAGAAATAGGCATATCATTATTTTATGATGTGTTGATACATGAATGTATTTATATACCAGGACATTTGCTTAGACTTTGTACGGCTAAGTGAAAATGTGAATCTATTATCCGTCTAATTAGGAATAGAACTCGTGTAATGATAACATAAGTTTTGAGCCTTGATGTATGACATGTTTATATGGAAATAATTGTATACTGTATTTGAACTGATAGAACTATGTGGTTCTGATTCCTAACCCTTGGTATACTACGTATAAAGTTTGGAATATCCATTCCAAGTCCGAACCAAATCTCGAAAGATAGATATATGCTTAGAAGTTCTAAAAGGCTCTAAGAATGGAATTTAGCTCATAGATTATATTTATAATGAATGTAATATGTATGTTTCAATTCAATATGAAAGTTATTATAATTATCCCGCGTACTGGCAATGTTGATTTGATATGATATAACTGTTATGCTCTGTATTTTTGTAATGTAATCATCTGAACTAAATAATAGAAATTTACATATGCCTCCAAGACTATACATAGACTGTAATTTTGATATAAGTCTTTATACCTATTTATGTTGATTGTGCTACGTTAATATATGTGGAAATGTGATGAGGTAAAGCATTTGGTATGTTAGTGTGTTCGGTAATACAATGTCTTTTTGTCTTCAACTGGTAATATATATTTGTACCTTCGGGTACCTCTGTATTGTACCTTTAGGTACCTCTGTGCTTGTACCTTCAGATACCTCTGTATCGTACCTTCGGGTACCCCTATATTGTACCTTCGGGTACCCTTATATTTTACCTTCGGGTACCTCTGTACTCGTATCTTTGGGTACCTCTATATTGTACCTTAGGGTATGCAAGGCCCCAAAGTATAGCTTAGTAGGGTTGGAACATGATATGCATGCTAATGTGTAAGTTGTAGTGCATTTGAGCCCAAATTGTGCATTTGGGACATGATCGGTATTTTTAAATTTGTTAGAGGGCACATAAGTAATTGTATAATTTATGATTTATGCATTAAATCAAGGATTAAAATGAAGACATAAGTGGAAAATTATGCATATAGAAGTATGGATACAAGAAAGGGATTTAACACAAATTAACCAAGGACTTAAAATATTGAGCCAATAAGGAGTTGACACCTATTATTTTAGATATATATGCATTAATTAAAGTTAAAAATTTGACTCTTTAGGGGATGCAGCTAGCCGGCCATCTTAGGCCATAAATCACCTAATTCCTTTGTTATTTCTCACTTATGTAAGTCTCCATTTTCTACTCTTAGGGTGGAGGTAGCTTACGTGAGAAATATAGGAGTTTGGCAAGGTAAGTGGACATGATTTTGAGCTTGATTGATCACCTTATTTTTCCTCTAATTACTTGCATGTGATTTAGTTATATGTATTGGTTTGTGTATGATTTTTGGATGGTTATTTGTGTTGATAGCTGAGGATAAGGTGAAAGATAAGGGTAAAGGAAAGATTTGAGCAAGATTAAGGGAGATCAAGTTTTATCAAGAGGTATAGGAGTGTTTATTTGCATGTTTGTGTTATTATTGTGCATAAGTTTGATGGTTGGAAACATGGCAGTGTTGTGTAAAATGTCTGAGAATGTGAATTAAGTGGTAAATTGGTCATTAAGGAAGGAAAGTGTAGAAATGAGCTCGTAGGGTGAATTCTGGTGTAAGTCCCTTTTGACCTCTAGTGATTGTTTTGCCTAGAACTAGAGTTAGAGAGCTCTAATTGGGGTGATTTCAATTGGATCATAAACTAGAAATATAGATCTAAATTTTATGTGAGAGGCTGGGACCTGATTCCACCTCTAAGACCACTCATTTTCGGGTTATAGTGCAAGGTTGGTGGTTGCCCTGTCAACCAGAGTAGTTTGTAGTGTTTTGTGTATATCTCTTTCTGTAGATTAAAAATAACCTCATTTTGGTGTCTATGGAAAGCTAAGAAATAGGGGAACAAATTTCTAGTGGATGTTTTTCCTAGAAATGTCTCTAGCTAGATGAAATACTCATTACAAGTTTGGACCTAAAGTCTGTCTAGAATTTACCATGTGTTTTGTGAGGCAGATTGGGTTTACACGGCGATAAAGAATTCCTCACCGCCATGTAAAAGCATTCTGCCATTTAAAAATGCATTTTTGGCATGCCACACTATGGTTAAGAATGTCTTATTGCCATGTGACCTCAATTTTCAGCCTAAATTGTATTTTTTTCCTTCCCGAATCGAACCCAAACTTCACCGGAAGTTCCCGACACTTGTCCAACACATGTTTTGGCTTATGTAATGAATATATGAATGGTTATCACTTAGAAACATAAGTGAATTGGGTTAAGAGTAATAATAAATTAATAAAGTATGAATGAATATTATCTCGTATTTCCCAAGTAAAACTATAAGTAAGTTGATTTGTTGCATTCTTTGCTCATAACCACCTTGACTTGTTATAGTTAATTATTGCATGTTCATCAAGTATATGCCATGGTTGGTGCTATGATATTATTAAGTGATAAAAGTTTAAGATAGAGCCTAAATTTCGCATAATAGTGGATAGATAGGCATGCCTATGAGGGTCAGTGTTTACAGCTACCGAGTGTTCGAACCGAGAGGTTCCTAGTGTTTGATACCACTTGGTATCCTAGTGATTCAAGACTTATGTCTCCCGATGTTCGATACTACTTGTTAGTACCTAGTGATTATTCCTGTTATCCATTATTGATAAGAATTCAGACGATTGAAGTGAAATAATTGCATAATTGTGACACGTGATTATTGACCATTGTATAATGATTTAGTGAACCTTGGAATGCTAGTGTATGAGTGTATGATTCATAATGAATGTTATTGTGTGACATTGATATTGGCATATGATTTTAAGATTATTGTGACTTCGTAAGAAGTCTATTACATTGTTTTCTCCCCACTAAGCCTTCGCTTAGCACTGGTGTTTTCTCGTGTAGGTTCTTGAGTTTCTGGATGTGCCAGCATTGAGTCGCCATCTGCAAGCCACTAGGATTGAAGCTTGAAGTCTTTTTGTTGTTTATATATATATATTTTTGTAATGAATAGTATAGTGAATATGTAAAGGATATTGTAATAGTGCAAATGTAAATATTTTAGAGTTTGTAAATGTATATGTATGACTTGTTATGAAAAATTATTAAGTGTTTAAGTAATCAAGCAATGTTAATTTCGAGGGTATAAAAAGAAATAATAATAATAATAATAATAATAATAATAATAATAATAATAATAATAATAATAATAATAATAATAATAATAATACGCTTTATTAATTTGATTAATGTGATATGATTAAGATAGTCTTGCAAGATTAGAATGGTATAGTTTATGTGTAGCGCTCCTATATTCTCTAGGGAGTGTTGGGGTGTTAGAGGGTACCCCTGTTTATTGTCTATGGACACTTACTGTTCTGTATTCTTGAAACACGGGTATTCTTAATGTATAGGATAAGCAACTTGTGTGTTATGATAATGTACTCAGCATGTATTGTAAGTTATTAGGTTTGAAATATTTGTGTATTATTTGGGTATATATATTTGACATGTGTATGTGAATTCAGATGATTTAGTAATGTTATATGGAAGTTATAGAAAGGAAAATATGGTAATGCATTTAACTGCATCATACTTTAATATGTTCATAAGAGTGTTCAGTTACACGGGTAGGTTATATTACATGTATGCATACTTTGTTAACTATATCGTCAAGGTACAAAGTTGGAGTTGCTCTGAAAGATTGTCACACCCCAACCTATAACATGGATACTTCTACTCATGATTAGATCGAGAAGGACCCAAGATAGATAGGAGTGTCACACCCCACTAGTACAAACATACAAACTTCACATACAGAATAATATATCCAGCGTAAATAAAAACTTTAAAAGAAAGAAAAGGGATACAGAACAATAGGAACACTTTTATTAATATACAGAAATAGTTCTTTACATGTTACATCAGATTACAAAAAGAACCAATTTACAAAAGCCCAACATACGTAGTTCAAAAGGGCTAACAAAACATTATACTATTACAAAAGAAGGAAAGCCTAAACTATAAAACTTCTGAACTCTAGTTGCGTTGGCCTTCCCGATGCGACACGCCCAGAACCCTCGTACCAAAACCTTCCACACCTGCACGGATAAACACCCGTGCTAAGCGAAATCGCTTAGTGGGGAAAAATACGGAATGCATGACCGCCACTCACAGTGACGGTAACAGAAAACACATGATGACAATACAATTATATATATATATAGATATATCATCATACATAGCCAATTCATTTAATTGCATTCTCATTCAGAATTCTTGCACAAAGGCACTCAATAACACCTGCTTAATCATAATGAGTGGATAACGAGTACACATAGATACTTGAGAGTATCGGTTCTATATGATAAACACATAGATACCCAAAGGTATCAAACATTCTTTTTATTTTATTCCAAGTTGTTACACATAGAATCTTAAGAAAGATTCGACAGAAGGATCGCGAGGATCCAATCGGGGACCTGATCAGGGTCCAAATCGTACACATAGCTGCAGCGGCACATAACTCTATTAGGCATGCCTAACTATCCACTTATCCGACATTAGCAGGTTATGCAAAATATTATCACATTTTCATACATATAATTCATGTAAATAGATAGTCAAAGCTTTAATGAAAACTGCATGCAAAAGAAATTAAGTCATTAAGCAAAAAGGAAAAGGAATCAAATTTGGAAGCTGCGTCTGTCGCGCTCGCGACGGTTGTCGCGGTCGCGACAGAGACCAAACTTATCTTCCTGCCAAGTCTCGCGGTCGCGAGGAGGTCTCGCGCTCGCGAGAGGACAAAGACATCACCCTCTGTCGCGCTCGCGACGAACATCGTGCTCGCGACAGAAGACAATCTTCCCATTCTATCGCGCTCGCGACTACTGCGCGCTCGCGACAGAGGGGAGTCCTGCATTCACTCGGAGGTTGAACGCTCTGTCGCGCTCGCGACATATGTCGCGGTCGCGACAGAGAGTTCCCTATCGAGCTCTTGGCGCGACACTTCTCGCGCCGGCGCGAGGGTTGAAAGCTCCGCGCTCTGTCGCGCTCGCGACAATGTCGCGATCGCGACAGACACGGGTTTTTCAACTCTTACGCCCAAAATCTGCAGAATTCTCACACAATTCACATCCAAACTTCCAAAATCGATTCCAAACCTCAAAATTCAGCAACACAAGCATCCACAACTCATAACATATTTAAAAGCCCAGCTTTATCACCATTTATCTCAATTAAATCAAATCAATTTCATGTCCAATTGCAAGAATTTCCAAAACAGCACATTTAACAATAATTACAACATTCACATAATTTCTCACAAATCCTACAACAATACTCATTCTCTAGCATCTCATATCATATTTACTTCAAATCCAATCATACATACACCACTCATGACTCTAATCCAAGCAATAACACAACTATTCAATTCAAATTACAAATATGTGTACAAAGACAAAATTCCCAAACCTTCTCTCCTTAGCTCCTATTCGCGAGCTCCGCTCCCGCTAGCAACTTCCTTTCCTTTTGCCGGTCTAGGAGCCTCCTCTGAACCACAAACCCACAATAAACGGGATCAATTCTACAATAACCCATATGTACACATATACAACTACCCAAACCTAGAGAAGAGGAAGAAGAAGAATCTAAAATACCCATAACCCCAACTCACCTTTAAGCTTTAAATCCACAAGCCAAGCAACTCTAATTACTTCAAATGAAGAAAAGGGAGCAAGATCGGGCCAAGAAGAAGAAGAAAGAAGAAGAAATGGAAGAGAGTGGCGTGAGGGAGGAAGAAGAACGGGAAAATTGAAAGGAAAAGCTGATTTCTCATTCTTCACCAAACTTCATTAAATGCCCACTTATCCTCATTGCCACATGTCACACTCTCCTTAAGCCACATGCCATCTAACACATCCTACTCCCATACTTGCCTATACACACTAAGCTAACTCCTATTCACACATTTACTTCCATACACTCCCACATACTCTAATCTAATTTCCTCTTCTCACTAATACACACACATGTACAATAAATAAATCAATAAATAAATAAATAATCCCATTTAACACATACATAAAAATACACACATATATACACGGACAGGCTCAAACTACTGGGGTGGTTTTGGGGTGTTACAATACTCCCCCACTTAACAGAATTTCGTACTCGAAATTCTTACCTGATCCAAACAACTGAGGATATTGCAATCTCATAGCTTCTTCTGGTTCCCATGTAGCTTCCTCAATACCGTGATGCTGCCACAAAACTTTGACTAACGGTATTTGCTTATTCCGAAGCTGTCTGACTTCCCGCTCTAAAATCCTTTACGGTTCTTCATCAAAAGAAAAGTCTGACTGAATCCGGATATCTTGCACTGGTAACACATGTGAAGGATCTGACCGATATCTCCTGAGCATAGATACATGAAAAACGTCATGTAATCTAGCTAACTCCATAGGCAAAGCTAGTTGATACGCTACTGGACCTACTTTCCTTAGAATCTCATACGGCCCAATAAAGCGTGGACTTAACTTGCCTTTCTTTCCGAAACGGAGAACCTTACGCCACGGTGACACCTTCAAGAAAACTTTATCCCCCACTTCGTACTGTATATCTCTGCGCTTCAAATTAGCATAAGAACGTTGTCGATCTTTTGCTGCTTTTAAGTTCTGTTGCACAACCCTTACTTTTTCTTCAGTATCCCGCACTATATCCGGACCTATCATAGCCTTTTCTGACAACTCAGTCCAACATACTGGCGTTCTACACTTCCGTCCATACAACACTTCATAAGGAGCCATACCAATGCTCACTTGGTAGCTGTTATTATACGCAAATTCCATCAAGGACACATACCGATCCCAGCTTCCTGAAAACTCTAAAGCACAACCTCGAAGCATATCCTCTAGAATCTGAATAACCCTTTCTGATTGCCCATCAGTCTGCGGATGGAAAGCAGTACTGAAATTCAACCGTGTTCCCAAAGCTGCCTGAAGTTCTTTCCAAAACTTAGATGTAAAGCGAGGATCTCGATCTGATACAATGGATGACGGAATCCCATGCAACCGGACTATCTCATCCACATACAGTTCCGCCAACTTATCCATCGAGTAATCCACTCGCACAGGTAGAAAATGTGCAGACTTTGACAATCGATCTACTATAACCCATACCGAATCATGTTTACGCTGAGTCATAGGCAAACCAGATACAAAATCCATCGTGATGTCATCCCATTTCCATTGAGGAATGGGTAAGGGATGAAGCAATCCCGATGGCACTTGATGCTCGGTTTTCACTTGCTGACAGGTAAGGCACCTTGAAACAAATTCTGTTATCTCTCTTTTCATTCCTGGCCACCAATAGTATTGCTTCAAATCTTGATACATCTTATCCCCACCAGGATGCATAGTGAAGACTGAAGAGTGAGCTTCTTGTAACAATTTCTTTCTTAACTCACCAACATCAGGCACACATAACCGATTCCCATGCCTAAGCACTCCTTCACTGTCTATCAGATATTCTGTCTGCTTGCCCTCTTTCACTGCTTGACAAACACGCTGAAGTACATGATCATCTAACTGTGCCCTTGCAATTTCAGATCTCAAACTTGGCTTAACTCTAAGTTGAGCAATCAGAGCACCTTCAGAATCAAACCTCCATCTACCTCGGCTAGCCAGCAAAGCAGACAAAGACTTCCTACTAAGAGCGTCCGCTACCACGTTAGCTTTACCCGGATGGTAATCAATGATACAATCATAATCCTTGAATAACTCTAACCATCTCCGCTGCCTCAAATTCAACTCCTTCTGTGTTAACAAATACTTGAGACTCTTGTGATCGGTGAAAATTCTGCACGTCTCCCCATACAAGTAGTGCCGCCAAATCTTAAGCGCAAACACTACCGCTGCCAACTCCAGATCGTGAGTCGGGTAGTTCCGCTCATGAGGCTTCAACTGTCTCGATGCATAAGCTATTACTTTATTCCCTTGCATCAGAACACAACCTAAGCCAATACCCGAAGCATCACTATACATAGTGTATTCCTTACCCGAAACTGGCTGTGTGAGCACAGGAGCTTTAACCAACAACTCTTTTAAACGATCAAAACTGGCTTGACACTTTTCAGTCCAAACAAACTTGACATCCTTCCGAAGAAGCTTGGTCAAAGGAGATGCTAACACTGAAAACCCTTGAACAAACCGTCGATAATACCCTGCTAAACCCAAAAAACTTCTCACCTCAGGTACATTCTTCGGAGGCATCCACTTAACAATCGCTTCAATTTTACTTGGGTCAACACGTACACCTTCTGCTGATATCACATGTCCAAGGAAGGCCACTTCCTTTAACCAAAACTCACACTTGCTGAGTTTCGCGTACAGCTGATGATCCCTTAACATTTGCAATACTAATCTAAGATGTTCCTCATGCTCTTTGCGGTCTCGAGAGTATACCAAAATGTCATCAATAAATACCACAACAAACTTATCCAGATACGGTCGGAAAACTCGGTTCATCAGATCCATGAAGGCTGCAGGCGCGTTTGTCAAACCGAAAGGCATTACTAAAAATTCATAGTGACCATAACGCGTCCGAAAAGCCGTCTTTGCCACATCCGCTTCTTTAACCCCCAACTGATAATAGCCTGATCTCAAATCTATCTTAGAGAATACCCCTGCTCCTCTTAACTGATCAAAAAGATCTTCAATCCTCGGCAGTGGATACTTATTCTTAATAGTCACTTTGTTAAGCTGTCGGTAATCAATGCACATCCGAAGGGTTCCATCCTTTTTCTTGACAAACAATACTGGAGCACCCCACGGTGACACACTAGGCCGGATGAATCCTTTATCCAACAATTCCTGTAACTGACTCTTCAATTCCTTCAATTCCATTGGAGCCATTCTATAAGGAGCCTTTGAAATCGGAGCTGTGCCCGGCAGAATCTCTACTGACAATTCAACCTCTCTCTCGGGAGGTAACCCCGGTAACTCTTCCGGAAAAACATCGACAAAATCTCTTACAATCGGAATATCTTGAATCTTAACTTGACCTCTCCGTGAATCCAAAACCACAGCCAGAAAAGCTTCACATCCTTTCCTGATGAATCTTCTGGCTTTCATAGCTGATACCACATTATGCAAAGAACTACTTCCAATTCCTTTCACAATTACTGGCAAATGATCTTTATCTCTCAAAACCATTACTTTCCTATGACAGTCTACTACTGCTCGGTGCTTATCTAGCCAATCCATCCCCAAAATAATATCAAACTCGTGAAAAGGCAAACAAATTAAATCCACAACAAACTCTACATTCTGAATCTTCAAAGGACATTTCCGACAAACCCGATTAACCATAATACTCTGACCCAACGGACTGGATACACAAATTTCATATTCCATCTTCTCCTCACTACCCAAACTATTCCATAACTTACCAGAACACACATAGGAATGGGTAGACCCCGGGTCAATCAAAACATAAACTTCAGAATCAAGCAAAGAAAACTTACCGGCAATCACTTCAGGAGCATTCTGTTCCTCTCGGGCTTTCATAGCATAAGCTCTACCAGATGATGGCACAGGGCGATCCACTGTTTCCGAGGCTTCTCTATCTCGAGATCTTCCACCTCGACCCCTTCCTCTACCCCTATTACGACTTCCTTGGGGTACATTAGATCCAGCTCGACTCCCTTCCTGTTGTCCCGAAGGATCTCCATATCGACTCGGACAATTCGCGAGTATATGATCCGTGGAACCACATCTAAAACAGCCTCCTGTTAACCATCGACACTCACCCCAATGTGGTTTATTACAATACGAACATCGGGGAGGGCCATCTCCTCTACCTGAGCCCGCTCCCCTGGACGAACCCTGCCTTCTCCCTCTAGGGGCCGGACTAGCTACTGACTCATCAGCAAAGTTTCCTTGTGATTCTCTTGGCCTCTTGCCTGAAGAAGAGCCACCTCTTACAGATTTTCGTCTTTGAGCTTTCTCTCTCAAAATATTCTCAGAACGCTCCGCCCTCAAGGCTGCTTGTACTAACTGATAATATTTCACATTTGGAGCTGACATCAAGGAAATTAACATCACCTTCAAGGATTCATTCAAGCCTGATTCAAAATGCTGACATCGGAACTCTTCTGTGAGAACTCTTGGCGGCGCATATTTGCTCAACTTGGTAAACTCATTTTCATACTCAGCCACAGACATCATTCTTTGCTTAAGAGTTAAAAACTGCGCCCACTTGGCATCCTTATATGCTTTGGTTACATACCGGCTCTGAAACTCATCCTCAAAGAACTCCCATGTTATCGGTTCAGGGACTTGCGGTTGACTAACCACCAACCTCCACCAATCATAAGCAGAGCCTTGCAATAAGGACAATGCACACTCCACTTCTTGCTCCGGTGGACATCTTATTTCCCTAAGTACTCTGGATGTCTTCTCTAACCACATTTCTGCTTTAGAAGATTCATCTATACCGGTACCAAAGAAATCCTCTGCACCATGCTTTCTCAACCTTTCAATAGGTGCACTTGGTGCTGTCACTCTTTCAAGTACCCTTGTCATACTCTGAAGCATTGCTTCCATGGGTCCCAAAGGCACCTCAGGTCGTCCCCTAGGAGGTTGAGCCGGACCAGAAACTGAGGGATCCTGCTCTTGGGGATTTGCACTTTCTGCTGACCCCTCGAGTGATCCACGAGCGGACTCCATAACTACAAAACATAAACGCAATGCGCATCAGGCCAACACAAGCCCAACAGACAGACTAACACACTGAAACCCAGTAACACCTAGAACCAATAGCTCTGATACCACCTAATGTCACACCCCAACCTATAACATGGATACTTCTACTCATGATTAGATCGAGAAGGACCCAAGATAGATAGGAGTGTCACACCCCACTAATACAAACATACAAACTTCACATACAGAATAATATATCCAGCGTAAATAAAAACTTTAAAAGAAAGAAAAGGGATACAGAACAATAGGAACACTTTTATTAATATACAGAAATAGTTCTTTACATGTTACATCAGATTACAAAAAGAACCAATTTACAAAAGCCCAACATACGTAGTTCAAAAGGGCTAACAAAACATTATACTATTACAAAAGAAGGAAAGCCTAAACTATAAAACTTCTGAACTCTAGTTGCGTTGGCCTTCCCGATGCGACACGCCCAGAACCCTCGTACCAAAACCTTCCACACCTGCACGGATAAACACCCGTGCTAAGCGAAATCGCTTAGTGGGGAAAAATACGGAATGCATGACCGCCACTCACAGTGACGGTAACAGAAAACACATGATGACAATACAATTATATATATATATAGATATATCATCATACATAGCCAATTCATTTAATTGCATTCTCATTCAGAATTCTTGCACAAAGGCACTCAATAACACCTGCTTAATCATAATGAGTGGATAACGAGTACACATAGATACTTGAGAGTATCGGTTCTATATGATAAACACATAGATACCCAAAGGTATCAAACATTCTTTTTATTTTATTCCAAGTTGTTACACATAGAATCTTAAGAAAGATTCGACAGAAGGATCGCGAGGATCCAATCGGGGACCTGATCAGGGTCCAAATCGTACACATAGCTGCAGCGGCACATAACTCTATTAGGCATGCCTAACTATCCACTTATCCGACATTAGCAGGTTATGCAAAATATTATCACATTTTCATACATATAATTCATGTAAATAGATAGTCAAAGCTTTAATGAAAACTGCATGCAAAAGAAATTAAGTCATTAAGCAAAAAGGAAAAGGAATCAAATTTGGAAGCTGCGTCTGTCGCGCTCGCGACGGTTGTCGCGGTCGCGACAGAGACCAAACTTATCTTCCTGCCAAGTCTCGCGGTCGCGAGGAGGTCTCGCGCTCGCGAGAGGACAAAGACATCACCCTCTGTCGCGCTCGCGACGAACATCGTGCTCGCGACAGAAGACAATCTTCCCATTCTATCGCGCTCGCGACTACTGCGCGCTCGCGACAGAGGGGAGTCCTGCATTCACTCGGAGGTTGAACGCTCTGTCGCGCTCGCGACATATGTCGCGGTCGCGACAGAGAGTTCCCTATCGAGCTCTTGGCGCGACACTTCTCGCGCCGGCGCGAGGGTTGAAAGCTCCGCGCTCTGTCGCGCTCGCGACAATGTCGCGATCGCGACAGACACGGGTTTTTCAACTCTTACGCCCAAAATCTGCAGAATTCTCACACAATTCACATCCAAACTTCCAAAATCGATTCCAAACCTCAAAATTCAGCAACACAAGCATCCACAACTCATAACATATTTAAAAGCCCAGCTTTATCACCATTTATCTCAATTAAATCAAATCAATTTCATGTCCAATTGCAAGAATTTCCAAAACAGCACATTTAACAATAATTACAACATTCACATAATTTCTCACAAATCCTACAACAATACTCATTCTCTAGCATCTCATATCATATTTACTTCAAATCCAATCATACATACACCACTCATGACTCTAATCCAAGCAATAACACAACTATTCAATTCAAATTACAAATATGTGTACAAAGACAAAATTCCCAAACCTTCTCTCCTTAGCTCCTATTCGCGAGCTCCGCTCCCGCTAGCAACTTCCTTTCCTTTTGCCGGTCTAGGAGCCTCCTCTGAACCACAAACCCACAATAAACGGGATCAATTCTACAATAACCCATATGTACACATATACAACTACCCAAACCTAGAGAAGAGGAAGAAGAAGAATCTAAAATACCCATAACCCCAACTCACCTTTAAGCTTTAAATCCACAAGCCAAGCAACTCTAATTACTTCAAATGAAGAAAAGGGAGCAAGATCGGGCCAAGAAGAAGAAGAAAGAAGAAGAAATGGAAGAGAGTGGCGTGAGGGAGGAAGAAGAACGGGAAAATTGAAAGGAAAAGCTGATTTCTCATTCTTCACCAAACTTCATTAAATGCCCACTTATCCTCATTGCCACATGTCACACTCTCCTTAAGCCACATGCCATCTAACACATCCTACTCCCATACTTGCCTATACACACTAAGCTAACTCCTATTCACACATTTACTTCCATACACTCCCACATACTCTAATCTAATTTCCTCTTCTCACTAATACACACACATGTACAATAAATAAATCAATAAATAAATAAATAATCCCATTTAACACATACATAAAAATACACACATATATACACGGACAGGCTCAAACTACTGGGGTGGTTTTGGGGTGTTACAAAGATCGTCCGCTGAGGGCTAGGCCAACACAAGGATACAATAGAGTTTGTTTTCTATGGAGTCTTATGTAATTTGAGTTTGTTCTAATAATTGTACTAAATGTCCATTTTGTACATTAATTGTAATTTTGACTTAGTGTAGTAAGGTAAAAGATAGAAATTTTTGAAATTCCGATTTGTAAGTTTCAAGCCTTATTGTGTGACATTCTCTTATCCTCCTAGGGGGTATAAGGGTTGTTACACAATCACCTAATGATATGTAACACCCATACTCGGTCCGATAAGGGTCAAGTACCAAATGTTACTAAACTTGTTTCTTTCTTTATATTTGTAAACTGAAATCAAAATTTACTATTTTACATTTAAACTTTTACTATTTTATAATTCTCAAATTTTTCTAAAAAAATGGACGGAGTTTTTCCTATATGGGTCTCTATCCCCCTGTTAAACAATCAAAATTTCACTACTATAAAATCAATCACATATCACAACTCCATTCACAAACCAATGTGTACATAATATTTTCCCATCCTCCTCAAAACAATCAAATAAAAAGAAATAAATTCACCAACAATTGTGAATTTATCCCTCTGAATTCAATCACTTCCCAAAATAAAGAACCATAACTTCCATCTTCATTTACATACATATATTTTACAATAATCTTAAATATTCAAGTCTGAACATCATACCTAATAACCAAAAGTTTACAACCCAAATTCTAGTTTGGCTTACAATGGGCCAATCAATAGCTTCAAATTTACAATGTATCAAATGTCAAAAATAAATTTCTATGCCTAAGTATTTATCTCGAAATTAAAGAACTCCTCCATATTTTTTGATAGATTCTCGGCTTGCATTTTTATCATGTATACCTACGCACAGAAATAAAATTCCTCATGTGCTAAGCAATTTGCTTAGTGGCAACCACTAAAATTACCTATGAACAATAAATGGTAAAAACATAATCAAACATTACTCAATATATATATTGTCATTAACAATTAAGCATGCATGTATGTACATATAATATTTTTTTATTTTTTTATTTCCATTACTAAATTAATTAATCATATTACATTGTCATTTTCCAATGTTCAATTTCATTATAAATAAATGATATAAGAAACTTTATTATGTTGCCCATAGAGGGGATACACGGGACTGATGCCCCACAGGCCTAATGGATTGAAGTGGCCTATACTTGGCACTACACTTCAATCCCTATCTGTAGGTTCTCAATAACCTACAATACAAATCGCCAATACACCACCTAATACACCAATCGAATTTCCATCTAACACACCAAATGAATATTCACAATCCATCCATCACACCGTATAAATATTCATATTCCATCCAACACACCGTATAAATATTCATAATCCATCCAACACACCAATTAAATTACATCCCTATAGTTGGCCAATTGTATCCTACCCATGTTTTCTATCGTTTACTAAGGGCACTGGTATTCTTCTTTTCTTCTTTATTTCCAATTGTGATATTCATAATATTTTACACATTTATAATCATATTAAATCAAATCCAAATTTTTAACTTCTGCCGTCCTTCATATACAGCCATAACACACCACATCCTCATTTTTATAATACATTTCCCTTTATTTAGCCCTAATTAATCCATTCTTATAAATTAAACAATTAACAGACATTCAATTTGTCACTTTCACAATCTCATAACATACACATTTATACATATTTATTAATATTCACACATTGTTTTAACAAGGCATACACAAATCAACCTACAAATTAAATAAATTCACATCTTAAAAAGAAACCTTCATATATAATTATTATTATTATTATTATTATTAATATCATCTTTAATTTTGCCTTCTAATTACCCCAATAGGCTAACTCACACATTAAACATAAAATTCCTAACTGTTTCTATCAATATTATATAATATTAATATTTTTCTATCTTAAACATAAGCAAAAGAGATAAAAACAATTAAGGAAAGATAAATTTTTGTGGTCACAAACCTCAATATATGGCAAAACAACTTTAATGGCTTCAGCTAAATCCTCAAAAATGAACTTAGGCCTCCACTTGTTTCTCTTTTTCTTTTTTCTTCGCATTTTCTTCTTCTTCTTGACGATACACACACTCTTCAACCATACACTCAATAAATCACAATAATAATGTAAATTAAATTGATTTTTATTAACTTAAAATGAAAAATTTAACTTATCTTAAGCTTTTAACTCCAAATTCCCAAATTGGATTTTCAAATCCCTAACACCCCAATTCTTTCCCCCTACTGATTTTTTCAAAATTTCAGGTTCTATAATCACCATTACTCACCTTATAGTAGTCGTTCAAGGAGGACGAATCCGGTGGCCTGTGGCAATAAGAAAACGACAAGAAGAGGGCTGCAACTCGAAATAAAAATGCAAGAAGAAGGGGAAAGAACGGCCACTACCATCACGTGGATAGAGAAAAAGGGGGAGGGAGGATCTACGGCACAACAGCAATGAACGAATAGGACAACACCGATAATGGTGGAGTGGAGTGGCTGGTGGTACAGCTGGAACCAACAGGAAAGATTGGGAAGCTTGGGGGCTGGAAAATGGGAATGAAAGAAGAAAATAATAAAAGAAAAGGAAAATGTATGGAGGGCACAAAAAAATGTAGTTTTGATGGGTTGGGCTGATTTTTATGCCAAATTCCCATCTAGTCCCTCCTAAATTCACTTTAAACCCTAATTAACTTATTTCACCTCTCTTTTATTTTTTCTATACCCATTTTAAATTAAACTCTTATGTAATTATACCCTATTATTTCAGACAATATTTCCTTTTTATTCATTAATTAATAAAATTTTATTTACATGCCCAATTTATTGAATTATTATTCACACTATTCGGGTCATTAATATTTCAAGGCGTTACATTTCTTCCCCTCTAAAAATAAATTTTGTCCTCAAAATTTACCTGTTTTAAACAATTATGGATATGTCTTTCTCATTATCTCTTTTGGTTCCCACGTGCCCTCTTCTATTTTGTAACTTCTCCATAGCACTTTTACCAGTGGAACTATTTTGTTTCTTAGTTGCTTCATTTCCCATGCTAAGATTTGGATTGGTTCCTCTTCATATGTCAAGTCTGGTTGGATCTCCATCGTCCCAGGTTTAATAATATGAGTTGGATCCGATCGATACCTTCTAAGCATGGACACACGGAAGACATTATGGATTTTCTCCAATTCTATTGGCAAAGCTAGTCTATAGGCCACTTGACCCACAAGTTCTAAAATCTCATATGGTCCAATAAACCTATGACTCAAGTTGCCCTTTTTGCCAAATCTTAACACTTTCTTCTATAATGACACTTTCAAGAAAACTTTATCACTAACCATGTATTCTATATCTTTCTTTTTCAAATCAGCATAGGACTTCAAATGGTCATATGCAGCTTTTAACCTCTCCTTGATAATCTTCACTTTTTCTTCCGTCTCCTTTATCAATTTTGGACAAACTATTTTTTTTTCCTTGAGCTCGGTCCAACATAAAGGAGTTCTACATTTTCTTCCGTATAATATTTCATGATAAGCCATTTGAATACTTGCTTAGCAACTGTTATTGTAGGCCAATTAAACCAATGGAAGATATTTGTCCCAACTTGTAACACCCTACACCCGTAATTGGTACGGATATCGAACGTTACATTGCTACCAAAGTTATACATTACATTGCACTCAATAGTCAGTGGGTAAAATTTGTTTTTTTTCAAATCATAAATAACATCATAAACATATATCATAAACAACAGTCCATACACACTCCTATTAAAAATCTTCACTTGTATTGTAACACCCTAATACCCTTTAGGAGGATATCGGAGCACTACACACAAAGCAACATACATATAAATGAAGTGGAAGCATTCAAACAAATATAGAAGATCAAAATAATCCATATAATCATAATCATATATTATAAATGATCATCCAAAATTACAAAGTTTTCTGTTAAACCATTATATATACATATACAATAACTGAACAAATAAATTCTTACATGTACATATACAGAGCTATACAAAATACAATAGCAAGAGACAAAAAGACTACAATTGGAACTCCTAGTGGCTGACCTGCAGATGCCCAACTTCGAAAACAAACCTGCTACCTATACGGGAAAAAACCCGTGCTAAGCGATAATGCTTAGTGGGGAGGAACCAAAACAAGAAATCTCTAATGCAAATATAACATCATAAAATAAGTATTTAAATATATAACCGATACATATAATATACATATAATAAAACAAGTAATTCTACTTATGCTCTAACGTGCAATATCATTAACTTTACACACACCCAGCGATAGAAACGATCATGCAATAACGTATCTTACATTACCAACACATGTATAAACATATAAGCATATAATCAACGAATATCAGTAACTTGTATAATATCCATTTACTCTATCTTTCCGAATCTCAATTACATGTACATATAATCATACTAACATTTCTCTAATCAAGTAAACGTGTAGTAGCCTGAGTTCACAATAACTAGTGGATATAGGTACTATTGATACTAATAGGACATAGTAGTGGAAGCATATACAGACATGAGTCTCGGAACATGGATACCCGAAGGTAGAAGGGGAGACCGAAGTTACGAATCATATAGACCCAAACGGGGCCAATATATAGCAGCTACACTCACACTCTAACCCTTTATAAGCATGCTTATCTATCCACTATTATGACCCTTTAGGCTCAAACCAACTCTATTACTATCATATAAATATTTTCTTGATAAACACGTATAGACCAAGTCACAATAACTCAATTCATATAAACTATCCAATGGAATAAGCATGTGTCTCAAGTATTCATTTATGCAATCAAGAATAAATATCACGACGTATAATCATATAGATCTCACAAGTGAGAAACCAGCAAAGGATCTCAAATAAATAGCATTTACAAAATAAGGGTGTGTCGCGCTAGCGACAAAGGTCGCACCATGACAGATGCCAAAACTTCACGGGTCACGCTTGTGACGAATAGTCGCACTCGCAATAAAAGGCAGGGGCCTCAGTCGTGCCCGTGCACACAAGTGCACTTGCGACAAGGACCGCTCGCCGGATGCTTGGCTCCCGCGCTCTCTGTTTTGCTTGCGACAAAGCACCCTCGGCAGGAGCTCGGTTAGAGATCGAAGCCCGAGCTCTCACCCAGTCTGAAACCCGAGCTCTCTATCATGCCCGAGACCGAGGTCGCGCTCACGATAGAGACGAGTTTCCAAACCTGCAACTCCAAATTTTCACAACAACACATTCACACCCTCTTCCAACCTCTTACTATCAAGCATATAACCTCAAATCACCTAACATATGCATTCTAGATATGCTAGCAATCATATTAACTACAATTATCACTTGATGGAAACAATTAAATTCGCAAACATGCACCATCAAACATCAAACCCAAAAATTTTCTTTAAAAGCATACAAGTCCTCATTTCAACTCTCATATGACACAATTACTTGTTATAGTTCATATAAATGCAGAATTTTAACCAAGCACATGCATATAAACTTATTCACCAACTAAATTTCCAGAAATTTAACTAAATGACAAAATACAACCAAAAACATATAAACTCCCAAACCTCAAAAAAATGGAGCTCTAAGACCACTTTTCTTCAAGATCCCACCTTTTCTTTTCCCTTGCTCTTTCTCTTATCACCAGATTCTTGCACAATCAAACCAACAAAACACATAAATGCACAACCAAAACACACCCAACGTGAAGAAGAGAAGAAAAAGAAAATCAATTCAACCAACTTACCTCTTCAAACCAAACTCTTATCTCTTAAAATCCTACTGTAGACACCGGGTCCTGAGGCAGCCCATACCAAAGTTATCCAATGATGAAAATGATGCCTGTTCGCGGGCAAGAAGCAAATAGAAGTGATGGCTTCCTCAAAAAAAAATGTTTTTCGTTTCTTTATTTAAAAAAAAAAATAGTTTTTGGGCTTAGGCAGTGAGACCCATCTCACTAACGTGTAACGTGAGGCCCAGCCTCACGTTAGTGAGGAGGCTCACTTGCCCCCTTGCCTCACGTGCTCTTCTTCCGTTTTTACAAGGATTTGGTTTGAAAATAAGGGGATATGTTGGATTTGGTGGGAAACCATCTAATCCGGCAGAGATATTAAAAAGAAAAGGTGAAAAACTGAGAAGAAGAATGGAGAATTATTGGAACAAAGGAGAGCATTATTGGAAGAGGAAGAAACGAAAAAAAAAGATACCAAGAGAAAAGGTTTAAGAGCAAAAACAAGGATTTTGGTTTTTTCAAAAAGCATTCAAAGTTTGTTCTTGAATGCAAGAAGCCATCACTTCTTCATTTTGCACATCGAACATCAAAATTTGAGGGTAAATACTGGGTTCACTTCTTCTTTCTTCCTTTTCTTTATTCTTTCTTATTTTCTTTCCCTTTCTCGTTTGGTTTTCCCAGTATATTCTGTGCTTTGTACATATTGTATATATTTGTTGTTTGATTTATTTAATCTGTTTATCACATGTACATTGTCGTTATGATTAAGTAAGCATGTTTGTTGCATGGTTTTGTATGTGTTCATTGGTCTGTTGAACCTCCTCTGTTTACCTCTATTTTTCTAGTTTTTTTAGTTGTGATTCTATTTTGATTGATTTGTGGTATCGGATAGGTTTTTATCTTTGTTCTTGTTTGTATTGTGGTTGTCCGATCAGATTTTACGCTTGCCGGTCGGATTGTGCCTTATTTTCCACTCTCCCAATCGGAAGCATCGAGAGGAATCCCCGTTCCCGGTCGGACTGCACGAGTCGTGCACGCCTTGCACAACTCATGCAAAGCATGCACAACCTGTACATGCCTTGTACGCCTCGTGCAAGGCATGCACACGTCGTGCATGCCTTGCACGACTCGTGCATTTTATTTTATATTATTATTATTATTATTTTATTTATTTAGTATTAAGTATTTTTATTATTGTTATTATTATTAATTAATTAATATTATTATTATTATTGCATTTATTTATTTATTATTATTATCATATTATTTATTATTATTTTATGTTTATTCTTTTTATGTTTAATATTATTATTATTATTATTATTATTATTATTATTATTATTATTATTATTTGTTTTAGTATTTATTATTATCATTATGATTATTATTATTATTATCATTAGTATTATTATTGTTAGTATTATTATTATTTTATCTTATTATTGTTGTTAATATTATTTACTTTATGTTCATTTTATCATTATTATTATTATTATTATCATTGGGGTGTTATTGTTGTTGTTGTTGTTGTTGTTGTTATTATTATTATTATTATTATTATTATTATTATTATTATTATTATTATATATATATATATATTTTATTTATTATTATTATTATTTTATATTTATTTTTTTATATCATTATTATTATTATTATCTCATATTATTATTATTATTATTATTATTATTATTATTATTATTATTATTATTATTATTATTATTATTATTATTATTATTATTATTATTATTATATTGTATTATTGCTATTATTATCATATGTTAGTATAATATTATTATTGTTGTCATTATTACTTATTGTAATTATTAGTATTTATTTTAGTGTTGTTATTATTATTATTATTATTATTATTATTATTATTATTATTATTATTATTATTATTATTATTATTACTACTATTTTTATTTTATGCTATTATTATTATTATCGCGTTAATATTATATTTTCATCATTATTATTTGTTATCATGACTACTACTATAATCATTATTTTTTATTGTCATTGATCATTATAACTGTGCCATTTGTGTTTTATATTCATTAGTTCTATCTGTTTACTTTACTTCCACTATATTAGATTAATTATTTTTCTCAATTCATTTCATTCAGTCATCCATTTATTTATTTATCATTTAGTTTAATTTAATCCATTGTTGACCCATATTATTTTCTGTCATGACCGCAAACGCGAGGAGCATGTGGCTCGTCGATGGAGGTAGGCGAAGCACGATCGGGGCAAATAGTTTAGGATTTATTATTTGAGGTATGTATTAATTATTATTTTATTTTCTTTCATTTGCTTAAGCACTGTAATAATAAAGGATTTTCGACCGCATTTAAAAAGAACCACCACACAAAATGTTTTCTACTAAATTGAAAATTTGTTAATAAAATTGGACCAATGTCCTAGTTTTCGTCCCAAAAATGAAAGGTTCGCGTTTTCGTTAAAATAAGATCACTTCGTCTTTTTTCATAAAGTCGGTTTGAGAACTCTGTACTTTTTTTGTAAAAGAAGTAGTTAGGAACCAATGTTCTCACATAAATGAACCTCCCGATTTATGTATGTATTTCATTTTATCACTATTATAGATTTTGCTTTTATTTCTTGGACATTTTTAATTGTATTTTATTTATCACTTTATTTATTGCTCTTTTTTATGTAACTGTAATGCGTTTTATATTTATTGCATGAACCGTGTGAGAAGAGAGATAAAATAATTGATTCTAAAAATTTATTCACATAACATTAAGCGAAGGTATGAATAAGAGTGAGGTCCTGAACTCTCTCTGGTTTTGGCCTCATAAGGTTAGAATTTATTTTCCAATGTTTTATTGGGTGGCGACTCCGTCATACCTACCTTGTGATACCCAATAGACGCTGTCGTAAGTCGATTGTCAACAATGGAATGGGGGTGAATCCCTGTCCATTGCGAAGCGATCAGCTTTCACGAGTTTTAACGAATTCCCATCCGATTTGGATCCTAAAAGCGGACACCTAAGAGCGACCAGGATGCCGAACGGGGTTCGGGCGCGTCACAGTGGCGACTCCACTGGGGATAGTGATCGAAACTACGCTTCGAAAGTGACTTAAGTTAAAATTATAATTGAGCTGTTAAGAATTAAAAATTTCATTTCTAATCGAAATTGCATTACATACATTAGAGCCTTAGAATTATGATAGTTAATCCCCTATCTACCCCCGTGCGTTCCTAAATTACGACCCTACTTTCACTCATTGTAGGGAAGTGCTGGGGATAATCACCAGCCCAAGCCTCGTACCATCAAATGGTATATCAAATGGAGACCCGATTGGTCGCTATGCTCATGATGAGTTAGACCCGTTGGCAGGAACTATGCTTGGGTAGACTTAAAGTAACACCACCTTTGACCGAAGCCCATATAATGGCAATAGATACTCCCACTAGGTAAAATGTACCATAATACCGTGCTTGCTATTTGGGCTATCATATATTGAACAAAATCAATTAAATTAAATGGTCTTCATCAAAGGCTTCTATGCCCCGGTGGGCCCATCTTAATTTAGTTGAATTGTTTAAATGCATAATGGCCAAACACCCATACGAATGCACATTAGTTAAGAGCTGTTATGCTGCTGATTTTTTCATCGTGTACCATGCGTATCTAATGGGTTCCCTGTTAACCCTTAGATAAAGTCCACCTAGGAAAGAGACCGCACGACCCCATGTGTGGGAGAAATAAGGTCGAAAAGTATCTATCTGCTTGTATGTGTCTGTCTATACTGCACCAGCACGACCATGCATTGCACTTCAAGTTATGCATCATCCTAACAAAGGTATGTTTTACAGCCATCATAGATTTGCCCAGGTGGTTTAGAGGTCCTGACGGTCGGTTAAAAATGATTTCACTCTTGGGATTGTCAGAGCTAGTGTCAGATCAGAGTTCGGATTCCTTTTTCGAGGGTAGTGAGATTTTGTCTTCTAAATCATCAGCTGAGGCAAGTATGTCTAATCCAGCAAGTGGTTCTGATGCAACTAGGGCAATGATTGTCGGAGAAGTGGGGAAAAGAATGGAAGAGTTTAAGGCCAGGATGATGGCAATGATGGGCGACCTTGTCACTACCCTAGCCCCAATTGCCGAGCAACAGGCTGCTGCTCCAGCTGGGGGGCAAGAAGAACAAGGGGTTGCTAGGGAGGATCCCCAAGTAGCAGTTGATCCGCTTGTGGTTGAGCCAAGAGTGCCAGTGCCTGTCGAGTGTAGGGGAGGCCCTAATTATATGATTGACTTATGGGAGGAGCAAGAGGAGCCGATGGTAGTAAAGGGAAAATCGCCCAAGACAGAGGATGCAATGTGGCAAAAAATGGAGGAAAAGTTTGAAGCTATGACGAGGATGTTGAAGGTAGGAGGAGGGATGAATCCTGAGGATCGGGAGCTAGATAGTGATGATTTGATCCCTCAGAACTTCAAAATGCCTGATATTCCCAAATTTGACGGCACCTCTGATCCCACCGCACACATAAAGTAGCACTCGCTGGTAATGAAGGGTACTACTTTAACAAAGAGATAGAAGATTGAGAATTTTTGTCTGAGCTTAACCGACCCAGCGGTGGATTGGTAGTATGGCCTAGACCGAAGGACAAAGGAGGATTGGGATTTACTGACAGAGGAATTTCTCAGACGGTATGATTGTAGTATGAGAATGGAAGTAACTCTGAAGGATCTGGAGTTGTTGTAGCAAAAGGCAGGCGAGTCTTTCCACGAGTATCTGACCCGATGGAGAAATCGAGTTATGGAGCTGAAGCACAAACCAAATACTCAAGACTAGATCCGATTGTTCATTCAGAATGCTAGCCCTTACCTGAGAGATGGACTAAGAATGAAAGGGTTGAAGGACTGGGAGTCCTTAAAGGACATAGCTATCGAAGCCGAGAGTGAGTAACTAGCAAAGAAAGCAAGCCAAGGTAACTTTGCTGGGAAAAATTTCAGGAACCAGTCGGGGTACAGATTAGGTAGTGCTAGGGGCAGTAATGGCGGGAATGATAAGACAGCTAAGGTTTCAGCTACCGAGGTTGGGCAAACTCAGAGGTACTATTCCAATTTAGGCCGCTCTCTGTCTTGGGTTTTAGAGAAATTGACAAAGGAGGGTAAGCTGAGACCACTGCCACCTAGCCCAGCTACAAATCAAGGACAGCTGGGGCATAGAGATGATCAGTACTACGCCTACCATCAGCACACTGGGCATTTAATAGATTACTGCCGAACCCTGAGAAACAAAATTCAAGATCTTATTGATTCCAATGAGATCACTAACCTTGAGAAGAGGGAGAAGAAGAAGAGGGCAAGGTATAATGCAGTCCCCCCACCATGAATATGATCGAAGGAGAAGAATATGTTTTTAGTTGCTTTTTATTCTAAGAACAATTTTTATGACAATATTTCCAATGTTGGTTATTTCAATAAAATGAACAATCTTGGATATTTGTATAGTGTCTCTAATGATTTCATTTCTCATGATCATGACACATTCATTTTTTGATATTAATTCAATTAATACTACTGTATTTAATCTCAAAACTTTGGGAAATCCAAACAAAATCTTGATAGCATCTGATATAACTCCTGAAGAGAGAAAAATTCTAAGAGCTGAGAATAAAAAGAGAATAAGTAAAAGAAAGAAAAACTAGTTGCAATTAGGGGATTGGATGAAAACTCACTAAGAGCACTAGAACCTTTCTGATTACCCATCAAAGCAATCCTTGGATAAGGCTGAATCTAGAAAATGATTTAGGCAACCATTTCTTTGTATAGCTCTCTAAACGACCATTTCCTACCCTCATTTATTTATCGCTTGCTAGCCCGTTGAGCCATTATGCTGGTCTACTAAATGCGTACCAATTTTGTTGTTACACATGTTGAAACTACCCTTCGCCTAAAATGATTTTTTATCTCCCCTTAGAAGAATGGCTGCACTAATAAGGACGGATGTACTTCATTGATAATGCTTTGGGCTATCAAAGCTCGCCCAGATAAGGATGAGTTTACACATAGGGAAGAGGGTTCAGTTATTCACAAACTCTGCATGGTCAGAGACATAAAAAAAAAGAAAAAAAAAGAGAGAAAAAAAAAGAAGCAGAGAAAAAAAGGAAAAAAAAGAAAAAAAAAAGAAATAGAGCTCAAGATAGTAACAACTTGACGAGTTTTGACGATTATCTTTTTAATTGTTATTCTGATCTGGATGAGCTAAAATGTTATCGAGCCCGAATTCAACAATACCTTTGTATATACGACTGAGCTGAGAACAGTTCACCCATCAGTCGAGTAAATATTGCGGCCATTTTTCTCTAGCGACCTGATCCTTCTTTGACAGCCATCTACCTAAGCCTAACGTTACAACCAAAGTAAGACCTCTTGATTCTTGGTTCAGTCTTATCCAATTAGCGGAGATGACCTTCTAATAGGGTTTGGTATGTAGGAAGAGGCATATGGTGTTTCTTGGACTTCAAGCGGGGAGCCACGAGTGCATTCATGCATTCGAGTTAAGTCTCGTCCCCAAAGTTGCATCTAGAAACCGCGTTCAAAGAAAGAGAATAAAATAAGGTCTGAGAGAAAAATATTCAGTCATGAAGTCCCGAAAGGGCTGATTGATAACAGGAGCTTGATGCTCTCAAGATCTATCCCGAAATTAGATGAGGTTTTGTATTTTTGATATTAATGCCAAATAATGATCATGTGTAATGAAATTAAACTGAAACATGTTCATTTATGCCATAATATGACTAGAGCAGTTCATTTTGCATACTCAAAGTTGTCTAGCACATTGTTACTATCTACCCTCTGCCACTCTCATCACTCAAGGCTTTCAGCCGATTCATCCTGTTATCAACTGTGAAACCAATCCTACTGTGCCTTCATGATAAGAACCAAGCTTAAGCAACCATGATCCAAGACATAAGTGTATGCCGATCGCGCCTGAAAGATCTTTGACGACAACTTCAGGTTCTCTTAAAAAAAAAAAAAGGAGGCCGTTAGAGATAAAAACCGTAATTGGCGCTCTAAGCAAAAGTTAGGCCAAAGGGCAGGGTGAAAACCTGGGAACAGGCAGTCTGTCCTACAAAAAATGAAATGTATAAAAGCCGTTGGATTGGGTTAGGTCCATTCCAGGCAAAAAATAAGGCATAGGGTTATGTGAAAATCCGAAAGGATGCATTTCCCGCTAAGAAAAGCTAGTGTGAAAATCCACAAGGGACGCACTATCTTAAAAGAATGACTACAGGTACCAGAAGAGAATCTCATGATCCCAAAGGCATGAAATGTAAAAGCAGCTTCAAGAGGCATCGATCCTATTGCAAATTGCAGCTAGCCCGGCTATCACCTCTAAATCCACTTAGATGAATTCTTACCCTGCATTTCACCATGACACATACACGTGCATGCTCATCGATTTTCCTGCATATTTGGTTTTTTCAATTTTGAAGTAAGAGGGATTCGATGCGGACACCGGCAGAAGGCGAGTGACGACATCAATCAAAATACTAATTCAACGATCAGCTAAAGACCTCTCAGGGGGCAATTAATCAAAGGGCTCACAGAGGGCACCAACTCATATCTCAGGAGGGTTAGCACGATGACGGCACTACCATTCTATGAAAAGTTAGCACGACCATGGCACTGCCACTTCATATCTCAGGAGGGTTAGCATGATGGCGGCACTACCATTCTACGGAAGGTTAGCACGACCACGGCACTACCACTTCATATCTCAGGAGGGTTAACACGATGGCAGCACTACCATTCTATGGAAGGTTAGCATGACCACGGCACTGCCACTTCATATCTCAGGAGGGTTAGCACGATGGTGGCACTACCATTCTACGGAAGGTTAGCATGACCACGGCACTACCACTTCATATCTCAGGAGGGTTAGCATGATGGCGGCACTACCATTCTACGGAAGGTTAGCACGACCGTGACCACAGCACTGCCACTTCATATCTCAGGAGGGTTAGCACGATGGCAGCCCTACAATTCTACGGAAGGTTAGCACGACCACGGTACTACCACTTCATATCTCAGGAGGGTTAGCACGATGGCGGCACTACCATTCTATGGAAGGTTAGCACGATCACGGCACTACCACTTCATATCTCAAGAGGGTTAGCACGATGGCGGCACTACCATTCTATGGACGATTCGCAAGATCACAGCACTACCACTTCAACAAAGAACAACACGCCAACAACATAGCGACAACCACCATAACAGCATCACCCAATTCAAGAAGACAGTTGCCTCAGGTACGCGTCTCTTGTCTTTTTCTTCGAGTTTTGGCTCACCTAGGCACCTAGGCGCTACGTTCCCCAAAATTGAGGGCAACTGTAAACACCGAGTCCTAAGGCAGCCCAGACCAAAGTTACCCAATGATGAAAATGATGCCTATTCACGGGCAAGAAGCAAATAGAAGTGATGGCTTCCTCGGAAAAAAAAAATGTTTTTCGTTTCTTTATTTAAAAAAAAAATAGTTTTTGGGCTTGGGCAGTGAGACCCATCTCACTAATGTGAGATGGGGGCCTCATATTAGTGAGGCCCATCTCACTTACGTGAGGTCCAGCCTCACGTTAGTGAGGAGGCTCACTTGCCCCCTTGCCTCACGTGCTCCTCTTCCGTTTTTACAGGGATTTGGTTTGAAAATAAGGGGATATGTTGGATTTGGTGGGAAACCATCTAATCCGGTAGACATATTAAAAAGAAACGGTGAAAAACTGAGAAGAAGAAGGGAGAATTATTAGAACAAGGGAGAGCATTATCGGAAGTGGAAGAAACGAAAAAAAAAAAGATACCGAGAGAAAAGTTTTGAGAGCAAAAAACAAGGATTTTGCTTCTTTCAAAAAGCATTCAAAGTTTGTTCTTGAATCCAAGATGCCAGCACTTCTTCATTTTGCACATCAAACGTCAAAATTTGAGGGTAAATACTGGGTTCACTTGTTCTTTATTCCTTTTCTTTATTCTTTCTTCTTTTCTTTCCCTTTCTCGTTTGGTTTTCCCAGTATATTTTGTGATTTGTACTTATTGTATATATTTGTTATTTTATTTATTTAATCTGTTCATCGCATTTACATTGTCGTTATGATTAAGTAAGCATATTTGTTGCATGGTTTTTTATGTGTTCATTGGTCAGTTAAATCTCCTCTGTTTACCTCTGTTTTTCTGATTTTTTTAGTTGTGATTCTGTTTTGAATGATTTGTAGTATCGGATTGGTTTTTATCTTTGATCTTGCTTGTATTGTGGTTGTCTGATCGGATTTTACCCTTGCCGGTCAGATTGTGCCTTATTTTCCCCTCTTTCGATCGAAAGCATCGAGAGGAATCCCCGCTCCCGGTCGGACTGCACGAGTCGTGCATACCTTGCACGACTCGTGCAAAGCTGCACGACCTATGCATGCCTTGCACGCTGTAGACACCGGGTCCTGAATCAGCCTAGATCGAAGTTACCCAGTGATGATAATTGCCTTCACAGGCAAAAAATGTTGAAATTGATGGTTTCCTTGCAAAATTTGCAATTTAGAGTGAAAAACAAAAAAATATTTGTAAGCACCCTGTCCCGGAGCGGTCCGGATCAGAGGTTACCCTATGATGAAATCAATGTCCGAGCCTGTATGAGGGGATGGATTTGGAGGTTTTAGTCCCGCGTTCCATGAGAAGTGAGGCTTTTTACAAATCCTGGGCAGAGAGGGGAGAAAACAGAGGTTTTTTCGAGTCAAAAGACTTTTTGTCCTCCACAGACGGCCAGCCCGTCTGTGAAGTCAGCCCGTCGCTTCGAGTCACCGACGGCTCGTGGTATTTTCCGACGCCCGTCAGAAAATCACCGCCCCTGTCAGAATGCCGCCTGGTTTCCCGGAGCACGCAACCCTTTCGACGCCCGTCTGTGGATGTGGCAGGGCCGTCGGACGAATCCTTGTGTCAGAAGGATTCTTCCGACGCCCGCACCCATACACCGACGCCCGTCGGTCGTGTCTGGCTATAAAAGCTCCGATTTTTCATTTGAAAAGGGTTGGAAAAATTTTCAAAAGAGGAAACTCTGCCCAATTTCAAGCAAATTTTCTCTCTCTTCCAACAAAACACATTTTCTAAGGAAATCTATTTAACCAAGGATCAAATCAGTCAAAAGGAACTAAAAGCTAATTAGTTTTCTTTAGATTTTGGCTCCAAAATCGATTTTCTGAGGGATTGAAGAAGAAATATCTCATTTTCTCTCTTTAATCTTTCATCTTTGCTTCTCGTGGAACGCGCGGGGCTCTAACCGACACAAGAATCTCACCCGAAGCTATTATATGAGGGTAAATATCCCGGATCCTTTCTCCATTTCATCCCATATTTGTTTCTTACTTTCTAGAATTTTTCTGAATATCTGTCATTACTTTCTTTTATCTTGACACTCCTATCTCCTTTTGGGATAAAACCCACTTTTCTTGACTTTGAAAAGGTCTCTCTCCATTCTGTCTTTTCGGAGACAGTGGTGACCGACGGGTCATCTTTATCACCGACGCCCGTCGGTCACTCCCCTACAGAAGCTCCTCCTTGAATGACAAACGGACACCTCGGTTACCTTAACCGACGCCCGTCGGTCAGCTAAGGAAGGCCGTCGGTGGGCTCTGTCTCCCTCCTTTTAAATCATTTTCCATCTTTTTCAAGTCCTTTTGGCTTTCCACATTTTGATTTTGTGTATATTGACATCTCTTAACTTTTTATGAGTGTATATTGATTCTCCTGGACTATCCCGAGCTTGAGCGGCTATCTACCATATTTGGAGGATCTCATCCGGTTTAGTTTCCTAATCCTCTTGTTTATTTCTTTCATTGATTATCTTATGTATACGGATGTACTCCTTTCATATCCCGTTGATGTACAAAAATGACTCAATGTTTTTATATTTAATAAAATGAGGTTTACACAAAACAAGGGTCCAATGCCCTATTTCCATCCAAAAAAAGATCATCACAAATAAAAATCCCCAATTTTAATAACGATGCATGTGAGGACCAAAGTCCTCAAAACAAGCAATGCCCCGATTTATGCATGCTTCGCACATTTACAAAAGGGAGTTGTATTCCGCTACTTGTATTATTGTAATTTATCGCTTTCATTATTTATCTGATCATTTATGGTTTTCAAAATGTGAATAAATGCGCCTTTTAATCAACTGCATAGTGTGGAGAGGGAGCGAATTAATGATATTAAAATTTGATCATAAAATAATTGAGGTAGAAATAGATGAGGAATCCCGGACCCAGCTCTGGTCTTTGGGCTCAAGAGGTTAGAGGTCATCCTTCAAGATACTTCTTAAGTCACGAGGCTTTAGCGCTAATCCTAGGCTCCTTAGGGTGAGGAGTTCACCTTCCATGATCCCTCTGGCTGGCCCAAAATGGATACCAAGTGCAGTCTTAGGCTCTCCGAGGCGAGAGAAACTTTCTCAATGTTCTATTGGGTGGCGACTCCATGAAACCTCCGTGTTGCTCAACATAGATGCACTTGCAATTTATTTGCAAGCTGTCAACGGACCCGCAAATGCCCCGCTCGCCCACGTGCGGGCGGTCCGAACGGGCGGCGCTCGGGATCCGGCGCGAGTCACAGTGGCGACTCCACTGGGGACGTTTATGGTTCGAGATTTCGATTTGAAAATACCTCGTTTAACATTTATGATTAAAATTTAATTCACAAATTTGCTTTCTCTCAAATTTGCATTCGCATCGCATTAGAGCCTTAGAATATGCTAGTTTGGTCCCTCTTTTAGCCCCGGTGCATTCCTGAAGCACGACCCCATTTTCACTCAATTTGGGGAAGTGTTAAGGATAATCACCAGCCCAAGCCTTGTACCTAAATGGTATATCAAATGGTGACCCGATCGGTCGTTACGCTCGTGATGAGCTAGACCCGTCGGCAGGGATCATGCTTGGGTAGCCCTAAAATTTCATCACCCATGACCAAAGCCCATGTAATGGCAATAGATACTTTCCCTAGGTGGTATGAACCATAATACATTGCTTGTTACATGGATCAATATGTATTGGACAAATCCAGATAATTTGACTGATCACTTAATCAAAGGCTTTCATGCCCCGATAGGTCCGTGTCAATTTATTCGGACTGTCTAAATACATAATGATCATAACCCATGCGCTTGTGCATTATTTAAGAGAGGTTATACTGCCGGTTTTTCACCGTGCACCATATGTGCCTATTGGGTTTCCTGTTAATCCATGGGCTAATCCCGCCTAGGAAAGAGACTGCACGACCTCGTGTGTGGGGGCAATAAGGTTGGAAGGATTTACTGCTTGCATGTGGTTGTTATTGATGTATTGTATGTTCATGTCATTCATACACATAACTTTTTTATCATTTCCCATATATATACATCTTTTCCTGTGCATAAAATTATTACGTGTACATATCATCCGGTGTATAGTTTTTCATATGTTTCAATGTATCATTGTAATCTCTTTCAGATGCTATATATTATTTGTTGCACAACATGACCATGCATTGCGCATTATTCATGCATCATTCTAACCCTTTGTTTTTCAGCCACTGTAGATCACGTGCTTGGGTGGTTTAGAGACTCCGGTAGTCGTTCGAAGAGCGGCCAGAGTTTACATTGATTGACAAAGAGTTAATATCCTCACTAGAGTGTCAAAAGGTATTAGGAATGGCTGACCCTCCACAACTGAATGAAGAGGCTCGTGCCCTGATTGCCCAAGAGATGGATAGAAGGTTTGAAGAGCTAGAAGAAAGATTATTGGTTGTCATTAAAGAAAGAATGGATGCCATGGCATTGGTTCTCCAATCTCAGCTTATGGCAGCGTCTCTTAACCAAGTGAAGCCAGCCACTACTGAGGAGGCTCATACAGCGACTGCTGCAATATCTTCCATTCCTTCTGGGACCAAAAGTGAGAGGTCACTGGATTCACCAGATGAGCAAGGACGAAATAGAGTGCCTACTTTAGAACATGACATTATGCCTGAAGAGGATGAGGACCCTGCAGTCACTTATATTCTAAAAGGTGAAACCTCAGGAAGTCTCGACAACAGTAAGGTAAATGTCAATGCTACAGAAATTTCAGCCACTGGAGTAGCCCGATCCCACCTCACTGTCTTGGGTAAGCCATTGTCTTGGCACTTCACCCGTCTTATTAAGAAAGGAAAGTTGCAACCCTTGCTAGCTGGGCCTGCCCCAAGTCAGGGAAAGCCTAGGCGCAGAACAGACCGGTATTGTGCGTATCACCAATACACTGGGCACAGAACAGACTACTGTCGTCACCTGAAAGATCGCATCCAAGAACTGGTGTCAGACCCAGAAAAAGGAAAGACGGTAGGAACACCAACGACGGAAGTGAGACAAAGGCATTTTTCTAATTTGGGCAGATCTTTGTCTTGGATTCTTGAGAGGTTGATAAAGGAGGGGGTATTGCAGCCATTGTCAGCTAGGCCTGCTAGAAGCCAAGGACAACCTGGTCATAAGGAAGATCAATATTGTGCCTACCACCAGCACACCGGGCATACTACAGATTATTGCAAAGCCTTAAGACACGCTATCCAAGATCTGATTGATTCCAACAAGATCTCCGACCCAGAGAAGCCGGAGGGAAGGAATAAGATGGATTAAGCGCCTAGGTGGAAAGGCAAAATGGTTTTCAAGGATGAGGATAGACCATCAGCCGCGGTAGCTGTGTTGGCAGGAGCAGAAGTTGATTAGCGGTTTAGAATGTTCTTTTTATTTTTAAACTATTTAGTAATGACATTTTGATTTCACTAATATGATGAATGTTTTGGCTTACTTGTGTTATATCTCTTATGATTTCATCATGCATCATAGCACACCCAGGCATACTACCACCATGATATGCATAAAACAAAAAAAAAATCAAATAAAAAAAATGCATTCACCATGTGTCATAGCATGTACATATCCGTATGCTCACATTACACATATACATTAACATTGTGCCCTGGAACATACATATACTGCTGCATGTCATAGTGTGCACACATTAGCATACTTCATTAGACTAGACATCAAACACAGAAAATACCTTGCATTTTTCACATTGTACACCATATCATGAACATGTACTATCATACATGAATTATGCCATGTACATATAATTTCTTCATCATGCATGTTAGTCATTGTATATACCAATGCATGTCTTGCATGCTCATACCATGTAAATACTCATACTTTGTGAACGCTATTTGTTTCGTGCAGACACTTTCATTGCATACCTTGTATTGCACGCATACTCCGCTCACTGTACACAATCATTCTTATGCTGTGTCCCATCTCATGTGCATTATCTGTGTATGTTTTGCACTTCTATATATATGTGAGTTTTGCCACTCCTCGCGACTCATTGGTGCATATTACCATGTTAGGTCATCTTCACCTTACATCATGCATCTCTATCTTGTCTAAATCATGCCATGTTCACATGTACCATATATCATGAACATTCATCCCCATACTGTGCCATAGGTTGTACTCATGCTTTCATCGTATGCATATACATTGCAAATTCATGCATGCACATCATTTATCATGCAGTGTTTACACACTCATATTTTTTCGCAGGTGTTTTACACAAATACCTTTGCACATATTTCATGTACGCATTTTTTCTACAAATGTTTTTACACATGTTTCGCACATACAGATCCTTACGCGCATTGCTAATGTACATGACGCTATTGCATATGCCATTCCATATACATGATTTGTAATGCATAGTTTGTGCATATTTTAAAAAAAGAAAAAAATTCTTTGTGCCTACACAATATTTGTGCATATACATTTTTGATAGAATAAAAATATTTTTGTGTTAAGCCATGCCCTAAAACGTTGACATGTTTGCACCTCATTAAGGTACCTCTGATTCAAAATTTGACTCTGCCTAAGTAGTTCTCAACTATGAATGGATTTGATCTTAACTCTAGAAATCTGAGTTTCATTCCACTTTGAATTAAGTAAAAGGTATATATGTTTGGTCTTTAAGAGCTAGATCACGTGAAAATATTTGACTATATCATGTAATGTCTAAATTTTGAGCACTTTTGGCCCGTTTTTGAAAACAAAACTGAAAAACTAGTTGCAATTAGGGGATTGGATGAAAACTCACTAAGAGCACTAGAACCTTTCCGATTACCCGTCAAAGCGACCCCGGATAAGGCTGAACCTAGAAAATGATTTAGGCACAATTTCTTTGTATAGCTCTCTAAATGACCATCTCCTACCCTTATTTTACAATCGCTTGATAGCCCCTTGAGCCTTTATTTTGGTATGCTAAACGCGTGCCAGTTTTGTTGTTACACACATTAAAACTACCTTTTGTCTAAAATGATTTTGGCTTCCCCTTAGAAGAATGGCCGCTCTAGTAAAGATGGATGCACATTATGATATTCTCTTGAGCCATCAAAAATTGTCCCAGCAAAAGTGGGTTTACACTTCTGAAAGAGATTTTTAATCATTGATGATCTTTGAGGCTTGACCATTGGCAATCCTTTGGGCCATCAAAAATTCACCCTGATAAAGAGGGAGAGCGCTTCGAAAAAGAGAATCTCAATCAGTGATAATTCTTTGAGCTACCAATAATCACCCTGATAAGGATGGGTTTACCCCTTGAGAAAGATTTTCAACTATCGATAAATTTTGGGCTACACTTCTGGAAAGGGGTTTGATTCATCGATAAACTTTTTGTGTAGTTAGAGACATGAGCTTGCGAAGCAAAAAAAAAGAAAAAAGAAATTGAAGAAAAAAAAATTGAAGAAAAAAAAAAGAGAATTTGAAGAAAAAAACAAAAGAAAAAAAGAAGAAAATAAAAAAAAAACAGAAAAAACAAGAGAAGAAAAATGGTAGGGCCCAAGATAATAGCCCTTGATGAGTTTCAATAGCTATTTTTTTTTTTTTAGCTTAATTTTTATGCTGAGCTTGATGAGATCAAGTATTACCGAATTCCAATTCAAGAGTATCTAGATAGTATACAATTGGGGTTGAAAATGGTTCCTTCATCCGAATGAACGCTGCGGCCATTTTTCTCTAGTGACTTGATCCTCCTTTGATAACCACCTACCTGAGCCTAACGTTACAACCAAAGTAAGACCTATTGATTCTTGGTTTGGCCTTATCTAACTAGCGGAGATGACCTTCTAGTAAGGTTTGGTGCGTAGGAAGAGGCGTATGGTGTCTCTTGAGCTTCAAGCAGGAAGCCACGAGTGCATTTGCATTCGAGTTGAGTCTCGTCTCCAAAGTTGCAACTAGAATTTGCTTTCAAGTGATGAAAAACTCTGTTTTGGCCTTTGCACATACACACAGAGATCGCATGGTATGCCTCGTATTCACATGTTGATTTAGTAAACATCGATACTTACGTGTTTACTTTCTTGCACTTCATTGGGAATGACTCCCGAATTCTTTTGCTAAGATTGAATCAGTTGAGAATGTGGTTCATTCAATATGCTCAAAGGTAGTTAAAAACTCGAGTTTGAGGTACCTAATGGGTTGCACTCATTTTACAATCTTGGGGTATTTCTTATCACTACCCATGAAAATGATACTTTGCGTACACTCCCAACAATATTCTTTGTACATATGCTTTTTGCAAATATTTTTACACATAATTGTAGCAAATATTCTCAATAAATAGTTTTACATGTACAATTCTTGGTGCATGTCTTTTGGCATAAGAGCTTTAGCGAATACATTTCATAAGTGCTTTTGACGCATGTCCTTTGCCAGCATCTCGCATCCACATTTTTCGCATGCATTCAATACACATATATGTGATTTTTCCTACATATGTTTCATACACATAGTTGTATGTGCACACATCGCACACACCCAATTCCTTACATAGCTTTCATGTATATAACATATCCCACCTGTTTTTGCATACGATTTTTTACATCTATGCCAATGAATGACTCTTTGCCACATGCATGATCATTTGCACATAGTTTGCATACATAATCCCTTGTATATATTTATTATGCATGAACTTTTGCATGTCTCTCTCATTCATGATCATTTGTAAACATGTTAGAATAACGATTCTTAGCGCATGTTCCATAATCTTCCACATGGATATAAGCCATGGCATATATGACATACGCATAAGCATTTCAGGGTCATAGTCCTTTGCATGTCATTTCATAAATGCATAGCCTTTCACATGCATTCCATGCATAAATGGTGTCCAATGCACACTAGATAGTATACATCAGTCTCACGTAGACAAGCTTAAATCCTCTGAAAAGGCGATTCTCCAAAGCTTTCTCAAAAGGCAATTCTCAAGCCCTTTGAAAAGCGATTCTTAATCAACCAAAATTCTCTCCGGGGGCAAGTCAACCTAAGTCCTCTCGAGAGGCAAAGCAAATCAACCAAAGTCCTCTCCGGGGCAATCAGTTTTCTAAGTCCTCTCAAGAGGCGATTCTTATTCCTCTGCATACATTTCTCATGCTTGAACATTTGCATGCATAGCTTTTCACGTGCATTCCATGCATACATGGTGCTCGACACTGCTCTCAAAGTCCTCTGAAGAGGCATAGAAAGAATCCCTCAAGTCCTCTGAAGGGGCAAAATTTCTAAGTCCTCCGAGGGGGCGAGGCAAAATCTGAGAGCTCTGAGTAGGCAAAATCTCAAAGTTATCTGAGTGGGCAAAATTTTTAAGTCTTCTGAGGAAGCAAAGATCTCAAAATCCTCTGAAGAGGCGAAATTTGAAAGCCTTTGAGCAGGAAGCAAGCCTATTCCTGCACGCCATGCCGGGGGCAAGCAGGTAAGTTTTACGCTCACACACATCACACAAAGTGTACAAAATTCGAATTCGAATGTATATATACATTTTACACACATGCTCACATACACACACAATATTTTGTATATATTGTCATGTACGTGACTCGGAGGAAAAGTCCAAATAGAACCAATGCTTAAAAGTGACCCAAATGATGGGTTCAGCTCAACGTTGTCAGACACTACCCAGAAAAGCAAGCCTATACACGCTGTGCCGGGGGCCAATTAGTGAGCATCAAAAGTCTCCCAATGAGTATCAAAGCCTCTCGATCAAAACCTCCCAGTGAGTATCAAAGCCTCTCAGTGAGCATCAAAGCCTCTCGATCAAAAGTCTCCCAATGAGCATCAAAGCCTCTCGATCAAAACCTCCCAGTGAGTATCAAAGCCTCTCAGTGAGCATCAAAGCCTCTCGATCAAAAGCCTCCCAATGAGTATCAAAGCCTCTCGATCAAAACCTCCCAGTGAGTATCAAAGCCTCTCAGTGAGTATCAAAGCCTCTCGATCAAAAGTCTCCCAATGAGCATCAAAGCCTCTCGATCAAAACCTCCCAGTGAGTATCAAAAGCCTCCCAATGAGTATCAAAAGCCTCCCAATGAGCATCAAAGCCTCTCGATCAAAACCTCCCAGTGAGTATCAAAAGCCTCCCAATGAGTATCAAAGCCTCTCGATCAAAGCCTCTCAGTGAGCATCAAAGCCTCTCGATCAAAGCCTCTCAGTGAGCATCAAAGCCTCTCGATCAAAACCTCCCAGTGAGTATCAAAAGCCTCCCAATGAGCATCAAAACCTCTCGATCAAAACCTCCCAATGAGTATCAAAGCCTCTCGATCAAAGCCTCTCAGTGAGCATCAAAGCCTCTCGATCAAAACCTCCCAGTGAGTATCAAAAGCCTCCCAATGAGCATCAAAACCTCTCGATCAAAACCTCCCAATGAGTATCAAAGCCTCTCGATCAAAGCCTCTCAGTGAGCATCAAAGCCTCTCGATCAAAACCTCCCAGTGAGCATCAAAGTCTCCCAGTGAGCGTCAACTGACAACGACCCCAACAGGCAGGTGCCGTTACAGGTACGTATCTCTTTTATAATTTACCCTACAAATTTGCATCTCCCTTTTTTGCAGAAAAAAAGATAGTTCAAGATAAATATCAGCGATAGAACAGATCGCAACCGGGACTGCAGTTAGAGAACACTGCATTTCACAGATCGAAGCTGCAGTTGAAGAAACACTGCTCTTCACCAAACCGAGACTGTAGCCAAAGCATGCTGCATCTCACAAATCGGAGCTGTGGTCAAAGCATACCGCACTTCACCAGATCGAGACTGTAGCCAAAGCATGCTGCATCTCACAAATCGGAGCTGTGGTCAAAGCATACCGCACTTCACCAGATCGAGACTGTAGCCAAAGCATACTGCATCTCACAAATCGGAGCTGTGGTCAAAGCATACCGCACTTCACCAGATCGAGACTGTAGCCAAAGCATGCTGAATCTCACAAATCGGAGCTGTGGTCAAAGCATACCGCACTTCACCAGATCAAGACTGTAGCCAAAGCATGCTGCATCTCACAAATCGGAGCTGTGGTCAAAGCATACCGCACTTCACCAGATCGAGACTGTAGCCAAAGCATGCTGCATCTCACAAATCGGAGCTATGGTCAAAGCATACCGCACTTCACCAGATCGAGACTGTAGCCAAAGCATGCTGCATCTCACAAATCGGAGCTGTGGTCAAAGCATACCGCACTTCACCAGATCGAGACTGTAGCCAAAGCAGGCTGCATCTCACAAATCGGAGCTGTGGTCAAAGCATACCGCACTTCACCAGATCGAGACTGTAGCCAAAGCATGCTGCATCTCACAAATCGGAGCTGTGGTCAAAGCATACCGCACTTCACCAGATCGAGACTATAGCCAAAGCATGCTGCATCTCACAAATCGGAGCTGTGGTCCAAGCATACCGCACTTCACCAGATCGAGACTGTAGCCAAAGCATGCTGCATCTCACCAGATCGAGGTCGTAGCCAAAGCATGTTGCATCTCACCAGATCGAGGTCGTAGCCAAAGCATGCTGCATCTCACCAGATCGAGGTCGTAGCCAAAGCTTGCTGCATCTCACCAGATCGAGGTCGTAGCCAAAGCATGCTGCATCTCACCAGATCGAGGTCGTGGCCAAAGCTTGCTGCATCTCACCAGATCGAGGTCGTAGCCAAAGCTTGCTGCATCTCACCCGATCGAAGTCGCGGTCAGAGCATACCACACTTCACTAGATCGAGGTTGCAGCCAGAGCTGCTGCATCTCACCGAATACCTACAGGTCGAGATAAGATCGATGAAAGTATCTTCGCATCGCCGAGCGGATCGAGACGAGGTCCACCCGGCAAAAGGCACGGGGGGTGAAAAGCCGTCGCAGGTACGCTTCCTTTCCGACCTTTCTCTGAGTTTTGGCTTATCTAGGCGCTTGTGCACTAGTTTCCCCAAAACTGGGGGCAACTGTAAGCACCGTGTCCCGGAGCGGTCCGGATCAGAGGTTACCCTATGATGAAATCAATGTCCGAGCCTGTATGAGGGGCTGGATTTGGAGGTTTTAGTCCCGCGTTCCATGAGAAGTGAGGCTTTTTACAAATCCTGGGCAGAGAGGGGAGAAAACAGAGGTTTTTTCGAGTCAAAAGACTTTTTTTCCTCCACAGACGGCCAGCCCGTCTGTGAAGTCGGCCCGTCGCTTCGAGTCACCGACGGCTCGTGGTATTTTCCGACGCCCGTCAGAAAATCACCGCCCCTGTCAGAATGCCGCCTGGTTTCCCGGAGCACGCAACCCTTCCGACGCCCGTCTGTGGATGTGGCAGGGCCGTCGGACGAATCCTTGTGTTAGAAGGATTCTTCCGACGCCCGCACCCATACACCGACGCCCGTCGGTCGTGTCTGGCTATAAAAGCTCCGATTTTTCATTTGAAAAGGGTTGGAAAAATTTTCAAAAGAGGAAACTCTGCCCAATTTCAAGCAAATTTTCTCTCTCTTCCAACAAAACACATTTTCTAAGGAAATCTATTTAACCAAGGATCAAATCAGTCAAAAGGAACTAAAAGCTAATTAGTTTTCTTTAGATTTTGGCTCCAAAATCGATTTTCTGAGGGATTGAAGAAGAAATATCTCATTTTCTCTCTTTAATCTTTCATCTTTGCTTCTCGTGGAACGCGCGGGGCTCTAACCGACACAAGAATCTCACCCGAAGCTATTATATGAGGGTAAATATCCCGGATCCTTTCTCCATTTCATCCCATATTTGTTTCTTACTTTCTAGAATTTTTCTGAATATCTGTCATTACTTTCTTTTATCTTGACACTCCTATCTCCTTTTGGGATAAAACCCACTTTTCTTGACTTTGAAAAGGTCTCTCTCCATTCTGTTTTTTCGGAGACAGAGGTGACCGACGGGTCATCTTTATCACCGACGCCCGTCGGTCACTCCCCTACAGACGCTCCTCCTTGAATGACAAACGGACACCTCGGTTACCTTAATCGATGACCGTCGGTCAGCTAAGGAAGGCCGTCGGTGGGCTCTGTCTCCCTCCTTTTAAATCATTTTCCATCTTTTTCAAGTCCTTTTGGCTTTCCACATATTGATTTTGTGTATATTGACATCTCTTAACTTTTTATGAGTGTATATTGATTCTCCTTGACTATCCCAAGCTTGAGCGGCTATCTACCATATTTGGAGGATCTCATCCGGTTTAGTTTCCTAATCCTCTTGTTTATTTCTTTCATTGATTATCTTATGTATACGGATGTACTCCTTTCATATCCCGTTGATGTACAAAAATGACTCAATGTTTTTATATTTAATAAAATGAGGTTTACACAAAATAAGGGTCCAATGCCCTATTTCCATCCAAAAAAAGATCATCACAAATAAAAATCCCCAATTTTAATAACGATGCATGTGAGGACCAAAGTCCTCAAAACAAGCAATGCCCCGATTTATGCATGCTTCGCACATTTACAAAAGGGAGTTGTATTCCGCTCCTTGTATTATTGTAATTTATCGCTTTCATTATTTATCTGATCATTTATGGTTTTCAAAATGTGAATAAATGCGCCTTTTAATCAACTGCATAGTGTGGAGAGGGAGCGAATTAATGATATTAAAATTTGATCATAAAATAATTGAGGTAGAAATAGATGAGGAATCCCGGACCCAGCTCTGGTCTTTGGGCTCATGAGGTTAGAGGTCATCCTTCAAGATACTTCTTGAGTCACGAGGCTTTAGCGCTAATCCTAGGCTCCTTAGGGTGAGGAGTTCACCTTCCATGATCCCTCTGGCTGGCCCAAAATGGATACCAAGTGCAGTCTTAGGCTCTCCGAGGCAAGAGAAACTTTCCCAATGTTCTATTGGGTGGTGACTCCATGAAACCTCCGTGTTGCTCAACATAGATGCACTTGCAATTTATTTGCAAGCTGTCAACGAACCCGCAAATGCCCCGATCGCCCACTTGCGGGCGGTCCGAACGGGCGGCGCTCGGGATCCGGCGCGCGTCACAATATTAAAAATATTTTAAAGGGTAGTTTTAAAAAATGATATTTGAAAATTTTAGTGTTTTTTAGTCATATTTAAAAATTAAAAAAAAAAAGAAATAATTAGCACGATGGTGGCACTACTACTCTACGAAGTGTTAGCACGATCACGGCACTACCACTTCATCAAATCGAAGGGTTAGCACGATGGTGGCACTACCACTCTACGGAGGGTTAGCACGACCACAACACTACCACTTCATCAAATCGAAGGGTTATCACGATGGCAGCACTACTACTCTACGGAGGGCTAGCATGACCACGACACTACCACTTCATCAAATCGAAGGGTTAGCACGATGGCGGCACTACTACTCTACGGAGGGTTAGCACGACCACGGCACTACCACTTCATCAAGTCGAAGGGTTAGCACGATGGCGGCACTACCACTCTATGGAGGGTTAGTACGACCATGGTACTACCACTTCATCAAATCCGAAGGGTTCTCACGATGGTGGCACTACCACTAGACGGAGGGTTAGCACGACCACGGCACTACCACTTCAGCAAATAGAAGGGTTAGCACGATGGCAGCACTACCATTCTATGGAGGGTTAGCACGACCATGACACTACCACTTCATCAATCCGAAGGGTTAGCACGATGGCAGCACTACTACTCTACGGAGGGTTAGCATGACCACGGCACTAGCACTTCATCAGATCCGAAGGGTTAGCATGATGGCGGCACTACCACTCTACGGAGGGTTAGCACGACCACGGCACTACCGCTTCAACAAACAATAACACGCCTACAACATGGCCACAACTACCACCGCAGGTTCCCTGCTTCGAAAAGGTAAGGGCTGCCTCAGGTACGTGTCCCTTTCCTCTTCTCCTTTGAGTTTAGGCTCACCTAGACACTAGTGTACTAGATTCCTCTAAACTGGGGGTAACTGTAGACACCGGATCCTGAGTCAGCCTAGATCGAAGTTACCCAGTGATAATAATTGCCTTCACAAGCAAAAAAACGTTGAAATTGATGGTTTCCTTGCAAAATTTGCAATTTAGAGTGAAAAACAAAAAAATATTAAAAATATTTTAAAGTGTAGTTTTAAAAAATGATATTTGAAAATTTTAGTGTTTTTTAGTCATATTTAAAAATTAAAAAAAAAGAAAGAAAGAAATAAATAATTCGGCGAGTGTCGGGCACGGCATCGCGCCTGCGGCAGCCCCAGGCGCCCGCAGATGCCAGCACGCGCGCCATGCGAGCGACGCGCAGGGCGTCTCCCGCGCGCGCAATCTGCGCGTGGCTGACGCCGGTAGGGCGTGCCGATGGGCGTCGGTCGCCCATCCGCGCCCAGATCCGCCGAAATTGCCCCTTTTTCGCCCGGATTTCATTTTTCTCCTATTTTTCACCTTTTTTCACCCAAATTTTGGGATTTTGAATATTTTCTTCCTTTTTTACACCCAAAATCAAGGGAATTAATTAAAAATCTGATTTTTCTTCCATAAATCAATTTTTTTCCTTTTTTCTCATTTTAAGTGGGAAAATTGGAGGATTTTGAAGGGGATTTTTTTTCTTGTTTTCTTCTAAAAAAAAAAGAATTCTCTCCATCTTTTTTGACACTTCTTTTCTCCAAATAAAATTCTAAGATTAAGAAATTCAATTTTTGATCTAAAATTTTTATTGAGACAAGAAAAATCTCTCTTTTGTTCTTGAATCCTAGATCTTTTTATCAAAAGTATTGTTTTTAAAATATTTTTTTGTTCTTGAAGATTAATTTTGTTTTCATCTTTTTCATCTTTTTTATCAAAAATAATTGTTCTTGAAACAAAGAAATCGATTCTTTGTTTTCAAGAATTAATTTCTTTCCTTCCAATTTTTTTATCAATTTTCTCTTGGAATAAATTTCCAATTTTTATTATTTTCATTTTTATCTCTATTTTGTGAATTGCAACAAGGAAAATCAACCATCTTCATCATCAATCGAATCCAAATCTGAGGGTAAATATTCTAGACTTGATCCCTTAACTTTTTATTTTTCTTTTATTTATTTTGCTTATATTTAATTGTTAACCATGTGGATCTTTACATTTATTTTGTTTTTATTTATTTCATGTATTTTTGTATATAGATCTAATATATCTAAATATTATTTTTGTCTTATCTCATTTTATTATTATTATTATTATTATTATTATTATTATTATTATTATCATTATTTGTTTTATTTAATATGTTAATCAATTTATTTTAATATATTATTGAATTGACTTGTCGTATATAATGCATGTTTTATTTATTCTAATCTATGATTTATTGTTTTATGTGTTTAATTAATTTCTTTGGTTTAATCACTAACATAAATTTCATTTGTCTTTGTTTTTTTGGTTTCAAATCCGTATTTTTTCTGGTTTGAGCATCCATGCAAGTGAAGGAGGAGATTCGGGGTTTGATCATTTTATTGTACATGTTAATTTTTCTTTGTTTATTTTTGATTTATTTGTTATATAATTATTAAATGAAATAGTTTTTATGCACGCTTAATTAAAAAAAAATCACACAAAAGTATTTCTATAAAATAAATTGGTTTTTCCTAATAAAATGGGACCAATGCCTAGTTTTTCATCCAAATACATTGTCACCATTAAAATTTTTTTATTTAATTATACATGAGAGGACCAATGTCCTCATTCTCAATAAATACCCCGTTGTATGCATTATTTTGTATTTTATTTGCAATGGGGGTTGTATTCCGTCCCTAGTTTTGTTGTATTTTATTTTCATGTACTTTATTTTATTTACCCTTTTATTTATCGCTTTCCTTGAATGATCAAACTTGTGCTCTAATTTTTGCATCGAAATGTATGAGAAAATGGATGAAAACTTAATTATAAAATAACCAAGGTATGAATAAATGAGAAGTCCCGAACCATCTCTGGTCTTTGGGCTCAACGAGGCTAGAGGGCCATTCTGATGTTTTATTGGAATGGGATCTCCAAGATACCTCTTGTGTCCCACCAAAAGACTTAAATTTACAATCCTAGGCTCCACGGGGTTAGAGGATCATTCCAGTGTTCTATTGGGATGATATCTCCAAGATCCCTTTGACTTGCCAAAAATGGATATTATGCGCCGTCTTAGGCTCACCGAGGCTAGATGACCTGTCCCAATGTTCTATTGGGTGACGACTCCAAGAAACCTCCTTGTTGCCCAAAATAGACGCACTTGTAAATACCTTACAAGTTTTCATGAACCTCTCTCGAAAGCCTCGAAAGCGGGCCTTCAGGGTGTCCTACGGGGTTCGGCGCGCGTCACACACGCCTTGTGCAAGGCATGCACGACCTTGCACGACTCGTGCAAAGCATGCACGACCTGTGCATGCCTTGCACGCCTTGTGCAAGGCATGCACAAGTCATTCATGCCTTGCACGACTCGTGCATGCCGTCCCTCTTCCCTCTTTCTTCCTCAATTTTCCTCTCTTCCTGTTTTATCCGATCATCAGTTCTCCGATCGTCTATTTTCCTTGTACATTTCCGTCTTATTTTGCACCTTTAATTTTAGGTCTTTGCTCGATTTTTTCTCTTGTAATAATCGTTAACTCCTCTTGTTTGTATTTTTGGATGGATTTAATGCACTGGTTTGCCATGGTGTTTTTTTTCTAGTTTGCGCTTTCTGTTTATCATTTTTAGTTTATGTTAATTGATGAAATTTTGATTTAATTTGTTTTATCCCTATTATTGCATACCATTTGGTCTGGTTTTGTTGGATGTAGTGTTTTAAAATTGAAACCCGCATTTTTCTGTTAGAACGAGGCTGCTTTGCATAACAGAGCAAAAGCACAGCTGTGTTCCGCAAGAAACACAGCTGTGTTCCGCAAGAAACACAGCTGTGTTTCTGCTTTGGTTGAAAAACACAGCTGTGTTCCTTTGAAAAACACAGCCGTGCTGTTCACGCTATTTTGTTCCTGTGTTTTCCTTCTTTTTTCGGCGCTGCTCGTCACGTTTGCTAAGGAAACACAGCTATGTTTCGTAAGAAAACACAGCTGTGTTTTCTCCCCTGTCTCATTTTTTTCCATTTTCTTTGTTTTCCTGTGTGCATCCTCTTGCTTAATTTATTTTTATTTTTTTATGCAATTGTTTTATGCTTAGTTGTTTCTTTTTTATGGTAAAAATTGTATTAGTTGGTTGTTTATTTTTAATTAATTTAATCGTTTATCTATCTAAGTTGTTTGCTCAAATTACATTAATCTTTTAATTTATCTTGCTAACATTTGATTTTGTTTTTATTTTTCATTGCCTCAAAATTTATTCGTACGAGTTATATTCGAGGTCGGGTCGGAGGACCGGAGAATTAAAGACCATCCAAATTTAGGGTTTGCATGTTATTTATTTTATTTTCTTTTATTTTTATTTTGTATGTAAAAATGTATTTTATATTTATCCGTATTCTAAAAAATCACATTTTTTTAATAACTAATAACTTGGGACTTTTCTTAATAAATTGAACCAATGTCCTATTTTAACTAATAAAATCTCACTATCAAATAGAGAACTAATTTTCATAAAATGGGATCACTCATCCCGATTTTCTCAATCAATGCCAAAAAATAGTTCTCTAATTTTTTAAGTTAATAAAAAAGGAACCAACATTCCTAAAAATAATAAATGACCCGATTTATATATGATTCATTTTAATTACTTTTATGCATTTTAGTTATTTTTATTCTTCTTATTTGGGCCCTTGTATTTAATCTCGAAACTTTGGAAAACCCAAAGGAAATCCTGATAGCATCCAATATAACTCCTGAAGAGAGGAAGAATTTTGAGAGAATAATAAAAAAATATGAAAAAGTCTTTGCCTGGACCTATGAGGACATGCTGGGGATTGATCAAGAAGTTGTTGAACACGCCATTCCAACCTATCCAGAATGCAAGCCAATCAAACAGAAGATCAGAAGGCTCAAACCGGAGTGGGCAGAGAAGGTAAAAGAGGAGGTGCACAAAAAGATTGAGGCTAAGTTCTTGGTGGAGGTTCAATACCCAATGTGGTTAGGCAATGTTGTCCCCGTGGCCAAGAAGGATGGAAAGGTTCGAGTGTGTGTTGACTACTGAGACCTGAATAAAGCTTGCCCGAAGGATGACTTCCCTTTGCCTCACATAGATGTCCTAGTGGATAGCGTTGCCTCTTGCAGTATGTATAGTTTCATGGATGGATACGCTTGGTACAATCGGATACGCTTCAATAAGATAGCATATCGAATCAAGACATATTTCATCACAGAATGGGGTACTTTTTCCTATAGGGTTATGCCTTTTGAGTTAAAAAATGCCGGAGTGACCTATCAGAGAATGGCCACTAAAATTCTTGATGACCTAATCCATAAGGAGGTAGAGGTGTATGTTGATGATATGATGATCAAGTCAGTTACTCGAGAGGGCCATTCGGGGCTTTAGAGAAGTTCTTTCAAAGGATCAACAAGTACAATCTTTGCCTCAACCCCAAGAAGTGCATATTCGAAGTCACCTCGAGTAAACTGCTGGGCCATGTGATAACTCAAAAGGGAATTGAGGTAGATCCCGACAAGGCCAAAGCTATTAGGGAAATGCTAATACCCTGAAAGGAAAAAGAGATCAGGAGATTTTAAGGCGAACTGCAGTACATCAGCAAGTTCATCTCCCAGCTCGCTTTAGTGTGCGAACTGATCTTTAAGTTTCTCAAGAAAAATCAACCAGTTCAGTGGAATGATAGTTGCCAAAAAGCTTTTGATACCATCAGGGAATACCTTCTACACCCCCCCCGAAATACCTTCTACGGCCGCCACAGCTAGTTAAGCCATTAATCCTTTACCTGGTAATAGAGGAAAATGCTGTAGGCACTATGATGGCCTAACAAGATGAATTCAGGGTTGAATTTTCAATTTACTACCTTAGTAAGAAATTCCTTCCTTACGAAGCCAAGTATATTGAGGTGGAAAAGATTTGTTTAGTGGTAATCTGGGCTTCGAAAAAACTAAGACACTATTTCCATTCTTATAAGGTGCAGGCAGTTGCCAAACAAAACCCTCTTCGATATCTTCAAGAAGCACCCTCCTTGCTAGGAAAAATGGGGAGATGGTTGATATTGCTATAAGAATTTGACATGGAATACATTACCAGAAAGACCATTAAGGGCCAGGCAGTTGCACAGTTTCTAGCCGATCAACCGATCGAAGGCGATTAATTTGAATATGAATTCCTAGACGAAGACGTGGCAGCTATCACAGTACAAAAGGGGCAGATGTACTTTGATGGAGCAGTGAATAGCAAAGGAGCTGGAGTAAGAGTAATTTTGGTAACCCTAGAGGATGAGAAGCTTCCTTTAGCTAAGAAACTAAGATATAAAGCCACTAATAATGAAGCTGAGTATGAGGCTTGCATTTTCGGGTTGGAAGCATTCTCAACTATGGCAGCAAAAGTATCAAAGGTCTTCGGAGACTCATCTTTAGTAGTCCATCAGGTCAGGGGTGAATGGTCCATTAAGGAAGAACAACTATTGCTATACGTGAAGTGCTTGAAGGAACTAAGTGGTCAGTTTGAAATCTGCACTTTTAGCTATATGCCCCGAGATGAGAACCAATTAGCATATGCCCTAGCCACCATGGTGTCTATGTGGGATAACCCAGAAGGAATAGTCATGAAGCCTGTACTCATTTCTAGCTCAGATAAGCCGTACTTTAAAACTGAGCAGGTTGGGGATGTTCAGCTTACTGATGGAAGGTCGTGGTATTACGATGTCCAAAATTATTTGGAAAAGTCAATATTCCCAGAAGAGGCCACTGAAAAAGACCCAAGGATGATTCGCAGCTATCCACCCAGTTCATCAGTGTAGATGGTGTGTTGTACAAGAGGCAAGCTGATGGCGTACAGCTAAGATCCTTGGATAAGAAGAAGGACAAGAAGGTTATTGAGGAGACCCATGCTGGGGTCTATGGAGCTCATATGAATGGTCTAGCTTTGGCAAAGAAAATCATGCACCAAGAGTTCTTCTGGCTCACGATGGATACAGACTGTTCTAAATATGTGAAGCAGTGTCAACTATGCAAGCAGTACGCCAATCTGAGACACCTGCCGATTTCTAAGTTATGCAATCTTACATCTCCATGGCCGTTCGTAGCTTAGGGGATTGAAATCATGGGAGAAATACATCCAACAGCCTCTAACAGGCATAGATTTATTGTAGTCGCTATCGATTACTTCACTAAGTGTGTAGAGGCTGAATCCTTCAAGAAACTAGGTGCCCAAGAGATGGCCAGGTTCATTGAACGACACCTGATTTGTAGATATGGACTCCCACATCACATTATTTCAGATAACGGGGTACAATTCCAAGTTGAAACCAAACAGTTCTCAAGAAGTATGCCATTCAGCACCACATGTCCTCTCCTTATCGACCACAGGGCAACGGGGCAGTCGAGTTAGCCAATAAGAATGTAAAGAGGATATTGGCTATGTAATAACCCAAAAGGGGCCTAGGCGAAATTCGTGAGTTAAGTTGAAAATAAAAGGGTATTTCAGTAATTATGCATGTGGGATTTGTGTAATTAAGGACCTAATTGAAGAAATTAAATTAAAAGTGATAAGTGAGGCAGTTATCTAGTGGACTGTGAGTATTATGCCATAGAGGTAATGTGTTTTATGAGAAGTGATCAAGTGGATTATGGGTATGGTGTTTATTGGGAAGTTAGTTGAGATTTGGACACTTGGGAACCTAGGAGAGTGACACATGGCATGGTAGGTGAGCAATTAATGAGGAAAAGAAAGTGAAGTGATAGGAAGAGAGAGGGAAGGCTAAAATGGGATGGCTTCCCGTGGAAGCTGCCTATTTCCCCTCTTTTCTTCACTCTTCCCCATCCTCTCTTCTCTTTCCTTCTTCATTTTGCTGCTCTCCACTTTCCCTTGTGTGCTTCCTTGAGTGTTTGAGGTTGGATCTCTGAGTTGAGCTGGATTTTTGAAGAGGTAAGTGCTTGGGTTTGAGTTGGGTTTCTTCATCTCCTTCTTGTTCTTTAATTTCTGGTTTTGATGAGTGATTGAATGGCTTGACTTAAAGTGTTTTGACTGGATTTATGCAAGAATCGGAAGAAAGAAGGAAGAGCAAAGGAGAAGAGAAGGTTGGATTTTGAAGGGACGGATTGAAGCGTCATTCTTGAGGTTTGGGAGTGTTTTTGCCCTCTTTCTCTTTGGATCATTTATGTGTTATGCTTAAATTTTTGATGATCTTGAGTGTTAAATTATGTGTAAATGCATGTATTTGATTCAGTGAATTGTTGGTTTGGTATGATTCAAGTTGTAGTGATTTGCATGTAAAGTGTAGTGAAGTAGTGTAGATTATAATTTTGCTAGTTTTTGTGTTTTAAATTTTGATTTCTTGTTTAAATTAAGTGTATATTGATTATAACATGTCTTGGTATGCGTTGGAGTTAAGAGGTAAGAGTTAGTACATGATTGAGTGAATTTGTGTTGGTAGTGTTTGGAAGAAGTGCAGTGAAATGCGAGTTTCTAGGCAATTCTAGGCTCTGTCACGAGTGCGACAGAGTGCGGAATGGCACTCTTGTTGCTGAGGAGCCCTCTGTCGTGAGCATGATGCTAGTCGCCAGCGCGACAGAGAGCTCGGTAGGCCGTGCTGTAGCGAGCCGAGCCCCAGTGCGAGCGCGATCGCGAAGGGGAAGGGCGCGATCGCGAAGGGGAAGGGTCCGATCTCTGTCGCGGGCTTGACGTCCGTCGCGAGCGCAATAGAGCTCGGTACCGCGAGCATTTGCTGAGCGTGCTTCATCACGAGCGTACAATGGGGTACGCTGCTCTCTGTCGCGATCACGATAGAAGCCCTTCCTGCCTGCCCTATTTTTTCGAAGTGATTTCTTTTGCCCCACTTTGCACAGTTTCTCACTATTGCATGGTGAACGGTTTTGCTTATGCCTTGATGTTATATGGTTCTAGTGTTATAATAGAGAGTATTAAAAATGATAGCATTTTGATTCGTGTACTTGGATTAATTTATAGTACTGTAATTGTGAGTGAGTAGTTTAGCCTGAAGTGTCAAGGTAGTGGATAATTAAGTATGCTTAAGAAGGGTTAGTGAGGGCAGCTGCCAGTGTTGGCCCCATTTGGATCTTTCAGCCGACCTCCGAGATGGTCATTCTAATAGTGAAAAATGTTTTGAGACTCCAATCTCTCGTGCTACCTTCAGGTATAAAAAGTATTTTGAGGATTCGGTCTCCCGTGTAGTGTTCCCGTATCCTCCACCAGTGAAGTTCAGGCTATTGTTTGAAGTGTCTGGTATTTGTTTAATAAAGTGTTATAAATATCGTGTGATTCTAGTTAGTGTAATTGCTTAATGCCTTTTATTATCAATTCTGATTTCATATCGTGATTATTGACTCTTATATCTCCGTTCTCTGATACTTAGTGAATTTTGTATGTTGATGCATGATATTATTGTATAGTATTCTGTTGTTTTGTTCCTCCCCACTAAGCATTATCGCTTAGCATGGGTTCTTTTCCCATGTAGGTGGCAGGATTTTGGGTTCCCGTTCGAGTCGCGCATCTGCAGGCTGGCCACATAGGAGTAGAGTTATTTATTTTTGTCTCCTCCTGTAATTCTTTTTGTATATGTAATTTTTGTATAGGTCTTAAGATGTAATCTTTTGGATATTGTATATAACTATATTTTGATTATATATGATACATGATTTTCTATTATTATAATTAGTGAATGCTTCCTCTTAGTGCACATATGTATTGTTATGCATATATGATTGCCGTGTCATGAGTGAGTGTTAGTAGTGCACCCGGCATCCTTCCAATGAGGGTGTCGGGGGTATTACATTTGGTGGTAACAGAGCATAGGTTAGAGGTTCTGGTCTATACGATGTAGAGTATAGATTGAATGTCAGAGTTTGTCTAGAGTCGTGGCCTGATGCAGATGTTATCTTATAGAGTATAGATAGAATCGGATTTGAGTGAAGTTGTTAGTAAGTATGGTCTGCTCATTTGTATAGTAGCGGGAAAATTTCAAGGACGAAATTTCTTAAGGGGGAGAGATTTGTAAAGACCCGATTTGGCCCTAGAATAATTTTGAAATTTTTGTTCGGTAATTCAAGAGTTTGTGTGTATAAGAGAGTGTATTTGGCTGAGTTTTCGAGTTGATTAAGGTTAAAAGTTTTGCTATAAGAAAATTGTTTTGAGAAGATATATAAGTGGCTTGTGTGTGTGTTCTGTAGCGAGCGCGACAGTGTGAAGAGTTCGGTTCCATCACATTCTGAGGTTGGGAGTGTAGCGCCACCCACTAGTAGGGGAAGTGTGATTCCAGAATGCGAGCACTGTCAGAAACGCCATTGGGGCGAGTGTAGAAGGATCTTTGGAGCGTGCTTCAGATGTGGGAGCCAACTGTCCGGATCGAAGAGAGCTTCAGGATCAACCCGAGAGTAGAGTGAGCAGTCAAAGATTGAGAGGGAATCGAAGTGGAAGAGGCAATGGACGTCCTTCTCAGGCACCATTAGAGACAGTGCAAAAGTCGCCAACCGAGGAAGTGTATGTGTGCCCGCGAGTATATGCTATGCTTGGAGAGGATGCGGCTGACCGAGCAGGACCTTCCGGTAAGTGGTGTTATTAGTCTTTGTTGTGTTCGGTTTGATTTTTGGGTTGTTGGATCTGCAGATAGCGGGAAAATTTTGAGGAATAAATTTCTTTAAGGGAGAGAGATTGTAACAACCCAAAAGCGGCCTAGTCGAAATTCATGAGTTAAGTCGGAAATAAAAGGGTATTTCAGTAATTATGCATGTGGGATTTGTGTAATCAAGGACCTAATTGAAGAAATTAAATTAAAACTGATAAGTGAAGCAGTTATCTAGTGGATTGTGAGTATTGTGCCATAGAGGTAATGTGTTTTATGAGAAGTGATCAAGTGGATTATGGGTATGGTGTTTATTGGAAAGTTAGTTGAGATTTGGACACTTGGGAACCTTGGAGAGTGACACATGGCATGGTAGGTGAGCAATTAATGAGGAAAAGAAAGTGAAGTGATAGGAAGAGAGAGGGAAGGCTGAAATGGGATAGCTTCCCATGGAAGCTGCCTATTTCCCCTCTTTTGTTCACTCTTCCCCGTCCTCTCTTCTCTTTCCTTCTTCATTTTGCTGCTCTCCACTTTCCCTTGTGTGCTTCCTTGAGTGTTTGAGGTTGGATCTCTGAGTTGAGCTAGGTTTTTGAAGAGGTAAGTGCTTGGGTTTGAGTTGGGTTTCTTCATCTGCTTCTTGTTCTTTAATTTCTGGTTTTGATGAGTGATTGAATGGCTTGACTTAAAGTGTTTTGACTGGATTTATGCAAGAATCGGAAGAAAGAAGGAAGAGCAAAGGAGAAGAGAAGGTTGGATTTTGAAGGGACGGATTGAAGCGTCATTCTTGAGGTTTGGGAGTGTTTTTGCCCTCTTTCTCTTTGGATCATTTATGTGTTATGCTTAAATTTTTGATGATCTTGAGTGTTAAATTATGTGTAAATGCATGTATTTGATTCAGTGAATTGTTGGTTTGGTATGATTCAAGTTGTAGTGATTTGCATGTAAAGTGTAGTGAAGTAGTGTAGATTATAATTTTGCTAGTTTTTGTGTTTTAAATTTTGATTTCTTGTTTAAATTAAGTGTATATTGATTATAACATGTCTTGGTATGCGTTGGAGTTAAGAGGTAAGAGTTAGTACATGATTGAGTGAATTTGTGTTGGTCGTGTTTGGAAGAAGTGCAGTGAAATGCGAGTTTCTAGGCAATTCTAGGCTCTGTCACGAGTGCGACAGAGTGCGGAATGGCACTCTTGTTGCTGAGGAGCCCTCTGTCGTGAGCACGATGCTAGTCGCCAGTGCGACAGAGAGCTCGGTAAATCATGCTGTGGCAAGCCGAGCCCTAGCGCGAGCGTGCCTGCGAGCGCGATCGCAAAGGGGAAGGGTTCGGTCTCTGTCGCGGGCGCGACGTACGTCACGAGCTTTTGCTGAGCGTGCTTCATTGCGAGCGCGCGATAGGGTACCCTGCTCTCTGTCAAGAGCGCGACGCACGTCGCAATCGCAACAGAAGCCCCTCCTGCCTACCCTGTTTTTTCGAAGTGATTTCTTTTGCCCCACTTTGCACGGTTTCTCACTATTGCATGGTGAACGGTTTTGCTTATGCCTTGATGTTATATGGTTCTAGTGTTATAATAGAGAGTATTAAAAATGATAGCATTTTGATTCTTGTACTTGGATTAATTTATAGTACTGTAATTGTGATTGAGTAGTTTAGCCTGAAATGTCAAGGTAGTGGATAATTAAGCATGCTTAAGAAGGGTTAGTGAGGGCAGCTACCAGTGTTGGCCCCGTTTGGGTCTTTCGGCCGACCTCCGAGATGGTCATTCTAATAGTGAAAAATGTTTTGAGCCTCCGGTCTCCCATGCTACCTTCAGGTATAAAAAGTATTTTGAGGTTTCGGTCTCTCGTGTAGTGTTCCTGTATCCTCCACCAGTGAAGTTCAGGCTATTGTTTGAAGTGTTTGGTATTTGTTTAATAAAGTGTTATAAATATCGTGTGATTCTAGTTAGTGTAATTGCTTAATGCCTTCTATTATCAATTCTGATTTCATATCGTGATTATTGACTATTATATCTCCGTTCTCTGATACTTGGTGAATTCTGTATGATGATGCATGATATTATTTTATAGTGTTCTTTTGTTTTGTTTCTCCCCACTAAGCGTTATCGCTTAGCACGGGTTCTTTTCCCGTGTTGGTTGTAGGATTTTGGGTTCCCGTTCGAGTCTCACATCTGCAGGCTGGCCACATAAGTGTAGAGTTATTTATTTTTGTCTCCTTCTGTAATTCTTTTTGTATATGTAATTTTTGTATAGGACTTAAGATGTAATCTTTTGTATGTTGTATATAACTATATTTTGATTATATATGATACATGATTTTCTATTATTATAATTAGTGAATGCTTCCGCTTAGTGCACATATGTATTGTTATGCATGTATGATTGTCGTAAGTGAGTGTCGGTAGCGCACCCGGCATCCTTCCAACTGGGGTGTCGGGGGTGTTACAGGCTAAGATGGTGCGGACCTACAAGGACTGGGCTGAGAAGCTGCCGTTCGCACAGTGGGGCTACAGGACTACCGTCAGAACTTCAACGGGAGCTACAACCTTTTCTTTGGTTTATGGGACGGAAGCGATTTTACTAGTAGAAATTGAACTCCAATCCTTGAGGGTGATAAGCTACCAGAAGCAGAATGGGCACAGCATTAGTTACTACAATGAATTTGTTGGATAAAGATACGATGCGAGCCTATTACCACAATCAGATTTACCAAAAAAGATTGGCTCATTCATTTGGGAAGAAAGTCAGGAAAGAAGGGGATTTAGTCTTCAAGCAAATAAGGCCGGGAGTTCCGAACTTTCGAGGCAAATTCAGACCGATTTAAGAAGGACCTTTTGTTCTAAAGAAGATATTGTCCAAAGGAGCTACAATCTTGGCAGACAGTGATGGAAACGAGTTCAAGGAACCGATAAATGTCGATAGACTAAAAAGTTTCAATGGCTAATGGCTCATAATCAAAAGAAGAGAATAAATGCCCTGCTTATCGAAAACTAGAAAAGGCGGCCTTGCTAAAATTAGGCGCCCTGCCAAGGTGAAAACCAAGAAGGTGCCTTGGGCAAAAATTAAGGGCTGAGAGAAAATGTTCAATCACAAAAACCCGAGAGGGCTGATTGATAACAGGAGTTTTAATGCTTTCAAGATCCATGTATACATTGATATGCTTAAGCTAATTCATTTCGTATAATTAGTGTCATCTAGTTCCCTTGTGAAAAGCCAATGCATCATTTTCCATCGGATGCGTGCAAATTATCCATTATTGCCTTTGCCAACAAAGAGCCTTAGCCCTCTTATCTTATCATCGTCTGTAAGATAATCAGGCGGTACTTTCATAAGAGAAATCAAGCCTGTGAAAAAAAAAGAGAAAAAAAATAATAATAATAATAATAAATAAAAATAAAATGAATAAAAGCCATTGGATTGGGTTGGATCTATTCCGTGCAAAAGTTAGGCACAGAGTCATGTGAAAATCCCCAAAGGGATGCATCTCCCGCTAAGAAAAGCTAGCGTGAAAATCCACAAGGGGCACACTACCTTTAAAATAATGATGAGTGGCGCAGAGAGTAGTCAGAGGCTTCCAGTTACAAGTTGCAGAGTCGGCACGGAGGAAACCTGAGCTACAAATCATATCAGTGGAGGTTAATCAAAGAATGATATTACACCCCGACACCTGGGCCACTCGAATGAATGGTGTCACTCGCATTCCACATATCATATGCACATTCACGTGCATGACTTACCCTTGCATATGGATTTTAATTTTGCAGGGATTATTGGCGGTGAAGTTTACCTGGAAAAGTATCCCCAAAGCATTCAAGGAGTATTCAAAAGATAATAATAAATAGATGGCTGTTCAAGTTTCCTTTTTTTTAGGGGATTCCTCCACGACGCGGCCCGCCTAGGGAACCAACAGATATTCCACCCCCAGCATGGATGACCGACACACAGAGACGGAGGTTCGAGGCCTTATATCGCCCACAGTTTTTGTCCAGTAAGTTTCTCTCTCGAGCGTTCTTGGAACAGATGGGCATGTGGAAGGAAGTTCGCATGTTGTTAGCAGCCGTGGGCTGGATGGATTTCCTCACACCAGCTTTTCTCACATACCCGGAGGTTACAAGAGAGTTCCTGGCTACACTTAAGTATGAGGGGTTCTCAAGATCTAATACAGACCTTGATGCCATATCGTTCCGGGTCTAAGACATAAGGCACACGATGAGTCGTCAAAAATTTGCAGAGATTATGGGTCTCCCGATTGGAGACCATACGCAGGTGTCGGACAAGGCTGATTTGGCACATCGATGGGAGGTGATCACAGCGCCAAGGGCTCGTTATGACCGTAACACAACCAAGAGCACTCTGTTGGCCTCACAGGTGTACAGGTATGTTTAGAAGGTCTTAGCTAGCAGCTATTTGGGCAGAACAAGTAGCCTCAATACTGTCAGTGCCACAGAGATTTGGCGCCTATGGGCTATAGCTACAGGGACACCACTTAATATTAGTCATGAGATTATGGCCGGTATAGTCAAACAGGGTTAAAGGGCCACAGAACAGCTATGTATAGGTGGAGTAGTCACTAAACTGCTACTGCATCTGGGTCCCGACCCCAGCACGTCCAGTCTCCCCGTGGACGGAGACATTTACGTTGACTGGGTTCTCGCTGGTAATATGGGCATAGTGGAGCAGTTGCCTAGGCAAGCAGGAGGATATACCATTTACCTTCGCTCGCAATGGCGGCGCCACCCGAAGATCAGCCTCAAGCCGAGGAAAAGTCTCCACTGCCTCAGCCATATGAGGGGTATTATTATCTGCAGCCAGGGGGAGGAGAGCCTCACTCGCCGCTAAATGGTATGGATATAGATATAGATCTGGACGATCTTTTTTGCACTTTATGATTGTTGTCACCTCCGAGGGGTCAGATGCGCTCTCCTCCTCATATACATACTTGGGGGTTAGATCCTCAGGCATCTGGGGGGTATCATCCCCACGGCCGTTTAGATTCTCCGGGGGCATCTACTTCAACAGCTCCGCCACCGCCACCTGAGCCAAGGATAGAGTGGGGCCCGACGAGCATGGAGACCCTAGTCCAGGCCATTCGTGAGAGGCTGATGGCTATGGAGCAGCATGTGGATGCGGCATTCTAACGAGAGGCTGATTGCCATGGAGCTGCATATCGAGGGGAGGCTACAGGCCATGGACGGGAGATTGCAGTGCATGGAGTAGCTCATAGAGGAAATGGTCAAGGGGTCGGCACAAGGCACATCTTGGTTAGTGAAGCCTCTGTAGGAAGGCATGGACACTAGATTTACAGACATGACCAATCAAATTACAGACCACTGAACTATGATCCGTTTGACTGATTTTCAGGGAGACTGCCTATTATGATCCCTACTTTAGTTCTTTTTTTTATGCCAAACAGATACTTTATATATGGATGATCCTTTATTATCTCTATTTCTTTATTCCTTTAGCACACTTTTGACTTAATTTCGCAGGGAATATTATATGATGAAAATTAGTCGAAAAAGCGTAACCGAACATTCAGGGAGACCCTCTGTCATGATTTATGGGTTTGTCTATTTTGTACAAAACAGATATATTTCGTATGATAATGATCATTTGTGTCAACACCGGATCCTGAGGCAGCCCAGATCAGAGTTACCCAATTATGATAAGATGCCTACTCACAGGCAAAAAAGTTAAAAGTGATGATTTTCTGGTCAAATTTGCATTTAGAGTAAAAAATAAAAAATAATAAAAAAATATTTTGAAAATTAGATTTGAAAAATGGGGTTTAGAAATTGTATTATTTTTAGTTAAATTTAAAAAAAAAATCGCGAATGTCGGCTGCGGCAGAGCGCCTGCGGGCGCTGCGCGGCGAGTGAGAGCGACCGACGTCCGTCGCGCTCGTCGACGAGCGTCGGTCACCCCTGTTCCGCTGAAAAATGCCAATTTCGCCCAAAAACTGATTTTTTTTTCCACAAAGTTCGATTTTTTATCCCTTTTTTAAGCGATTTTCAGGTTTTTTTTCATTTTTAAACTTAGATAAATTATATTATTAATTAATTAATTAGTTTTCCCTTAAGTAATTTTATTTTCCATTTCTTCTTAATATAAATAGAAAATGATGGAAAGAGTAAGGGGGGGGGGAATTTTTTAGGGTTTTTCTTAGTTTTTTTCTCTTTTTCTTCTTCAACAATTCTCTCTAGCTTTTATTAAATTTTTTTCCAACAAAAACAAAAAGAAAATAGTTCAATTCTTCTTTTTCCAATAGAATTTCTCCTAAACATATTTTTAGAAGGAGTTTTGTTGATGGAATTTAATTTTGAGACAAATAAAATAATTATTTGCTCTCAAAATTCAGTTTTTTTAACTTGTTATTTGTTTTCAATGAAATTTTTTTCAAGGTTTTTTTTGAATCCCTTTTTGATGAAAAATTGATTTTGAGACAAACAAAATAATTGTTTGTTCTTAAAATCTAATTTTTTATTTGATTTTCTAACAAACAAGTTTTTTTCATAAATGATTTTTTTCTTAAAACAAACAAAATAATTGTTTGTGCTTGAGAACATTTTTTATATATAAAAATCATTATTTAGGCAAAGAAGTCAATTCTTCGTTTTTGAAGAATTTTTTATTTTCTTTCATCACTTTTTCAAGCATATTTTTTTTTGGAATAAAATTCCAATATTTTATTATATTCAATTCTAATCTTGCAAATAAAAAATAAGGAAATCAATCATTATTTTTACGTTCATCGAATCCAAAACTCTGAGGGTAAACATTCTGGGATTGATCTTTTATCTTTTATTATTTTATTCATATTTAATTGATTAACATGTATATTTTATTATTTTAATTTATTCATTTATTCTATTATTTTTATATTTGTCTTATTTAATATGTTTATATATTATTTTTGTTCATGTAAATATTGATTTCTTATTATTTTTTAACATGTAATTAATTAATTCATTTTTGTTAATCTTTTTGCCATGTAAATGTTTTATGTTAATTGTGATAACATTAATTAATCATGTCATTTATTTAATTATTTTCATCATTCTTTTATTCATTATTTTTATCATTCTTTTTCATTGCTATTGTTATATATTTATTGTTTATTCATTTATTTGTTTATTTTCATTATTATTATTATCATGTTCATATTTTTATGTATTAATTCATTAGCATGTTTTATTTCAATCATATCATTTAATTTATGTATCATTCATAATGCATTTTTCTAATTTATTTTAAATCGTTGACATTTTAATTCATTTGTCATTTTGATGTCATCTTATTTTATTTATTTTATTTTATCATTTATTATTTATTTAACTGATTTAATTGATTTAATTACTAACATTATTTCATTTGTGTTTTATTTTTATTTCACAACTTATTTTCTTCGCTTGGGCATTTTTGCGAGCACACAGGGAGATCCAGGAGGCTCGCCTGATTTGATCGTTTATTTCATTACTTGTATTATTTGCTTTATTTGTTTCTTTATTTATTTTATCGAATGTAATTCCTAATAAAATTATTTATTTTAGGCACGCTAAAAAGAAAATCACAAAATATTTATACTAATTAACTTGGAACTTTTTCTAATAGAAATGGGACCAATGTCCTAGTTTTTCCACCCAAAATAAATTGTCACATAAAAATCGCTTTCGTAAATATGCATGCGAGGACCAATGTCTTCATCCTTAATGTATGTCCCGTTTTATACATGTTGGGGATTGTATTTCGCCCCTAGTTTTGCTGTAATTTATTTTTATATGCTTTATTTTAATTATGCTTTTATTTATCGCTTTCCCTAAATGGATAATTGGCGCTTTAATTAAATTGCATGGAATTGAATGAGAAATGGGATGGAACGCTAAATTCAAAACTCCATTATAAACTTAACCAAAGTATGAATAAATGAGAAGTCCAGAACCTTCTCTAGTCTTTAGGCTCAACGAGGCGAGAGGGCCATCTCAATGATGGGGCCTCCAAGATACCTCTTGTGTCCCGAAAAAAAGTCTCAACTTGCATAATCCTAGGCTCCACGAGGCGAGAGGGCCATCCTAATGTTCTATTAGGATGGGGCCTCCAAGACACCTCTGGCGTGCCTAAGTGCGAGGCAAGAGGGCCATCCTAATGTTCTATTAGGGTGGGGCCTCTAAGACACCTCCAGCCTGCCCAAAATAGACATAGCAACGCTGTCTTAGGCTCACTGAGGCTAGATGACCTTTTCCAATGTTCTATTGGATGGCGACTCCATGAAACCTCCTTGTTGCCCAAAATGGACGCACTTTTAATTTATTACAAGTTTTTTATGAACCTCCTCCCGAAAGCCCTAAAAGCGGGCGGTTCAGAGTGCCCCGGGGTTCGGCGCGCATCACAGTGGTGACTCCACTGGGGACAATACTCGAGACTTCATTTCGAAAGTACTTTGGTTAAAACTTATAATTGGGCTTTAATTTAAAAATTTCATCCTTTTTCGAAACTGCATTGCATCTCATTAGAGCTTTAGATCTATGCTAGTTTGGTCCCTCTTTTAACCCCGGTGTGTTCCCGAAGCACGACCCTACGTTCACTTAATATAGGAAAGTGTTAAGGATAATCACCAGCCCAAGCCTCGTACCATCATAGTACATTAAATGGAGACCCGATCGGTCGTTATGTTCGTAATGGGCTAGACCCGTTGGTAGGGACCATGCTTGGGTAGACCTAAAGTATCATCACCCTGGCCAAAGCTCATGTAATGGCAATAGATACTTCCCCTAGGTGGTATGAACCATAATACCTTGCTTGCTATATGGATCATTATTTATTGGACAAGCCCTGTCAATTTATTCGGACTGCTTAAATACATAATGGTCAAAATCCATGTGTATGCACATTAGTTAAGAGAGGTTATGCTGCCAATTTTTCACTGAGCACCATGCGCGTCCATCGGGTTCCCTGTTAACCCATGGATCAAGCCCACCAAAGACAGAGACTATACAACCTCGTGTGTGGGGGCAATAAGGTTGGAAGGATCTATCTGCTTGCATGTGGTTGTGGATGATATATTGCATATTCATGTCATTCATGCACAAATAAAATTTTTTATTTCTTCCCTATGTATACATCCTATTCTTTGCATATAATTATTACATGTACATATCAACTTGTGTATAGTTTTTACATATTTAACGTGTATCATTGTAGTCTCTTTCAGCCATCAAGGACCACTTGCATAGCACGATCATGCATTACATATTATTCATGCATCATTCTAACTCCTTGCTTTTCAGCAATTGTAGACCATTTGCTTGGGTGGTTTAGGGATCCTAATAGGTGTCTAAAGAATGATCAGAGCTTGAGTTGGCTAACAAAGGTTTAGCATCCTTACCACACCATCTGAAGGTATTAGAAATGGCTAGCCATTCGCAACAGACCGAAGACACTCGTGCCCTAATTGCCCAGGAGTTGGATAAAAGGTTCAAGGAGCTTGAAACAAAGATGCTGGTCATGGTCAAAGAAAGGATGGATGCCATGGCGCTTGTTCTGCAAGCTCAACTTATAGCGACTACTACACTTAACCAGGTTGAGACGACCATTGTCAAGAAGGCCTATACCACGACGGTTATAGCGTCTCCTTTTGCTTGTGAACCCAGAGCCAAAGGGCTATTTATTTTGCCAGTTGAACAAGGAAGAGGCAAGAAGCCTGCTCTAGAATACGACTGTATTCCTGAAGAGGAAGATATTTCATCAGTGATGCAAGTTCCAAATAGTAAAGCGTCAAGGACAGGGTATGATTTAAGGTCAGGCTCAGGTCAGCACTTAGGTGGAACATCGGAGGGGTCTTTGATGCAGTCACAAGAACAAGTAAGAAAGGCAAAAGGAATAAAGCCTTCACAGTCAATAGGCATCTCTAGGCCCTCAAGCACGAAAAAAGAGCTAGCTGATTTTGAAGAAGAAATTATGAAGTCCAAGTGTGCAACTACTCGAGTGCCTCTCAACAAAACTATTACTGGCCCTGCAAGACTAAGAGAGGGTTGTTATGATGGCAGCAATGCCCGAAGGATGCGAAAAGCACCAACCGTGAAAATGGATCAAAGGCATTTTTCTAATTTGGGCAGATCCTTATCTTGGGTCCTTAAGAGGCTAATTAAGGAGGGGACGCTACAACCATTGCCGGCTAGGCCAGCTAGAAGCCAGGTATAGCCCAATCACAAGGGGGATCAGTATTGTGCCTTCCACCACACACCGGGCATACCACAGATAATTGCAAGACCTTGAGACATGCTATTCAAGATCTGATTAACCCCAAGCAGATCTCCAACCCAGAAAAGCGAGAGGGAAAGAATAAGATGGATTAAGTGCCTAAATTGGGGAAGGGGGGATAGTTCTTGAGGATTATAATGGACCACCAACTGCAGCATCTGTGTTGACAAGAGCGGAAAATGATTAGCTATTTATAATGTTCTTTATATTTTTGAACTGTTAATAATGACATTCTGATTTCATTAATAGGATGAATGTTTTTGCTTACTTGTGGGATATCTCTTATGATTTCATTATGCATAATCATGATCATGACTCATCCCTATTTGATATTGATTCAATTGATGTTACTCCATTTAATCTCAAAACTTTGGAAAACCAAAAAAAAAAAAATCTTGATAGCATTTGTTATAACTCCTAAAGAGAGATCAAAACTTAAGAGAAATTCAAGAAAGTGTGAAAAAGTCTTTGCCTAGACCTAGGAAGACATGCCGGGCGATAATCATGAAGTCGTCAAACATACTAGGCTAGCATATCACAATCATGGACCGGTCACGCAGAAACTCAGAAGATTGAAGCCGAAAGGGGTAGAAAAGGTTAAAAGGAGGGATCCACAAGCAAAGGTCAAGCCAAAATTTCTTGTCTAAGTTCAACACTCGACTTAGTTGGTCAGTGTGGTCCCACATCGAGAAGAGGAGGAGTGCGTGTACGCGTAGACTATCAGGATTTGAACAAAGCCTATCCATAAGAAAAAAAGAACAGAAAAATAAAAGAAAGAAAAATAAAAAATAAAAAATATACATAATGAAAAAAGGAGAAGGAAGGAAAAGAATCGATATGTAGATCTGGCCAAATGGAAAAAAAAAAGAAAGAGAAACTGTCGATATAGGGGCAAAGGGAAGTCATCTTGGGGGCAAGCTTTGTTCAAATCCCCGTTGAGCTACACATGCTCGTACTTTACCATTTTTCTTGGCCTCCAAAAAGTTTCTATTGACTTACAATGGATATGGGTTGCTCAAGCTTGGAAATAGACATCACTGGGGAGGTGCGCCCCATGGTCTCCAACAGACAGGTCATTAAAAAGAATCCGATATGCCGATATGGTCTCCCACACCATGCAGGGTGCAAGGACGGAAGGACAATTTATAGATAAGGCTAGGTAGTTGCTCCAGAAGTATGACATTAAAGACCACAAGTCCTTCCTGTATTGCCCTCAAACCAATGGGGTAGGAAAGGCTGTTGACAAGGAGATCTGGGTCAAGATGGTTCGAAACTACATAGATCGAGCAGAGAAATGGCCCTTTTGCACTTCGAGGCTAGAGAACCACTATCGGAACCTCTACGAGAGTTACATGGGGTAGAAGCAGTGATGGCCAGTCGAAGTAAAGCTCAAATATTTAAAGACAATCGTGGAAGCCCAGATTCTGGAGGCCGACAGGGCACAACAACAGCAGCAGCAGTTAAACACGTCAGACCAAGACAGGTCACGGGATCACTATCACAATCAGATCTATCAGAAAGGGCTTGCCAGGTCATTCGGAAAGAAGGTCAAGAAACACCCATTGAAGGAAGGACATTTAGTCTTCAAACAAATGAGACTGGGTGTGTCCGATATCAGAGGGAAGTTCAGACCGACATGGAAAGGTCCTTTCATCCTCAAGAAGTTGTTGTCAAAAGGAGCGGCGATTCTGTCAGATAGCGATGGCAATGACTTCAATGAACCGATCAACATCAACAGACTCAAGAAGTCCACGGCTAAAGACTAAAAATCAAAAGAAGAGAATAAAAGCCCCACGGGTCGAAAACCGAAAAAAGGCGGCCTTGCTAAAAATTGGCGCCTCGTCAGGGTGAAAACCGAAAAAAGGTGCCCTGGGCAAAAATTAGAGGCTTGAGAGAAAATGTCCAATCAAGAAAACCCGAGAGGGCTAATTTGAGACAGGAGTTTGATGCTTACAAGATTTACTCTGAGATTAGATGTAGTTTTGCATTTTGAATCGATGTTAGATAATGATCATGTATAGAGAAATCATACCGAAATGTACACAATCTTTGCAAATACATGTGTTATTTTCTAGTTCATTTATAAAAAGAGAAATATCGTTCATTGCTGAATGCATGAAATCTAAATGGCTACACTCTGCTACTGCTCTCACCATCCGGATGTCTAAGTCGATGAGTTCTAGTATCGATTGCGGGCCTAAGCACCTACCTCTTGAATGCATTAGTGGGAGTGAAAGAACAACCCCCGATAGATGGCATAATAGTCTTCACCGATAGCTCACCTAGAGGCCGTGATGCTTGGAGGTAAGAGCCGAAGATAAAGGTCCACCTTGGAAAGATAGGGATGCCTCACTACATCATTACTCCCTCTGAACTATCGAGCACAATGGTGGTAATGTAAAAAGCAGCCCCATGAAGCCCTAAGGAACCTAATCCTTATCCGTCACCTTACCCAATCTAGCGACACATTCAAAGGAATGCAGCCGATGCCTAGGGAGTAGATGCCTCAGTGAATAACTGCTGATTACTCTAGAAGGGGGCTCTGATAGTAGCTTCAACTTTTCTTGCATTCATACCCTCTTAAAAAAACGAGAGAGAGAGAGAGATAAAAGGTCGTTAGAGTTAAAAACGTAATTGGCTCTCTAAGTAAAAGTTAGGCCAAAGAGCAGGGTGAAAACCTGAAAACAGGCGGTTTGTCCTACAAAAAATGAATAAAAGCCGCTAGAGTGGGCTGGGTCCATTTTAGGCAAATATTAGGCAGAAGGTTGGGTGAAAATCCCCAAAGGGACGCATTTCCCGCTAAGAAAAGCTGGTGTGAAAATTCACAAGGGACGCACTACCTTTAAAACAATGACTTTTGAAGCCTGGAGTGATAAGGTAGCGTTACTCCGAATAACTTCCCTTTAGGCAGGTAGTGCACAATGCAGAACTTGATTCAGGGTCCTGGAGGCAAAATTCTCATTGACCGGGGGGCAAAGATATACACGAGTCAGTTCTATTTGAAAAGAGTGTGGGTCAGAGTGCCTAAAGCTAAGATGACACTTTTCTAGATCCTTAGGGGCATTAGAGCAGCCGAGCAGTACCCTCAACGAATCCCTTAACTACCTAGGATGTGGTCTATCCATTCTTGCATCTCATATGCATCTCGCATGATAGATCTTCTGCATATCACGTGCATTCAATCCTTTATACATATAGTTGTGTACATATAATTTTTGTACATTAATCCTTTGCATGTGTTTTCTGTATATAGTTTTGTATGTATATTTCACACACATAATTCCATATGCACACACAATCTTTTGTATATGTTATTGTGTACATGACTCAAAGGGAAAGGTCCGAATATACCTCATGAGCAAGGATGATCTAAGGGATGGTTTCAGTTCAACATGATCGGCCACTGTATCCGGCATAAAATCAAGTAAATATGTACAGAGGTGGAACGCCCAAAAGAACAAGCCTATCCGGGCACGCCATGCTAAGGGCAATCTGGAATCACACAAATTTACAGAAAAGAAGATCCCTTGAGAAGCCGAACTACCCACACATACTTTAGGCAATCAGACGCAAAAATGGGCCGAGGTATAGTTTCAGCTCTACATCGGCGCTCATCTACGCCGAACCATCAGATCAAGATGAAGTCCTCACGAGAATGGAATCTCGCGGACCCTCTCCCAAAAAGACATTTAAAAGAGCGAGCCTACTCATGCACGCCATGCCGAGAGCAACCAGGTAAGTTTCCCTATCATAAGACATATGCTCACACACATCACATAATAAGTGTACAAAATCCAAATTAAAATGTACAAAATCTCAAGCAAAAACAAATTCTCGAGCAATAACAACAACAAAGACAAACAAACCAAAACAACAAAACAAGAAGAAGATATTTTCAAGGCCTTGAAAATCCAACATACTGTAAAATTCAAATACATTCAAAATGTGAAAATCCCGAAAATTTACACCAAATACATTGAAACCTATCTGCCTGCGGGCAAGCAACAAAAACCTCCAATCTAATTTTCCTCCGATGAGGGTCGAATATAATTTCCTGTGAGGAGGCTCAAATCCAATTTCCTCTCTGGAGGATCAAATATAATTTTCCTCTGAGGAAACTCAAATCCAATTTCCTCTTTGGAGGCTCAAATATAATTTTTCTCTGAGGAGGCTCAAACCTATTTTCCTCTCTGGAGGATCAAAATCAAAGACTCTCAGTAAGCATTTAAGCCTCTCAGTGAGCACAGATTTTTAAAGTCTCCCTGCGAGTACAGAGCCCTCTCAAGAGGTATACAGGTCTTTTCAACAAGGAGGTTCTGATTGGAGAAAATAGAGGAAAATGTATCTGGCATGTCACAGTCGATAAGGGATCTCTAAGAGGATAATACCTGAACTTTGCAAGAAGATGATGTTCGCACTTTAGACGTCTGGAAAATAACTCCATGCAATCAAGGGGAGGACGTTCATATTCCATAAATGCTTCTCCAGGGGACAACCAACCGTCCTTCAGGGGGGCACCCATCTGACATCGACCCTAACAAGTATGTACTGCCACAGGTATGCATCCCTTTTATATACCCTGCACATTTGTTTTGTCCTTTTGATAGGAAAAGAGGTTCAGGATAAGCACCAGCAAAGACAACGACGAATGAGTCACCATGCCGACCCAAGGATGGTCAACAGTCAGACACCGTGCAAGTCAGGATGAGGCCAGCGGGACACCAGCAATAGAACAGATCGCAACAGGGATTGTGGTTAGATAACACTGCATCTCACAGACACTGTACAAGCCGAGATGAGGCCAGCAGGAGGCCAGCGATAGAACAGATCGCAACAGAGGTTGTAGTTAGATAACACTGCATCTCATAGACACCGTGCAAGCAGAGATAAGGCTAGTGGGACACCAGCGATAGAACAGATCGCAATAGGAATTGTGGTTAGATAACACTGCATCTCAAAGACACCGTGCAAGCCGAGACGAGGTCAGCAGGACACATGCGATAGAAAAAATCGCAAGCTGGTTGTAGTTAGAAAACACTACCTCTCGCATCACTCAGACGCCGTGCAAGCCGAGATGAGGCTAGCGGTGCTCATGCAATAGAACAAATTACAATTGGGTTGCAATTGGATAACACTGCCTCTCACAACAGTCAGGAATCGTGCGGGCCGAGACGAGGCCAGCAGGATCAAGGTGGTTGAATGAATCATCAAAGGGTTGCGATGAAGTACACTACAACTCGACAGCGAGGGGTCACCGGCTCGAACACCCCGCGGAAGGCAAAGGGCTGCCTCAGGTACGCATCTCTTTCCTTCTTCTCTGAATTTTAGCTCATCTAGGCACTAGTGCACTAGTTTTCCCAAAATTGAGGGCAACTGTAAATACCGGGTCCTGAGGCAGCCCAAATCAGAGTTACCCAATGATGATAAGATGCCTAGTCACAAGCAAAAAGGTTAAAAGTCATGATTTCTTGGTCAAATTTACATTTTAGAGTAAAAAATAAAAAAAAAATAATAAAAAATGTTTTAAAAATTAGATTTGAAAAATGGGGTTTTGAAATTGTAATATTTTTAGTCAAATTTAAAATTAAAAAAAAAATCGCGAATGTCGGCCGCGGTAGCGCGCCCGCGAGCACGTGGAGCGTCAGCGCGCGAGCGACACACGGCCCGTCCCGCACGCGCTACCGACACCCGTCGCGCACACTGACGGGCGTCAGTCGCCCCTGTTTCGCCGAAAAATGCCAATTTCGCCCAAAAACTGATTTTTTCCGATTTTTTCCGATTTTTTATCCCTTTTTTAAGGGATTTTCAGGGTTTTTTCCATTTTTAAACTTAGATAAATTATATTATTAATTAATTAATTAGGTTTCCCTTAATTAATTTTATTTTCCATTTCTTCTTAATATAAATAGAAAATGATGGAAAGAGAAAGGGGGGGAATTTTTTAGGGTTTTTCTTAGTTTTTTTCTCTTCTTCTTCTTCAACAATTCTCTCTAGCTTTTACTAAATTTTTCCCCAATAAAAACAAAAAGAAAATAGTTCAATTCTTCTTTTTCCAATAGAATTTCTTCTAAACATATTTTTAGAATGAGTTTTGTTGATGGAATTTAATTTTGAGACAAATAAAATAATTATTTGCTCTCAAAATTCAGTTTTTTTAATTTGTTATTTGTTTTCAATTAAACTTTTTTCAAGGTTTTTTTTTTGAATCCCTTTTTTATCCCTTTTTGATGAAAAATTGATTTTGAGACAAACAAAATAATTGTTTGTTCTTAAAATTTAATTTTTCATTTGATTTTCTAACAAATAAGTTTTTTTCATAAATAATTTTTTTCTTGAGACAAACAAAATAATTGTTTGTTTTTTAGAACATTTTTTATCAATAAAAATCATTGTTTAGGCAAAGAAGTCAATTCTTTGTTTTTGAAGCATTTTTTATTTTCTTTCATCACTTTTTCAAGCATATTTATTTTTTTGGAATAAAATTTCAATATTTTATTATATTCAATTCTAATCTTGTAAATAAAAAATAAGGAAATCAATCATCATTTTTACCTTTATCGAATCTGAAACTCTGAGGGTAAAAATTATGGGATTGATCTTTTATCTTTTATTATTTTGTTCATATTTAATTGATTAACATGTATATTTTATTATTTTTATTTATCCATTTATTCTATTATTTTTATATTTGTCTCATTTAATATGTTTATATATTATTTTTATTCATGTAAATATTGATTTCTTATTATTTTTTAACATGTAATTAATTAATTCATTTTGGTTGATCTTTTTGCCATGTAAATATTTTATGTTAATTATGATAACATTAATTAATTATGTCATTTATTTAATTATTTTCATCATTCTTTTATTCATTATTTTTATCATTCTTTTTAATTGCTATTGTTATATATTTATTGTTTATTCATTTATTTGTTTATTTTCATTATTATTATTATCATGTTCATATTTTTATGTATTAATTCATTAGCATGTTTTATTTCAATCATATCATTTAATTCATTTATCATTCATAATGCACTTTTCTAATTTATTTTAAATCGTTGACATTTTAATTCATTTGTCATTTTGATGTTATCTTATTTTATTTATTTTATTTTATCATTTATTATATATTTAACTGATTTAATTGATTTAATTACTAACATTATTTTATTTGTGTTTTATTTTTATTTCACAACTTATTTTCTTCGCTTGGGCATTTTCGCAAGCACATGGGGAGATCCAGGAGGCTCGCCTAATTTTGATCGTTTATTCCATTACTTGTATTATTTGCTTTATTTGTTTCTTTATTTATTTTATCGAATGTAATTCCTAATAAAATTATTTATTTTAGACACGCTAAAAAGAAAATCACAAAAATATTTATACTAATTAACTTGGAACTTTTTCTAATAAAAATGGGACCAATGTCCCAGTTTTTCCACCCAAAATAAATTGTCACATAAAAATCACTTTCATAAATATGCATGCGAGGACCAATGTCCCCATCTTTAATGTCAGTCCCGTTTTATGCATGTTTTGTATTTTATTTACAATGGGGGTTGTATTTCGCCCCTAATTTTGCTATAATTTATTTTCATATGCTTTATTTTAATTATACTTTTATTTATCGCTTTCCCTGAATGGATAACCTGCACTTTAATTAAATTGCATGGAATTGAATGAGAAATGGGATGGAACGCTAAATTCAAAACTCCATTATAAACTTAACCAACGTATGAATAAATGGGAAGTCCCGAACCTTCTCTGGTCTCTGGGTTCAACGAGACAAGAGGGACATCTCAATGATGGGGCCTCCAAGATACCTCTTGTGTCCCTGAAAAAAGCTCAACTTGCCTAGTCCTAGGCTCCACGAGGCAAGAGGGCCATCCTAATATTCTATTAGGATGGGGCCTCCAAGACACCTCTTGTCACATCCCAAATATGGCCTAGTATAAATTGCATGTGTAATTGGATTTTTAAAAAGGGTATTTTGGTAATTTGTGCAAGTGAATTAAGGACTTAATTGAAGAGTTATTTAAATAATTTAGAGAAAGAATTTTATTAGTGATCAATTGGTAATTTATAAGGATTTATAAGAGAATTTACAAGGACTTGAAGCAAAAGTCAAGAAAGATAAAAAAAGAGGTCCAATAAATGATTGACATGTGGATGAGTTGGTGAGTGCATTAATGGGGATTTGAAAGGAGTAGAGAGAGGGAAGGCTGGAAATCTTAGCTTCCCGTGGAAGCTATCTGGTTTTGCCCCTCTCCCTTGCCCTCTCACATTCACTTGCTCTCTTTCTCTTCTCCATTTCTGCTCTCAACTCTTGCATGTGCCGTTCTTTAATCTTTGAGTTAGGGTTGAGATTTGAAGAGTTCCAAGAGGTAAGTGGCTGTGTTATTTGGTTTGAATCTTCTTTTTCTCCTTCCATTTGGATTCGTGATGGGTTATGTGGTTATTTGCATGGGTTAATTAGGCTTTGTCTTGGTTGGTTGCTTGTAAGAATCTGAAGAAAGGAGGAAGGATAAAGGAAAAGTGAAGTTTTGGCCGTCACGAGTCGGAGGGAGGCGTCTGACTCGTGAACATGAGATTTTGGCCTTCACAAGTCGGATGGAGGCATCCGACTCATGAACTGGGGAAATTAGTCGAGCACGAGTCGGCATTTGGCGCACGACTCGTGTTGGTCCTCCTCTCCTACGCAGCTTCTCCGGCTACTGTCGCGATCGTGACTTCATGTCGCGAGCGCGACAGTAACCCACTAGCCTGCCTCCCCTGTTTTCTAAAAACATATTTTAAGCTTCTTTTACATGGGTTTTCATTACATGACGCATGATTTGTCTTATATGGCCTATTAAATGATAAATTACATGTTGTTAATTAGTTTTGTACATGATTTATATGTCTATATTTAATCAAACACATGTATACAGGAAGTTGTAAAATTATACTTGATATATCTCTATTATGTGATCATTATTTTAGAACAGGATTGAGTTGTTATCGGAGCTTGATAGTCATAGTAGTGGATAGATAAGCGCTTATCTAGGGTTAGAGTGTGGGTGCAGCTGCTATATGTTATTTACTACATGTGAGCCCCGTTTTGGCCATATAAAATGTTTGAGATCTTGGTCTCCGGTATACCTTCGGGTATACATGATTATAAAATGTTTGCGACCCATGTCTCCATATGCTTGGGATACTGTGTCCTATCAGTATCGTTAGTACCCGTATCCACTAGTTAGCGAGTAATTAAGCTATTTCTTGAGGTTGTTACATGAGATTAATATATGAATATTGACTACTTAGATATGAATGGTTACTTTCCGATATACATGTGTATGATGAATACTTGTTATAAACATGAGTAGTATATGTTTATATGCTTTTGTTATTATTAAGTTTGTATATATATATGTTTATTGCGATTATATGTACATGCATGTGTTGTTCCTCCCCACTAAGCATTATTGCTTAGCACGGGCTCTTTTCCCGTGTAGGTGGCAAGTTCATTTTGGAGTTGGACATCTGCAGGTCAGCCACTAGAAGTCTTTAGTTTGAGTTTATTTTTTCTTCTGCTATATTTTTGTTTATGGAGTTTTTTTTTTTTTTAGGAATGTAATATTTTTGTAAATTATTATTTTGTATATGTATATGTTTATCTTTTACAAATCCCTTTTGTAAAAGCAATATGATTATTTATATATGGATTTGATATCTTTTGATTAAATGTTTTTTTCTTTTAGCATACTCGAGTATATGTATGTGATTTGTGCGTGTGGCGCTCTGATATCCTTCCAACGGGGGTATCGGGGTGTTACAGCTTGGTATAAGAGCACCGATTTAGTCGGTTCTGGTTTTATGTGATTGGTTGAGTATAGAGTCTTTACATGAGAGTCTGTCTAGAGTCGTGGCCTAATACAAATGTTGTTTGTGTAGTGTCTAGATGGAGTCCGATCCAAGTGAGAACGTGGGTGAGACAACGGGCAGTGTTAGTGCAGTTAGGGGTGATCAACCTGCTCCTCAATGTCAGCAAGAAGGGATTCCTGGTATGGGTTTTGGTCATGAGAATTCGGTCTTAGTATAAGGTTTGCTTCAGTTAGTCGAGAGGTTGACTGCTCCTAAGGCTCCGACTGAATTGATAAGAAAGAGAGGAGCAGAAGATTTCCATGGAACTGCATTGGACCAATCGGATGTGGCCGAGTTTTGGATTCAGAGGGTAGGCCGAATTTTGCAAGAGATTAATTGTCCTACAAATTAGAGGGTACTTTGTGCAGTGTTATTGCTTCAAGGGCCAACGTACGATTGGTGGGAGCTTGTGCTTCGTAACCCTCAACGACCAGTCGAGTTGACTTGGGGATTCTTCAAACAAGAGTTTGAATAGAAGTATGTGACTAAGACATACCGGGAAGCCAAGTGGAGAGAGTTTATCAGTCTGAAGCAGAGGGGTATGACAGTGAGTGAGTATGAGAAGGAGTTTAGCCGGTTGAGCAAGTTTGTGCCCGAGCCATCGCTGACGAAAGAGTTTAGGTGTAGGCACTTTCAGGAGGGACTGCGAGAGGTGATTAGGGGACCGTTGTCGGCTATGGCGGTTATGCAACAGGTCAACTACTATCAGCTAGTGGTGGGAGCGATTAAGCTAGAAGAATCTGAGATGATAAAGCAGAGGATAGAATAGAAGAGGAGAGCTCCGGATAGTGGCATTGTCAGTAACAAGAAGTCCAAAGGTGCTCCGATCGGACAAGTGACTAAAGGGACTGTTCTAGTGCCTTCTGAGGTGGGAAGTATAGCACCGCCCACGAGTAGAGGAAGTAGAGCACCGGAGTGTGAGCATTGCCAAAGGTATCATTGGGGCACATGCCGCAAGATCACTGGAGCGTGCTTCAAGTGTGGCAGTATGGAGCATCAATTTGCTAGTTGTCCTGACCGGCAAGAGAATCAGAGCCAACAAGAAAGTAAAGTGGGTGGAGGTAAATCAAATGTAACCAGAAGCAATTGGGATAGAAGTAGAGCTCCTCAGGCGCCATTGAAAATCGTGCATCGGCCAGGGATTACGGGAGAGTATGCTCTGGCTAGAGTCTATGCGATGATTAGAGAGGATACTCTAGAGGTTGCAGGTCCTTCCGGTAAGTGTTAATTAGTTAAGTTTCTGTTTGAGTTCGGTTTTGGTATTTGGGATGTAAGTGGTTAGCTGGTGTGACGCGCCCGAACCCCGCTCGCGATCCGGATGGCCCTCGGAAATCCGCTTTTAGGACCCGAGACCGGATGGAGGTTCATTAAAACTCGTGAAAGCTGATCGCTTCGCAATGGACAAAAATATATCCAAACCCATTGTTGGCAATCAACTTACGAGAGCGTCTATTGGGTTATCATAAGGCAGGATCACGGAGTCGCCACCCGATAGAACATCGGGAAATAAATCTAACCTTATGAGGCCAAAACCAGAGAGAGTTCGGGACCTCACTCTTATTCATACCTTTGGTTAATATTATGTAAAAGGGTTTTTGGGATCAATTATTTTATCTCTCTTCTCACACGAGTTATGCCATAAATTAAAGCGCATTCAAACAAGTAAAAAATAATAAAATAACAAATAAAGCGATAAATAAAATATATTTACAGTTATCCAAAAATAAGTATGAAATCATAAAAGGAGGATATAATAATAAGAATACATACATAAATCGGACTATCCTTTTAGGCGGGAACGTTGGTTCCCAATTACTTTTTATGAAAAGTATAAAATTCTTGAATCAATTTAAATCTTTTGGTTTTGGAATGAAAACGTGGACATTGGTCCAGTTTTATTGACAAATTTCATTTTGTAGAAAACATTTGTGTGGTGATTCTTTTTAATGCGGTCGAAAAATCATTTGTTATTACAGACCACAAGCGAATAAAATAAAACAAAATAATAATTACATATTTCATAATGATAAATAAATCCTAATCTACTCACCTCGACCGTGCTCCGCCTAACTCCGTGAGCGAGTCACATGCCACTCGCATCGCGGTAAAGACAGAAAACAATATTGGTTAATAATGAATAAATAATTGAACAAATAAATAAACAAATAAATAATTAATTGAATCAAACAAATTGAGAGGATTAATCAATGTAAAACACAATGGCAATTATAATGATCAAATGCAATAAAAATGATGATGCTAATAATAATACCATAAAATGATAATAATGATAATAATAAATAATAAATAAACATAAAATGACAATAATAGATAGGTAAAATAATAATAATAATAATGACCATGACAATATTAATTAAAGCAATAAAATAATAACATCAACAATAATAAACATAGTAATAATATTAACACAATCCTAATAATAATAATAATGACATTAAAATAATAATAACTAACCACAATAATAATAATAATAATAATAATAATAATAACAATAATAACAACAATATGACATCAACAAACATAAAATAAACATATAATACTAATAATGGTAAAAACAGAATAATAATAATAATAATAAACATATAATAATAATAATAATAATAAAAATAATAAAAATAAACAGAATGTTAAATAATTACAAATAATAATAATAATAATAATAATAATAATAATAATAATAATAATAACGGAATATTAATAATAATGAATAAGTAATAATAATAATAATAATAATAATAATAATAATAAAATAATAGTAATAAGATGAACACAGAATAATAATTAATAATAAATAAGTATAATAATATTAATAATAATATACATAAAATGCATAAATATATAATAATAACAAATAATAATGATAATAATAATAATAATAACAAAAATTAATTAAATATATAATAATAATAATAATAATAATAATAATAATAATAGGGACTTACCTCGCCGGAGCTGCCGTCGGAGGGGGGGTGGTCGACAACACCAACGCCGTCTGATGGATCGTCGCCCGGGGAAGACGGCGGACTGGTCCACGCGCCGGAAGGGGGTTTGCCGGAGCCTGAAATCGCCAAAAACCGTGAATGATGCCTCGCCGGAGATCGCCTACACGCGCCGCCTACCGGGGTCTGTTGGAGGATCGGCCGGTGCCTTCGGAAGCGTCTGGGGGTGCTGATGCCGGCGGTCGGGTGCGTGTCGTCGCCGGTGACCTCGGTTGGGCGGCGGAGCCTCCGCCTCTCTCCCCTCTTTTTTCTTCTTTTTCTTTCTTTCTCCCTGGTCCGGCGCCGTTGGTCTCCGTTGGCCTGGTCTGCTGCTCCTCTCCTTGATTTCTTTGGTCCTTTTTCCTTCTTTTGGTTTGATCAGTTTGTGTCTCTCTTTATCTTTTCTATTTCTCTTGTACTTTGATTTTCCTTTGTATTTCTTTGATTTTTCTGGGTCTCGGTTTCCTTCTGCTCTCTCCTTTCTATTTCCTTTGGCTTTTGTTTCTTTGCTTTGTTTACCTTCTCTCTCTCATTTTTTATTTGTTCACTGTCCCTTCTCTTATTGAATTATTTTCTTTGGCCTTTGATCTGTGCTCTCCTCTCTTTTCTTTCTTTTTTTTCTTTGGTTTCATTTGTGTATTCTTCATTTCCTTGTTCCAGCCGACCCCCTGCTCTCTCTTTCTTTATTTTTTCTTTTAATTTTCTTGTCCAGCCGAGAGAGCCCCCTTATTCTTTGCTCATTCTTTTCTTTTTATACACCCTCAAATTAGGGTTAAGGGTACAATGGTCATTTCCTCACTCAATTATTTCCCTCCTTTTCCTTTAATTAATACACACACAATTTAATTAAATTAACACACCTATATACATGTTAATTAAACAATTACATAATATAATTAAACATTACATTAATTAATCACATCTTAATACAATTAATCTATATATATATTATATATATAATTTATCTAATTAATTAAACATTACACTTTAATTTTACATGCATTTTAATTAACACAATAATATTAACCACTTAATTAACTGACAACATCAACTAATTAATTACCTAATTTCACACACACACATATTTATATATATATATTTTTTTTTATTTTTTATTTTTTATATTTTTTATTTATATATATTTTTTATTTTTTCTGAGGGAATAATCAAAGATCAAAAATCACCATTTTCATTTTATGCCGGGGTTCGGGACCCGGTGTCTACAGTTGCCCCCAATTTTGGAGAAGCTAGTGCATAGACACCTAGGTGAGCCAAAATTCAAGGAGGAAGAGAGAAGGGATTACATACCTGTGGCGGAGACCCTACCTTCTTGCCGGGACTCCTCAGAGGGCTTCGAGATTTGCCTTCTCAAAGGATTTAGAGATTTTGCCTCCTCAGAGGACTTGGAGATTTTGCCTCCTCAGAGGATTTTGAGAATTTTGCCTCCTCAGAGGACTTCAAGATTTTGCCTCCTCAGAGGACTTTGAAAATTTGGAGAATTTGCCTCCTCAGAGGGCTTTGATAATGTGGTGAATGCGCCGAGTCTGCTCCAGACTTACAAAACGCGAACTACACTGAATCGCTACCAAGATTCGAAGTGTTTGCACTGAATCGCTACCAAGATTCAAAGTGCGAGGGTTGCTCTCTTGAGCTGCACCGAGTCTGCTCCAGACTTACAAAGCGCGAACTACACTGAATCGCTACCAAGATTCGAAGTGTTTGCACTGAATCGCTACCAAGATTCAAAGTGCGAGGGTTGCTCTCTTGAGCTGCACCGAGTCTGCTCCAGACTTACAAAGCGCGAACTACACTGAATCGCTACCAAGATTCGAAGTGTTTGCACTGAATCGCTACCAAGATTCAAAGTGCGAGGGTTGCTCTCTTGAGCTGCACCGAGTCTGCTCCAGACTTACAAAGCGCGAACTACACTGAATCGCTACCAAGATTCGAAGTGTTTGCACTGAATCGCTACCAAGATTCAAAGTGCGAGGGTTGCTCTCTTGAGCTGCACCGAGTCTGCTCCAGACTTACAAAGCGCGAACTACACTGAATCGCTACCAAGATTCGAAGTGTTTGCACTGAATCGCTACCAAGATTCAAAGTGCGAGGGTTGCTCTCTTGAGCTGCACCGAGTCTGCTCCAGACTTACAAAGCGCGAACTACACTGAATCGCTACCAAGATTCGAAGTGTTTGCACTGAATCGCTACCAAGATTCAAAGTGCGAGGGTTGCTCTCTTGAGCTGCACCGAGTCTGCTCCAGACTTACAAAGCGCGAACTACACTGAATCGCTACCAAGATTCGAAGTGTTTGCACTGAATCGCTACCAAGATTCAAAGTGCGAGGGTTGCTCTCTTGAGCTGCACCGAGTCTGCTCCAGACTTACAAAGCGCGAACTACACTGAATCGCTACCAAGATTCGAAGTGTTTGCACTGAATCGCTACCAAGATTCAAAGTGCGAGGGTTGCTCTCTTGAGCTGCACCGAGTCTGCTCCAGACTTACAAAGCGCGAACTACACTGAATCGCTACCAAGATTCGAAGTGTTTGCACTGAATCGCTACCAAGATTCAAAGTGCGAGGGTTGCTCTCTTGAGCTGCACCGAGTCTGCTCCAGACTTACAAAGCGCGAACTACACTGAATCGCTACCAAGATTCGAAGTGTTTGCACTGAATCGCTACCAAGATTCAAAGTGCGAGGGTTGCTCTCTTGAGCTGCACCGAGTCTGCTCCAGACTTACAAAGCGCGAACTACACTGAATCGCTACCAAGATTCGAAGTGTTTGCACTGAATCGCTACCAAGATTCAAAGTGCGAGGGTTGCTCTCTTGAGCTGCACCGAGTCTGCTCCAGACTTACAAAGCGCGAACTACACTAAATCGCTACCAAGATTCGAAGTGTTTGCACTGAATCGCTACCAAGATTCAAAGTGCGAGGGTTGCTCTCTTGAGCTGCACCGAGTCTGCTCCAGACTTACAAAGCGCGAACTACACTGAATCGCTACCAAGATTCGAAGTGTTTGCACTGAATCGCTACCAAGATTCAAAGTGCGAGGGTTGCTCTCTTGAGCTGCACCGAGTCTGCTCCAGACTTACAAAGCGCGAACTACACTGAATCGCTACCAAGATTCGAAGTGTTTGCACTGAATCGCTACCAAGATTCAAAGTGCGAGGGTTGCTCTCTTGAGCTGCACCGAGTCTGCTCCAGACTTACAAAGCGCGAACTACACTGAATCGCTACCAAGATTCGAAGTGTTTGCACTGAATCGCTACCAAGATTCAAAGTGCGAGGGTTGCTCTCTTGAGCTGCACCGAGTCTGCTCCAGACTTACAAAGCGCTGATGTTGTTCTTCTGAAATGGATGTCCTTCCGGACCGGGTGTCCTCCTGGACTGCCCTTCTGAACGGTCATTCAGATATTTTCTGCAAAACCAAATGCACAAAATATACACAAGAAATTGTATGCATGATGTTGTATGGGACTCGTCTCCCTAGGGAGCTTGGGTAATCGGCCTCTTGAGAGGGCTTCGAGATTTGCCGATTTGCCTCCTCAGAGTACTTGAAAATGCCTTTTCAGAGGACTTAAGGATTCTGCTACTCAGATGACTTAGATTTTGCCTTCTCAAGGACTTTGAAAGGTAATTAATTTGCCCCCGGGGGGCTTAAGAAACGTCAGCTTGTTGACGTGCGACTGATGTACACTATCTAATGAGCGTCAAGCACCATGTATGCATGGAATATGTGAAAGGATATGCATTTATGAAATGATATGCAAAGGACTATGATCCTGAAATACATATATGTCGATGGCTTGCATTCATGTGGAAGATCATGGAATCGTCATTCTAACATGTTTTCAGATGATCATAAAAGGGAAAAACATGCAAAGGTTCAACATGAGAAATATATACAAAGGGATTATGTATGCAACATATATGCAAATGTTCATGCATGTGACAAGGATAAAGAGTCGCTCATAGGCATAGATGAAAAGAATCATATGCAAAGATAGGTGGGATATGTTATATACATGAAAGCTATGTAGGGAATTGGGTGTGTGCGATGTGTGCACTTACGACTATGTATATGAAACACGTGTAGAAAAAATTATATACATGTATGTACTGCATGCGAAAAATGTGGATGCGAGATGCTGGCAAAGGATATGCCCATAAAGAACCACATGCGTCAAAAGCACTTATGAAATGTATTCGCTAAAGCTCTTATGCCAAAAGACATGCACCAAGAATTGTACATGTAAAACTATTTATTGAGAATATTTGCTACAATTATGTGTAAAAACATTTGCAGAAAGCATATGTACAAAGAATATGGCTGAGAGTGTACGCAAAGTATCATTTTCATGGGTAGTGATAAGAAATACCCCAAGATTGTAAAATGAGTGCAACCTATCAGGTACCTCAAACTCAAGTTTCTAACTGCCTTTGAGCATACTGAATGAACCACATTCTCAACTGATTCAATCTTAGCAAAAGAATTCGGGAGTCATTCCCAATGAAGTGTAAGAAAGTAAACACGTAAGTATCGATGTTTACTAAATCAGCATGTAAATACGAGACATACCATGCGATCTCTGTGTGTATGTGCAAAGGCCAAAACAAAATTTTTCATTTTTTCTTAAAAGCAAATTCTAGATGCAATATCGAGGACAAGACTCAACTCGAATGCAAATGCACTCGTGGCTTCCCGCTTGAAGCTCAAGAGACACCATACGCCTCTTCCTACGTACCAAACCTTACTAGAAGGTCATCTCCGCTAGTTAGATAAGGCCAAACCAAGAATCAATAGGTCTTACTTTGGTTGTAACGTTAGGCTTAGGTAATTGGCTATCAAAGGAGAATCAGGTCGCTAGAGAAAAACGGCCGCAACGTTCATTTGGATGATGGAATCATTTTCGGATAAATTGTATACTGTCCAGATACTCTTGAATTTGGATTCGATAATGCTCTGAATTATCAAGCTCAACATAACAATTAAGCTAAGACAGGTAGCTACTGAACTCATCAAGGGGTATTATCTTGGGCCCTATTATTTTCCTTTTTTTTTTTTTTGCCTTTTTCTTTTCTTTGTTTTTTTTTTCGATTTTGCAAGCTCATGTCTCTAACTACACAAAAAGTTTATCGATGATTTAGACTCCTTTCCCAAAGTGTAGCCCCAAAAATTATCGATTATTGAAAATTCATTTCCCAAGGGGTAGACCCATCCTTATCAGGGTGATTTCTGGTGACCCAAAAATTATCAATGGTCGAGATTTTCTCTTAGAAGTGCAGACCCATTCTTATTCGGGTGATTTCAACCCACAAAATTATTGATGATTGAGATTCTCTTCTCGAAATGTAGACCCATTTTCATCGGGGCAAATTTTTGATGGTCTAAGAGATTGCCAATGGTCAAGCCTCAAAGATCATCAATAATTAAAGATCTCTTTCAGAAGTGTAAACCCACCTTCGCCGGGACAATTTTTGATAGCTCAAGAGAATATCGTAATGTGCATCCATCTTTACTAGAGCGGCCATTCTTCTAAGGGGAAGCCAAAATCATTTTAGGCGAAAGGTAGTTTTAATGTGTGTAACAACAAAACTGGCACGCATTTAGCATACCAAAATAAAGGCTCAAGGGGCTATCAAGCGATTGTAAAATAAGGGTAGGAAATGGTCATTTAAAGAACTATACAAAGAAATGGTGCCTAAATCATTTTCTAGATTCAGCCTTATCCAGGAGTCACTTTGACGGGTAATCGGAAAGGTTCTAGTGCTCTTAGTGAGTTTTCATCCAATCCCCTAATTGCAACTAGTTTTTTTTTTTCAGTTTATTTTCAAAACGGGCCAAAAGTGCTCGAAATTTAGACATTACGCGATATAGTCAAATATTTTCATGTGATCTAGCTCTTAAAGACCAAACATATGTACTCCTTACTTAATTCAAAGTGGAATGAAACTCGGATTTCTAGAGTTAAGATCAAATCCATTCATAATTGAGAACTACTTAGGCAGAGTCAAACCTTGAATTCAGAGGTACCTTAATGAGGTGCAAACATGTCAGCGTTTTAGGATACAGCTTAACACCAAAATATTTTTATTCTATCAAAAATGTAAATGCACAAAAATCGTTTAAGCAAATAGAGAATTTTTCTTTCTTTTTTTTTTAAAAATATGCACAAACTATGCGTTAAGAATCATGTATATGGAATGGCATATGCAATAGCATCATGTATATTAGCAATGCATGCAAGGAACGGTATGTGCAAAACATGTGTAAAAACATTTGTATAAAAATGCGTACATAAGATATGTGCAAAGGTGTGTGCGTGTAAAACACCTACAAAAAAAAACATGAGTGTGTAAATACTGCATAATAAATAACGTGCATGCATAAGTTTGCAGTGTACATGTAAGCAGTATACAATGAAGGTAAAGGTGCAAGACATGACACAATATGAGAATGAATGTTCATAATACAGGGTGTATGTGCATATGGTGTGATTTATACATGATAGAGATATGTATGTAAGATGAAGATGTGATGTAGGATGAAGATGATCTGGCACGAAAATGTGCGCCAATGAGTTGCAAGGAGTGGCAAAACTCACATATATAGAAGTGCAAAACATATACAGATAATACACATGAGATGGGACACAGCTTAAGAATGATTGTGTACAGTGAGCGGAGTATGCGTGCAATACGAGGTATGCAATGAAAGTGTCTGCACGAAACAAATAGTATTCACAAGGTATGCGTATTTACATGGTATGAGCATTCAAGACATGCATTGGTATATACAATGACTAAAATGCATGATGAAGAAATTACATGTACATGGCATAATTCATGTATGATAGTACATGTTCATGATATGGTGTACAATGTGAAGAATGTAAGGTATTTTCTGTGTTTGATGTCTACTCTAATGAAGTATGCTAATGTGTGCACACTATGACATGCAGCAGTATATGTATGTTCTAGGGCACAATGTTAATGTACATGTGTAATGTGAGCATATGGATATGTACATGCTATGACACATGGTGAATGCATTTTTTTTTTTGATTTTATTTTTTTTTATGCATGTCACGGGGATACTACGCCCGTACGTGTTATGATGCATGTCAATACGTACATTCGGGGACGTATGCCGTATGTACTGGCTATGGTGCATGATGGATGTTGGTGTGAGTTGTGACAGGCACTGCTATGTATGTATATGCAAGATAAATACATGTTATATTCATATTCACAAATCATGATACAAGCAATTTTATATACAGAGTGCACATGTTCTATTATTGTATGGAAAGAACTATTATACATGAGACATGTGAAGAAACTATACACAGAGTAATAGGTACATGTAATGATTTTATGCACAGAAAATGATGTATACATAAGGAGGAGATACAAAAAATTTATTTGTGTATGAATGATACATTGAAATTCGTGAAAAACTATGCACACGATTATATGTACATGTAATAATTTTATGCACAGGAAAAGATGTATATATATGGGAAATGATAAGAAAGTTATGTGTATGAATGACATGAATATACAATACATCAATAATAACCACATGCAAGCAGTAAATCCTTCCAACCTTATTGCCCCCACACACGAGGTCAATTGGTTTCTTCCTAGGTGGGCTTAATCCGTGGGTCAACGAGAGACCCAAGGAGCGTGTTAGAGCATGACGTCTCTCAAGATGCGCACACGTATGATTTTCGGCCATTGTATATTTGGACACTTCAACCAAACTAAGGTGAGGTTATCAAAGCTTTAAAGCTCTTCATAGAAGACCACTTAATTTGTTTGATGTTGTTTAATACACGATGACCCACGTAGCAAGCACTGTATTAAGGTACATACCACCTAGGGGAAGTATCTATTGCCATTATATGAGCTTTGGTCAAGGTGGCGTTGCTTTAAGGCTACCCAAGCATGATCCCTGCACGACGGGTCTATCTCATCACGAGCATAACGACCGATCGGATCACCATTTGATATACCATTGAGGTACGAGGCTTGGGCTGGTGATTATCCTTAACACTTCCCCAAATTGAGTGAAAATGAGGTCGTGCTTCAGGAACGCACCGGGGCTGATAGAGGGACCAAACTAACATAATTCTAAGGCTCTAGCATGATGCAATGCAATTTTTCGAAAAGGGATAAAATTTCTTGATCCTACATCCATTTACATATATTAACCAAAGGTACTTTCGGAGCAAAATCTCATGATATCCCCAGCGGAGTCGCCACTGTGACGCGCCCGAACCCCGCTCGCGATCCGGATGGCCCTCGGAAATCCGCTTTTAGGACCCGAGACCGGATGGAGGTTCATTAAAACTCGTGAAAGCTGATCGCTTCGCAATGGACAAAAATATATCCAAACCCATTGTTGGCAATCAACTTACGAGAGCGTCTATTGGGTTATCATAAGGCAGGATCACGGAGTCGCCACCCGATAGAACATCGGGAAATAAATCTAACCTTATGAGGCCAAAACCAGAGAGAGTTCGGGACCTCACTCTTATTCATACCTTTGGTTAATATTATGTAAAAGGGTTTTTGGGATCAATTATTTTATCTCTCTTCTCACACGAGTTATGCCATAAATTAAAGCGCATTCAAACAAGTAAAAAATAATAAAATAACAAATAAAGCGATAAATAAAATATATTTACAGTTATCCAAAAATAAGTATGAAATCATAAAAGGAGGATATAATAATAAGAATACATACATAAATCGGACTATCCTTTTAGGCGGGAACGTTGGTTCCCAATTACTTTTTATGAAAAGTATAAAATTCTTGAATCAATTTAAATCTTTTGGTTTTGGAATGAAAACGTGGACATTGGTCCAGTTTTATTGACAAATTTCATTTTGTAGAAAACATTTGTGTGGTGATTCTTTTTAATGCGGTCGAAAAATCATTTGTTATTACAGACCACAAGCGAATAAAATAAAACAAAATAATAATTACATATTTCATAATGATAAATAAATCCTAATCTACTCACCTCGACCGTGCTCCGCCTAACTCCGTGAGCGAGTCACATGCCACTCGCATCGCGGTAAAGACAGAAAACAATATTGGTTAATAATGAATAAATAATTGAACAAATAAATAAACAAATAAATAATTAATTGAATCAAACAAATTGAGAGGATTAATCAATGTAAAACACAATGGCAATTATAATGATCAAATGCAATAAAAATGATGATGCTAATAATAATACCATAAAATGATAATAATGATAATAATAAATAATAAATAAACATAAAATGACAATAATAGATAGGTAAAATAATAATAATAATAATGACCATGACAATATTAATTAAAGCAATAAAATAATAACATCAACAATAATAAACATAGTAATAATATTAACACAATCCTAATAATAATAATAATGACATTAAAATAATAATAACTAACCACAATAATAATAATAATAATAATAATAATAATAACAATAATAACAACAATATGACATCAACAAACATAAAATAAACATATAATACTAATAATGGTAAAAACAGAATAATAATAATAATAATAAACATATAATAATAATAATAATAATAAAAATAATAAAAATAAACAGAATGTTAAATAATTACAAATAATAATAATAATAATAATAATAATAATAATAATAATAATAACGGAATATTAATAATAATGAATAAGTAATAATAATAATAATAATAATAATAATAATAATAAAATAATAGTAATAAGATGAACACAGAATAATAATTAATAATAAATAAGTATAATAATATTAATAATAATATACATAAAATGCATAAATATATAATAATAACAAATAATAATGATAATAATAATAATAATAACAAAAATTAATTAAATATATAATAATAATAATAATAATAATAATAATAATAATAGGGACTTACCTCGCCGGAGCTGCCGTCGGAGGGGGGGTGGTCGACAACACCAACGCCGTCTGATGGATCGTCGCCCGGGGAAGACGGCGGACTGGTCCACGCGCCGGAAGGGGGTTTGCCGGAGCCTGAAATCGCCAAAAACCGTGAATGATGCCTCGCCGGAGATCGCCTACACGCGCCGCCTACCGGGGTCTGTTGGAGGATCGGCCGGTGCCTTCGGAAGCGTCTGGGGGTGCTGATGCCGGCGGTCGGGTGCGTGTCGTCGCCGGTGACCTCGGTTGGGCGGCGGAGCCTCCGCCTCTCTCCCCTCTTTTTTCTTCTTTTTCTTTCTTTCTCCCTGGTCCGGCGCCGTTGGTCTCCGTTGGCCTGGTCTGCTGCTCCTCTCCTTGATTTCTTTGGTCCTTTTTCCTTCTTTTGGTTTGATCAGTTTGTGTCTCTCTTTATCTTTTCTATTTCTCTTGTACTTTGATTTTCCTTTGTATTTCTTTGATTTTTCTGGGTCTCGGTTTCCTTCTGCTCTCTCCTTTCTATTTCCTTTGGCTTTTGTTTCTTTGCTTTGTTTACCTTCTCTCTCTCATTTTTTATTTGTTCACTGTCCCTTCTCTTATTGAATTATTTTCTTTGGCCTTTGATCTGTGCTCTCCTCTCTTTTCTTTCTTTTTTTTCTTTGGTTTCATTTGTGTATTCTTCATTTCCTTGTTCCAGCCGACCCCCTGCTCTCTCTTTCTTTATTTTTTCTTTTAATTTTCTTGTCCAGCCGAGAGAGCCCCCTTATTCTTTGCTCATTCTTTTCTTTTTATACACCCTCAAATTAGGGTTAAGGGTACAATGGTCATTTCCTCACTCAATTATTTCCCTCCTTTTCCTTTAATTAATACACACACAATTTAATTAAATTAACACACCTATATACATGTTAATTAAACAATTACATAATATAATTAAACATTACATTAATTAATCACATCTTAATACAATTAATCTATATATATATTATATATATAATTTATCTAATTAATTAAACATTACACTTTAATTTTACATGCATTTTAATTAACACAATAATATTAACCACTTAATTAACTGACAACATCAACTAATTAATTACCTAATTTCACACACACACATATTTATATATATATATTTTTTTTTTATTTTTTATTTTTTATATTTTTTATTTATATATATTTTTTATTTTTTCTGAGGGAATAATCAAAGATCAAAAATCACCATTTTCATTTTATGCCGGGGTTCGGGACCCGGTGTCTACAGCTGGGAAATTTCGAGGACGAAATTTCTTAAGGAGGAGAGAGTTGTCACATCCCAAATATGGCCTAGTAGAAATTGCATGTGTAATTGGATTATTAAAAAGGGTATTTTGGTAATTTGTGCAAGTGAATTAAGGACTTAATTGAAGAGTTATTTAAAGTATTTAGAGAAAGAATTTTTTTAGTGATCAATTGGTAATTTATAAGGATTTATAAGAGAATTTACAAGGACTTGAAGCAAAAGTCAAGAAAGATAAAAAAAGAGGTCCAATGAATGATTGACATGTGGATGAGTTGGTGAGTGCATTAATAGGGATTTGAAAGGAGTAGAGAGAGGGAAGGTTGGAAATCTTAGCTTCCCGTGGAAGCTATCTGGTTTTTGCCCTCTCCCTTGCCCTCTCACGTTCACTTGCTCTCTTTCTCTTCTCCATTTCTGCTCTCAAGTCTTGCATGTGCTGTTCTTCAATCTTTGAGTTAGGATTGAGATTTGAAGAGTTCCAAGAGGTAAGTGGCTGTGTTATTTGGTTTAAATCTTCTTCTTCTCCTTCCGTTTGGATTCGTGATGGGTTATGTGGTTATTTGCATGGGTTAATTGGGTTTTGTCTTGGTTGGTTGCTTGCAAGAATCTGAAGAGAGGAGGAATGATAAAGGAAAAGGGAAGGTTGTAGTTTGAAGATAGTGGATTTTTGAAGCTCCATTACTAGGTTTGGGAGTTATTTATGGATAATTGTTTGGAAGTTGTTTGAAAGTGTTCTGTCCATTCTCACTTTGGATTGTAATTTGATATTTATATGCTATGGTTATTTGTGTGTTTAGTACATGAAAATGCATGAGTATAATAGTTGTGTGTGTATGATTTATAAGATTTGTGATGATTATTAATTGATGATGATTTGCATGGAAATGTGAGGTGAGTATACATGAAACAGGAGATGAAATTCCTGGGTTTTGAACCTCTATAAATGTTCTTTGAATGTGTAATAATATTGCATAATTTGTGTTGTTATGGTTGTGAAAGTGTTTTGGAGGCAAAAAGGTAAGCTTTTACATGAGATTGCATGACATATGGGTTTGGGGTGAAGTTGGGTTTTGATTTCCTTCAAACTCTATTTTCTGCGTTTCTGGAGATCGAGGAGAATTGATCCTGTCGCGAGCACGACGTTCATCGCAAGCGCGACAGAATCGACTCTTCTCCTTCTCGCGGTGGAAATCCGCCCAGCAGCCAAGGAGAGCACGACTCGGCATGTGGAGCACGAGTCGTGCTCCCCTCAGCTAGATGTTCATGAGTCGAAGGGAGACGTCCGACTCGTGAGCGTGAAGTTTTGGCCGTCACGAGTCGGAGGGAGGCGTCTGACTCGTGAACGTGAGATTTTGGCCTTCACGAGTCGGAGGTAGGCGTCAGACTCGTGAATGGGGGAAATTGGTCAAGCACGAGTCGGCATTTGGCGCACAACTCGTGCTAGTCCTCCTCTCCTGCGTAGCTTTTCCGGCTACTGTCGCGAGCGCGACAATAACCCACTAGCCTGTTTCCCCTATTTTTTGAAAACCTGTTTTAAGCTTCTTTTACATGGGTTTTCATTACATGACGCATGATTTGTCTTATATGGCCTATTAAATGATAAATTACATGTTGTTAATTAGTTTTGTACATGATTTATATGTCTACATTTAATCAAACACATGTATACATGAAGTTGTAAAATTATACTTGATATATCTCTATTATGTGATCATTATTTTAGAACAGGATAGAGTTGTTATCTGTGCCTGATAGTCATAGTAGTGGATAAATAAGCGCTTATCTAGGGTTAGAGTGTGGGTGCAGCTACTATATGTTATTTGCTACATGCGGGCCCTATTTTGGCCATATAAGATGTTTGAGACCTTGGTCTCCGATATACCTTCGGGTATACATGATTATAAAATGTTTGAGACCCATGTCTCCATATGCCTGGGATACTATGTCCTATCAGTATCGTTAGTACCCGTATCCACTAGTTAGTGAGTAATCAGGCTATTTCTTGAGCTTGTTACATGAGATTAATACATGAATATTGACTACTTAGATATGAATGGTTACTTTCCGATATACATGTGTATGATGAATACTTGTTATAAACATGAGTAGTATATGTTTATATGCTTTTGTTATTATTAAGTTTGTATATATATATGTTTATTGCGATTATATGTACATGCATGTGTTGTTCCTCCCCACTAAGCATTATCGCTTAGCATGGGCTCTTTTCCCGTGTAGGTGGCAGGTTCATTTTGGAGTCAGACATCTGCAGGTCGGCCACTAGAAGTCTTTAGTTGGAGTTTATTTTGTCTTCTGCTGTATTTTTGTTTATGGAGTTTTTTTTTTTTTTGGGAATGTAATATTTTTGTAAAGTATTATTTTGTATATGTATATGTTTATCTTTTACAAATCCCTTTTGTAAAAGCAATATGATTATTTATATATGGATTTGATATCTTTTGATTAAATGTTTTTGCTTTTAGCATACTCGAGTATATGTATGTGGTTTGTGCGCGTGGCGCTCCGGTATCCTTCCAAAGTAGGTATCGGTGTGTTACACCTCTGGCGTGCCTAAGTGCAAGGCGAGAGGGCCATCCTAATGTTCTATTAGGGTGGGACCTCCAAGACACCTCCGGCCTGCCCAAAATGGACATAGCAGCGCTGTCTTAGGCTCACTGAGGCTAGACGACCTTTCCCAATGTTCTATTGGGTGGCGACTCCATGAAACCTCCTTATTGCCCAAAATGGACGCACTTGTAATTTCTTACAAGTTTTTTATGAACCTCCTCCCGAAAGCCCTAAAAGCGGGCGGTTTGGGGGACCCCGGGGTTCAGCGCGCGTCACAATTTGCTTCCTTTATGTATTTATTTTCCTTTAGAGCACTTTAGACACAGCAAACATGAAAATGATATATTGAAACGATAAAACACAGATGATGAAGTGATAAATGAGAAAACAATAAATGAACACACTTGAGGCATAAAAATAATATAGTGAGATAATAAGCCACAAATGATTAAATAATGAATTGAGATTAAGAACAATTAAACCTTCGGGGAAGGCAGAGGATCAAAGCGATTATTATGATGAATTGATTTAATAAGATTTGTTCCACCTAAGGAACAGTTCAGACTCGGTGAGATTGAAGGGAACAATCCCCTGTGTTTTATAAGTTTGGAGCAGACTCGGCACATCGCCGTTTGAGGACTACATCTGCACTTCGTAAGTCTAGAGCAGACTCAGTGCAGTTCAAGAGAATAACCCCCTAGCATTTTGTAAGTCTGGAGCAAACTCGGTGCATCGCCATTTGAGGATGGTACCCGCACTTTGCAAGTCTGGAGCAGACTCGATGCAATTCAGGAAAACAACGCTGGCATTTTGTGAAGTTTAGAGCAAACTCAGCTCCCCGCCGTTTGAGGATGGTACCCGCATTTCAGAAGTCTTGAAAAAACTCGGTGCAACTCGAAAGGATGACAATCACTCCACATTCTAGATGTTAACTTAAAGAGATTATTTCCTTCCCGTAGCAGCAGGAAGGTCGCTGCCTCAGGTACGCGCTTCTTTCCTTTCTCTGAATTTTGGCTCACCTAGGAACCTACATGCTAGTTTCCCCAAAATTGGGGCAACTGTAAACACCGGGTCTCCAAGTAGTCCAAGATCAGGATTACCCAGTGATGAAAATGATGCTTGTTCACAGGCAAAAAGATTAAAACCGATGATTTCCTTGTCGAAAACCTTCTTTTTAAGTAAAAAATTTTATTTTGGAGTTTTTGCGGTTTTCGATGGCCTGCCACCGCGCAGCGCCTGCTAGTAGTACGCGCAAGGCATGCAGGCTCACGAGGTGCCGCGCGCAAGGCCTCGCCCCGCACAGCACGAGGCCGCACCTCGTGCACACGAGGCCCGGCTCCCTGCTCGAGGTAGCACCTCGTACACACAAGGCGCAGCTTCCTGTGCGAGGCCGCACCTCCCGTATGTGGGCAAGCTCCCTCCTATCCCTTTCCCACATGCAAAAATCTAATTTTTGACAGATTTTGGGATTGTCAAAAGGGGTTTTCTTTCAGGTTTTAGAGTTTTTAGGGAAGAGGAATGGAAAGGGCCTTTTGTCCTTTCCCTTTTTGAGAAGAACAGGGAAAATAAAGGACAGGAAAAGGAAGAAACTAGGGGAGAGAGAAAAAAGAAAAGCGGGGAGAGCATTCTGAAAAAAAAAAAAACATCTTCTAAAAGTAAAGTTTTCTTCCTTTGATTTTTCGAAACCCAGAAAAAAAGTTTGGAGTTTGAGCTTAGTTTGAGATAGGGAAATCAATTCCCTTACCTTGGGGTTATTATCAAACAAAAATCAAAAATCATTTGGTTTTGGTTCTAGTTTTTTGAGTCTTTGAGTTATTTTGAATCTGTTTTGAGCTTTGACAAGGGGAGTTGGATTCAAACATCTTGCTTCCATATCATCAAATCTGACGGTAAAGATTCTTGGATCCACTTTCATCATCCCATTTTATTTTATTTGTTATTATCGTTACTGTTGATATTACATTTATTTTTGTTATTATTATTATCATTATGATTATCATTTATGCTTAGTAGTGTTCTTAATATTATTATCATTACACGCTAATGTTATCTTTATTATTATCATTATTATTATTTATTATCCCTATTATTATTGTTAATGTTGTTTGCTTTTACTGTTAATATTATTATTATCATTATTATTACTTTTATTATTCTCATTATTATGATCATTGTTATTATTATTATTGTTATTATTAACTTTACTATTATTATTATTACTGTTATGTCATTTGTATGGTTAATTTTGCATGATTCATTAAAACTTTTTGCATGGGTATAATTTGTACTTTGAATTCACACGTCTAATTCAACCCATTTCATTTCCTACATGTATATTAAGCATCTTTTGCATTTATCTTGTCTTTATGTTTATATGGTTAATTTTAGAATTATTACTAACATTTTTCTATTGTTGTTTTGTTGCATGGGTAAAATGTGACGTTTGCTTGTTGAGCGTTGTCGTGACGGAATGGAGGGGTCACGGCGCGTGGGAGGCTATGCCAATTGGGTGAGACCCTACCAATCCTTTACTTGTCTGTTCGTGTTGTTGTTGTAAATAAGATAGTTTTATTTTGCACGCATGTAGGATAAAAAATCACGAAAATATTTTTATAACTAAACCGGGATTTTTACTAATAAATTGGAATCAATGTCCTCGATTTTAGCCAAAGAATACAAAATATCATGAATTAAAAATGAAGAGTTAAACTTTCTAAAAATGGGATCACTCATCCCAAATTTCAAGCCAATAGCCGAAATAACTTTTCGATCCCTCTTTAAGTGAGCATGAAGGAACCAATGTTCCTAAATTGAATAAATATCCCGATTTATGCATGTCTCCTCTTTTGTTTAATTTTGTTTAATTGTTTAGATTTATGTTATATATCTTGTGGGCTCTTGTAATTAATTATTTTTGGGGCAATTTTATTTACCTTTTTCTTTTCATTTGGGGATTATATTCATCCCAATTTCTATTTTGTAATGATGTACTTTGGGTGTTTATTGCTTTATTTATCGCTTTTCTTTATAGCTTTCATTTACCGCTTTTCTCGATGGTTGAATTGCGCCTTTAAATAAATTGCATTAATTGTGTGAGAAGAGAGATGGAATTTTCTAAATCTAAAAACTCATTTATAATTAATCAAGGCATAAATAAGAGTGGAGTTCCGAACTACTCTCTAATTTAGACCATAAAGGTTAGATGACTTTTCTCAATTTCTTGTAAATTGGGTGGCGACTCCAAAACATATCAAAGGTGTCTAAAGGTTTCATAAGGCTAGATGAACTTCCCCAATGTTCTCTTGGGTGGGGATTCTAAAATGTCTCATGTTACCAAAAATCAAATGGCGCGAACCAATCCCTCGAGTCCTAAAAGCAGGCCTTCGTGGGCCTTTCTGATTCGGCGCGCGTCACAGTGTCATAATCCAATTAGTCCAATTTAAATATCTTTGTCTTTTTGTCTCTTTAATCCTTGGCCAATATCCTTTTACTCACTTAACTAATATTCTTCTCTTAATACTTTAATTCCTTTTCAGTTTAGTCCTCATTAATTCCAATCTTTACTTGCACAATTACAATTATGCCCTTTTTCTAATGCAATAACCTTGTAATTTCTAGTAGGGTCCATTTTGGGATGTTACATGTACATATACATAGACCTGCTCTTATGGTTCTTTACTCCAATACGAACATATATACATGCCATGATCCATGTGCTTCTAGACTTGCTTTCCATCATTCTTCTCGATTGCCAGTAAAATTCTCAATCACTTCAAGTCTTTTTACCTTCTATTCCCTGCGTGCAGTAAAACACTATGAGCATAGCATATAATGCTCAATGGTGGATATGTAACACCCCATTCTCCCCCTAATAGTTTGAGCCATGTTTGCCATGTGTATGTGTGCATGTGTGAGTGTTTTGGCATTTGTTAAAGGCATTTTAGGTAAAATGCATGTTTTATGGGCTGTAATATAGTGTAGGTGCATATATGTTAGTAGGGTGTATGTGTGTTGGATTGTGTTAGAGTGTGCATTTGCATATTGTTGTAGTGTGTGAATTATGAGGGTTGGTCTTGTGTGTATTGTCTTACATGAGTGTAGGGTGTGAGTGGTCAAGTTCCACCAACCAAGGGGTGACATGTGGCTAGATCATTTTGAAAGCGGGTATAAATAGAAGAGAGAAAATGGGACAGCCAATTTTGTTGCCTTCTTTCCCATTTTCTTCCTTCTCTTTACTCCTTCTTCTTCTTTTCTCTTCATTTAGGTGCCCTAGCTTGGATTCAAGTGTTGGTGGTGGAAATTGATCATTCCTTGAGCTTAGATTGGTAAGTATTGTGGGTTTCTTCTTCTTCTTCTTCTTCTTCATCTTCTTCCATTGTTCTTGTTTTTTGTTAGATTGGGTTTTAATTTAGGTTTTGTGTTTGTGTGATTTGTTGGGTGTTCTTGTTTAGTTGAGCCTCCTCGCGATCCCAAGGGAAAGGAGAAGGCTAGTGGGAGTGGTGCTCATTGATTTATAGCATAGGAGTTACAGGTTTGGGAATTTGTTTGGAAAATGATTGATTTTGATATAAATATGTGATTTGTGCTTTGCATGAGATTTATGGAAATTTGATGTTTGATGAGGTTTATTATAGTGTTAATGTTATGCGTATTCAATTGATTTGAGTTATAATGCATGAATGCTAAAGTATTGAGCAAATTTTGAAGTTTGATGAATTTTTGTTGAAATTTTTGGGTTTGTACTCTTGAGGAGCTTGATTTTGTTAATGCATGATTTTAATTGTGTTGATTGTTGATTTAAGTTGCGTTTTATTTTGTTTATGATGAGGAAAAACATTGGTTTGAGGTAAGATGAAGTTTGGGTTTATTGTGTTTGAGATTGGAAACTTGGGTGGTTTGGAAGTGTGAAAATCTACAAAAATTCACACAAGAGCTGGAAATCACGACGCTGTCGCGAGGTCACGACAGGGCTCGGTGATTTCAGCCCTTGCGCGAGGCCGAGCGGATTTGCGTGGCTGAGCCGCTAGGCTGCCGAACGCTCTGCTGCCGAGTGGATTGGACTGCCGAGCGGATTGGGCTACCAAGCGGTCACAGCAAGAGCTCTCTATCACAAGCGCGACAGAGCGCTCGGCTGCCAAGCAGTTCTGGGGAGTCCACTGTCACGAGCGTGCGCCTGTGCGGAAGCGCGACAGCCTTTCTTAGCCGCTCACTATTGTGAGACTATTTTATGAAGTATATGAATGTAATTGGATATATTATGCGTGATTAATGATATGAATTCTATAAATGTGATTTAATGGATTATGCATGAATTGCAAGAGTCAGTCTAGTGGATAGTTAGGCATGCCTAAAAGAGTCCTTTAGCTGCAGCCTCTATTCTGTTCTGGACCCTGATCAGGTCCCCGTTTAGTTTCTCACGAACTTCAATGTGTACGGATCTTATTTAAGATCCCCTTTGTAAAATGTTTTGAAGAGAGAAAATATGATATTGTTTTCCGATTCGTACCCGTAAGGTAACGCCATGCGTTTGATTCGTACCCATAAGGTACCGCCATGCGTTCACTCGTTATCCACTACTGTGAGTCAGCAGGTGTTGGGATTTGTTCAGTTATGCTATGAGAATGTAAATCCGAATAAGTATAATTATAAGATTGTGAATCTGAATGTCTCTAATTATGAGCATATGAATCTGTTGGCATGATGAATATGATTATTGAACCTTTGAATGGTTATGAATGTGATTCGTTCTGAGTATATCTTATGATATTCAGCATATGCCATTACGTATGTGATTTGCCTTGACGACCATTGTGAATGGCCGTCCATATTATTGTTGTTTGTTTCCCCACTAAGCGTTATCGCTTAGCACGGTGTTTTCACCCGTGCAGGTGCGAAAGGTGTATAGCTGTTGGGAGAGTCACTGCCAGTCAAGCCAACACAGTGGGATTGTTGATAGGACTTAGTTTCTTTTGGTATCATGATTATTTTGTAATAGTGATATCTCTTGTATTTAGTTTTTGTTCAGCTTTCGCTATGTATCTCTGAAAGTTGTAATTATGTTGGTATCAGAATAGTTATGTATTGAATATTGTTATTCTATCAATGAATGTTCAGTTTGGTTTTAAGTTTTAATTTTTGTTGTTTATATATATGTTTATATTATGTGAATGTATGTTTTGTACCGTTTTGTTTGGTGTGACACCCCTGCTCATACAGGTTCTCACTCTCTTGTGGATGGGTTCCCCTACGTATGGGAAGGGAGTGTTACAGGATACACATCTAATATTTCCCATCAAACTATACACACACATGCATTCATACATTCATGCACAATTAAGCTCATGCATATATTATATTAATTTTCTTTAGTATTCTTAACAGTTTATTACTTATTTCTCACTTTATTTAATTTTTGTTAATTTATCATCAATCTAATTTCTAAATTATTATTTTACTTTTATATTTCTTATCTTATTGTTAATTGTATTTTAACTCTCTTTTACTTGTACACATACCATATGCTTTATTTATTTTCTTTACATTTAAGCACCATTGCTTTATTTATTTTCTTTATATTTAGCCACCATTTAAATTCAAACTTATAATTTCTTGTATATTTATTAATTCTTAATTTTATTCTATTTACATACTTATCATTTAATATTTTTAAATCATACAGTGATTTCATATTTACCAATTATTAACTCTTATTTTCTTTATTCATCTCTTTAATCTTTTTTCTCTTATTATCTTCTAATAGCGTATCATGACTTCCTAATTCATATATTTATTATACGTTCATTCCTTATTATTTACATACATCATTTATCATCTTATTTTTACTTTCTTAAGTAATTACCAATTTTATCGCTAGTTCATTTATTATCTTATATCACTATTTTGCCCCTACTAATATCCGGTAGAAATCTCCGAACCAGATATGCAGGACAGAACACTAAGGAGTGGCCTCGGAGGACCACACGTATCATTGTCACTTATCACTGTCACTATCACTAGAGCACTATAACCACTGTATCACTGAGTACTGAAATCACTGAACAATATAATCACTGTATCACTATAGTAGATCGCCATTAGTCTACCTAAGCGAGTCGCCATGACTCGTACAGCGATATAGGTGTATTTATGGCTAGCCAATTATATTCTGAGTTAGATTTGACTACCAAACTACTAAGGATAATGTACATTCACTAATGTCACTTTGCGCTTATTCACTTATCTTTCATATCTATATTACCTCTTATGCTACTTAATTCTTTCAGTATTTGATATTTGTCTTGTACTATATATAATGCTATACTTTTATTTCCATACTAGTAACATATTCATTTAGCATATTTCATATTCATCTATTAACAATATACACTCATCCATCTCATGTTCATTGCTATATTAACATGATCATGTCCATATAAATATGACATCAATATAAATTTCTATACATACATATTTTCCTTTGGCTATAACTATAACTTAACATAGTAATATATCTTTTTATTTTCTTTTCTTAATTTCCTATATTTTCCTTGCCTTTAATTATCTAATTATTCCCGTCTCATTAAATTCCTTAGCATGAACTATAATCAATCAATATTCATTTTAACTATATTATGCTTATATATAAAATTCTTAAATCCAATCATTCCATTTATAGTACATATTATTCATTAAATAAATGTTTTTATTTATTTAACTTTTCTTATATTATCCTCCAATCTACTATTATTAGCACTATTATTCTTATTACCATCATCATCATCATCATCATCATCATCATCATTATTATTATTATTATTACTACTACTACTTCTATACTTATGTTTTTACTTTAAATTCTTAATTTCTTTACTATTACTCCTAAGTTTGCATTTCCATTCTTACTTCTCCACATGCACACCTGAAAGACTTTCCATGCATTAGATACTACAACTTCCATATATTATTCCTATTATTTCCTCTTTATTATTATTCCTTAATTTAATTTCATTCATTTAGACCTGCATGTCCATGTAACCCATAATTTTCCTTATGCATGTGCATATGCCTATTAATAAAACTAACTTATTCATTACTTTTATCTTTATTACTATTATTATTACTTCTATACTTATGTTTTTACTTTAAATTCTTAATTTCTTTACTATTACTCCTAAGTTTGCATTTCCATTCTTACTTCTCCACATGCACACCTGAAAGACTTTCCACGCATTAGATACTACAACTTCCATATATTATTCCTATTATTTCCTCTTTATTATTATTCCTTAATTTAATTTCATTCATTTAGACTTGCATGTCCATGTAACCCATAATTTTCCTTATGCATGTGCATATGCCTATTAATAAAACTAACTTATTCATTACTTTTATCTTTATTACTATTATTATTACTTCTATACTTATGTTTTTACTTTAAATTCTTAATCTCTTTACTATTACTCCTAAGTTTGCATTTCCATTCTTACTTCTCCACATGCACACCTGAAAGACTTTCCATGCATTAGACACTACAACTTCCATATATTATTCCTAATATTTCCTCTTTATTATTATTCCTTAATTTAATTTCATTCATTTAGACTTGTATGTCCATGTAACCCATAATTTTCCTTATGCATGTGCATATGCCTATTAATGAAACTAACTTATTCATTACTACTATTATTATTATTATTATTACTATTAACATTACTATTATTATCATTCCTTATCATGCCCATTTATCTCTTTATTTTCACTTATTGTCCATTCTTTTGTTCAATTTACATTTTAGTCCCTTTTTTAAAGCTAATATGGTTAATTTATTACTTTGTCCCTAAATTTTCACTAATCTCCTAAATTGCCCTTCATTTTTCTATAATTACGATTTTACCACTATTTTTCTATTTTTTATTCTTAATTCATTATTTCACTTATAAAATATCCATTCTGTTCCTTCAAATCTATTTTTTTATCTATTATATTTTTAACCCATATTTTATTACTTTTAAATTTATTTTACCATTTAACTTTCTTTTTTCTTCATATTTATCCTTTATATCCTAATTCTTGCATAATTACCATTTACCCCTGTAACTTTAAATCTTTTCAATTTTGTCCTTTTCACTTCATTTTCTCTTATTTTCAATTTTTTATTTTCACAATATTCTTCTTTTCTTGTATCTTTTAAATCTCTTTTTTTCTATAAGAATATCACATTTTCAATTGGTTGTCATTTCTAGAAGCAATCCCTTATCTTCTTGGAACATATTCAACTTGAAAATAACAACTCTTATTTAAGGAAGACAATTTGCATCTTGCCTTACTGGGAGCACAATACATGCATTTCTCGTGGCATATTTTATCATTTGTATCTTTCCTCCTAAACCATCAACGGGCGTGTCTTCATTCAGGAGCAGTTGATAAGCCATTTTTCCTACCTAAGGCCAAGGCTCTAAGAGCTTAGCCAAAAAAAACATTTATGACATGTAATTTTGAGTAATATAATTTAAATTAAAATAATATTTATGGAACTCATATGCATAAATTTCAAAATAACACATCCCAAATTTGTTGTTTCGTCAATGTTACAAAAGATTATTCTTTCTTTAGTGACTTTGTTAATAGCACAAAAAATGCAAAAATTTCTTTTTAATGTGTCTAATGTAATGGTTATCGCACCATCTATTAATAATTTTTTGTTTATCTCATCTTTTATATTTGTGCGAGTTGCTAATAATTCTCAGTATTTTTACACATTTTCTTACATGGTGGATTTGCACGTAAAAGTACTGAATTTTATATCAAACCTCATCATGGTAGCACGCTTCTCTATCATTCCAGAAGGATTATTTTTGTAGTCTAACTATTAGAGGGCTTATTACTTGCCTTAATAGATTCTTCTCAGGCAAGGGTTGTACAATAAATTTTTATTTGCTTAGGGGGTGCAAGAATAAATACGCAAAGATAAATATAAGCTTATTTAATTGCGCTAAGTATAGTTCAATTTTATTGAGGGGTCTAATGTTTTCTTCAGCTAAAAATTCAAGTGGTCAATCTTACAAAATAAAAATCCAAGAATTTAATGTAAAAAAATAAAATAAAATAAAACTATTCTAAGGGTCATACTTTATTCATTAGAAAAATTTCAAAGAAAAACTCAATTGACAAGTAATTTAATAAGGAGAATTTTAAGGATGAAGGGAAATAATAGAATAAATGGAGGTAACAATAGAATTGATACCTATGTAACACCCCCTACCCATACGTAGGCAATCCCATCCGATCAGGAGTGAGATGCCGTATGAGTCGAGGTGCCACCACACAGACATACTACAAAGCATACAATCATTCATAAAAGTACATATATAATTACAAGATAATTAAAACTTTAATATACAGCATAAGCGAAAGTCGCTCATGCATTAATATAACAAAATTTATATTACATTACTATTTACATCAACTTACTGACCAAAAGTATTACATGTCCAAAAATATACATATACATATGCGGAAGCTATTACAAAAGGTACAAGAGAGTCCTATACAAAAAGAATCTTCATTACAAAAGAATATAGCCCTAACACTAAACCCTGCTATGTTGGCTTGGACTGCGACGACTCCCCCGAGGCAAAACTCCTTCCGCACCTGCACGGGTAACACACCGTGCTAAGCGATAAACGCTTAGTGGGGAAACACACACACAAGATATGGACGGCCATTCACAATGGTCATCAAACATAACGCATACAGATGGCATAAATCGATATACATATAGGGTACAAATACTATCATGCTTGCATATAATCCATCATTCAATCGAATGTAGTCATAATCATATTCACAACCGCAGTCGAATCATCTCATTTCCATATATATATTCAAATAATACGTCCTTATGGTTATTAAAACATTTCAAAGCAATTAAGCACCTGCTGACTTAAAAGTAGTGGATAACAAGTAAACGCATGGCGGTACCTTACGGGTACGAATCGGACGCATGGCGGTACCTTACGGGTACGAATCAGAAATCGTTTTTACTTTTCATATTCCAAACATTTTACTGAGGGACCTTAAACAAGATCCTATACTGAGGGTTCGCGAGGAACCAAACGGGGACCTGATCGGGGTCCAAAATGAACTGAGGCTGCAGCTATAAGACTCTATTAGGCATGCCTAACTATCCACTATACTAACTCTAGCAGGTTGTTCATAAACCATTCAATCCAATTCATAATATTCGAAGTCTCATTCATATATCACTGATAATTACCCATTCAGACAATTCGTAACATTAATCTTGCATGTAATCCAAAAACATCATCATTCAAAGATTCGCACACAAGCATGTGAGAAGAGAATCCCAGATGGATAACAGAGCTGTTGCGCTCGCGACAGGGGCTAAGCTCCCTGCGCATCGCGCCCGCGACAGACCTCGCGATCGCGAGAAGGAACAAGTAATCGGCTCTGTCGCGCTCGCGACATTATCGCGATCACGACAGAGAGCTCTCATCGCTATCGATGGCTCGCGATAGATTACGTGCTCGCGATAGCACGAACTAGCAGCGCAGCCACTAGCGCTCTGTCGCGATCGCGACACTGTCGCGCTCACGATAGAGAGCGATGTCATGCCATAATGATCGCTGCAGGACGAAGGCTGGAACAACGGCCTCTGTCACGCCCGCGACGCTGTCGCGATCGAGACAGAGACGGGTTTTCCAGAATCTGCAGAATTCTGCAGATTCCTTCTTCTCCAAAATCACATACAACACACAAATCACTTCACTTGGTCTCTTACCTCAATTCCAGCCATTCAGCACCCATAACAAACACAATATAACATGTTTCCACAAATAATTTCACACAATTCATCAATTTAAGCTCATAATCTCAATAATTATAAAAACCTAGAAATTTACAGCAAAACTACATCAAACCACACAATCACCACAATACATTCACACTCATGCATAATTACTCTTCTCAATTAAAAGCCCATAACATGCATGCCAAAATAAGTCCATTTCACGACCCAATTTCCAGAAATTCATCAAGAACACATATGGACATATTCACATTCAAGAGCAGAAAATTCCCAAACCTTGAAATCCTTTGCTCCTAATGCTTAGATCCACTAGATCCAACCTTCTCTTTGCCCTTTGGCTCACGAGGAGGCTCAACTAAGCATCAAACCATCAAAACACACAAACACAAAACCCTAACTTAGATCCAAACCCAGAAAATGCAAGAAAGAAGATGAAGATGGAAAAAAAAACTTAAACGATGACAAGACAAATGCATGAAAGCTTACCAATTAATCTCAAGGAGCAATCAATTCCCACCACATAAGCTTGAATCCAAGCTAGGACACCAAAATGGAAAGAGGGGAGGAAGAAAGGAGGCGAAGAGAAGGAAGAACGGGATGGAGAGGCAGAAATTGTTGTTCTCTTTTCTCTTTCCTCTTTTAATTTCCCTTTTCAAACCTAGGCCACATGTCCATCTCCTAGTGGTGGAAACCAATCACTCACACACTACATGCATATGTCACACACACTCAATGCTCTCTCTCACCATCACACCCTATATGATATGCTCACACCTAAAAACCATACAATGCATCACACACAAAAACATCCCAACTTAAACATACTTTATTATGCTACACTTATGCACATGCAATCACACCCAACTCACTCACACCCTACAACCATGTGAGCAAGCATACCCTAGTACAATCCTACTAGGTCACACATAAATACCATGCACACACCCACGTGCTAACAGAACCCATATACATGCACTTTTACCAAAATGCCCCTCATGGCATGCCAAAACAAACACAAATGCACACCTACACATGGCTCATTCTACTAGGGGGCAAACGGGGTGTGACAACTCTCTCCTACTAACAAGAATTTCGTCCTCGAAATTCTCACCTGATCTGAACAAATGAGGATATTGTGCCTTCATCGAATCCTCTGGCTCCCAAATCGCTTCCTCGACTCCATGGTGATTCCACAAAACTTTAACTAGCGGAATCTGCTTTCTTCTCAACTGTCTCACTTCCCGGGCTAGAATAGCTCTCGACTCCTCATCATAATAAAAATCAGGCTGCACTTGCACCTCTTACACTGACAGAACATGCGATGGATCCGACCAGGTACCGACAAAGCATCGAAACATGAAACACATCATGCAACTTCGATAACTCTATTGACAAAGCCAATCTATAAGCCACCAGACCAACTATAGCCAAAATCTCATACGGTCCAATGAAGCGAGGACTAAGCTTCCCCTTCTTTTCGAACCGAAGCACCTTCCTCCAAGGTGACACTTTAAGGAAAACCTTGTCCCCGACCTCAAACTGCACATCTTTCCTCTTTAGGTTCGCATATGACTTTTGTCGATCCTTGGCTGCCTTCAAGTTTCGTTGCACAACCCTGATTTTCTCCTCGGTATCCCTAACCAATTCTGGCCCAATCACTGAACGCTCGGATAGCTCGGTCCAAAAAATTGGAGTCCTACACTGTCGGCCATACAAAGCCTCATATAGTGCCATACCAATACTCGACTGATAACTGTTATTGTAGGCAAACTCCATAAGCGATACATATCTATCCCAACTACCTGAAAAGTCCAAAACACAAGCTCTCAGCATATCCTCCAAAATCTGGATCACCCGCTCAGACTGACCATCTGTCTGAGGATGGAACGTTGTACTGAAATTCAACTTGGTACCCAAAGCTCTTTGCAACTCTTTCCAGAACTTAGCTGTGAACCTTAGGTCCCGATCTGAAACTATGGACGACGGCACTCCATGCAACCGAACTATCTCATCCACATAGATACTAGCCAACCTATCCATCGAATAATCCACTCTCACTAGGAAGAAGTGAGCTGACTTGGTAAGCCGATCCACCATACTGAGTCATGCTTCTTCTGAGTCAAAGGCAAACCCGACACGAAATTCATGGCTATGTCATCCCATTTCCACTAGGGAACAGATAAGGGCGTGAGCAATCCCGAAGGAACTTGATGCTCAGCCTTTACCTGTTGATAGGTTAAACACTTGGACACAAAATCCACTATGTCCCTCTTCATACCGGACCACCAGTAAAACTGCTTCATATCCCGATACATCTTTTCACTCCCGGGATGCATGGTGAAAACTGTACTATGCGCCTCTTTCAAAAGCTATCTTCTTAATTCTTCATCGTCCGGTACGCACAAACGGTTTCCATACAGAAGAACCCCATCCTGAACTGAGAAATCTGACTGCTTGCCCAAACTAACCTCTTGTACAATCCGCTGAAGCCTTTATCATCCCTCTGAGCATCAACAATCCTCTGTCTCAAGGTGGGCTTTACTCTCAGCTGAGCAATCAAGGCTCCATCCGATCCGAACCTCCATCTGAACCTCCTCAGGAACAAAGCTGAAACCGACTTTCAACTCAAAGCATCAGCGACTACATTAGCCTTACCAGGATGGCAATCCACTATGCAGTCATAGTCCTTAAATAACTCAAGTAAACGGCGCTGTCTCAGGTTCAACTCCTTCTGCGTGAGGAAATACTTCAAACTCTTATGGTCCGTAAAGATCCTACACTTTTCCCCATACAGATAATGGCGCCAAATCTTCAAAGCAAAGATCACAGCCGCCAACTCTAGATCATGTGTCGGATAGTTCCTTTCGTGCGGTTTCAACTGTCGAGAAGCATATGCCACTACTTTACCCTCCTGCATCAGAACACATCCAAGGCCAATAGCCGAAGCATCACTATACATAAAAAACTCCTTACCCGAGATGGGTTGAGTCAGTATAAGAGCTTCGACTAGCAACTTCTTTAACTTATCAAAACAGGCTTGGCACTTATCCGACCATTCAAATCTAACTCTTTTTCTCAATAATCTCATCATCGGAGCGGCAATTACTAAAAAACCCTTCACAAACTGACGGTAATAACCCGCCAAACCAAGGAAACTCCGCACTTCCTGGACATTCCTAGGCGCCTTCTAATCCACTATTGCCTCAATCTTGGATGGATCCACTTGGATACCCTTGGCTGAAACTATATGGCCCAAAAATGACACTTCCCGAAGCCAAAAGTCGCACTTACTAAGCTTAGCGAACAACCGATGTTCCCTCAACACTTGCAAAACCAACCGGAGATGCTCTTCATGCTCATCCTCATTCTTAGAATACATCAAGATATCATCTATAAACACTACTACAAACCGGTCTAAGTATGGCCTAAACACTCGGTTCATCAAATCCATGAATACTGCGGGAGCATTAGTCAAACCAAACGGCATCACAAGGAACTCATAGTGGCCATACCGAGTCCGAAATGCAGTCTTAACCACATCCTCATCCTTAACACGTAGCTGATAGTACCCCGACCGATGATCTATCTTGGAAAACACGCCTGCACCCCGAAGATGATCAAACAAATCCTCGACTCTAGGCAATGGATACTTATTCTTCACTGTGACCTTATTGATCTGCCGATAGTCGATACACATCCTCAAGGATCCATCTTTTTTCTTAACAAATAGAACTGGAGCTCCCCAAGGAGATATGCTGGGTCGAATAACCCCTTATCCAATAGCTCTTGTAGTTGAGTTTTGAGTTCTCTCAACTCTACAGGAGCCATCCGATAAGGTGCTTTTGATATAGGTGTGGCACCCGGCATAATCTTTATGGACAACTCAACTTCCCTCTCGGGAGGCAACCCTGGCAACTCACTCGGGAACACATCACTAAACTCCCGCACAACAGGGATATCTTCAATCCTTACTTGATCCCTTTTAGAGTCCAAGACCACAGCTAGAAAAGCCTCGCAACCCTTCTTAATAAATCTCTTAGCTTGCATCGCCGAGATCACATTATTCATAGAGCTCGAACCCAAACCCTTCACATAAACAGAAGACCGATCCCTAGTCCGAAGCACCACCGTCTTCCTATGACAATCAACCACCGCCCGGTACTTACCCAACCAGTCCATACCCAAAATTAGATCAAACTCTCTGAACGGCAACTCTATCAAGTCTGCAGGAAACTCAACTCCCTCAACCAACAGGGGACAATTTCTAAAGACTTTACTCACATTGACACTATGCCCTAATGGACTGGTCACACATATCTCATAGTCTAACTAATCTACCACATGCAACTTATCAACAATCTTATCTGTGCACAAATATGAGTGTGTGGAACCAGGGTCTATTAGAGCATACAATTCAATGTCATGGAGTAGGAACTTACCAGCAATCACATCAGGGGCATCCTGCTCCTCTCTAGCCCTCACTGCATAAGCTCTGGCTGCTACTGGTGGGGGACGCTTAATAGACTCAGAAACAGCTCCATCTCTAGGTCGACCGCCTCGACCTCTACCCCTACCTCTACCACGAGAAGCCTGTGTGGCATTAGATCCCACTCTGCTGGCCTCTCTCTGGTACCCGATTCCTCATACAATCTTGGACAATTGGCCAAAAGATGCTCGGTGCTCCCACATCTGAAACATCCACTAGTAAGCCACCTACACTCACCCCGGTGAGCCTTACTACAATGTGAACACACCGGTAAAGCCTCAGATCGACCACCCCTGCCAGAACCGGATACTGCTGTAGAACCCTGCCTTCTACCTCTTGTAGCTGGACCAGATGATGACTCATCCTGTGGGTTCCTGGATCTCTTTCCCGAGGATGATGAAGATGATCCACCACGTGAGGGGTTTCTTCTCTGAGCTCTCTCTCTTAGCACTGTTTCTGACCTCTCAGCCCTCATGGCAGCATTCGCTATCTGATAATAGTTCACTCCTGGGGTGCTCATCAAGGAGATCAGTGCAACCCTTAAGGACTCATTCGATCCGGCCTCAAAATGCTTGCATCGAAAGTCATCTGTCATGACTCTTCGCGGAGCATACCGAGACAACCGATTGAATTCCTTTTCATAGTCCGAAACCGACATAGCCCTTTGCTTCAGGTTCAGAAACTGCGCCCACTTTGCATCCTTATAAGTCTGAGTCACGTACTTCTTCGTGAATTCCTCACCAAAGAATTCCCATGTAACAGGGCCAGGCAGTTGAGGTTGTCTACATACAAATTCCCACCATTCATAGGCCAACCCTTGAAGCAAGTCCACAGTACAATCTGCTTGCTGATCAGGAGGACATCTAACTTCTCTCAAAGCCCTCTTCACTTTGTCTAACAATCTCTCAGCCAACTCTGACTCATCCAAATTGGTCCCATAAAAGTCTTCAACACCCGCTCTTCTTAAACTCTCTATAGGAGCTCTGGGGGTAGTCACCCTCTCCAAGACCCAAGCCATGTCCTGATTTAATCTGAGCATTGCCTCAAAAGGCATGGCAGCGGCCTCGGGCTGGACCCTAGCAGGTTGAGCCAACACCGAAACAGAAGGATCCCCAGCCTAAGGGTTCACACTTTCAGCGGACTCCTCAAGAGATCGACGAGCAGAATTAGAAGCCATCTAAGCAAAAAAAACAACCGCATCAGCCAACACAGCCCTAAACATATACACATTCTATACACAGCATCACATTAACAACACCCAGAAATGCCTAAACCTAAGCTCTGATACCACAACTTGTAACACCCCCTACCCATACGTAGGCAATCCCATCCGATCAGGAGTGAGATGCCGTATGAGTCGAGGTGCCACCACACAGACATACTACAAAGCATACAATTATTCATAAAAGTACATATATAATTACAAGATAATTAAAACTTTAATATACAGCATAAGCGAAAGTCGCTCATGCATTAATATAACAAAATTTATATTACATTACTGTTTGCATCAACTTACTGACCAAAAGTATTACATGTCCAAAAATATACATATACATATGCGGAAGCTATTACAAAAGGTACAAGAGAGTCCTATACAAAAAGAATCTTCATTACAAAAGAATATAGCCCTAACACTAAACCCTGCTATGTTGGCTTAGACTGCGACGACTCCCCCGAGGCAAAACTCCTTCAGCACCTGCACGGGTAACACACCGTGCTAAGCAATAAACGCATAGTGGGGAAACACACACACAAGATATGGACGGCCATTCACAATGGTCGTCAAACATAACGCATACAGATGGCATAAACCGATATACATATAGGGTACAAATACTATCATGCTTGCTTATAATCCATCATTCAATCGAATGTAGTCATAATCATATTCACAACCGCAGTCGAATCATCTCATTTCCATATATATATTCAAATAATACGTCCTTATGGTTATTAAAACATTTCAAAGCAATTAAGCACCTGCTGACTCAAAAGTAGTGGATAACGAGTAAACGCATGGCAGTACCTTACAGGTACGAATCGGACACATGGCGGTACCTTACGGGTACGAATCGAAAATCATTTTTACTTTTCATATTCCAAACATTTTACTGAGGGACCTTAAACAAGATCCTATACTGAGGGTTCGCGAGGAACCAAACGGGGACCTGATCAGGGTCCAAACTGAACTGAGGCTGCAGCTATAAGACTCTATTAGGCATGCCTAACTATCCACTATACTGACTCTAGCAGGTTGTGCATAAACCATTCAATCCAATTCATAATATTCGAAGTCTCATTCATATATCACTGATAATTACCCATTCAGATAATTCGTAACATTAATCTTTCATGTAATCCAAAAACATCATCATTCAAAGATTTGCACACAAGCATGCGAGAAGAGAAACCTAGATGGATAGCAGAGCTGTCGCGCTCGCGACAGGGGCTAAGCTCCCTGTGCGTCGCGCCCGCAACAGACCTCGCGATTGCGAGAAGGAACAAGTAATCGGCTCTATCGCGCTCGCGACATTGTCGCGATCGCGACAAAGAGCTCTCATCGCTATCGCGGGGTCGCGACAGATTGCGTGCTCGCGATAGCGCGAACTAGCAGCGCAGCCACCAGCGCTCTGTCGTGATCGCGACGCTATCGCACTCGCGACAGAGAGCGGTGTCACGCCACAATGATTGCTACAGGACGAAGGCTGGAACACTGGCCTCTATCGCGCCCGCGACGCTATCGCGATCGCGACAGAGACGGGTTTTCCAAAATCTGCAGAATTCTGCAGATTCCTTCTTCTCCAAAATCACACACAAATCATTTCACTTGGTCTCTTACCTCAATTCCAGCCATTCAGCACCCACAACAAACACAATATAACATATTTCCACAAATAATTTCACACAATTCATCAATTTAAGCTCATAATCTCAATAATTATCAAAACCTAGAAATTTACAGCGAAACTACATCAAACCACACAATCACCACAATACATTCACACTCATGCATAATTACTCTTCTCAATTAAAAGCCCATAACATGCATGCCAAAATAAGTCCATTTCACGACCCAATTTCTAGAAATTCATCAAGAACACATATGGACATATTCACATTCAAGAGCAGAAAATTCCCAAACCTTGAAATCCTTTGCTCCTAATGCTTAGATCCACTAGATCCAACCTTCTCTTTGCCCTTTGGCTCACGAGGAGGCTCAACTAAGCATCAAACCATCAAAACACACAAACACAAAACCCTAACTTAGTTCCAAACCCAGAAAATGCAAGGAAGAAGATGAAGATGGAAAAAAAACTTAAACAATGACAAGACAAATGCATGAAAGCTTACCAATTAATCTCAATGAGCAATCAATTCCCACCACACAAGCTTGAATCCAAGTTAGGACACCAAAATGGAAAGAGAGGAGGAAGAAAGGAGGCGAAGAGAAGGGAGAACGGGATGGAGAGGCAGAAATTCATGTTCTCTTTTCTCTTTCCTCTTTTAATTTCCCCTTTTCAAACCTAGGCCACATGTCCATCTCCTAGTGGTGGAATCCAATCACTCACACAATACATGCATATGTCACACACACTCAATGCTCTCTCTCACCATCACACCCTATATGATATGCTCACACCTAAAAACCATACAATGCATCACACACAAAAACATCCCAACTTAAACATACTCTATTATGCTACACTTATGCACATGCAATCACACCCAACTCACTCACACCCTACAACCATGTGAGCAAGCATACCCTAGCACAATCCTACTAGGTCACACATAAATACCATGCACACACCCACGTGCTAACAGAACCCATATACATGCACTTTTACCAAAATGCCCCTCATGGCATGCCAAAACAAACACAAATGCACACCTACACATGGCTCATTCTACTAGGGGCAAACGGGGTGTGATAACCTACTTCTTGTAGCGCGTAAATCTCGTTGCCGAAGCGACACAAGGATCCCCTTTTATTTGGTCACTGGTCTGGCTTTTACCCACTTGGAATAAGAACAACTAGATCACAATTTAAAAGCCCCTGAAAGATTAAGACGAAAAACTTGTGAGTGGGAACGAGTAGTCTTGCGGCGTATACATTTTCTCTTTACCAAATAATGAGATCTATCATCTATTTATAGAGATCATAAACGCTAGAGACTTATCACTAGTCTAACTCAGATTATTTTTTGAGATAAAATTTGGTAATTTTAATCGGATTGAATTACTCATTTCAATCTAGATTGGAACTCAATCCATTATAAAGTTATGGGCGTATCCCAACTCTATCAAATGATTGTATTATTTAGGGTTAATTACAAAAAAATCCTTCCAACTTATGATCCTAGCTATTTTTATTTTAGCCCAAAACTAATATCCAATTAAATGATCTTCAATATTTTAGAATTTTTTAAATCCAATCATCGTTAAGTTTTTTTGTTCAAAATCTATCGAAATGACATTTAGCGACAAATTTTTAGTGATCGAGTCTAAAATTTGTCGCTGCAAATATATTTAAAAATAAAAAATATTAAAAAATAATTTTCCAAATTAAATATTTTTTCAATTTAAAAAAAATATAGGAACCAAAAAAAACCTAATATTCTATCAAATTTATATTCTTAAAATATTTTTATTGATATAATATTTTCTATTTCATTGTTTCACGCAGCTTTTTTATTGTAATACTAACACGAAAAATACAAAGAGAAGCATAACACTAATTATAATATATATATATATATATATATATATATATATATATATATATATATATATATCACTAAAAACTATATATTTATTTGGAATGTTAGTCCTATACGAACTATATGATCTTAATCTAATAATCTCATATATTAATAAAAGTGTTATTTTTTAATATTTTTATTTCTAAATTAAATTTTTTTTATATATTTTATTTTTATTTTTAAATGTTTTTAGCTATGGATTATGAAATGTATCATTAGTCTATCACTATATTTTGTATTTAGCGACAGATTATAGTCTTTCGCTAAATGTCAATCCATTATATTTTGGACAAAAAAATTAACGGATGATTAAATTTGAAAAATTTTAAAAAGTTGTAATTCGATTTGGTTGTTTTTTTAGTTTAAGGGCTAAAATTAAAACAAGATAATAGATTGGAGAGATTTTTTTATGATTTATCCTCTTATTTATCTTCATATAAATCTTTAGGATAGGTTTCCTCTATTACTGGTAGATTTCTATGCCTCTAGACTCCAATAAAATTTGGCCTTTACATTTTATAATAAAAAATAAAAAGAAAATGAAAAATCTTATAAAGTCTTAAATTTTAATCTTTTGCATGAAAAATTATCAAAATAACATTAGATTCACACTCTTGTCTAGGATTGAGTAAAAACTAAAATGGAACCATCAAAATATTTAGTATATTCAGTGTAGTTTTTTTAATTTTTATCCCATTCGATTCAGTCGAATCAGTTAAATTCAAATTTTAAAAGTCAAAAACCAAAAAAACAAATTTAATTGAAATTTTTAAAATAATATCGCTATTGTGTCATGTATTTGAGTATTGATATAAAAAAATATTTATTAATATTTAAAATATATAGGTCTAAAATTTTTAAGTTGTTTAATTTGATCTGAACTGGTCGAAATTGTTCTATTAGACTCTTTAATAAATTTGGATTTTTAATTCATCCAATACGGTTCTAATTCAAAATGCTACAGTAACTTGTATACTCGGACGTGCAGTTGGCTGGCCGACAAAATGAAGAATAATAAAGAGAATTGATGATGGAGACTTTTTTTTTTTTTAAATAATTGATAATTGGTAAAAAAAAAAAAAAAGGAAAATCATCCTAAGAAAACAGAGTATTTCGTTGATTTTTTATGTGAAAATAATGTTTTGAAATTAAAAAGTTTGAGATTTTTATTATTTTAAAATGAAATTGATGGCCAAATAGGACTAAACGCAGAACTCAAAATTTTTCATTAATAACTCATTTAATCTCCTTAAATAATAAATTTAGCACTTCAAAATGTTATTTTTCTTAAAAGAATTAAATACTACTATTGGTCTTGGTGGATCTCAAATTATGATGTGGTGGCCTACAACAAGTCAAAAAGAAGAGGCCATATAATGTACACGCATTTAATTAGGACATTAATTACATAGATAGGTAGGACATGTCCATTTGAAAATGACATAAAGCACCAATCTCTCCTTCAAAGGCGAAAAGAATAAATAGGAATCAGAAAGTCTTAATTAGACTACTATAATTTTAATTTGTCCTTTTATTTTATTTTTTTTTTTTTTGGTAAAGTTGTCCTTTTATTTTTTTAACGATGATCTCTGCTGAGGCTTATCACTTAGCGGGCTCATGATCAATTAATACTAAAATTATAAAAAAAAAAAAATTCTGAGCTATAAAATATTTGGGTAGAGATTGATCTTTTCCTAAAAAATACAAAATACACATCGAAGCTTCACTTAACTGTAGACATTGCATAAAAAAAAAAAAAAAAAAACTCTAGATATAAAATACACAAAATTCATTAGTGCATAAAAGGATTTACGCAAAAATTCTTTCTTTCTCTTTCTTTCCATGTGTTCCATAGAATTTTGGGGCTGCCGTCACTTTATTTTCTGGCGGCAGTCCCTCATCTCTTTTTTTCTATAATAATTTTTAGATCAGTATAGATCTTAAATTTTAATTTTATTCGTTATTTTTTTTTTTTGTATTTTTGAGTGTGCTATTTGTTTTAATAAATTCAGAATTGGATTTTTTTTTATTTTTCTTTCGTTTTTGAATTATTGTGTTAGATCTGAAACTCTTTCTATTTTGTTTCTGTGTTTTTGGTTTCAATAAATACAGATCTGTATAGATCTAATTTAATTTTTATTTATTTTTTATTTTTTTGTATTTTTTTATTTTTATAACCTCAGATCTAAATTTTCTGTATTTTTATTTTCGAGTTTTTTTTTATCAAATCTGAAATTTTTATTTAGATCTAGTTTTTTAATTAAAATTGAGTGTAATTTAAATTTTTATTATGAAAGTTTGTTCTCCAAATTTGGAGGTTGTGGTCTTCTTTCATGGAATTTGGATTGTCTTCCGTTATGCAAGTTTGATAGTCTTTTTTTATGGAAGTTTTCTTTTGAATAACAGATGGACGGAGTTTCCCGCTGATAGCCAGATTGCACACCGCATATTATCATTATCCACTATTTTTGTCGAAAAAGTTCAGAGATATAATCTAGTAACTTCATTTATTTCATACATTTTATTTACTTTTATAAGTTTATCTGTACTTTTCAGATGTATTTTTTATTATATTAATGAAAGTTTAATTTGCATTCAAAAAAAACTGTAGACATAAAATAAAAATTGACATTTAATAATTTCCGTCAATATCTAATCACATGTCATACCACTCAAACGAGTCTTTGAAAAGATTGTATAGGTTTTTGCCAAATTTCTTGACTAACCGTTGAATGTTGAAATAGGAAAAAAATGATTTTACATGTCTAAATATACTCCAAAACAGTTTATATTAATTAATTTGTGTTTTTCAATAAATAGAATTTGATTTTCTTCATAAAATTTATGCTTTCAAATTTTTCAAAAATATGAATATTTTATCCTTTAAATGCATGTGTGAACCAGTGTTCACAAAATTAATGAATCAATCCGATTTATGTATGTATATTCATGTACACTTAGAACGTTTAGTTTTAAGTAAATTATTTACACGTTTTAACGGGAAAATGATATTAATATTTTATATCTAAAATTTGCGATACTTTTATAAAAATTAGGATTTTAAATTTCTCCTAAAAATCATTCAAAAGGTATTTCAAAAAGGGACCAAAACTTTTTAATGCATGCGACGATCAAAATCCTCAAGTAAATAAATTGGTCATTTTGATGAATATATTAACACATTTTAGTTGTACAATTTACATGTTTTCCAAAACCTTTCATTCTCGTTTGAATCGTTTAATTTTTTTATGTACATTTAAACTGTTTTATCGCCTTTTTTATCAGTTTCTTTTACCGTTTTCGATGTGCTTGCCATAATATATAATGCATATGTATAATCGTATGAGAAAAAATATAATGTTAATAGCTCAAATTGATTAAACAGTTTAAAATTTAATTATTTGTGAACAAATAAAAGTCCCAAACAATCCCTGGTATCAGCCCATAAAGTTTTTTTTTTATGATTGTTTCATATATCAATTTCACAAATAAAAATTACCTTGTGGTGCTTATCGCTAATCCAATTTAGCTTATTAGAAATAAAATAGAATTTTTTGAGATACGTACATTGAACTTAGGCTAATCAAGTTGAGTTTTTGATTATTTTGAAATAAGAAATATTGGATAAAAGTGACAATGCGAACACCAATGTTTGTGTTGTTATAGATAACAACAATCTTTTTTATTGTTTTAAATTAAACTCATTTCTTTTCTGGGACGTTTCAAACATTATCTTAGATATTATAAACTCTATACAATTCTTTGAGAATTGTAGTTTTGTAAAAGATCAAAAAGAAAGCAAATAAAGAGACAAATTTAGTAGCTAAGCACTACATGAGAGAGCTTCTTCTTGAATATGACTAAAACATTGATACTTGTAATGTGGTGAACCTTGTCTCTTTCTTTGCGCGTTGGAAGTGCCCTTTATTTAATTGTGCCCGTTAGGGTTTGCATCAATCGGGTTCGGGTCAACCCAAATCAAACCCAATAAACCCGAATGTAACATCCCTTATATCTCTAGGAGGATAAGAGAGTATACAGGAAACATAATACAAATAACATAAGCCTGAAATATTAACTTATCATAATTCATTTAGTATTTATACAATTCAAACCAAAAGAACGTCATTTACAAAATATGTATCAAAATACAAACCCTACATATCAATCTTCTATGAGTGTGTTGGCCTTGATGATTGTGGGTCGTCTTTGGATATCTTTTTGACTTTGGTGGGATTGCCCTGCAAATCTTCAAACTTCTTTCATAAGAAGTAAGATCCATTCAATTTAATTCGATGGATTATGCAATGTAGAAAGAGGGCCTAGCTTGGTTTACAACGCCGGCTGCTTCAATGTGGCCATAGAATGAGAGGGCGAAAAATTAGTGCAGGATTGTAACGATCGATGGGTCCATCCCCGGAACATATCTCGTCGGGAGTCAGTTCACCGCGCCGTACGGTCTTTGCACCTCCCCTAGTGCATTTTTGCCTTCCGTGGGATTCGAACCATGGACCTGGGGACCTTAAGCCCTTAATTCTTGGAATCCCACTACCATTAGGCTAGTTGCACCTCCCCTAGTCTAGCCTAATGGTAGTGGGATTCCAAGAATTAAGGGCTTAAGGTCCCCAGGTCCATGGTTCGAATCCCACAGAAGGCAAAAATGCACTAGGGGAGGTGCAAAGACCGTGAGTACGGCACGGTGAACCGACTCCCAAAGGGATATGTTCCGGGGATGGACCCACCAGTCGTTACAAGGATCCTAAGGGTGTGGCTTCGTAAATGGTGCGCCTTTGATAGTCCCGTGACATACTGGGTTGCAAAAATTGGATCACGAATGGTAGCCCACGTTGTGTGCTTATCCAAGTCTGGAAGATATCGAGCACCATTTACCGAAAAGCCAAGGGTTTCAGAAAAATTATTGAAAGTCATCCTATAATTCTTCTTGTTTAGCCAAAAGGTTACCACCCCAGGGTTTTCCAAATCATCCTTATCGACTCGGCAATTGACTGTGGTAAGGAAATCCTGGGTCAGGTTTGGATGGACGCTCTCCTTTTCTGAAAAAAACTCGATCCACCATATACCTTCAATCAGCTCATCAATCTTCGCCGTTATCTCCAGCCTCCATAACGAATCAAAGTGAAGAAACGTGGAGGATAGGTATGCTGCCGCATCAAAGCATTTGTGCACGTGTCAAAAGATATACAGACCCAAGAAGGCACAGAACTATCCCTCTCTTGAGATGCAGCCAAAAGATGTCTAGATGATGATGCCTGCTCTGTTCTTGATCTTTTTGGAGCCACTGCATAGGCAAATAAAACATAGTGAAGGTAGGGAACACAATGTGACTCACACAGTAATTGATAAGAAAATGCTCATATGTAAGGTTGAAAACGTAATAAGGAAGAGTATTGCTTAAGCTTGTGAAAAGCAGAGTACACAAAAGAATTAGGCTAACATGAATTGATCTAAAAGCATTAATCAAAAACATGAAGTGCAGCTAATTGTAATGCCAATGCTAGAGTGAAATACATCAAGAAATAGCAATACCACCACTTAGAACATTCATGCACATTCAATTCTCTTTCAACAGCAAATTGAACACAAAGAAATTTGATTGAAATATGTTAAACAAGTTCTTATTGCATTGCAATTCTCACATCCCCTTTAAGTTAAAAACATCAATTCAAAGGATAACAAAAGTTGTGAGAGGAACATATTTCGTGGCACATAGAGGGTAAAGAACTCACCAAGGTTGATAACAAGATAAGTGGCAAGGAAAAACAGGAAGAAAATTATACACATATTCATTGAAGCAAAACATCAAACACTTAGTGGGCAGAATTTTTGGCATATAAAATGAACATTCTCACGCATCTTCTACACCCATTTCATCCATTCTCACACAAAATAACTCAGCCATTTAAGCATAAATCAAATATATTGCATCCATTTATCACAAAAGAAGAAATAAGCAAAGAGGAAAATGGAAAAACCTAAAGAGCAATAAACGAAAGAAAAAGAAAGAGAAAATAAAAACGTACTTGATTTGTAGGATTGCTGATGAAAAATGCAAGAAATGCTCTTGGAAATGTGATGCAACCGAATAAGAATGAGGAAGACGCAAATTTTTGGAAATAAGGGCAGAGAGGGATGCGAGAAAGAGAAATGCAGCATTTGAAATGCTTAAAAGAAACTGCAAATTGTTGGTTTTAAAAATAGGGTCTTTTCTTTTACACGGTGGTATGAAACACCCTTACCGCCATGTAAAGTGATTCTGGACACGAAAACTGAATTTTTCAATATTTACACGGCGGTATTAAACTACCTTACCGCTGTGTAAATTGCCATTGGATTGCTCTTTTGATGAATACGACAATTCACGTGGTGGTATAGAATTTCTTATCGCCGTGTAAAATAGATTTTACGGAAAAATCAACCTGAAGTTAAAGCAATTTTTGCACCAAAAACAAGTCCAAACCACTCTACACTATTCCAAAAATATAAATTGACCACTTATTGAAAACAAAACTAAATTAAAACTCAAAATACCTAAAGCTACAAAATTAAAACAAAGGAAGATAAGGTGAGAAATTATTTTAGTTTTGATTTTTAAGTCTCAGCTAGACTTTGATTTTACCTCATCCTTCATCTAAGGTAACAAGCACCGTTGCAAATTCAGTGTGGCATTCAAAATATGGTTTGAGACGATGCCCGTTTACCTTAAATTCCTCACTCCCAGCTTGCTTCCGAATCGTGACAACTCCAAAATCAGTCACATTCACCACTTCAAATGGCCCCATCCATCTCGACTTCAACTTTCCAGGAAATAACCTTAATCGACTATTATATAAAAGAACTTTCATACCTAGAACGAGTTCTTTCCTGACCAGTTTCTTGTCGTGCCATTTCTTTATGTTTTTCTTATATTTCTCTGCTTGTTGATACTACCAAAAGCGTATCTCTTCCAGCTCATTCACTTGAAGAAGTCTTTTCTCACCTGCACTCTTGACATCAAAATGAAGAAACTTAGTTGCCCAATAAGCCTTGTGTTCTAATTCAATAGGGAGATGACATGACTTACCATAGACAAGCCTAAATGGGGATAATCCTATAGGTGTTTTAAATGCAGTTCTATAAGCCCACAAAGGTTCATCCAACCTCAAAGACCAATCATTTCTAGATGAATTTACAGTCTTTTCTAGGATAGATTTGAGTTCTCTATTAGATACCTCAATTTGTCAATTGGCTTAAGCATGATATGGGGTGGTGATTTTGTGCCTCACACCAAATTTCTTCAACAGGGCAGTGAACTGATGATTGACAAAATGCTTGCCTCCATCACTAATTATGGCCCTTGGTGCGCTAAATCTAGTAAAAATGTTCCTCCTAAGGAATTCTAGCACAATTTTAGCATCACAAGTTCTGGTGGCAATGGCTTCTACCCACTTACTTACATAATCAATAGCCACTAGAATGTATTCAAGACTATAAGACATTGGAAAAGGCCCCATAAAATCTATCCCCCACTGTGACGCGCGCCGGATCCCCGCGGCCGCCCAGGGGACCGCCCGCTTGAGGGCGATCGGGGCATTTGTGGGTCCGTTGACAGCTTGCAATAAATTGCAAGTGCGTCTATGTTGGGCAACAAGGAGGTTTCATGGAGTCACCACCCAATAAAATATTGGGACAGTTCGTCTCGCCTCGGAGAGCCTAAGACTGCGCTTAGTATCCATTTTGGGCCAGCCAGAGGGGTCTTGGAAGGTAAACCTCTCGCCCTAAGAAGCCTAGGATTAACGCCAAGTCTCGTGACACAAGAGGTGTCTTGGAGGGTAAACCTCTCGCCTCTTTGAGCCCAAAGACCAGAGAAGATTCGGGACTCCCCATTTATTCATACATTGGTTAAGTTTATAATCGAGTTTTAAATTTAGTATTTCATGCCTTTTCTCATTCAATTTTAATGCAATTTATTTAAACGCATATCAATCATTTAATAAAAGCGATAAATAAAATAAATGAAAGCAAAATAAATTACAAAAAAACTAGGGGCGAAATACAACCCCCATTTGTAAATAAAATGCAAATCATACATAAATCAGGCTATTTATTAAAAATGAGAACGTTGGTCCTCTCATGCATAATTTAAGTAAACAATTTTAAAGTGATAATTTACTTTAGATGAAAAATCTAGGACATTGTTCCCATTTTTATTAAATAAAATCCAATTTAGTTTAATAGAAATATTTCTGTGATTTTCTTAATTAACGTGTATGAAAATAAATTTATTATTACAAATTACATAATAATAAATTAATCCAAAATAATAAAAAGCAACAAAAAACAATAAACAACTCCCAAGTGGATCTTCAAATCTCCATGGGCTCCCACTTGACAAAAAACTCACATATGAAAAATAAGTATTGAAAATAAAAGAAAAACAAATAAAAATGAAGTTAGTATAAAAATAATTAAATATATAACTTGAAAACAAATAAATTAAGGCAATCAAAATTGCATCATATATGACAAACCAATTAAAATGACATAATAAAAATATGCAATCTAATTAATTAATAATTTAACATGCATAGAAAAACATAAAATAATGTTAATAAAATTTAACATGCAAAAACAAGCATAAAATAATGATGATAGAATTTAACATGCATAAAGACATAAAATAATAACAATAATATCCAATTATGCATAAAAATATAATACATATAAAATTCAGCATGCATAAAACATATTAATAATAGCAACAATACCCAACATGTAAAAAAAACAAAGGTAATAATAAAATCAACATGCATAAGAAATAAATAATAATAGTAATAATAAAATTAAACAAGAATAAGGATAATAATAATAATAATAATAATACTAGTGATCGTAATAACTACAATAATAATAACACAATAATAACAAAAAATATGAACAATCAAATATAATAATAATAATAATAATAATAATAATAATAATAATAATAATAATAATAATAATAATAATAATAATAGAAGAAGAAGAACAACATGAACAACATGAACAATTAAATAAAAATAATATGAACAAAAATAATAGCATGAACAATTAAAGAAGAAATAAGAACAAAAAAATAATAGTATGAACAATTAAATAAAAAATAAGAAATATGAACAATTAAATAATAGATCTAAAAGAATTTACATTTTAATTAATTAAATAAAATTAAAAGAATAAGAAAAGAATAAAATGATAGAACTAAAAGAATTTGCATGTTAATTAATTAAATAAAAACAAAAGAATGAAATTAAAATTAATTTAAGAAATTGAGCCAAGAATAATTACCCTCAAATTTATCTTGAAGAGATGAAGGTAGATGATCCAATTTCTTGTCTTGATTTGAAGAATATGATTAGAAAAATAAAATATTGAAAGATGAATTTTACTCAAGAACAAACAATTAACTTGTTTGTTTCAAAGTAGAAAATTATTTGATTGAAAATAAGAAAATTCTCAAGAAAAAAAATAGTTATTTTTTTTTGCCTTAAGAATTGCTAGAAATCTCTTTAGAAATTGAGAGAATTTGTTCTTGAAAAAAGAAAGAAGAAGAAAAATATTTTCTAAAGAAAATCCCCCCTCAATTCTCACTAAAAAACTATTTTTATTCCCCTTCAAAATTCAGATTTTTTAATTAAGAAATTAAATTAATTTAATTCCCATAACTACAAAAAATAACTGAATTTGGAGGGTTGGAAGATAAAAGGCTTTTTGAATTAAATTATGCAAAAAAAATGAGTTAAAAAGCATTAAAAATGAAGAAAATATGACCAAAAACGCCATTGGGGCGCAATAGGGCGTCAGGGGGTGCACTGCACGCACAAGCACAGCTGTGCTTCTGAGAAAAGCACGGCTGTGCTTTCACGCGCGCTCACGCAGTGCAGCGCAAAGCACAGCTGTGCTTTCAAAGAAACACAGCCGTGCTCGAAGAAGCACAGCCGTGCTTTCAAAGAAGCACAGCCGTGCTTTTCAGGCATAATTTTTTTTTTAAATTTCTATAAAAATACTATAATTTAAAAACTAACTTTTTATCCCAAAATAATTTTTTTAAAACATTTTTAAAATATTTTTAAAATACATTTTTCTTCATTCCTAATAAATCAAAACGACAAGTAAATTATCACTTCCAACTTTTATTCTTTTTGCCTATAAATCGACACACTTAATTTCATCATTGGGTAATCCTGATCAAGGCTACTCGGAACCCGATGTCTACAGTTGCCCCCAATTTTGGGGAGGCTAGTGTGTGGATGCCTAGGTGAGACAAAATTCAGGAAAAGGAAAGAAGCACGTACCTGAGGCTGCCTCCTTCCAGCTACTCCCTCGGGAACAGTGCCGTGATTCGAGCTGAGAGTATCCTCTTGAGTTGCACTGAGTCGCTGACAAGACTATAAAGTGCTAAGGAACCATCCTAAGACGGTGATGCGCCAAGTCTACTACAGACTACAAAAACTGCAAGAAGAAGATTGCACCGAGTCTGTTACAGACTACTAAAAGTGCAAATGTCATCCGTAGATGACGCTGCGCCGAGCCTGCTACAGGCTACAAAAAATGCAAAAGGAAGGATTGTACCGAGTCTGCTACAGACTACTAAAAGTGCAAAGGAGGAAAACTGCACCGAGTTGCTGACAAGAGTACTAAAAGTGCAGCTGCCATCCGCCGATGACGATGCACCGAGCCTGCTACAGGCTACAAAAAATGCAAAAGGAAGATACTGCACCGAGTCTGCTACAGACTACCAAAAGTGCAAGAGACGCCTTCTTAGAGGACTGCACCGAGTCTGCTACAGACTACCAAAAGCGCAAGAGATGCCCTCTTAGAGGATTGCACCGAGTCTGCTATAGACTACCAAAAGCGCAAGAGATGCCCTCTTAGAGGACTGCACCGAGTCTGCTACATACTACCAAAAGCGCAAGAGAGGCCCTCTTAGAGGACTGCACCGAGTCTGCTACAGACTACCAAAAGTGCAAGAGAGGCCCTCTTAGAGGACTGCACCGAGTCTGCTACAGCCTGCCAAAAGCGCAAGAGATGCCCTCTTAGAGGACCGCACCGAGTCTGCTACAGACTGCCAAAAGCGCAAGAGATGCCCTCTTAGAGGACCGTACCGAGTCTGCTACAGACTGCTAAAAGTGCAAGGGATGCCCTCTTAGAGGACTTGGTGCAAGAGATGCCCTCTTAGAGGACTGCACCGAGTCTGCTACAGACTGCTAAAAGTGCAAAGGATGCCCTCTTAGAGGACTGCACCGAGTTTGCTACAGACTACCAAAAGTGCAAGAGATGCCCTCTTAGAGGACTGCACTGAGTCTGCTACAGACTGCTAAAAGTGCAAGGGGTGCCCTCTTAGAGGACCGCACCGAGTCTGCTACAGACTACCAAAAGTGCAAGAAATGCCCTCTTAGAGGACTGCACCGAGTCTGCTACAGACTACCAAAAGCGCAAGAGATGCCCTCTTAGAGGACTGCACCGAGTCTGCTACAGACTACCAAAAGCGCAAGAGATGCCCTCTTAGAGGACTGCACCGAGTCTGCTACAGACTGCTAAAAGTGCAAGAGATGCCCTCTTAGAGGACTGCACCGAGTCTGCTACAGACTGCTAAAAGTGCAAGAGATGCCCTCTTAGAGGACCGCACCGAGTCTGCTACAGACTGCTAAAAGTGCAAGGGATAAAGAGATTAGTATCTTAAGAGACCTCGGAGAATTGCCTCTTAAGAAGTCTCGAAGATTTGCCGGCGTAGATTCTATCTTGACCTGATTGCCCAGCAAAGGCGAGTGCCAAAGTTGCCGTCCTTGACTAGCTTTTATGTATGTGGCCTTCATTTCGACTTTCCTGCAAAGCTGTGCACAGGAATATATGCAAGAGATTGTGCATGCAAGTGTAAATGGCCATATCCAGATATTTGCTAAAGAATGGTATGAAATGCATTATGCAAGAAATTGTGCATGCAAGTGTAAATGGCCATATGCAGATACTTGCTAAAGAATGGTATGAAATGCATGCAAAAATTGATAGACCATGTCCTAAGTGGTTAAGGATCCATTGAGGATATGGCTTGGCCGCTCCACCATGCCCCCTGAGGAACTAGAAATGGCATCTTTGCTTAGGGACCCGGACCCGTAAACTCTTCAAAGAGAACCGTCAGGTGTGCATCTTTGCCCCCCGGTCAATGAGAAAATGCCTGGGATTCTGACTCATGTCCTGAATCATGCCTTATCTGGCTGAAAGGAAGATCATCCGAAGTATGCTGCCTTATTGCTCCAGGCATCGGAGGTCATTGTTTTAAAGGTAGTGCGTCCCTTGTGGATTTTCACACTAGCTTTTCTTCATGGGAAATGCGTCCCTTTAGGGATTTTCACATAACCCTATGCCTAATTTTTGCCTGGAATGGACCCAACCCAATCCAGCGGCTTTTATTTATCTTTTATTTTTGTAGGGCAGACTGCCTGTCTCCAGGTTTTCACCCTGCCCTTTGGCCTAACTTTTGCTTAGAGAGCCAATTACGGTTTTCATCTCTAACGGCCTCTTCTTTTTTTTCTTCTTTTTTTTTTTAAGGACTAAAATCCTTTTCGGTTCTTGAATAATGGATCATATGGATTTTGGCTGACGAATAGCTTGAAGCCGATGTTGGGGCAAGTCTGCTGAAAGATCAAGATGAAAATGGCAATGAGGACCACTTATAGTAAATTGCACATATGCGAAGAAAAACAATGCACTGCTTTTCATGCTGGAACTTAAATCATTTTGAGTATGCAAAATAAAGTGCTTTGCTTACATTAAAATATTATTGTATATATGCATATGTTCCAATCTGATTTCATCATACATGATCATCATTTGGCATTAATCTCAAAAATACATGACCTTATCTAATCTCGAGATAGATCTTGAAATCATCAAACTCCTGTTATCAACCAGCTCTCTCGGATTTTCATGGTTGAAAATTTTCTCTCTGCTCTTAATTTTTGCCAGGATGCTCTTTTTTTCTAAGTAAATTCTAGATGCAACGTTGGGATGAGACTCAACTCAAATGCATAAATGCACTCGTGGCTCCCCGCTTGAAGCTCAAGAAACACCATATGCCTCTTCCTACGTACCAAACCTTATTAAAAGGTCATCTCCGCTAATTAGATAAGACTGAACTAAGAATCAAAAGGTCTTACTTTGGTTGTAACGTTAGGCTTAGGTAGATGGCTATCAAAGGAGGATCAGGTTTCTAGAGAAAAATGGCCGCAACGTTCATTTGAATGATGGAATCATTTTCAAACTAATTTCATGTTGTCCAGAAATTCTCGAATTTGGACTCGGTAATACTCTGACTTATCAAACTCAACGTAACAATTAAGCTAAGAAAGATAGCTACTAAACTCATTAAGGAGTATTATCTTGGGCCCTACTATTTTCCTTTTTTTTTTCTTTTTTTTTCTCTCTTTTTTCTTTCTTCCTTTTTTTTTTCTTTTTTCTTTCTTTCTTTTTTTCTTCCTCTTTTTTTCTTCACAAATTTATGTCTCTAATTCCCCAAAAGATTTATTAGTGATTTAAATCCCCTTTCTTGAAGTGTAGCCCAAAAATTATCGATGATCGCAAATTCGTTTTCCAAAGGGTAGATCCATCCTTATCAGGGTGATTTTTGGTAACACAAAATTATCAATGGTTGAAATTCCCTTCTCGAAATGTAGACCCATTTTCATCGGGGCAAATTTCTGATGGGCCAAAGGTTTGCCAATGGTCAAGCCTCAAAGATCATCAATGATTGAAAATCCCTTTCAGAAGTGTAAACCCACTTTCACTAGGGCAATTTTTGGATAGCTCAAGCGAATATCGTAATGTACATCCATCCTTACTAGAGCGGCCATTCTTCTAAGGGGAAGCCAAAATTATTTTAGACGAAAGGTAGTTTTAATGCGTGTAACAATAAAATCGGTACGCATTTAGCATACCAAAATAAAGGCTCAATGGGCTAGCAAGCGATTTTGAAATGAGGGTAGGGAATAGTCATTTAGAGAGCTATACAAAGAAATAGTGCCTAAATTATTTTCTAGATTCAGCCTTGTCCAGGAGTCGCTTTGACGGGTAATAAAAAAGGATCTAGTGCTCTTAGTGAGTTTTCATCCAATCCCCTAATTGCATCTAGTTTTTCCTTTCCACTGCATTCTATTTTTATTTTCAGCTCTTAGGATTTTTCTCTCTTCAGGAGTTATATCAGATGCTACAAGATCTCGAGATTATATGAAGGAGTATTCATTAAGTTAATATCAAATGTAAATGACTTGTGATTGTGATCATGCATAATGAAATCATGAGAACATAAATAAAAAGCCATTAATATAGTGTAGCACCGCATACATCGAAACTGAAAAAAGTTCAAATATGAAAAGCATATCTACTAGAAGGTTTCCTCCCCTATTTCTTGCGGCACTCTAGATCAGTAATATGTTTATTATCGATCAGATCTTGAATCTCATGCCTTAGCCTCACACAATTGTCCGTCATATGCCTAGTGTGCTGGTGGAAGGCACAATACTGATCGGCCTTGTGATTGGGTTGTCCTTGGTTTCTGGCAGGCATAGCAGGTAGTGGCTGTAGCTTACCTTCCTTCATCAATCTGTTAAGTACCCAAGACAAGGATCTGCCCAAATTAGAGTAGTGCCTCTGACCCGCTTTAATTGCTGATACTTTTCTTGCCCTTTGGGCATCACTGCTATTATCATAGTAACCAACTCCTGGACTTGCGGGGTGAGCAATAGTCTTATTGAGAGGTGCCCGGGTAGTTGCAAGCTTGGACTTCACAATCTCTTCTTCAAGATCAGTTAGCTTCCTTTCCGTGTTTGAGGGACTAAGGAGATCCATTGACTGTAAAGGCTCTAGTCCCTTTGCTCCTCCCAGTAGCTTGATTGGTGAGTCGAATGGGGCTTTGTGCCTAGGCTCGGGAGTGGATGAGAATATTACGGCCGTCATTGCATGAGCCTTCTGAGTCGGGGTCGAGTTAACCTGGCTAATAGAAGTCATCATGAATTGGGCTTGAAGAATAAGTGCCATGGCATCCATCCTCTCCTTAATCACGGCCAATAACTTTTTTTCTAGCTCTTCAAATCTCTCATCTATGTCTTGGGCCATTAGGGCATGGACCTCTTCAATTTGTTGTGATGGATCAGCCATTTCTAATGCCTGTGTATATTCTGATAAAGATACTAGATCTCTGCCAACCAATTTGAACTTTATTTGCCCCTCGAGCAACTCCGGGAACCCCAAAACCTCCCAGGTAAATGGTCTATAGTGGCTGAAAAAACCAAGGGGTTAGAATGATGCATGAATGGCATGTAATGTATGATCGTGCTAGTGCAGATGGTCCTCATGAGTGAAAGATCAATAGTTTACAATAATACGATGCAATGCATAGAAAAATGTGAAGGATAATATGCAGACAAAAAGATATACACACACAAAAATGAAATGCATATATTTTGTTTTTTTTTTATTAACACACATGAATGACACGCGATACATGAGCATGCTGTGCAGCATCCACAACCACATATAAACAGATAGATCTCTACAACCTTATCACTCCCGCATACGAGGTCATAGTCTCTTTCCTCGGTGGGCCTTATCCAAGGGTTATCAGGGAACCCATTGGATGCGTGTGGTGCACAGTGGGAAACCGGCAGCATAACATCTCTTATCTAATGTACATACATATGGGTGTTTGGCCATTATGTATTTCAACACCTCAATTAAATCAAGATGGGCCCACCGGGGCATGAAAGCCTTTGATGAAAGACCATTTAATTTAACTGATTTTGTTCAATATATGATGGCCCATGTAGCAAGCACGGGATTATGGTACATTTCACCTAGTAGAAGTATACATGAGCTTTGGTCAAAGGTAGTGATACTTTAGGGCTACCCAAGCATGGTCCCTGCCAACGGGTCTAACTCATCACGAGCATAACGACCGATTGGGTCACCATTTGATATACCATAAGGTACGAGGCTTGGGCTGGTGATTATCCTTAGCACTTCCCTAAATTGAGTGAAAATAGGATCGTGCTTCAGGAACGCACCGGGGTTAAAATAGGGACCAAACTAGTATAATCTAAGGCTCTAACATGGATGCAATGCAATTTCGAAAAGAGATGAAATGTTTAAATTAAAACTCAATTGTAAAGTTTAACCAAGGTACTTTCGAAGGAAAGTCTCAATGTTCCCCAGCGGAGTCGCCACTGTGACGCGCGCCGGATCCCCGCGGCCGCCAAGGGGACCGCCCGCTTGAGGGCGATCGGGGCATTTGTGGGTCCGTTGACAGCTTGCAATAAATCGCAAGTGCGTCTATGTTGGGCAACAAGGAGGTTTCATGGAGTCGCCACCCAATAAAACATTGGGACAGTTCGTCTCGTCTCGGAGAGCCTAAGACTGCGCTTAGTATCCATTTTGGGCCAGCCAGAGGGGTCTTGGAAGGTAAACCTCTCGCCCTAAGGAGCCTAGGATTAACGCCAAGTCTCGTGACACAAGAGGTGTCTTGGAGGGTAAACCTCTCGCCTCTTTGAGCCCAAAGACCAGAGAAGGTTCGGGACTCCCCATTTATTCATACCTTGGTTAAGTTTATAATCGAGTTTTAAATTTAGTATTTCATACCTTTTCTCATTCAATTTTAATGCAATTTATTTAAATGCATATCAATCATATAATAAAAGCGATAAATAAAATAAATGAAAGCAAAATAAAGTACAATAAAACTAGGGGCGGAATACAACCCCCATTTGTAAATAAAATGCAATCTAATTAATTAACAATTTAACATGCATAGAAAAACATAAAATAATGTTAATAAAATTTAACATGCAAAAACAAGCATAAAATAATGATGATAGAATTTAACATGCATAAAGACATAAAATAATAACAATAATATCCAATTATGCATAAAAATATAATACATATAAAATTCAGCATGCATAAAACATATTAATAATAGCAACAATACCCAACATGTAAAAAAAACAAAGGTAATAATAAAATCAACATGCATAAGAAATAAATAATAATAGTAATAATAAAATTAAACAAGAATAAGGATAATAATAATAATAATAATAATAATAATACTAGTGATGGTAATAACTACAATAATAATAACACAATAATAACAAAGAATATGAACAATCAAATATAATAATAATAATAATAATAATAATAATAATAATAATAATAATAATAATAATAATAATAGAAGAAGAACAATATGAACAACATGAACAATTAAATAAAAATAATATGAACAAAAATAATAGCATGAACAATTAAAGAAGAAATAAGAACAAAAAAATAATAGTATGAACAATTAAATAAAAAATAAGAAATACGAACAATTAAATAATAGATCTAAAAGAATTTACATGTTAATTAATTAAATAAAATTAAAAGAATAAGAAAAGAATAAAATGATAGAACTAAAAGAATTTGCATGTTAATTAATTAAATAAAAACAAAAGAATGAAATTAAAATTAATTTAAGAAATTGAGCCAAGAATAATTACCCTCAAATTTATCTTGAAGAGATGAAGGTAGATGATCCAATTCCTTGTCTTGATTTGAAGAATATGATTAGAAAAATAAAATATTGAAAGATGAATTTTACTCAAGAACAAACAATTAACTTGTTTGTCTCAAAGTAGAAAATTGTTTGATTGAAAATAAGAAAATTCTCAAGAACAAAAATAGTTATTTTTTTTTGCCTTAAGAATTGCTGGAAATCTCTTTAGAAATTGAGAGAATTTGTTCTTGAAAAAAGAAAGAAGAAGAAAAATATTTTCTAAAGAAAATCCCCCCTCAATTCTCACTAAAAAACTCTTTTTATTCCTCTTCAAAATTCAGATTTTTTAATTAAAAAATTAAATTAATTTAATTCTCATAACTGCAAAAAATAACTGAATTTGGAGGGTTGGAAGATAAAAGGCTTTTTGAATTAAATTATGCAAAAAAAAAATGAGTTAAAAAGCATTAAAAATGAAGAAAATATGACCAAAAACGCCATTGGGGCGAAATGGGGCGTCAGGGGGTGCACTGCACGCACAAGCACAGCTGTGCTTCTGAGAAAAGCACGGCTGTGCTTTCGCGCGCGCTCATGCAGTGCAGCGCAAAGCACAGTTGTGCTTTCAAAGAAGCACAGCCGTGCTCGAAGAAGTACAGTCGTGCTTTCCAAGAAGCACAGCCGTGCTTTTCAGGCAGAATTTTTTTTTTTAAATTTCTATAAAAATACAATAATTTAAAAACTAACTTTTTATCCCAAAATAATTTTTTTAAAACATTTTTAAACTATTTTTAAAATACATTTTTCTTCAGTACTAACAAATCAAAACGACAAGAAAATTATCACTTCCAACTTTCATTCTTTTTGCCTATAAATCGGCACACTTAATTTCATCATTGGGTAATCCTGATCAAGGCTACTCGGGACCCGGTGTCTACACCCACACATCAAACAATTCAACCTCTAAAACATTATTCAATGGCATCTTATCCTTCTTAAAAATGTTTCCTACACTCTAACATCGATCATAACTCAATATAAACAATTTAACATCATGGAAAAGTGTTGGCCAGAAGAAACCAGATTAAAGAATTTTTACTACCATTTTGTTTGGCCCTTGATGTCCACCAGCTTCCCCTGAGTGACAGCTTCTTATGATGTCTCCTTACTCTTCCTTTGTTACACACCTCCTCAATAATTGATCAGGGCACATTTTGAACAGATTTGGATCCTCCCAAATGTAGTGCTGTGCTTCAGCCATTAGTCTTTTCTTTTGCTGATAAGTATACTCCCTTGGCATAAATCCTCCTGCAAGAAAATTAGCTATATTAGTAAACCAAGGAATTGCAACTTCACACATCAATAAAGCACAAATATTCTCATCAGGAAATAGATCAGTAATTTCTCCAATTTCGACATGCTCATGTTCTAGACGAGATAGGTGAACTGCCATAAAATTTTCAACTCCTTTCTTATCTCTAATTTCCAAATTAAACTCTTAAAGAAGTAACACCCATCGAATGAGACGAGGCTTTGAATCCTTCTTCACAAACAAATGTCGAAGGGCTGTATGATCAATCTAGACAATCACCTTAGCTCCTAACAAATAAGGTCTGAATTTTTCAAATGAGTACACGATTGCTAAGAATTCTTTTTCCATTGTGGTGTAGTTGAGCTGGGCACCCGTGAGAGTATGACTTGCATAGTAAATAGCATGAAACACCTTATCTTTTCGCTGTCCAAGTACAGCTCCTACTGCATAGTCGCTTGCATCATGCATGAGCTCGAAAGGTAAACTCCAATCCGATGACAGAATAATTGGAGCTGAGATCAATTTCTACTTCAATAGCTCAAATTCCTGCAAGCACTCAAATGAAAAATTAAAAGCAGTATCTTTCATCAACAAATTTGACAAGGATTTTGCTATCTTTGAAAAATCCTTGATAAAAAAACCAACATGCCCGAGGAAACTTCTTACTCCTTTCACACTTGTTGGGGGTGAAAGCTTTTCTATCACATCCACTTTGGCTTTGTCCACTTCAATCCCATTTTCAGAGATTTTATGCCCCAAAACTATACCCTCTTTTACCATGAAATGGCATTTTTCCTAGTTCAGAACTAGATTAGTTTCCTCGCATCTCTTAAGAACAAATGCTAAATTGGGTAAGCAAGTTTCAAATTCCCTTCCATAAAGTGTAAAGTCATCCATAAATACTTCCATAAATTTCTCAATGAAATCAAGGAAGATAGCCATCATACACCTCTGAAATGTGGCTGGTGCATTACACAACCCAAATGGCATCCATCTATAAGCAAATGTACCGTAGGGACAAGTGAATGTTATTTTCTCTTGGTCTTCCGGTGCAATCGGTATTTGAAGATAACTCGAATAGCCATCTAAGAAACAATAAAATCTATTACCAGCTAGCCTTTCTAACATTTGATCTATGAAGGGTAATGGAAAATGATCCTTTCGGGTAGCATTGTTAAGTCTCCTATAGTTTATGCATACCCTCCAGCCCGTAACTGTCCTAGTAGGGATTAATTCATTGTTCTCGTTTTTCACTACTGTCATCCCCACCTTTTTAGGTACACATTATATAGGACTAACCCACTTACTTTCGAAAATACGATAGATTATACCTGCATCTAGTAACCTTAATACCTCCTTCTTTACCACTTCTTGCAAGGCTAGATTCAATCTCCTTTGAGGTTGCATAACTGGTTTAACATCATCCTCCATGGGAATTCCATTCATGCATATACTTGGGTTCACTCCCTTCAAATCTGATATTTCCCAGCCCATTGCTTTTTTATGTTTCCTCAAAATAGAAATCAGCATCTCTTCTTCCTCACCTGTCAAAACAAAAGAAATTATCACTAATTTAGCATTTTCTTCGAAAAATATATATTTTAAATTATCAGGGAGAGGTTTAAGTTCAGAAAATTTTTCATATGTTGTAGGACAAATAATATCCTCCTTTCCTTCTTCCTCTAGCTTAGCATCTAGCTCTACATTCACAGCTCTACAGTCCTCTACTTCCATTGAATGCATAAGACAACTTTGCAAAGGATCATCTAACAGTATCTCCTCTTGTTCTTCTATTAGACACTCATCAATGCAGTCCACAAAGCATATAGATTCTTCAAAGTCTCCAGTAGGGTGCTTCATTACTTTATGCATATCAAAACTCATCTCTTCATCATTGAAACGTAGAGTAGTTTTCTGCCCATGCACATCTATAAGCACTTTTGCAGTGTTCAAGAATGGTCATCCTATAATAAGAGGCACCTTTTGATCCTCTTCCATGTCCATCACCACAAAGTCAACAGGAAAAATGAAATTTCCCACTTTCACGAGCAAGTCCTCTATAATACCCATTGGTTTCTTCATGGATTTATCAGCTAGTTGAAGAGTCATTCTCATCTCCTTGATGTCACCCAATTTCAATTTCCTGCATAATAAGTAAAGCATTAGATTTATACTTGCCCCTAAGTCACATAAAGCTTAACCCATAAAACTCCCTCCTAATTCATATGGTAATGTTAAACTACTAGGATCTTCTAATTTAGTAGGAATTTTGTTTAAAATAATTGCACTACAATTTTCAGACAATTGTATTGTGCCACACCCCTCTAACTTCTTTTTGTTAGAACATAGCTCCTTCATAAATTTTGCATATTTAGGCATATGTAACAAAGTTTCAGCAAATGGCAAATTAATATTCAATTTTTTAAACATTTCAATGAATTTGGAGAATTGTTCATTCTTTTTCTCTTTCCTAGCTAGAGATGTATAAGGTAGCAGACTTTCATCAATTTCATGCATAGCTTTCTTACCTTTATCTAAAACTTTTGGTGCATCTCTTACTAAAATAGGGTCAGATTTTCTTACCTCCACTATAGGTTCCACCTCATTTGTTACCTCATCTTTTTTTATCTCGACCTCCTTACCACTCCTCAAAGAGATTGCTTTTACCTCCTCCTTCGGATTACGATCCATATTTGCAGGAAATGTGCGTTGAGTTCTATTGGAGAGTGAGTTGGCAAGTTGCCCAACTTGAGTTTCCAAATTTCTAATTGATGCATCTTGATTCCTCATCCACCCATCTTGTGATTTCCACCTTGATTCTTGACTTGCCATGAAAGTGGACTAAGATGCCATGAAGTTTGCAAACATGTCTTCTAAATTTGACTTCTTCTCTTGAGGTGGTGGTGGCAATGGCTTTGGTGTAAAACCAGGTGGTTGGTAGTTTTGCTGGACTTGTTGTTGAGGGTAAGGTGCTTGAAAGTGTGTTTTGGTTTGAGGTTGATACCCATGATGATAGGCTTGGTTATGGGTGGGCTGATGGTTGGTGTTTTGGTTGAAGGAGGCTCTTGGTTGACTGTGAGAAGTTGAAGCTTGATTTCTATCTCTCCAAGAGAAATTCGGATGATTCCTCCATCCCTGGTTATAAGTATTGCTGAACGGATCACTCCTCCGGTAATTGTGAAGAGCATTCACATCATTTACTACTTGATTTCCAGTATCTCCAACTCTATTCTCATGCAAAACATGCCCTCCTTCGAAATGTTCACCTCCTTGAGTGAAAGAAGAAACATTTTGTACCTTCAACCCATTCATCTCCTTTCTCATAAGTTCTATTTGAGCTTCAATATTGCTATCTCATCTATATTGTGCACTCCTTGCCCTTGCTTCTTGTGCATTGTTCTTATACTAGCCCATTGAGCTTTATTTATGGCCATCTCATCAAGAAGTGAGAAGGCTTCCTTCGGAACCTTGTTCATAAAACTTGCACCTGATGATGCATCCAGGAGAGATCGAGTTGTCGAATTGACACTTGCATAAAATGTAGACATCAGTTGATGCATAGCAATTTCATGATGAGGGCAACTTCTCAAGAGTCTTCTGAATCTCTCCCATGCCTCATGAAATGATTCCTCATAAAGCTGCTGGAAATTATAGATATGGTTTCTGATGTTGGTTGTCTTTGTTGGTCGATGATGGCGCCTGTTCGTACAGCTGTTTTTTCATTAATTGTTGTGCGTGCACCGAGGGTGACGCTTTCGCATAGCCATAATGCCTTTGACACGTGGCATCGTTTCAGTGACGAGACTGTTGGCGCATTTCAGAAGCTTTGGCCTATAAATAGGTGTTCTCTAAGTCTTTTTCCTTTTACTTTTTGCAATCCCTAGCGAAGCTCTGCAAAAAAATTTTCTCAACTTCTCTTGAGTTCTAACAAGTTTTTTCCAGTTCTTTCTTGTCGAAAACACCCCACATTACCAAGTAAGTAATTTCTTCTTCTCCCCTTTTAGCCTTCTTTGCTTTCCATTTCTTTCGCATTCATCCTTCTAGCATTTTCGGTTCGCATTCCCCTTCCTTTTCTTTATCGGTGATGGCGTCTAGCAGCAGTGTGACACCAAGTGAGTCCTTCTTGGACGTGTATAAGAGTCAACCTGCGGTTGAGTTGTGCTCCCACTTAACGGCAGAGGAGGTGGCCGAGGTGCCTGCCAAATACGGCTTTCTCGATGATGTATCTATGGCGGCCTGCCTAGATTCCATGGCGGTGTCGGAGGGGCCGTTTAGAGAGGGCGACAGTGAGTGGTTCATCTGCCACCTGTGGAGTCTGGATGCCGAAATGCGTTTCCCCTTCGGTGCCTTTAAGATCACCGTGCTGGAGGGGTACGGCATCGCCCCCTACCAACTACATCCGAACGGGTGGCGCTCAGTGGCCTGCTTTAAGATACTATACCTTCTGAAAGGAGTAGGCCCGACCCTCGACCTCTTCACGCACTTCTTCTACGTCTCCTCCCGGAGCGACGGGTCGAGTTCTTCTTCACCAGTCGACCAAAGAAGAAATTGATAAACATTCCCACCTCCATAAAGGGCTTCAGAGAGAGGTATTTCTTGGTGGGAAGGGAGGGCGGCTTCGGGGTGAGTCTCGCCAGGTCGGCTGAGGTAAAGATCTTGAAAGACCAGGCTGCTGGGCAGTCCCTGTATGAGGCTGACATCCAGAAACCGATGGATGTTGTGGCTCGGAGGGGAGGGCCCTCTGAGTCCAAGGAGCTGCTGGAGTTGCTCCAGGGGGCCTGCGTTGAAACGGCCGCAGCTGCCGAACTTGAGCGTTAGGATTGGGCTGGCCATGATTTCATGATCATAAAGCATTGCATTTGCGTTTGCATGGAAAAAATATTTTGCTAGAGAACTTATCTTGCTTGTTTATTTTTTGTTGCAGCTGAAATGGCCGAAAGAAACAGTACTGCCAGCGAGTTGGCTGATGGGGTTGCCTCCTAAGGCGGGCGGCAAAAGGAGGAGGCTCGTGAAACAGTCCGAGCTTGAAGCCATGAGGAGACCGCCGGTCTCTTCCTCTACTGCTGCACCGCTTGCTGCTATGCTTTTATCTGCCGCTCCGGTCGGGTCGGCCCTCACTCGCACCGCAACAGCTGCTCCAATGTCAATCCCAAGCCCGATCTTCACAGAGCCCTCTGCTCGGGTTTCTCACAGGGGGCATGTTGTAGGGAGTGAGCTCGAGGAGGAGGAGGAGGAGCCTGGGGCGATATGCCCTCCATAAATTCAAACTCTGAGGGAGATGGTGCAGGGGAGGGTAACACGCTTGGATGAGGCCGCTCAGTGGTAGATAGAGGAGGGCGCCCGGAGGAAGGTGAGCGAGCTGGTGGCTGAATCGGATGCTCAGGTGGCAGCCAAGGGGAAGGCCGTTCAGCAAGACGAGACACCCAGGCGGTCCGGTAGGCATCCCGTTCCCTTTGGGGACTTCTTGAGGGACAGCTTCGGTGAGGATTGGTCGCCTCATCAGGTGGCTGGTTTCATTTGCCGCGGTCTCCTTCAGGATGAGGACCGTAGGGAGCTCGGGGACGTCAGCCAGCTCAACCGGGAGACACAGGCGATCAGCCAATAACTAGTTGATGTAAGGCCCTTTGTAACACCCCCTACGTCCCCGTTGGAAGGACACGGGTGCGCTACCGACGCTCACTCACATACATGCACACATACGCTAAGCGAAAGCATACGTTCATGCAAAAACACGGGAAATTAAAAACTTATCTTTAGAAGCAAAACTGGACATCCATTCACTCACACACACGTAGGCACTAAGCCGAAACATATACACATTGTGACGCGCGCCGATGGTACCCAGCAAGGGCCCTCGCTTGTGAATCCGCCTTTGGGATTCGAGGTATTGGTTTGTGTCTTTTGATCATGGGCGCCATGAGACATCATCGGTGTATTCCTCCCAATAAAACATTGGGGAGAACAACCTAGTCTAATGACACCTAAAGGCACCTTTGAGGCATTGGAGTCGCCACCCAATTTGCAAGAAATTGGGAAAAAGTCTCTCACCTCCAACGGTCTAAACCAGAGATATGGTGTCCGGAACTTCCCTCTTATTATGCTTTGGTTAATTATAAATTGATTTTTAACTTCTTAAAATTATATCTCTCATCTCACACGAGCGATGCGTTTAATTAAATAGCGCATTGATAGTACGTAAAGAAAATAAATAAAAGCGATAAATAAAGTAAATAAAGAAAGCAATAAATGAAAGCGGTAAACACGCAAGCACGCAATTACAAGAGAAATAGGGGCAGAATACAACCCCCATTGAAAGGAATTGAATATATAAATGGGACGGAATACAATCCCTTAAAATAAATATAGTTGCCCCAAAATTAATTACAAGGGCCCAAAAAAGAAATGAACTTGAATTTAAAACACTCACCCAAGATTAAAATGAAAGACATGCATAAATCGGGACATTACTTCAGGAACATTGGTTCCTTCGTGCCTATTCTAAGGTTTAGGAACATTGATTCCTTTGCGTTTACTTGAAGAGGGTTCGAAGAGTCGCTTTGGTTGTTTGGAAGAAAATCGGGATGAGTGATCCCATTTTATTGAAAATTGACTCTTCGTTTTGATCGTGATAATTTTATTGTTGGGCTAAAACAAGGGGCATTAGTCCCAATTTTATTAATAAAAGATTTCGATTTAATTGTATAAATATTTTTGTGACTTTTATTGCACGCGTGCATAAATAAAATAAATATTTACAAATAAACACAACAAAAGATAGAGAAATAGAGAGATCTCACCAAACCGATGTGACCCTCCGCGCGTTGCAACCCATCCGGGGAGCCGCGGGGATACTCACATAACCCGACTCAAGTTAAATCTCAGACAGAAACTAATTTCAAAAATATTAGTAATAATTCTAAAAATTAATCGAGTAAAGACGAAATAAATATTGGGCAAATTAATTTAATGAACCAGATAATTTACATGCAAGGTAAATTAAAATAAGTCATGGCAAAAATGAGGGTAGTGATAAAATAATGACAACAGTAACAAGAATATTAGAAAATAATAATAATAATAATAAAAACAGAAATGATACATAACAAATAAATAAATATAATAATAGCAACGATTAATTAATAATAAACACAAAATACATAAATAATAATAATAATAATAATAATAATAATAATAATAATAATAATAATAATAATAAATGTAAAAACAGAAAATAAGTTATTAATAATATATAATAATAATAATAATAATAATAATAATAATAATAATAATAATAATAATAATAATAATAAATGTAAAAACAAAAAATAAGTTATTAATAATAATAATAATAATAAAATGATAATAAATGTAAAACAGAAAATAAGTTATTAATAATAATAATAATAGTAATAACAATATACAATATATAACAACTATGTTAATGACAAAC